>OX451736.1:1617830767-1619323650 GCA_948472305.1 Vicia faba
TAGAGCATGTTGCGTAGCTCCTTAACCCACCTCTTTTTGGTTTCATCTAGCCTTCATTTGAGGCCTCATAGGATTACCCTGTTCGCGGCCTCAACATGCCCGTTTGTTTGCGGGTGCTCGACAGACGCAAAGTGCTGGATGGTGCCCAATTTAGTGACGAATTCTTGAAAATTTTTTGTCCGTGAACCGTGTCCCATTATCGGTGGTAATTTCTTGGGGTATGCCGAACTAGACAAGAATGTTTCTCTTGTAGAAACTAATAACATTTTGTGTTTTGATTCTGGCCAACTGTTATATCTTTATCCATTTTATGAAGTAATCCATAGCTACTATCAGGTACTTGTTTTTGTTTGATCCCACCACGAATGGTCTAAGGATGTCCATGCCCCACCAAGCAAAAGGCCAGGGAGATGATAGAGATTTGAGCTTACTAGGGGGTGCTAATTGAATATCCCTATGGCGTTGACATTTGTCACATTTCTTTACGTGTTCTTTAGCGTCGTGCTACATGGTAGGCTAGTAGTATCCTTTCTGTAATGCCTTTCTGGAGAGGGATCTTCCACCCAGGTGTTGGGCGTTGATTCCTTCGTGGATTTCACGTAGGATGTGGGTGACTTTACTTTCTTCGACACATTTAAGGAGGGGGGTGGAGAATCCTCTTATATATAATATGCCTTCGACCAGGACGTAAGAGCAGGCTCTTCACCTGACCACACCTACTTCCTTTTGGTCGGATGGGAGTTTCTCCATTGTGAGGTAGTTGTATATCGGGGTCATCCAGCAGTAATTGTCGCCAATGGCGCACACATCTAGAGTCGAGGATGACTTTTCAATGCTTGGTCGATGAAGTATTTCTTGTATTACCAATTTGTTTCCTCCTTTCTTCTTTGAGCTCGCCAATTATGACAAGATATCTACCCGAGTATTATGTTCGCGTGGAACGTGTTGTACATCTATAAAGTCAAATTTCTTCATTCTTTCTCGAACCACAATCCAATACTCTAAGATAGGTCTTTTTGACCTGATATTCCCCCGTACTTGGGAGGCGATGAGCTAAGAATCTGTGAAGATATTCACTTCCTCGGCCCCCAAGTCTTTAGCCAAGCATAACCATGAGAGGAAGGCTTCTTATTTTGCCTGGTTATTGGAGGTCTGAAATGACAGGGTGAGGGATACTTCTATCAAGATCCCTTCCTCATTTTCCAAGATAATTCTTGCTCCGCTCCCTGTCGAGCTGGATGCCCCATCTACAAAGATGGTCCATTTGTGTGCTCCGCTTGTGGGGGAGGCTGGCGAGGTCATTTCTGTCACGAAGTCAGCCAGTACTTGTTCTTTCATGGATTTTATGCTCTCGTATTTGATGTCTAATTCAGAAAGTTCTAACGACCATTTGAGCATTCTTTTCGCCATATCAGGCTGACCGAGTAATTGTTTTATCGATTGGTTTGTTTGGACCATAATTGTGTGGGCTAGGAAATAGAGCCTTAGCCTCCTCACCACATTGATGAGTGTAAGGGATACTTTCTCGATCTGATGGTATCTTACCTCCAGACCTTGCAAGGCCTTGCTCATGAAATAAGTGGGCTTTTTCCTCTAGGGAGTCTCCTGGATGAGGGCTGCACTGACAGCCTTAGATGTCATGGCCAAGTAAAGGTAGAGAGTTTCTTCCTTGTCTGGTTGCAAAAGGACCAGTAGTTGTGATAGCGCCTGTTTGAGGTGGAAGAGGGCACACTTACATTCCTCGGTCCACTCAAATGTTGCCTCTTTGGGAAGAAGCTTGAAAAGGGGAAGTGCATGCTGGGAAGATTTTGCCACGAAGCGAGACAATGAAGTGAGCAATTTGTTTAAAGTTTGAATCGATTTCTTAGAGTTCGAAGTTGGAAACTCTAAAAATGTTTGACATTTTTCAGGGTTAGCTTTAATTCCTCGTTTTGTTAAGTAGAAACCGAGGAACTTGCATGCCCGTACACTGAAGGTGCATTTTTCTGAGTTGAATCACATTATGCATTTCCTTGCTTGGTCGAAGACTTTCTTTAGGTGGAACGCATGGTCGGTTTCCTCTTGGGATTTCACGATCATGTCGTCCATGTAGACCTCGAGCATGTCTCTGATTTCTTCTTAGAAGATCTTGTTCATCATCCGTTGGTGTGTAGCGCCAACATTCTTCAGGCCGAAGGACATTACGTTGTAGTAATAGTTGCCCAATTTAGTTATGAAGGTGGTGTATTTTCGGTTTGTCTTCGCCATAGGGATCAGGTTGTACCCATAATATGCGTCCATGTAAGACAACAATTTGAAAATGGTAAGTGCCAAAATGTAGTTATTTTGTATATATTTTGTGGCACTTATCGATTCTTTTGTTAATATTCGTTGAATAATTCCCCGCATTGTTTATAAATACGTTTAGTTTATGTATAATTGTATTTTCGATTCATTTGTGTATCATTTGGTAGATTTTATGTATTTTGTAGGTATTTGTTGCACATTTGGAGCATTGAGCAATAAGGTGTCAAAGACACAGCTCTAAATGTGCGTTAGGAATAAAAGTTCATTTTTGAGAAGTTCTGTCCAGGAAGACGCGCTAAGCGCAAATCGTAGCACGCTATGAGTTTTTTGACAGATTTGACAGAAGCAAAGTTTTTGCATCGGCTTAATGCGCTGAGGTCGCTTAGCGTGATTTTAGGCATTTTTATGTATAAATTAAGGAAGTCGCACTTAGCACGCCATGCATGCTTAGTGCGGTCTGTTGAGATTTGTTTTATAACTTCATTTCATTCAATTCTTAGGCTATGGTTTTGGGGGTGTTTTTGTTCTCCCAACTCATCAACTCATTTTTTTGATAGATTAACTTAGAAAATAACTATGGAGCTTGCATACGGATGATTCAGGATGGATTGCTCATCGATCGATGCTGACAAACTAGAATATTTGTGGTTCATTTCTCTTCTTCTTTGTGTATTCTATATTTGTTGGGTTGTGTATATGTATTTACTTTGAAATCATGTATATTTGTCACCCTTGGCGTTATATAAAGCTTGCTTTATAAATCGTTGTTGATTATTATCCTAGATTTTTGCTTTGTGCTTGAGGTTTGGGTTACTATAGACATATACTGCTTGAATTCTTATTTAGGGTAATTATCTAATAGTGTCTAAATTCTATATATAGATTTAGAGCTATTATTCACTTGGGTGTCTGTGATTAATGCCTTTGTGTTGGTTGTGTTATACTGAGAGATCGCCGACAGGAGTAGCACAATTGACTTCTGCGTTGTTGAGGTTGGTTGAGAGGTCGGCACTGAGATGATACAGTGGTGTTGTGTTTGATACATGATGATATTGATGAGTCTTGTAGGTTGCATATGGCTCGTGGATATGTTTAAGTTTGTGATGAGTGGATTATATGCATGCTTGATAAGTCACTTCTCTAATGAATGAATTCTTTTTATTAATAAATTTTAATTCCCGTATTTACTTCAAACCCATTTTAACCCAAACTCATTAACGCAAGAAATTGTTGAATGAAAATTTAGTAGCAGTAATCCCTGTGGAGACGATACGATATAACCTATATCACCCTAAATACTTACTTTTTTCTTTCTGCTTTACCGCTTCAGAAGAAACCTGTAGAATTATCAACTAATTTATCTATGTTGGGCAGGGGGTAAGCATCTTTTGAGAAAGCCTTATTAAGATCGTAGTAGTCAATGAACATGCGCCATTTTCCATTAGGTTTCTTTACAAGTACAACATTCGAGAGAAAGGTCGTATATTGGGCTTCACTTATGAAATTTTCCTTTAGAAGGTCTTTTACAGCCTGTTCGGCAACTTCCATTTTCTCCAGAGAGTGCTTTCTCATACACTTCACTACTGCCTTAAGGGAAGGATCTATGGTCACCAGGTGACATGCTATCTCTAGATCCAAGCCGAGCATCTCTGTTGCGCTCTAAGCGAACAAATCTGCATTCTCCTTTAGGTATTCCTTCAGGAGTCTTCTCACCAAGTCAGGGAGACCAGTTCCTATTTTGACTCCCTTGGCATGATCGTTGTCGAGGGGGGTGATTTTGAACTCATTATACGGGATTGGGTGCAAGGGATATGTGGGCTTCTGGTTGCCTACCGACGAGGAAGATCTTTCTATAGTCAGCTGAACTTCTTTCCCCTTCTTCCTCTGCTCTCACATATCGTCTTTGTTGTACCCCAAAATTTGCCCTCCCATATTTCTCAAGACATGTCAAGAATAATCTTCAAGTTGCTCAAGTTGGCTCAAGGGTTGGACAGTCAAATCACCTTCTAAGGCAGTCAAGTCAAAATTAGGGTTTTGTGTTGCATTAAGGTCCTCATATCCAAATGACCTCAAGTTCTCCCCAATCTCCTAATATGTTCTTAAGTTCATCCATAACAAATTTCAAGCCTTGCAGAGGAAGTTTGGTCAGTCAATTGCTCAAGAAGTCCAAAAATCGACTGTGTTAGGGCAAAAGTCAATTGTGACCCAAATACAGTCAAACCTCAAGATTTTTTTGTCAACATTCTCATTTTGAAGAATAATTCATCATTTTATCAAGGTTTGATCATGATTCATCAAGGATTTTTCAAGATTCATCAAGATTCAAAAGTTGCTAAATTAGGATTTTGTAGGAAAAGTCAACTCAACTTTGACCAAGCATAACTTTCTCATACTTTATTAGAAATGACCCATCCAAATCTCATTTTTAAGAGGATGCAATATCCTACAATCCATATTCACACCCAAAGATCAATAAATGCTCTCACCAAAAGTTACAAATTTGGACATTATAGGTCATTTTTGAAAGCCAACAAAAACACCTTTTTTGCCAAAGCTTATAAATTGAGAATGGAACATCAAAATGAGATGAGACCAAAAGGGTTGATTATAGGACATCTCAATGTTCCTAAAAAGTCTAAGAACACTTCCAAAAGTTCAAAATTGAAGAAGTTATGCATTGTTGAAGTTGGGCATTTTTCCAAATTTGCCAAAAATCAACTATCCTCAAAACTCCAATTTTTGACAAAAGGGCCCACTTTTTCCACTTGATATAGCCTTGTCATGCCACACACGTGTTCCATATTTAATTTCATGGCCATTCATTTATTTTTCTATTTTATTTAATTTTTATTGATTTAATTCATTTTAAATCAATATTAAATCAAATAAAATCTAAAAATTGATGTAATAAGATTCTTGTGGTCATTACAGCTTGCAAATATCATATGACACTCAATCAAATTCGTGCAAAGTCAAAACATGCACAAAATCTCAAATTTGATGCAAATATGGCAACTTGATAATGGTGATCAAAATCAAATCTTCTATCTTCAATGCATATGGTTTAAGGCCCAAGTTTTGACCTAAATACATCCTATTATGTGCACACAAGGGAGGCAGACCAAGAACACGCACAAGGCATTGCTGAAATGGCCAGAAGAACTTTGAAAAAAAGCTTGAAAACTTGGAAATCAAAAAACAACATTGGAGCTCGATTCAAACAAAAAGCTTGACATAGCTCTCTTCCCTGACATCCCCTGAAGCGATACCAATCAAAACCAAGCCTTCTCATTGCCTAAAACTCGCTGTAAGTCATCACGAACCAAGCTATGAACATGGAATCCAAATCTCCAATTCTTGCATCTTTTCTTTAAAATCTTGGCATATTTGTGTTTGTTATTTGATTTAGAACGTTTTGGCATTATCCAATTTGATTTTCATGGCCTGTATAAAGATGCCCGAATCTAGGGTTTTCATGTGTTGTTTTTAGGCATTTGAATTACAGGGAAAATTGGACCAAATAATGGTTACAGGGATGACCAGGAGGAAGAGACGAACGCAATGGTACTCTTAGGTTTCGTTTACATGGCCTAGAGAAGGTTTTTGAGATACCCTACGGATCTTCCTGCGGATAAAAATCCGCAGGTAAATAACCAGGGTTATTTGAAGAAGATGATAACGTGTCCCTGTGTTATTGGTCTATTCAAATCAGTGGCGCTTTTTTTATTTATTTCAGGCTTAATGCGTTATTTCATATATTATATTTATTTCTTATTCCATTAACAATAATGCCAGGTGGTTTCAGATCTAGATCCAATGGCCCGGGATGGAGGACCACCATGGTCTCAAGTCAACAGGGGTATGGGTGATCCAAAAGGTCAAACAGGTTGGGACGAAAATGGGCCTGGAAATTGCTGATCATACTCCCTCTTTGGGCCCAATACCCCCTGAGTTTGTCCTTTTTTTTATTTTCTTTTCATTATTTTCCTATTTTTATTTTATTATTATTATTATCTTAATTAATCAATTAACCAATTAACTTTTTCATAAAAAATCAGAAACAACAAAAATAATATTTTTATTAATTCCATTAATTTTATTATTTATTTTTTTAAATAAACAATTTATTTATTTATTTAGTTTAAATAGGTTTAACAATCACATATTTTGCAATAAATTAAAATCAAATTAGAATATTAGGTTTTTAATATTTTTAACCATTCTTATTTTATTTCCTTAATAAAAATAAAACCCAAAAATATTTTCATTTAATTAATTAATTCAATTATTAATTTAGACTAATTTTTAATTCAAAAATAACAAAAAATATGCTTTATTTAATAAAAAGGGTCAAAACCCTAAGACACTCCGATTTAATTTTCTCGCGCGCGAATTATTTTTGATCCATATTTCAATATTGTAACTGCTTCGAGAATGTAATCGTTTTAAACTTAGGACTTTATTTATTTATTTATCGCTTTCATTTACTTTTCACAATTTAATTTTAAAGGGTTTGTCTTTGGCGATGTAAATACCCGACGCCTTGTAATAGCTTAGATTTATTTTTCTGCAATTTAAATTCCGCACAATATTAACTGTTAGATGTTTGATAAATAGGCAATGCATGACAAGATTAATCTTTAACCTAAAATCAACAGTAGCTCACCATTAACATGTACAAAGATAAATAACTGAAAAATAATACACTCGCACATGCGCACTCTTAGGGTACACCTCACTTGGTTGCCTCGAACGTGGTCATTGAGTATAGGAAGTTTTAGAGGTCGCCCTCTTGTCCAAAGATCATAGTTGCCTTGAAACGGTTGCCTCGGATAAAATGATCTAAGACATTAGGGTTACCGCTAAGGCGTCCTAACATTGCTTTAGTGACCACACGTCCCTTAATCGAATTGACCCTTAAAACTCCAACGACAATGCTACCTACTCCTCGATAGTGGGATAACATTGCCTAAAGGACATTTGTACAGCTTAATTCCTTTTTGAGTAGGTAGATGGTTCTTAAGTACTTGCTCCTTTTAAAACAAAACAAACTTTTCGCACTTACACTCCTTTCAAACAAAAACTCTTTTCAAACTCACAAACACAAAGAAAAGCAAACTTTTGAAAACACAATGAGCAAGTACCTAAGAGCTCGTGGATAACCACGGATAGAAAGGGTGCTAACACCTTCCCTTTCTATAATCTACCTCCCGAACCCGAGAAATATCTCAAAAAGGAATTTTTCTGTGCTTTTGTCCTTTCCTTGTTGGATAAAATAAAAGACGGTGACGACTCTTGCTCACCGCGACATTTTGCGAAAACAAACGCAAAACGAGAACCAGCATTCCAAAAACAGTCAGTTCTCATTCCCACCAATCACAGAACTGGCGACTCTGCTGGGGACTTTTACTTATAAGTGAGGTGTACCTTAGGATTAGATCACTATGTTTTCAATTGTATGCTTTGTATGCTTTAATTTTGTGGGCTTGTATCGGAGTTTCTATAGTTTCTAACCCGGATCTAGGGATACCCTTTAGGTAAGTAGCAATAAACTGTGAGGGATCTGTACGGCGTAGACCGATACGATGAAGTAGTAGCTACGTTGGTGTGGCACCTTGGTCTGTACCAATATCCCTTGTGTTGGAACAAGGAGAATATGGGTCTTCTAAGGAGTCATTAAGCACCAACTGACCTTAGAACCTTAAATTGACTAACTTGGCCATAGAACAGTAGTAGTATGCTACACTCATTGAGACTAAACTCTCACGATGATTCCGGCCGCAAGAAAAGGTTGCTAAACTGGAATTATGACCAATTGAGGGTAGTCAGTGATATTGAGATCCTCTAGAACCCGGTTACTATTTTTATGACAGGTTTAAACCAACTGAACTGAAAGAGGGTAGTACCTAAGCTCCATGCCAGCCTGAAATCTAAGGGATCTTTTGTGTGACTTGTGTGCCTTTATCATGTTCGCCTTTTGTGGATACTTGTGGTGTGACTTTATCATGACATCATGACATCATAGCATTGCATACATTTTGCATAAGGACTAACCTATTCCAAAGACAAGAGGCTTTCATCTTTGCTCTGTTTTGTAGGTCATCATGATGCCCATACGTAGGAATACTATCCGGATCAACTTTGTCCAAGTCCCTACCTTGCTTAAAGAGTTGGTTGTCAGGATTCCAGACACTACTTCCTTCATCAGAAGGCATGGTTCTCTTCTCAGTTTGGTCACCTCAAAATTGGACGAACAAATGATGAGTGTCCTGGTCCAATTCTATGATCCGTTGTACCATTGTTTCACTTTCTAGGACTTCCAGCTGGTTCCTACCCTGGAAGAGTTCTCTGAGTTGCTCGGTATCTCTGTTTTGGAGCAGACCCCGTTCACTGGGTGGGAAAAGACTCTTAAGCCCGAAGAAATTGCTGCAGCCCTTCACTTGACCAAGGAGGAGGTAATGGCTAACTGGGAGACTAGAAGTGGAGCTAAGGGTTTTCTGACTAAGTTTTTGGTTGACAAAGCTAATTACTTCTGGGATAGCCTAGACTTTAAGGCTTTCGAGGATATTCTGGCTCTTTTGATTTATGGCCTGGTATTGTTTCAGAATCCTGACACTTTTGTTGATATTAATTCCATAAAGATCTTCATCTCTTAGAACCATGTACCCACTCTCTTGGATGACATCCTTCATCAGCTCTATGCTCGTACTGCCCAAAAGCGGGGAACTTTGATGTGTTGTGCTCCTTTATTGTCGAGGTGGTTTATTTCGCACCTCCCTAAGTCTGTACTGAAGAACAAAGAAGGAATGGGCTAGGCTTATAGGGTGATGTCTCTTTCTAATAATGACATTATCTGGACCCTCAAAGGTATTGATGAGGTGACTATCATTGATCGCTGTGGAGAGTATCCTAATGTTCCATTGATCGAAACCCATGGAGGGATTTCTTACAACCCATGTTTAGCTCTCCTTCAGTTTGGAAGAGCCAGAAGAGAAGGGCCTCATGAGATGTTGATGCCTCATATCATCTTTGATTTTCAGGGAGATAGCGACGAGCTGCGTCGTAGATTCATAAGGGCTTGGGACAGAGTTCACCAATCTGACACACATGAGTTAGGACCAAAGACTTCTCTACCAATGGAGCCATATCTCATATGGGTCCGCATCCGTGCCCAGAAGCTAGGTATGCCATATGAAGCTGTCAGGCCTGTTACTCTTGAAGTTGCTAATGAGGAGGGGGTTCTTCCAACTATTCTCCACCCTTACATGCCCACTGATATTGGAACACTGAAGAGGTCTTGGATGCAACTACGGGAAGAACAGGATTCTTATCGGGAGAAGTTCAATGAACAAGAGCAAAAGATCCAGAAGCTGACTAGGCAACTGGAGAACGAGCAGATCTTAAATGATTATGTCCGCACTGAGAAGAAGAGACCATGGGAGCATTGATGGACCTTTGATGATTTCTTTTTATAGTTTTTATTTACTTTTTAGTATTTCCATTCTTGTAACGCCTAAGGGCAATTTGTTGAACAATTTAAATTTTGAAGTTTAAATCTAATAAAGTGTATTTCCTTTCTTGTTTACAAATTTGAATCTCGATTGACTTTGAAATCATAATCATACACATTTCATCCTATGCACTCCATAAGCAGGTACCCATTACAGGTCTCTTATCTTCTTCGCTGTTTATTTCAGCAATCATCATGTCTGCTGAACCTTCCACTGAGCAAGCTATCAAGGCCCTTCAGGCCCAGAATGCCCAGTTTCAAGAGTTGTTCATGAATCTAGCTAAGGGTCAGTAGGACCTGAAGACTTTGATTCTAAAAGAGAAGAAGAAGAAGAAGAAGAAGAAGAAGAAGAAGAAGAGGACCATCTTGTTCAATACTGGACGCAGGTTTGGAAATGGGTTGCAGAATGAAGTTGATCTGACCACCTCATCTGGAGGGAAGGATAGTCCACAAGAAAGGAGGGCTCATAGCACTATGGTCTCCGACAACGAGACGGACTATGATGAAGAACAATATCCTCCTGCTGAGGATAAGTACAAACAACTGGAAGACCGTTTAAGCGCTATGGAAATTCAGAAGGTGCCCGGTCTGGACTTCGGAGATCTGGGTCTATCATCTGCGGTGGTGATTCCCCATAAGTTCAAGGCATTTGCCTTTGCCAAGTATGACGGAGTTTCCTGTCCAAAGCTGCACCTCTGGTCATATGTGAGGAAGATTCAACCTTACACTACTGATAAGAACTTATGGATCCATTTCTTTCAAGACAGTCTATCAAGGACTCAGCTCGAGTGGTTCTATCAGTTGGACGGAGCCAGTATCCGTAGCTGGGAAGATTTGGCTACTGCATTCTACAGGCAGTATCAGTACAACTCCGACCTCGCTCCTACGCGTACCCAACTCCAGGGTATGTCAATAGGAATGGGTGAAGGATTCAAAGAGTATGTTCAAAAATGGAGAGACCTTGCTGGAAGGGTGCAACCACCTTTGGTTGATCGTGAGCTTGTGGACATGTTTCTGGGGACCCTGTCTGGTCCGTTCTTTAACCATCTGATTGGAAGCTGTTGTACCCCAAAATTTTCCCTCCCATATCCTTCAAGAAAGTGCCAAGTCAAGCTGCAAAATTCTCCAAAGGTTGCACAGTTCAAGGGCCTCCTAACAGTCAAGATTAGGGTTTTGGTTTTGATCAAGAAAATGAAGTTTCCAAGGGTCCAATCAAGTCCCACATGCCTACAAATATGGTCAAGCATCCTCATATCAAGTTTCAAGGCTTTCAGCACAAAATTACACAGTCAAAACCCTAATTGCACTACAGTCAACTGTAGGGGCAAAATGGTCATTTGACAGTCAAAAGTTCAAATTTTTGGTCAACATCTCATTTTGAAGCCACAAACATCATTTGATCAATGCTTGATCATGATTCTCAAAGAATGGCTCAAAAATCATCAAGGTGTCAAAAGTTTCTATTTTTGGACAGCTGAAAAGTCAACTGTAAATTGACCAGGGCATAACTTTCACATGGATTATCAGAAAAATCCCATCCAATGCCCATTTTGAAGGGGAAGACATTTCCTACAACTCATCTTCACACTCCAAGTCCAAGAAATGTTCTCACAAAAAGTTATCAATTTCAACATTATAGGTCATTTTCAAAAGTCAACAAAAAGGGACTTTAAGTCAAAGGCCATAACTTGAGATTGGTAAATCAAAATAACATGGGACCAAGGACATTGTTTAGAGGACTTCAAGACCTTTCTAAAATGTCCAAGAACATGATCAAAGCTTAAAAATTGAGCAAGATATGCATTGGAGAAGTTGGAAATTTTTTGTGAAATGGCCAAAATCATTTATCCTTGAAATTTCATTTTTGACAAAAGGGGCCCACTTTTTTCACTTGAATTAACTTGGCCATGCTTCCCACGTATCCCACCTTTTATTTCAGATTTTTTAATTAATTTTTTCATTTTTTATTGATTTTATTGGATTTAATTAATTTTAAATCTTTTAAAATCAAGAGAAATTCAAAAAAATTAATTTAAGGGAATATTTGGCTTTGATTAACCTTGAAGCACCATTATGTATATCCCATTTTCGTGCCAAGGCTCAAAGAAGCAAGAATTCAAAAAATGATCCAAAAAAGGAAGTTTGGTTGTGGAGGTTTATGGAGGATTTTGAACTTGAATGCTATACATTATGGAGCCATAATTCCTCTTCATACACATTGCCTAAGGTATATACAAGTGATCAGAAACAAAATTGGGACCGAAGCTGCGCATAAACACAAAAAGCAAACTCACATTTTTAGCTTGAAAAACTCAAATCCGAAAACATACTTGCAGTACGATTCAAGGCAAGATTCTTATCTCATTAGCTTCCTGAGGCTTCAAGAGGACTTTTCCAATCAAGAACATCGTCCCTAACCCTTTGAATCACTGTACAGAAGCCAGACTTTTCTCACTTTTTCTCATAATCGCATTTTACGATTTATGAATTTTCATGGCATTTTGATTGTGTATTCATACTGAGTAATGTATTCTGAAGCTAACCATATGGATTAATTGCATTTTTATACACTATATGCAAATCTGCCATTATTGTTTTTTAGGGTTCTTAAGCTTTTAAATTAGGGGTTTTCGAATACAGCAAAATTGGAGAATCACGATGCCATGGTTGCAACCAGCATGCTTGAACGAAGAGATTAGATGCCTCGCGCTCAATTTATGAGCCACTACAAGCTATTCGTTATTTTCTGGAAAGGCACCTTTTAGAACACTTCAAAAACCGTTGCCTATGTTTTGTTATATTTTCAGGAAAAACAAGCCAAGGAAGAAGAAGGATGCGTGGCCATCAGTAATTGGTTGGTTCAAAAACGCGCGCTAAAAATCCACTAGCGTGTTGTTTTATTTTATATTGATTGTTGTTTATTTAATTTACAGATAACAAAATAGCCCAGTTGGTGAAGCGCTTGAGTGGTAATGTTCAGGACCTGGGTTCGAACCCCAGGTCCTCACCCCCTTTCATATTATTTTCTATTTAACATTCCTATGCAGTTCAAACCTTGAAGACCATCATGCACCCCTTGATCCAGATTGACACGCGCCCATGGAGATTGATCCGGTGGCTTTGATCGGAGGAGCACCATAAGCCTGAGTCAATGCATCCACACGTGTCCTGGAAAAGTCCACAAGGCCAAGAGTAATTGGGCCCAAATTACTAAAGACCAACCTCCAAATTAGGGGCTTCACCCCCTTAGGTTTGCAAATCCTTTTTATCTCTTTATTTTTTTTTATTATGTTTATTTTCTTTTAATTATTGTTTTTTTTTATTAATTTATTATTTTCATAAAAAAACACCAAAACATAAAAAATCAGAAAAGATGAAAAAAAATAATAAATATAATATTTTAGTACTAATTTTGTAAATAAATTCCATAATAAATTTAGTTTTAATTTTAGGTTGTTAATTTAATTCTTTTTCTCAATAACCAAAAAATAATAAAAATAGACCTTTAGCATTTTTTTACCCTTTTTTTTTAATTAATTAAATGTTTTTTTTATTTATTATAAGTATCATTAACCATTAATTTTGTAAATAATTTTTATAATTAATTTAGTTTTAATTCTAGGTTTTAACTTTAATGCATTTTCTTTAATAAATTAAAAAATAACTAGAACTAGAATCATTTGACTCTTAATTCCAATTTAATTTTTCTTTAATGTCATAAATACAAAAAAACATGAAAAAATAAGTCCTTTCTTTTTTATTTAACTTAATTATTTTAACAGTTTTATTTTAATTCCTTCAAAGGGTTCAACGCCCTCGCATTCGATTACATTTTTGTTTCGCGTGTTTTATTTATTTCTTTTTGTGAAATTAATGTACTTGCTCCAAAGCCCTGTAATAGTCAATTAGACATTTATTTTCTGCACTTTACTTTAAATCGGGTCTGGATTAACTTGGCGATGTAGACCCGCGCCTTTGTAATAGCGTAGGACCTTTACCTTTTCCGCACTTTAAATTCCCGTATCTTTTAACTGTTAAACAATAACATGAAAGAATGAATGCCCAAAAATAAAATCAAAGCGTAGATCACCAATACATGACAAGACAAACAATAAATTGGAAATGACACACAAATCACACACCACCCCTAGGGTACGCCTCACTGTTGCCTTGCCTCGAAAGGTGATCGTCGAGTAGAGGATGTCTTAGTAAGTCCTCATGATCCGGGAACCTGGCATGAGGGTAGCTTCTAAGGTGTCTTCCCATTGCTCTGGTGATCACCATGTCCCAAACCTCGAATTGACCCGAACACCTCCAACAGTGATGCTACCTACCTCTCAATGGTGGGATGGCACTACTTTAAGGACTTCTGCACAGCTTAATTCCTTAGGGTAGGTAGATGACTCGTAGATACTTGCTCTAATTCAAAACAAATCAAAATACTTTTCACACCTACACTTTCTAAAAGTTTTCAAACAAATTTTTCATACACTCTTGAGGACAGATACAAGAGTTACTTAGAGATTTTTTCAAACAAAACTTTTTTCAAAACCCACTCACCTTGAAAAGCAAACAAACATTTTGAAAACACAAATGAGCAAGTATCTAAGAGCCCATGGATAACCATGGATAGAAAGGGTGCTAACACCTTCCCTTTCTATAATCTACCTCCCGAACCGAGAGATAATCTCAATAAGGAATTTTTCTGTGCTTTTGTCCTTTCCATGTTGGAGAAAATAAAAGACGGTGGTGACTCTTGCTTACCGTGACATTTCGCGAAACCAGCTAAAAACAGTCAGTTCCAGATCCACCGATCATAGAACTGGCGACTCTGCTGGGGATATTAACTTAAAGTGAGGTGTACCTTAGGACTAAGATCACTGTGTTTTCAATTGCTTTCCTTGTGTGCTTTAAATTGTGGGTTGCTTGGGAGTTCTATAGATCCTAACCCGGATCTGGGGAATACCTTCTTAGAAAGTAGCAACAAGGCTGTGAGGGAACTGTGCGGGGTATATCAACATGGTTGAAACAGTCTGCTACGTTGATGTGGCACTTTGGTGTGTACTGGTAACCCTTGAGTTCAGTCAAGGAGAGTACGGGGCCTCCGCGTGGTGTCGTGAAGCATCAACAGACCTTAGGAACCTTAATTGAACTATCTTGGCCTCTTTAGGGTAGTGAGATAACTGACTTTGGTGCAGTCCGAGGTTGGTTGATACTCGATACTACACTCAATTCAGGGTTGCTTTCCTGGAATATTTCGGTCGCCAGTTCAGTGGCTAAATCGAAACGATGAACAATGAAAGCAATCCCGTGATATTGGGACCCTTAGAACCCGGTTACTTTGATAGGACAGGTTGAACCCACCAACTTCAAGAGGGTACTACCCAGACCCCATGTTGGCCTTAAACCCTAAGGGCTTGTCTTGTGTGCCTTGTGTGCCTTACATGTTTGTCTTTGTAAATATCTGTGGTGTGTTTAATCATAGCATCATGACATCATCCAGCATCATATGCATTGACTAACCATTTCAGGGGTTCGAATTTTCATCTTTGTTCTTGTTTTGTAGGACATGGAAACTGTTCGTAGAAATACAATTCAAATCAGTCTTGTAAGGATCCCTCCTCAGCTTAAGGAGCTTATATCCAGGATTCCCAAGAACTCTTCATTCAGTGAAAGACATGGAAGTCTCATCAGCTTGGTCAATACCAACATTGAGGAAGATATGATAAAAGTCCTGTTCCAGTTCTATGACCCTCTGCATCACTGTTTCACCTTCTTGGACTATCAGTTGGTACCTACATTGGAGGAGTTCTCCCGGCTCCTGAAGATCCCTATCCTTGATCAGCTACCCTTCAACGGTACGGAAAAAGAACCTAAACTTGAAGAGATTGCTAAAGCCTTGCACCTACAGTCATCTGACCTCAAGGGACATTGGGAAGTTAGAAGTGGTATCAAAGGGTTCTTAGCCAGGTTTCTGTTTGAAAAGGCCCATGAATGTTGGAACTCCCTTGACTTGCAAGCTTTTGAAGAGGTTGTGGCCCTCCTTGTTTATGGTTTGGTGTTGTTCCCTAACCCAGATCAGCTTATAGATATCAGTGCTGTCCAGATCTTTATGTCCAGGAATCCTATACCTACGTTGCTGGGGGACATCCTTCACTCATGTTACACTCGAACCATGAGAAAAAGAGGTGTCCTTATGTGTTGCACTCCCCTCCTGGGAAGGTGGTTTATTTCGCACCTTCCACAATCAGTCTTGAAGAATGAGCGGGGTTTGAGATGGTCACAACGGTTGATGACTCTTACACATGCAGATATACATTGGTGTCCTAGGTCCAGAGAGGATGTCACTATCATTAATCGTTACGGAGAGTACCCTAATGTTCCTTTACTTGGAATCAGAGGAGGTATTACTTACAACCCATGCCTGGCCTGGAGACAGTTTGGTTATGCTCGGAGGGATGGTCCTCATGACATGTTAATTCCTGACATAGTTTTTGACTTCGACAACGATACTCAAGGACTTCGCCAGAGATTTATCAGAGCTTGGAGGATGCCAAGTAGGATAGACAGCAAGACACTGGGGCACAGGAACTCCATCCCGTTGGAACCTTATCTCAAGTGGGTACGCGCCCGCTCCCAGAAGTTAGTGATGCCCTATCCTCATATGCTCCCAGTAATCAAGGAGCCAGTCTTGGAAGGGGAAGTGTCCTACACTATTCAGCACCCTGATATGCCCACATCCTGGGAAGAGATGCAGAAGAGCTGGATCCAGTTTAAGGAAGAACGGAATTCTCTTGAGACCAGTCTACATGCCAGTGAAAAGAAGGTCTTGGAGCTCACCCGCCTGTTGCATGAGGAGAGGAATCTCAACACTTACATAGCTCCAAAGAGGATGCATAGTATATTCTGGGATTGATTTGCTTTTGTATTATTTTGCCCATGAGGCTTTGGTGTACTGAACAATTATTTCATTAATGATAACGTGTGTTCTTTTTTGTCTACAACAAATTTGAACTTTCGAACCCTTGAATGCATTGCATAAACACATATCATTCATCATGTGCATAGCAGGTCTTTCCTCTTTTCAGGTTGCTTACAGTTCTTCGCTGTTTATTTCAGCATCATGAATCCCGACTCGTCATCAACTGAGACATCCATCAAAGCTCTTCAGGCGCAAAATGTGCAGTTTCAAGAATTAATCAAGGGTTTGGCTCAAGGCCAAGAAGAGCTGAAGGCTCTGCTCCTGAAGAAGGAGAAGAAGAAGAAGAGAAGAACTGTTCTGTTTAGCTCGGGCCGAAGGTTTGGCAACACCTTGCAGAATGAAGAGGTTGGTTCTTCCGTTGGCAAGAGTACTCCTCAAACAGAAAAAGGTCCTAGTCCGGTAATCTCCGACAACGAGACTGATTTTGATGAAGAGCAGTATCCTCCTGCAGAAGACCGTTACAAGCAACTGGAGGATAGGCTGAATGCTATGGAAATACAACAGGTACCTGGGCTGGATTTTGGAGATCTAGGTTTGTCTACTGGTGTGATCATCCCTCGGAAGTTCAAAGCACCATCTTTCACTAAGTACGACGGGGCGTCTTGTCCCAAGCTACATCTCAGGTCCTATGTTCGGAAAATCCAACCGTACTCAGCGGATAAGAACTTGTGGATCCACTTCTTCCAGGAGAGTCTTTCAGGGACTCATCTCGAATGGTTCTATCAGCTGGATGGGACCAAGGTTCATAACTGGGAGGAGTTGGCTACTGCTTTCTATAAGCAGTATCAGTATAATGCCGACCTTGCCCCTACACGTACCCAACTCCAGGGTATGTCGTTAGGTTCAAGTGAAGGTTTTAAGGAGTACGCTCAGAAGTGGAGAGACCTGGCTGGCAGAGTGCAGCCACCGTTGACTGATCGGGAGTTGGTAGACATGTTCTTGGGGACCCTATCTGGGCCATTTTTCAACCATCTTATTGGGAATTCGTCTGCAGGGTTCACTGATCTGATTCTGACTGGAGAGAGAATTGAGGTTGGGTTAAAGTCTGGTAAGATTCCGAAGGGTGCATCGTCTAGTTCTAAGAAGAAACCCTTCAAGAAGGAGGCTAGTGTTGTATACGGTTCCAAAAGACCAGAAAGATTTGAGCGCCGCCAATCTGTCAGTGCGGTAACGATTGCCAAGCCTGCTGCCGCTCCTCGGCCGACCAATCCTCAAAGGGCTGAAAGACCCCGGAGAGAGTTTACCCGGTTACGCATGACCCTATCCCAAATCTTGCCGCAGTTGATATCCACCAATCTGGTGACTGTCAGAGAGGCTCCGAAGTTTCCAAATACTACCTCTCCTAAGTACAACCCGAATGCTCGTTGTGCTTACCATTCTGATAGCCCGGGGCACTCCACTGACGACTGTTGGGCCTTAAGGAGCAAGCTGCAGGATCTTATTGACGCCAAGGAGGTACAATTTGAGGCATCAGAGAAGCCTAATGTAGTGACAGCTCCCCTGCCTGCTCATAGGGTGAATGTTGTTGGGGATGAAGAGGAAGTGGATGAAGCTGAGTTCGATAGCTGGATTTACCCGGCAACCGACAGTGGACCTAACAATTGGAGTGCAAAGGACAATCTATCTGTTTCTCTTGTTACCAAGTAATGAATTCCTATGTTTTTGGTGTTTGTAATAAACAATAAATAAACTCTATGGCCCGGTGTCTTACCCGAGGCACCGTGGTTTCATTTGTGAGGGCATATAAATTGTCATTTCATATATCATAAATGAAAATCTTGGACGTTTCTCGCATTACAAATCTTATGCTCCTTTTCTGTCTTCCTTTCCTTTACATATATTTCAAAACAACTGTATTTACACACACACTCACTCATACAGGTTTCAATCCACTCTGGATCTCACTGGTAACGACTCTGCTACTGCCAGTTATGACTTCGAAAATCCGATCAACTTAGCCGAAGACGAGGGTGAAGATGATTGCGAAGTGTCTGGCGAGCTTGCAAGACTGTTGCTTCAGGAAGAGAGGGCAATTCAACCCCATGAAGAGCCAGTGGAGACAATAAACTTGAGTACTGAAGAAGACAGGAAAGAGGTAAAGATTGGTGCCAACCTAGAGCTCAGCGTGAAGCAACGGTTGACTCAGATGCTGCATGATTATATGGAGATATTTGCCTGGTCCTACGAAGACATGCCCGGGTTGGATACCGATATTGTGGTCCATCACTTGCCAACTAAGGAAGATTGCCCTCCGGTTAAGCAAAAGGTCCGCCGTATGCGTCCAGAGATGTCTGAGAAGATTAAAGCTGAGGTTATGAAACAGTTTGATGCCGGATTTCTTGCAGTGACTTCTTACCCTCAGTGGGTTGCTAATGTGGTGCCGGTACCAAAGAAGGACGGTAAGGTCAGAATGTGTGTCGACTACAGGGATCTGAACAGGGCCAGCCCCAAAGATGACTTCCCTTTACCTCACATTGATGTCCTTGTTGATAACACAGCTCAGCATAAGGTGTTCTCTTTCATGGATGGTTTCTCAGGTTACAATCAGATCAAGATGGCACCTGAAGACATGGAAAAGACTACATTTGTTACTCAGTGGGGCACCTTCTGTTACAAGGTCATGCCATTTAGACTGAAGAACGCCGGGGCAACCTACCAACGTGCCATGGGTGCTTTATTTCATGACATGATCCATCATGAGATAGAAGTGTATGTTGACGACATGATTGCGAGGTCCCAGACTGAGGAAGAGCACCTAGATCATCTGCAGAAGTTGTTTGACCAGTTGAAACTGTACAAGCTGAGATTGAACCCGAACAAGTGCACCTTCGGGGTAAGATCTGGGAAGTTGCTAGGCTTCGGGGTAAGTGACAAGGGTATTCAAGTGGACCCTGCCAAGGTTAAAGCTATTCAAGAGATGCCAGTTCCTAAGACAGAGAAAGAGGTCAGAGGCTTTTTAGGACGCCTGAATTACATTGCTCGGTTCATCTCGCACCTGACTGCTACCTGTGAGCCAATCTTCAAGCTGCTGAAGAAAGATCAGGTAGTATGTTGGAACGATGAATGTCAGGCTGCTTTCGACAGAATCAAGGAGTATCTCCAAGAACCACCCATCCTTATGCCACCGGTTGAAGGGAGACCTCTGATACTATACCTGACAGTGCTTGACAACTCAATGGGGTGTGTGCTGGGGCAGCATGACGAGTCTGGCCGAAAAGAGCATGCCATTTATTACCTTAGCAAAAAGTTTGCCGACTGTGAGACCCGATACTCACTGCTTGAGAAAACTTGTTGCGCTTTGGTATGGGCTGCTCGCTGGCTGAGACAGTATATGCTGACTCACACTACCTTGTTGATCTCAAAGATGGATCCTATAAAGTACATATTCGAAAAGCCTGCTCTGTCTGAGAGAATTGCAAGATGGCAAATGATCTTGACGGAATACGACATTCAGTACACGACCCAGAAAGCCATCAAGGGAAGTGTATTGGCAGACCACTTGGCACATCAGGCCGTAGATGACTATCAGTCAATGAACTTCGAGTTTCCGGATGAAAGCATCATGATAGTAACTGATTGTGAAGTACCTGGACCGGATGAAGGACCTGAGGAAGGATCCCGATGGTCTATGCACTTTGACGGAGCCTCCAATGCTTTGGGTAACGGTATCGGCGCCATAATCATATCACCTCAAGGCACTCATACTCCGCTCACTGCCCGACTATGTTTCAACTGTACCAACAACATGGCGGAGTATGAGGCGTGCATCATGGGTCTTCAAGCTGCGATTGACCTAAGGATCAAGTTTCTGAGTGTCTTCGGAGATTCCGCTCTTATGATCAATCAGATCAAAGGAGAGTGGGATACAAAACATCCGAACCTTATTCCTTACAGAGAATGTGTGTTGACCTTGATCCCCCACTTCACAGAAATAACCTTTGAACATTTCCCAAGATAGGAGAATCAGCTGGCAGACGCGTTAGCTACAATGTCTTCTATGTTCAAGGTTAAATGGGACAATGAGGCTCCCCAGATCATCATCTGGAAACTGGACGAACCGGCATACTGTTGCGATCTCGAGACTGAATTGGTGACTGAGAAGCCTTGGTACCATGAGGTGAAGAGATATCTGGAAGCTCAAGAATACCCTGAAGATGCCTCTATCAATGATAAGAAGTTCCTGAGAAGGTTCGCAGCAAAGTTCTTCCTGAGCAACGGCATCTTGTACAAGCGAAACCATGATTCAACCTTACTGCGTTGTGTGGATAAGACTGAAGCAGAAAGGATCATGGAAGAGCTACATGAAGGGACCTTTGGTACACATTCCAGTGGGCACACTATGGCTAAGAAGATCCTTCGGGCGGGATATTACTGGTCCACAATGGAAGCTGACTGCTACCAACATTCTAGGACATGCCATAAGTGCCAGATTTATGCAGACAAGGTGCATGTTCCTCCAGTTCCCCTGAATGTTCTGACTGCGCCTTGGCCGTTTGCAATGTGGGGTATAGACATGATCGGCGAGATTAAACCTACGACATCTAATGGGCATCGCTTCATCCTAGTGGCGATTGATTATTTTACAAAGTGGGTCGAAGCAGCATCCTATGCTACGGTAACCAAGACTGTTGTGGCACGGTTCATTCGGCATAATCTGATCTGTCAGTACGGCGTCCCAGAGAGAATTATTACAGACAACGGTACCAATCTGAATAACAAGATGATCGCTGAGCTCTGCGAGCAGTTCAAGATACAGCACCACAATTCTTCTCCTTACAGACCGAAGATGAATGGGACTGTAGAAGCAGCAAATAAGAACATCAAGAAAATCGTGCAAAAAATGACAGTGACTTATAAAGATTGGCACGAGATGTTACCGTTTGCTCTACATGGATACCGTACCTCAGCTAGGACGTCAACCGGGGCAACTCCTTTCTCTTTGGTTTATGGTATGGAGGCAGTCTTACCGATCGAAGTGCAAATACCCTCTCTCCGGATAATGAAGGATGCAAATCTGAATGAAGATGATTGGGTCCAGACACGACTTGATCAGCTCAACCTCGTTGATGAAAAGAGACTTGCCGCTATCTGTCATGGTCAGACGTATCAGAAACGGATGATCAGGGCATTTAACAAAAAGGTCAGACCACAGGAATATCAAGTTAGGGATCTGGTAATCAAGCGAATCATCCTTCCTCAGAGTGATCCAAGGGGCAAATGGACCCCTACATACGAAGGGCCATTTGTGGTTAAGCATGTGTTCTCAGGAGGAGCCATGATTCTAACCAATATGAATGGTGACGACTTTCCTCACCCCGCTAATGCATACATAGTAAAAAGATACTACGCATGAGAAAGACCCGCTAGGCTGACATGCCTAGGCAAAAATTAGGGCTTCCCGGCGAACCAAAAGGGTTCGGGCAAAATGAAGGGATGAAAATGAAAAAATCTGTACACCCGGCAAGTCGAAAACCTGAAAAGGCGGCTTGGGCAAAAATGGGTATCCCGGTGGACTGAAAACCCGAAAGGGCGGTCCAGGCAAAAATTAGGGATAAAGCGTAATACTATGTCTCATTGATCACTTTGCATCCAGAATCCGGTATCGGCATCAAGTTCAGACGGCATCGATCAGTCAGCTTCACCTTCAACCAAGGTCATCAAGTGATGAGACACTCGGAGTTATAAAGGCAATAGCAGAGTTGAAACCCAGTGGGATCATTCATTTCACACAGCTGTTTTATTTTCTTTTGTACAAAATTTGTATAAACTCTTTTGTTCGGCGGCGTTCTCTTACTAGGACGTCAGCCTCTTGTGTACACAAAACGCCTATTTTCAGGCCATTCAAAATCAATACAAATATACTTTTCAGTTAAACGTGCCAATTGTTTTTCTTTTTCTGTTTTGTTTTGCGAAGAACGTCCAAGGTTCAATTTGTGATATATGCATTGACAATAATTTGCTAACTCATGAATATTTGCATACGAAACAAAGAATTAATTACAGGTAACATTAGAAACAGGGGCAATAAAGAGTTGTCCAAGCAATCTAATTGTTCCGTCCTCCAAGGTACCAAGGTAGGTTCAGCTAAAGAACATAACCAGATATCCTAATTCCCCAGAGAGTAAGCAGTCAGTACACTCTCTCCAAGTTATATTATCAGGCCTTAAGGAAGTTGGGTATCCTCCAGTGGATCTCAACATCTCCCCAGCAGCATATATATTCTTAATAAGCATCCCCGGCAATCTTGGTCTAAAGATTGTTCCCCGGCGGCATATCAAACATTCAAAGGAATCACTTCCCCCGCAATTCAAAACTTCTCCAAGAGAGTCCAATCCAGCTTCCCCAGGAAAGTGGGAATTCATTTCTCCAAGCAGTAAGCTTATCCCCAGTAGATTCTGGAAGCTTATCCCCTCGCAAAGCACGAACGCGTCTCCCGGCTTTATTCAAAGAGTTATTTCCTTACCAGGATATAACTGGGTTATCCTCAGCCAAAAGCCACGGAAATGTCGTCGTCAACACAGAACCTTCTCATCCCCAACGAAGTCTATTCACACTTCCAATACAGCAAAGATATCCCCAGCAAGTTATTATCAACAACTCAACAAAGTATCTCTATCCCCACAGAGTTTTGCTTCCCAGCAAGATTGTTAGAGTACTTTTCTCCCGTAGAGTAATCCATTCGCCAAGTTCATTCCCCAACGGAGTTATCTCCTCCTACCGGTATTCTTGCAGCTATCATCCCCAGCGGAAGCGAAATCTATTCTTCAACATCAGCCCAGGATATGACTTCCCGGCATCCGTCAAGGATTTACTTTCCTAGACGAAAAAAATACATTCCTAAACATCACATACATCATCATAGCATGCATAGACGCATCATATCTTACAAATCTCATTTATGTTGAGAACATCATTGCTTGGTCCATATCATGCATTGCATACGACTGACCTTTACCTTTCAGGAAAGATGCAGTTAAATTCTCAATCACATTCCAAGACCTAGACCGGTTCAGTTAATCGACTCCAAAGATTTCTTATCCAGTCCAAGGCCTTCTCTAGTCCAGCTAAATCGACCCCAAACAGATTTTTCTGATGAAGACTCAGTAGAAGCTATCAAAGGTTTTTCTCAAACGTCCGCTTTTGAGATTATAATTTCCTATGGTTCTCTCCCCAATGTTGCGGAGATGATAATTCCATCCCAGGTTTTTCCCAAACGTCCGCTTTTGAGATTATAATTTCCTATGGTTCTCTCCCCAATGTTGCGGAGACGATAATTCCATCCCAGGTTTTTCTCAAACGTCCGCTTTTGAGATTATAATTTCCTATGGTTCTCTCCCCAATGTTGCGGAGACGATAATTCCATCCCAGGTTTTTCTCAAACGTCCGCTTTTGAGATTATAATTTCCTATGGTTCTCTCCCCAATGTTGCGGAGACGATAATTCCATCCCAGGTTTTTCTCAAACGTCCGCTTTTGAGATTATAATTTCCTATGGTTCTCTCCCCAATGTTGCGGAGACGATAATTCCATCCCAGGTTTTTCTCAAACGTCCGCTTTTGAGATTATAATTTCCTATTGTTCTCTCCCCAATGTTGCGGAGACGATAATTCCATCCCAGGTTTTTCTCAAACGTCCGCTTTTGAGATTATAATTTCCTATGGTTCTCTCCCCAATGTTGCGGAGACGATAATTCCATCCCAGGTTTTTCTCAAACGTCCGCTTTTGAGATTATAATTTCCTATGGTTCTCTCCCCAATGTTGCGGAGACGATAATTCCATCCCAGGTTTTTCTCAAACGTCCGCTTTTGAGATTATAATTTCCTATGGTTCTCTCCCCAATGTTGCGGAGACGATAATTCCATTCCAGGTTTTTCTCAAACATCCGCTTTTGAGATTATAATTTCCCATGGTTCTCTCCCCAATGTTGCGGAGACGATAATTCAAGTCCAGGTTTTTCTCAAACGTCCGCTTTTGAGATTATAATTGCCTATGGTTCTCTTCTCGATCCTGCGGAGGTGGTAATCCCAAGATTTTCTCAAGGATTGCTGTTGAGGTTAAAGTCACCAAAGGTTCTCTCATCGTTCATGCTGAGGTAGTAACCATCCCTGGTTCATTTATCATCTTTTGAAACTGAAGATCCAGCTCCTGTAACCAGTCAGGACACATCTATACCAAGCATCTGAAGACTAACTCCTGCAACATGTCAGATACTCATTTTTTCTTTTGCAGGTACGCAAGTTCTCGCTAAGGAATCTCTTACGCGACCAATATCCAGATGGCATCTATAAGCCCATCATCCTATCCATCAATCTCTAAATGGCATCTATAAGCCCATTCCATCATCACACTGCTACTATGAGAGCGCAAATTTCTGGGCACTCTAGTGTTCAATCATCTTCTACCCTCGGATTACGAAAGGCACGTCAGCCAATCTGCATCCTCAGGTCTAAGAAGATTGAACAGGGGCAACTATTGTACCCCAAAATTTGCCCTCCCATATCCTTCAAGAAAGTGCCAAGTCAAGCTGCAAAATTCTCCAAAGGTTGCACAGTTCAAGGGCCTCCTAACAGTCAAGATTAGGGTTTTGGTTTTGATCAAGAAAATGAAGTTTCCAAGGGTCCAATCAAGTCCCACATGCCTACAAATATGGTCAAGCATCCTCATATCAAGTTTCAAGGCTTTCAGCACAAAATTGCACAGTCAAAACCCTAATTGCACTACAGTCAACTGTAGGGGCAAAATGGTCATTTGACAGTCAAAAGTTCAAATTTTTGGTCAACATCTCATTTTGAAGCCACAAACATCATTTGATCAATGCTTGATCATGATTCTCAAAGAATGGCTCAAAAATCATCAAGGTGTCAAAAGTTTCTATTTTTGGATAGCTGAAAAGTCAACTGTAAATTGACCAGGGCATAACTTTCACATGGATTATCAGAAAAATCCCATCCAATGCCCATTTTGAAGGGGAAGACATTTCCTACAACTCATCTTCACACTCCAAGTCCAAGAAATGTTCTCACAAAAAGTTATCAATTTCAACATTATAGGTCATTTTCAAAAGTCAACAAAAAGGGACTTTAAGTCAAAGGCCATAACTTGAGATTGGTAAATCAAAATGACATGGGACCAAGTACATTGTTTAGAGGACTTCAAGACCTTTCTAAAATGTCCAAGAACATGATCAAAGCTTAAAAATTGAGCAAGATATGCATTGGAGAAGTTGGAAATTTTTTGTGAAATGGCCAAAATCATTTATCCTTGAAATTTCATTTTTGACAAAAGGGGCCCACTTTTTCCACTTGAATTAACTTGGCCATGCTTCCCACGTGTCCCACCTTTTATTTCAGATTTTTTAATTAATTTTTTCATTTTTTATTGATTTTATTGGATTTAATTAATTTTAAATCTTTTAAAATCAAGAGAAATTCAAAAAAATTAATTTAAGGGAATATTTGGCTTTGATTAACCTTGAAGCACCATTATGTATATCCCATTTTCGTGCCAAGGCTCAAAGAAGCAAGAATTCAAAAAATGATCCAAAAAAGGAAGTTTGGTTATGGAGGTTTATGGAGGATTTTGAACTTGAATGCTATACATTATGGAGCCATAATTCCTCTTCATACACATTGCCTAAGGTATATACAAGTGATCAGAAACAAAATTGGGACCGAAGCTGCGCATAAACACAAAAAGCAAACTCACATTTTTAGCTTGAAAAACTCAAATCCGAAAACATACTTGCAGTACGATTCAAGGCAAGATTCTTATCTCATTAGCTTCCTGAGGCTTCAAGAGGACTTTTCCAATCAAGAACATCGTCCCTAACCCTTTGAATCACTGTACAGAAGCCAGACTTTTCTCACTTTTTCTCATAATCGCATTTTACGATTTATGCATTTTCATGGCATTTTGATTGTGTATTCATACTGAGTAATGTATTCTGAAGCTAACCATATGGATTAATTGCATTTTTATACACTATATGCAAATCTGCCATTATTGTTTTTTAGGGTTCTTAAGCTTTTAAATTAGGGGTTTTCGAATACAGCAAAATTGGAGAATCACGATGCCATGGTTGCAACCAGCATGCTTGAACGAAGAGATTAGATGCCTCGCGCTCAATTTATGAGCCACTACAAGCTATTCGTTATTTTCTGGAAAGGCACCTTTTAGAACACTTCAAAAACCGTTGCCTATGTTTTGTTATATTTTCAGGAAAAACAAGCCAAGGAAGAAGAAGGATGTGTGGCCATCAGTAATTGGCTGGTTCAAAAACGCGCGCTAAAAATCCACTAGCGTGTTGTTTTATTTTATATTGATTGTTGTTTATTTAATTTACAGATAAACAAAATAGCCCAGTTGGTGAAGCGCTTGAGTGGTAATGTTCAGGACCTGGGTTCGAGCCCCAGGTCCTCACCCCCTTTCATATGATTTTCTATTTAACATTCCTATGCAGTTCAAACCTTGAAGACCATCATGCACCCCTTGATCCAGATTGACATGCGCCCATGGAGATTGATCCGGTGGCTTTGATCGGAGGAGCACCATAAGCCTGAGTCAATGCATCCACACGTGTCCTGGAAAAGTCCACAAGGCCAAGAGTAATTGGGCCCAAATTACTAAAGACCAACCTCCAAATTAGGGGCTTCACCCCCTTAGGTTTGCAAATCCTTTTTATCTCTTTTTTTTTTATTATGTTTATTTTCTTTTAATTATTGTTTTTTTTTATTAATTTATTATTTTCATAAAAAAACACCAAAACATAAAAAATCAGAAAAGATGAAAAAAAATATATATAATATTTTAGTACTAATTTTGTAAATAAATTCCATAATAAATTTAGTTTTAATTTTAGGTTGTTAATTTAATTCTTTTTCTCAATAACCAAAAAATAATAAAAATAGACCTTTAGCATTTTTTTACCTTTTTTTTTTTAATTAATTAAATGTTTTTTATTTATTTATTATAAGTATCATTAACCATTAATTTTGTAAATAATTTTTATAATTAATTTAGTTTTAATTCTAGGTTTTAACTTTAATGCATTTTCTTTAATAAATTAAAAAATAACTAGAACTAGAATCATTTGACTCTTAATTCCAATTTAATTTTTCTTTAATGTCATAAATACAAAAAAACATGAAAAAATAAGTCCTTTCTTTTTTATTTAACTTAATTATTTTAACAGTTTTATTTTAATTCCTTCAAAGGGTTCAACGCCCTCGCATTCGATTACATTTTTGTTTCGCGTATTTTATTTATTTCTTTTTGTGAAATTAATGTACTTGCTCCAAAGCCCTGTAATAGTTAATTAGACATTTATTTTCTGCACTTGACTTTAAATCGAGTCTGGATTAACTTGGCGATGTAGACCAGCGCCTTTGTAACAGCGTAGGACCTTTACCTTTTCCACACTTTAAATTCCCGTATCTTTTAACTGTTAAACAATAACATGAAAGAATGAATGCCCAAAAATAAAATCAAAGCGTAGATCACCAATACATGACAAGACAAACAATAAATTGGAAATGACACACAAATCACACACCACCCCTAGGGTATGCCTCACTGTTGCCTTGCCTCGAAAGGTGATCGTCGAGTAGAGGATGTCTTAGTAAGTCCTCATGATCCGGGAACCTGGCATGAGGGTAGCTTCTAAGGTGTCTTCCCATTGCTCTGGTGATCACCATGTCCCAAACCTCGAATTGACCCGAACACCTCCAACAGTGATGCTACCTACCTCTCAATGGTGGGATGGCACTACTTTAAGGACTTCTGCACAGCTTAATTCCTTAGGGTAGGTAGATGACTCGTAGATACTTGCTCTAATTCAAAACAAATCAAAATACTTTTCACACCTACACTTTCTAAAAGTTTTCAAACAAATTTTTCATACACTCTTGAGGACAGATACAAGAGTTACTTAGAGATTTTTTCAAACAAAACTTTTTTCAAAACCCACTCACCTTGAAAAGCAAACAAACATTTTGAAAACACAAATGAGCAAGTATCTAAGAGCCCATGGATAACCATGGATAGAAAGGGTGCTAACACCTTCCCTTTCTATAATCTACCTCCCGAACCGAGAGATAATCTCAATAAGGAATTTTTCTGTGCTTTTGTCCTTTCCATGTTGGAGAAAATAAAAGACGATGGCGACTCTTGCTTACCGCGACATTTCGCGAAACCAGCTAAAAACAGTCAGTTCCAGATCCACCGATCACAGAAGCTCTTCAGTTGGGTTTACAGATCTTATTTTGACCGGTGAAAGGTTTGAAGCTGGTATTAAGGCTGGGAAGATACAGAAGGGTGCCTCATCAAGCACCGAGAAGAAGCCGTTTAAGAAAGAGTCCAGTGCCGTCTACAGTTCGAGAAGATAGAATAGACCTGAACACCGCCAAGCTGTCAATGCGGTTATTATTTCAAAACCTGCTGGTGCTCCTCGGCATCACAATCAACAAAAGGATGAGAGACCTCGAAGGCAGTTCACTCGTCTCAGCATGACTTTGTCTCAGATTCTGCCACAATTGCTGAAGACCAATCTGGTGATTCTAAAAGAAGCTCCGAAGAATCCAAGTACCACGTCACCAAAATACAACCCTAATGCCCGCTGCGCTTTTCACTCTGATAGCCCGGGGCATAATATAGATGATTGTTGGGTTTTGAGGAACAGGGTGCAAGACCTAATTGATGCGAAGGAGATTGCGTTTGAGGCGCCCGAGAGGCCTAATGTTGTGACTGCTCCCATGCCCAAGCATGGAGTGAATGCTCTAGAAGAG
This sequence comes from Vicia faba, assembly GCA_948472305.1. Classification (NCBI taxonomy): domain Eukaryota; kingdom Viridiplantae; phylum Streptophyta; class Magnoliopsida; order Fabales; family Fabaceae; genus Vicia; species Vicia faba. The sequence continues at coordinate 1,617,860,327 of OX451736.1, forward strand.
GACTTGTTTGTGGTTTCTGTAGAAGATATTGCTACCCCTCTGATGACTGTCAAGAAGAACCTGTTGCTAGCCGGTTTATTTCCGGGCTGCGATGAAGGTTGTCATATGTGTTTCATTTTACCTACTGGTTGCCCATTCCTGAAGTCAGGTATCCAAAACCTGATGGATAGTAAAGAGATCCTATTTGAAAAGGTTGTTGTTCCATCCATTCATTCTGAAGAAGTTGCCATCATTACCATTTTCGACAATTCTTCCAAGGCTCCCTCGAGGAAGCCTGTTAGAATTACATCTACTCCGAAGATCGCACCTGTGATTATCACTGTTCTGGGGCCCATCCCCTACACCTCTGACAAAGCTGTCCCTTGGCACTATAGGGCATATGTTTATGTTCTAGGAGTTAAGCAAGAGTTGGATGTTGATATCGGCGTCAGCAACATTACTGGACCTGCTAAAGTCACCCGCAGCGGTAGACTTTTCTCACCTGATATTGCTCCACCAACTGTCCGAAGGCCTGTTGTCATTACACCTGCAAGTGTACCTACTGCCATTCCTGATCAAGTTCTTAGTTCTACCCCTGTCGCCGAGTCATCTGACGCTCGGGGCAAAGGGATCATCACTGATGTGCCTGCCCATACGGAGGCACCAAAGACAATTACTGTTGAAGCTTCCAAACAGGAGATGGAAGAGATTCTGAAGATTATTAAGAAGAGTGATTACAATGTAGTCGAGCAACTGGGGAAAACCCCATCCAAGATTTCTATGTTGTCATTGTTGTTATGTTCAGAGGCCCATGCTAAGGCTCTTATTACCTTCCTGAAGTCTACCCACGTTCCACAAGAGACATCAGCTGATCAGTTTACCGATTGTATGGCCAATTTAACTGCTGATAATGGTTTGGGTTTCTCCGACGCTTATTTGACTGCCAAGGGAAAAAATCATAACGATGCCCTGCATGTCTCCATTGAATGCAGGGGCACTACTCTCGCCCATGTATTGGTTTATATTGGTTCCTCATTGAACGTCTTGCCCAAGAAAGCTCTAGACCGGTTGGATTGCGAAGGGTTAGAGTTAAAACCAAGTAACATTGTTGTCAGGGCCTTTGACGGGTCCAAAAGGATGGTGCATGGTGAGGTTGATATTCCAATTAAAGTTGGTTCTCAGGTCTTCAATTCTATATTCCACGTGATGGACATTCGGCCATCCTATTCTTGTTTGTTGGGTCGTTCATGGATCCACAAAGCTGGAGTTGTAACCTCAACGCTCCACCAGAAGCTGAAGTACCCGGTTAGAGGGAAGATTGTGACAGTACAAGGGGAGGAAGAGTATATGGTCAGCCACCTCAACTCGTTCTGATACGTATAGATGGATGGGGAATTCATTGAGACCCCATTTCAGCATTTTGAAGAGGTTCCTCAGACACTGGCATCAGCTGAGACTGTGGTTGAAGATTCTCCTATGAAGATGGCTTCCTTAAAGGATGCCCGGGCTGTTATTGAGAAGGGTGAGTGTGCAAATTGGGGCCGACTTCCTGATTTTACACAGAAGACTAACAGTTTTGGTTTGGGTTTCACTGCAGAAGCTCAAAGGGTTGTTCGAAGTGCAAAGATTGGAAGACCTCCTGTGTTCATCAGCAACTCGGGAGTAAATGCCATTGAAGATGATGTGGAGGAGTCTGAATTCGACAGCTGGATCTATCCTACGGCCGACGGTGGACCAAACAACTGGACAGCAAAGGACTTCATCCCTATTACTTTTGTTACCCAGTAATGAACTCTTTGTTTTGAATTCGTAACAGACAATGTTTTGAAACTTTATGGCCCGGTGTCTTACCCGGGGCACCGTGGCTTCATTTGTGAGGGCTTTTGTGTGCCATTTTCATATATCATTAATAAAAGCATTGGACGTTTCTTGCATTTCAAATTTTGCGCTCCTTGTTTTTCTTTATTATATATTGCAAAACAGCTATTTTACACACACTCACATATACAGGTCCACATCCACTCTGGATCTCACTGGTAACGACTCTGCTACTGCCAGTTATAACTTCGAAAATCCGATCAACTTAGCCGAAGACGAAGGTGAAGATGATTGCAAAGTGTCGGGTGAACTTGCAAGACTGCTACTCCAGGAAGAGAGGGCCATTCGGCCGCATGAAGAGCCGGTGGAAACAGTGAATCTGGGTACTGAAACAGACAAGAAGAAAGTCAAGATCGGTGAAAATCTGGAGCTTAGTGTGAAGTAGCGGTTGATTCAGATACTGCATGACCATGTTGAGATCTTTGCCTGGTCTTGCGAAATATGCCTGGTTTGGATACTGACATTTTGGTTCATCACCTGCCTACCAAAGAAGATTGTCCTCCGGTAAAACAGAAGGTTCGTCGTATGCGCCCAGAGATATCCGAGAAAATCAAGGCCGAAGTTATGAAGCACTTTAACGTCGGGTTTCTAGCAGTGACTTCTTACCCTCAGTGGGTGGCCAATGTGGTTCCAGTACCAAAGAAGGATGGTAAGGTCCGAATGTGTGTTGACTACAGGGATCTGAACAGGGCCAGTCCCAAGGATGATTTCCCTCTACCTCATATTGATGTTCTGGTTGACAATACTGCTCAGCACAAGGTCTTCTCCTTTATGGACGGTTTCTCCGGTTATAATCAGATAAAGATGGCTCCCGAAGACATGGTGTGATCGGTGGAAATAGAACTGATTGTTTAAAGCTGGATCGCATATGTCGCGGTAAGCAAGAGTCGCCACCGTCTTTTATTTTCTCCAACATGGAAAGAACAAAAGCACAGCAAAATTCCTTATTGAGAATGTCTCTCAGTTCGGGAGGTAGATTTATAGAAAGGGAAGGTGTTAGCACCATTTCTATCCATGGTTATCCATGGGCTCTTAGGTACTTGCTCTTATGTTTTCAAAATGATGTTTGCTTTTCAAATGTGAGTGGGTTTGAAAAAGTTTTGTTTGAAAAATTTCTAAGTAACTCTTGTATCTGTCCTCAAGAGTGTTTGAAAAATTTGTTTTGAAAGCTTTTGAAAGTGTAAGGTGTGAAAAGTATTTTGTTTGTTTTTTTGAAAAGAGCAAGTACCCATGAGTCATCTACCTACCCTAAGGAATTAGGCTGTGTAAGAGTCCTTAAGGTAGTGCCATCCCACCATTGAGAGGTAGGTAGCACCACCGTTGGAGGTGTTCGGGTCAATTCGATTGTAGGGACAGTATGGTCACCGAAGCAACAGTTAGGACACCTTAGAAGCAATCCTAATGTCCTAGATCCTTTTTAATCCGAGGCAAACGTTTCGAGGCAACTATTTCGAGGCAACTGGATCTTGGACATAAGAGCGACCGCTAAAACGTCCTATACTTGACGACCACGTTTCGAAGGCAACGAGTGAGGCGTACCCTAGAAGTGGTGTGTGTATTGTGTGTTGTTTTCATGTTATGTTTTATCTTTGATCATGGCATTGTGAGCTACGAGTTGTTTTTAATTAACATACATTCTTTCATGCGAGTTTAGCAGTTAGGAGTGCGGAAAATTAAAAGACGGAAATATAAAAGCTACGCTATTACAAGGCGCGGGTCTATACATCGCCAAAATACAAAGACCCGTTTTTGATAAAAGATGCGGAAAGTAAAAGAAAAGAGATAAACCTAATTACTATTACATCCTTGAACAGTTACATAATAATCAATAAGAAATAAGAATAACGTGCGAAAGAATAAAATCAGGACGTCCGAGGGTTTTGACCCTTTGCTTGAAATTAAATTAAAAACCTAATTAATTATTTAATTAAAGAAAAGAAAGTGTTTTTTTATGTTTTTTTGGATTTAATAGAAATAAAGAAAAATAAAATCAAGAGAAAACCCTAATTCTAAGTCTATTTTAATTATTAAGAAAATATTAAAGTTAACCTAATTTAAGCTAATTAATTAATTTATATGTTATTTACAAAAATAATAATAATAATAATAAATAATGATGAAAATAATTAATTAAGAAAAAGATAAAAATGTCAAAAACCTAATTCTATGTATTTTTTATTTATTAAGAAAATAGATTAAATTTTAAAACTAAATTAAACTAAAGTTAATTGTTAACATTTATTTACAAAAAATAGGTTAGTGGTGAAATTAATAAATAATTAAAAATATTACAATTTTTAGTTTCTGATTTTTATTAGGAAAATTAATTTGAGGTGAAATAATAATAATTAATTAAAAGGAATTAAAAGAAAAGGAAAGAAAATAAAGAAAATAAAGCAAACCAAGGGGGGTGTCAGGCCCAAAGTGGAGGATTGTTTGAGGAATTCTGGCCCATTAAGACAAGGCCTCGTTGACTTTCAAGAATCATGCACATGCTGTCTGACTGGGGTACACCATGGAATTCACCTTCTGGCCATTAGATGGATCTTTGAAGCCACTTGGTAGGATTAGGCGTGAGGGCGCATGATGGGCCATTGAATGAAAGCTGCATTGGAATGGGTTAAGACAAAAATTATGAATTATGTGGGGGGACCTGGGAATCGAACCCAGGTCCCAGCGTTTGCCAAGCGTGTCATCCACCATCCATCCATTCAAGCGCGTTTGTAGTATAAGTGGAAAACAATTATTATATTAAAAAAATGCCAATTATGCTGAGATATAAAAAAAATGCGCTAAGATTTGAATGCTCCAGTAGCATGATGCCACACATATCTTCTTCCTTGTTTTCACCTGCAACATGAATAAGATAGCGGGGGTTTTAAACCCCCACTAAGTGAAAGTCTCAAAAATAGCGAATACGCGCACAGATTATATAAATTGAGCGCGAGGTTGCCATTCAACTCGTATTGAGCTCCTGAATTCAACTGTATAGGTCTCAGGGCCTGATTTTTCCTCTACAAGAAAGCCCTATTTTGAGAACTCAAAAACCCTAAAATCCATTCATGGTGAATTATGATCCTGAGAGTTTCAGTGCAATTAAACTATATCAAAAGTTTCAGGAAGGCGTCAGCAATACAAATCAACAAACAAAACATGTCAATGATGCATGGAAATTAGATTTCGATTATGATCATATTTGATCAAACTGTGACTTTGTTTTACCGTTTCCCTGGGTATGAGAGCCTGTTCTTGATTGCAATGGCTTCCTGGCAATGTCAGCAACGTATTGGAAAAGATTTTAGGCCTTGAATTGTACTGCAAATAGGATTTCAGTTTTCAAGTTTCTCTTCAAAATTTGCAAATTGGTTATGTGGTTTTTTAGCAGCTTTCACGTGTGTCTTTAGGGTTAGCTTATGCCTTTGTATGTGAACGAATTTAGGTCAAAACCTTGGCCCAAAAGTCCATGAATTAATGTTTGCAATCTTTGATTTTCAATTATGTGATTTTCAATATTTTTCCATGAAAACCTTGCCAATTATGGAAGATCTTCCTTGTTTGATTGAGAAACGACTTTGCCAGCTTGCCCTGATCAGATTTGCTCCACCAAAAGATCCAAAACATATCCTTTTTTAATTTTCCTATAATTAAAACCAATTAAATGAATTAATATAAATATAAATTCAATTAATTAATTAAAAATAATAAAATAAATTATTTTGAGCTCAATGGGTCGTGCATAGGCTTTGGGTAATGATTCAAGAAAGAATTTGAGGCCCATTAGCAAATTTGAAGCTTTTTAGGCAAAGTTGACTTTTGAAAGTTCCCAAAAATTTCCCAACTTCTCCAATGCATATCTTGCTCAATTTTGAAGCTATGATCATGTTCTTGGACATTTTGGAAAGGTCTTGAAGTCCTATAACCAATGCCTTTGGTCCCATATCATTTTGATTTACCAATCTCAAGTTATGGTCTTTGACTTAAAGTGCCCTTTTGTTGACTTTTGAAAATGACCTATAATGTTGAAATTGATAACTTTTTGTGAGAGCATTTCTTGGACTTGGAGTGTGAAGATGAGTTGTAGGAAATGTCATCCCCTTCAAAATGAGCTTTGGATGGGATTTTTCTGATAAACCATGAAAAAGTTATGCCTTGGTCAATTTGCAGTTGACTTTTTCAACTGTCCAAAAATATAAACTTTTGCATCTTGAGACTTTTTTAGCCATGCTTGTGGAATCATGATCAAGACTTGATCAAATGATGATTGTGGCTTCAAAATAAGATGTTGACCAAAAAATTTGACTTTTGACTGTCAAATGACCATTTTGCCCATGTAGTTGACTGTGGAGCAATTAGGGTTTTTGACTGTGCAATTTGATGTTGTGAGTCTTGAAACTTGATATATGGATGCTTGACAATGTATATATGCATACGGGACTTGATTGGACCCTTGAAAATCTCAATTTCTTTGCAAGAACCAAAACCCTAATTTTGACTGTGTTAGGAGGCAATTGGACTTTGCAACCCTTGAGAGATTTTGAATCATCTGGAGATTGATCTTGCCAAATCTTGAAGAATATGGGAGGGAAAATTTTGGGGTACAACACATGGAAAAGACGACCTTTGTTACTCAGTGGGGCACCTTTTGTTACAAGGTCATGCCTTTTGGATTGAAGAATGTTGGGGCAACATATCAGCGTGCCATGGTTGCTTTGTTTCATGACATGATCCATCATGAGATTGAAGTATACGTCGACGATATGATTGCAAGGTCTCAAACTGAGGAGGAACACCTTGACCATCTATAGAAGTTGTTTGACAGGTTGAAGTTGTACAAATTGAGGTTGAACCCGAACAAGTGTACCTTCGGGGTGAGATCTGGTAAACTGCTGGGTTTCATCGTAAGCGACAAAGGTATTCAAGTTGATCCTGCCAAAGTGAAAGCTATACAGGAGATCCCAGCTCCCAGAACAGAGAAAGAGGTCAGAGGATTTCTAGGACGTCTGAATTACATTGCCCGGTTCATCTCACACCTAACTGCTACTTGTGAGCCAATCTTTAAGCTGCTGAAGAAAGATCAAGTGGTACATTGGAACGATGAATGTCAGGCTGCTTTCGAAAGAATCAAAGAGTATCTCCAGGAGCCACCCATCCTAATGCCACCGGTTGAAGGGATACCTCTGATCTTATACTCGACAGTACTTAACAACTCAATGGGGTGTGTGCTGGGGCAGCATGACGAGTCTGGCCAAAAAGAGCATGCTATTTATTACCTTAGCAAAAAGTTTACCGACTGTGAGACCCGATACTCACTGCTTGAGAAAACTTGCTGCGCTTTGGCATGGGCTGCTCACCAGCTAAGACAGTATATGCTGACTCACACTACTCTATTGATTTCAAAGATGGATCCAATCAAGTATATCTTCGAAAAGCCCGCCTTGTCCGGAAGAATAGCAAGATGGCAGATGATCTTGACTGAGTATGACATCCAGTACACAACTCAAAAAGCAATCAAGGGAAGTGTATTGGCAAACCATTTGGCACACCAGGCAGTGGATGATTACCAGTCTATGAACTTTGAATTTCCGGACGAGAATATCATGTTGATAACTGATTGTGAGACACCTGAACCAGATGAAGGACCTGAGGAAGGATCCCAATGGTCTATGTACTTTGATGGAGCTTCGAATTCTTTGGGTAATGGAATTGGCGCTGTGATCATATCTCCTAAAGGATCTCATGCTCCGTTTACCGCCCGACTATGTTTCAACTGCACCAACAATATGGCGGAGTATGAAGCATGCATCATGGGTCTTCAAGCTGCAATTGACCTGAGGATTAAGTTTCTAAGTGTCTTCGGAGATTCTGCTCTCGTGATCAGTCAGATCAAAGGCGAGTGGGATACGAAACACCCAAATATTATTCCTTACAAGGAGTATGTATTGATGTTGCTTCCCCATTTCGAGGAGATAACCTTTGAACACTTTCCTAGAGAGGAGAATTAGTTGGCGGATGCGCTGGCTACGATGTCTTCTATGTTCAAAGTCAATTGGGATAACGAGGCTCCCCGGATCATTATTGAAAGATTGGACGAACCTGCACATTGTTGTGATCTTGAGGCTGGAGAAGTAACAGAAAAACCCTGGTATCATGAGGTGAAGAGGTATCTTGAAGCTCAGGAATACCCCGAGGGTGCATCTGTTAATGACAAGAAGTTTCTGAGGAGGTTCGCAGCAAAGTTCTTCATCAGCAATGGCATTCTGTACAAGCGTAACCATGATTCAACCTTACTGCGTTGTATGGATAAGATTGAAGCAGAAAGAATCATGGCAGAGCTGCATGAAGGTACCTTCGGAACTCATTCCAGTGGACATACCATGGAAAAGAAAATCTTCTGGGCAGGATATTACTGGTCCACAATGGAAGCTGACTGTTATCAGCATTCTCGGACATGTCACAAATGCCAAGTCTATGTTGATAAGGTGCACATACCTCCAGTTCCTCTAAATGTTTTGACAACACCTTGGCCTTTTGCAATATGGGGCATTGATATGATCGGCAAGATCAGACCTACGGCATCCAACGGGCATCGTTTCATCCTGGTAACGATTGATTACTTTATGAAATGGGTTGAAGCAGCTTCCTTTGCTACTGTAACCAAGAACGTCGTGGCACGGTTCATTCGGCATAACATGATCTGTTGATACGGTGTACCAGAGAGGATCATTACGGACAATGGAACCAATCTCAACAACAAGATGATCACTGAGCTCTGCGAAAAATTCAAGATACAGCATCACAACTCTTCTCCCTACCGGCCAAAGATGAATAGGGTTGTCGAAGCAGCTAATAAGAACATTAAGAAGATTGTGCAGAAGATGACAGTGACATACAAAGACTGGCACGAGATGTTACCATTTGCTCTTCATGGGTACCGTACCTCAGCACGGACGTCAACAGGGGCAACACCCTATTCTTTGGTTTATGGCATGGAGGCAGTCTTTCCCATTGAAGTTCAGATACCCTCTCTTCGGATCAAGAAGGATGCAGGTTTGAGTGAAGATGACTGGATTCAGACCCGACTTGATCAAGTGAATCTAATCAACAAAAAGAGACTTACTGCTATTTGTCATGGTCAGGCGTACCAAAAACGGATGATCACGGCATTTAACAAGAAAGTTAGGCGACAAGAGTATCAGGTTGGGGATTTGATAATCAAACACATTATCTTACCTCAAGGTGATCCCAGGGGCAAATGGACTCCTACTTACGAAGGGTCATTTGTGGTTAAGAATATTTTCTCAAGAGGAGCTATGATTCTAACCACCATGGATGGTGACGGCCTTCCTCACCCCGTCAATGCAGATATAGTGAAAAGATACTACGCATAATCAAAGACCCGCTAGGTTGACTGGCCTAGGCAAAAATAAGGGCTTCCCGGCGAACCAAAAGGGTTCGAGCAAAAATAAGGGATGAAACTGAAAAAATATGTACACCCGGCAAGTCGAAAACCTGAAAAGGCGGCTTGGGCAAAAAGGGGTATCCTGGTGGACTGAAAACCCGAAAGGGCGGTCTAGGCAAAAGTTAGGGATTAAAGCGTAACACTATGTCTCATTGGATCACCTCGCATCCAGACTTCGGTATCAATTATCAGGCTCGGACGGCACCAATCAATCAGATTCATCTTCAACTAAGCAGCAAAGTGATGAGATGCTTGAAGATATAAAAGCAATAGCAGAGTTGGAACCCAGTGGGATTATTCACATTAGCTGTTTTTTGTTTTCTTTTCACAAATTGTAAATTCTATTTGTTCGGCGGCGTTTCTCTTACTAGGACGTCAGCCTCTTGTACAAAAACGCCTATTTACAGGCAAACTTCAAAATCGATACAAATTCATTTTCAGAAATTGCAAGATGTTTTTCTTTTATCTGTTTTGTTTTGCAAAAAAAGTCCAATGTTCATTTTTGATATATGCATTTGACACTAATTGCTGCTCATAAAAATTTACATGCGAAACAAAGGACAAATTACGGGTAATAACAGAAGCAGGGGCAATAAGAATTGTCTGAACCGTCTAGTTGCTCTGTCCACCAAGGTACCAAGGTAGGTTTAGCTGAAGAATATGACCAAGATACCATCACTCCCCGCAGAGTAAAACAGTAATGGTAGCTCTCCCCACTGAGACTCGCAACTATGAACGAATCAGCAATGCTCTCCCCAAGCAGAGTTAATCTACCATCAGCCCTAAAAAGGCTTGGTATCCCCAGAAGATCTTAATATTCCCCAACGGAGTGTAAAGATATCCTCCAGCAAGCATAAGAGCATTCCCGGTAGTCTTAATATTCCTCAACAGAATATAAGAATGTTCCCCGGCGGAATACAACATACCACAGTGGAATCATTTCCCCAGCGCAGTCTAAAAAAGCTTTCCCAACGGAGTTGAATCATCATCCCCAGTAGACTCTGGAAGCTTATCCCCTGCGGAGCAAAATTAAGTCTCCTCAGCCAAATTCAGAGGTTATCCCCACAAAAGTCTAACTGGGTTATCCTCAGCAAGTTGCAACTGAAAGATCATCCCTAGCAAAGTTCTTCCTTTCACATACAGGACTTCAACCCTCAACAAATTCAATATCACCAGCAACGGTAACCCATCCCCAACAGAGCTTAAATCCCAATTGAATTATCCTCGGTTGAATTTCAGATAAGGTTCTCAATCTAGACAATTTCCCTACGTCATAGTGTGGACGAGTACTATAACCTCGACGGTATACTACGTTGAGCACGAGTCAGTTCCTAGATCTTGATGTTTTCCTCCGTCATAGTGTGGACGAGTACTATAACCTCGACGGTATACTATGTTGAGCACGAGTCAGTTCCTAGATCTTGATGTTTTTCCTCCGTCATAGTGTGGACAAGTTCTATAACCTCGACGGTATACTACGTTGAGCACGAGACAGTTCCTAGATCTTGATGAAGATGTTTCCCTACGTCATAGTGTGGACGTGTACTATAACCTCGACGGTATACTATGTTGAGCACGAGTCAGTTCCTAGATCTTGATGTTTTTCCTCCGTCACAGTGTGGACAAGTGCTATAACCTCAACGGTATGCTACGTTGAGTACGAGTCGGTTCTTAGATCTTAACAAAGGTTAGACTCCCCCAGCGGAATCTTTTACAACAACAAGTGTGCAAGTTCTCGCTAAGGAATCTCTTATGCGATCGACACTCCTGCAGATGGAATCTGTAAGCCCATCCTCCTACCAGCAATCTCCAAATGGCATCTGTAAGTCCATTCCCTACATCACAATGTTGATACCACACCATGCGAGTGCAAATTTCTGGGCACTCTAGTGTTCAATTATCTTCCACCTTCGGATCACGAAAGGCTCGAAAGGCAATCTATATCATCAGGTTTAATAAAATTGAACAGGGGTAACTGTTGTACCCCAAAATTTTCCCTCCCATATTTCTCAAGACATGTCAAGAATAATCTTCAAGTTGCTCAAGTTGGCTCAAGGGTTGGACAGTCAAACCACCTCCTAAGGCAGTCAAGTCAAAATTAGAGTTTTGTGTTGCATTAAGGTCCTCATATCCAAATGACCTCAAGTGCTCCCCAATGTCCTAATATGTTCTTAATTTCATCCATGACAAATTTCAAGCCTTGCAGAGGAAGCTTGGTCAGTCAATTGCTCAAGAAGTCCAAAAATCGACTATGTTAGGGCAAAAGTCAACTGTGACCCAAATGCAGTCAAACCTCAAGATTTTTTTGTCAACATTCTCATTTTGAAGGATAATTCATCATTTGATCAAGGGTTGATCATGATTCATCAAGGATTGTTCAATATTCATCAAGATTCAAAAGTTGCTAAATTAGGGTTTTGTAGGAAAAGTCAACTCAACTTTGACCAAGCATACCTTTCTCATACTTTATGAGAAATGACCCATACAAAGCTCATTTTGAAGAGGATGCAATATCCTACAATCCATCTTCACACCCCAAGATCAAGAAATGCTCTCACAAAAAGTTACAAATTTGGACATTATAGGTCATTTTTGAAAGTCAACAAAAACACCTTTTTTGCCAAAGCTTATAACTTGAGCATGGAACATCAAAATGATATGAGACCAAAAGGGTTGATTAGAGGACATCTCAAGGTTCCTAAAAAGTCCAAGAAAACTTCCAAAAGTTCAAAATTGAAGAAGTTATGCATTGTTGAAGTTGGGCATTTTTCAAAATTTGCCAAAAGTCAACTATCCTCAAAACTCCAATTTTTGACAAAAGGGCCCACTTTTTTCCACTTGATATAGTCTTGTCATGCCACACACGTGTTCCATATTTAATTTCATGGCCATTCATTTATTTTTCTATTTTATTTAATTTTTATTGATTTAATTCATTTTAAATCAATATTAAATCAAATAAAATCTAAAAATTGATGTAATAAGATTCTTGTGGTCATTACAGCTTGCAAATATCATATGACACTCAATCAAATTCGTGCCAAGTCAAAACATGCACAAAATCACAAATTTGATGCAAATATGGCAACTTGATAATGGTGATCAAAATCAAATCTTCCATCTTCAATGCATATGGTTTAAGGCCCAAGTTTTGACCTAAATACATCCTATTATGTGCACACAAGGGAGGCAGACCAAGAACACGCACAAGGCATTGCTGAAATGGCCAGAAGAACTTTGAAAAAAAGCTTGAAAACTTGGAAATCAAAAACAACATTGGAGCTCGATTCAAACAAAAAGCTTGACATAGCTCTCTTCCCTGACTTCCCCTTGTTTACAGTGATTTCTGGTAAACAACCGCTAGTCCTCCAAACTATCAAATAATCTTAATGACTGTTATTTAATCTCTCTGGTAACTTGCAGGATCGACTAGATTGATCCTATAGTGTATTGGTCGTTTGGATAATTCTCATTGTAGAACTGATATTCATGGTTGGTATTTAGAATGTTGTGTAGGTGTTCAACTTACTTCGATTACCATATTAAAGATATAATGACATGATCAAGTAAATACGTGCGAAACTAAAGTGCATGAATAAAGGTTCAATTGTAAAGACATGTAAAACTGCAAGAAACAAGTAAATAACTTCGAAGTGTAAAAGCATGTAATGTAAAAGAGTTTCTGGAATGTAAAAGGTTCGAAATAGAAAGAAAGCGTTTAAATGCAAGAAATCAGTAAAAGACTTCGAATGAAAATACTTTAATGTAAAAGCTTTTGAATGGTATTGACATGAAGATAGAAGATAAACTGGAAATGATAAAGAGTTTTTTGCTGAATCATAAATATTTGGTGTTATCATACGTACATTGTTCGAGCATTCGTTTCCCTAGCCATGTGGTATTTTGAATGTTTACTGAATTTTGTACAATAGATATGACACACGAAATCCTAACGCTAAGACTTCTATTTATACTACTTCAACCATAACGGTCTTGCCTATAAGATTCTGCCACGTTCAGAACATGCAAAGCATTGCCCCTCTCTAGCTTCCACGCGTCTTCGAATGCTCCAGCGCATATATTTTAAATTTCGAACATCCCGCTTGCGTTTGAATTTCAAATGTTTTGGCACTCTTCGCTTCGAACTCATTTCTTGGACACAGCCTTGTTACCACTTCGAGACTTCTTTTGAATATATCCCCATAACTGTCGCTCGAAGCTCCGAGCTTTGACATGCCCATTCGAAGCACTGCTTCTACCATTTCGAAACATGACATCTTGCTTTATTCCAATGAAACTTCCAACTTGCTTCGTTTCGAAATGTATCATCAAAATCTCCAGCCAACAAAATGCCCCTTTAAAATATGTATTTCGATCCTTTGAGAAATACTTATTTTAAATATATATGCAAGATTTTGATGTGACCTTTGAGTAATTGTAACGTTTATTGTGTATGACTCCAGTCACGTCAATCACGACGCCTTTCAGATTCCTTAACCGTCTTGAACCAGTATTTCACAGCATGGTGCAGTTATAAAACAATGATTATTATTAATCACGCCTATTACCAATATCAACTTTTACGCCACCTCCTTCTCAATCCAACCCACGACTCCCACGTATCCTAATCTTACTCAGTGGATGTTTAAACTTCCACACTATAAAAACCCATCAACTTAGTCTTTTATTTTTCTTTCCACATTCTGAATCTTTTCTTCCTCTCTTCTCACTGAAACCCTAAAACTTCCAACAATCTCCAACAATGTCTTCTACAACATCATCCCAACTGAAAAAAGCTTCCAAAAAGAAAGGAAAGAACACAGGAACCATAATGGAAAGCAAGGTTGGCACCTATCAAGGTCAATCTGTGCTTATCCCTCAGATGATCTCCAAAGAGAAGGAAATGCTCTACGCATCTCAGGTACTAATTCCCACTAACGCCGCTGGAAAGAGGTTTGCTCTAATGGGTCCTCTTACAGTCTTTGAAATCTTAAAAGATACTAGAAAAATCTTCCCTGTTTGTTATAATTTTAAGCCTTTGTTTAATAAAATGGATATCCCTAAGACATACGACTCTTCTGATTCGACAACCGTGGAAACTCCAACCGTTCCCCCAAAGGATCCTTTTGTGCTAGATTATGTGAAGAGTAACTTTAAACCATTTCGATCCTGCCCTACCTCTGACACAGCCTACCAAAACTGTTTTGCTAAAGTAGAAGCCAAGAAATCCCAGCAATGGGAGGAATTAGGCATTTACAACTTGATTAAATTATCGAAACCAGGCTTCACCTATAGCCATCCATTATTATTTGCGTCCTTATATTTCTGGGACAGCACCTACAACACCTTCCATCTCCCTGGGGGAATGATTACACCCACCTTTTTTGATATAGCAGCCATTACTGGTTTGTCACCAGTAGGAGAAACCTACATTCCTGACAATGAAGAGCACTCGAGCATTATTGACTTCGAAGTCAAATTAGCCAGCTTTTCAAAGTTCATTAGCCACTACCACACTGAAGGAGATAGTGTGTCAGATGTGGAACACATTGCTTTCCTCACCTTATGGTTATCAAGGTATGTATTCTGCAGCAGGTCCTTACAGGTAGCCAGCAGGTTCATCCCTCTAGCTAGAGATTTACATGAGAATCGGAGGGTGTGTTTAAGCGAACTGTTACTTGTTGATCTTTACGAAAGTTTAAGATCAGTCGTTTTGAGTTTGAAATCCCACACTCCCTAAAACATCCTTCTAGATGGCCCCTTCTGGTTACTCCAGTTATGGCTTAATGCCATGTTTGAACCCTCACTATCAACTGCTAACACTATTGTCGAACAAGATCCGGAGATAGCAGATAGAATCATTGAAGGTACTAGGTTGCGAAGACTTACCCCAAACGATGATAAGGATGACTTCAAAGTTCTCTTCTCCAACTATATCATGATTTTCTCCAAGAGACACAAATTCGAAGAGACCATGGCGCCCTTCGCTTCAAGGACTCATGGACCATCATGGTTCACCATGGCTCTCTCAGAAGCAGTAAAAAGCAAAGAAATTCAAGATATTTGGAAAGCCTTTTTGCTTCCCAGATTAATCTCCTCACGAATCACTCCTTCTAAGAATCAAATCCTCCTTTTTGCTTATCAACCCAACTTCGTTTCTAGACAATTTGGCCCGTGCCAACTAATCCCTGAACCCCTGTTCCAAATGGAAAGTGCCATCACTTCTAGGCGAACCTTCAAAGCAAGAGAAGCCAAACTACAGCAGGAACAATATCAAGGCTTCGCCCACTTTGAACTAATACCTTTTGAACCTACACACTTCACAGCAAAGGGTTTTCTGGAATGATGGACAAAGTTCTACCAATCTTATATGTTCGATACCCTCTCTATTCAACAGAAACTAACTGATGCGTTCGATGTGCAGGTACACTCCAAGAAAGGTATGTTCACTCATGCCAAAGAGATTAGGGCTTTTCAAAATTATTTCTAAACCACTTATGATCCCACACACTTGGAATCCACTGTGCATCAAGCGGCTGAGACCTTGAAGGAAAAATTTAAAGAAAAAATTTCCAAGTTAAAACTTCCTTCAGGGTTGTCACCTAAGGATAGGTATAGGTTGGCATTCGAAATGCATCCACCTAAATTTCCTAGATTGCCTACCTCAGAACTGGCTCTGGCTTGGTTTCCTCCATACCCTTGGTGGTTCACTTGCAAAGAAATGTTCAAATATCTTCAAAAGAAACTAAAGCCATTTGAGATTGTGACATGGGCTCGTCATTGGCTCCATGATTTCCCAAGACATCTTCGCTATGACCTTTCTGCCATGTCAATTAAATCTGATCAAGGCACAGGTGCGAATGCTTGGGAAAACCCAAATGTTTCTCACTTTCTACATTTTTAACTTTTACCTTAATTGTTTCAATTTTCAGCCATCAGGATAAAGACTGCTGCTTCAAAGTCTAAAGAGGGAAGCGCCTCCCAAACATCTGTCGAAACCATTGATAATGTGACTCTATCCAAACCAACAACAACTGCTGCAACAACAACAACAACACCAGTAATAACCACTGTTCCAACTCCATAGGTAATCAATTAGCCCTGATGTTTCGAATACACTAAGTTTCATGATTTGGATCTAACTCATGTTTAAATCTTTTCAGACTAACAAACTCCCACCAACCACTCCAAAGAAAAGAAAAACAAACACTACTGGGAAGGATCCCAATGCTGGAGGGAATTCACCAACTGCCTCGAAGAAGAAGCAGAAGAAGGAAATTTCCAAAAGTGTTGCACCAACTGGTATCTCTGGACTCGATTCCAGAGATGCTGCTCCCTCAACTAAATCCAAAAATCCACCTTCGACCTCCAACGTAATGTTGGAACATATAGATAGCAACCTCTATTCTGAGAATCCACGGGTAAATTGAACTCTAATTTTTAACAAAATGATTATTCATTACCTTGGTGCATGCTCTTAATATTCTTTGCCTCTATAGGACATTTTGAACCCAGCTCTTACCACTTCGACTTCTCCATCAAAGACTGATGCTCCCATCAACTCTTCTCCTCATGGGGACTCCATTAACCTGGTGCAAAACAAAGGATCCTCCAACATGGCGGTTCTGACTGGGGCTTCAGAGCAGCAAGATGACCAGAGCACTTCTCCCCCTCTGAAAGAAATGAATGAAGCAACGCTTCATGAATCTGCAGAGACTTTACAAAAAACTTCTCTTCAAAAGTCCCCTCTTGAAACCCTTCAAGAGAATCCAAAGGGCATTCATGCTGAAGGAGAGAAGGCTGATTCTGATCAAGGAAACGAAGAATCTGCAGAGGAATGGTCTGAGGAAGAAGATGCCCACCACAATGGTTCGACTGCTGGAACAGAGTCAGATGCAAATAGCAGTGAAAACGATGATATCGAAGTGGTGGATCTGGTTGATAATGAAGAAGGAAATGAGCAGGAAACGAGTGAAGGTGACGGTGACGCGACCCATAAACCCATGGAAGTCGAAATGGATGTGACTCCCTTGCGTGTGGAACTTCCTCAATCGTCTCTATCTCAAATGACCGAAGAGGAGCTAGCCCTCCTAACACGAAATGACCCAATTGGGTTCATGAAGGCGAAACTAGCTCAAAGGGATATTCCTCTTGCTAGGGCTGGCACTAGTTCGACTAGCAATCTGTTGCCCTCAGATGATAGAGTTGTACTCCTTAACAGAATTAGGAGAACAATCCTTGATGTGGACTTGTTCGAAGTGCTCAAACAGGATAGTACAGCTTGCTATACCATGAAGGAGCTACTTACACAAGTTAACCTCGCCACCTGCTCTTTGCCAGTCAGCACTATCTTATTCGATCTTCAATCTCTGTTAGACAACGTGACTGGGTGTATTCTCCAAGATGAATTTGCTACCAGAAAGGTCCAAGAGAAACGAACTGCAATGGACGCTGCCTATGAGCATGCTTCGAAGCTCTCTAAAGAAGCTGAAGATCAAGCCATGCACATAAAGCAAGCGAAAACTGACTATGAAGCTCGAGCTGAGTCTATCCTTCTCTGGGAAATGCAAATTCACGAACTTCAAAAAAAGGTTAAGGAGGCTCAACAACAATAATTGGCCTACGAAACCAATACTGCTAGTGAACATTTCGAAGAGCTCCTCAACAAAGGACTTGCAGAAATGGAGGCAGCAGAACAACTTAAAGGAGAAGTAGCTACCCTAGAAGGAGCAAGGCGCTTTACTCAGCAAAGGCTTGAGTCCTTTCGAAGTACCTTTAACAGATTGAGGAATAATGCCTATTTTTAAATCTCAGTTTTAATTAGTTTTGAAATTTGATTTTGGTCTGTAATATCCGAACAACGCCATTTTGGAAATCCCATATTACCATTTTGGCATTCCTTTATGATATTTTAATTACGTTGTTATTATTCGAATCTCCTGCAGGCGTGGCTTATATTTCTTTAAATATTTCCCATTAACCTTTAGGATTCGCTTATCATCAACCAACTCTTCGATTTCATATGCATTGTTTGAAAATATCTTTATTATTCGAAAAGGTCCTTCCCAATGAGGTGACCATTTACCTAACGTTTTGTTTTTCTTGTCCATGGGCAATATGACTTTCCAGACTAAGTCATTAATGGTGAATGCTTTTCCTTTCACCCTTTTGTTATATGCCCTGGCCACCCTTTCCTTTTGTCTCATCAGGATTTCCAATGCATGTAATCTAACTTCATCCAACTCAACTAACTCATTCATCATCATCTCCCAATATAATGCAGATGGGATTTCGTTTTGTCTTTGAATTCGAACTGATTGTAGATGAATTTCTACTGGCAGAACTGCATCATGCCCAAATGTGAGTTGGAAAAGCGTGGTGTTAGTAGCTTCTTTAGGAGATGTTCTACAGGCCCAGTAAACACAGAACCTTGGTATGTGGTTATGCTCTCTGGCAATCCGAACCTATAGATAATTTGTTTCTGTATGAACTCAATAATAGCCTCTTGATCAGCAACTATTAATGGTATTGCTTCGATCCACTTGGTAAAATAATCTATTCCTACCAAGATATATTTCTGTCCTTTAGACGAAGCAGGATTTATTTCTCCTATTAAATCCAATGCCCATCCTCTAAAGGGCCACGGTTTAATGATCGAATGTAACTCACTTGCAGGAGCATGTTGAATCCCTGCATGTTTCTGGAATTCTTCACACCCTTTAGCAAAGTCTATACAATCTTTGAGCATGCTGGGCCAATACATGCCATATCGAAATAACAACCATTTCATTTTATGACCTACTTGATGTGCCCCACATGCCCCATTATGGACTTTTGACAATGCTAAGTATGCCTCACTTTCTCCTAGGCATTTCAGTAATACGCCTTCTTGGGTCTTTTTGAACAATTCGTTTCCCATGAGAACATATGATAATGCTCTATATTTTATCTTCCTATCAACATTCAAAGTTGGATTTGTTAAATAACTCACAAGTGGGCTTCGCCAATCTGCATCTGATAAGGTGTCTATGGCTAGTACTTCGAATCCCTGTTGTTCTGCATACCCTAACTTTATATTCTCTAGATCTGATGGTATGAATCTAGTAGCCATAATTCTACCTCTTAATTCGACCAAATCCTCAAAGTTTTTGGCTGAAACTTTATAACCTGAAGCCAACTGCACTAAGTCGTTTGCTTCTTGGTTTTCTATTCTTGGTATATGTTGAATATCCATGTATTTGAATTTTCTAAGTAGCCTGTTAACTATGACGAAGTATATCATCAGATTTTCCTTTATGCATTTGTACTCCTTTGTTATTTGCTTGACCACTAACTCTGAGTCTCCTTTAATTTCGACTCTAGTTGCCCCCAATTCCAACAAAGCTTCAAGTCCAACAATAAGTGCTTCGTACTCAGCTTCGTTGTTCGAGCAACGAGGACCATCTAATATATACTTGAATTTTGTTGGAATTCCTTCAGGAGAAATTATAAGAACTCCAACACCACTTCCATTCCTGTGGGTCGAACCATCAAAGTATAATTTCCAAGGTTGCATTTCAACGTAACTCATGACAGTCTGTTCAACCAGTGAATGGTCCACAATGAAATCAGAAATCACTTGGCCTTTCACAGCTTTTAAAGGCATGAAAGTCAAAGAATATTTTCTTAAGGCTAAATCCCATTTACCAACTCTACTATGCATTATTAGTTTCGAAAGCATGTGTTTAATAACATCGAAATGAGATGAAACATAAACATCAACAGGCTTTATATAATACTTAAGTTTCATACAAGAAAAGTACAAACAGAGACATAGCTTTTCTATATTGCTATATCTAGTCTCTGCATCATTCAATACTCTACTTAAATAGTATATGGCTCTTTCGATGCCATTGCTATCTTCTTGTGCTAACATACTACCTATACTAACTTCAGAGGCAGATATGTACAATCTCATGGGCTTTCCCCATGAAGGTGGAGACAAGATGGGAGGCTGAGAGAGATATCTTTTTATCTTGTCAAATGCCTCCTGATGGGCTTCGTTCCACTCGAAGGCTTGGCCTTGCTTCAAACGAAGCAACAGAGAGAAAGCTTGGGTTCTTCCACTCAGATTCGAAATGAACCTTCTGAGAAAGTTAATCTTCCCTAGCAAAGATTGCAGCTCCCTTTTTGACGTAGGTGCTTTCGTCTCCATTATGGCTTTAGTTTTATTCTGGTTGATCTCAATTCCTTTTTTATGAACCACAAAGCCAAGGAAATCTCCAGCCTGCACAAAAAATGCACATTTAAGGGGGTTCATCTTTAAGCCATGTTTTCTCATTCGTTCGAATGATTGGCTCAAATGATGCAAATGGGTTTCTGCAGATATAGATTTGATGACTATATCATCAATATACACCTGCATAAAGGTTTCAATGAAATCATGGAAAATAGAATTCATTTCCCTTTGATAAGTTGCCCCAGCATTTTTTAAACCAAAAGGCATCACCACCCATTTGTAGGTGCCTAAGGCTCCTGGGCAACGAAATGCTGTCTTGGCAACATCTTCTTCAGCAATAAAAATCTGATTGTACCCAGAGTATCTGTGATCGGTGGATCTGGAACTGACTGTTTAACGCTGGTTCGCGAAATGTCGCGGAAGCAAGAGTCGCCACCGTCTTTTATTTTCTCCAAATGGAAAGGACAAAAGCACAGAAAAATTCCTTAAAGAGATTGCTCTCGGTTCGGGAGGTAGATTATAGAAAGGGAAGGTGTTAGCACCCTTTCTATCCATGGTTATCCATGGGCTCTTAGATACTTGCTCATTTGTGTTTTCAAAATAGTTTGTTTGCTTTTCAACTGTGGGTTTTAAAAAGTTTCTTTGAAAATTCCAGTTCGACTCTTGTATCGGTCCTCAAGAGTGTTTGAAAAGTTGCTTTCGAAAGCTTTTTGAAAAGGTGTCGGTGTGAAAAGTATTTTTGATTTGTTTTTGAAATTAGAGCAAGTATCTTAGAGTTGTCTACCTACCCTAAGGAATTCGTCTGTGTAAATGTCCTTTAAAGTAGTGCCATCCCACCATTGAGAGGTAGGTAGCACCACCGTTGGAGGTGTTCAGGTCAATTCGAGGTTCGGGACATGGTGATCACCAGAGCAATGGGAAGACACCTTAGAAGCTACCCTCATGCCAGGTTCCCGGATCATGAGGACTTACTAAGACATCCTCTACTCGACGATCACCTTTCGAGGCAAGGCAACAGTGAGGCGTACCCTAGGGGTGGTGTGTGATTTGTGTGTCAGATTCGTTTATTTTTGTCTTGTTCATGTCAAAGTGATCTATGCGTTTGTTTTTATTTTTGTCATTCATTCTTGCATGCATTTATTTAACAGTTAAAAAGTGCGGAAAGATAAAATTCTTAAACTATTACAAAGGCGCGGGTCCACATCGCCAAATTAAAATCCAGGACCCGATTTGACATAAAATAAAGAAATAAAATGCGGGAAATATAAAATGTCCGAGTTACATGGCTTTGGGAGAATTACATAAATATTTAAAAGAAGGAATAAAGATGTGCGAATTGAATTGAAATTGAAAGCGAGGGCGTTGGACCCTTTTGAAGTTAAATTGAAATTAAAAATTAATTAATTATTTATTGAAATAAAAGAAGTGTTTTTTTTAGGTTTTTTTGTATTTATGAAATAAGAAAATTAAAATTAAAATTAAAAGAAACCCTAATTCTAAGTTATTTTTAATTATTTGAGAAAAATATTAAAGTTTAACTTAATTTACTAAAGAATTTATGTACATGTTTATTTACAAAATAAATTAGTAATTAATAATAATAATAATGATGAGAAAATTATTTATTAAAAAAAAATGATGAAAAAGTTAAAAAACCCTAATTTCTACATATTTAATTTATTAAGAAAAATATTAAAGTTTTGAAACCTAAATTAATCTAATTAATTGTTTAAAGTTTATTTACAAAAATAATAATAGTGAAATTAATATTAATAAAATAAACATTTTTTGATTTTTCTGTATTTTATATTTATTATGAAAATTATTTTATGAAATTAAAAGAAAACAATTAAAAAACAATTAAAAGAATAAAAAGGAAAACAAATAAAAATTAAAAATTGAGCAAACCATAGGGGGTGTCTGGCCCAAGGGGAGGTTTTTTTTTGAAGTATTGACTCCTGAGTACCGTGGTCTGCATTCTTTGGCCATTGGATTGAGTTTCATGTATAAGTTGTTCTACTTTGGCCATTTGGCTTTTGGCCATTTGTGTTCTGGCCTCAACGTTCCTTAATCTTCTCAGGATGTCTGTCTCGCCACGTATTGGTGTCATGTGTAAAATGTTCTGTTTTGGCCATTTGGCTTTTGGCTTTTGGCCATTTGGCTTTTGGCCTCAACGTTCCTTAATGAACCTGCATGGGATCCTGTCTAAATCCGCAGTGTTGAATCTCACGAACACATTAAATAAAATCATAAAATGCAAATAAAGCCAATATATGAAGAAATTTAATGTTTAGGCACAATATGGCATGTATAAATGATTATACCCTTTTGATCATGGAGATCAAATCAACCTTACCCTTACTGGAAAAGTAGTGACATGAATGCTTTTATGCCCTTTGGATCATGGAGATCAAGCCAGCCTTACCCTTACTGAAGAAGTAATAAGATGTTGGTTTGTAACTGAGATGGCTTGTTTGTAGTGAGAGAGGGATTTGTAATAAGGATTTCAAGGTTTTAGGGTTCTTGAAAGAATTTGATATTCTAACAGTATTGTGACAAGGTTTTTTCTCTCTTTTCCTCCTCTTCTTCTCCTCTCTTCTCCTGTTTGTGTGAAAAGAAGGTGATTATATAATAGAAATTAGGGTAAAGCAAATGGGCTTTGAATGTGCAATTGGGCCTCTAATATTCACTTGAATTCGTCACTTTCCAGGCTAAATCGCAGGGACTTAAGTGCATTTTTTAAAGTTGAAATGTGAAAACAAAATGTAGCTGACATCGATAACTAACTCCTGTCCGAAAATCGGCTCAATCGGATAAACGGTGAATTAGTTATGAATTTTTGAAGTTTCAGCTTAGACAAACTTATTTCGGGCTCCAGTGTCGACTCTGACACGTTCTTCAATAAAAAACTGGTATTGATCGGTGCATAATTTGGTCTCGACTTTTGAAGCAAAGTTGTATATCTATGAGTCACTGACCTTGTGTAAAAATATGAGTCCAATCCGATAAAAATTGACCGAGTTATGAATTTTCGAAGTTTCGGCTCAGATGAAATAATATTCAGCATTCAGGATTTTCAGCGTGTCACGCACTCTGAGCAAAAAACGAAGGCCTTTTGAATACCGTTTGAACTCAATACCTTCTGTGAAAATGTAGCCAACTTAATTTGTGAAATTTTGGCGCCAGAACCAGCTCGATACGATGAAAATCGACCAAGTTATGATTTTTTGAACATGACGCAAATAAACTTCTGTCAAAAATTTTCTGCACGAAAATACTTGATAAATCCACATTTTTGAAGACCTTCTGATCGAAATTGGCTTCCAGTCGTGAGAGATGAAAACGTAGATAATGTCAAGACGGAATTTTGGCCACCGGAACGGGTTCAAAACGAGCCACGATCTTCAAGTTATGAATTTTTTAGCGCGTAAAAACTGCACTTTCAGCACACTTTTTCACCATATTTCTTCGAGAAAACTCACACATTCGGATACCTTCTTTAAAGAATTGACTCTTGAGCCGAACCTGAATTTGAGAATATGTTATCAGAGATATCTTGGCGAAAGAACACCTGAATATGATGCGCCGGGTTGGACTTGTGAATTTTTCTTGAAATATTTTGAGAAATATGGGAGGGCAAATTTTGGGGTACAACAGTTGCCCCTGTTCAATCTTCTTAGACCTGAGGATGCAGATTGGTTGGCGTGTCTTTCGTAATCCGAAGGTGGAAGATGATTGAACACTAGAGTGCCCAGAAATTTGCGCTCACATAGTAGTATGATGTGGGGAATAGGCTTATAGATGCCATTTGGAGATTGATGGATATGATGATGGGCTTATAGATGCCATGCTAAGAGATGATGGAGGGTGGATGGGCTTATAGATGCCATCTGGATGTTGATCGCATAAGAGATTCCTTAGCGAGGACCTGCGTACCTGCAAAAAAGAAAAATGAATACCTGACCTGTTTCGAGGGCTGGTCTTCAAATTCTTTGTGTAGATGTGTCCTGACTGGTTACAGGAGCTGGGTCTGGAGCTTCAAACGGTGATGAATGAACCAGGGATGGTTACTACCTCAACATGAACGGTGAGAGAACCTTGGGTGACTTTAACTTCAACAGCAATCGTTGAGAAAATCTTGGGATGATTACTACCTCCGCAGGATCGGGGAGAGAACCAATAGGTGACTACAACCTCAACAACAATCATTGAGAGAGTCTTGGTGGGAATTACCATCTCCGCAGTATCGAGGACAGAACCATAGGCGATTACAACCTCAATAGCAATCATTGAGAAAACCTTGGATGGAATTATCATCTCTGCAGTATCGGGGAGAGAACCATAGGCGATTACAACCTCAATAGCAATCATTGAGAAAACCTTGGATGGAATTATCATCTCCGCAGTATCGGGGAGAGAACCATAGGCGATTACAACTCAATAGCAATCATTGAGAAAACCTTGGATGGAATTATCATCTCCGCAGTATCGGGGAGAGAACCATAGGCGATTACAATCTCAATAGCAATCATTTGAGAAAACCTTGGATGGAATTATCGTCTCCGCAGGATCGGGGAGAGAACCATAGGCGATTACAACCTCAATAGCAATCATTGATAAAACCTTGGATGGAATTATCATCTCCGCAGGATCGGGGAGAGAACCATAGGCGATTACGACTCAATAGCAATCATTGAGAAAACCTTGGATGGAATTATCGTCTCCGCAGTATCGGGGAGAGAACCATAGGCGATTATAACTCAATAGCAATCATTGAGGAAACCTTGGATGGAATTATCGTCTCCGCAGTATCGGGGAGAGAACCATAGGCGATTACAACTCAATAGCAATCATTGAGAAAACCTTGGATGGAATTATCGTCTCCGCAGTATCGGGGAGAGAACCATAGGCGATTACAACTCAATAGCAATCATTGAGAAAACCTTGGATGGAATTATCACCTCCGCAGCATCGGGGAGAGAACCATAGGCAATTACAATCTCAATAGCAATCATTGAGAAAACCTTGGATGGAATTATCATCTCCGCAGTATCGGGGAGAGAACCATAGGCGATTACGACTCAATAGCAATCATTGAGAAAACCTTGGATGGAATTATCATCTCCGCAGTATCGGGGAGAGAACCATAGGCGATTACGACTCAATAGCAATCATTGAGAAAATCTGGGATGGAATTATCATCTCCGCAGTATCGGGGAGAGAACCATAGGCGATTACGACTCAATAGCAATCATTGAGAAAACCTGGGATGGAATTATCATCTCCGCAGTATCAGGGAGAGAACCATAGGCAATTACAATCTCAATAGCAATCATTGAGAAAACCTTAGATAACTTCTACCGAGTCTTCATCAGAAAAATCCTTTTTGGGGTCGATTTAACTGGACTAGAGAAGGCCTTGGACTGGATAAGAAACAGAGAATCTTAGGGTCGATTAACTGAACCGGTCTAGGTCTTGGAATGTCTTCAACTGGGTCTTTATCAGAAAAATCTGTTTGGGGTCGATTTAGCTGGACTAGAGAAGGCCTTGGACTGGATAAGAAATCTTTGGAGTCGATTATCTGAACCGGTCTAGGTCTTGAATGTTTTCAACTGGGTAAGAAACAGGGAGATCTTTGGAGTCGATCTGACTGAACCAGAGAAAGCCTTTGACTGGATAATAACCAGAGAAATCTTTGGAGTCGATTTAACTGAACCAGATAAGGTCTTAGAGTCTTGAAATATGATTGAGAATTTAACTCAATCTTTCCTGAAAGGTAAAGGTCAGTCATATGCAATGCATGATATGGACCAAGAAATGATGTTCTCAACATAAATGAGATTTGTATGATGCGTCTATGCATGCTATAATGATGTATGGAAGTGCGATGTTTATGAATGTATTTTTCGTCTAGGAAAGTAAATCCTTGACGGGTGCTGGGAAGTCACTCCTGGGCTGATGTTGGAGAATAGATTTTGCTTCCGCTGGGGATGATAATTGCAAGAATACCGGTAGGAGAAGAGGACTCCGTTGGGGAATAAACTTGGCGAATGGAATAACTCTGCGGGGAGGAGAGTACTCTAACGATCTTGCTGGGAAGCAATACTATGTGGGGAGAGAGATGCTTTTGCTGAGCGTTGATAATAACTTGCCAGGGATACCCTTGTTGTGCTGGAAGTGTTAATAGACTTCGCTGGGGATAAGAAAACTCCGCCAAGGACGCTCTTTCTGTGGCTTTTGGCTGAGAATAACCCAGTTATATCCTGGTAAGGAAATAACTCTTTGAATAAAGTCGGGAGACGCGTTCGTGCTCTGCGAGGATAAGCTTCCAGAATCTACTGGGGATAAGCTTACTGCTTGGGGAGGTGAATTCCAAATTTCCTGGGGAACTAGATTGGACTCTCTGGGGGGAAGTTTTGAGATGTATTGGAAGTAACTCCACTGAATGTTTGGTATACCACCGGGGAACAATCTTTAGACCAAGACTGCCGGGGATGCCTGTTAAGAGTGCATATATGCTGCTGGGGAATGTTGAGATCTGCTGTAGGATACCCAACTTCTTTAAGGTTTGATAGTAGCTTCGCTTGAGGAGAGTGTACTGACTGCTGACTTAATCTCTGGGGAATTAAGGTGTCTGGTTATGTTCTTCGGCTGAACCTATCTTGATACCTTGGAGGACAGAACAATTAGATTGCTTAGACAACTCTTGATTGCCCCTGTTTCTAAGGTGGGAGATGAAGACCTGTGAGGTGCTGATAGTTGTTGGTGGACAAACCTTCTTCTGGTAGGCCAATGGTGAGATGACAGGACATAGTCGTACGCTTTAATCCCTAACTTTTGCCTGGACCGCCCTTTCGGGTTTTCAGTCCACCGGGATACCCATTTTTGCCCAAGCCGCCTTTTCAGGTTTTCGACTTGCCGGGTATACAACTTCTTTTTCATTTCATCCCTCATTTTGCCCGAACCCTTTTGGTTCGCCGGGAAGCCCTTATTTTTGCCTAGGTGTGTCAACCTAGCGGGTCTTTGATTTTGTGTAGTATCTTTTCGACTATGTCTGTACTTTCAGAATGTAGGGAGTTGCCCCTGTTAGAAGTGTTTTGTCATGCCACCAGAAGATTTGATCAGGTCAGATTCGCTGTTGGAATGCCCCAAGTGACTCAGGCGGAGATTTGCCCCAGGCTATTTGGCCTTTGAGAGATTCTCCGAATCTTGACTTAACTGCCCCAGACGATGGACAATAGTCATGCCATGCCCCTTTGATTGGAAATGCTTCTGTTCATTAGGCTTTCGTCGTGCGAATTTTCCTGCCGTTCAAATAAAAAGTTATATGCAAACAAGGTTATGTTAAAAATGCAAAGCTTATGTCTGTCTTGAAGATTAAAAATGCATTTTGTCGTAAAACAATGTGATGTCAACTCAAGATTTTACAGCGAGCCTTAAGGAGTCAGGATACCTTTCGTCACAGTATGATTTTGAACTAACCCATGCTTTAGCTAGGACTTTTAAGGGTTATAACGTGGCCTGGTTCACGGTTTAAGAAATAAAGGATAAAGGCTCAAATTATTTGTACCCACCCGCTCTTCGTGATGTTCTCCAAACCTAACTCAGTTGATCATACGTTAGACCTTGTTTGAGTCTTTGCTCTGATTTTCCGGTGATGGTTCGGATATTGATGATTTACTTTGAATGGGCAGTCATTTCCTTTTTGTTGAGGGTTTGTATGACCTCTTTCTTTTTGATTTTTGTTATCCCTTTCTTTTTTTTTGCCTGAACTGTTCCCTTTTTTGGAATCACAGTCAGCGGGATGCCCCAGTTTTGTAAGTCTCCTTCATGGGTCTTGACTTAATGGGTTTTTTATTTTTTGAGATAATGACTGCCTTTCTTTATTGATTATTCGGAACCATCACTGTCTTTCTTTGTTTTGCAAGGGCCTCCTTGGTGCCATTTGTTGTGCACTTGGATCAACTGAGAACTACCCTGCCCCAGGTTATGATTAAGGGTTTTAAATTTCGAAAAGAAAAACTCCTACTTCTTTGGCTCAGAGGGGTTGACGAGGGATTATCATCCTTATAACTCCAGTGTTTAGGGATTGAAACAATGCCTGTACTTCATCAGCGGGGTCTGTTCAAAAGCATACTGTAGATTGCGATATCGTTTTCGTCATCCTCCCTCAAGAGGCTTAGAATTATCAATTAAGAGTTGATCATCAGAAAAAATATGAAAATAATTTGCATTTAGTGAATACGAATATATTGTTTTAGAACAGACGTATGCGATGCATTAATGAAATAACAATGTTTAACATGAGTAAATGTTTGAACAAAAGAAAATTGCAACTTGAACATTCGAATGAACAAAAATTTCTCAATCCTAGCCATGTTTTACCAAGGGAGCAATGATCACATTGGGAGTCTCGGCGGGCTCGAACTCGATCTCTTTAGCATCGATCATATTCTGAATCTTGTACTTCAGTGCCCAACAGTCCTCAGTATCGTGTCCCGGGCTACCAGAATGGTAAGCGCACCTTGCTTCTGGGTTGTAATTTGGAGAGGAAGTCTTTGGATTTTCCGGAGGGTTGATCACCGCAATCAGGTTCATCCTTAACATGTGTTGCAAAGCTCGTGACTATGACATGTTGATGTAGGTGAATTGTCTCTTAGGCTCGTCCGACCTGTTCTGATCAACCCGCTGTTCTTGGCACGGTCGTTGTTGGACCTGAGAAGTAGTAGCAACTCGGAGAGGTCTATTCATTGGACCCGACCTTTGTCTTCTTGGAAGCTGTTTTATGACCTGGTCCCTGATTTGGGCTGGTTGCTTCATGCCTTGAGGAAGTTGGCTGATCATGGCTCTCAGCTCTCCTTGCTCCTGAGCTAAACCTTGAATGAGGGCCCTTTGCCCCAGCATCTGGGTTTTCAATGTGTCTACCTCAGCTTGTAGACGTTTCAGCTGTTCGTCCTTGTCATCTTCAGGACTCTTTCTGATCAGATTCCCCATGAGGAGTGTCCTCAACTCTTCCTGCCCCTTGGATAGGCTTAGGAAGCTCTCCTTGAACTGAGTCTCTTGAGTGTGAAGGTCCTGGTTATCTTGTTGGGGAGCCATTGCCGAAATAAACAGCGAACAGGGGTAAGTGACCTACAACAAGGGTACCTGTAATGCGATGATATGTATGATATATATGCAATGTTTTCAAGGATCTCGCGGGGTAAACAAAAATTGTTAGAACTAGGTAGCTTGATTGAGGGAACTTCATGTTTGCTGAGATTCCTTCTTCAAGGGTCAAAGGTTCACCATATCCAGTGGGTCATAGCCCCTGACTTTAATCATCATGTCTGGTTTTGATTTCCAAACAACCTTGGTTAGGGGAACCTTCTTCAAGAGTCAGAGCTCACCATATCAAGTGGGTCATAGCCCCTGACAACTTTGTCTAGAGGAAAATAAATCCTCTTTGCCCCTTGCTGGGATAGTTGATTCACCATGACCTACATCACAAGCCCTTGAGATCCTTGAAATGGATTAGTCCTTATGCAGGATGTATGCAATGGTATGATGTCATGCTATGCATGGGGTAATGTAGGTAAACCCTGTTACGAGTCCC
Organism: Vicia faba; assembly: GCA_948472305.1. Lineage (NCBI taxonomy): Eukaryota > Viridiplantae > Streptophyta > Magnoliopsida > Fabales > Fabaceae > Vicia > Vicia faba. The sequence goes on from OX451736.1 coordinate 1,617,890,456, forward strand.
AATTAAGGACTGCAAACCAAAACCTGCAAGAAACTCAGTACACTCTGTTAGGAGTCCCCATTAAGGACTGTAAACAAAACCTGCAAGAAACTCAATACACTCTGTTATGAGTCCTAATTAAGGACTATAAACAAAACCTGCAAGAAGCTCAAGTGTCAGACAACAAGCATGCAAATAGTCAAGTACGAAGGCACACAAGTCACACAAGAGAAACCCTTAGAGTTTAGGCCAGCATGGGGTCTGGGTATTACCCTCTTGAAGTTGGTGGGCTCAACCTGTCCTATCAGAAGTAACCGGGTTCTAGAGGATCCTAATATCACTGACTACTCTCAATCGGTCATAACTCCAGCATCGCAATCTTTTCTTGCGGCCAGAACCATCACGAGAGTTTAGCCTCAATGGGCGTAGCATACTGCTACTGCTCTAATGGCCAAGTTGGGTCATTTAAGGTTCTAAGGTCTGTTGGTGCTTAATGACTCCTTGGAAGACCCATATTCTCCCCGTTTCAACACGAGGGATATCGGTCTAGACCAAGGTGCCACACCAACGTAGCCACTGCTTCACCCATGTCGGTATACGCCGGACAGGTCCCTCACAGCTTATGCTACCTAAACAGGGTATCCCCAGATCCGGGTTATGATCTATGTAACTCCCATGCAACCCACAAATTTAAAGCAGACAAGTCAATACAATTGAAAACACAGTTATGAACTAACCCTAAGGTACACCTCACTTTATAAATATTTCCCCAGCAGAGTCGCCAGTTCTGTGATCGGTGGATCTGGAACTGACTGTTTAACGCTGGTTCGCGAAATGTCGCGGAAGCAAGAGTCGCCACCGTCTTTTATTTTCTCCAAATGGAAAGGACAAAAGCACAGAAAAATTCCTTAAAGAGATTGCTCTCGGTTCGGGAGGTAGATTATAGAAAGGGAAGGTGTTAGCACCCTTTCTATCCATGGTTATCCATGGGCTCTTAGATACTTGCTCATTTGTGTTTTCAAAATAGTTTGTTTGCTTTTCAACTGTGGGTTTTAAAAAGTTTCTTTGAAAATTCCAGTTCGACTCTTGTATCGGTCCTCAAGAGTGTTTGAAAAGTTGCTTTCGAAAGCTTTTTGAAAAGGTGTCGATGTGAAAAGTATTTTTGATTTGTTTTTGAAATTAGAGCAAGTATCTTAGAGTTGTCTACCTACCCTAAGGAATTCGTCTGTGTAAATGTCCTTTAAAGTAGTGTCATCCCACCATTGAGAGGTAGGTAGCACCACTGTTGGAGGTGTTCGGGTCAATTCGAGGTTCGGGACATGGTGATCACCAGAGCAATGGGAAGACACCTTAGAAGCTACCCTCATGCCAGGTTCCCGGATCATGAGGACTTACTAAGACATCCTCTACTCGACGATCACCTTTCGAGGCAAGGCAACAGTGAGGCGTACCCTAGGGGTGGTGTGTGATTTGTGTGTCAGATTCGTTTATTTTTGTCTTGTTCATGTCAAAGTGATCTATGCGTTTGTTTTTATTTTTGTCATTCATTTTTGCATGCATTTATTTAACAGTTAAAAAGTGCGGAAAGATAAAATTCCTAAACTATTACAAAGGCGCGGGTCCACATCGCCAAATTAAAATCCAGGACCCGATTTGACATAAAATAAAGAAATAAAATGCGGGAAATATAAAATGTCCGAGTTACATGGCTTTGGGAGAATTACATAAATATTTAAAAGAAGGAATAAAGATGCGCGAATTGAATTGAAATTGAAAGCGAGGGCGTTGGACCCTTTTGAAGTTAAATTGAAATTAAAAATTAATTAATTATTTATTGAAATAAAAGAAGTGTTTTTTTTAGGTTTTTTTGTATTTATGAAATAAGAAAATTAAAATTAAAATTAAAAGAAACCCTAATTCTAAGTTATTTTTAATTATTTGAGAAAAATATTAAAGTTTAACTTAATTTACTAAAGAATTTATGTACATGTTTATTTACAAAATAAATTAGTAATTAATAATAATAATAATGATGAGAAAATTATTTATTAAAAAAAATGATGAAAAGTTAAAAAACCCTAATTTCTACATATTTAATTTATTAAGAAAAATATTAAAGTTTTGAAACCTAAATTAATCTAATTAATTGTTTAAAGTTTATTTACAAAAATAATAATAGTGAAATTAATATTAATAAAATAAACATTTTTTGATTTTTCTGTATTTTATATTTATTATGAAAATTATTTTATGAAATTAAAAGAAAACAATTAAAAAACAATTAAAAGAATAAAAAGGAAAACAAATAAAAATTAAAAATTGAGCAAACCATAGGGGGTGTCTGGCCCAAGGGGAGGTTTTTTTTTGAAGTATTGACTCCTGAGTACCGTGGTCTGCATTCTTTGGCCATTGGATTGAGTTTCATGCATAAGTTGTTCTACTCTGGCCATTTGGCTTTTGGCCATTTGTGTTCTGGCCTCAACGTTCCTTAATCTTCTCAGGATGTCTGTCTCGCCACGTATTGGTGTCATGTGTAAAATGTTCTATTTTGGCCATTTGGCTTTTGGCTTTTGGCCATTTGGCTTTTGGCCTCAACGTTCCTTAATGAACCTGCATGGGATCCTGTCTAAATCCGCAGTGTTGAATTTGTAATAAGGATTTCAAGGTTTTAGGGTTCTTGAAAGAATTTGATATTCTAACAGTATTGTGACAAGGTTTTTTCTCTCTTTTCCTCCTCTTCTTCTCCTCTCTTCACCTGTTTGTGTGAAAAGAAGGTGATTATATAATAGAAATTAGGGTAAAGCAAATGGGCTTTGAATGTGCAATTGGGCCTCCAATATTCACTTGAATTCGTCACTTTCCAGGCTAAATCGCAGAGACTTAAGTGCATTTTTTGAAGTTGAAATGTGAAAACAAAATGTAGCTGACATCGATAACTAACTCCTGTCTGAAAATCGGCTCAATCGGATAAACAGTGAATTAGTTATGAATTTTTGAAGTTTCAGCTTAGACAAACTTATTTGGGCTCCAGTGTCGACTCTGACACGTTCTTCAATAAAAAACTGGTATTGATCGGTGCATAATTTGGTCTCGAATTTTGAAGCAAAGTTGTATATCTATGAGTCAGTGACCTTGTGTAAAAATATGAGTCCAATCCGATAAAAATTGACCGAGTTATGAATTTTCGAAGTTTCGGCTCAGATGAAATAATATTCAGCATTCAGGATTTTCAGCGTGTCACGCACTCTGAGCAAAAAACGAAGGCCTTTTGAATACCGTTTGAACTCAATACCTTCTGTGAAAATGTAGCCAACTTAATTTGTGAAATTTTGGCGCCAGAACCAGCTCGATACGATGAAAATCGACCAAGTTATGTTTTTTTGAACATGACGCAAATAAACTTGACACAAATTTTCTGCACGAAAATACTTGATAAATCCACATTTTTGAAGACCTTCTGATCGAAATTGGCTTCCAGCCGTGAGATATGAAAACGTAGATAATGTCAAGACGGAATTTTGGCCACCGGAACGGGTTCAAAACGAGCCACGATCTTCAAGTTATGAATTTTTTAGCGCGTAAAAACTGCACTTTCAGCACACTTTTTCACCATATTTCTTCGAGAAAACTCACACATTCGGATACCTTCTTTAAAGAATTGACTCTTGAGCCGAACCTGAATTTGAGAATATGTTATCAGAGATATCTTGGCGAAAGAACACCTGAATATGATGCGCCGGGTTGGACTTGTGAATTTTTCTTGAAATATTTTGAGAAATATGGGAGGGCAAATTTTGGGGTACAACAGTTGCCCCTGTTCAATCTTCTTAGACCTGAGGATGCAGATTGGTTGGCGTGCCTTTCGTAATCCGAAGGTGGAAGATGATTGAACACTAGAGTGCCCAGAAATTTGCGCTCACATAGTAGTATGATGTGGGGAATAGGCTTATAAATGCCATTTGGAGATTGATGGATAGGATGATGGGCTTATAGATGCCATGCTAAGAGATGATGGAGGGTGGATGGGCTTATAGATGCCATCTGGATGTTGATCGCATAAGAGATTCCTTAGCGAGGACCTGCGTACCTGCAAAAAAGAAAAATGAATACCTGACCTGTTTCGGGGGCTGGTCTTCAAATTCTTTGTGTAGATGTGTCCTGACTGGTTACAGGAGCTGGGTCTGGAGCTTCAAACGATGATGAATGAACCAGGGATGGTTACTACCTCAACAGGAACGGTGAGAGAACCTTGGGTGACTTTAACTTCAACAGCAATCGTTGAGAAAATCTTGGGATGATTACTACCTCCGCAGGATCGGGGAGAGAACCAATAGGTGACTACAACCTCAACAGCAATCATTGAGAGAGTCTTGGTGGGAATTACCATCTCCGCAGTATCGGGGAGAGAACCATAGGCGATTACAACCTCAATAGCAATCATTGAGAAAACCTTGGATGGAATTATCATCTCTGCAGTATCGGGGAGAGAACCATAGGCGATTACAACCTCAATAGCAATCATTGAGAAAACCTTGGATGGAATTATCATCTCCGCAGTATCGGGGAGAGAACCATAGGCGATTACAACTCAATAACAATCATTGAGAAAACCTTGGATGGAATTATCATCTCCGCAGTATCGGGGAGAGAACCATAGGCGATTACAATCTCAATAGCAATCATTTGAGAAAACCTTGGATGGAATTATCGTCTCCGCAGGATCGGGGAGAGAACCATAGGCGATTACAACCTCAATAGCAATCATTGAGAAAACCTTGGATGGAATTATCATCTCCGCAGGATCGGGGAGAGAACCATAGGCGATTACGACTCAATAGCAATCATTGAGAAAACCTTGGATGGAATTATCGTCTCCGCAGTATCGGGGAGAGAACCATAGGCGATTATAACTCAATAGCAATCATTGAGGAAACCTTGGATGGAATTATCGTCTCCGCAGTATCGGGGAGAGAACCATAGGCGATTACAACTCAATAGCAATCATTGAGAAAACCTTGGATGGAATTATCGTCTCCGCAGTATCGGGGAGAGAACCATAGGCGATTACAACTCAATAGCAATCATTGAGAAAACCTTGGATGGAATTATCACCTCCGCAGCATCGGGGAGAGAACCATAGGCAATTACAATCTCAATAGCAATCATTGAGAAAACCTTGGATGGAATTATCATCTCCGCAATATCGGGGAGAGAACCATAGGCGATTACGACTCAATAGCAATCATTGAGAAAACCTGGGATGGAATTATCATCTCCGCAGTATCGGGTAGAGAACCATAGGCGATTACGACTCAATAGCAATCATTGAGAAAACCTGGGATGGAATTATCATCTCCGCAGTATCGGGGAGAGAACCATAGGCGATTACGACTCAATAGCAATCATTGAGAAAACCTGGGATGGAATTATCATCTCCGCAGTATCGGGGAGAGAACCATAGGCAATTACAATCTCAATAGCAATCATTGAGAAAACCTTAGATAACTTCTACCGAGTCTTCATCAGAAAAATCTGTTTGGGGTCGATTTAACTGGACTGGAGAAGGCCTTGGACTGGATAAGAAACAGAGAATCTTAGGGTCGATTAACTGAACCGGTCTAGGTCTTGGAATGTCTTCAACTGGGTCTTTATCAGAAAAATCTGTTTGGGGTCAATTTAGCTGGACTAGAGAAGGCCTTGGACTGGATAAGAAATCTTTGGAGTCGATTAGCTGAACCGGTCTAGGTCTTGAATGTTTTCAACTGGGTAAGAAACAGGGAGATCTTTGGAGTCGATCTGACTGAACCAGAGAAAGCCTTTGACTGGATAATAACCAGAGAAATCTTTGGAGTCGATTTAACTGAACCAGATAAGGTCTTAGAGTCTTGAAATATGATTGAGAATTTAACTGAATCTTTCCTGAAAGGTAAAGGTCAGTCATATGCAATGCATGATATGGACCAAGCAATGATGTTCTCAACATAAATGAGATTTGTATGATGCGTCTATGCATGCTATAATGATGTATGGAAGTGCGATGTTTATGAATGTATTTTTCGTCTAGGAAAGTAAATCCTTGACGGGTGCCGGGAAGTCACTCCTGGGCTGATGTTGGAGAATAGATTTTGCTTCTGCTGGGGATGATAATTGCAAGAATACCGGTAGGAGAAGAGGACTCCGTTGGGGAATAAACTTGGCGAATGGAATAACTCTGCGGGGAGGAGAGTACTCTAACGATCTTGCTGGGAAGCAATACTCTATGGGGAGAGAGATGCTTTTGCTGAGCGTTGATAATAACTTGCCAGGGATACCCTTGTTGTGCTGGAAGTGTTAATAGACTTCGCTGGGGATAAGAAAACTCCGCCAAGGACGCTCTTTCTGTGGCTTTTGGCTGAGGATAACCCAGTTATATCCTGGTAAGGAAATAACTCTTTGAATAAAGCCGGGAGACGCGTTCGTGCTCTGCGAGGATAAGCTTCCAGAATCTACTGGGGATAAGCTTATTGCTTGGGGAGGTGAATTCCAAATTTCCTGGGGAACTAGATTGGACTCTCTGGGGGGAAGTTTTGAGATGTATTGGAAGTAACTCCACTGAATGTTTGGTATACCGCCGGGGAACAATCTTTAGATCAAGACTGTCGGGGATGCCTGTTAAGAGTGCATATATGCTGCTGGGGAATGTTGAGATCTGCTGGAGGATACCCAACTTCTTTAAGGTTTGATAGTAGCTTCGCTTGAGGAGAGTGTACTGACTGCTGACTTACTCTCTAGGGAATTAAGGTGTCTGGTTATGTTCTTCGGCTGAACCTATCTTGATACCTTGGAGGACAGAATAATTAGATTGCTTAGACAACTCTTGATTGCCCCTATTTCTAAGGTGGGAGATGAAGACCTGTGAGGTGCTGATAGTTGTTGGTGGACAAACCTTCTTCTGGTAGGCCAATGGTGAGATGACAGGACATAGTCGTACGCTTTAATCCCTAACTTTTGCCTGGACCGCCCTTTCGGGTTTTCAGTCCACCGGGATACCCATTTTTGCCCAAGCCGCCTTTTCAGGTTTTCGACTTGCCGGGTGTACAACTTCTTTTTCATTTCATCCCTCATTTTGCCCGAACCCTTTTGGTTCACCGGGAAGCCCTTATTTTTGCCTAGGTGTGTCAACCTAGCGGGTCTTTGATTTTGCGTAGTATCTTTTCGACTATGTCCGTACTTTCAGAATGTAGGGAGTTGCCCCTGTTAGAAGTGTTTTGTCATGCCACCAGAAGATTTGATCAGGTCAGATTCTCCGTTGGAATGCCCCAAGTGACTCAGGCGGAGATTTGCCCCAGGCTATTTGGCCTTTGAGAGATTCTCCGAATCTTGACTTAACTGCCCCAGACGATGGACAATAGTCATGCCATGCCCCTTTGATTGGAAATGCTTCTGTTTTGCGCTTATGTAGGTTATTCTTTTCGTGTTCTCATCCCCTAAATTCACTTCTTCGAGTGGATCCTGCGCCAACATTTTGGCACCTGAGTCTATGGGGTCCCTCTCGAAGCCTAAGGGTTCTTTATCATAGATGGCGTCCAGCCTTTGATCTATTTTGAGTTCTTCAAAGGGTGAACCTTTCGATCTATCCCCATTTATTTTGTTCACCTTTATAGCCAGATTATTTATTTCAGCCTCTAAGGCCGCCTTTGATTCGTTCTCAGCCATATAGGCCGAAATCCTTTTGAAAAAGGAGGACTCAGTCATGAGCAAGGTTGTCGAATTCCCAGCCTGCTGGCCGTCTTTGCATAGTACCTTCGACTCCTTCATCTTCACTGATTATTCTTCTATCCCAATATATGCCATCATGGCGAAGGGTCATATAATAGTGTGCGTTCCTGGTTTCGTTGATTTCATCATTAGGGACACAAGGAGCAATCTTTGCCAGATGTTTGTCATAATTCCTCTTGTCAACTAAGTTGATTGCTGTCATGAAGTAACTCTGGTCCGCTTCAATGTTCTCCACAATCCCATCTTCTCTCCATAAAACCAACCTCTTGTGCATTGACGAAGGCACTGCTCCTACGCCATGGATCCACTCTCTTCCCAATAACAAGGTATAGTTGGCTTTGGCTTCGATCACCATGAACATGGTGGGCCTACAGCTTGATCCTATCATCAAGTCCAATTGAACCACCCCCAATGTTTTGCCTACTTTCCCTTCATAATTGGACAGAACCATGTTGTGTGGTTTGATGTCTCCTTCGCGTATCTCTAACTTCTTCAGCATGAAATGGGGTATTAAGTTAACTGTAGTGCCCCCATCTACTAAAACCTTATTTACGCCATGGACGCCAACCTTTGCCCGAATGAATAATGGCTTCAGATGATTTTTCATAGCTGGTTCTGGGCGCTCGAAGAATGCATTCTGCTCCTCGACAGCTCCGTTATCCATCACGTAGTAACACACAGGCCTATGCTTCATCAGATCTATGGTACCTTCTTCCTCATATTCTTCGATTTCAGTTTCCTGTCCAAACTCACAGGGGAGTACAGATACCACGTTGCAATTGATATTGAGCGAAGACTCCCCCTCTGATTCAAAGTTGTCCGTTAGCATATCTTCGTCTTCTTCTGGACCTGGAGTGTATTCCTTCGATTCATTTGGTTGTGCTTCAGAGAAGAGTCTCCTCCTAACTGGGGGTTTGTCTTCAGTCTGATTATTTGGTGTGGGTTTGTTGGTGCTTGATTCTCCTTGGTTTTTTATCGAAGTTGCTCCTTTATTTGCCATAGCTTCCCTTTCAGCCTTTCGAATTCTCTGTTGCCTTCGCCATTGAGATCTTGACATGGGGTTTCTTCCTTTGTAGTTCTCTAACCTCACTTCTTCCCTCTTTGCTATGTTGAACTTCCTTCTATATGTCATAGCGTGGCGCGCGTTTCGTTCATTGTTTCTCCATTTGTCTTTGCCTTTGTCAGTTCTGACTTGCAGCCATTTGTCTGTTGGTATTTCAGCAGGAATTTTGAACGTCACTCTTCGAGCGCCCTTGGGATGAGGACTATCAGGCCTTCGTTGATTGTATTTGCTATCGAAACGTTGGCCCATCTGACAAGTCTCTTGGTGGTTCCAGCAAGGGGCGAAAGGGATTGTTTCGAAGGCTCTGGCCATGCTTTGATCATACACAGCAGAACACCTAGGGCATATCAAACATTTGGTTGCCCCTTTGTAACAGCGAACCAAAAACTCCAACAAACTTTCTCCAGCTTTAGGATAACACTTGAATAACTGGTTATCCTGGCGCCAGTTGATGCCAGTTCGTGCCCTTTGTACCCTCTCGAAGTTTGCAGCAATTCTCTGGTTGCAGATGATGCTGCACCTAGGGCATAGTATCATTCCCGTATCTCCTTTGTGGCACAACATGAGGTAATCCTTAAGACTAGCGTCCCCAGCATAACTTTCCTCCATTTTGTATTTTTCTTTTTCTAAGTATCTCTCCATCTCCTCCATTTTAGAATGAGGTCTCTCCATATTCACCATGTTTACATCAACATCCTCCCCCTTAATGTCATTATCTCCCCATCCTGTAGGTTTTATATCTTCAATTTGGATTTTTGAACTCTCTGAGGCAGAATACTTGACCAAGTAGTCAAACTTTCCACTGGGCTCCCCTAAAGTATCCCATATTTCTTTCTGAGGGGAGGGTGGCTTCGTGATCTGTACTTTCTCCATTTCTAGCCTCAGGCCTTCAGTAACCTGTGTCAACTCTTGCTTTTGGTTTTCCTGGCCTTCAGTAGCCTGGATTTCTTTTGCAACAGCTAAAGGTGCTGCCTCGATCGAAGCCTCTGGTTGCTTGTGGACGTCCTCGGTGACTCCCTTGTTGACTTCGACTAACACCCAATTTTCATTCTCAGTGCCTTTCTCTCCTAATGGAGTGTCATTTTGATCTGCTTCCACCATATTGATTTATCCAATGCATGCAGGCTCAGAGTAATTGGTGTCTGCGACATCCAAAGGATCTTCATCTACTTTCATTTTTGGTTTATCAGCGAATTTCAGTCTGCCATCTTTAATTGCATTCTGAATTAGGTCCCTGAAAAGAAAACACTATGAGGTTTTGTGGCCTAGGAAACTATGATACTTACAAAATCCCCTTTTCTTCGTTTGATCTAAAGGAGGTATTTTGACATTTGATGGCACAATGAGTTGGCCATCTTTGACAAGTAAATCAAAAATCTCGTCACACTTAGTTACATCGAAGGTATAAACCTTCTTTGGGAATTTGTCACTTTTCTCATTTTCAACTATTTCTTTCCCTTTTGTGGGAACTAATAACTTACAAGAGTAAGGTGGAGCCTGTTTTAATTCAGCGAGATCAATTTCGACCTCTTCGAATTCAGGGTAATCTTCTGCTTCCTCAGCTCCAACATAGGAGACCCTTTCTTTCTTGTTATTTTTTAAAACTCTGGCCTTTTCGGCCTTTAGCCTTTCGACCTGTCGAACCCTATCAGCTAATTGATCCATATCCCTCAAGTATTGTGTGTCTAATTTCTTTCGAATAGAGTAATCAAGGCCGTCAGCAGCCATTTCGACTAACTCATGTTCAGGAACTACTGTAAAGCATCTAGATTTCAAGAGCCTGAATCTATTCAGGTAATCATCTATGGGTTCAGTAAACTTCCTCTTGACACTGGCTAGTTCCTTCAGACTTATTTTAGATTGTCCCATGTAGAACTGTTCATGGAATAATCTCTCCAACAGAGCCCAAGTATCTATGGACCCAGGAGGTAAAGTGGTGAACCATGTGAAAGCGTTCTTAGTTAGGGAACTTGGGAAATATTTGATCCTAAGGTCTTCATTATTTGCTATATCTCCTGCTTCGGTTAGATACCTGGCTATGTGTTTGGCTGTTGATTCATTGGTATCTCCAGCGAACTTTGTAAACTTAGGGACTTTATATCCCCTTGGTAAATCAGTATGCATTATGTAATCTAATATAGGAGAGGCATAATTTGGCCTTCTAATTCCTGTGTTGAGGCCATTCTGAGCCATGATTCTCTCTATCATGGTGGTTAAATTATTTTCGGCCAAGATGTTATCATTTCGAATTCTGTGAATGACTGCATCAGCATCTTGATTTCGACCCACCATGACAACTCCTCTAGGTTGTTCTTCTCGAAACTCTGGGACTTCTAACCTTTCGATCCTTGCCCCAGGTTCCATAATTTCCCTTTGTGGGTGTGATCGGTGGATCTGGAACTGACTGTTTAACGCTGGTTCGCGAAATGTCGCGGAAGCAAGAGTCGCCACCGTCTTTTATTTTCTCCAAATGGAAAGGACAAAAGCACAGAAAAATTCCTTAAAGAGATTGCTCTCGGTTCGGGAGGTAGGTTATAGAAAGGGAAGGTGTTAGCACCCTTTCTATCCATGGTTATCCATGGGCTCTTAGATATTTGCTCAATGTGTTTTCAAAAATGTTTGCTTGCTTTTCAATTGTGGGTTTAAAAAGTTTCTTTGAAAAATTTCAGTTCGACTCGTACGTCAGAGTGTTTGAAAAGTTTGTTTTGAAAGCTTTTGAAAATGTGTTGGTGTGAAAAGTATTTTTGTTTGAAATTAGAGCAAGTATCCTTGAGAACCTACCTACCCTAAGGAATTCGTCTGTGTAAATGTCCTTTAAAGTAGTGCCATCCCACCATTGAGAGGTAGGTAGCACCACCGTTTGGAGGTGTTCGGGTCAATTCGAGTTTGTAGGGACATGGTGATCACCAGAGCAATGGGAAGACACCTTAGAAGCTACCCTCATGCCAGGTTCCCGGATCATGAGGACTTACTAAGACATCCTCTACTCGACGATCACCTTTCGAGGCAACAGTGAGGCGTACCCTAGGAGTGGTGTGTGCGATTCGTGTGTCGTTTTCATTTGTATTTGTCTTGTCATGTTTGTTGTGATCTACGCTTGATTTTAATTAGGGCCATTCATTCTTGCATGCTTATTTAACAGTTAAGATATTTGCGGGAAAGTAAATCTAAGGCTATTACAAATGGCGCGGGTCCACATCGCCAAAATTAAACCGGACCCGATTTGACGGAAAAATAAATAAATAAAGCAATAAAAGAAAAGTGCGAGAAATAAAATCGTTACAACGCTTTGGGAGAATTACATAATTATAATAAACGACATAAAATAAATGCGCGAAATTAAATAAATTATGAACATGGGCGTTGGACCCTTTTGCAAAATATTATTAATAATGGAATTGAAATTAAGAATTAAAAAGGATGTTTTTTTTTGGTGTTTTTGGATTTAATAAAAAAAGAGGATTAATTAAAATTAAAATGAAATGTTAAACCTAATTCTAATTATTTTTAAGTTATTAAGAAAAATATTGAATTTTTAACCTAATTTAAACCTAATTATTTTTATGTACAATTTAATTATGAAAATAATAAATAAATAAGTATTATGATAAAAAGAGAAAATTAAAAAGGAATAAAAAGTTATTAAACCTAAATTCTATATTTTTTATATTTTTTTATGAAAGGAATAAAAATTGCAAGAAAACCTAATTATACTAAATTCAATTATACAATTCATTCATGAAAATAATTAAAATAAATATTATTACATTTTTTATCTTTTTCTGGATTTTTTATGGTGTTTTTATATTTTATAAAAATAATGAATTAAACTAGAACAATAAAACAAATAAAATAATAATTAAAAAAAGATATGAGAAAAATAAAAACTAGCAAACCAGGGTGGGGGTGTAGTCCCAAATTGTGAGGTATGGACTTGAGAAGCCTGGCCCATTATTCTGGAAATTCGCTGACTTTTCCAGATTCCATATGGTGCGTTGACTAAGGCATAATGTGCTCTTTGAATCTTGGCCTTTGATCTGATTCCACTAAGCACGTGGACGTCTGGATGATGGTGGTATATCATGCACTCCACCACAAACGCTGCATAGGAATAATTAGAGAAAAATAATATTGAAAGTGTACAGACCTGGGACTTGAACCCAGGTCATGAAGGTCACACGCATATACACCTGCCAGCTAAGCCACTAAGTTTCAATTAATATATTATAGTAAATAAATATTATAAAAAGAAAATGTCAATGGCCTTAGGAATGCGCGCGAAATTCGAACGATCCAACCACTCCCTGCCACGAGTTCATCTTCCTCCTTTTTTCTGAAAACATAACTATGAGGCAACGGTTTTGCAAACGTTGCCTAAGACCATATACCAAAAAATAGCGAATAGCCCCTCGACGCTCATAAATTGAGCGCGAGGGTGCCATCCTCTTCGTCTTCAAGCGCTGAGTCCATTGGTGGTCATTTGGAGGATTAATTTTGCCTATTTTTAAAAACCCCAATTTTGAGTCCTGCAAAACCCTAGAAATCAACTATGGTGAAATCACATACGATGCCTAACAATCCAATTAAATACAATGGTTAGCTTTAGAACTTTACAAGGAACGTAAATCAAGCATTAAAAGTGATAATGGATGCATGAATCGTTGTATACGACTATGAGTTTTTCTTGATGCAGTTTGAGTTCAAACTACCAGTTCTTGAAGCTTTGGTTGTTGTTCTTGATTGGAACACGTTCAGGAATTACCAAGGAAGCTTTTAGAATAGGTTTTGTGCCTTCAATCGCCCTCTAGCAAGGATTTCAGAATTGAGTTTGTTTAACAATTTTCCAAGTTTGTATATTGGTCTTCTGCGCCGCTTTTTGTCTCCAAGGCTTAGGGTTGTATATCTGGTTATGTAATGAGCATATTAGGTTAACAAAATTCAACAAAATCTCTTGTAATTATGGATTGAAGATTTGATTTTTTTCCATTATATTTTCAATCTTTTTCACATGGTTTTTGTGCAAATTATGATCAATTCAATCCAATTCTTCCTAATCAGCATGTGCACGAAATATTGACCTTGAAATGTGTACAAAAAGATTTGTTTGGTTCATTTAGATATTTTTCACACATTTAATTAATTTAATTGAATTAATATAAATAAAAATTCAAATAAATAAATAAAAAATGAGAAAATGCTTCCCTTTGGGCCAAGTGGTCGTGCATAGGCTTGGAATGATGAATCATGGAAGAAAAATGGGCCCATTAGCAAATTTAGGTCATTTGAATCAAAGTTGACTTTTCAAAATTCCCAAAAATTTCCCAACTTCCACAAGGCATAACTTGCTCAATTTTTGAGCTTTTCACATGTTCTTGGACATTTTAGAAAGGTCTTTGAGTCCTCTAACCAATTCCTTTGGTCCCATGTCATTTTGATTTACCAATCTCAAGTTATGGCCTTTGACTTAAAGTTCCTTTTTGTTGACTTTTGAAAATGACCTATAATGTTGAAATTGATAACTTTTTGTGAGAGAATTTCTTGGACTTGGAATATGAAGATGGGTTGTAGGAAATGTCTTTCTCTTCAAAATGAGCTTTGGATGGAATTTTTCTGATAATCCATGTGAAAGTTATGCCCTGGTCAATTTCAGTTGACTTTTTCAGTTGTCCAAATATAGTAACTTTTGCATCTTTGATGATTTCTGAGCCAAATTTTGAGAATCATGATCAAGCATTGATCAAATGATGTTTGTGGCTTCAAAATGATATGTTGACCAAAAATTTGAACTTTTGACTGTCAAATGACCATTTTGCCCCTACAGTTGACTGTAGTGCAATCTAGGGTTTTGACTGTGCAATTTTGAGCTGAATGCCTTGAAACTTGATATGAAGATGCTTGACCACATTTGTAGGCATGTGAGACTTGATTGGGCCTTTGAAAACTTCATTTTCTTGATCAGAACCCAAACCCTAGTTTTGACTGTATGGGAGACAGTTGCACTGCACAACCCTTGGGGAATTTTGTGACTTGGCTTGGCAATTTCTTGGAGAATATGGGAGGGCAAATTTTGGGGTACAACAGTTGCCCCTGTTCAATCTTCTTAGACCTGAGGATGCAGATTGGCGGACGTGCCTTTCGTAATCCGAGGGTAGAAGATGATTGGACACTAGAGTGCCCAGAAATTTGCGCTCGCATGTTAGCAGTGTGATGGGGGAATGGGCTTATAGATGCCATTTAGAGGTCGCTTGGATAGGATGATGGGCTTATAGATGCCATCTGGATGCTGATCGCGTAAGAGATTCCTTAGCGAGAACCTGCATACCTGCAAAAGAAAAATGAGTACCTGACACGTTGCAGGAGCTGTTTTTTAGATGCTTGGCATAGATATGTCCTGACTGGTTACAGGAGCTGAGTCTGGAGCTTCAAACAGCGATGAATGAACCAGGTATGGTTGCTGTCTTAGCGTGAATGGTAAAAGAACCTTGGGTGATTTTAACTTCAACAACGCTCGTTGAGAAAAATCTTGGCGGGAAATACCATCTTCGCAGGATCGGAATGAGAACCATAGGCTGTTATAATCTGAAAGGAATGATCACCTCACACTCATCGACGGAGAGGGAAACATCTTGAAAAGGACTTACCACCTCCCACACCGTTGGAGAGGGAACCATAGGAGACTATCACCTCACACTCATCGTCAGAGAGGGAAACATCTGAAAAGGAATTACCACCTCACGCACTTGCCGGAGAGGGGTCCATAACTTCTGCTGAGTCTTTATCCGAAAAATCTGTTGGGAGTCGATTTAGCTGGACTAGAGGAGGTCTTGAAATATCTTCAACTGGAATAAGTGTCAGAACGTTGCCATATCTGGTTTACATCTGGACTATATCTGGAAGGAGATCTGGAAGCAGCATCAAAACGTCACCATATCTGGATCATATCTGAAACTATATCTGGAAGGAAATCTGGAAGCAGCGTCAGAACGTCACCATCTATGGATCATATCCGAAACTATATCTAGAAGTAAATCTGGAAGCAGCATCAGAACGTCACCATCTCTGGATCATATCTGAAACTATATCTAGAAGGAAATCTGGAAGCATCATCAGAACGTCACCATCTCTGGATCATATCCGAAACTATATCTAGAAGGAAACCTGGAAGCAGCATCAGAACGTCACCATCTCTGGATCATATCCGAAACTATATCTAGAAGGAAATCTGGAAGCAGTATCAGAAAGTCACCATATCTGGATCATATCTGAAACTATATCTGAAGGATACCTGGAAGCAGTATCAGAACGTCACCATGTCTGGATCATATCTGAAACTATATCTGAAGGATACCTGGAAGCAGTATCAGAACGTCACCATATCTGGATCATATCTGAAACTATATCTGAAGGATACCTGGAAGCAGTATCAGAACGTCACCATGTCTGGATCATATCTGAAACTATATCTGAAGGATACCTGGAAGCAGTATCAGAACGTCACCATATCTGGATCATATCTGAAACTATATCTGAAGGATACCTAGAAGCAGTATCAGAACGTCACCATGTCTGGATCATATCTGAAACTATATCTGAAGGAATTCTGGAAGCGGCATCAGAACGTCACCATATCTGGATCATATATGAAGCTATATCGAGAAGGAATTCTGGAAGCAGTATCAGAACGTCACCATATCTGGATCATATCTGAAACTATATCGAGGAGGAATTCTGGAAGCAGTATCAGAACGTCACCATATCTGGATCATATCTGAAACTATATCTGAAGGATACCTGGAAGCAGTATCAGAACGTCACCATGTCTGGATCATATCTGAAACTATATCTAGAAGGATATCTGGAAGCAGTATCAGAACGTCACCATCTCTGGGTCATATCTGAAACTATATCTAGAAGGAATATCTGGAAGCAGTATCAGAACGTCACCATATCTGGATCATATCTGAAACTATATCGAGGAGGAATTCTGGAAGCAGTATCAGAACGTCACCATATCTGGATCATATCTGAAACTATATCTGAAGGATACCTGGAAGCAGTATCAGAACGTCACCATGTCTGGATCATATCTGAAACTATATCTAGAAGGATATCTGGAAGCAGTATCAGAACGTCACCATCTCTGGGTCATATCTGAAACTATATCTAGAAGGAATATCTGGAAGCAGTATCAGAACGTCACCATCTCTGGGTCATATCTGAAACTATATCAAGAAGGAAATCTGGAAGCAGCATCAGAACGTCACCATGTCTGGATCATATCTGAAACTATATCTAGAAGGAATTGCGATAGCTGATAGTAGTCATTTTTGTATTGATCTTTTTCCTGAAAAGGTAGAACATAATTGTATGCAACATCATGATGCATGAACTGTATGTCTTCAAAATCAATGAGATTCGTGTAATATGATGCATATGCATGCTATAATGATGTATGTGACGTTTTATGAATGTATGTTTGTCTAAGAAAATAAATCCTTGACGGGTGCCGGGAAGTCGTATCCTGGGCTGATGTTGAAGAATAGTTGCAAGAATTCCTATAGGCGAAGATAACTTCGTTGGGGAATAAACTTGGCGAATGGAGGATTCTGCGGGGAGAAAAGATACTCTAGCGACCATGCTGGGAAGAAATACTCTGTGGGGAGATGCTTTTGCTGAATTGTTGATGACTTGCTGAGGATATCCTTGTTGTATTGGAAGTATGAATAGACTTCGCTGGGGATAAGAAGGCTTCGTTGACGACGCTCTTTCCGGGGCTTTTGGTTGAGGATAACCCAGTTATATCCTGTTAAGGAAATAAGTCTTTAAATCAAGCCGGGCGACGCGTTCGTGCTCTGCGAGGGGGGTAAGCTTCCAGAATCTACTGGGGATAAGCTTACTGCTTGGGGAGATGGATTCCAACTTTCCTGGGGAAGCTGGGTTGGACTCTCCTGGGGAGGTATTGAACTGTATTGGTTATGTTCTTCAACAGGACCTACCCTGATACCTTGGAGGATAGAACAATCAGACTGCTCAGACCAACCTTTATTGCCCCTGTTTCTTGTGGGGTGCTGATAGTTGTTGGCGGACAAACCTTCTTCTGGTAGACAGATGGCGGGACATAGTCGTACGCTTTTAATCCCTAACTTTTGCCCGGACCGCCCTTTCGGGTTTTCAGTCCACCGGGATACCCATTTTTTGCCCAAGCCGCCTTTTCAGGTTTTCGACTTGCCGGGTGTACAGATTTTTTTCATTTCATCCCTCATTTTGCCCGAACCCTTTTGGTTCGCCGGGAAGCCCTTACTTTTGCCTAGGTATGTCAACCTAGCGGGTCTTTGATTTTGCGTAGTATTTTTCGACTATGTCCACGTTCTTAGAATGCAGGTAGGTGCCCCTGGCTGCTTGTGTTGCCATATTACCAGAAGGTGTCTGATCGTGCAAGATTCGTTGCTGGAGTGCCCCAAGTGACTCAGGCAGAGATTTGCCCCAGGCTTTTTGGCCTTTTGAGAGATTCTCCGAATCTTGATTGGATTGCCCCAGATGATGGACAATGATCTTGTCTGCCCCTTGATTGGAAGTACTTTTGTTCACTAGGTATTCATCGTGCGAATTTCCCTGCTGTTCAAACAAAAAGTCATATGCAAACAAAGTTATGTTAAAAATGCAAAGCCTATGTCTGTCTTGGAGATTTTGAAAAATGCATTCTTTTTCATAAAACAAATGAATGTTTGTAAAACGTGATGTCAACTCCGTATTTACCGTAAGCCTTAAGGAGTCAGGATACCTTTCGTAACAGTATGCTTTCGAACTAACCCATGCTTCAGCTAGGACTTTTAAGGGTTATATCGTGGCCTGGTTCACGGTTTAAGAACAAAGGATAAAGGCTCAAATTATTTGTACCCACCCGCTCTTCGTGATGTTCTCCAAACCTAAACTCAGTTGATCATGCGTTAGACCTTGTTCGAGTCTTTGTTTTGATTTTCCGGTGATGATTCGGATGTTGATGATTTCTTTTGAACAGGCAGTCATTTTTTGCTTTTGTTGAGGGTTTGTGAGACCTCTTTCTTGATTTTTGTTATCCCTTTCTTTTTTTTGCCTGAACTGTTTCCTTTTTGGAATTACAGTCAGCGGGATGCCCCAGTTTCATAAGTCCCCTTTGTAGGTTTAGACTTTTTGGGCTTTTTATTTATGAATTTTGATGATGATTGCCTGTCCTTTTGATTGTTCTGAACCATTACTGTCTTTGTTCGTTTCGTAAAGATCTCTTTGGTGCCATTCGTCATGCACTTGGATCAACTGAGAGAACTACCCTGCCCCAGGTTATGATAAAGGGTTTTAAATTTCGAAAAGAAAAACTCCTACTTCTTTGGCTCAGAGGGGTTGACGAGGGATTATCATCCTTATAACTCCAGTGTTTAGGATTTGAAACAATGCCTGTACCTCATCAGCGGGGTCTGTTCAAAAGCATACTGTAGATCATGGTATCGTTTTCGTCATCCTCCCTCAAGAGGCTTAGAATTTTAGATCCAGAGTTGACATCAGAAAAAATATGAAAATATATTTGAACATAATGAAAACAATTGTATTAATTTCCAAAACAGACGTATGCGATGCATTGATAGAATAAAATAGTTTGCTATGACATTAATTGTTTGTATAAGCAGAGAAAAGTACAACTCAAAAATTCAAATAAACAAAAGGCTTCAATGATTGGGCAACGGGGCAGTGATTATGTTCGGAGTCTCTGGCACTTCAAACTGAATCTCTCCGGCGTCAATCATATCTTGGATCTTGTTCTTGAGAGGCCAGCAGTTGTCTGTAGTATGCCCCGGGCTATCTGAATGATATGCGCACCTATCGTTGGGATGATAGTTGGGTGCAGAAGTGTTCGGATTCCGGAGAGGAGCCCTTAAGGTGATCAGCCCCGCCTTCAACATTTGTTGCAGTGCTTGATCCAACGACATGTTGAGTTTGGTGTACTGCCGTTTCTCCTTGCGCTGCTGCCCCTGTCCTTGTTGAGCAGGTCCGGGATTGGAGATTTGGATTGCCCCTGCCTCATGACGACTCTTTTTACCGTGCACAGCATTGGATTCTTTCTTTCCATGATGAGGCTTTTTATCAGAAGGTGCAGCCTCTTGAATTTTCCCAGACCGGATGCCAGCTTCTATTCGCTCTCCAGTCAAGATAAGATCTGTGAATCCAGCAGACGAATTCCCAATCAGGTGGTTATAAAATGGACCAGACAAGGTCCCCAAGAACATGTCCACAAGTTCCCGATCAGTCAGAGGTGGTTGTACCCTTCCAGCAAGATCCCTCCATTTCTGCGCATATTCTTTAAAACCTTCACTTGATCCTAACGACATACCCTGGAGTTGGGTACGCGTAGGGGCAAGGTCGGCATTATATTGATACTGCTTATAGAAAGCAGTAGCCAACTCCTCCCAGTTACGAACTTTGGTCCCATCCAGCTGATAGAACCATTCGAGATGAGTCCCTGAAAGACTCTCCTGGAAGAAGTGGATCCATAAATTCTTGTCCACCATATATGGCTGAATCTTCCGAACATAGGACCTTAGATGCAGCTTGGGGCAAGACGCCCCGTCATACTTAGTAAAGGATGGTGCTTTGAACTTCCGAGGAATAACCACACCAGTTGACAAACCCAAATCTCCAAGATCCAGCCCAGGTACCTGTTGGATTTCCATAGCATTCAGCCTATCCTCCAACTGTTTGTACTTGTCAACATAGGAGACCCTTTCTTTCTTGTTATTTTTTAAAACTCTGGCCTTTTCGGCCTTTAGCCTTTCGACCTGTCGAACCCTATCAGCTAATTGATCCATATCCCTCAAGTATTGTGTGTCTAATTTCTTTCGAATAGAGTAATCAAGGCCGTCAGCAGCCATTTCGACTAACTCATGTTCAGGAACTACTGTAAAGCATCTAGATTTCAAGAGCCTGAATCTATTCAGGTAATCATCTATGGGTTCAGTAAACTTCCTCTTGACACTGGCTAGTTCCTTCAGACTTATTTTAGATTGTCCCATGTAGAACTGTTCATGGAATAATCTCTCCAACAGAGCCCAAGTATCTATGGACCCAGGAGGTAAAGTGGTGAACCATGTGAAAGCGTTCTTAGTTAGGGAACTTGGGAAATATTTGATCCTAAGGTCTTCATTATTTGCTATATCTCCTGCTTCGGTTAGATACCTGGCTATGTGTTTGGCTGTTGATTCATTGGTATCTCCAGCGAACTTTGTAAACTTAGGGACTTTATATCCCCTTGGTAAATCAGTATGCATTATGTAATCTAATATAGGAGAGGCATAATTTGGCCTTCTAATTCCTGTGTTGAGGCCATTCTGAGCCATGATTCTCTCTATCATGGTGGTTAAATTATTTTCGGCCAAGATGTTATCATTTCGAATTCTGTGAATGACTGCATCAGCATCTTGATTTCGACCCACCATGACAACTCCTCTAGGTTGTTCTTCTCGAAACTCTGGGACTTCTAACCTTTCGATCCTTGCCCCAGGTTCCATAATTTCCCTTTGTGGGTGTGATCGGTGGATCTGGAACTGACTGTTTAACGCTGGTTCGCGAAATGTCGTGGAAGCAAGAGTCGCCACCGTCTTTTATTTTCTCCAAATGGAAAGGACAAAAGCACAGAAAAATTCCTTAAAGAGATTGCTCTCGGTTCGGGAGGTAGGTTATAGAAAGGGAAGGTGTTAGCACCCTTTCTATCCATGGTTATCCATGGGCTCTTAGATACTTGCTCAATGTGTTTTCAAAAATGTTTGCTTGCTTTTCAATTGTGGGTTTAAAAAGTTTCTTTGAAAAATTTCAGTTCGACTCGTACGTCAGAGTGTTTGAAAAGTTTGTTTTGAAAGCTTTTGAAAATGTGTTGGTGTGAAAAGTATTTTTGTTTGAAATTAGAGCAAGTATCCTTGAGAACCTACCTACCCTAAGGAATTCGTCTGTGTAAATGTCCTTTAAAGTAGTGCCATCCCACCATTGAGAGGTAGGTAGCACCACCGTTTGGAGGTGTTCGGGTCAATTCGAGTTTGTAGGGACATGGTGATCACCAGAGCAATGGGAAGACACCTTAGAAGCTACCCTCATGCCAGGTTCCCGGATCATGAGGACTTACTAAGACATCCTCTACTCGACGATCACCTTTCGAGGCAACAGTGAGGCGTACCCTAGGAGTGGTGTGTGCGATTCGTGTGTCGTTTTCATTTGTATTTGTCTTGTCATGTTTGTTGTGATCTACGCTTGATTTTAATTAGGGCCATTCATTCTTGCATGCTTATTTAACAGTTAAGATATTTGCGGGAAAGTAAATCTAAGGCTATTACAAATGGCGCGGGTCCACATCGCCAAAATTAAACTGGACCCGATTTGACGGAAAAATAAATAAATAAAGCAATAAAAGAAAAGTGCGAGAAATAAAATCGTTACAACGCTTTGGGAGAATTACATAATTATAATAAACGACATAAAATAAATGCGCGAAATTAAATAAATTATGAACATGGGCGTTGGACCCTTTTGCAAAATATTATTAATAATGGAATTGAAATTAAGAATTAAAAAGGATGTTTTTTTTTTGGTGTTTTTGGATTTAATAAAAAAAGAGGATTAATTAAAATTAAAATGAAATGTTAAACCTAATTCTAATTATTTTTAAGTTATTAAGAAAAATATTGAATTTTTAACCTAATTTAAACCTAATTATTTTTATGTACAATTTAATTATGAAAATAATAAATAAATAAGTATTATGATAAAAAGAGAAAATTAAAAAGGAATAAAAAGTTATTAAACCTAAATTCTATATTTTTTATATTTTTTTATGAAAGGAATAAAAATTGCAAGAAAACCTAATTATACTAAATTCAATTATACAATTCATTCATGAAAATAATTAAAATAAATATTATTACATTTTTTATCTTTTTCTGGATTTTTTATGGTGTTTTTATATTTTATAAAAATAATGAATTAAACTAGAACAATAAAACAAATAAAATAATAATTAAAAAAAGATATGAGAAAAATAAAAACTAGCAAACCAGGGTGGGGGTGTAGTCCCAAATTGTGAGGTATGGACTTGAGAAGCCTGGCCCATTATTCTGGAAATTCGCTGACTTTTCCAGATTCCATATGGTGCGTTGACTAAGGCATAATGTGCTCTTTGAATCTTGGCCTTTGATCTGATTCCACTAAGCACGTGGACGTCTGGATGATGGTGGTATATCATGCACTCCACCACAAACGCTGCATAGGAATAATTAGAGAAAAATAATATTGAAAGTGTACAGACCTGGGACTTGAACCCAGGTCATGAAGGTCACACGCATATACACCTGCCAGCTGAGCCACTAAGTTTCAATTAATATATTATAGTAAATAAATATTATAAAAAGAAAATGTCAATGGCCTTAGGAATGCGCGCGAAATTCGAACGATCCAACCACTCCCTGCCACGAGTTCATCTTCCTCCTTTTTTCTGAAAACATAACTATGAGGCAACGGTTTTGCAAACGTTGCCTAAGACCATATACCAAAAAATAGCGAATAGCCCCTCGACGCTCATAAATTGAGCGCGAGGGTGCCATCCTCTTCGTCTTCAAGCGCTGAGTCCATTGGTGGTCATTTGGAGGATTAATTTTGCCTATTTTTAAAAACCCCAATTTTGAGTCCTGCAAAACCCTAGAAATCAACTATGGTGAAATCACATACGATGCCTAACAATCCAATTAAATACAATGGTTAGCTTTAGAACTTTACAAGGAACGTAAATCAAGCATTAAAAGTGATAATGGATGCATGAATCGTTGTATACGACTATGAGTTTTTCTTGATGCAGTTTGAGTTCAAACTACCAGTTCTTGAAGCTTTGGTTGTTGTTCTTGATTGGAACACGTTCAGGAATTGCCAAGGAAGCTTTTAGAATAGGTTTTGTGCCTTCAATCGCCCTCTAGCAAGGATTTCAGAATTGAGTTTGTTTAACAATTTTCCAAGTTTGTATATTGGTCTTCTGCGCCGCTTTTTGTCTCCAAGGCTTAGGGTTGTATATCTGGTTATGTAATGAGCATATTAGGTTAACAAAATTCAACAAAATCTCTTGTAATTATGGATTGAAGATTTGATTTTTTTCCATTATATTTTCAATCTTTTTCACATGGTTTTTGTGCAAATTATGATCAATTCAATCCAATTCTTCCTAATCAGCATGTGCACTAAATATTGACCTTGAAATGTGTACAAAAAGATTTGTTTGGTTCATTTAGATATTTTTCACACATTTAATTAATTTAATTGAATTAATATAAATAAAAATTCAAATAAATAAATAAAAAATGAGAAAATGCTTCCCTTTGGGCCAAGTGGTCGTGCATAGGCTTGGAATGATGAATCATGGAAGAAAAATGGGCCCATTAGCAAATTTAGGTCATTTGAATCAAAGTTGACTTTTCAAAATTCCCAAAAATTTCCCAACTTCCACAAGGCATAACTTGCTCAATTTTTGAGCTTTTCACATGTTCTTGGACATTTTGGAAATGTCTTTGAGTCCTCTAACCAATTCCTTTGGTCCCATGTCATTTTGATTTACCAATCTCAAGTTATGGCCTTTGACTTAAAGTTCCTTTTTGTTGACTTTTGAAAATGACCTATAATGTTGAAATTGATAACTTTTTGTGAGAGAATTTCTTGGACTTGGAATATGAAGATGGGTTGTAGGAAATGTCTTTCTCTTCAAAATTAGCTTTGGATGGAATTTTTCTGATAATCCATGTGAAAGTTATGCCCTGGTCAATTTCAGTTGACTTTTTCAGCTGTCCAAATATAGTAACTTTTGCATCTTTGATGATTTCTGAGCCAAATTTTGAGAATCATGATCAAGCATTGATCAAATGATGTTTGTGGCTTCAAAATGATATGTTGACCAAAAATTTGAACTTTTGACTGTCAAATGACCATTTTGCCCCTACAGTTGACTGTAGTGCAATCTAGGGTTTTGACTGTGCAATTTTGAGCTGAATGCCTTGAAACTTGATATGAAGATGCTTGACCACATTTGTAGGCATGTGAGACTTGATTGGGCCTTTGAAAACTTCATTTTCTTGATCAGAACCCAAACCCTAGTTTTGACTGTATGGGAGACAGTTGCACTGCACAACCCTTGGGGAATTTTGTGACTTGGCTTGGCAATTTCTTGGAGAATATGGGAGGGCAAATTTTGGGGTACAACAGTGGGCCTTGAATCACTGGGGCTTCTAACCTTTGTGCCCTTTCCCCCAAATTAACCCCCTCTCTGGCTGGTCTATAGGGTGGGTCTTCAGCAACTTGCTCTATGATAGGTACGTTCGCTCGAACTCCCACCTGATTCTGCCTACGCCTTTCTGGGGGAGCGAAAAAATCTGCTATTCGACTCATGTTATCCGCGTTTTCTCTGTTTGTCACGGTTATATTTTGTACTATTGGGGCAAATATCTCCTGCATGGTTTGTGCTAATACTCCTATCATATTATGGTTACTGTCATCCATTAATTGCCTAAAGGCCAACTGATTTTCTATGGTTAGGATAGGCATTGCACTATAACCCACTGATCCTTGGTTATTCGTCATAAATTGATTTGCCCCAGACCCAGACCCTAATTATGGTGATGTATTCGATGTCGAAGTGTGCAGACCCGCCATAAAAGATGTTGGCATCCCATAAGAGGAATTTCTGTGTCTGTTAGCATCGAACCCGAGTGGTCTAGTTAGTGGGGTGGCGAAATGGGTTTGTGTCCCTGATGGTGGGACGAATCCCCCAGGATAACCAATGGTTCCTGTATTTCCTAGGATCAAACTGTTAGTTGACATGCCACTTGTTCCATTAGTGGCTATACTACTGGTAGAAGATGCAACAGACTGTGTGTTCGAAGGGATCGCATTAGATGTTCCCATCGAAGCAGACATATTAGTGCCTGTTGTATGTGGGATATTTTGTTCCCCTTGTTGATTGTCTGGATTAGACATCTTGTTTAGACGTTTTCTTCTGGGTAAGGGTTGGTTGCTATTGGTTATTCTACCACTTCTAAGGTTCATAAAACAACGAACTTATCACTCAGAAAATACTTTTACAATGGTTATGTCTCAACAATCTTTACTTTGTTCTAATTTTCTTGATGACCAATGATGGTCCCACCAGGTGTGCCAATTTGTTTACAGTGATTTCTGGTAAACAACCGCTAGTCCTCCAAACTATCAAATAATCTTAATGACTGTTATTTAATCTCTCTGGTAACTTGCAAGATCGACTAGATTGATCCTATGGTGTATTGGTCGTTTGGATAATTCTCATTGTAGAACTGATATTCATGGTTGGTATTTAGAATGTTGTGTAGGTGTTCAACTTACTTCGATTACCATATTAAAGATCTAATGACATGATCAAGTAAATACGTGCGAAACTAAAGTGCATGAATAAAGGTTCAATTGTAAAGACATGTAAAACTGCAAGAAACAAGTAAATAACTTCGAAGTGTAAAAGCATGTAATGTAAAAGAGTTTCTGGAATGTAAAAGGTTCGAAATAGAAAGAAAGCGTTTAAATGCAAGAAATCAGTAAAAGACTTCGAATGAAACTACTTTAATGTAAAAGCTTTTGAATGGTATTGACATGAAGATAGAAGATAAATTGGAAATGATAAAGAGTTTTTTGCTGAATCATAAATATTTGGTGTTATCATACGTACATTGTTCGAGCATTCGTTTCCCTAGCCATGTGGTATTTTGAATGTTTACTGAATTTTGTACAATAGATATGACACACGAAATCCTAACACTAAGACTTATATTTATACTACTTCGACCATAACGGTCTTTCCTATAAGATTCTGCCACGTTCAGAACATGTAAAGCACTGCCCCTCTCTAGCTTCCACGCGTCTTCGAATGCTCCAGCGCATATATTTTAAATTTCGAACATCCCGCTTGCGTTTGAATTTAAAATGTTTTGGCACTCTTCGCTTCGAACTCATTTCTTGGACACACCCTTGTTACCACTTCGAGACTTCTTTTGAATATATCCCCATAACTGTCACTCGAAGCTCCGAGCTTTGACATGCCCATTTGAAGCACTGCTTCTACCATTTCGAAACATGACATCTTGCTTTATTCCAACGAAACATCCAACTTGCTTCGTTTCGAACTTAACATCAAAATCTCCAGCCAACACCCCTGAAGCGATACCAATCAAAACCAAGCCTTCTCATTGCCTAAAACTCGCTGTAAGTCATCACGAACCAAGCTCTGAACATGGAATCCAAATCTCCAATTCTTGCATCTTTTCTTTAAAATCTTGGCATATTTGTGTTTGTTATTTGATTTAGAACGTTTTGGCATTATCCAATTTGATTTTCATAGCCTGTATAACGATGCTCGAATCTAGGGTTTACATGTGTTGTTTTTAGGCATTTGAATTACAGGGAAAATTGGACCAAATAATGGTTACAGGGATGACCATGAGGAAGAGACGAACGCAATGGTACTCTTAGGTTTCGTTTACATGGCCTGGAGAAGGTTTTTGAGATACCCTATGGATCTTCCTGCGGATAAAAATCCGCAGGTAAATAACCAGGGTTATTTGAAGAAGATGATAACGTGTCCCTGTGTTATTGGTCTATTCAAATCAGTGGCGCTTTTTTTTTATTTCAGGCTTAGTGCGTTGTTTCATATATTATATTTATTTCTTATTCCATTAACAATAATGCAGCATAGTTGGGTTGGTGAGAGAAGCGTGGCAAAACCCCTTAGGACCTGGGTTCGAATCCCAGGTCCCCCAAAACTTTATTTGATTTTTTCTTCAGGTATTCATGTGCAACGCCTAGAGTGTGGTGCATCATATGTCTCAAATATCAATATGCCAGGTGGTTTCAGATCTAGATCCAGTGGCCCAGGATGGAGGACCACCATGGTCTCAAGTCAACAGGCATATGGGTGATCCAAAAGGTCAAACAGGCTGGGACGAAAATGGGCCTGGAAATTGATGATCATACTCCCTCTGTGGGCCCAATACCCCCTGAGTTTGTCCTTTTTTTTATTTTCTTTTCATTATTTTCCTATTTTTATTTTATTATTATTATTATCTTAATTAATCAATTAACCAATTAACTTTTTCATAAAAAATCAGAAACAACAAAAATAATATTTTTATTAATTCCATTAATTTTATTATTTATTTTTGTAAATAAACAATTAATTTATTTATTTAGTTTAAATAGGTTTAACAATCACATATTTTGCAATAAATTAAAATCAAATTAGAATATTAGGTTTTTAATATTTTTAACCATTCTTATTTTATTTCCTTAATTAAAATAAAACCCAAAAATATTTTCATTTAATTAATTAATTCAATTATTAATTTAGACTAATTTTTAATTCAAAAATAACAAAAAATATGCTTTATTTAATAAAAAGGGTCAAAACCCTAAGACACTCCGATTTAATTTTCTCGCGCGCGAATTATTTTTGATCCATATTTCAATATTGTAACTGCTTCGAGAATGTAATAGTTTTTAACTTAGGACTTTATTTATTTATTTATCGTTTCATTTACTTTTCGCAATTTAATTTTAAAGGGTTTGTCTTTGGCGATGTAAATACCCGACGCCTTGTAATAGCTTAGATTTATTTTTTCGTAATTTAAATTCCGCACAATATTAACTGTTAGATGTTTGATAAATAGGCAATGCATGACAAGATTAATGTTTAACCTAAAATCAACAGTAGCTCACCATTAACATGTACAAAGATAAATAACTGAAAAGCAATACACTCGCACATGCGCACTCTTAGGGTACACCTCACTTGGTTGCCTCGAACGTGGTCATTGAGTATAGGAAGTTTTAGAGGCCGCCCTCTTGTCTAAAGATCATAGTTGCCTTGAAACAGTTGCCTCGGATAAAATGATCTAAGACATTAGAGTTACCGCTAAGGCGTCCTAACATTGCTTTAGTGACCACACGTCCCTTAATCGAATTGACCCTTAAAACTCCAACGACAATGCTACCTACTCCTCAATAGTGGGATAGCATTGTCTAAAGGACATTTGTACAGCTTAATTCCTTTTTGAGTAGGTAGATGGTTCTTAAGTACTTGCTCCTTTTAAAACAAAACAAACTTTTCGCACTTACACTCCTTTCAAACAAAAACTCTTTTCAAACCCACAAACACAAAGAAAAGCAATCTTTTGAAAACACAGTGAGCAAGTACCTAAGAGCCCGTGGATAACCACGGATAGAAAGGGTGCTAACACCTTCCCTTTCTATAATCTACCTCCCGAACCCGAGAAATATCTCAAAAAGGAATTTTTATGTGCTTTTGTCCTTTCCTTGTTGGATAAAATAAAAGACGGTGGCGACTCTTGCTCACCGCGACATTTTGCAAAAACAAACGCAAAACACGAACCAGCATTCCAAAAACAGTCAGTTCTCATTCCCACCGATCACAGTCTTTATAGAAGCGATTGTCAAGGTCGACCGAGTCGACGTGCGGCTGTGACTTTGGTTCCTTGAAACTGCAGGGCATATCAAGTTTGTTGTTCATTCTGGGTTGTGAGTTGGTAGAGCTTAGGCCCTTGGAGGCTGCCTCGAAGCATATCCTTACAGCCTGTATGTCTCCGTGGAGGGTGGCAACAAGTCCGTTCACAATGTAGTATTTCATCTTTAGATGCACAGTGAAGGGCACCGATATCAACTTGGCCAATGCAGGTCTACCCATGATGCATTGGTACAATGACAGGCAGTCTACCATGAGGAACTGAGTTTTAACGGACCTGGCCATTTCTGTCGCTCTAAATGTGACGATCAGTTCGATATAGCCCCAAGGTTTGGTGACAGTGCCATTGAATCCTTGGAGGTTAGAGCCTATGTAAGGGGTCAGGTGCGTCTCATTGAGCTATAAGGCTGTGAACAATTGAGAGAACATGGTATCAACCGAACTACCTTGATCGACCAAAAATGCACCTGACGTTGAAATTGGCCATTTGTGCTCCTATGAGCAGGAGAGTGATGGAATTAGGAGCCCCATCACACAGTTCTTCACGGTAAAACGCGATGGGAATGGAGCCTCATATGAGTTTATTAAGGGTGGCGTTCTTGTCCGAGCTCACGTCTATCAACTACTAGAATCTTCTTTTCATTGAGCCCATAATACATTTATTGAACCCACCGTTAGATATAACCATTACCGATGGAAACGTCTCTCAGGGACTGTGTGCTGCGAAGCACAAGAGGACCTCGTCCAGAACGGGGAAATAGAAATCTTTCGGCCGAGTGATGCTCATGGCGAGGGGCATTTAGTTTCATCGGGGAAGAGCTTCTCTTTCTTGACTTTTTTGGACTCCTGAGCGTCCTCGAGGGGACCTTCCTTATTTTTGTATTGTTTGAGATGCCCATCTCAAATGAGAATCTCTATGCCATCCTTTAGATGGATGCAATCTTCTGCCGTATGCCCATAGATTTTGTGGAACTGACAAAATTTAGTTTTGTCCGTCCCTAGTTTGGACTGTGTCTGTCAAGAAAATCAGACCCCAACTTGATGGAACTCAGAGTTGGCATAGTTGATTAGGATGCACTTACATGAGGCATTCAAAGGTGTGTAATCCTGGAAACGACCAGCTGGCCCTTTGTAGTCCAGCGAGTCGTGGGGTTTCTCCTCCCTTTTCTATTCCACTCCTTGACGGGATGTCGATGGTTCGTAATTCTTCTAAACTTTTGCATTCTCTCGATGCCGTGAGTCTCACGCGTTGTTGGCGGCTTCTTTCTCCTCGTACCGGATGTATGTTTGTCCCTTGACCAGGAGGGAATTCAGTGTTGCAAGAGTTTCTATGCCAACTATTTTGGAAAGTTTGTTGTGGGGGCATATTTCTCGTTCGAGGAGGTACTTCTTCATGTCGTCTGTGATACGGTGGCAAAACCGACTGTTTTTTACTGGTTTGTGTTTTGCGTTTTTGTTTGCAAAATGTCACGATAAGCAAGAGTCGTCACCGACTTTTATTTTATCCAATCGTGGAAAAGGAAAAAGAACAGAAAAAACCTTTTTTCAAAATATTCTGAGTATGAGGGGTAGATTATAGAAAGGGAAGGTGTTAGCACCCTTTCTATCCAAGGTTTTCCATGGGCTCTTAGGTACTTGCTCATTTTTCAAATTGCTTGTGTGTGCTTGTTTTTGAAAATGTTTTACTTCGTGATAACCCTTGTATCAGTCCTCAATGGTGTGACGAAGTTTGTTTTGGAAATTTGTTTTAAAAGGTGTTTGTGAAAAGTTTTTATTGAGCAAGTACTTAAGATTCTACCTACTCGAAAAAGATTGTTAGTTCTTGTTTCCTTTAGGCAGCGCTATCCTACTATTAAGGAGTAGGTAGCACCGTCGTTGGAGTTTGTAAGGGACATTCGAAAGGGACAAGTACAATCCCTAAAGCAATAGTTAGAAAACTTTAGTAGTAACCCTAGACTCTTAAGATCTTTCTGAG
This sequence comes from Vicia faba, assembly GCA_948472305.1. Taxonomy (NCBI): domain Eukaryota; kingdom Viridiplantae; phylum Streptophyta; class Magnoliopsida; order Fabales; family Fabaceae; genus Vicia; species Vicia faba. The sequence continues at coordinate 1,617,921,779 of OX451736.1, forward strand.
GCAACATTTCCGAGGCAACATTTGAATGGGACACTTTGATCTTTTAGGCTGGAGGGCAACCACTAAAATCTCCTATGCTTAATGATTGTTTACCGAAGGCAACCGAAGTGAGGTAAACTCTAGGAGTCAATATGTGCATATGAATTGTTTCAGTTATTTAATCTTTGCACATTAGGTGATCTACCGTTTAAATTTCCAGATATTCTTGCCATCCTATTAGCATACATCTAGACAGTTAAATATTTGCAGGAATTTAAAAGTGCGAGAAAATAAACCTAGCTATTACAAGGCTTCGAGGATGGGGATTAATTACACAACCAAAGAATCGGGGATTAAAACAGTAAATAAAACCCTAGTTTAACTATTACAAACCATTGGCAGTTACAAAAATAATGGAAAAGAAATAATTAAATGCGCGGTGAATTAAATACGAGGGATGTAGAAAAATAACCTAAACCCTAATTGAAAGAAAAAAGATTTTTGTACATTTTTTATTGGAGAAAACAATGAAATTGCAAATTAAATAAACCCTAATTTCTAATTGTTTTTTTAATTATGAAAAAAAAAGTATTTAAGTTAACCTAATTAACCTAATTAATTAAAATAAATATTTTAATGAAAAAATGATTTTGGTGTATTTTTAAAGAAAATTAATTAAATTATGTACAATTCAAATCCTAAGTCTAATTATTTTCAATTATAAAAAGAGATTAAATTGCCCTAAGTTAATTAAACTAAATTAATTAAGAAATAAAATATTTTTATTAAAAACGGATTTTTGTAGTTTGTTGTGATTTTTTTGATTAAAAAAAGAAAATTATTTTTGTGTTAATTAAGAAAAAAGAAAATAACTAAAGAAAATAAATAATGAAATTAAACAAGTATAAAAAAGAAAGAATTGTGCCTGTATGTTGAAGTAGAAAGGGGGTATGATTCTGAAATTGTTGGGCCTAAGGTTGCTGGCCCAGCCTACGTGAGATCCTATATAGCGCTCTCCTGAGGGTCTACCATGGGTCTCTCCTTGATGAGGCATTGGATCTGATGTCATGGTGATCAAGAGGCTAGATGCAAGGGTGTATGGAAGGCGACTGGGATTGAGATGCATTGAATCTGTTGAAAGAAAATGAAATAAAGAAAATTGTTGGGACCTGGGATTGAACCCAGGTCCTCACGCTTGCTACCACTGAAGCGTTTCCAACTGAGCTATGGTTGTTAGTTGTAAGTATAATGAGAAGAATATATAATATATAAAAAAAAGTGGTTAGTTGACAAACAAAACAAAACGCGCGAAGATTCAAAAACTCCAATGAGGGGCTGCCACCTAGTCGTCTTCTTCAAGGCTCCATCGTGTTAGGTGTTCACCTATACCCACGGACAATGTTCGTAACCATAGCCCTGTAACATTCAAAAATCCACAAAACGCAAGATAAATGAAATCTAACTATATAGATCAACTCGTTTTGATCTTGTGAACATCATGGTACCCTTCTTTTTGCCCAATTTAACCTGTAGAACAAACCCCTAAACTGCACATGCAAACCCTAACAATGGCAAAGGCACATATAGGCGTCAAAAATTCAATTGAATCATGCAGTTATCTTGCAAACATCTCAAACATCGCAAATATACCAATTGATCATGCTAATGATGCAAGAAATACAGTAATAGATTTTTGAAGAAAAAAAGCAAATTGAGTGAACTTGTAACGCGCGATTATGGGTGTTTCAGGCCTTTCAAACGATCCAATTGGCTTCAATGCACACCCAGGAAGAGGTTGTTGGCTTTAAATGGCTTTGAGATGGCCTGTTGAATGAAAACCGAGTCACACTTTTCTTTAAAAATTTTTGAATTTGTTCTGCCTTTTTTACGACTGCTAACCCATGTGCCATGCTTTGTTCTTGTCCAATATATATCTAGGAATGAATTAGGGTTACAAACTTGGATTGAATCTTTGCAATTATGAGAGATTTGATTTGATTTTCAAGCTACATGTAAACTTTCTATTTTGAGCCAAATCATCCCTTTCTTGCACCAATTATGCTTGATTCATTTTGGCCTTGATAATTAAGCATATTTTGATTGCCAACTTGTCCAAAAACCAAATCAAATCATATCTTTGCTATTATTTATCAATTATTTGATTTAATTCAATTTTTAATTAATAAAAAATCAAAATAAATTGAAAAATGAAGCAAATAATGTGTGGGTGAATATTTGAATCGTGGACCACATTAGAAGTGAGGTGCAAGCATAAAAAGTTAGTTCCATTTAGCAAAAAATGCATTTTTGAGCACATTTGACTTTTGGCAATTTTGCAAAAAGGGTCAACTTTGACAAGGCATATCTCCTCCAATTTTAACCCTAGAGAGGTGTTCTTGGACTTTTTAGAAAGCTTAATATGTCCCCTAAGCAACCTTTTTGGTATCGTCTCAATTGAGTCTTCCATGTTCATGTAAGGAGCTTTGACCCAAAAGGTGTTTTTGTTGACTTTTTGGAATGACCTATAATGTATGAATTCATATATTTCCATTAGTTCATTTCTTGAACTTGAGGGATGAAGATGAGTTGTAGGGAATTAGATTATCTTTAAAATGATCCTTGGATGGGAAATTTCTGATAAAGTATGAGAAAGTTATGCTTGGTCAAAGTTTGGTTGACTTCTACCGAGAAACCCTAATTTAACAACTTTTGGGTTTTGATGAATTTGGAGCATTCCTTGGGTAATCATGGTCAACCCTTGACCAAATGATGAAAGTCACTTCAAAATGTTAATGTTGGCCAAAAATCTTGAAGTTTGACTGTATGTGGGTCACAGTTGACTTTTGGCCTAATATAGTCGATTCTCAAGCATCTGAGTAGTTGACTGAGCAAACTTCTTGTGCAAAGCATGAAACTTGACATGTAGGGTCTTGAGAACATATTAAGACCATGGAGAGCATATGAGGCCTTTTTGGTTCACCCATCTTGATGAAAATGGAAACCCTAATTTGAGGTACACTGCCTTAGGAGAGAGTTTGTTCGGTCAACTCTTGGGCAAACTTGAGCAAATTGAGGATCTCTAGGAGTATGTGTTGAGTAAAATTAGAGGGCAAATTTTTGGGTACAACAGCTGCACCTGTTCAATCTTCTTAAACCTGAGGATGTAGATTGACTCGTCTGCCTTTCATGATCTGAAGGTGGAAGATGATTGAACACTAGAGTGCCCAGAAATTTGCACTCGTATGAATTGACACTTGATTTGTGATATTGGGAATTGGCTTATAGATGCCATTTGGAAGTTTTCTAGAGAATTGTCGGGGATGGGCTTAAAGATGCCATCCAAGGTGTGACGGAGTACTGTTGGAGACGGGCTTAAAGATGCCATCTAGAAGATGTTGATTTCCTGAGACATTCCTTCGATGAGAGTTCCTGTTCCTATTATTGATGAGGAATCTGCTAAGGAATCTTGGTATCTGTCTTGGGAGAAATAGAGTTTTAGGAGCTTCATTTGTCTATTGCTCTACTTGGGGAATAACTCTTGCGTGAGGAAGCAGAAGTGAACTGCATATTTGGTCAAGGTACAAGCTGCATCGCGACTTACTAGGGAAATGTGATACCAATCGGGTTTGATCGGGTCCCGGTCTTACAGCATTGTGGATTGCTGTCTGGAAACCTGGGTGGTAAGGTTATGAGAAGGAACCTGGATAGTAGGGTTACTTCGAAATGAAATCCTGGATAGTAGTGTTGTGAGAAGGAACCTGGATAATAGGGTTACTTCGATATGAAAGCCTGGATAGTAGGGCTGTGAGAAGGAACCTGGATAGTAGGGTTGTGAGAAGGAACTTGGATAGTAGGGTTACTTCGATATGAAAGCCTGGATAGTAGGGCTGTGAGAAGGAACCTGGATAGTAGGGTTACTTCGATGTGAAAGCCTGGATAGTTGGGCTGTGAGAAGGAACCTGGATAGTAGGGTTGTGAGAAGGAACCTGGATAGTAGGGTTACTTCGATATGAAAGCCTGGATAGTAGGGCTGTGAGAAGGAACCTGGATAGTAGGGTTACTTCGATGTGAAAGCCTGGATAGTAGGGCTATGAGAAGGAACCTGGATAGTAGGGTTACTTCGATATGAAAGCCTGGATAGTAAGGCTGTGAGAAGGAACCTGGATAGTAGGGTTACTTCGATATGAAATCCTGGATAGTAGGGTTGTGAGAAGGAACCTGGATAGTAGGGTTACTTCGATGTGAAAGCCTGGATAGTAGGGCTGTGAGAAGGAACCTGGATAGTAGGGTTACTTTGATATGAAAGCCTGGATAGTAGGGCTATGAGAAGGAACCTGGATAGTAGGGTTACTTCGATATGAAAGCCTGGATAGTAGGGTTGTGAGAAGGAACCTGGATAGTAGGGTTACTTCGATATAAAAGCCTGGATAATAGGGTTGTGAGAAGGAATATGGGTCGTAGGGTTACTTCGATATGAAAGCCTGGATAGTAGGGCTGTGAGAAGGAACCTGGATAGTAGGGTTACTTCAAAGTGATAGTATAGATTAGTTGACCCGTTTAGTTTCGAGAACTGAGTTTCCGTTAGTCGTATGTAGATGTAATTTGTATAACTGCTGAATTTGTTGAAGCTAATCCTCTTTTCCTGAAAAGATATCAGGGTTAGTTATATGCGATGAATGAAATGCATGGTGAGATGATGTTCTCAAAATAAATGAGATTATGTTGTATATGATATCTATGCGTATGTCATGATGTATGTTTATGAAATGCTATCGGGGTATGCTCGCGTCTGGGAAAATAAATCCCTGACGGTTGCTGGAGATTTGTAAATATTCTGTTGGGAAGAGATGCTGGAGAATAAACTCTGCGAGGACCAAGCTTAGGGGGAAGAGATACTCTGTTGGTAGACCTATTGATCTGGAGGAATAAACTCAACTGGGGATGAAATTCATTGATGGAGATGATGAGCTCTGGTAGAGATTGAGCTTTTATATCTGGAGAGATAAACTCCGCTTGGGGGATGAAACTTACTGACTCGCCCGCGATTATGAACCTCGGTTGGGGATAATTATGTCTTGTTTTGGGAAAGCTGACATTAATTCCTTTGGATCCTTTTACTCTGTGGGGAAAGTATGTACCAATAATTATATTCCCAAGCTGGCTCTATCCCGGTACCTGCTGGCCAGAGTAACTGTAGGGTTTGGCACTTCTTGTTTTTTCCCTGTTTCTGGAATTACGAGTAATTGCTTTTTGTTTCTTATGTAAATATTTATGAGAAGAAATCATTTTCAAATGCATATATCAAAAATAAATCATTGGACGTTCTTGCAAAGTAAAATAGAAAAAGAAAAACAAAAATGAAGTTTCTTGTGAAAATGATTTGTATTGATTTTTTGAAGTTGGCCTGTAATAGGCATTTTTGTACAAAGAGGTTGACGCTCTAGTAAGAGAACGCCGCCGAAAGACATAAATTATACAATTTGTGTAAAAGAAAGAAAAACAGATATGTGAAACGACCCCATTGGGTTCTAACTCTGCTATTGCCTTTATATCTTCAAGCGTCTCATCACTTTGCTTCTTGGCCGAAGGTTGATCAGATTGGTTGGCGTTGTCCGAGCTTGATAGTCGGTACCGAAGTTTGGTCGCAAGATGATCCAATGAGACACAATGATACGCTTAAATCCCTAACTTTTTCCTGGATTGCCCTTTCAGGTTTTCAATCCATCGGGATACCCTTTTTTGCCCAAGCCTCCCTTTCGGGTTTTCGACTTGCCGAGTGTATAAATTTTTTTGTTTTCATCCCTTACTTTTGCCCGAACCCTTTTGGTTCACCGGGAAGCCCTTATTTTTGCCTAGGCCAGTCGACCTAGCGGGTCTTTGATTATGCATAGTATCTTTTTACTATGTATGCATTGGCAGGGTGAGGAAGGTCATCATTATCCATGGTGGTTAGAATCATGGCTCCTCCCGAGAAAATGTTCTTAACCACAAATGGCCCTTCGTACGTAGGAGTCCATTTGCCCCTGGGATCACCTTGCAGTAGTATGATGCGTTTGATCACTAGATCCCCGACTTGATATTCTTGACGCCTGACGTTCTTGTTAAAAGCCTTGATCATTCGCTTTTGATACGTCTAACCATGGCAGATAGCAGTAAGTCTCTTTTCATCTATTTGATTTAGCTGATCAAGTCGGGTTTGGATCTAGTCGTCTTCGTTCAAACCCGCATCCTTCATAATCCTGAGAGAAGGTATCTGGACTTTGATGGGTAGGACTGCCTCCATGCCATATACCAGAGAATAGGGTGTTTCCCCTGTCGACGTCCGTGCTGAGGTACGGTACCCATGAAGAGCAAATGGTAACATCTCATGCCAGTCTTTATATGTCACTGTCATCTTCTGTACAATCTTCTTGATGTTCTTGTTAGTTGCTTCAACAACGCCATTCATCTTTGGCCGGTAGGGAGAAGAGTTATGGTGTTGTATCTTGAACTGTTTACAGAGCTCGGTGATCATTGTGTTGTTGAGATTCGTACCATTGTCAGTAATAATTCTCTCTGGTACACCATATCGACAGATCAGGTTATGTCGGATAAATTGTGCCACGACATTCTGGTTACTATAGCAAAAGAGGCTGCCTCAACCCACTTCGTGAAGTAATCAATGGCTACTAAGATGAAGCGATGTCCATTGGAAGCGATTGGCCTAATTTCTCCGATCATATCGATGCCCCACATCGCAAAGGGCCACAGAGCTGTCAAGACGTTTAAGGGGACCGGAGGCATATGCACCTTATTGGCGTAGATTTGGCACTTATGACAAGTTCGAGAGTGATGATAGCAATCGACTTCTATAGTGGACCAGTAATATCCTTCCCGTAGGATCTTCTTAGTCATGGTATGTCCACTAGAATGGGTTCCGAAGGTGCCTTCATGTAGCTCTGTCGTGATCCTCTCTGCTTCTCTCTTGTCTACACACCATAATAGTATGGAGTCATGGTTGCGTTTATAGAGGATCCCATTACTGAGGAAGAACTTTGTAGCGAACCTTTTCAGAAACTTCTTATCATTGACAGATGCCCCTTCGGGATACTCTTGAGCCTCGAGATACCTTTTGACTTCGTGAAACCATGGTTTGTCTACCACTTCTTTGGTGTCGATCTCACAACAGTGTGATGGTTCATCCAACCTCTCAATGGTAATTTAGGGAGCTTCATTGTCCCACCTAACCTTGAACAAATAATACATGGTACCTAGCGCGTCCGCTAACTGGTTCTCCTCTCGTGGGAAATGTTCGAAGGTTACCTCCTCAAAGTGTGGGAGCAATGTCAGTACATACTCTTTGTAAGGAATGAGATTCGGGTGCTTCATATCCCACTCGCCTTTGATATGACTTATCACCAGAGCAGAATCCACGAATACACTTAAGAACTTAATCCTCAAGTCAATAGCAGCTCGAAGACCCATGATACATGCTTCATACTCCGCCATGTTGTTGGTGAAGTTGAAACATAATCGGGCGGTGAACAAAGTATGACAGCCCTCGGGAGATATAATTACAGCGCCAATGCCCTTACCCAGTGCGTTCGAGGATCCATCAAAATACATAGACCATCGGGATCCCTCCTCGGGTCCTTCGTCCGGTCCAGGTTCTTCGTAGTCAGTCACCAACATGATATTCTCATCCGGGAACTCAAAATTCATGGACTGGTAATCATCCACGGCCTGATGAGCCAAATGATCAGCCAATACACTTCCCTTAATTTCCTTTTGGGTTGTATATTGTATGTCGTATTCGGTTAAGATCATTTGCCACCTTGCTATCCTTCCGGAGAGAGCGGGCTTCTCGAAAATATACTTGATCGGATCCATCTTTAGTGTGAGTCAGCATATACTGTCTCAATCGGCGAGAAGCCCATGCCAAAGCGCAACAAGTTTTCTCGAGCAATGAGTATCGTGTCTCATAGTCGGTAAACTTTTTGCTAAGGTAGTATATTACGTGCTCTTTTCGACCAGACTCGCCATGCTGCCCCAACACACATCCCATTGAATTGTCTAGCACTATCAAGTACAATATCAAAGGTCTTCCTTCAACCGGAGGCATTAGAATTGGTGGTTCTTGAAGGTATTCCTTGATTCTTTCAAAAGAGGTATGGAATTCATCATTCCACTTTACCACTTGATCTTTCTTCAGAAGCTTGAAGATTGGCTCACAAGTAACAGTCAGATGTGAAATGAACCTGGCGATGTAATTCAGACGTCCCAAGAAACCTTTAACCTCTTTCTCAGTGCGGGGAATCAGAATTTCTTGTATATCTTTTACCTTCGTAAGGACTACCTGAATACCCTTGTCACTGACAATGAAACCCAGAAGCTTACCAGACCTTACTCCGAAGGTGCACTTGTTTGGATTCAACCTCAGCTTGTATGTCTTCAACCTGTCGAACAGTTTTTGTAAATGATCAAGGTGCTCTTCCTCAGTCTGAGACCTGGCTATCATGTCATCAACATAAACTTCGATCTCATGATGAATCATATCATGGAACAAAGCGACCATGGCACATTGATAAGTTTCCCCAACATTCTTCAACCCAAAAGGCATCACCTTGTAGCAGAAGGCGCCCCACTGTGTGACGAAGGTTGTCTTCTCCATGTCTTCAGGAGCCATCTTGATCTGGTTGTAGCTAGAGAAACCATCCATGAAGGAGAAAATTTTATGTTGCACGGTGTTATCAACCAGAACATCAATGTGAGGAAGTGGGAAGTCATCCTTGGGGCTTGCCCTGTTCAGATCTCTGTAATCCACACACATCCGTACCTTGCCGTCCTTTTTAGGTACCGGAATGACGTTGGCAACCCACTGTGGATATGAAGTGACAACTAAGAATCCTACGTCGAACTGTTTCATGACCTCTGCCTTGATCTTCTCTGACATTTCAGGGCGCATACGACAAACCTTCTGTTTAACCAGAGGACGGTCTTCTTTAGTCGGCAGGCGATGTACCACAATATCAGTGTCCAAACTAGGCATGTCTTCATAGGACCAGGCGAAGATTTTAACATAGTCGTGCAGCATCTGTATCAACCTTTGTTTGATGCCAAACTCTAGATTTGCACCTATTTTAACCTCCTTTCTTTCCTCCTCAGTACCCAAATTCATTGTCTCAACTGGCTCTTCATGAGGCTGTATGGCCCTCTCTTCCTGCTGTAGTAGTTTAGCAAGTTCTCCAAGCACCTCACAATCATCCTCACCTTCGTCCTCGGCTTGGTTGATCGGATTTTTGAAGTCATAACTGGAAATAGCAGAGCTGTTATCAATGGGATCCAGAGTGGATATGGATCTGCATTATGATATGTGAGTGTGTGTAAGAGAATAGTTGTTTTGATAAAGTGAAAACTGAAAAGAAAAATAGATAGCGCAAAATTTGTTTGCAAGAAAACGTCCAATGCAATATTAATGATATATGAAATGAAAAATAATAGCCCTCACAAGCAAAGCCAATGTGCCTCGGGCAAGGCACAGGGCCGTAAAGTTTTAAATTGTTCATTACAAATCTCAAAACAAGTAAGTCAATTACTGTGGAATAAAAGAAACAGGTATAAAGTCCCTAGCCGTCCAGTTACTCGGTCCACTGTTGGTAGTTGGGTAGATCCATTTGTCGATGTCTGAGTCCTCCTCGCTGTCTTCAATGGCGTTAATTCCCTGATTGCTGATGCGTAGGGGAGGTCCTCCAGCCCGAGCGCATCTAACAGCCCTTTGAGCCCCTGTAGTAAAGCCCAAACCAAATTTGTCAGTCTTATGAGTGAAATCAGGGAGCTGACCTCAATTAGCACACCTACCTTCTCCAACCACGGCCATGGCGTCCTTGAGGGAAGTCATCTTCAAAGGAGGTTTGTTGGTAGTAGTTTCAGTCGATGCCAAGATCAGAGGGACCTCTTTGAAGTTCTGACAAGGAGTTTCTATGAATTCCCCGTCTATCTTTATGTAGCGGAAGGAATTGAGGTGGCTCACCATATACTCTTCTTCACCCCACACTGTGACAATCTTTCCTTTCATTGGATACTTCAGCATTTGGTGGAGTATGGAAGTAACTGCCTCAGCCTCGTAGATCCAAGAACGACCCAACAAACAAGATTATGACGACCTGATGTCCATCACATAGAAAGTGGACCCAAAAGTCTGAGAACCCACTCTGACAGGGATGTCCACCTCCCCGTTCACCATTCTCTTTGATCCGTCAAAAGCCCTTACCACAATGTTACTATGCTTTAGAGTTAAACCCTCGCAATCCAACCGATCCAACGCCTTCTTAGGAAAGACATTCAGCAAAGACCCAGTATCTACCAGCATATGAGTCATAGTGGTGCCCTTGTATTCTATCGAGACATACAGAGCATCATTATGCTTCCTTCCCTTTGGTGTCAAGTTCGCATCTGAAAAACCCAGCCCATTATCAGTAGTCAGGCTGGCCATACAATCTTTGAATTGATCAGTTGAAGTCTCTTGCGGCACATGCGCAGTTTTAAGGAATGCAATCAAAGCCTTCACATGGGCCTCAGAGCATAACAACATGGATAACATGGATATCTTTGATGGGGTCTGCCCCAGCTGCTCGACCATATTGTAGTTGCTCTTCTTAATGATTTTCAGTATTTCCTCTATTTCTTGCTTAGAGGCTTCCACAACAATTTTCTTAGGCGCCTCCATCCGAGAAGGCTCACCTATAACCTCCTTGCCGCTGGTATCAGACGATTCACCGACAGGGGTAATAATTGGAGTAAGAACAGGAACAGTAGTTGATGTACTAGCAGGCACAATAAATGGAATGACAATAGGTTTGTTGATAGTCTTCGGGAAAATCTCGGGAGAGAAGACCCTTCCACTTCGGGTAACTTTGCTGGTTCCGACAATGTTACCAATATCAGGATCAACCTCTTCGTCTTTCAAATCTTGTTTGATGCCATGATAGTACACATCGGCACCATAATTCCAGGGGACAACTTTGTCTGAGACATATGGGACAGGACCGGGAACAGTGATTATCAGCGGAGCAATTCTTGGAGCAGGTGTAATCCTAACAGGTCTTCTCGAGGAAACCTTGGAAGGATTGGCGGAAATGGTTATAATGGCAACGTCTTCAGATGGAACAATGGGAACCAAAGTTTTCTCAAACAAAATTTCTTTGCTATCTATCAGGCATTGAACACCTAATTTCAGAAAACGACAACCAGAAGGTAGAACCGAACACATGTGGAAACCTTCACCACAACCCAGAAATAAACCGGCCAACAAAAAATTCTTCTTGACAGTCATGAGAGGAGTAGAAACTTCATTAACAGAGGTGACAAGAAAATCAGTGTCAACAACATTAACTCCACGACCGTGCTTGGGCATGGGAGCAGTTATGACATTTGGCTTTTCCGGAGCATCAAAATCTATTTCCTTGGCTTCAATCAAGTCTTGTACTTTATTCCTCAGAGCCCAACAATCATTTGTATCGTGGCCAGGACTCTCATAATGATATGCACATCGAGCATTTGGATTATATCGGGGAGATGTAGTATTTAGATTCTTGGGAGCCTCTTTCAAGGTTGCCAAGTTGGATCTCAGTAGATGAGGTAAAACTTCAGCCAATGTCATGTTGATACGGGTAAACTGCCATTATGGTCTTTCCACCCTTTGTTGATTGTTGCGTTGTGGAGCAACTGCAGGTCTATGTATCATTACGACACTTACTGTCTAACGATGTTCAACCCTATTTTGGCCCCTCGGGCTATAGATGGAACTGACTTCCTTCTTACCAGCAAAAGGCTTCTTTACTGAACCCGAAGAGACATCCTTCTGTATTTTTCCGCTTTGAATCCCAGCTTCTACTCTTTCTCCAGTTAGGATCAGCTCGGTGAAACCAGCTGATGAGCTGCCGATCAAATGATTGAAAAATGGACCAGATAGCGTCCCCAGAAACATATTAACCAACTCCCTATCAGACAACGGGGGTTGAACTCTCCCAGCCAAGTCTCTCCATTTCTATGCATAGTCCTTAAAGCCTTCACTTGCACCCATGGTCATACTCTAGAGTTGAGTACGAGTAGGAGCAAGGTCGGTATTATATTGATACTGCTTATAGAAAGCAGCATCCAGATCTTCCCAGTTTCGGATATTTGTTCCCTCTAGCTGGTAGAACCATTCAAGCTGAGTCCCTGACAGACTATCTTGAAAGAAATGAACTCACAGATTTCTATCAACGGTGTGGGGCTAGATCTTTCTGACATAAGAACGGAGATGGAGTTTTGGGCAGAACACCCCATCATACTTAGCAAAAACTGGAGCTTTGAACTTCTGCGGGATGATTACTCCCAACACCAATCCCAATTCTTCGAAATCCAGTCCAGGTATCCTCTGAACTTCCATGGCACTCAGACGATCTTCCAACTGTTTGTATCTATCCTCAGCAGGAGGATATTTCTCATCATTATAGTCGGTATCATTGTCAGAAATTGCAGGACTGAGGTCATTCTCTTCTTCTTGATTCTCCCCTTCCTTGGATGAAGAGGTCAGATCGGCTTGTCGCTTCAACCGCTCTCCAAACCTTCTGCCCATATTCAGAATACCGACAACCTTCTTATTTTTCTTCTTCTCTTTTAGGATAAGGGCTTTCAAATCCTCCTGCCCTTTTGCTAGACTTATAAACATTTGTTGGAACTGGGCGTTTTGTGCCTGAAGATCCTTGATGGTTTGCTCGAAAGACATTTCATGCTGAAATAAACAGCGAAGAAGATGAGAAACCTGTAATGGTACATATACATGCAATGTTATGAATGGTATGCGTATGCAATGATTTCAAAGACTTCGGGAAATTTAAATTTGCAAACCAAAATAAACAAAAAATTTATTAGTTGAATTTGAAGTTCAAATGCCTTTTAGGCGTTACAATTAAAAAACAAATCTAAAACTATAAAAGACATCAAAGTTCCCATGGATGCTTCCTCTTTGTGCCGAGATAGTCATTGAGTCCTCTTTCTTCATGCATCTGCTTTGTGAGCTCTAAAACCTTCCTCTCCTGAGCATGAAACTGATCCTTGTAAGTATCCCGCTCCTTCATCATCTGAATCCAAGACCTCTATAATTCCCCAAGATCAGTGGGCATATAAGGATAGAGAACCTTGTAAGGAATACCCTCTTCTGTAGTGGGTTCCACGATCACTGGTAAAACGGCAACATAGGGCATCATAAGCTTCTGGGCACGAGCTCGTACCCATTGGAGGTAAGGTTCCATAGTAATGGAATCTTTTGGCCCCAAAGCCTTGGCGCCAGATCTGCTTACCATGCCTCAAGCTCGTATGAACCTTCAGCGATACTCTTTAACACCATCCTCACAATTGCATACAATACCCTCGATAAGTAACTCATGGGGACCATCCCTTCGAGTGTAACCAAATTATCACAGAGATAAACAAGGATTGTAGGTTATACTCCCTCTAATACCAAGCAATGGGACATTAGGGTACTCCTCGTAACGGTCAATAATAGCAGTGTTTTACATAGCTCAAGAACACCAAAGAATATCCGTATGAGCGAGTGACATTATCCTTTGCAACCAACCCAAACCTTCTTTGTTCTTTAGTACGGACTTAGGGAGGTGAGAAATAAACCACCTCGAAAACAATGGCATGTAGCACATAAGAATCCCCTTTCTCTTCATGGTACGAGTATGGAGAGTGTGCAAAATATCTCCGAGCAATGTTGGCACAGGGTTGCGGGAGAGGAAGATCTTGATAGCACTCACATCTATGAGTGAATCCGGATTAGGGAATAGGACTAACCCATAGATTAGAAGAGCCAAAACCTCCTTAAAAGCCTGAAAATCCATATCATCCCAAAACAGCTGGGCCTTGTCTATCAGAAACTTAGCTAGAAAACCCTTGACTCCGCTTCTTGTTTCCCAATTGGATACCACGTCGGCCCGTTTCAGATGCAAAGCTAAGTCAATGACTTCTGGATTAGGAACTTCTTCTAGACATGTAAAGGGTAACTGTTCAAGAATGGGTATATCCAACAGCTGAGAGAATTCTTCCAAGGTAGGCACCAACTGATAGTCTGGAAAGGTGAAGCAGTGGTGTTTGGGATCAAAGAACTGAAAGAGTACACTCATCATCCTTTCATCAAAGTTTGAAGTAACCAGGTTGAGAAGTCGACCATGTCTCTTAGTGAACTCAGAATTTTCAGAAACCCTTGATGCTAGCTCTTTGAGTTGGGAAGGTATCTTCACAAAGCTGATTCAGATAGTGTTTCTACGAATGGAAGCCATGATCTGCAAAACAGAACAAAGATAAATTCCCCTGGTCTTTGAAATGGTTAGTGCAATAAGAATGGATGCTATGTTATGATGCATGATGTCATGAGAAACCACAGGTATAACAAACACATGTATAGCAAACACAGTCAAATCACACAAAGTCCTTAGATTTAAGGCTTGCATGAGGTTAAAGGTAATACCCTCTTGAAGTTTAGTTGGTTTCAAACTTGTCTTAAAAATTAACCGGGTTCTAGAGGATCTCAATATCACTGACCATCCTTTATCGGGCATTGTCTTGGCTCAAGCAATCTTTTCTTGCGGCTGAAATATCCCGAAAGTCTGATCTCAATGAGCGTAGCATCGAGTATTAACCAATCCTCAGCTCCATACTGAGGTCGGCTATCTCACTACTTTCTAATGGCCAACTTTGTTCAACTAAGGTTCTAAGGTCCGTTAGTGCTCCACGACACCATGCAGCGGCCCCGTATTCTCCTCGTTTCCCCATGAAGGATACCGGTACCAACCAAAGTGTCACACCAACACCGCCATCGCTTAAACCATATCGGTCTATGTTGTACAGTTTCCACGATATATTATTGTTTACCTAATGAGTACCCCCAAATCCGGGTGTATGATCTATAGTCCAAACAAACCCTCAAAAGTAAAGTAATCAAGACAATCAAGAGAAGCACTTTAATGACCTAGATCCTAAGGTATAACCCACTTATTTATATCCCCAGCAGAGTCTCCAGTTATGTGATACGGTGGCAGAACCAACTGTTTTTACTGGTTTGCATTTTACGTTTTTGTTTGCAAAATGTCGCTGTAAGCAAGAGTCGCCACCGACTTTTATTTTATCCAATCGTGGAAAAGGAAAAAGAACAGAAAAACCTTTTTTCGAGATATTATGAGTACGGGGGGTAGATTATAGAAAGGGAAGGTGTTAGCACCCTTTCTATCCATGGTTTTCCATGGGCTCTTAGGTACTTGCTCATTTTTCAAATTGCTTGTGTGTGCTTGTTTTTGAAAATTTTTTACTTCATGATAACCCTTGTATTAGTCCTCAAGGGTGTGACGAAGTTTGTTTTGGAAATTTGTTTTGAAAGGTGTTTGTGAAAAGTTTTTATTGAGCAAGTACTTAAGATTCTACCTACTCGAAAAAGATTGTTAGTTCTTATTTCCTTTAGGCAGCACTATCCTACTATTAAGGAGTAGGTAGCACTGTCGTTGGAGTTTGTAAGGGACATTCGAAAGGGACAAGTACAATCACTAAAGAAATAGTTAGAAAACTTTAGTAGTAACCCTAGAGTCTTAAGATCTTTCTGAGGCAACATTTCCGAGGCAACATTCAAATGGGACACTTTGATCTTTTAGACTGGAGGGCAACCACTAAAATCTCCTATGCTTAATGATTGTTTACCGAAGGCAACCAAAGTGAGGTAAACCCTATGAGTGAATATATGCATATGAATTGTTTCAGTTATTTAATCTTTGCACGTTAGGTGATCTACCGTTTAAATTTCCAGATATTCTTGCCATATAATCCTATTAGCATACATCTAGACAGTTAAATATTTGCAGGAATTTAAAAGTGCGAGAAAATAAACCTAGCTATTACAAGGCTTCAGGGGATGGGGATTAATTACATAACCAAAGAATCGAGGATTAAAACAATAAATAAAACCCTAGTTTAACTATTACAAACCATTGGCAGTTACAAAATAATGGAAAAGAAATAATTAAATGCGCGACGAATTAAATACGAGGGATGTTGAAAAATAACCTAAACCCTAATTGAAAGAAAAAAGATTTTTGTACATTTTTATTGGAGAAAACAATGAAATTGCAAATTAAATAAAACCCTAATTTCTAATTTCTTTTTTAATTATGAAAAAAAAGTATTTAAGTTAACCTAATTAACCTAATTAATTAAAATAAATATTTTAATGAAAAAATGATTTTGGTGTATTTTTAAATAAAATTAATTAAATTATGTACAATTCAAATCCTAAGTCTAATTATTTTTAATTATAAAAAGAGATTAAATTGCCCTAAGTTAATTAAACTAAATTAATTAAGAAATAAAATATTTTTATTAAAAAAAGATTTTTGTAGTTTATTGTGATTTTTTTGATTAAAAAAAGAAAATGATTTTTGTGTTAATTAAGAAAAAAGAAAATAACTAAAGAAAATAAATAAAGAAATTAAACAAGTATAAAAAAGAAAGAATTGGGCCTGTATGTTAAAGTAGAAAGGGGGTATGATTCTGAAATTGTTGGGCCCAAGGTTGTTGGCCCAGCCTATGTGAGATCTTGTATAGAGCTCTCCTGAGGGTCTACCATGGGTCTCTCCTTGATGAGGCGTTGGATCTGATGCCATGGTGATCAAGAGGCTGGATGCAAGGGTGTATGAAAGGCGCCTGGGATTGGGATGCATTGAATCTGTTGAAAGAAAATGAAATAAAGAAAATTGTTGGGACCTGGGATCGAACCCAGGTCCTCACGCTTGCTACCACAGAAGCGTTTCCAGCTGAGCTATGGTTGTTAGTTGTAAGTATAATGAGAAGAGTATATAATATATAAAAAAATATGGTTAGTTGACAAATAAAACAAAACGCGTGAAGATTCAAAAACTCCAATGAGGGGCTTCCACCTAGTCGTCTTCTTCAAGGCTCCGTCGTGTTAGGTGTTCACCTATACCCACGGACAATGTTCGTAACCATAGCACTGTAACATTCAAAAATCCACAAAATGCAAGATAAATGAAATCTAACTATATAGATCAACTCGTTTTGATCTTGTGAACATCACGATACCCTTCTTTTTGCCCAATTTAACCTGTAGAACAAACCTTTAAACTGCACATGCAAACCCTAACAATGGCAAAGGCACATATAGGCGTCAAAAATTCAATTGAATCATGCAGTTAGCTTGCAAACATCTCAAACATCACAAATATACCAATTAATCATGCTAATGTTGCAAGAAATACAGTAATAGATTTTGAAAAAAAGCAAATAGAGTGAAGTTGTAACTCGCGATTCTGGGTGTTTCAGGCCTTGCAAACGATCCAATTGGCTTCAATGCACGCCCAGGAAGAGGTTGCTGGCTTTAAATGGCTTTGAGATGGCCTGTTGAATGAAAATAGAGTCACACTTTTCTTTGAATTTTTTTGAATTTGTTCTGCCTTTTTTACGACTGCTTACCCCTGTGCCATGCTTTGTTCTTGTCCAATATATATCTAGGAATGAATTAGGGTTACAAACTTGGATTGAATCTTTGCAACTATGAGAGATTTGATTTGATTTTCAAGCTACATGTAAACTTTCTATTTTGAGCCAAATCATCCCTTTCTTGCACCAATTATGCTTGATTCATTTTGGCCTTGATAATTCAGCATATTTTGATTGCCAACCTGTCCAAAAACCAAATCAAATCATATATTTGCTATTATTCATCAATTATTTGATTTAATTCAATTTTTAATTAATAAAAAATCGAAATAAATTGAAAAATGAATCAAATAATGTGTGGGTGAATATTTGAATCGTGGACCACATTATAAGTGATGTGCAAGCATAAAAAGTTAGGCCCATTTAGCAAAAAATGTATTTTTGAGCATATTTGACTTTTGGCAATTTTGCAAAAAGGGTCAACTTTGACAAGGCATATCTCCTCCAATTTTAACCCTAGAGAGGTGTTCTTGGACTTTTTAGAAAGCTTAGGATGTCCCCTAAGCAACCTTTTTAATCTCATCTCAATTGAGTCTTCCATGTTCATGTAAGGAGCTTTGACTCAAAAGGTGTTTTTGTTGACTTTTTGGAATGACCTATAATGTATGAATTCATATCTTTCCATGATTATATTTCTTGAACTTGAGATATGAAGATGAGTTGTAGATAATTGGATTCTATTAAAAATGAGCCTTGGATGGGAAATTTATGATAAATTATGAGAAAGTTATGCTTGGTCAAAGTTTGGTTGACTTTTACTAAGAAACCCTAATTTAGCAACTTTTGGATTTTGATGAATTTGGAGCATTCCTTGGGGAATCATGGTCAACCCTTGATCAAATGATGAAAGTCACTTCAAAATGTTAATGTTGACCAAAAATCTTGAAGTTTGACTGTATGTGGGTCACAATTGACTTTTGGCCTAATATAGTCGATTCTCAAGCATCTGAGTAGTTGACTGAGCAAACTTCTTGTGCAAGGCATGAAACTTGACATGTAGGATCTTGAGAACATATTAAGACCATGGAGAGCATATGAGGCCTTTTTGGTTCACCCATCTTGATGAAAATGGAAACTCTAATTTGAGGTACACTGCCTTAGGAGAGAGTTTGTCTAATCAACTCTTGGGCAAACTTGAGCAAATTGAGGATCTCTAGGAGTATGTGTTGAGTAAAATGAGAGGGAAAATTTTGGGGTATAACACAGTCAGTCGTGGATACCTGGACGACTTCTTTGTTGAACCTTACTATATATTCTCGTAGGGATTCATCCTTCCCCTAGATGATGGCCTCTAATGATGCCTCTAACTTAGGGTGACAACGAGATGTTGTAAAATACCCGAAGAATTGTTTCCCTAGGTTCTTCCAAGACGTGATCGACTAATCTAGAAGGCTTTTGTACCAAGCCATGGCTCCTTTTCTGAGTATGGTAGGGAAGAGTCAGCACTTGATTGCTTCTCTGACACATTCGTAATCGAGTAAGGCATCGATGTTCTTGATGTGCTCGTCTGGATCTGCAGTCCCAGTGTATGTCCCCATATTTAGGGGTTTCTCAAGCCCGATAGTGATCAGAGACTCCATAAATTCTCTGGATAATGGTCCGTGAGGCTCGTCGTCATCTCTTCGATCAGGTGATAGGGGTAGAGAATAGTGGTTTCTTCCTCGTTGGGGGCTGTTGTCCCAACTGGTGGATATACTCCTCGGTTGATACTTCGGCTTGGGCGATGGTGAATGGTCATTTTATGGTTGTTGATTACTGTTTTACCCCAAAATTTTCCCTCTCATTTCTTCAACATTTTCTCACCACAAGACCCTTAGAGCTCAAGATTCAGTTAGGGTTTGCTCTGCTCAAGACTCCTCCTTGCACTGTTGACCCAAATTAGGGTTTGAGTTTGCACAAAGATGTTTTGACCTAAAGTGCCCAAAATGACTTTCATGCTTTATATTGGACTCTCAAGTTTATCCATACCAAGTTTCAAGCCTTGATTCCAATCTTTGCCCAGTCAATTGGACAGTTGACATAGAAATCAGCTATATTAGGGAAAAAGTCAACTGTGGTCAATTGACAGTCAAACTTCATTATTTTTGAACCACATCAACATTATGAACTCATATGAACCATTTGGTCAAGTTTGGATCACAATTCCATAAGAAATTTGATCAGATCACCAAAAGGGCAAAATAGTCATTTTTAGGGTTTTGACTGCATAAAGGCAATTTTTGACTGTTTGACCTAGCCAATGGCAAACCAAGCTCACATATGGACTCAAAGACCCCATGGAATTGTCTTGACATGTTCAACAATTTCAAAAGATCCCAAATGCACAAGATTGACAGATGAATTTTCCAGTCAATTGATCAATTTTTAACTGTATACTGAAAAGTCAAACTTTGACTTTTTGGTCAAAATCAAGTGTCAAGATTCATTTTTCATCAAAACATGCCAAATCATGAAACTTGTTCATCAAGAAATCAAAAATCACAAATTAGGGTTTGAAATGAAGAATTTTCATAACTTAGAAATTTTCTAAGTTATGAAAATCCCTAATTTTTCCTAACTTTGTCCCATATTTTCATTAAGATGCATTTGGATTCAAACAAAACTCAAAACATGAAAGTTGTAGTCCATTGCAAAATCTACAACTTTGATTCACAAAGTTTCCTCAAAAGAAGCTTGTAGCTCAAGTTATGATTTTTGGAACAAGGGTGCAAAACATTCTTAACTTAGAAAATTTTTGACCTATTTTAGGCAGGATTTTTGCCCAACTTCATGGCCACTTTTCACATGCTTCCACTTGGAATTTCAAATTTAATTACAAAGATGGATGGTATTACACATTCCAAGCTTTCCAAAATGTCCAAGAACTCATCAAACAACCTTGTGGTTAGGGAGAATCGAATTTGGCAATATGAGCAAAAGTCACTTTGATTCATGGCCAAAGGCATGTTCATAACTTGTGCATTTTCAAACTCAGCATATGCAAGCTACATTATAGGCCTCTAATCTCATTTACACTCATAAATTTAATTCCAATCCTTTGTGTTTAAGCCTTATCTTGTGTGTTTAAACATTGCATACAAGATTGAGCCATAAATGGAAAAAGCAATATATCCATTTTTGAAAAGTTGAACTTTATGTCAAATTTGCAAATCACGAAGTACAAGGCAAATCTCTTTGGCACAAGTTCAGGCACATAACACATTGATCAAGACAAAAAGATGCAGCATACTTGAGGGGCCTAGAGAAGCTTGAAAAACCAACTTGCCATTTCTTGCTTAAGATAGAAGAAACCTTGTATAACTCACAACATCTCACATTTCTGCCAAGAGAAGCTTAAGAAAACTTGTTAGACACATCCCAAACAACATAACTGAACTAAGGCACGACCAAAAAACCTTCCAAACCTCATCATTCATCAAAACACCATCCTACTGCAGAAAACAGAGTCACCTCTGCAGTTGGACTTCCATAACTCAATCCATTCGTGCATTTTTGCTAAAACCAGTTCATACACACTCCATACCACATATACAAGCTATCCCAAGCATTGGACACGACCTGTAACACCTCTAACCAACTTCACCATTTTCACTTTTTCTGTTTTGCAGGTTGATTGCCATAGCATGATTCACTTGGTTTCAAAGCAAGCTAAAGGTTGGAATAGCATCCCTGGACTTCAAGCAAGCTGTACCAATCCTCACCTTGCCTTGAAAGTACCTCCATTGCCAGACACGATCCAAGCTGAACAGGTAAGTTCATGGACTTCTATCTCTCAATCTAGTAAGAGTTAGGTTTAGATTTATGAATGAAAAATGTCATATTCATGTCCCTGAAGCTATACATATCCTCACTTTCCATTTATATTACATATGCTGAGAGTATTTTGAACCTGAACATTGACAAAAAACTAGGTCAAGAATTGGGGGAGAAGAAATTCTCTCTCATTTCTGAGAGTTAGAATGACTTTTTTATATATTTAGAATCGTGACAAGATGCTCTATAACATTGTTGTTATAAGTTTTTGCTGAATGTCAAAGAATCATGAGATAGCATAAGCGCGTGTTTTGTTGTTCAAGGATGCTGGAGGTTGAAGAAGACAAAGTCTTTGGGCTGGGCCTGAGATGTTTTCCTTTTCACACCATTGCACTTCACATGCACCCCCTGACCCATTTTGAGTTTTATTTATCATTTTTAATTTTTTCCTTTTGATTTTGGTTCTATATTTTTATTTAAGCATGAAAAAATATTAAAATTATTTTTCTCATATTTTTTACATTTTATTTGGTTTCATTTTGTTTTGTACATAAATAATCATAAATATACTTTTATTTAAAAATAATTAAAAATAATACAAACACTTTTATTTTCTGTTTTTATTTTATTTTATCTTTGAAAACATTTTATAAAAAATATACTTTTTTTTTTATATTAAATATTTCATTTTTGTACATATAATATATATTTAATAAATAATGTAAATACTTATATATTTATTAGTATATTTAGGTTAAAAACACAAAAATAATACATTTTTATTTTTATTGATATTTAACTTAAAAAATCACTTTTTGACAATATACTTCCTTTTTATTTATTTTTTGTACATAATTAATAAATATTGCATATATTATATAATAAATACCTTTTATTTATAAAATTAGGGTTTTACCCTAAAAACATAAAAATACCAAAAATTAATTCATTTTATTTTTGTTTATTTAACACATAAAAAAAATACTTTTTACATACACATAAAAATCATTTTTGCATCTTGCATATTTATTTTATTTTATTTAAGTATTGTGCAATTAATTAATTTGTATAATTCAATTTGGATGTAATAGTTAGATTTTAATTTCTTGCTAAAATATCCCCATTTGAACATTTGTACCTCCCATCCCATATATTGTGTTGTAATAATTTAGGACCTTTAAATTCCGCATTTAAAAGCTTTCTAAATATGCCATGTTAGAATTAGGGTTTTGTATGCAAATCAAAAACAACAAATAGTTTTACCTAAATTCAAGATAAACAAGCATGAAAATGGACAACATTAATCACACTTGCACCCCTAGGGTATTCCACTTGTTGCCTTCAATAATGGACCATATTGCATGTTAGGTATCTTTGGCAAAAATAAAACAATCAAATGATCATAGTCCCTTGATGACGCTTTCAAAAGTTGCCTAAAAATGATCAAGTCCCTTAAAGGAAAATTTGCCCAAAGATACTTGGCACCAATGCAATCGTGGTCTAAACGATGACCCGCGCCCGTCCCGTTAACATCCTAACACAAGATTGTCCACCAAATACAATGGTGGAACAAAATTGTTAAAAGGGTTAAAACATAGTAAAGATCTTTGAGAAATTTAGGGTAGATAGCTCTTGGTTACTTGCCAACTTGCAAAACAAAAACACTTGCCTATTTTTCAAAACACACATCACAACACACTTTCAAAAACAACTTTCAAAAACATTGAAAACTTTTCAAAAGACATACATCTTTGTATACATTCAAACATGGATCATTACAAAGGTTGCCACCACATTGGCCTCTTTTCAAAACATTTTCAAACCCACACACACAAAGCACCATTTCAAACAATTGAAAGCACCATTTCAAACAATTGAAAATCAAGGCAAGTTGATCTAAGCAAGTAACTAAGAGCCCATGGATAACCATGGATAGAAAGGGTGCTAATACCTTCCCTTTCTATAATCTACTCCCCGAACCCAAGAAAACATCTCAAAGGTTTTTGCCGTGCTTTTTGACCTTTCCTTAGGATAAAATAAAAAGTCGGTGGCGACTCTTGCTCAACCAAAACATTTGCGAAAACAAACGCAAAACCCAAGTCAGTTCTCCCACCGTATCACAGAACTGGCGACTCTGCTGGGGACTATCTTAAAAAGTGGAGTAACCTTAGGGCTTAGATCACCCTCTTGCATGACTAATTGTTTGTTTTGGTTGCTTTATATCTTGGCTCTCTTGTTTGGGTTTGCAATCCTACACCCGGATTTTGGGGAAACATTCATAGATAGCAATACGTTGTGGAAACTGTGCGGGGTATATCGATACGGTTGAAGCAATAGCTATATTAGTGCGACATATTTGTGAGTACCGGTAACCCTTGAGTTCAATCAAGGAGAGTACGGGGCCGCTGAGTGATGTCACTAAGCACTAATGACCTAGAACCTTACTTGACCATCTTAGCCTTTCATTAGGGGTAGTGAGATGACCGGCTTTGGTGCAGTCCGAAGTTGGTAGATACTCGATACTACACTCATTGAGGGTTGTTTTCTTGGAATATTTTGGTCGCTAGTTAAGTGGCTAAACCAAAACAATGAACAATGAAAACAATCCCGTGATATTGAGCTCCTTAGAACCCGGTTACTATTTATAGGACAGGTTTTTAAGCCAACTACACTCAAGAGGGTACTTACCTATGAAACCCCCATGCAAGCCTGAAACTAGGGTTTGGTGTGAATTGCTTGTACATATGTTTTGTGCATACATCATAAAGCATCATATGCATTCACTAACCATTTCAAGGGTTTAGATCTTCATCTTTGTTCTTGTTTTGTAGGTCATGGAAATTCCTCGCAGGAAAACTATCCAAGTCAACCTTGTGAGAATCCCTCCTCAACTCAAGGAGCTCACATCCAGGATTCCGGAAAACTCTCCCTTCAGTGAAAGACATGGTAGACTGCTCAGCCTAGTCAGCACCAACATTGAAGAGGACATGGTAAAGGTGTTGTTTCAGTTCTTTGACCCCCTTCACCACTGTTTCACTTTCCCCGACTACCAATTGGTGCCCACTTTGGAGGAATTTTCTGAACTCCTGAGAATTCCTATTCTTAATCAACTACCCTACAACGGTACGGAAAAAGAACCAAAGCCTGAAGATGTTTCTCAAGCACTACACTTGCAACCATCTGACATCAAGGGGCATTGGGAAACTAGAAGCGGTGTCAAAGGCTTCTTAGCAAAATTCTTGTTTGAGAAGGCACAAGAGTGTTGGAATTCATTGGACCTACAAGCCTTTGAAGAAATTATGGCACTCCTCATTTATGGGTTGGTCTTGTTCCCAAATCCTGACCAGCTTGTAGATGTCAACGCCGTCAAAATCTTCTTATCCAGAAATCCAATACCAACATTGCTTGGGGACATTCTTCACTCATTTTACACACGAACAATGAGAAAGAGGGGTGTTCTCATGTGTTGTACTCCTCTCCTTGCAAGGTGGTTTATTTCGCACCTTCCACAATCCGTCTTGAAGAATGACCAAGGCTTAAGGTGGTCACAACGGTTAATGACCCTTACTCACTCTGATGTACATTGGTGTTCTCGGTCCAGAGAAAATGTCATCATCGTCGATCGTTGTGGAGATTTCCCTAATGTTCCATTACTTGGCATTAGAGGAGACATTACCTACAACCATTGTCTAGCTTTGAGACAATTTGGATATGCACGCAGGGATGGCCCTCATGACATGTTGATTCCTGACCTAGTTTTTGACTTCAACAATGATGCACAAGGACTTCGCCAAAGATTCATCAGAGCTTGGAGGATGCCTAACAAGGTAGACAGCAAGACACTGGGGCACAAAAACTCCATCCCTCTTGAGCCTTATCTCAAATGGGTACGAACCTGAGCCCAGAGTCTAATGATGCCTTACCCCCATGTTCTCCCTGTGATTAAAGAGCCCGTTATGAAAGGAGATGTTCCCTACACCGTCCTATACCCTGACATGCCTACATCGTGGGAGGAGATGCAGAAGAGTTAGATCCAACTCAAGGAGGAACGGAACACTTTTGAAGCCAGCTTTTATTCCAGTGAGAAGAAGGTTTTGGAGCTTACCCGCCGACTCCATGAGGAAGAGACCCTCAACACCTACATCGCACTGAAGAGGATGCGCAATGTCTTTTTACCTTGAGAATTTTTTGTAATATTTGGCCTATGGGGCATTTATGTACTGACAAATTTCTTCTTATTAATATGACGTGCGTTCTTTTTGTTTGCAACAATTTTGAACTTTCTAAATCCTTGAATGCATTGCATACATAAGCATACCATTCATCATACACATAAGCAGGTCTCCACACCAGGTTTCCTTATCTTTCTGCTGTTTATTTCAGTAAGATGGATCTCGAACAGACAGTCAAGGACTTGCAGTCTCAAAACGCACAGTTTCAACAACTCCTGATGACCTTGGCAAAAGGTCATGAGGATCTGAAAGCCCTGCTGGGGAACAAAGACCAAGTGAAAAAGAAGAAGAAGAGAATCGGGGTGGCTACCCTAGGAAGAAGGTTTGAGGGTGAAGCCATAAGAGTCCTTGAATTTCCCCTACATCTGAAGAAGGAACCAGTAAGGGGAATGCAGCTGCGGTACCTTCTGAATCCGAGGTTGAAGAAGAAGAGGCTGAAGAAGACGAAGATTACTCAGAGCAACAATACCCGCCCGCCGATGATAAGTACAAAAGCTTGGAAGACAGGTTAGCAGCTATGGAGCTGCAGAGAGTTCCCGGTTTGGATTTCGAAGATTTGGGATTAATTGCTGGAATTGTGATCCCCCCGAAGTTCAAAGTGCCGATTTTTGCAAGATATGACGGGTTGTCCTGCCCAAAAATACACCTAAGGTCATATGTCCGAAGAATCCAACCTCACACATCTGACAGAAACCTTTGGGTACATTTCTTTCAAGATAGCCTGTCTGGCACTCAGCTAGACTGGTTTTATAAGCTGGAAAGGTCGGAGATACGTAGTTGGGAGGATCTGGCAGCTGCTTTTTATCGCCAATATCAGTATAACTCTGACCTGGCACCAACCCGTACTCAGCTACAGAGTATGGGAATGGCCTCAGGTGAGGGATTTAAGGAATACACCCAGAAGTGGCGCGATCTGGCTGGAAGAGTGCAGCCACCTCTTTCTGATAGAGAACTTATTGATATGTTCCTAGGGACCCTGTCTGGTCCATTCTTTAATCATCTGATCGGTAGATCTTCCTCGGGGTTTACTGAATTAATTCTGACTGGCGAGCGGGTAGAAGCGGTATCAAGAATGGGAAGATTCAGAAGGATGCCTCTGCATCTACAACTGCTAAGAAATCATTTCCGGTAAAGAAAGAAACAGTTGTTGTGTATTCTCAAAGAGGAGCAGGAAGACGTGAGCGCAGGCCGACTGTGGGGGCCGTAATGATACAAAATCCACCAAATGATCAGCCTCGCAATAACCCGTCCAGACCTAAACAGCAATGGGGAGAACGGCCACCACGGCAGTTCACCCGCATTAATATGACGCCCGCGCAAGTTCTTCCACACTTGTTAAAGCTGAATCTCACAAATATCAAAGAAGCGCCGAAAAATGTGAATACGACCTCACCAGCTTACAATGCCAATGCCAAATGCGCCTACCATTCCGATAGCGTCGGACATGACACAAACAATTGTTGGGCGCTGAAAAATAAAATTCAAGACTTGATAGATGCAAAAGAGGTGGAGTTCGATGCTCCAGAGAAACCAAATGTGATATCTGCTCTGATGCCGAAGCACGGTCGAAATGTCCATGCTATTGAGGAAGATTTGTATGTTTCTGATGTCAATGACCTGATAACTCCGTTGTTAACCATCAAGTTAAATCTGTTAAAGGCCGAGATTTTCCCGGGATGCAAAGAAGATTGTTACTGTTGTTACTCTCTGCCAATTGACTGCCCGTTACTGAAGAAAGGCATCCAAGGCCTGATGGACAGTCAACAAATTATGTTTGAAAAAGTTCCTGCTATTCCAACCCCTACCGAAGATGTTTCAATTATCACCATTCACACCAATCTTTCCAAGGCCGTCAGAAAGCCTGTTAAGATTACATCTGCTACAACGTCTGTTCCTCTGAAAATAACTATGCCAGGGCCTGTCCCCTATAGTTCTGAAAAGTCAATACCATGGAATTACGGTGGAGAAATCTACTACCATGGTATTAAACAAGTTGAAATAACCGAAGGAAGCTCTGATGAAGAAGATGCCAGCATTAGAAACATCGCCGGCACAAGCAAGATCACCCGAAGTGGGAGAATATTTTCTCCAGAGATTGCCCCCCCAAAGGCAATCTTTGGACCCTCATATGCCGCCAAAGTTATTCCTGCGCCAATAAAACTTTCCGCTAGAGCCCCGTTGATTGAGGATGTTGTTGTTCCTGTTGTCGTCCCTCCTACTTCTGCTGATAAGGGTAAAGGGATCCAAGATGAGCTCGTCAAGACGAGGGCTCAACCTTTGGTCATCCCGGAAACCTCTAAGAAAGAGATGGAGGAGATCTTGAAGATAATTAAAAAGAGTGATTATGACGTGGTAGAGCAACTGGGGCAAACCCCCTCGAAAATCTCCATGTTAGCATTGCTACTTTGTTCGGAGGCGCACGTCAAAGCATTGATAAAGTTCCTGAAGACCGCCCATGTACCCCAGGAAACCTCTGCCTACCAATTCCAAAACTGTGTAGCCAGTCTTACAACAGATAACGGTTTAGGTTTCTCTGATGCTGACCTAACCTCAAAAGGAAGAAAACACAACGACGCATTACATGTGTCAGTAGAATGCCAGGGAACTACTCTGGCCCATGTTCTGGTCGACACTGGTTCTTCTCTGAACGTGTTGCCTAAGAAGGCCCTCGACCGATTAGACTGTGAAGGCTTGGAGTTAAGGCCAAGTAATATCATTGTAAGGGCATTTGACAGGTCAAAGAGAATGGTACATGGGGAGGTAGACATTCCCATTAAGGTTGGCACAGAGGTGTTCCCCTCAACTTTCTATGTGATGGACATCCGTCTGTCATACTCCTGCTTATTGGGGAGACCATGGATACACAATGCTGGGGCAGTCACCTCCTCCCTACATCAAATGCTGAAGTACCCTGTCAAAGGAAAGATCATAACCGTCCACGGTGAAGAGGAATATATGATCAGCCACCTGAACTCCTTCCGATATATAGAGGTAGAAGGTGAATTCATTGAGACACCATTCCAGCACTTCGAGGAAGTCTCTCCTGAGGTGGAAGTAGAAAAAGTGGTAGCGGAGGTACCAAAGAGGATAGCCAGGATGGCATCACTAAAAGACGCGAAGGCCGCGATGAAGGAAGGAAAGAGCTCAACATGGGGGCAGTTGCCGGACATTCCTCACAAAACAGACAAGTTTGGTTTAGGATTCACTGCTGCGGGGCAGAAAGCTATGCGCCGCTCGAAGGTTGAAAGAGCACCCATCAAGATCTCTCCTTATGGGATCAATGCTCTGGAAGGTGAAGACGAGGAGGTCAACATTGAAGATTGGATCTACCCAACCATCGAAGGGGGACTACGCAACTGGGAGGCAAAGGACTTTGTCCCCATTACTTTTATTAATCAGTAATTATTTGTCAAACATTTCCTATGGTCTGTAATAATTACTTTTGAACAATCCGTGCACTACTTTTTCACCTCATGCCTTGCCCGGGGCATGTAGGTCCATTTGTAAGGGTTTTGATTATCTTCATATCCATATGCCATGTTTAATGATTCATTGGACGTTTTTCATCGATAAACTGTTGTGTTCATTTTCTTTCCTTTTTGCATTTTTTGTTTAAAGATGGCTATCCCTTACACACACCCACGCTCACAAATGCAGGTACCCATCCACTCTAGATTCTACGGGTGACTATTCTTCTATGTCCTTCAATAACTCTGAAGATCTGGTCAATCAGGCTGAGTATGAAGATGACGAAGGTTGTGAAGTACCAGGGGAATTAGCCAGGCTTCTACATCAAGAGGAAAGGGCCATCTTGCCTCACGAAGAGTTGTTGGAAACTGTCAATTTAGGAACAGAGGAAGACCTGAAGGAAGTGCAAGTGGGTGCCAATCTGGAACCAAGTGTCAAGGAGCGCCTGATACAGCTGTTAAATGAGTACGTTGAAATCTTTGCCTGGTCTTACAAAGACATGTCGGGTTTAGACACAGACATCGTAGTTCACCGTCTCCCTACAAGAGAGGATTGTCCACCGATCAAGCAAAAAGTCCGGCGAATGAGGCCCGACATGTCTGAGAAGATTAAAGCAGAAGTAATGAAACAATTCAACGCTGGCTTTCTGGCGGTTACATCCTATCCACAATGGGTTGCTAACATCGTGCCAGTTCCTAAAAAAGATGGCAAGGTCAGGATGTGTGTGGACTACCGGGATTTGAATATGGCCAGCCCCAAAGATGATTTTCCGCTACCGCATATTGACATTTTGATCGACAACACAGCTCAGCACAAAGTGTTTTCCTTCATGGATGGATTCTCGGGCTACAATCAAATTAAAATGGCCCCCGAGGACATGGAGAAAACAAACTTTGTTACACAATGGGGTACTTTCTGTTACAAGGTGATGTTGTTCGGACTGAAGAACACAGGGGCAACTTATCAACGCGCCATGGTAGCTTTATTTCATGATATGATACATCATGAGATCTAAGTTCACGTAGACGATATGATAGCTCGGTCACAAACAGAGGAGGAACACCTTGAACATCTAGAAAAGTTGTTTGCCAGGTTGAAAGAGTACAAACTTAGGCTGAATCCAAGTAAGTGTACTTTTGGAGTTAGGTCTGGTAAACTTCTAGGGTTTATTGTCAGTAACAAAGGCATTGAGGTCGATCCAGCAAAAGTAAAAGCAATACGAGAGATGCCTGCTCCCCGTACTAAAAAGGAGGTTAGAGGGTTCTTGGGACGCTTGAACTATATTGCCAGATTCATCTCTCATCTGACTTCTACCTGTGAGCCAATTTTCAAATTATTAAAGAAAGATCAGGTAGTCGAATGGAACGACGATTGCCAAGCTGCTTTTGATAAGATCAAGGAGTATTTGCTAGAACCTCCTATTCTGATGCCTCCCGTCGAAGGAAGACCATTGATCATGTATCTGACCGTCTTGGATAACTCAATGGGGTGTGTTTTGGGCCAGCATGACGAGTCTGGTCGAAAAGAGCATGCTATTTATTACCTTAGCAAAAAGTTTACCGACTGTGAGACTCGCTACTCACTGCTCGAGAAAACTTGATGCGCTTTGGTATGGGCTGCTCGCCGACTAAGGCAGTATATGCTGACTCATACCACCTTGTTGATTTCTAAAATGGATCCTATCAAGTATATCTTCGAGAAGCCTGCTTTATCTGGAAGAATAGCTAGATGGCAAATGATCCTAACTGAGTATGACATCCAGTACACCACTCAAAAAGCTATAAAGGGGAGTGTACTAGCTGACCATCTAGCTCATCAAGCTATCGAAGATTATCAGTCCATGAGATTCGACTTCCCGGACGAGGACATCATGAATTTGGACGACATTGAAGGTAACATACCGTATGACGGACCCGAAAAGGGATCCCGATGGACCCTGTACTCTGATGGTGCTTCAAATGCACTTGGAAACGGTATCGGTGTGGTACTCATCTCCCCGGAAGGTTGTCACACTCCTTTCACGGCTCGACTCTGCTTCAGTTGCACGAACAACATGGCAAAATACAAAGCTTGCATCTTTGGTCTCAAGGCCGCTATAGACTTGGGGATCAAATCTTTGATTGTATTTGGGGACTCGGCTTTGGTTATCAGTCAAATCAAAGGAGAGCGGGATACCAAACATCCTAATCTTATCCCATACAAAGAACATGTACTGACATTGTTGCCTCATTTCGAGCAAATTACCTTCGAGCATTTCCCGCGAGAAGAGAATCAGCTAGCAGATGCTCTGGCAACAATGTCTTCTATGTTTAAACTCAACTGGGATAACGAGGCTCCCCTGATCACCATCGAGCGAATGGATGAACCTGCGCATTGTCATGAGATTAATACCGAAGAAGTAGTGGAACAACCCTGGTTTCACGAAATCAAAAGGTATCTCCAGACTAGAGAATATCCCGAAGGAGCTTCCGTAAATGACAAGAAGTTCCTAAGGAAATTTACTGCCAAGTTCTTCCTGAGCAATGGCATCTGTGATCGGTGGATCTGGAACTGACTGTTTTAAAGCTGGTTTCGCGAAATGTCGCGGTAAGCAAGAGTCGCCACCGTCTTTTATTTTCTCCAAATGGAAAGGACAAAAGCACAGAAAAATTTCTTTAAAGAGATTACTCTCGGTTCGGGAGGTAGATTTATAGAAAGGGAAGGTGTTAGCACCCTTTCTATCCATGGTTGTCCATGGGCTCTTAGATACTTGCTCACTTGTGTTTTCAAAATGTTTGTTTGCTTTTCAAAGTGTGGGTGGGTTTGAAAAAGTTTCGTTTAAAGTTTCAGATCGACTCTTGTATCAGTCCTCAAGAGTGTTTGAAAAGTTGTTTTGAAAGCTTTTTGAAAAGTGTAAGGTGTGAAAAGTATTTTGTTTGTTTTTGAGATGAGCAAGTATCTATGAGAATCTACTTACCCTAAGGAATAAAGCTGTGTAATTATCCTTTAGGTAGTGCCATCCCGCCATTGAGAGGTAGGTAGCACCACCGTTGGAGGTGTTCGGGTCAATTCGAGTTTGTAGGGACATGGTGATCACCAGAGCAATGGGAAGACACCTTAGAAGCTACCCTCATGCCAGGTTCCCGGATCATGAGGACTTACTAAGACATCCTCTACTCGACGACCACCTTTCGAGGGGCAAGGCAACAGTGAAGCGTACCCTAGGGGTGGTGTGTGAATTGTGTGTCATTTTCAGTTTATTGTTTGTCTTGTCATGCATTGGTGATCTACGTTTCGATTTTATTTTTGGGCATTCATTCTTTCATGTTATTGTTTAGCAGTTAAAAGTGCGGGACACGTGGGAAGCATGGCCAAGTCAATTCAAGTGGAAAAAGTGGGCCCCTTTTGTCAAAAATGGGATTTCAAGGATAAATGATTTTGGCCATTTCACAAAAATTTCCCAACTTCTCCAATGCATAACTTGCTCAATTTTTAAGCTTTGCTCATGTTCTTGGACATTTTAGAAAGGTATTGAAGTCCTCTAAACAATGTCTTTGGTCCCATGTCATTTTGATTTACCAATCTCAAGTTATGGCCTTTGACTTAAAGTCCCTTTTTGTTGACTTTTGAAAATGACCTATAATGTTGAAATTGATAACTTTTTGTGAGAGCATTTCTTGGACTTGAAGTATGAAGATGAGTTGTAGGAAATGTATTTCTCTTCAAAATGAGCTTTGGATGGAATTTTTCTGATAATCCATGTGAAAGTTATGCCCTGGTCAATTTCAGTTGACTTTTTCAGCTGTCCAAATAAGGAAACTTTTGCATCTTGATGATTTCTGGGCCAAATTTTGAGAATCATGATCAAGCATTGATCAAATGATGTTTGTGGCTTCAAAATGATATGTTGACCAAAAATTTGAACTTTTGACTGTCAAATGACCATTTTGCCCCTACATTTGACTGTAGTGCAATTTAGGGTTTTGACTGTGCAATTTTGAGCTGAATGCCTTGAAACTTGATATGAAGATGCTTGACCACATTTGTAGGCATGTGAGGCTTGATTGGGCCTTTGAAAACTTCCTTTTCTTGATCAGAACACAAACCC
Source organism: Vicia faba (assembly GCA_948472305.1). Taxonomy (NCBI): domain Eukaryota; kingdom Viridiplantae; phylum Streptophyta; class Magnoliopsida; order Fabales; family Fabaceae; genus Vicia; species Vicia faba. The sequence goes on from OX451736.1 coordinate 1,617,954,824, forward strand.
TAATCTTGACTGTATAGGAGACCTTTGACTGTGAAACCCTTGGGGAATTTTGCAGCTTGATTTGGCAATTTCTTGAAGAATATGGGAGGGCAAATTTTGGGGTACAACAGTTGCCCCTGTTCAATCTTCTTAGACCTGAGGATGCAGATTGGCTGACGTGCCTTTCGTAATTCGAAGGTGGAAGATGATTGAACACTAGAGTGCCCAGAAATTTGCGCTTACATAGTAGCGGTGATGATGGAATGGGCTTACAGATGCCATTTGGGGATTGATGAATAAGGTGATGGGCTTATAGATGCCATCTGGATGTTGATCGCGTCAGAGATTCCTTAGCGAGAACCTGCATACCTGCAAAAGAAAAATGAGTACCTGACACGTTGCAGGAGCTGGTTTTCAGATGCTCGGTATAGATGTGTCCTGACTGGTTACAGGAGCTGGGTCTGGAGCTTCAAATGATGATGAATGAACCAAGGATGGTTACTAACTTTCATGAACGGTAAGAGAACCTTGGGTGACTTTAACTTCAACAACGCTCGTTGAGAAAAACCTTGGGTGTCTTCTACTGGGATAAGAATCAGGGAGATCTTAGGGTCGATCTGACTGAACCAGAGAAGGCCTTTGACTGGATAAGCATCAGGAAAATCTTAGGGTCGATTTAACTGAACCAGACAAGGTCTTGAAATATCTTCAACTGGATAGGCATCAGGGAGATCTTAGGGTCGATCTGACTGAACCAGAGAAGGCCTTTGACTGGATAAGCATCAGGAAAATCTTAGGGTCGATTTAACTGAACCGGTCTAGGTCTTGAAACATCTTCAACTGGATAAGCATCAGGGAGATCTTAGGGTCGATCTGACTGAACCAGAGAAGGCCTTTGACTGGATAAGCATCAGGAAAATCTTAGGGTCGATTTAACTGAACCGGTCTAGGTCTTGAAATATCTTCAACTGGATAAGCATCAGGGAGATCTTAGGGTCGATCTGACTGAACCAGAGAAGGCCTTTGACTGGATAAGCATCAGGAAAATCTTAGGGTCGATTTAACTGAACCGGTCTAGGTCTTGAAATATCTTCAACTGGATAAGCATCAGGGAGATCTTAGGGTCGATCTGACTGAACCAGAGAAGGCCTTTGACTGGATAAGCATCAGGAAAATCTTAGGGTCGATTTAACTGAACCGGTCTAGGTCTTGAAACATCTTCAACTAGATAAGCATCAGGGAGATCTTAGGGTCGATCTGACTGAACCAGAGAAGGCCTTTGACTGGATAAGCATCAGGAAAATCTTAGGGTCGATTTAACTGAACCGGTCTAGGTCTTGAAATATCTTCAACTGGATAAGCATCAGGGAGATCTTAGGGTCAATCTGACTGAACCAGAGAAGGCCTTTGACTGGATAAGCATCAGGAAAATCTTAGGGTCGATTTAACTGAACCGGTCTAGGTCTTGAAATATCTTCAACTGGATAAGCATCAGGGAGATCTTAGGGTCGATCTGACTGAACCAGAGAAGGCCTTTGACTGGATAAGCATCAGGAAAATCTTAGGGTCGATTTAACTGAACCGGTCTAGGTCTTGAAATATCTTCAACTGGATAAGCATCAGGGAGATCTTAGGGTCGATCTGACTGAACCAGAGAAGGCCTTTGACTGGATAAGCATCAGGAAAATCTTAGGGTCGATTTAACTGAACCGGTCTAGGTCTTGAAATATCTTCAACTGGATAAGTATCAGGGAGATCTTAGGGTCGATCTGACTGAACCAGAGAAGGCCTTTGACTGGATAAGCATCAGGAAAATCTTAGAGTCGATTTAACTGAACCGGTCTAGGTCTTGAAATGTAGCTTGAGAACTTTAACTGGATCTTTCCTGAAATGTAAAGGTCAGCCATATGCAATGCATGATATGGATCAAGCAATGATGTTCTCAACATAAATGAGATTGTAAGGTATGATACGTTTATGCATGTATCATGATGTATGTGATGTTTAGGAATGTATGTTTTTGTCTAGGAAAGTAAATCCTTGACGGGTGCCGGGAAGTCATATCCTGGGCTGATGTTGAAGAATAGATTTCGCTTCCGCTGGGGATGATAGTTGCAAGAATACCGGTAGGAGAAGATAACTCCGTTGGGGAATAAACTTGGCGAATGGATTACTCTGCGGGGAGAAAATTAATCTAGCGATCTTGCTGGGGAGCAATATTCTGTGGGGAGAGAGGTACTCTTGTTGAGATGTTGGTAGTAACTTCGCTGGGGATACCGTTGTCATGTTGGAAGTGTTAATAGACTTCGCTGGGGATAAGAAGGCTTCGTTGACGACGCTCTTTCCGTGGCTTTTGGCTGAGGATAACCCAGTTATATCCTATTGAGGAAACAACTCTTTAAATCAAGCCGGACGACGCGTTCGTGCTCTGCGAGGGTAAACTTCCAGAATCTACTGGGGATAAGCTTACTGCTTGGGGATATAAATTCCACTTTCCTGGAGAAACTGGATTGGATTCTTCTGGGGAAGTTTTGAGACGTATCGGGGGAAGTGATTCCTTTGAATGCTTGTATGCTGCCGGGGAACAATCTTTAGACCAAGACTGCTGGGGATGCTTGTTAAGAATATATGCTGCTGGGGAATGTTGAGATCTGCGGGAGGATACCCAACTTCCTTAAGGTTGATAACTGCTTGGAGAGGAGTGCACTGACTTGCTGGCTCACTCTCTGGGGAATTAAGGTATACTGGTTATGTTCTTCAGCTGAACCTACCTTGATACCTTGATGGACAGAGCAATTAGATCGTTTAGACCACTCATCATTGCCCCTGTTTCTGATGTGGGAGAGGAAGACCTATGAGGTGCTGATAGTTGTTGAGGGTCAAACCTTCTTCAGGTAGGCAGGTGACAATATGACAGGACATAGTCGTACGCTTTGATCCCTAACTTTTGCCTGGACCGCCCTTTCGGGTTTTCAGCCCACCGGGATACCCATTTTTGCCCAAGCCGCCTTTTTAGGTTTTCGACTTGCCGGGTGTACAGATTTTTTCATTTCATCCCTTATTTTTGCTCGAACCCTTTTGGTTCGTCGGGAAGCCCTAATTTTTGCCTAGGTATGTCAACCTAGCGGGTCTTTGATTATGCGTAGTATTCTTTCGACTATGTCCATGTTCTTAGAATGCAGGGAGGTGCCCCTGGCTGTTTATGTTGCCATGTTACCAGAAGATGTCTGATCGCGCAAGATTCGTTGTTGAAATGCCCCAAGTGACTTAGGCGGAGATTTGCCCCAGGCTATTTGGCCTTTGAGAGATTCTCCGAATCTTGATTGGACTGCCCCAGATGATTGGACCATGATCATGTTGTGCCCCTTGATTGGAGGTACTTCTGTTCATTAGGCATTCGTCGTGCGAACTTCTATGTTGTTCAAACAAAAAGTCATATGCAAACAAAGTTATGTTAAAAATGCAAAGCTTATGTCTGTTTTGAAGATTTTGAAAATGCATTCTCTTTCATAAAACAAATGAATGTTTGTAAAACGTGATGTCAACTCCGTACTTACCGTAAGCTTTAAGGAGTCAGGATACCTTTCGTAACATTATGCTTTCGAACTAACCCATGCTTCAGCTAGGACTTTTAAGGGTCATAACGTGGCTTGGTTCACGGTTCAAGAAACAAAGGATAAAGGATCAAATTTATTTGTACCCACCCGCTCTTCGTGATGTTCTTCAAACCTAAACTCAGCTGATCGTGCGTTAGACCTTGTTTGAGTCTTTGCTTTGATATACCAATGATGGTTCAGATAATGATGATTTATTCTGAATGGGCAGTCATTTCTTTTTGTTGAGGGTTTGTGTGACCTCTTTTTTTTTATTTTATTATCCCTATTTTTTTTTTGCCTGAACTGTTTCTTTTGTGGTTACAGTCAGCGGGATGCCCCAGTTTTGTAAGTCTCCTTCATAGGTTTTGACTTAATGGGTTTTTATTTTTTTGAGATATAATGACTGCCTATTTGTATGATTGTTCGGAACCATCACTGTCTTTTGTTTTGTAAGGACCTCTTTGGTGCCATTCGTTATGCACTTGGATCAACTGAGAGACTACCCTGCCCCAGGTTATGATTAAGGGTTTTAAATTTCGAAAAGAAAAACTCCTACTTCTTTGGCTCAGAGAGGTTGACGAGGGATTATCTTCCTTATAACTCCAGTGTTTAGGAATTGAAACAATGCCTGTACCTCATCAGCGGGGTCTATTCAAAAGCATACTGTAAAAATCGTGGTATCGTTTTCGTCATCCTCCCTCAAGAGGCTTAGAATTATTAACCGAGAATTGATCATCACAGAAAAATGAAAACAGTTTGCATATAGTGAATACGAAATAATTACTTCAAAACAGACATGTGTAATGCATTAATGAAATAACAATGTTTAACATGAATAAGTGTTTGAACAATCAAAAGAAAATTACAACTTGAAAATTCTAATAAACACAAGTCTTCTAGTCTCAGGGCTTGTTACTTCAAATGGTGAACCTCGCAGGGATAGTAGAAGAACTCGACCTGACCATCTGGGGTGAATTCCACAGCTCCTTCATCAATCAGGCTTTGGATTTTGTACCTCAACTTCCAACAGTCATCAGTATCATGCCCCGGGCTGTTAGAATGGTATGCGCACCTGGCCCCAGGATTATAGTTGGGTGAAGAAGTCTTAGGATTAGGGTGAGGTCCTATCAACGTCACCAGATTCAACTTCAACAGGTGTTGCAAAGCTTGGGACAGCGACGTGTTGAGCTGGGTGAATTGCCTTCTGGGCTTGCTCTGATCAACCCGTTGCTCTGGGCGAGGTTGTGGTTGGAGCTGTGAAGTAGTAGCAGCTTGGAGAGGTCTATTCATTGAACCAAGCCTTTGACTTCTTGGAGGCTGATTACCAGTTTGGTCTCCAGCCTTGGCTACTTGCTTCATACTGTCTTGCTGAAGCTGGTTGATCACAGTTCTCAACTCTTCTTGTTCCCGAGCTAAGCCTTGGATAAGGGCCATTTGCCCCAGCATCTGAGTCCTCATTATGTCTATCTCAGCTTGCATATGTTTCAGCCGTTCATCTTTACCGTCTTCGGGACTGTTCTTGACCAAATTCCCCATGAGGAGCGTTCTCAACTCTTCCTTCCCCTTGGATAGGCTTAGGAAGATCTCCCTGAACTGAGTCTCTTGAGTAGGGAACTCCTGGGTGTTTGATTGGAAAGCCATTGCTGAAATAAACAGCGAAGAGGGTAAGTGGCCTGCAACAAGGGTACCTGTTATGTAATGACGTATATGACATGCATGCAATGTTTTCAAGGATCTCGCGGGGTAAACAAGAAAATTTATTAGCATTTGGATCTGGTAGCTTGATTAAAAGAACTTCATATTTGTTGAGAGTCTTTCTTCCAAGGGTCAAAGGCTCACCATATCAAGTGGGTCATAGCCCCTGACAACTTTGGCTAGAGGAAAATAAATCCTCTTTGCCCCTTGCTGGATGTTTGTTTTATCCTGTCCTGCATCACAAGCCCTTGAGATCCTTGAAATAGATTAGGATGTATGTAATGGTATGATGTTATGCTATGCCTGGGGGTAATGTAGGTAACCCTGTTATGAGTCCCAATTAAGGACTGCAAACCAAAACCTGCAAGAAACTTAGTACACTCTTGTTATGAGTCCCGATTAAGGACTATAAACAAAACCTGCAAGAAGCTCAAGTAAAAACTGTCATGAGTCCCAATTAAGGACTAAAACAAAACCTGCAAGAAACTCGGTAAACCCTGTTATGAGTCCTAATTAAGGACTATAAACAAAACCTGCAAGTAGTTCATGTGTCAGCTAACAAGCATGCAAGTAGGCAAGTACAAAGGCACACAAGTCACACAAGAGAAACCCTTAGAGTTTAGGACAGCATGAGGTCTAGGTATTACCCTCTTTCAGTTTGTTGGTTCATACCTGTCCTATCAAAGTAACCGGGTTCTAAGGGTCTCAATATCATCGGATTGCTTTCATTGTTCATCGTTTCGATTTGGCCACTGACTGGCGATCAAAATATCCCAAGAAAACAACCCTCAATTGAGTGTAGTATCGAGTATCAACCGACTTCGGAGTACACCAAAGTAGTCATCTCACTACCCTAAAGAGGCCAAGATGGTTCAATTAAGGTTCCTAAGGTCTGTTGATGCTTCATGACACCACGCGGAGGCCCCGTACTCTCCTTGATTGACTCAAGGGTTACCGGTACACACCAAAGTGCCACATCAACGTAGCAGACTACTTCAACCATGTCGGTATACCCCGCACAGTTCCCTCACAGCCTTGTTGCTACTTTCTAAGAAGCTATCCCCAGATCCGGGTTAGGATCTATAGAACTCCCAAGCAACCCACAATAATAAAGCAAGCAGAGAAGACAATTGAAAACACAGTGATCTTAATCCTAAGGTACACCTCACTTTAAAGATTGTCCCCAGCAGAGTCGCCAGTTCTGTGATCGGTGGATCTGGAACTGACTGTTTTAAAGCTGGTTTCGCGAAATGTCGCGGTAAGCAAGAGTCGCCACCGTCTTTTATTTTCTCCAAATGGAAAGGACAAAAGCACAGAAAAATTCCTTTAAAGAGATTACTCTCGGTTCGGGAGGTAGATTTATAGAAAGGGAAGGTGTTAGCACCCTTTCTATCCATGGTTGTCCATGGGCTCTTAGATACTTGCTCACTTGTGTTTTCAAAATGTTTGTTTGCTTTTCAAAGTGTGGGTGGGTTTGAAAAAGTTTCGTTTAAAGTTTTAGATCGACTCTTGTATCAGTCCTCAAGAGTGTTTGAAAAGTTGTTTTGAAAGCTTTTTGAAAAGTGTAAGGTGTGAAAAGTATTTTGTTTGTTTTTGAGATGAGCAAGTATCTATGAGAATCTACTTACCCTAAGGAATAAAGCTGTGTAATTGTCCTTTAGGTAGTGCCATCCCGCCATTGAGAGGTAGGTAGCACCACCGTTGGAGGTGTTCGGGTCAATTCGAGTTTGTAGGGACATGGTGATCACCAGAGCAATGGGAAGACACCTTAGAAGCTACCCTCATGCCAGGTTCCTGGATCATGAGGACTTACTAAGACATCCTCTACTCGACGACCACCTTTCGAGGGGCAAGGCAACAGTGAAGCGTACCCTAGGGGTGGTGTGTGAATTGTGTGTCATTTTCAGTTTATTGTTTGTCTTGTCATGCATTGGTGATCTACGTTTCGATTTTATTTTTGGGCATTCATTCTTTCATGTTATTGTTTAGCAGTTAAAAGTGCGGGAATTTAAAGTGCGGAAAAGATAAAGGGTCCTACGCTATTACAAAGGCACGGGTCTACAACGCCAAATTAATCCAGACCCGATTTAAAATAAAGTGCAGAAAATAAATATCTAATAGCTATTACATGGCTTTGGAGCAATTACATTATATTTACAACAGAAATAAATAAAACGCGCGAAAAAAGGAAAATATGATCGAATGCGAGGGTGTTGGACCCTTTAAGGAATTAAAATAAAATTAAAAGAATAATTAAATTAAATAAAAAGAAAGAACTTGTTTTTTATGTTTTTTTTGTATTTATGACATTAAATTAATTAAAAGTCAAATGATTAATTCTAATTCTAATTGTTTTTAATTTATTAAAGAAAATGCATTAAAGTTAAAACCTAGAATTAAAACTAAATTAATTATAAATTTTATTTACAAAGTTAATGGTTAATGATACTTATAATAAAAATATTTAATTAATTAAAGAAAGGTAAAAAGTGTTAAAGATCTATTTTTTATTATTTTTGGTTTATTGTGAAATAGAATTAAATTATAACCTAAAATTAAATCTAAATTAATTAAGGGATTTATTTACAAAATTAATACTAAAATAAAATTATTATTTATTTTTTGTCTTTTCTGATTTTTTTGTGTTTTTGATTTTATGTTGATTAAAAAAAAGAAATAAAAATAGTCAAAATAAGTATAAGAAAAACGACGGAAACAGGCAGCAAATAAAAAAAGCATAATTCTGGAGGCCTGGGAAGCTTCGATCCAGAGAAGGTGTCTCCTTCGATCTGGGATGCTATACCTGCAAAAGTATGTTAGCAAAATAAACTCAGGGCCTGGTATCGAACCCCAGGCCCTTCGATCCTACGTGCGCTGAGTCTTTTCAGGATAAATCTGCAGCAAATGTTAGCAAACGAAGAACATGACCTGGGGCCAAACCCAGGCCCTTTGATCCTGTCTAGGATAGTAAATTGAAGGTAACAACAAGCACGAATGTGTAATGCAAATACAAGGTTGGACAGTTTACCCTCTCTTATCAGTAGATTGGACCTTCGATTTGGGCGCTTCCTGAATGTAGGCACCTTCGATCTGGGCTTCTGGGCTTGGCTACTTTTGCTGAAGGATGGCTTTGCTTGGAAAATTCTGGCAACCTTTGATGGATTTTGTGGGCAGCCTCTCTCCAATGTTTCTTTCGTTCTCCTGTTGTGTGTTTTTTCATCCATTGTAATGTGCCACTGGCCCTTGTATTTATAGGAGTGTGAGGGTCTTGTAACGGTAAGAGACAGCCATTTAACCAGGCCTTTAATGCCATGAGACAAGAATCAGACACATTAAAAGTTTTCCTTTTTTGAAATATGCATGTCTCTTGAATGAACCTGGACACTTTCACTTGTACATGTCTTATGCAATGTGTATGAATGAAAATTATGGCCAATAATGCCTTGCATTGATGTTTAGGATTTGGCATAAACCACCATTATCACACTTTCCACTTTTGATTCAAATTTGAATTTTTGCCTTGTTTAAGCCTTAGCACGAAAAATGGTAGGCACATAATGATGCTTCAAGGTTAATCAAAGCAAAATATCCCTTTAAATTAATTTTTTTTGAATTTCTTTTGATTTTAAAAGATTTAAAATTAATTAAATCCAATAAAATCAATAAAAATGAAAAAAATTAATAAAAAAATCTGAAATAAAAGATGGGACACGTGGGAAGCATGGCCAAGTCAATTCAAGTGGAAAAAGTGGGCCCCTTTTGTCAAAAATGGGATTTCAAGGATAAATGATTTTGGCCATTTCACAAAAATTTCCCAACTTCTCCAATGCATAACTTGCTCAATTTTTAAGCTTTGCTCATGTTCTTGGACATTTTAGAAAGGTCTTGAAGTCCTCTAAACAATGTCTTTGGTACCATGTCATTTTGATTTACCAATCTCAAGTTATGGCCTTTGACTTAAAGTCCCTTTTTGTTGACTTTTGAAAATGACCTATAATGTTGAAATTGATAACTTTTTGTGAGAGCATTTCTTGGACTTGAAGTATGAAGATGAGTTGTAGGAAATGTCTTTCTCTTAAAAATGAGCTTTGGATGGAATTTTTCTGATAATCCATGTGAAAGTTATGCCCTGGTCAATTTCAGTTGACTTTTTCAGCTGTCCAAATAAGGAAACTTTTGCATCTTGATGATTTCTGGGCCAAATTTTGAGAATCATGATCAAGCATTGATCAAATGATGTTTGTGGCTTCAAAATGATATGTTGACCAAAAATTTGAACTTTTGACTGTCAAATGACCATTTTGCCCCTACATTTGACTGTAGTGCAATTTAGGGTTTTGACTGTGCAATTTTGAGCTGAATGCCTTAAAACTTGATATGAAGATGCTTGACCACATTTGTAGGCATGTGAGGCTTGATTGGGCCTTTGAAAACTTCCTTTTCTTGATCAGAACACAAACCCTAATCTTGACTGTATAGGAGACCTTTGACTGTGCAACCCTTGGGGAATTTTGCAGCTTGATTTGGCAATTTCTTGAAGAATATGGGAGGGCAAATTTTGGGGTACAACAGCATCCTCTATAAGCGCAACCATGATTGTGTTTTACTCTGATGTGTTGACAAATATGAAGCGGAGTTAATCATGACAGAGATGCACAGCGGTGCATTTGGCACCCATTTGAGCGGGCATACTATGGCTAAAAAGATCCTAAGGGCAGGCTATTACTGGTCTACCATGGAAGCAAATTGCCATCAGCACTCCCGTACTTGCCACAAGTGTCAAGTCTATGCTGGCAAGATTCATATTCCTCCGGTTCCTCTCAATGTGCTGACAGCTCCTTGGCCATTCGCAATGTGGGGCATTGACATGATTGGAGAGATCAAGCCCACGGCTTCCAACGGACATCGCTTCATCCTGGTTGCCATTGACTACTTCACCAAATGGGTCGAAGCAGCTTCTTTCGCCTCTGTCACTAAAAATGTGGTTGCCCGCTTCATCAAGTAAAACCTTATATGCCTGTATGGTGTTCCAGACAGGATCATCACAGACAACGGTACAAATCTGAATAATACTATGATCACCGCATTGTGCGAACAGTTCAAGATTTATCATCACAATTCATCTCCTTATCGGCCGAAGATGAACGGTGTTGTGGAAGCTGCGAACAAAAACATTAAGAAGATCATTCAGAAAATGACAGTCACTTACAAGGACTGGCATGAGATATTACCGTTTGCTCTACAGGGATACCGTACGACGACACGTACTTCAACCGGGGCAACCCCATTTTCTTTGGTATATGGCATGGAAGCTGTCTTGCCCATGGAAGTTCAGATTCCCTCTTTAAGGATTATGAAGGACTCTGGTTTGAGTGAAGATGATTGGATTCAGACCCGACTTGATCAACTCAATTTGATCGACGAGAAGCGACTCGCTGCTGTGTGCCATGGTCAAACGTATCAAAAACGGATGATCAAGGCCTTCAACAAGAAAGTCAGACATCAAGTATATCAAGTCGTAGATCTCGTAATCAAGCGGATTATCCTGCCGCAAAGCGATCCCAGGGGAAAATGGACTCCTACATACGAAGGACCATTTGTGATCAAGAGCATATTTTCTGGCGGTGCAATGATTCTGACCACCATGGACGGTGACGATTTGCCGCACCCTGCGAACGCAAACATAGTCAAAAGATACTACGCATAAAATAACCCGACAAGTCGAAAACCTGAAAGGGCGGCTTGGGCAAAAATGGGCATCCCGGTGGATCGAAAACCTGAAAGGGCGGTTCAGGCAAAAATTAGGGATAAAACAAAAAAAATATGTACACCCGACAAGTTGAAAACCCGAAAGGGCGACTTGGGCAAAAAGGGGTTTCCCGGTGGATCGAAAACCCGAAAGGGCGATTCAGGCAAAAGTTAGGGAATTAAAGCGTATGACTATGTCTCGTCGGATCACCTTAAGGACAGTCTCTTCATCAACCAGCTCCAAGCTTCTAATCAATCCAGTCATCGGCAGACGAAACATTGAATGGACAGATATTCAGAGTTGTGAAGGCTATAGCAGAATGGAATCCCATGGAATTGTTTCACATAGCCATCTTTCTTTTGTATAAATTTTTCAATTTTTACGACGGCATCCTCTTACTAGGATGACTGTCTCCTTTGTACAAATATATTCATAGAAAGTTAATACAAATACTTCTCCAAATACAGGAATTTGCTTTGTCTTCTCTTGCTTTTCTACATTTATGTTTTATTTTGAAACGTCCAATGTTTTGTTAAATAGGCATATGCATTTGAACATAATCATTTCCTTATGAATCGAGAAAGTTGATTACTGATAGGTTAAAAGTACGGATAGATATCTTGATGCCCTTTCAGAAGAAATCGCCAGCCCATTTGAAATCCAAATTCCTCAGTCAGAACTTAATTCCTTAAACAGAATTAGACTTCAGGATCCCCAACAGAGAAGGTTTTCCCAACACTGATTTCCCCAGCCATGGAACCTTCCAGAACTCAATTCCCCTCAGAGTTAAGTTTCAGAATCCCCAGTGGAGCCTTAAAAATCTGAAAATCCAATCCCCAGCTGAACCAGGCTAGTGAACCTTCTCCCCACAGAGATACTTGCCACCCAAACCGAAGATTCTCAGTCATACCTCTCCAGCATGAGTCTATCAGATTCTGAACTTCCCCAGTAGAGATCTTCAGGAATTCTCATTCCCTGCAAGTCACCAAGGAAGGCCAGTTCTCCAGCAGTGGCCCTAAGGTCCCCCAGCAATTGAAGGTTTTGCATCTCCCCAAGCAGAATGAAGACCCTCATTCTTAGTTCCTCACAGGATGATCAGAGGTTCTCCGGTGAAGATATCCTCAAGACAAGAATCCCCAGAAGATTGGTACACAACCAAAAGCTCCTAATTCTCCAGCAGTAGTCCGCAAGGGTGTTTCATCCTCAGCAATCAAAATTCTTGTCTTCCTCTGCAACAGTCAAAGATTCACTTTCCCGGCGGCAGTCAAGATTCTTTGTTTCCGGGATTCATTTATCCTCAGCAAAGACAGCTCTTCAGCTTACATGCGCATTCATTTACATTCATATCATAAACATTGATATAACATATTTTGCATCATACATATCATGCAACATAACCTTGTGTTTTAGCTAACATTTCACCCTTTTCAGGATAATATTAAAAGGCTATCATTAACAATTATTCAGATACAGTATGGATACGCCCCAGACACGGCGGTCATTCTATTACTCATTCAAAATCTCAAGTCAGATACAGTATGGATACACCCCAGACACGGTGGTCATTCTACTACTCATTCGGACTACAGCAATCAGATACAGACTAGATAAGCTCCAGACACGGCAGCCATTCTATCTCTCATTCAGATTCGTTTATCCACCTCAAGGTTCAATGCATTTCAAACACGGATACCATTCTGACCCTTACAGCAGCAGTTTGATTCTCCCCAGTGCGTTCGCCACGGAAGTCATTCTGTCTACAATTTTAGATACACTTCAAACACAGAAGTTATTCTATTACTCATACGGATCTCAATCCCAGTTACAGTTTCAGATACACTCCAGACACGGAAGTCATTCTGCTACTCATACAACTTTCAACTTTAGATACAGTCCAGATACGCTCCAAACATGGTTGACATTCTGTCACTCATTCAGAATTTGTCCCCAGCACGCAGTTGCTCCATACAGATGTTTCTCTGTTACCCAGATACAATACAGATACACTCCAGACACGGCAGTCATTCTGATATTTGTTTTACATTCAAACACAGTTACAACTCAGATACGCCCCAGACACGGAGGCCATTCTCCTGCTCATACAAACTCGGTCCTTAGATGCAGTTCAAATACATTCCAGAAACGGGTACCATTTTGATCCTCATTCTTCTGACCCATCACACTGCAGTTCAACAAACCTTCCCGATGGCATCTTTAAGCCCATCTACGACAAGATTTTGTCACCCTTCAGATGGCATCTTTAAGCCCATCTCCAAATAGCATATCTAAGCCCATTCCCGTATCCATTGTTCTGATGAGTGCAAATTTAAGGGCACTCTAGTGTCCAATCTCCTTTACCTTCGAGACGCGAAAGGCAAACCTTCCAATCTAACTCTTCAGGTGCAAGAAGATTGAACAGGGGCAACTGTTGTACCCCAAAATTTTCCCTCTCATTTCTTCAACATTTTCTCACCACAAGACCCTTGGAGCTCAAGATCCAGTTAGGGTTTGCTCTGCTCAAGACTCCTCCTTGCACTGTTGACCCAAATTAGGGTTTGAGTTTGCACAAAGATGTTTTGACCTAAAGTGCCCAAAATGACTTTCATGCTTCATATTGGACTCTCAAGTTTATCCATACCAAGTTTCAAGCCTTGATTCCAATCTTTGCCCAGTCAATTGGACAATTGACCTAGAAATCAGTTGTATTAGGGAAAAAGTCAAATGTGGTCAATTGACAGTCAAACTTCATGATTTTTGACCCACGTCAACATTATGAACTCATATGAACCATTTGGTCAAGTTTGGATCACAATTCCACAAGAAATTTGATCAGATCACCAAAAGGGCAAAATAGTCATTTTTAGGGTTTTGACTGCATAAAGACAATTTTTGACTGTTTGACCTAGCCAATGGCAAACCAAGCTCACATATGGACTCAAAGACCCCATGGAATTGTCTTGACATGTTCAACAAGTTCAAAAGATCCCAAATGCACAAGATTGACAGATGAATTTTCCAGTCAATTGATCAATTTTTGACTGTATACTGAAAAGTCAAACTTTGACTTTTTGGTCAAAATCAAGTGTCAAGATTCATTTTTCATCAAAACATGCCAAATCATGAAACTTGTTCATCAAGAAATCAAAAATCACAAATTAGGGTTTGAAATGAAGAATTTTCATAACTTAGAAATTTTCTAAGTTATGAAAATCCCTAATTTTTCCTAACTTTGTCCCATATTTTCATCAAGATGCATTTAGATTCAAATAAAACTCAAAACATGAAAGTTGTAGTACATTGAAAAATCTACAACTTTGATTCACAGAGTTTCCTCAAAAGAAGCTTGTATCTCAAGTTATGATTTTTGGAACAAGGGTGCAAAACATTCTTAACTTAGAAAAATTTTGACCTATTTTAGGCAGGATTTTTGCCCAACTTCATGGCCACTTTTCACATGCTTCCACTTGGAATTTCAAATTGAATTACAAAGATGGATGGTAGTACACATTCCAAGCTTTCCAAAATGTCCAAGAACTCATCAAACAACCTTGTGGTTAGGGAGAATCGAATTTGGCAATATGAGCAAAAGTCACTTTGATTCATGGCTAAAGGCATGTTCATAACTTGTGCATTTTCAAACTCAGAATATGCAAGCTACATTACAGGCCTCTAATCTCATTTACACTCATAAATTTAATGCCAATCCTTTGTGTTTAAGCCTTATCTTGTGTGTTTAAACATTGCATACAAGATTGAGCCATAAATGGAAAAAGCAATATATCTATTTTTGAAAAGTTGAACTTTATGTCAAATTTGTAAATCAAGAAGTACAAGGCAAATCTCTTTGGCACAAGTTCAGGGACATAACACACTGATCAAGACAAAAAGATGCAGCATACTTGAGGGGCCTAGAGAAGCTTGAAAAACCAACTTGCCATTTCTTACTTAAGATAGAAGAAACCTTGTATAACTCACAACATCTCACATTTCTGCCAAGAGAAGCTTAAGCAAACTTGTTAGACACATCCCAAACAACATAACTGAACTAAGGCACGACCAAAACACCTTCCAAACCTCATCATTCATCAAAACACCATCCTACTGCAGAAAACAGAGTCACCTCTGCAATTGGACTTCCATAACTCAATCCATTCGTGCATTTTTGCTAAAACCAGTTCATACACACTCCATACCACATATACAAGCTATCCCAAGCATTGGACACGACCTGTAACACCTCTAACCAACTTCACCATTTTCACTTTTTTCTGTTTTGCGGGTTGATTGCCATAGCTTGATTCACTTGGTTTCAAAGCAAGCTAAAGGTTGGAATAGCATCCCTGGACTTCAAGCAAGCTGTACCAATCCTCACCTTGCCTTGAAAGTACCTCCATTGCCAGACACGATCCAAGCTGAACAGGTAAGTTCATGGACTTCTATCTCTCAATCTAGGAAGAGTTAGGTTTAGATTTATAAATGAAAAATGTCATATTCATGTCCCTGAAGCTATACATATCCTCACTTTCCATTTATATTGCATATGCTGAGAGTATTTTGAACCTGAACATTGACAAAAAACTAGGTCAGGAATTGGGGGAGAAGAAATTCTCTCTCATTTCTGAGAGTTAGAATGACTTTTTTATATATTTGGAATCGTGACAAGATGCTCTATAACATTGCTGTTGTAAGTTTTTGCTGAATGTCAAAGAATCATGAGATAGCAGAAGCGCGTGTTTTGTTGTTCAAGGATGCTGGAGGTTGAAGAAGACAAAGTCTTTGGGCTGGGCCTGAGATGTTTTCCTTTTCACACCATTGCACTTCACATGCACCCCCTGGCCCATTTTGAGTTTTATTTATCATTTTTAATTTTTTCCTTTTGATTTTGGTTCTATATTTTTATTTAAGCATGAAAAAATATTAAAATTATTTTTCTCACATTTTTTACATTTTATTTGATATTTATTTGGTTTCATTTAGTTTTGTACATAAATAATCATAAATATACTTTTATTTAAAAATAATTAAAAATAATACAAACACTTTTATTTTCTGATTTTTATTTTATTTTATCTTTGAAAACATTTTATAAAAAATATACTTTTTTTTATATTAAATATTTCATTTTTGTACATATAATATATATTTAATAAATAATGTAAATACTTATATATTTATTAGTATATTTAGGTTAAAAACACAAAAATAATACATTTTTATTTTTATTGATATTTAACTTAAAAAATCACTTTTTGACAATATACTTCCTTTTTATTTATTTTTTGTACATAATTAATAAATATTGCATATATTATATAATAAATACCTTTTATTTATAAAATTAGGGTTTTACCCTAAAAACATAAAAATACCAAAAATTAATTCATTTTATTTTTGTTTATTTAACACATAAAAAAATACTTTTTACATACACATAAAAATCATTTTTGCATCTTGCACATTTATTTTATTTTATTTAAGTATTGTGCAATTAATTAATTTGTATAATTCAATTTGGATGTAATAGTTAGATTTTAATTTCTTGCTAAAATATCCCCATTTGAACATTTGTACCTCCCATCCCATATATTGTGTTGTAATAATTTAGGACCTTTAAATTCCGCATTTAAAAGCTTTCTAAATATGCCATGTTAGAATTAGGGTTTTGTATGCAAATCAAAAACAACAAATAGTTTGACCTAAATTCAAGATAAACAAGCATGAAAATGGACAACACTAATCACACTTGCATCCCTAGGGTATTCCACTTGTTGCCTTCAATAATGGGCCATATTGCATGTTAGGTATCTTTGGCAAAAACAAAACAATCAAATGATCATAGTCCCTCGATGACGCTTTCAAAAGTTGCCTAAAAATGATCAAGTCCCTTAAAGGAAAATTTGCCCAAAGATACTTGGCACCATTGCAATCATGGTCTAAACGATGACCCGCGCCCGTCCCGTTAACATCCTAACACAAGATTGTCCACCAAATACAATGGTGGAACAAAATTGTTAAAAGGGTTAAAACATAGTAAAGATCTTTGAGAAATTTAGGGTAGATAGCTCTTGGTTACTTGCCAACTTGCAAAACAAAAACACTTGCCTATTTTTCAAAACACACATCACAACACACTTTCAAAAACCACTTTCAAAAACATTGAAAACTTTTCAAAAGACATACATCTTTGTATACATTCAAACATGGATCATTACAAAGGTTGCCACCACATTGGCCTCTTTTCAAAACATTTTCAAACCCACACACACAAAGCACCATTTCAAACAATTGAAAGCACCATTTCAAACAATTGAAAATCAAGGCAAGTTGATCTAAGCAAGTAACTAAGAGCCCATGGATAACCATGGATAGAAAGGGTGCTAATACCTTCCCTTTCTATAATCTACTCCCCGAACCCAAGAAAACATCTCAAAGGTTTTTGCTGTGCTTTTTGACCTTTCCTTAGGATAAAATAAAAAGTCGGTGGCGACTCTTGCTCAACCGAAACATTTGCGAAAACAAACGCAAAACCCAAGTCAGTTCTCCCACCGTATCACAATTACCCTTTGTCTTCTTGGTGCCCGGGGAGCGTCGATCTTTATGGGGAGGAGTGTGACCTCATTTCTTGAGAAACAGAACCTATTACTTATCGTGCATGGGGCGACGACCACGCCTTGATGGTGATGGATTGTGAGAGTCATGTTACCAGAATCTCTAAGAAGGAGATCTTGACTGGCACTTCTTTTCCCAAGCTTTAATTATGTTTCTTTGATGTAGGATCAGAGCATTAGTCTGATTAAGGGCAGTAAGAAAAGCTGCCATAGCCGGGTCAGCGTTAGCCGAAATTGAGACTGGTTGGATGATTGATGGTAGCTCCTCGGGGAATTTCTTAAACTTTTGATTCTCCAAGAATTGTATGTCATTATCGTCGGTTTCAACCGAGGAGGGGGACTCGGTTAGGCCGTCTCTCCTCTCGAGGATATCCTCAAGGAGGGGCAGTCCTCCACTTCCGTCTATATTTAAGGACAGGAGAGGGCACAATTTTTTCAGAAAGGCGGCCATGATAGGAGTCTTTGAATGTCGCTTTGATCTTTATTTTCGAGGAAAGAAAGATGGGAAAGACAGAGTTCCCACAGACGACACCACTGATCTTACCGGTTGATCAGAACCTGAAGTTGGCTAATAGATGACGTCTACAAGGCTGGAATCTGAGAGGAGGATGGGGTGTACCTGCAAGGTACTCTGACGCTTAAGTAAGTAAGAGTGCAAAGAGATACAAGAAAATTATTAGGGTTCTAGAATGAATGTTAGATACGTGGCCCTCAAGTGTGAGGGTTTATATAGTTCCCCATATGCTTAGTTATTGGTTCCTATTTTTGGGCCTAGATATCAGGTTCCTCAAAAATAGGTAACTGTCATGAATTAGCCGTTATAATGGACAAAGATGCTCGGAACTAGCCTTTACGAACGGGAAGAGAAGCGTTTCAGGGGCAAACGTGATTTCTGGTCGTTCTTGGGTGGCTATCCTCGTGTGGGTTGGCAGAATGAGAAATAACATGTTTGAGCGGGCATAAGTAACCGCGCAGACCCTGGTGGTCAGCAGGTCAGGGTTCCTTGGGTGAGGGGCAGAAGGGATAAAGTGTCATTTATCCTTCACATTTTGTTGGGTCAAGGTTATTGATTCGTCCTACATGGATAAGTGGATTGGGCCCTGCTTAGCCATTGGGCCAGTCCAGAATATAAACTAAAATATAAGATATAGGTGTAATAAGAATCAGGTCATTGAGCTATATTTTATATGTTAAAGAGCATGAAATGAATGATGAGACACATACAATTCGGAAAACATCAATTGATATAGGTTGAATTTCAAATACATCTTAATTTTCAGATTATAAGTTTCTATGTCAATTGAAATGAATGTATTTTCATTAAAATTTTAGTGGAAAAAAAATCCACATAACATATAATAAACTAAACTTCATCTATTGTCAATTTGTATAAGAATTTTTTTAAAAATTGCTAAGTCACATGAAGCCTCTTTCTTGTGACTTAGCAATGTTTATTCTTGTTTTGAGAATGTTTGTCAACAACAACATACAACAACACAATAAATACATGCAACAAAATAAATAAATAAATTCATTTTAGCAACAAAACACTAACAACATACAATATCATAAGATATATTAAATTGTTTCAAGAACGTACCTTTTATTGAAAATAATCGTGGAACTGTAACAAATTATGAAGTTCATCTAGTTTGTGATGCTATAAAAAATAAATACAAGGTGGATGAAGTCTCCACAATAACTTCATATTTCTTGTATTTTTTCCATAGCAACACAAATCATATGTACCATAGCCAAAGTATTCACTTTGTTAAGGGGGTGAAGACGAATCTGAAAAAATGAGAACATTCAACACCTTATCAACTCATACTATATGCTCGCTACCAACATCATCACTATGTATCATACCATTAACCATCCAACATCATAATCTGCAAGGAAACACAACAAACTTCAACTATGAGCATCATCACAATACAACCAACAACCATAAAATCACATTGTTACACACCCAGATACAACACGGCTAAACAAATTTCAAAATAAATTCAATTTGCAAAACAAACTCATAAAAACAAATTCAATCAAAATAGATAACAATTTTTTCATTGTAATCCACACCATACATATCATTTAATCAAATGCTAAATATACACAAAATGTTTTCCACATATTCATCAAATAATTTCAGCAAAATTTCACCAAAATCCTGAAGTTTTCCCTCTCTTTTCTAACAGATTCTCACACGGTTCAACTTTTCACACGAACAAACAAACTCTATAAAGAAACCATAATCCTATTGCTACGCAGCTGAAGTTGAAACAAAACTTTAAAACCATAATCCTAACTTATAAGCATCAACAACATCCATAAGAAGAGTAGAAAGAAAAGAGCAAGTGAAGAGTAAAGAGAGATTTAAAGAGAGAGCAGGAGAATATACCATCTCTGCCACCATCGAAGTTTGCGCTAGACGTTGCTCCGGTCAGGTATCCTTTAAGCTTTCTTTAAGAGTTTCCTGTTTATGGGTAATTGTCATCAGAAAAAACTGATGTATATAAGTTGATGATATGTTAAGATTTTCTTTAAAGAGAAACAACTGTTATGAACTGGGCGACAAATACTTTCGTTCATATATAAAAAAATAGAGTTAATAAGTATTTGGCCTCCTGCCATTTGGACGAACTTTGAAAAATACCTCTATAAAAAAATTTAAGATTCATTCCTTAACATTGTTTTGATTCTTCTTGAAACCCAACCAGCATAATATTTGAGGTGACAATTTTTTAAAAATATTTTATTATTATTTTTAATAATGTAGATGATTTATTGTCATTTATTATTATTTTTTAATTCCAAGTGATATTTTATATTAATATTTTATTATTTTAGTGTTAGTAGTTAAAATTCAAAGCTTCAAAATATGGTCCTAACGAGTATTAAACTCAAGACGTCACATATGCAAAGATTCCTCCATTCCACTGCGCTGTTAGCTTTGGTACGTATAAATATATATATAAATTGTAATGTTTTAAAGTTATAATACTGAAATCTTTAAATTATTTTTAAAAACATAAATATATATAAATTAGTATTTTTAAAATCGACAATTTATATAAATTTTATTTTTAAAAACAACAATTTATATAAATTACTATATTAATATTTATTTTAATTTATAAAAATAATATATTTATAAATTAATACTATAATACATAAAACTATAAACAATATATTTAGTATAACATTTATATATATGTATAACATTTTATAAAAACATAGATAAAACGTTAACTATAATATTTATATATACGTTATATTTTATATTACATTATAATTGTTATATAGTAAAACAACAATACATTGTTTTTTTAAATTAATTTTCTGATTTTGAATATTATATTTTATAATAATATATTTAGTATAACATTTATAAATTAATTGTTTTTATAGATAATATCATAGTAAAACAGTCTATTTATAAATCTATAAAAACCACAATATATAAAATATTTTCAAATTATATTCAAATAGATTAATTTATGAGAACGTTACAATGCCTAAATAAATTCTATTTTAATTGAAGTGTTTTTCAAATATTTTTATATAGTGTATAAGAACAATATATTATAATGTTACAAAGCATAAACAAATTATATTTTAATTGATAGTGTTTTTCAAATATTTATATATTCTATAAGAACAATATGATATGTATTAACTTTATAAATGTTTGATATATATTGCATTGTGATCTGACCTGATCAGAAATAGACCGTCACGGCTGGCTCCGAGCAGAAAGTTTTTTTGAACGAGGTGGGGGGTACCTGCAAGGCACTCCGATGCTGAAGTAAGTAGGAGCACGAGCAGATAATAGCAAGTGTAAGGGTAGAATGATCAATACCTGACCCTCTGGAAGCAGAGGGTATTTATAGCCCCCAGCGCTGGGCCAAGGTTCCTTCACTGGGCCGGGCAGGTTTGGCCCAATGGAGGAACTGCCAGGTTCTACGTGCGTAGTGGGGACCCGCACGTGGTCCCCTTCCTGGATGTTCTGCGTGAAGTGCGGGCGGACGGAGACGCGGTCTTTTCGGAGTATCGTTGGGGAACAGTGGACTGAGTTTGCCCTAGCTGGGGTGCTCGAGGTAACGTCGAGCTGGGCCTCAGAATGTGGTACTGGACCACCTCATGTCGAGCTGGAGGTGTATCGTCGAGCCAGTGACTGCGCGTCGAGCACGGTCTCACTCTTTGGTCGGCGTGGCCCTTGTAAGTCTATTTGGACTGGGCCTCTGGGCCTTTGCAATGCTTTTGGGCCTGTCGGGCCCAGTCCAGAACAGGAGCCCCCCAAGTCGTGGTTCCTTTGTGAGGAGCCATGACTTGAACTCAGGTCGCTTCCTCATCGAGGTCTCGTGCCCGGGACAGAGGTGTGGGGCCTCGAGGGCCTCCTCGTGTCGTGCTTGGGGACATCTTCCGAGGTGGATGCCCGGAGGATCCTTACCGGGCGCATCTGTCGAGCATGCTAGGTATCTTTCGGGAACTGTGCCGCCACCCTATGGGGATAGGGTCATCATTGCGTTGGGAGCAGCGCGTCGAGGAGAGGGAGTCCGTGGTTGCCCGAGGTGACGTTTGGTATTCCACGTCATCACTATAAATAGGAACCTTGGGCCCCATAACACGTTTCTATTCTCTGCGCTCTCTCTGCTGCAGCTCTTCCAGATTTTTTCCAGTTGCGACTTTCTGTCACAGATTCTTCTACTCCGTAGCCAAATCCTACTCTTTGATTCAAGTAAGTGGTCTATCTTCTTCATTTTTTTGTTAGAATGCATGATTTTTGGCGTTTGTAGATGTTTTAGGGCCGTGCGCGTGGGATTAGCCCGATAAACTCATACTTAGCCCGACATATTCATGCCTAGGACCGGCAAACGCATGTTTGTGGTCGGCGTATTCATAGTTTTAGGTGATAAACTTCAGCACTGCCCGGGGTCTTAATGATCCAGGGCGCCTGATTCATGATCGCGCCCGGTATGTTCATGGTCTTGGCCGTGGGCCTCATGGTGTGGCTTGCCATGTTCATACCTTGGGTCGACGTGTTGGAGAGTGACCGTGTAGTTGGTCTGAGGAAGAACACCGAGTTTCAGGATGTCGGGGAGGCAACCATTCGTGGAAACGGACTACGTGGTCGTGAATGGGACGACGTGATTTGTCGAGCGTATGGCTTCGTGCCCAATTGACTGGTTTTCCGTGCTCTGCAGGTAACCATGGCGGACGAGCCGAGCTCCTCCGGGCGTCACGATCGTGAAGAACAAAGCGCCGACGAGTCGGTCAACCTGATTGATACTGTGACCGACCCTTCGCTGGATTGGGTGGGCGTCGAGCCTCGAGGGATCGCGTCGATCTACAACCGAGACGACCGGGATCCGTATGCTGTCATTGAAGCGGGCCAGGGCCAGCCCGACTTCCAAAAGAACTTCGTAGTCATGCGCCCTTCATTCCGTGCAAGGATTTGCTCGGTCTATCCGGAATATAGCTTCGCGATGTATGAGATCGCGTTCAAAGACCTAGGGCTGCGACTGCCCTTCACTGATTTCCAGGTCGGGGTCTTCACTCACCTGGAGCTGGCCCCGTCCCAGCTACATCCAAACTCACTCGCCTTCATCCAGGCGTTTGAGTTGACGTGTCGCTACCTGAGGATCGGGGCGACCATACCGCTCTTCTTCCAGATTTTTCACCTGCAGCGCCAGTCCCGAGGAGGGAAACATAGTTGGGTCTCCCTGAAGCAGTCGAGGAGACTCTTCAAAATGTATATGGACTCCGTGAGGGGTTTTAAAGATAAGTGGTACGTGGTGCGGCCAGTTACCACCTCTGCTTTAAGTTCTCTTTTCGAGGAGGAGGAGCCGCTGAGTGACGAGGACGGGGAGGCGGTTTTGGGCGACGATGGGAACCCTGTGTTGGCCCGTACAGCTAAAGTCCCTGTGCACTGGATGTCCCGGCATTACGAGCATGGGACTGGTTATTACCATACTGCTGTCGGGGACATGTGCTCGGAAGACGAGGAGGCGTACGCCGCACTTTGCCGGTTTGTCGATAGCTTCCATCCTGCCTGGTGGGTTACGCGGGAAGGGGATGATATCTTGGACAAAGATGGTTACCCAACGTTCGAGTCCCGTCCGATTGATACCAAGGCGCTCGTGGAGTGCCTGACGTACAGGCAGGCTGCCCGTCTGTTAGGTTGTTTATTGCTTGAATTTCTTTGCTCGTCATTTATTTATGAGTTTGCTCGATACTGACCCAACTTTTATTTTGTGCAGGTTCGATGGCTGGTCGACATGAAAGGCTCTTGAAATTATCTTGCGACCAGAAGCGAGGCAGGAGGGTCGTGAAGGCCCCACAGGCGACGAGGATGGGCCCACCACACAGTCCAAGTGCTCCTCAGTCGGTGAGGGTGGACTCGCCGTCAAGCTCGGGGGCCGCGTCGGATGGGACCCCAGAAGTTGAAGAGATCGACCCTAGTGCCGTCTTGATACAGAGGAAGAGAACCCGTGTGGAAAGTGGTCCGACAGTTGGCGAGGACGCCGGTGTCGTTAAGTCTTTCGCCTTCCCTCCTTGCTTCGAAGAGGCGGGCTTTTTCGAGAGATTCCCTCTGACAGTGATTGCCGACGAAGCTGCAGCCATAAAAAAGATGAGTAAAGAGGACCGGAAGACGCATCTGGCCGCCAGCATGGACGGGCTGGTAAAAATGGCCGAGATGGCTTTGGTGCTATCCGAGGATGGAGGGGATCCTGCCCGTGTTGAAGAACTCGAGCAGGAGAAGGCGGCCCTGACCTCGAGCTCGCGGAAGTTGAAGGTCGCTCTGGAACGCTCCGAGGAGATGTTCCGCGAGCAGACGGCGACGCTCGATGCTGAGAGGGAGATGTTGACCCTGGAGAAGGAGAAGTCGGGAAAGTTGGCCGAGGAGGGGGAGCTTCTTCGGGCAGACCGGGATCGTCTGGGGGCCGAAGTCGAGCGCTCGGCCCAGCAGATCGAGGAAATGAATGCTGCCATGCAACCTACCGAGGACGAGCCTGAGGACATAGTGGCTTTGAAGAGTCGGTTGGAGCTGGTTGCCCATATCCGGCTCCTCGAGGCGGATTGCGTTGGTGCCCTGGAGGATGGGTTCAACTCCGCGGTCGGTCAACTCTCCTTGCTAAACCCTGGTCTGGTTACTGAGGGTATCGGCCACACACATCAGATCATGGATGGCGTGATCGTTCCTTCGCCCGACTCTCCAAGCGCCGACAATGACGGTTCCGGGGAGACCTGACTAGGATAGCGGGCCTGCGTGCCCTTGACATTTGTATTCTTTGGGTCTGCGTGCCCGTTTGTTGTACGTTACGAACATCGCCGGCCTTCTTGGTCGGTTTATAATTGTTTTATCGCCTTCGGGCATTTATATCAATGCTGTTTTACATTTTGGATGTTTTGCCCTTGTTTGAAATCATATATTTGCATGAATTTTTAGCCTAAGTCATGGGCCCGAGGAGTGCCCGTAAGTGGCTTTGATTTGGCGAGCGAGTCTGCCCGTCTTCCGTTTGCATGCGTGTCCGGCCCTCATTCGCTGGCCAGAGTCACGTAAGTGTTGTCCTCGAGGGGAGAGACTTCCCTTTGACCCTTTTAGAAGGCCCGTTATTCTTGATGGCATGTCGGGCATTTTGGAGCGAAGTTGCTCGGTCGGGCGTGGAGCCCGTTAGGGACTATTTGCCCTTGGTGTGAACTGCCCATCGCGAGCTGGGTGTTCTGCCTTATGGGTACAACGACGGTGGGGCTCGGTATAGCTGTCCACGTCGGGCACTGTCGATCGTCATCGGTTACCGCGCGATTCTGTGCCATTTGGCCGTATGTCGGGCTTGTACCTTAGCCTCATACGAAGTCGGACGTTTTTCCTCGTTGACCGAGCGCGGGTGCTGTTGGTCGAGGGTCCCAGGTGTTGGCAGTTTCTAACTGTAGTACTGCTTTAGCTTAGCAGCGTTCCAGGGTCGTGGTAATGGCTCTCCGTCTAATTGCTCGAGGTAGTATGTCCCGGTACCCGTGGTGCCGTGGACGCGGTAAGGTCCTTCCCAGTTCGCGGCCAACTTCCCTTCGCGGGAATCTTTCTGGTTCCTGCGTAATACCAGACTGCCGATTTCGAACTCGCGCTTGATGACCTTGTCGTTGTGGCGCAGAGCCACTCGTTGTTTTAGGGTGGCTTCGCGCAGGGCTGCACCCGATCGGATTTCCTCGACTAGGTCGAGTTCATCCCTTAGTGCTTCGTCGTTCATTTCTTTGTCGAGGGGATCCTCCGTTCGTCGGGATGGTTCCATGATTTCGACCGGGATGACAACCTCGGTGCCATACGTCAGTCGAAATGGTGTCTCACCCGTCGTTGAGTGGGGTGTGGTGCGGTATGCCCATAAGACGCTGTGGAGCTCCTCGACCCATCCTCTTTTGGCTTCTCCTAGACGACGTTTGAGCCCTCGGAGGATGACTTTGTTCGCGGCTTCGGCCTGCCCGTTGGTCTGAGGGTGCTCGACCGACGTGAAATGTTGTTTTGTCCCAAGTTTGGTGACGAAGTCCCGGAACCCGTGGTCGGTGAACTGGGTACCGTTGTCGGTCACCAGGGCCTGCGGAATTCCGAACCTGGCGAGGACGTTTCTTTTGTAGAAACGGAGGATATTGTGTGAGGTGATTTTTGCGAGCGCCTCGGCCTCGATCCACTTCGTGAAGTAATCGACGGCAACGATAAGAAATTTGTTTTGATAGGTTCCTTGCACAAAGGGCCCGAGGATGTCCATGCCCCACCAGGCGAACGGCCACGGGGACGACAATGTGTTCAGCTCGTGCGGGGGGGGCGAGGTGCATATCCCCGTGCTTCTGGCACTTGTCACATTTTTTCACGTGTTCCTTGGCGTCCTGTTGCATCGTCGGCCAGTAGTATCCTGCTCGAAGGGCTTTCCTTGCCAAAGATTTACCGCCCATGTGCTGGGCGTTAATTCCTTCGTGTATCTCCTGCAGTACGTCGGGGATGACGGACTCGTCGATGCATTTCAGGAGGGGAATGGAGAATCCTCTTCGGTACAGTTTCTGCTCGAGAACAACATAGGAACATGCTCGTCGCTTGATTATGGCAGCTTCGGCCTGGTTCGACGGGAGTTCTCCTTTTGTCAGGAAATTATAAACCGGGGTCATTCAGGACGTGGCATCCCCGATGGCATGGATCTCGACCGTAGCCGAGGGTGGTTCGATACTTGGACGCGCCAGAGATTCCTGGATGACGGATTTATTCCTGCCCTTCTTTCGTGTGCTCGCGAGTTTGGACAATATGTCCGCCCTCGTGTTTTGTTCGCGGGGAACATGAGAAATTTCTGCTCGTACGAACTTTGCCATGTGTTTTTTGACTAAGTTCAAATATTCGATGAGGTTATCGTTTTTGGCCTGGTAGCTTCCCTGTACTTGAGAAGCGACGAGCTGGGAGTCGGTGTAAATTTGTACCTCGTGGGCTCCCAGGTCCTCGGCTAGTCTCAGTCCTGCGAGCATGGCTTCGTATTCTGCCTGGTTGTTTGACGTCGGGAAGGAGAGAACTAAGGAGTGCTCGATCACTACGCCTTCTTCGTTTTCCAGGAGGATCCCCGCGCCGCTACCGGACGAGCTAGACGCTCCGTCGACGAAGATGGTCCACTTGTGTTCCTTCCCCGGGGGAAGGTCGTGAGTGGTCATCTCAGCGACGAAGTCGGCCAAGGCTTGTGCTTTCAGGGCCTTCCTGCTCTCGTATTGAATGTCGAATTCGGAGAGTTCCAAGGACCATTTCAGCATCCTGCCCGCCATATCTGGCCGACCTAGGAGATGCCTCACCGGCTGGTCGGTTCGCATGATGATGGTGTGGGCTAGAAAGTTGTGTCTGAGCCTCCTCGCAGCGTTGACGAGGGCCAGAGCAACCTTTTCTATCTGCTGATATCTGCTTTCGGGCCCTTGTAAGGCTTTGCTCGTGAAGTAGACAGGTTTCTGCCCGTCAGGGGTCTCGCGGACAAGGGCTGCGCTGATGGCTTCGTTCGAAACGGCCAAGTATAAGTACAACGATTCCCCGTCGTCTGGTCGAGATAGCACGGGCGGTTGAGACAGGCTCTGCTTCAGATGGCGAAGTGCGTGCTCGCATTCCTCGTTCCATTCGAAGGCTGCTTCCTTTCGAAGGAGTTTAAAGAAGGGGAGGGCGTACTGAGCGGACTTCGCGACGAAGCGGGATAGTGACGTCAGCATGCCGTTCATGATTTGTATCGATTTCTTCGACGTCGGTGTCGAGAGGTCCAACCAATTTGGCATCAAATATCGCTTGCCAAAATTAGTGAAGACCACCTTCATCTCATTCAAGTCCTTATGGCTCTTCATCCCGAATATGAAGCCGTACGAGCCTCACTGTTGCATCGAAATCTGCTTCCATCATTGGACACTGCTATTCAAGAAATCATTTTTGAAGAAACGCGTCTGAATCTAGACAAAACTCCTCAAATGGATGCTTCTCTTGCAACTAATCGATTCTCACATCAAAAATTGAATCATCATCCATGTAAGAATTGCAATCGCACTGGTCATATATTTTCTAACTGTCCTACTATAGAGTGTAGGTACTGCCATGGTATCGGTCACATTCTTGAACATTGTCCCACACGACCTCTAAAACAAAATCGTGGCTTCACCAAATCCAAGAATGTTCTAACGTCTGGATCTTCCTCCATCTCTGCTGCTGCCATTTGGAGGTGTATCGTCGATCCAGTGACTGCGCATCGAGCACGGTCTCACTCTTTGGTCGGCGTGGCCCTTGTAAGTCTATTTGGACTGGGCCTCTGGGCCTTTGCAATGCTTTTGGGCCTGTCGGGCCCAGTCCAGAACAGGAGCCCCCCAAGTCGTGGTTCCTTTGTGAGGAGCCATGACTTGAACTCAGGTCGCTTCCTCATCGAGGTCTCGTGCTCGGGACAGAGGTGTGGGGCCTCGAGGGCCTCCTCGTGTCGTGCTTGGGGACATCTTCCGAGGTGGATGCCCGGAGGATCCTTACCGGGCGCATCTGTCGAGCATGCTAGGTATCTTTCGGGAACTGTGCCGCCACCCTATGGGGATAGGGTCATCATTGCGTTGGGAGCAGCGCGTCGAGGAGAGGGAGTCCGTGGTTGCCCGAGGTGACGTTTGGTATTCCACGTCATCACTATAAATAGGAACCTTGGGCCCCATAACACGTTTCTATTCTCTGCGCTCTCTCTGCTGCTGCTCTTCTAGATTTTTTCCAGTTGCGACTTTCTGTCACAGATTCTTCTACTCCGTAGCCACATCCTACTCTTTGATTCAAGTAAGTGGTCTATCTTCTTCATTTTCTTGTTAGAATGCATGATTTTTGGCGTTTGTAGATGTTTTAGGGCCGTGCGCGTGGGATTAGCCCGGTAAACTCATACTTAGCCCGACATATTCATGCCTAGGACCGGCAAACGCATGTTTGTGGTCGGTGTATTCATAGTTTTAGGTGATAAACTTCAGCGCTGCCCGGGGTCTTCATGATCCAGGGCGCCTGATTCATGATCGCGCCCGGTATGTTCATGGTCTTGGCCGTGGGCCTCATGGTGTGGCTTGCCATGTTCATACCTTGGGTCGACGTGTTGGAGAGTGACCGCGTAGTTGGTCTGAGGAAGAACACCGAGTTTCAGGATGTCGGGGAGGCAACCATTCGTGGAAACGGACTACGTGGTCGTGAATGGGACGACGTGATTTGTTGAGCGTATGGCTTCGTGCCCAATTGACTGGTTTTCCGTGCTCTGCAGGTAACCATGGCGGACGAGCCGAGCTCCTCCGGGCGTCACGATTGTGAAGAACAAAGCGCCGACGAGTCGGTCAACCTGATTAATACTGTGACCGACCCTTCACTGGATTGGGTGGGCGTCGAGCCTCGAGGGATCGCGTCGATCTACAGCCGAGACGACCGGGATCCGTATGCTGTCATTGAAGCGGGCCAGGGCCAGCCCGACTTCCAAAAGAACTTCGTAGTCATGCGCCCGTCATCCCATGCAAGGATTTGCTCGGTCTATCCGGAATATAGCTTCGCGATGTATGAGATCGCGTTCAAAGACCTAGGGCTGCGGCTGCCCTTCACTGATTTCCAGGTCGGGGTCTTCACTCACCTGGAGCTGGCCCCGTCCCAGCTACATCCAAACTCACTCGCCCTTCTTCCGGATTTTTCACCTGCAGCGCCAGTCCCGAGGAGGGAAACATAGCTGGGTCTCCCTGAAGCAGTCGAGGAGTGTTGCACCCCAAAATTTGCCCTCCCATATTCTTCAAGAAATTGCCAAGCCAAGCTTCAAAATTCCCCAAGGGTTATGCAGTTCAACTGTCTCCTATACAGTCAAAACTAGGGTTTGTGTTCTGGTCAAGAAAAGGAAGTTTTCAAAGGCTCAATCAAGTCCCATATGCTTACGAAGATGGTCAAGTATCCTCATATCAAGTTTCAAGGCATTCAGCTCAAGATTTCACAGTCAAAACCCTAAATTGCACTACAGTCAACTGTAGGGGCAAAATGGTCATTTGACAGTCAAAAGTTCAAATTTTTGGTCAACATATCATTTTGAAGCCACAAACATCATTTGACCAATGCTTGATCATGATTCTCAAAATTTGGCTCAGAAATCATCAAGATGCAAAAGTTTCCTTATTTGGACAGCTGAAAAAGGCAACTGAAATTGACCAGGGCATAACTTTCACATGGATTATCAGAAAAATTCCATCCAAAGCTCATTTTTAAGAGAACGACATTTCCTACAATTCATCTTCATATTCCAAGTCCAAGAAATGCTCTCACAAAAAGTTATTAATTTCAACATTATAGGTCATTTTCAAAAGTCAACAAAAAGGGACTTTAAGTCAAAGACCATAACTTGAGATTGGTAAATCAAAATGACATGGGACCAAAGGCATTAGTTAGAGGACTCAAAGACATTTCCAAAATGTCCAAGAACATGTGAAAAGCTTAAAAATTGAGCAAGTTATGCCTTGTGGAAGTTGGGAAATTTTTGGGAATTTTGAAAAGTCAACTTTACTTCAAATGACCTAAATTTGCTAATGGGCCTATTTTTCTTCCATGATTCATCATTCCAAGCCTATGCACGACCACTTGGCCCAAAGGGAAGTATTTTCTCATTTTTTAGTTATTTATTTGAATTTATATTAATATTAATTCATTTAAATTATTTAAATATATAGAAAATATCTAACTTGACCTAATGAATCCTTTTGTACACATTTTAGGCTCAATAATTCGTGCCTAAGCCAATTTGGAAAGATTTGGAGCATTGGGATATGATTTGTGCAAAAATAACATGAAAAAAGATATGAAAAGATCCTTAACAAATCAAATATCCAAACCATGATTACAAGGGATTTTATTCAAGTTTCTTAACCTAATTCATTCCTACATAATGCTGGAACACAAACCTAATGGCATGAGACAAAAAAGCTGCGCTCAAGAATACATCACAAACTTGAAAATTTTCCATAAAAAACTCAATTCTGAAAAGCATTCTAGGGGACGATTCAAGCCCTAATCTTGATCCCAATCGCTTCATTGTGGTTCTCTGAACGTGTTCTAATCACAAACAACAACCAAAGCTCCAAGAATT
Organism: Vicia faba; assembly: GCA_948472305.1. NCBI lineage: Eukaryota > Viridiplantae > Streptophyta > Magnoliopsida > Fabales > Fabaceae > Vicia > Vicia faba. The sequence continues at coordinate 1,617,986,067 of OX451736.1, forward strand.
GGTAGATCATACTCAGACTGTGTCTCAAAATTTTTGAAATCGTACATCATGATTCATACATCCTTTGCCATTTTTATTTATTGATTCATGTTTGTTGTGAGTTTTTGAAGCTAACTAACCCCTTTAATTGCGTTTTTCTGTGCTATACGAGATTATACCATGATTGAATATTAGGGTTTCCTGAGCTTCAAATTAGGGATTCTTAATAGAGGAAAAATTGGACCTCCCCAGTACCACCATTGCAATCAACGCATCTGGACGAAGAAATTGAGATAGTCGCGCCTAATTTATGTTTAGAATTGAGCTATTCGCTATTTTTCTAAAAGCTGCCTAAACCCACGCCTCTAAAACCGTTGCTTAAGGTTTGTGTTTCAGGAGAAAAGGAAGAAGACAATGCAGTGTCAGGCGTGGATTGGTCCGTTCAAACTCTCGCGCCAAAATTCCACTAATGCGTTACTTTCTCTTTTTTTTATTTGTTTATATATTATATATCAAATTGGTTTCATAGCTCAGCTGGCAGGCATTGATAAGCGTTCACATCCAAGACCTGGGTTCGAACCCCAGGTCTGTATATTTGCCATGTTATTTTTCCTTAAATATTCCTATGCAGCGCCTATGACGTGATCCATAATGCACCACCAGATCTAAGTGCCCACGTGTCCAGGAGGTTCACATCCAAGGCTGAAGAGTGGTGTACACCATGAGCGTGAGTCAACGTTGCTACACGTGACTCTGAAAAGTCCCCAAGGCCATGCTTATTGGGCCTGATTTGCTGAACCAAAACCTCCATATTGGGGCTACCCCCCCCCCTGGTTTGCCATTCTTTTTATTTTTCTTATGTTTTATTTAATTTATTATTTTATTTTCTTGATTGTTTAATTTAATTAATTATTGCCATAAAATATAAAAACATCACAAAATCAGAAAAAAGATTAACATAATAAAATATTTATTTTATTTATTTTTTTTATAAATAATTAACAGGTAAATAAATTTAGTAAAATAGGTTTTAACTTTAATTCTTTTAATAACTAAAAATCCAAAAAATATAGAATTTAGGTTTAATTGTTAATTTTGATTCCTTTTAATTTCCCCTTTTTATAATAATAATATTTATTTTATTTATTTTCTATAATTAAATTTTGCATGTAAATTAACTTAGATTTAAATTAGGTTAAAAATTCAATATGTTTTTCCTTAATAACTTAAAAAATAATTAGAACTAGGTTTAGTGTTTTATTTTAAATTTGAAATTAATTCTTTTTCTTTTAAATCTTAACAAAATACAAAAATACTAAAAAAAAACATTTTCTTTTAATTTGTTAATTGTAATTTCTCATTAACTTTAATTCTTTGCAAAAGGGTCCAACGCCCATGTTCATAATTTATTTAATTTCGCGCATTTATTTTATGTCATTTATTATAATTATGTAATTCTCCCAAAGCGTTGTAACAATTTTACTTTTCGCACTTTTATTTTACTTCTTTACTTTTTGTCAAATCGGGTCCTGGTTAATTTTGGCGATGTGGACCCGCGCCATTTGTAATAGTTTAGATTTATTTTCCCGCAAACTTTATAACTGTTAAATAAGCATGCAAGAATGAATGGCTCTAATTAAAATCAAGCGTAGAACACAAATAAACATGACAAGACAAATGCAAACGAAAACGACACACGAATCGCACACACCACCCCTAGGGTACGCCTCGCTGTTGCCTTGCCTTCGAAAGGTGATCGTCGAGTAGAGGATGTTTTAGTAAGTCCTCATGATCCGGGAACCTGGCATGAGGGTAGCTTCTAAGGTGTCTTCCCATTGCTCCGGTGATCACCATGTCCCGAACCTCGAATTGACCCGAACACCTCCAATGGTGGTGCTACCTACCTCTCAATGGTGGGATGGCACTACTTTAAAGGACATCTACACAGACGAATTCCTTAGGGTAGGTAGGTTCTCAAGGATACTTGCTCTAATCTCAAAACAAAATCAAAAATACTTTTCACACCAACACATTTTCAAAAAGCTTTCGAAAGCATTTTTCAAACACTCTTGAGGACTGATACAAGAGTCGAACTGAAATTTTCAAAGAAACTTTTTTAAAACCCACAGTTGAAAAGCAAACAAACCATTTTGAAAACACATTGAGCAAGTATCTAAGAGCCCATGGATAACCATGGATAGAAAGGGTGCTAACACCTTCCCTTTCTATAACCTACCTCTCGAACCGAGAGCAATCTCTTTAAGGAATTTTTCTGTGCTTTTGTCCTTTCCATTTAGAGAAAATAAAAGACGGTGGCGACTCTTGCTTCCGCGACATTTCGCGAACCAGCGTTAAACAGTCAGTTCCAGATCCACCGATCACAGAACTGGCGACTCTGCTGGGGAGATATTTATAAAGTGAGGTGTACCTTAGGGTTAGTTCATAACTGTGTTTTCAATTGCTTTCCTTGTTTGCTTTAAATTGTGGGACTGTCTTGGGAGTTCTATAGATCCTAACTCGGATCTGGGGATACCTTCTTAGAAAGTAGCAATAAGGCTGTGAGGGAACTGTGCGGGGTATACCGACATGGTTGAAACAGTCTGCTACGTTGATGTGGCACTTTGGTGTGTACCGGTAACCCTTGAGTTCAGTCAAGGAGAGTACGGGGCCTCCGCGTGGTGTCATGAAGCATCAACAGACCTTAGGAACCTTAATTGAACTATCTTGGCCTCTTTAGGGTAGTGAGATAACTGACTTTGGTGCAGTCCGAGGTTGGTTGATACTCGATACTACGCTCAATTGAGGGTTGCTTTCCTGGAATATTTCGGTCGCCAGTTCAGTGGCTAAACCGAAACGATGAACAATGAAAGCAATCCCGTGATATTGGGAACCTTAGAACCCGGTTACTTTGATTAGGACAGGTTGAGCCCACCAACTTCAAGAGGGTACTACCCAGACCCCATGCTGGCCTTAAATCCTAAGGGTTTCTCTTGTGTGACTTGTGTGCCTTTGTACTTGCCTACTTGCATGCTTGTTAGCTGACACATGAACTACTTGCAGGTTTTGTTTATAGTCCTTAACCAGGACTCATGACAAGGTTTACCAAATTTCTTGCAGGTTGTGTTTATAGTCCTTAACCAGGATTCATGACAAGGTTAACCAAATTTCTTGCAGGTTTTGTTTATAGCCCTTAACGGGGACTCATAACAAAGTATATTGAGTTTCTTGCAGGGTTTGTTTATAGTCCCTAATTGGGGCTCATAACAGGGTCACTTACGTTATCCCATGCATAGCATGACATCATACCATTGCATACATCCTAACCCATTTCAAGGATCTCAAAGGCTTGTGATGCAGGTCATGATAAACCAATTACCCAGCAAGGGGCAAAGGGGATTTATTTTCCTCTAGCCAAGGTTGTCAGGGGCTATGACCCACTGGATATGGTGAGCCTTTGACCCTTGAAAAAGGGCTCTCTACAACATGAAGTACCTTCAATCAAGTTACCAGTTTTCAAATGCTAACAAATTTTCTTGTTTACCCCGCGAGGTCCTTGAAATCATTGCATGCATGTCATACATCTCATTGCATTGCAGGTGTCCCTTTGACAGGTTGCTTACCCTTCTTCGCTGTTTATTTCAGCCGATCGTCATGAATCCTGAATCTTCAACCGAGCACACTATCAAGGCCCTCCAGGCTCAGAACGCCCAGTTCCAAGGGCTGATCATGAATTTGACCCAGGGGCAACAAGATCTGAAGGCTTTGCTCTTGAAGAAAGAAAAGAAGAAGAAGAGGACTGTTTTGTTCAGCCCTAGACGCAGATCTGGGAATACACCGCAGACTGAAACTGAGAGGACAACCCCATCTGTGAGGGAAAGCAGTCACCATGAGAGAAGGGTTCCCAGTCCAGAGGTCTCTGACAATGAACCAGATTTCGACGACGAACAGTACCCTCCGGCTGAGGACAAGTACAAACAGTTGGAAGACCGGCTCAGTGCTATGGAGATACAAAAGGTGCCTGGCCTGGACTTCGAGGATCTAGGTCTGTCTTCCGGGGTAGTGATCCCGCGCAAATTCAAGGTACCTGCTTTTTCTAAATACGATGGGGCATCCTGTCCTAAGTTGCATCTCAGGGCTTATACAAGGAGGATCCAACCCTATACAGCCGATAAGAACTTATGGATCCATTTCTTCCAAGAGAGCCTTTCGGGGACTCAGCTCGAGTGGTTCTATCAACTGAATGGAGCCAACATCCGTACCTGGGAAGACTTAGCCACTGCATTTTACAAACACTACCAGTATAATGCCGACCTCGCTCCCATGCGTACTCAGCTTCAGGGGATGTCTATGGGTATAGGCGAAGGCTTCAAAGAGTATGCTCAAAAATGGAGGGACCTCGCTGGAAGGGTACAACCACCTCTGATTGACCGCGAGCTCGTCGACATGTTCTTGGGGACCCTGTCTGGTCCATTCTTCAACCACCTAATTGGGAATTCCGCTGCTGGGTTTACAGATCTTGTCTTGACTGGGGAGAGAATCGAAGCTGGTATCAAGTCGGGGAAGATTCAAGAAACCGCACCTGCTGATACTCAGAAAAAGCCCCACAGTGGAAAGAAAGAGTCCAATGCCATACATGGTAAAAAGGGTCGTCATGATGCAGGGGCAATCCAGATTTCTGATCCCACGCCCGTTCAGCCAAGAAAGAGCAATAGGCGTAGGATAAAGCATAAAGATAGGAAATATACTGACATCAACATGTCTTTGTCTCAGGCATTACAGCAATTGCTGAAGGCGAAAATGATCACACTTAAGGATCCTCCTCAAAATCCTGACACTTCCTCTCCCAAGTACAATCCGGGCATGAGATGTGCCTACCATTCTGACAGTCCTGGACATGACACCGACGACTGTTGGACCTTGAAGAACAAGATCCAGGATTTGATTGACGCCAAGGAGGTCGAGTTTGAACGCTGATCCTACACCAAATCATCGAGAATGTCTTTTGTTCATTCAAATGTTCAAGTTGTATTTTTCTTTGATTGTTCAAACATTTATTCATGTTAAACATTGTTATCACATTAATGCATCGCTTATGTCTATTTTGAATCAATATATTCGTATTCACTAAACGCAAATTATTTTCATATTTTTTCTGATATCAACTCTCTAAAATTCTAAGCCTCTTGAGGGAGGATGACGAAAACGATACCACGACCTACAGTATGCTTTTGAACAGACCCCGCTGATGAGGTACAGGCATTGTTTCAATCCCCAAACACTGGAGTTATAAGGATGATAAACCCTCGTCAACCCATCTGAGCCAAAGAAGTAGGAGTTTTATTTTTGAAAATCAAAACCCTTAATCATAACCTGGGGCAGGGTAGTCCCTCAGTTGATCCAAGTGCATAACGAATGGCACCAAAAGTCTTTACAAAACGAAGAAAGACGGTGATGGTTCAGAACAATCATAAGGACAGGCAGTCACTATAAATAAAAATAAAAATTAAAAAAAAAAAAGCCCAAGAAGTCAAAACCTATAAGGAGACTTACAAAACTGGGGCATCCCGCTGACTGTAATTCCACAAAAGGAAATAGTTCAGGCAAAAAAAATAGGGACCATAAAATCAAAAAGAAAGAGGTCATACAAACCCTCAACAAAAGGAATGACTGCCTATTCAAAATAAGTTATCAATATCCGAATCATCACTGGAAAATCAGAGCAAAGACTCAAACAAGGTCTAACGTATGATCAATTGAGTTTAGGTTTGGAGAACATCACGAAGAGCGGGTGGGTACAAATAAAATTTGAGCCTTTATCCTTTGTTTCTTAAACCGTGAACCAGGCCACGTTATAACCCTTAAAAGTCCTAGCTGAAGCATGGGTTAGTTCGAAAGCATACTATTACGAAGGTATCCTGACTCCTTAAGGCTACGGTAAATGCAGAGTTGACATCATGTTTTATAAACATTCACATGTTTTATGAAAAAGAATACATTTTCAAAATCTTCAAGACAGACATAGGCTTTGCATTTTTAACATAACTTTGTTTGCGTATGACTTTTGTTTGAACAGCAGGGAAATTCGCACAATGAAAGCCTAATGAACAAGAGTATCTCCAATCAAGGGGCATGACATGATCATGGTCTATTATCTGGGGCAGTCCAATCAAGATTTGGAGAATCTCTCAAAGGCCAAACAGCCTGGGGCAAATCTCCTCCTGAGTCACTTGGGGCATTCCAGCAACGAATCTTGCCTGATCAAACATCTTCTGGGGGTATGACAAAACACTTCTAACAGGGGCAACTCCCTACATTCTGAGAGCATGGACATAGTCGAAAAATACTACGTATAATCAAAGACCCGCTAGGTTGACATACCTAGGCAAAAATTAGGGCTTCCCGGCGAACCAAAAGGGTTCGGGCAAAATAAGGGATGAAATGGAAAAAATCTGTACACCCGGCAAGTTGAAAACCTGAAAGGGCGGCTTGGGCAAAAAAGGGTATCCCGATGGACTGAAAACCCGAAAGGGCGGTCCAGGCAAAAATTAGGGATCAAAGCGTACGACTATGTCCTGGCATCTCGTCACCTGTCTACCAGAAGATTTGTCAATTACCCCCACAGGTGCCTTCTCCCACTGAAACTGGGGCAATGGGAATTGTCTGAACGGTACAAGCTGCTCTGTCCACCGAGGTACCAAGGTAAGTTCAGCTGAAGAACATGACCAAGTTACCTCCACTCCCCCACAGAGTAAGACAGGTTTCAGCAATACTCTCCCCGAGCAGAGTTGGTCTCCCATCAGCCCTAAAAAGGCACAGTATCTCCAACAAGTCATCAACACTCTCCCCAAGCAGCGTTAATCTACTGTCAGCCTTAAGGAAGTTGGGTATCCCCAGAAAATCTCAACATTCCCCAGCGGAGTACAGATATTCCTCAGCAAGCATCCCCGGCAGTCTTAATATAAGATTGTTCCCCGGCGGAATACCAGACACCCCAGTGGAGCCATTCCCCAGTACAATCTCAAAAGTCTCCCCAGGAGAGTTGAACCGTCTCCCCAGTAGATTCTTGAAGCTTATCCCCAGTAGATTCTGGAAGCTTATCCCCTGCCGAGCAAACGCGTTTCCCCGGCTTTATTCAGAAGGTTACTCCTCACCAGAGCTTATAACTGGGTTATCCTCAGCTAATTACCACGGAAAGATCGTCCTCGGCGAAATTCTTCCTATCCCTAGCGGAGTTCATCAAAACTTCCAACAAAGCTTATCAACGGTATCCCCAGCGGAGTTATCCTCAACATCTCAGCAAAGTATCTCTTCCTACAGAGTAGATTCCCCGCAGAGTAATCTCTCCAACAAGTTTATTCCCCAACGGAGTCATCTTCTCCTACCGGTTTATTCTTGTAATCATCGTCCCCAGCGGAAACGAAGAACTCTCTTCAACATCAGCCCAGGATTCAACAAACTTCCTGGCATTCGTCAAAGGATTCATTTTCCCAGACGAAAATACATTCATAAACGTCACATACGTCATCATAGCATGCATAGACACATCATATCATACAAACCTCATTTATGTTAAGAGCATTATTGCTTGATCCATATCATGCATTGTATATGACTGATCTTTACTTTTCAGGAAAGATGCAGTTGAAATTCTCAATCATATTTCAAGACCTAGACCGGTTCAATTAATCGACTTCGAAGATTTCTTATCCAATCCCAGGCCTTCTCTAGTCCAGCTAAATCGACTCCCAACAGATTTTTCTGATAAAGACTCAGTAGAAGTTATCCTATGGTACCCTCTCCGACAAGTGCGTGAGGTGGTAATTCCTTTTTTAGATGTTTCCCTCTCCGACGATGAGTGTGAGGTGATATTCTCTTATGGTTCCCTCTCCGACGGTGTGTGAGGTGGTAATTCCTTTTTTCAGATGTTTCCCTCTCCGACGATGAGTGTGAGGTGATATTCTCTTATGGTCCCCTCTCCAACGATGAGTGTGAGGTGGTAATTCCTTTTTTCAGATGTTTCCCTCTCCGACGATGAGTGTGAGGTGATAGTCTCCTATGTTTCCCTCTCCGACGATGAGTGTGAGGTGATAGTCTCCTATGGTTCCCTCTCCGACGGTGTGTGAGGTAGTAATCCCTTTTTCAGATGTTTCCCTCTCCGACGATGAGTGTGAGGTGATAGTCTCCTATGGTTCCCTCTCCGACGGTGTGTGAGGTAGTAATCCCTTTTCCAGATGATTCCCTCTCCGACGATGAGTGTGAGGTGATAGTCTCCTATGGTTCCCTCTCCGACGGTGTGTGAGGTAGTAATCCCTTTTTCAGATGTTTCCCTCTCCGACGATGAGTGTGAGGTGATAGTCTCTTATGGTTCCCTCTCCGACGGTGTGTGAGGTGACAATTCCTTTTCAGATGTTTCCCTCTCCGACGATGAGTGTGAGGTGATCATTCCTTTCAGATTATAATTGCCTATGGTTCTCTTCCCTATATTGCAAAGATGGTAATTCCCGCCAAGATTTTTCTCAATGAGCTTTGTTGAAGTTAAAATCAACCAAGGTTCTCTTACCATTCATGCTAAGGCAGTAACCCTCCCTGGTTCATTCATCAGCGTTTGAAGCTCCAGATTCAGCTCCTGTAACCAGTCAGGACACATTTGTACCAATCATCTGAAAACCAACTCCTGCAACGTGTCAGGTATTCATTTTTCTTTTGCAGGTATGCAGGTTCTAGCTAAAGAATCTCCTACGCGATCAACATCCAAATGGCATCTATAAGCCCATCATCCTATCCAGCAATCTCCAAATAGCAATCTCCATCATACTGCTACTATGTGAGCGCAAATTTCTGGGCACTTTGGTGTTCAATCATCTTCCACCCTCGGATTACGAAAGGCACGTCAGCCAATCTGCATCCTCAGGTCTAAGAAGATTGAACAGGGGCAACTGTTGCACCCCAAAATTTGCCCTCCCATATTCTTCAAGAAATTGCCAAGCCAAGCTTCAAAATTCCCCAAGGGTTATGCAGTTCAACTGTCTCCTATACAGTCAAAACTAGGGTTTGTGTTCTGGTCAAGAAAAGGAAGTTTTCAAAGGCTCAATCAAGTCCCATATGCTTACAAAGATGGTCAAGTATCCTCATATCAAGTTTCAAGGCATTCAGCTCAAGATTTCACAGTCAAAACCCTAAATTGCACTACAGTCAACTGTAGGGGCAAAATGGTCATTTGACAGTCAAAAGTTCAAATTTTTGGTCAACATATCATTTTGAAGCCACAAACATCATTTGACCAATGCTTGATCATGATTCTCAAAATTTGGCTCAGAAATCATCAAGATGCAAAAGTTTCCTTATTTGGACAGCTGAAAAAGTCAACTGAAATTGACCAGGGCATAACTTTCACATGGATTATCAGAAAAATTCCATCCAAAGCTCATTTTGAAGAGAACGACATTTCCTACAATTCATCTTCATATTCCAAGTCCAAGAAATGCTCTCACAAAAAGTTATCAATTTCAACATTATAGGTCATTTTCAAAAGTCAACAAAAAGGGACTTTAAGTCAAAGACCATAACTTGAGATTGGTAAATCAAAATGACATGGGACCAAAGGCATTAGTTAGAGGACTCAAAGACATTTCCAAAATGTCCAAGAACATGTGAAAAGCTTAAAAATTGAGCAAGTTATGCCTTGTGGAAGTTGGGAAATTTTTGGGAATTTTGAAAAGTCAACTTTACTTCAAATGACCTAAATTTGCTAATGGGCCTATTTTTCTTCCATGATTCATCATTCCAAGCCTATGCACGACCACTTGGCCCAAAGGGAAGTATTTTCTCATTTTTTAGTTATTTATTTGAATTTATATTAATATTAATTCATTTAAATTATTTAAATATATAGAAAATATCTAACTTGACCTAATGAATCCTTTTGTACACATTTTAGGCTCAATAATTCGTGCCTAAGCCAATTTGGAAAGATTTGGAGCATTGGGATATGATTTGTGCAAAAATAACATGAAAAAAGATATGAAAAGATCCTTAACAAATCAAATATCCAAACCATGATTACAAGGGATTTTATTCAAGTTTCTTAACCTAATTCATTCCTACATAATGCTGGAACACAAACCTAATGGCATGAGACAAAAAAGCTGCGCTCAAGAATACATCACAAACTTGAAAATTTTCCATAAAAAACTCAATTCTGAAAAGCATTCTAGGGGACGATTCAAGCCCTAATCTTGATCCCAATCGCTTCATTGTGGTTCTCTGAACGTGTTCTAATCACAAACAACAACCAAAGCTCCAAGAATTGGTAGATCATACTCAGACTGTGTCTCAAAATTTTTGAAATTGTACATCATGATTCATACATCCTTTGCCATTTTTATTTATTGATTCATGTTTGTTGTGAGTTTTTGAAGCTAACTAACCCCTTTAATTGCGTTTTTCTGTGCTATACGAGATTATACCATGATTGAATATTAGGGTTTCCTGAGCTTCAAATTAGGGATTCTTAATAGAGGAAAAATTGGACCTCCCCAGTACCACCATTGCAATCAACGCATCTGGACGAAGAGATTGAGATAGTCGCGCCTAATTTATGTTTAGAATTGAGCTATTCGCTATTTTTCTAAAAGCTGCCTAAACCCACGCCTCTAAAACCGTTGCTTAAGGTTTGTGTTTCAGGAGAAAAGGAAGAAGACAATGCAGTGTCAGGCGTGGATTGGTCCGTTCAAACTCTCGCGCCAAAATTCCACTAATGTGTTACTTTCTCTTTTTTTTATTTGTTTATATATTATATATCAAATTGGTTTCATAGCTCAGCTGGCAGGCATTGATAAGCGTTCACATCCAAGACCTGGGTTCGAACCCCAGGTCTGTATATTTGCCATGTTATTTTTCCTTAAATATTCCTATGCAGCGCCTATGACATGATCCATAATGCACCACCAGATCTAAGTGCCCACGTGTCCAGGAGGTTCACATCCAAGGCTGAAGAGTGGTGTACACCATGAGCGTGAGTCAACGTTGCTACACGTGACTCTGAAAAGTCCCCAAGGCCATGCTTATTGGGCCTGATTTGCTGAACCAAAACCTCCATATTGGGGCTACCCCCCCTGGTTTGCCATTCTTTTTATTTTTCTTATGTTTTATTTAATTTATTATTTTATTTTCTTGATTGTTTAATTTAATTAATTATTGCCATAAAATATAAAAACATCACAAAATCAGAAAAAAGATTAACATAATAAAATTTTTTTTTTTTTTTTTTTTATAAATAATTAACAGGTAAATAAATTTAGTAAAATAGGTTTTAACTTTAATTCTTTTAATAACTAAAAATCCAAAAAATATAGAATTTAGGTTTAATTGTTAATTTTGATTCCTTTTAATTTCCCCTTTTTATAATAATAATATTTATTTTATTTATTTTCTATAATTAAATTTTGCATGTAAATTAACTTAGATTTAAATTAGGTTAAAAATTCAATATGTTTTTCCTTAATAACTTAAAAAATAATTAGAACTAGGTTTAGTGTTTTATTTTAAATTTGAAATTAATTCTTTTTCTTTTAAATCTTAACAAAATACAAAAATACTAAAAAAAACATTTTCTTTTAATTTGTTAATTGTAATTTCTCATTAACTTTAATTCTTTGCAAAAGGGTCCAACGCCCATGTTCATAATTTATTTAATTTCGCGCATTTATTTTATGTCATTTATTATAATTATGTAATTCTCCCAAAGCGTTGTAACAATTTTACTTTTCGCACTTTTATTTTACTTCTTTACTTTTTGTCAAATCGGGTCCTGGTTAATTTTGGCGATGTGGACCCGCGCCATTTGTAATAGTTTAGATTTATTTTCCCGCAAACTTTATAACTGTTAAATAAGCATGCAAGAATGAATGGCTCTAATTAAAATCAAGCGTAGAACACAAATAAACATGACAAGACAAATGCAAACGAAAACGACACACGAATCGCACACACCACCCCTAGGGTACGCCTCGCTGTTGCCTTGCCTTCGAAAGGTGATCGTCGAGTAGAGGATGTTTTAGTAAGTCCTCATGATCCGGGAACCTGGCATGAGGGTAGCTTCTAAGGTGTCTTCCCATTGCTCCGGTGATCACCATGTCCTGAACCTCGAATTGACCCGAACACCTCCAATGGTGGTGCTACCTACCTCTCAATGGTGGGATGGCACTACTTTAAAGGACATCTACACAGACGAATTCCTTAGGGTAGGTAGGTTCTCAAGGATACTTGCTCTAATCTCAAAACAAAATCAAAAATACTTTTCACACCAACACATTTTCAAAAAGCTTTCGAAAGCATTTTTCAAACACTCTTGAGGACTGATACAAGAGTCGAACTGAAATTTTCAAAGAAACTTTTTTAAAACCCACAGTTGAAAAGCAAACAAACCATTTTGAAAACACATTGAGCAAGTATCTAAGAGCCCATGGATAACCATGGATAGAAAGGGTGCTAACACCTTCCCTTTCTATAACCTACCTCCCGAACCGAGAGCAATCTCTTTAAGGAATTTTTCTGTGCTTTTGTCCTTTCCATTTGGAGAAAATAAAAGACGGTGGCGACTCTTGCTTCCGCGACATTTCGCGAACCAGCGTTAAACAGTCAGTTCCAGATCCACCGATCACAAGGAGACTCTTCAAAATGTATATGGACTCCGTGAGGGGTTTTAAAGATAAGTGGTACGTGGTGCGACCAGTTACCACCTCTGCTTTAAGTTCTCTTTTCGAGGAGGAGGAGCCGCTGAGCGACGAGGACGGGGAGGCGGTTTTGGGCGACGATGGGAACCCTGTGTTGGCCCGTACAGCTAAAGTCCCTGTGCACTGGATGTCGCGGCATTACGAGCATGGGACTGGTTATTACCATACTGCTGCCGGGGACATGTGCTCGGAAGACGAGGAGGCGTACGCCGTACTTTGCCGGTTTGTCGATAGCTTCCATCCTGCCCGGTGGGTTACGCGGGAAGGGGATGATATCTTGGACAAAGATGGTTACCCAACGTTCGAGTCCCGTCCGATTGATACCAAGGCGCTCGTGGAGTGCCCGACGTACAAGCAGGCTGCCCGTCTGTTAGGTTGTTTATTGCTTGAATTTCTTTGCTCGTCATTTATTTATGAGTTTGCTCGATACTGACCCAACTTTTATTTTGTGCAGGTTCGATGGCTGGTCGACATGAAAGGCTCTTGAAATTATCTTGCGACCAGAAGCGAGGCAGGAGGGTCGTGAAGGCCCCACAGGCGACGAGGATGGGCCCGCCACACAGTCCAAGTGCTCCTCAGTCGGTGAGGGTGGACTCGCCGTCAAGCTCGGGGGCCGCGTCGGATGGTACCCCAGAAGTTGAAGAGATCAACCCTAGTGTCGTCTTGATACAGAGGAAGAGGACCCGTGTGGAAAGTGGTCCGACAATTGGCGAGGACGCCGGTGCCGTTAAGTCTTTCGCCTTCCCTCCTTGCTTCGAAGAGGCGGGCTTTTTCGAGAGATTCCCTCTGACAGTGATTGCCGACGAAGCTGCAGCCATAAAAAAGATGAGTAAAGAGGACTGGAAGACGCATCTGGCCGCCAGCATGGACGGGCTGGTAAAAATGGCCGAGATGGCTTTGATGCTATCCGAGGATGGAGGGGATCCTGCCCGTGTTGAAGAACTCGAGCAGGAGAAGGCGGCCCTGACCTCGAGCTCGCGGAAGTTGAAGGTCGCTCTGGAACGCTCCGAGGAGATGTTCCGCGAGCAGACGGCGATGCTCGATGCTGAGAGGGAGATGTTGACCCTGGAGAAGGAGAAGTCGGGAAAGTTGGCCGAGGAGGGGGAGCTTCTTCGGGCAGACCGGGATCGTCTGGGGGCCGAAGTCGAGTGCTTGGCCCAGCAGATCGAGGAAATGAATGCTGCCATGCAACCTGCCGAGGACGAGCCTGAGGACATAGTGGCTTTGAAGAGTCGGTTGGAGCTGGTTGCCCATATCTGGCTCCTCGAGGCGGATTGCGTTGGTGCCCTGGAGGATGGGTTCAACTCCGCGGTCGGTCAACTCTCCTTGCTAAACCCTGGTCTGGTTACTGAGGGTATCGGCCACACACATCAGATCATGGATGGCGTGATCGTTCCTCCTCCCGACTCTCCAAGCGCCGACAATGACGGTTCCAGGGAGACCTGACTAGGATAGCGGGCCTGCGGGCCCTTGACATTTGTATTCTTTGGGCCTGCGTGCCCGTTTGTTGTACGTTACGAACATCGCCGGCCTTCTTGGTCGGTTTATAATTGTTTTATCGCCTTCGGGCATTTATATCAATGCTGTTTTACATTTTGGATGTTTTGCCCTTGTTTGAAATCATATATTTGCATGAATTTTTAGCCTAAGTCATGGGCCCGAGGAGTGCCCGTAAGTGGCTTTGATTTGGCGAGCGAGTCTGCCCGTCTTCCGTTTGCATGCGTGTCCGGCCCTCATTCGCTGGCCAGAGTCACGTAAGTGTTGTCATCGAGGGGAGAGACTTCCCTTTGACCCTTTTAGAAGGCCCGTTATTCTTGATGGCATGTCGGGCATTTTGGAGCGAAGTTGCTCGGTCGGGCGTGGAGCCCGTTAGGGACTATTTGCCCTTGGTGTGAACTGCCAATCGCGAGCTGGGTGTTCTGCCTTATGGGTACAACGACGGTGGGGCTCGGTATAGCTGTCCACGTCGGGCACTATCGATCGTCATCGGTTACCGCGCGATTCTGTGCCATTTGGCCGTATGTCGGGCTTGTACCTTAGCCTCATACGAAGTCGGACGTTTTTCCTCGTTGACCGAGCGCGGGTGCTGTTGGTCGAGGGTCCCAGGTGTTGGCAGTTTCTAACTGTAGTACTGCTTTAGCTTAGCAGCGTTCCAGGGTCGTGGTAATGGCTCTCCGTCTAATTGCTCGAGGTAGTACGCCCCGGTACCCGTGGTGCCGTGGACGCGGTAAGGTCCTTCCCAGTTCGCGGCCAACTTCCCTTCGCGGGAATCTTTCTGGTTCCTGCGTAATACCAGACTGCCGATTTCGAACTCGCGCTTGATGACCTTGTCGTTGTGGCGCAGAGCCACTCGTTGTTTTAGGGTGGCTTCGCGCAGGGCTGCACCCGATCGGATTTCCTCGACTAGGTCGAGTTCATCCCTTAGTGCTTCGTCGTTCATTTCTTCGTTGAGGGGATCCTCCGTTCGTCGGGATGGTTCCATGATTTCGACCGGGATGACAACCTCGGTGCCATACGTCAGTCGAAATGGTGTCTCACCCGTCGTTGAGTGGGGTGTGGTGCGGTATGCCCATAAGACGCTGTGGAGCTCCTCGACCCATCCTCTTTTGGCTTCGCCTAGACGACGTTTGAGCCCTCGGAGGATGACTCTGTTTGCGGCTTCGGCCTGCCCGTTGGTCTGAGGGTGCTCGACCGACGTGAAATGTTGTTTTGTCCCAAGTTTGGTGACGAAGTCCCGGAACCCGTGGTCGGTGAACTGGGTACCGTTGTCGGTCACCAGGGCCTGCGGAATTCCGAACCTGGCGAGGACGTTTCTTTTGTAGAAATGGAGGATATTGTGCGAGGTGATTTTTGCGAGCGCCTCGGCCTCGATCCACTTCGTGAAGTAATCGACGGCGACGATAAGAAATTTGTTTTGATAGGTTCCTTGCACGAAGGGCCCGAGGATGTCCATGCCCCACCAGGCGAACGGCCACGGAGACGACAATGTGTTCAGCTCATGCGGGGGGGCGAGGTGCATATCCCCGTGCTTCTGGCACTTGTCACATTTTTTCACGTGTTCCTTGGCGTCCTGTTGCATCGTCGGCCAGTAGTATCCTGCTCGAAGGGCTTTCCTTGCCAAGGATTTACCGCCCATGTGCTGGGCGTTAATCCCTTCGTGTATCTCCCGCAGTACGTCGAGGATGGCAGACTCGTCGATGCATTTCAGGAGGGGAATGGAGAATCCTCTTCGGTACAGTTTCTGCTCGAGAACAACATAGGAACATGCTCGTCGCTTGATTATGGCAGCTTCGGCCTGGTTCGACGGGAGTTCTCCTTTTGTCAGGAAATTATAAACCGGGGTCATCCAGGACGTGGCATCCCCGATGGCATGGATCTCGACCGTAGCCGAGGGTGGTTCGATACTTGGACGCGCCAGAGATTCCTAGATGACGGATTTATTCCCGCCCTTCTTTCGTGTGCTCACGAGTTTGGACAATATGTCCGCCCTCGTGTTTTGTTCGCGGGGAACATGAGAAATTTCTACTCGTACGAACTTTGCCATGTGTTTTTTGACTAAGTTCAAATATTCGATGAGGTTATCGTTTTTGGCCTGGTAGCTTCCCTGTACTTGAGAAGCGACGAGCTAGGAGTCGGTGTAAATTTGTACCTCGTGGGCTCCCAGGTCCTCGGCTAGTCTCAGTCCTGCGAGCAGGGCTTCGTATTCTGCCTGGTTGTTTGACGTCGGGTAGGAGAGAACTAAGGAGTGCTCGATCACTACGCCTTCTTCGTTTTCCAGGAGGATCCCCGCGCCACTACCGGACGAGCTGGACGCTCCGTCGACGAAGATGGTCCACTTGTGTTCCTTCCCCGGGGGAAGGTCGTGAGTGGTCATCTCAGCGACGAAGTCGGCCAAGGCTTGTGCTTTCAGGGCCTTCCTGCTCTCGTATTAAATGTCGAATTCGGAGAGTTCCAAGGACCATTTCAGCATCCTGCCCGCCATATCTGGCCGACCTAGGAGCTGCCTCACCGGCTGGTCGGTTCGCACGATGATGGTGTAGGCTAGAAAGTAGTGTCTGAGCCTCCTCGCAGCGTTGACGAGGGCCAGAGCAACCTTTTCTATCTGCTGATATCTGCTTTTGGGCCCTTGTAAGGCTTTGCTCGTGAAGTAGACAGGTTTCTGCCTGTCAGGGATCTCGCGGACAAGGGCTACGCTGATGGCTTCGTTCGAAACGGCCAAGTATAAGTACAGCGATTCCCCGTCGTCTGGTCGAGATAGCACGGGCGGTTGAGACAGGCTCTGCTTCAGATGGCGAAGTGCGTGCTCGCATTCCTCGTTCCATTTGAAGGCTGCTTCCTTTCGAAGGAGTTTGAAGAAGGGGAGGGCGTGCTGAGCGGACTTCGCGATGAAGCGGGATAGTGACGTCAGCATGTCGTTCATGATTTGTATCGATTTCTTCGACGTCGGTGTCGGGAGGTCGGAGAATGCCCGACATTTGTCGGGGTTGGCTTCAATCCCTCGTTCTGTTAGATAGAATCCAAGGAATTTTCCTACCTTAACCCCGAACGTGCACTTCTCGGGGTTGAACCTCATCTTGCACTGTCTTGCTTGGGCGAAGACTGTCTTGAGATGAGCTGCGTGATCGGTGTCTACTCGGGATTTGACGATCACGTCGTCCATATATACCTCGAGCATGTCGCCGATCTGTTTGTTGAACACTTTGTTCATCATACGTTGGTAAGTTGCTCCGGCGTTCTTCAGTCCGAAGGGCATTACGTTGTAGTAATAGTTGCCCGAGCTGGTCATGAACGCCGTGCAGTGTTTGTCGCCCAGAGCCATTGGGATTTGGTTATATTCCGAGTAGGCGTCCATGAACGACAAAGTCTTGTAGCCGGCCGAGTTGTCGACCAGCATGTCTATGTTAGGTAAAGGAAAAGCATCCTTCGGGCAAGCCCGATTGAGATCGGTATAGTCAACACACATTCTCCATTTTCCATTATTCTTTTTCACAAGTACAACATTTGACAGCCAGGTGGAATACCGGGCTTCAGAAATAAAATTTGCCTCTAGGAGGTCTTTTACAGCTTTTTCAGCAGCCTCCGTTTTTTCTGGAGACTGCCTACGCCTATGTTGTACTACGGCCTTGGCGGCTGGATCAATGGCGAGGTGGTGACAGGCGACCTCAGGGTCGAGTCCGGGCATCTCTGCAGCGCTCCAGGCGAAGAGATCAGCATTCTCGCGCAGACAGGCCTTGATTTGCTTCCTGGCCAAGTCGGGGAGGTCTTTGCCAATCTTCACTCCCTTGGTCGGGTCTGCGCCGAGGGGAACAAGTTCAAAATCCCCGTCCGGGATAGGTCGGAGAGGGATTTGCTCGCTGCTGGATGGCTCGTCCTGGTCAAAGCGAGCGTCGAGGGCTATGGAGTCGACCTTTGGTGGAGCCTTCTGGACGTCTTCCTCGGGGGATGTTTTTCTGTCGGGCTCTTGCTTTGTCCTCTTGGTGGGTCTGGTCCCCACGTCGACGGTATCCCATCCCTTTGAAGCGGCGTTGAAGCACCTGCAGGCAGCGGCGAGGTCTCCTTGGATGGTGGCTACCCGTGCCCTTTTGGTATAGAACTTCATTTTCAGATGGACAGTCGAGGGCACCGCTGTCAGCTCCGCCAATGTCGGTCTCCCCAAGATGCAATTGTATAGAGACGGGCAATCAATGACGAGGAAGCGGACCTTAACCTGTCTCGTAGCCGTTCCTTCTCCGAACGTAACCAGGAGCTCGACATAACCCCAAGGTTTGGAAGTCGAGCCGTTGAAGCCTTGAAGATCTGAACCCACATACGGAGAGAGATGTGAGTTGTCCAGTTGTAAGGTCCGAAACAGCTGGTTGTACATCACGTCGACGGAACTCCCTTCGTCGACCAAGATGCGGTGCACGTCAAAATTGGCCATTTTTTCCCTTATCAGTAAGGGGATGACTGCGTTCGGGGCTCCGCCGGGGAGTTCTTCTAGGTAGAAGGTGATGGGCTCTGACCTGCCCTTCACCCTTTCGAACGTTACCGTTTGCGGAGGAGCTATGTCGACCAGTTCGTCCAACTTCCTCTTAGCTGAATTGATGGTGAGGTCGTTGAACCCGCCCCCGTTGATGGCCATGGCGGAGGGGAAGTATTCCCACCTGCTGTGTGTTGTCAGGGGCTCCTGCAGGAGCTCGGGAACATCGAAATCCTCGGGCCTGGTTACCGAGAAGGCGGTCTGGATAGGCACCGACTCGTCTGATGGTCGGGCATCTTCTTCGGGCTCCTTGGCTTCATGAGCGTCACGACGGGGAGCGTCGTTTCGCCTGTACTGTGCGAGCCTCCCTCCCTTGATGAGGGTTTCAATGGCGTCCTTGAGGTGGACGCAGTCTTCTGTCAAATGACCATGACTCCTATGGTATTGACAGTATTTATTTTTATCTGCCCCTGGCTTGGCGGGAGCAGGTCGGGGACGCTTGACGCCACCGTCTCTGAAATCTGTACTGGCACACTCCACCAAAATACGCTCGCGGGAAGCCGTGAGCGGAGTGTACTCGGTGAAACGGCCCGAGGGGCCCCTTTGTTCCCGGACTTCCCGGGGTCGATCTTCCTTCCTTTTCTCCCCGGTACGTCGGGGAGGAGGCTCTTGTCGTGAGCTGCTGCTGTTGTTGGGAGCGCGAGCCCTGGAGTCTCGGGCCCTGTTGGCAGCCTCTCTCTCCTCGTAGTCCATGTATGCTCGGGCCTTGTCGAGGAGGGCATCAAAGGTTGGAGGTGGCTCAATACCCACAGCCTTTCTGAATTCTGTGCCGGGGAGGAGACCCCTCTCCAGCAGGTATCTTTTCATATGGTCCGCGCAGGGGACCTGTATTGCTTCCCGGTTGAAGCGGTTGATGAATTCCCTCAAAGGTTTCATCCTGTCTTTGGATGATGGCCTCGAGGGCCGCCTCGGTCTTCGGATGGCGCCGAGAAGCTGTGAAGGAACTGATGAACTGGTTCTTCAGGTTCCGCCACGACGTAATTGAGCCTGGGGCGAGTCCTTTATACCAGTCCATGGCCGCCTTCCTGAGGGTCGTGGGGAAAAGACGGCACTTGATGGGCCCCCCGACATTATGATAGTGGAGCATGGCTTTGAACCCGTCAATGTGGTCGACCGGGTCCGCTACTCCGTCATACTCCTTCAGATGCGGGGGCTTCTCCATGCCCGGGGGGATGGGTGCATCCATGATGGCCTGCGACAGGGGACCGCGGGGGTCGTCCTCGTCGCTCCTCTCCGGAGAAAGAGAAGGGCTCCTGTAGTTATGTCTGGCACGATGATCGTGCTGAGTTTCCCTCGAGCGTGATGCTCGGTGGTTGAAGGTCACACGCCCGTCCCCGGCGTGCCTCTTGTCGTGCCTTGATGGGTCGCGACTGGGTTCTCCGGCAGGGATGGCGGGCTGTCTCTCATGGTAGGGCCGCCTCTGCTTGGGCCTGGGAGAAGGGCTCCTGGAGTTCTCCCTGTAGTGTCTTCGCGGGGGAGAAGGGTGTCGAACTTCCGTGACCCGAGGAGGTGGAGAATGTGGCCTCCGATGCCTCCTCGGGGGTCGTCGATCATCTTCAAGTGCCCTTAGTCTTTCTCCTTGGGCGAAGATGAGATAATTTGTCTGATTAATGGCCGCGAACAGTGCCTGAGTCGTGGCATCTGCCCCGGCGGGAACTGGGACTTCATAGAACCGGGCAGCTCTGTGATGAGCGAGAGCTACCGGGTCGTCCTCGAGTGCTGGAGGGGTCGTAGAGGATGATGCAGTAGCCCCGTCCCTGTAGGAGGAAGGTCCAGGGGCGGTTGTCACAGGGATAACACTGTGGCCGGGATCACCGGGGTTATCGAGGTGTCCATTCTTGTCCGCGGTACCGTTATTAGCGTCGGCGACACGGACGGGCTGCTCGTCGCGAGCTGGATCAGCCATGGCAGGTAGTTGAATTGAGCTTTGGTCTTTAGAATTGTTCGTTAGACGGGGAAGCTAGGTTCCCACAGACGGCGCCACTGATCTGACCTGATCAGAAATGGACCGTCACGGCTGGCTCCAAGCAGAAAGCTTTTTTGAACGAGGTGGGGGGGGTACCTGCAAGGCACTCCGATGCTGAAGTAAGTAGGAGCACGAGCAGATAATAGCAAGTGTAAGGTTAGAATGATCAATACCTGACCCTCTGGAAGCAGAGGGTATTTATAGCCCCCAGCGCTGGGCCAAGGTTCCTTCACTGGGCCGAGCAGGTTTGGCCCAATGGAGGAACTGCCAGGTTCTACGTGCGTAGTGGGGACCCGCACGTGGTCCCCTTCCTGGATGTTCTGCGTGAAGTGCGGGCGGACGGAGACGCGGTCTTTTCGGAGTATCGTTGGGGAACAGTGGACTGAGTCTGCCCTAGCTGGGGTGCTAGAGGTAACGTCGAGCTGGGCCTCAGAATGTGGTGCTGGACCACCTCATGTCGAGCTGGAGGTGTATCGTCGAGCCAGTGACTGCGCGTCGAGCACGGTCTCACTCTTTGGTCGGCGTGACCCTTGTAAGTCTATTTGGACTGGGCCTCTGGGCCTTTGCAATGCTTTTGGGCCTGTCGGGCCCAATCCAGAACACATTGCATGTGTGGTGGCTTGAGTTCAACATTGTGTAAGACAAAGTTTTTAAGATTTAAATGTTAAAGGAAAAAATTTAAATACAATTCTTTGGTTCGTTGGTTTGTACAAAATATGATAAATCTATAATGTTTAATATAAGAAAAATCATTCTACCCAAAAACTCTATTTTATCCTCTTGCTCCAAAATCACCATATAGATAGTTTTATAGGGATTCCACTTTCATGTGTTCTTAATACTATATTCTTCTAGGATTTCACATTTTATAACCTTCCCCTCCACTATCCTTTGATCTGCTTCTCCAACCTTCCTATTCCTTATTTCGTTCAAGCTAAATCGACGGTTACATAATACTTTGTTTCCACTTCTCCTCGTTCCCCTACCTTTGTGCAGCGGTTATGTTTTTCTTCAATCATGCTTTATTTTCATTCAGCGTTAAAACTAACAAAATCTCAAATCCAAAAAGTTTCAAATTTCGCATTCGAAATAATCAAATCCCTAAAATCTGAATTGCGCAAAAGTTTCAAACCACAATGGCAGAAAATCCTCCCGAAACGGTGTCGTTTACTTCACAACCTTCTCCTTCTCACCCTTCTTCTTCCTCTTCGCTGAAATCGCCACAAGATCCACCTCAGGTAGGTTTCACAATCCACTTCAATTCCAATTCCGTTCACAGCTTGGGTGCTTAATTGTTCAATACCAAAATTTGATCCCTTTTTGATATCTTTGAACTAAAGCTAGGGTTTGTTATTTTTATGATTATTGAGTTTTTTTTGCTTGCTTTTTGAATTTGTGAATGGAAATGTGCCACGAATTATGATTTTTTTTCGTTTATTGTTGCCTCAGGCCCGGAGCTTTCCAATTTTCCGCAATTTCCGGATGGATATTATCAAATGTTTCCTGGTATGCATCCTGCATTGATTCCAGGGTTGACTCAACCACAAATTGAGGAACATAGGAACCGTGGAGCTGGCATATATGTTGTTCCTGTTAATCCTTTTGATATACATGTTATTGGACTTCCATACACCAAGATTCTGATTGCGAATTATGCGAAAAATAATGATCCGAACTTTGAGTTACTCTCTTCCACTTCTCAAGGTTTTTTTCCTTACGATTTTTGTATAATCTGTATCCGGTGCTTTCGGTTTTTTGGATGTTGTAGATGTAATTGTTACTCTTTTAAAGTTAGTATACCGTTGAATTTTCTTGCTGCTATGATTGAATATGTAGATACGAAAGCCTCTTCCACTGATAATGTTCATTGATTTTGGCTTTAGGTAATAGAATAATGGTTTATGTACTGTTGTTCTTTTATTCTTAAAAGAATTTCAATCGTTGGACATACAATCCATCAAAGCTGTCTGAATAAAATGATAAAACATTTCCAGTAAGTGTTCACACAGAGCTTGTAGCCTCCCTACTTCTCTGTATCTATTTTAATATTTACCTTATCATGTTATTTGATTGTGTATCATATCAGGTATGCATGCCCTCTCTGTTCAAAATCAGTCTGTGATATGTCGAAGGTTTGGGAGAAATTGGACATGGGGATTCCTGCTCGTGCCATTAGAAATGTAGAAGATGGAGAGCCATGGGACTTGACTGGTATTCTTTGTTTATATAGAGAATTTGTATATCCGTGTGATTGTTATTTGCTATGCTAAATTGCTAATAGTTTTTGTTGTTTTGTCAAGTTTTTGATACCATAGTTGTGGAAGTATCTGGAATTGCTAATGATGCTATAGAAGTCAGTTTTTGTTCCTTCATGCCCATGTTTTGTATTATTGTTTGTGTTCTTTTGTAGATAACATATTCTTCTTGTCCAATGTTTGTTTAGTGTAGTTGATTGGAAAAACTCAGTCATTGTAACTTAATAAACTTACTGATGGTTGTGTTGCTCGAGTCGCTGCCAAGCTCGAATTGATGGAGCCATGCTCTAGTGTTAAAGACAGGTAAATATTCATTCTGAGTTTTTATTCATGCTTTTGGTTGAATAGTGTTTTGCATGTGTTTTGTGATCATGTGCTTGTGCTTGTACTTATGTATCATGTATATTTCACACGCATGATTGGTTATAGAATGATTGTTGATGCAGAAGAGATGGGGCTTATCACACCTGGACAAGTTGGTTTACTTCCATAATAAATTAGTAAAAGTGCCTTCTCTGAAATAGTTTTGTTTGGAAACAAAAAAAATCATAATTTATACTACTATCATATCATTCATTTTAGATCTTGACGATACATAATTTATTTTTGAAATTGATAAGTATAATATTTTGAATTGGGAAGCAAAAGAAAAGAATTGCGGGTATTAGTTTATTAGTTTGTTGTATCCCATAGCTGACCATTAATAACTGTTTTGCACGAAGAGTGTTCTCATTGAACCAATAAGTGGTAATACTAGCGTTGGATTAGCCTTCATGGCAGTAACCAAGGGTTACAAGCTCATAATTATGATGCCTGCTTCAATGAGTCTTGAAAGAAGAATTATTCTGTTAGCTTTTGGAGCTGAATTGGTTTTGACAGACCCTGCAAAGGGAATGAAAGGTGTTGTTCAGAAATCCTAAGAAATATTGTCTAAAACACCTAATTCCTACTTACTTCAGCAATTTGAAAACCCTACTAATCCCAAGATCCCTTTTTTAGATAGTGGTTTCAAGAATGATCTACTGATTCTTGGCTTTTGGTAGGTACATCCGAGCTCACGCTTTATCCCTGAGCCATCTCGGTATTTGCTGTCGATGTCTTGCTACTTATGGTGATGCTGTTAGTGCAGTAAAATATGAAGGAGGTTAGGGAGATTGCCACTGAGCTGACAAGATTGACTGGAGGTATAATGCTTGACATTCATAAAGATGACACAATAATAATGTACAGAGGCAAAAATTACTCTCAACCACCAACAGAGATAATGTCTCCACGAGTCACTCTCTCAAGAAAGAAGGTACTTTGTCTTGTGTTCAACATTTCACTATTTTTGTAAATAAGAAATTGTTTTGAATAAAATGTTACATCTAACTCTCACTGTCTGAACTTGGATTACTCCCATCTTATGCAGGAATATGATAAGTCAAAGTATAGGGATGGCCTCCGAGCTGTGAGGAGATTTATTCCCAAACTTGAGCTACATCTTGAAATTCTTCGAGCACAACTTGATATATTCCTAAACTTTCGGTTTATGGATTATGGTTTCGATTTTTCAGGTTTTTGATTTTTATTTTATTCCTCTTTTTGTTCTAGGCTTTTTCATTGCGGTTTCATAATTATCGTATTGTATTATTTTTGCAGATGATAGCGGTTGGCAAGATAATCATATAATTTTGTTTTTGCATCTGCCCTTGACATTGGCCCCACTGGAAATCGAACTTCAAGTGATAATGCTGGAAATTCTGCACTTGATTGTAGTTAGTTCTTTGTTAACAGCTTTTTGAGTGGAGATTGCAAAACCAAGGTCAAATCTTATGGTCAAGAGATTGTGGTAGGTATATTCGAGTTTGACACCTTATGATTAAACTCATAATATTTTCTTTTTCTATTTGAAAAGTCGTTATTATGATTCATATAATTGTGATGAATAATTATAGCTATGTTTTCCACTGTTTTTCCACTTTTCCCAGGTTTTTATATGCCAATCTTTGAAATTCATGAATGTGTAAGTGGCATTCTGCCATTGTAGTTCTGTTTGAAGTTTTTACAATAGAAGTTACTAATATTCTACTGTACCTTTAACTCTTTTAAATTTGACTGACTTTTGTCATTTGATACTACAGTATGATTGTTCACTCACTCCAACTAAAAATATTGGAGTCCCAAACTCTTTGCTTTCTCGATTTGATTTGTTGTTTATTTTGTTGGATCATATGGATCCTGATATTGATTGCCAAATATCAAAGCATGTTCTGCGTATGCATCAATTTCGTTCTGCCATTAATGGAGGTAATTAAGCAGTTTTCAGAAAATGCTAGAAACACGCGTTCACTAAAGAATTCTAATTAACTTACTTACCAATGCAGGTGAAGCAGCACATGATGGGAGCGCAAAATATGGAAGAGAAGAAGAAGCTAATATTAAAACACATGTCTTGTCAAATATAACAGAATATTGCATGGAAAGAGAAGAAGAAGATGTTACTAGAAATAACATTCTTTTCTTGATTTATAATGATTTCTCTCTAATGTACTGCAATTTATTCCTCTTATTAAGTTTTATTTTCTAATGATTTTTAAGATTTTGTCCAAATCCCTTATATCAATTAAATTTTACCACATGCATCTGATCAGATTGTCACAGCATATGCTGAGCTCAAAAATGCAAATTCAAATACGAAGGTTACCAATATAAACACAATTAGCTTGAAGCATATCAATTAGCTTGAAGCATATCAATTAGCTTGAAGAATATCTTGCTGACTTTATACATGTCTTAAAATAAACATTGTAACTTAGGCTAAAATTTTACTTTAATCAAATCTATTATTTTTTTCTTTTTCATAATATGATCTATTTAAACTTAATGATTAAAATTAAATTACTAACTAAATTCATATTTTATGAACAAAAAATGAAAATTGATTTTTTTTCTATCTCAAATAACTTATGATGAAACTATCTAATCATATATAATTCACACAAGTCTGAGAACAATGTTTTCATTACTTTTAGTGATATCCTTTTCACAAAATTGCTACAAGTAATCTCACCAAATCTCATGAAAATAATAAAAGAATGGAGATTCTTATTTTTCTGTCATTAAAAATTGTGTAGAATTACTCATAAATTAGTATTGAAAACTTAAAAAATTTAAGAGAGTACGATATATTCTTTTTAGACTTTAATATGGTGAAATAGTAAATGAAAAAATAGTTAATTTTAAATGACAATAATACCTTCTAAAACAACATTGAAAAAAGTTCTATTTAACTTGAATATTTAATACTTTTTACGGCAGTTCAAATTCTGACAATGGTTCAAACTCAAGAAAAAAATTATTTTTTATTATTGATTT
Organism: Vicia faba; assembly: GCA_948472305.1. Lineage (NCBI taxonomy): Eukaryota > Viridiplantae > Streptophyta > Magnoliopsida > Fabales > Fabaceae > Vicia > Vicia faba. Next base: position 1,618,012,377 of record OX451736.1, read on the forward strand.
AAATATTTTTTTATAAATAATACTAAAACAACACCATGTATATAATATTTTTTTATAAATAATACTAAAACAACACCATGTATATAAAAGAATAATTATATTATTAATTTAAATATTTTTATATACTGAAGAAATTATACAAACTGATTTATTATCTCTTTTAAAAATAATAAACTATTTTGGTTAAGAATAATTAATAAATTATTTAATTTTTTTTATTTCATCATAATGACTTATTTTTTTCAAATTTATAAATGATTTACGATAATTTAACATACCACATTAGTACCGGTGCGAACATACGAGTACTGATATGGTACGTGTAAAATATTTTTAATTATTATATTATTAATATTTTTATTTTAAAGTTATTAATTGAAATATTTAATATTAACAGAAACATGAAATTACTGATCAAAATATTGAATATTAATGGAAATATTAAATTATTGATTAAAATATTAAATATTAATTGAAACATAAAGTTACTGATCAAAATATTAAATATTAACGAGAACATGAAGTTACTGATCAAAATATTGAATATTAACGGGAACATGAAGTTACTAATCAAAATATTTAATATTAACGGGAACATGAATTTACTAATCAAAATATTAAATATTAACGAAAATATTAAATTACCGATCAAAATATTTAATATTAACGGAAACATGAACTTACTAATCAAAATATTGAATATTAACGGAAATATTAAATTACAGATCAAAATATTAAATATTAACTGAAACATAAAGTTACTGATCAAAATATTAAATATTAACGGGAACATGAAATTACTGATCAAAATATTGAGTAATAACGGAAACATGTGTGTATAAGGGAGAATGCTTGGCAAAACTTGAGTCATTTTGTTTCTTACTTTAAACGAGGTATAAACGTTTCCCATTTTCAACCTGATCATTCATTTTTCTTTTTTCTTTTTTATCTTTTATTTATAAATATCACTCTAATTTATTCATTCCTTTTTTCATTGTATATTTTTTTTATTACTCCACTTACCTTTTAAACCAATATTTCTAAAACTACATTATTTTGTAATAATAACAATTTTATTCTAAAAAATCATCTCATTTATGTTTTATATATGGGATATAATTTTAAATATAAACTAGCTTTTTTTGATTTTATTATGTCATTCTATAATTACACGTATTTTATTTTACTATCACAAATATCTCATATTCGAGACTAAAATCCTCAATTCTCCATCTATATTACATCTTTAAACCACATCAAATAAGGCAGGAAGAATACTATGCAATTTTCTTCTTCTTAAATTCACATGAATCTTCGACTATCAAAAATAGAAATGATAATGAGTAAAGTACTTGTATTTTATCGAAAATATACTTCAACTGTAACTATTTTTTCTTCCTACATTAACTCTTATTAGCTCAATGCGAGAGACAGATCGGTACCCGTGCATTGCACGGGTATCATACTAGTTATTTTTTATAATTCTTTTCACTTTTACTCTTTAAAAGATATTTAAATATATTTGTCATATTTTTATTAGAGAAAAGTATGAATCAAACATATGAAATTTATATAAGTATTTTCTAAATTTTAACTATTAACACCAAAATAATAAAACAATAATATAAAATTACTATTAACACAAAAACAATAAAATAATAATATAAAATACAACTTGAAATAAATAAATAAATAAAAAAGTGCCTACAAATCATCCACATCATTAATAATAATAATAATAATAATAATAATAATAATAATAATAATAATAATAATAATAATAATAATAATAATAATAATAATAATAATAATAATAATAATAATAATAATAATAATAATAATAATAATTGACATGTCAAAGATTCTGCTGACCGAGTTTCAATAAGGGTCAAAATAATGGAATTTTGAAATGTTAAGGACCGAATCTTGATTTTTTTTTTATAAGGTTTTTTTCAAATATCGCCCAAAAGGCAGGGGACAAAATACTTATTAACCCAAAAAAATCATTTTTCATCACGGTTGACAAGACCAAACGTGATGATATATTATTTTAAATCCTGATGATATATTATTTTAAATTAAAAAATAAATTAGATCACAACGGTTGAACAAAACAACCGTAGTGATATCTCTATTATTCTTTATTTAAAAATAAATAATAAAAAAAGGCGCGTCTTAACGTTAAAGGAATACAATATTTAAGGGTGTTGATGTTCGATCCCATGAAAGCTTGATTGTATCACCATGGTGAAGTCACCAACCGTTATTATATCCTAATAATTTTTAATTAAAAAATAAAAAAAATGTTAGTGAAGGGTGAGAAAGCACTTAGAAGGGGGGGGGGGGGGGGGGGGGGGGGGTTGAATAAGTTTCTCTTTTTCTTTTTCTTAAATGCTCAACAATAATGGAAAGACACAGTTATTTTTATCCTGATTCGTTTGAACTCAAACTACTCCAGTCCACCCGCCAAGGTGATTTCGCCTTTCTCAACAAGGACTTAATTCACTATAATCAAACTGATTACAATCACACAACTAAACTGTTGTGACTAACAATACAATGCACAAGTAAACTTACAAGTGACTAACACCATTAAGACTCAAATTAGTCATAACCTTCTTGAGAAATCGGACCAAACTTGGTCTCTCAAGGAACAAATACAAGAATTAAATCTTTACAGATAGTGAAACAAATTGCTTCTTAGAAAGCTATATCACAAACTGTGATTTTTCACTAAGATTAGTTTTGCACAAAGTGTTTGTAAAATGATTTGTGAGCAGCAGAATATTTTCACGTCATTGGGTTGTTTTGAATTTTTGAGTTGTTCGCTTGCAATAAATGATCTTCTATTTATAGCATGAAGAAAATGACTGTTGATGCCTTCAAAAGTAGAGAGCAATTAATGTTTGCGTGTTTGTTTGCAGTATTGCATTTTCCAATGAACTAGCGTAGACACTTGAGTGCATGTAGCCATCTTTGCATTAAATGAGCAAACTACACTTCTCAGAGCATGTTTCCTGAAACTTGACAAGACTTGTTAGCTTCTTTATTCTTTCAAAACTAGCTTCACGTCTTGCTTCTGAATATGCTTCTCAACTTGCTTCAGAATATGCTTCTCAACTTCTTATCAGCGCTTGCATACAGAAATCTTCTGAACATGGTTTACATGAAAACTTGCTAAGCTTTAGAAGATGCATAAAATAGTTTCTTATCAGAGTCAGCATCAGAACTTGCGCTAAAACAAATAGTTCTTTCATCAAAGAACTTCTTCATTTATTTTCAGCTCAGCGCGTCAAATACTTCTGTCAGAATATTATCTGAAACAAATAAATATGCTCATCAAAGTATCAATTATATAAAATATATTTTATTGTTATCATCAAAACTCTGAGATATGATCAGAACTAATCTTATTCTATGATCAGTATATTTTGATGCACATTCTTCCATGATTGTACTTATGCATTTCCATGGTTTGTTTAGCTTATTTTTGTATTTTATAGTGTTTTTCTATTTTAGTTTATTTCTACTCTTATTTGATTTTCGCACTTTATTTTTAGCATTAGCAATCTGGACGAATAAATTCATAACTTGAGCTACAGGAGTCAGAATGAGGCATGCTACCAGCTGTTGGAAAGCTAAGAGAAAGAGCTACGATTTTCATTCAGAAGTCGAGAGCTAAATCGCACTGTAGCAGGGCCATAAAATTCGTTGAAGTTGCAGCATTTTATATTTAAGTTTTGGATCATTTATTTTGGGTCTGGGTTATGTTTTCGACCCAGTTGGGTTATGAACCGAATCCCTGTCCTTGCTATACCTAGCAGCCGCTACAGTAATTTCGTTTTGACCTTTTCATTATTCAGAAAGAAAACTTTGACTTGTACGCTTGAATGAAGAACTAATCATCCATAGTTGATCTACTGTAATCGCATTCCGATGCTTTGAGGTTTTTAATTTATCAATTCAATTTTGTTTCTCTTTCAATTCTATTTTATGAAATTATATTTGCTTAATCTATTATTTCATGGAATGTCTTGATTAAATTCGTATGATTGTATTCTTAATCTTTAATCGTTGTTTACGTCGCTTAGTCATTAAATCGCGTTCTATATCGTGTTTGCTTAATTCACGATTGTATTAAACCGTTTGCTTAATTCGGAATGGGAATTCAATCTATTTTATATCTATTGCGCTTGTCAATTGGTATTGAAATCGAATAGAGGTCGAAGCCGCTTAGGGAATTGGTAAGGTAAAAACCAATGATTAGCAGGAACCTGAAAACAGTAGATCGACTTATTTTTATAATCACTTATTTTAATCACTTATTTGCTCAGCTCTTTAAAAATTGATCCTGAATTAAATCCCCCATAACCACTTATGTTGGTTAATAACAATACAAGAATCCTCGTGATACGATACTTGAGTCACTGTTGCTAAACTACATTTTTTTTAAAGTAACTCGTTTTTTATCCGTCCGCGACAGCGGATCAAAATTGGCGCCGTTGTCGGGGATTCTTGTTGTTATTAATTAATATTTTAGTCATAGGTATAATGTTCTTGCTTTTTTTTTCTTTCTTGTTTTTTTGTTGTGTTTGTTGATTTTCAGGGTTGCAATTTTGGTTGCAATACAGTTTTTCAGCCTAGCAGGTAAGTGTGAAACCTACTGTTTTGATTTGCTCTGAATTTTTTCCTGAAGTTCTGAAAAAAATCGACGAACAGTACTCCTTTAGAATAAAATTCTAAAAGATTTCGGCCCTCGAAATCGTAAATTCATCTTTTTTCTATTTTTAACGAATTTTTTACTGTTTTCATAGAGTCGAAAAAAATCGAAAAAATCTCAAAATTGTTATTTTTCCTAATTAGATTAAATCTGGTGTTATTTTATTTTTCTGAATTTTATTTAATCGATTTCCTTCATTGTGTTTGTTTTTTATTATTAGGGACATTATTGGCATTTTGAACATTGTTGATGCATTACTGTATTAGTCTTGGCTACCAGGTCTTGTTGTTCTGAACTTGTTGCTTTTGATCCTGAAGTAGAGAGAACCTTGCACACACGACATAGAAGAGTCCAGGCTAGCACTAATTTACCATCCACAATTGAGTCTGATTCTGAGTCTGACTATTTGTATAACTTGTTTGCTTTGGATTCTGAATTTGTTTTTGATATGGATGATCAAAGAACCTTAAGGCAATTGGCTGCCCCTGATGTAAATTATAATTGCACGTGCATTGAATATAATGATGTTGTTGTTCCTTTTGAATTAAAATCGAGTTCAATACACTTGTTGCCCAAGTTTAGTGGTCTTGCAGGTGAGGATCCGCACAAACATTTGAAAGAATTTCAAGTTGTGTGTTCTACACCATTGAAGCCCGAAGGGATCACTAAAGATCACATCAAACTTCGAGCTTTTCCTTTTTCATAGCAGGATGCAGCAAAGGATTGGATATACTATCTTGAGCCAAATTCAATCGCAAGCTGGAATGCTCTGAAAAAGTGTTCTTGGAGAGATATTTTCCTGCTTCTAGAGATGCCTCAATAAGAAAGGAGATTTGTGGTATTAGACAAGGCAATGAGTCGTTGACCGAGTATTGGGAGAGATTCAAACACTTGGTATCTAGATGCCCTAAACACCAGATTACCGAGCAACTACTTATCCAGTACTTTTATGAAGGTTTGTTATCGATGGATAGGAACATTCTTGATGCTGCTAATGGTGGAGCACTTGTCGATAAAACTCCAGCTGCTGCCAAAGCCCTTATTGAAAATATGTCTCTTAATTCTCAACAGTTTACCACTAGAGACAATTCTGTTCAAAGCAAAGGCGTGGATCAAATTCAAGTTTCTTCCAACAAAGCTTTAGAGACCAGAATTGACGAGCTCACTGCCTTAGTCAAATAGCTGGCAGTAGCAAAACTTCAAACAACAACTGTGTGTGGTATTTGTACTTCTCATGAGCACCCGATCGATACATATCCTATTCTGAGAGACGAGTCCATTATTGAGCTGCCTCAAGCTTATGCAGTCAACCTTTACAATCAAAACAGGTGCAACAATACTCTTGGCATGTCCACCAACAAATACCATCCCAATTGGAGGAACCATCCCAACCTTCGATATGGAAATCCATAAACCAGCCAACAACAGAACCCACCCCAAGTGGCTGCCCCTGCACCTTCGGGACCATCCTTAGAGGATCTTGTCAAACAAATGGCTGTCAACAACCTTCAGTTCCAACAAAGGACCGATTCTAGCATTCAGACCTTGCACACACAGATGGGACAACTTGCTACTCAAATAAACGCCATGCAATCCCAAGGGTCAAACCAACTTCCAGCCTACACAGTTGTCAATCCGAATGGTCCTAATGCTAATGTCAGTGCAATTTCTTTGAGATCTGGAAAGGTTACAGAACCAGCCCCTGAAAAAAATAAAAAAATTATTGAGGTAACATCTGAACCTTCTCCTTCTGAATCTGTTTCACCTAAACTTTCCTCACCTTCTTCTGTTGCGGTGGAAACTGAAAAAATTAAAGAAAAGGAGTATGTTCCACCAATTCCCTTCCCACATAGAATTCTGAAAAATAAAATAATTGAGGAGGGAGAGAAAGAAAGAGATATATTGGATGTTTTCCGAAAAGTCGCAGTAAACATTCCACTTCTTAATGTAATTAAGCAGGTTCCTAAGTATGCTAAGTTTCTGAAGGATTTGTGTACCAACAAGAGGAGGATTAAGGGAAGTGAAAGAGTCAACTTGGGAAGACATATTTCTGCTTTTATTCATCCCAAACCTTCATCCGAAAAGGTTGTACGCGAGCAAAATGTTTCAGCCCTCACTACTCAGGTTCTGCCACAAAAGCAGAAGGATCCAGGAACATTTTTTATTCCTTGCACCATCGGAGATAGTAAATTTGAGAATTGCATACTTGATTTGGGAGCAGGCATTAATGTTATGCCTACTTCTATTTATAATAACCTTTGTCTTGGTCCTTTGCAGCATACAGGTTTAATCATTCAATTGGCGAACAGGAGCAACGCTCGCCCCTCCGGTGTAGTCGAAGATGTCCTTGTTCAAGTTAACAATTTGATTTTTTCTGCTGATTTTTATATTCTGGACATGGAAGGAGAAACAAAATCCAGCAGAGCTCCCATCATTTTAGGCAGACCGTTCATGAAAACGGCAAAAACAAAAATTGATGTTGACGATGGAACCATGTCCATGGAATTTGGTGACATTGTCGCAAAATTCAACATTTTTATACCATGAAACATCCCCTGGAGGAGAATTCCATTTTTCACATTGAGTTGATCTCTGGATTGGTTGATGACACTTGTTCTGAATTATTTTTCATTGATTTTCCGTCTTTATCTGGATTTGATGATGTTCACTTGTGTTCTGATTGTACTGACAATAACTTGTGTGTTGTGTGTGCTGAGATTGATGCTACCTTGCAGGCTGATGTGTTTCCTACAGGTGAAGTTGTTATTGATGAAGTTGTTTTTGCAGCTGATACCCTTGACATCCCTGCTGCCCCAAACACTCCATCCATAGAGCATCCCCCGTCCTTAGAGATGAAACAACTCCCTGAAAACCTGAAATGCGCTTATTTCGTTTTGAAGAAGCATAAGAAAGGAATTGGATGGACCATAGATGATATTTATGATATTAGTTCGTCCATGTGTATGCATAGGATCTCACTTGAAGATGTAGCAAAAGCAGGGAGGCAACCCCGTAACCTTTTGATCCTTGATGTTGTGAAAGATGAGATCACGTTCACGTGCCCATTTGACACTTTTAATTTTAGAAGAACATTCTTTGATCCAGGAATAAAAAGTGAAGGTACTGATAAAAATTGCAAAGTCAAAGAACACCGCCTCAAGCTATTCCATGAGAGTCCCACGTTGGAAGAGGAAACTATAAAAGTGCTCTCGTTGGGAAAGACTACTTATGCGATCATCTATCCGCCTTGACTTCTCGGGTGTGTTCTTTCCTCTCTCTCCTCTCTCTTATTTTATGCTTGTTTCGTTCAATGAGGACAATGTGTGTTTTAAGTGTGGGGGAGACAATTATTTATTTGTTTTGTTTTCTTTGCTTTTGTTCGTTGTTTTATTTTTAGTTATAAAAAAAATATGCATCTTTTTGAAAGTTTTGGGTTATAGATTAATCTGAGGTTAGTTGTGGAGACTCGGGAAAAGTTCACAAGATCGGTATCATCTTAACACTGTAAGTCTCATGCATATGGAAGTTAATTTGAATTTTTATTATGACGTAGCCTTGAATTCTCATCTTTTAATAGCTCTTGAGTAGTTTATTTCAGCAGTCGGCACCATCTCACACGCACTCTACGCAGGGAAGCCGATGAAAATAAGTGAGTGATCCAAGTTTTATTTGAAAAAAAAGGAAAGAAAAAGGAATGCGCCTTCTAAATTTTGTGACCCTCACCCGGTCACTTAACCCAACGGTTATAGAGCATACAAAAAAGTTGATAATAAGACTCGTTGTTAGTTGATTCAGCGGTTTCTGGTGCTGAACTTGGTAGGGTGGATTACAGTCCAATGCCCCGCAACTACAACTGAGTAAGCAAAGGGTTATGCCATGTAAGTACCAGAACTTCGTGCAAAAAGGATCAGAGTCACTAACCGGTCGCCTTGCTATGAGTGTATGGAGATAACGGGCTTAATGTGATTGCGCCTGAATGAAAAAGAGCAAAAAGAAGGATGAGTAAGTTAGGCTTTGGCATAATAATATGATTTGAATTGGTTTGCATATTCAAGAGATAAGATTAGTGTTCCTACAATATCCTTAGTGTGCAAGATTAGTACCTATTGATGCAATCTTAACCGGAGAAGAGTTTGTAGCCTAGAATGAGTAGCTGATGATGCTGTTGTGTTTCTTTTGATTTTATTTTGCTCGGAGTGCAAAAGTTCAAGTGTGGGGGAATTTGATCAGTGAATTTTGATTCACATTCTTCCATGATTGTACTTATGCATTTCCATGGTTTGTTTAGCTTATTTTTGTATTTTATAGTGTTTTTCTATTTTAGTTTATTTCTACTCTTATTTGATTTTCGCACTTTATTTTTAGCATTAGCAATCTGCACGAATAAATTCATAACTTGAGCTACATGAGTCGGAATGAGGCGTGCTACCAGTCGTTGAAAATCTAAGAGAAAGAGCTACGATTTTCATTCAGAAGTCGAGAGCTGAATCGCACTGTAGCAGGGCCATAAAATTCGTTGAAGTTGCAGCATTTTATATTTAAGTTTTGGGTCATTTATTTTGGGCCTGGGTTATGTTTTCGACCCAATTGGGTTATGAACCGAATCCCTGTCCTTGCTATACCTAGCAGCCGCTACAATAATTTCGTTTTGATCTTTTCATTATTCAGAAAGAAAACTTTGACTTGTACGCTTGAATGAAGAACTAATCATCCAGAGTTGATCTACTGTAATCGCATTCCGATGCTTTGAGGTTTTTAATTTATCAATTCAATTCCGTTTCTCTTTCAATTCTATTTTATGAAATTGTATTTGCTTAATCTATTATTTCATGGAATGTCTTGATTAAATTCGTATGATTGTATTCCTAATCTTTAATCGTTGTTTACGTTGCTTAGTCGTTAAATCGCGTTCTATATCGTGTTTGCTTAATTCACGATTGTATTAATCCGTTTGCTTAATTCGGAATAGGAATTCAATCTATTTTATATCCATTGCGCTTGTCAATTGATATTGAAATTGAATAGAGGTCGAAGCCGCTTAGGGAATTGGTAAGGTAAAAACCAATGATTAGCAGGAACCTGAAAACAGTAGATCGACTTATTTTTATAATCACTTATTTTAATCACTTATTTGCTCATCTCTTTAAAAATTGATCCTGAATTAAATCCCCCATAACCACTTATGTTGGTTAATAACAATACAAGAATCCTCGTAATACGATACTTGAGTCATTGTCGCTAAACTACATTTTTTTTAAAGTAACTCGTTTTTGATCCGTCCACGACAGCAGATCATTCTAACAGTTAGCACTTGAGTTTAGAGATGTCACCACGATGTTTCAAAGAACCGTGGTGACTTTGCCGTTGTTGTTTGCATGTTTGTAGTAGTGTTAGGAGATATTTTACCGAGAAATTTGTAGAATCTGATTTTAACCGCCCTATCCTTGAGGGGGTTTCTCTTAAATCTCTTTCTCTAGAAAAGTGAACTTCGTTGGAAGAGCCGTTTTCAGAGTCAAAGATTAAGGAGGTTGGGTTTGTGGACTTCGCTATCGGTTTTAGGTTCTATATGGAAATCTCATGTTTCTTTTAGGATTAAAGCCTTCGGGTGGAGGTGTTTGTATAAGGATCTTTTGTATTATAGGGACATTATTTTATCTTCCAATGAATTTCTGTGTTTTTTGTTCGGAGCTAGGAGGAAATATTTGGAATTGTTTATGCTTTTGGCTATTTGAATGTAGGAAGAAAGAAATGAAGAAAGACAAAGATAGTTCTATTTGATTGGTTCTATTGTGGGGCATCTGATTTTTAAGGAATGGGGTAATCTTTAACGGCGCTAGTGCTTGTGTATCTGATTTAGGCTGAAATATCAAATTGAAGGTTCAGAAATAGTCTTGTATCCGTAATATTTCTACTACCAAGTGTAACTTTTACGAATTCTACAAAGATCTTTTATATTATTTAAATTAAATTTCATTTAGTTGGAAATATTTCCTTTTTCAAGCTATGCTCACAATCTTTTGTGAACAGATCAGAGTATCCCTAACTCTCTTATATGAATCCTTACTTATAAAAAAATATAATACATGGAAAATATAGATTTATGGAAAGTTACATAGATAGATGAATTTGATTGGTTAGAATAATCTTCGAGAGAAAATACTTGAGTATATAGATAAATGAATTTGATTTGAGTTACAGTAATCTTCAAGAGAAAAAAACTCGAGGTCGGGAATCTTGCTTTCAAATGAATAGTGATATCTTGAAGAAAAAAAATTATGAGACATGCAATTGAAAACTAAATAAATATATGAATAAATGGATTTAAAACATGTACAAAATAAGTACTGGAGTCTTGCTTAAATAAAAATTTGATAAATATAAAAAAGTTGTGGTTGGAAAAAGTGTAAACTCGTGAAACATTTTAAAATAAATGATCAAGTTTATTAAAACGAAGAAATGAAGAAAAATGTACTCACCCAAATAAATAGAATCTGGTTGAAAATAAAGATGCATGGTAAGAACACCAATCATCATATAAAGTATTTATTAAAATGTTAAAATTTGACATAAAATAAAAATTGTATAAACTCAAAAACTATATAATGAAAATTGCAAAAAAAGTAATGTTTCTAAATTGTAAGCAAAGATACAAAGATTGTAACATAAAATTTAGTAATGATTATTCATTATGGTTATAGAATCTAAGCTTCAAAATTAATAGGATAAAAAAAGAAAGAGAGAAAGAGAAACCTTATCTAAAATATTGTAAGTCCAAGCTTCTCTTGGTGCTCTTTAAGGGACCAAAAACAAACTTCATCCACTCAATAACTCACCCCTATCGTTATTGCAATAGCCAACAAACTTCTTTCCTTAACCACCACCAACCCTTATTTTACACCACTCTCTCTCTCTCTCACTCTATATGCTTCATTGACACAAGGCTCATTTCCACTTGAACACCCTATTTCCAACCTTTGCAGTTTTTGCCATTTTTCAACTCTTTATTGGTCAGTTTCTTTCTATCTTCAATACCCTTTTCGTCCTTTTTCTTAAAGATTTGTTTTTGCCATTCAAAATTGTATCTTTATAGTTTCTTGCTAGTGAAAATTTATGATGCTTCTTTTAGAATATGCTTTAACTTTATGCAGAAGTAACTTTTTCATCATGTTTAGTAGCTATGAAAGAATTTGGATTAACTTTTATTGTGTGATAATATCTATGCATTTATAGATGTTAATTTGAATAAAATACCAAAAAGCAATGTTCTTGGTAAACTTTACTCTCTTTTAAGTGTTATTGCATATTTTTTGAATGATTATTTACTTTTTGATTGGTTTTTTGTGTCTGAATGAATATTATTATGCAATGTGCATGCTGTTTGATTCATTTTTTTGTTGTTGAGTAGAAAATGGCGCAGATTTTGGCACCTTCGACGCAATGGCAGATGAGAATCACGAAAACCTCTCCGTGTGCAACTCCGATTACATCAAAGATGTGGAGTTCTTTAGTTGTGAAACAAAGTAAGAAAGTTGCGCGTTCTGCTAAATTTAGAGTGATGGCAGTCAACTCTGAATATGGCACCATCAATAGGGTGGAGGATTTGCTTAACTTGGACATCACTCCATTCACCGACAGCATAATTGCCGAGTACATATGGTATTTCGTTCTACTCCGTCTTTTTTGGCATTTATTTCACTGTGTCTGATACTTACCAGTATCGACGTGTTCAGTGTTCATGGTGGTGTTACTGTTATGAGGATACAAGGTGGTTAAATCTGTGATACTTTTTTCTGAAACAGGATTGGTGGAACAGGAATCGACGTGCGCAGCAAATCAAGGGTATGTTATTTCAAATAAATATTCATACTACAGTATTGTTTGATCTATCTTATGCTATTTGATGTATTCTTATATGTATGTTTTTTATTCTCAGACCATATCAAAACCTGTTTCGCATCCCTCCGAGCTTCCTAAGTGGAACTATGATGGATCTAGCACTGGACAAGCCCCTGGTGAAGATAGTGAAGTGATCCTATAGTAAGATTTTTTGTACCGATACTTCTAAGATGTTACTAGTTACTACTTACTAGTTTTACTGCACACATTGTTTTTTTTTTATTTTTAACTTTGGCCTTTTCTTTCTTCCTCAGTCCTCAAGCAATTTTCAAAGATCCTTTCCGTGGCGGAAACAATATTTTGGTAAGAGGTGTTATTATACTTGAAAGCTGTTTCATTTCATGCCGTGTTGATTGAAATTTATGAAATTAATTGGGTTATTTTGTTTTGCGAAGGTCGTTTGCGATGCATATACACCAGCAGGTGAGCCTATCCCTACAAATAAGAGACACAAAGCTGCTGAAATCTTCAGTAACCCAAAGGTTGTGGCTGAAATTCCATGGTATGTATTACACGATTTATCTTTTTAATATTTCCAACTGTTTTTGAATGTTATATAAAAATGTAACTCAATGATGCACAGACCTCTTAAATATGAAGATAACTGAACTTTTTTTGGTGGCGAATTATAATCTTAACAGAAAACATGCTGATGATGTTGTATGTTGATTGTTCAAAGGTATGGAATAGAACAAGAGTACACTTTACTTCAAACAAATGTGAAATGGCCATTAGGTTGGCCTGTAGGTGGCTATCCTGGTCCTCAGGTAATACCACTTTTGTGTATTATTTCAACTATTTCGAGAACCTTAAAGTGTAGATTTTTACTTAAAATGTTCCTTCATATATCAGGGTCCTTATTACTGTGCTGCCGGAGCAGATAAGTCATTTGGACGTGATATATCTGATGCTCATTACAAGGCTTGTATATATGCTGGAATTAACATCAGTGGCACCAATGGAGAAGTTATGCCTGGACAGGTAAAAATCTCCTTCTGTTTCATGTGTTATAGTCATAGACACAAACATAGATAAATAAAAACGACATTGACATTAACCCGGGAAAATGAAATATGTGGATATAGTCACATGTATCAGATACTAACATGTGTCAGACACACCTTCATGGTATTTATAGCATAGGTTATGATTATCTGAACTGTTTTTCTCACTATTCTTTTATGAATATTGCAGTGGGAGTATCAAGTTGGTCCTAGTGTAGGTATTGAAGCTGGTGATCATATCTGGGCCTCAAGGTACATCCTTGAGGTAATTCCATTTAACCGACTTTTTTGGCTTTTCACATATATATAATATTGAACAATTTGATACAGAAACTTGTATCTTGGAATTGAATATGTTGCAATTTGTTTGTTTTGATAGAGAATTACTGAACAAGCTGGAGTTGTGCTCTCTCTTGATCCAAAACCAATAGAGGTACTAATCTATAATATGCTTTACTTGGCATTATTATTTCTTACCTTATACTAACTAATTCTACTAATTTGGTTTTAATCTTGACAGGGTGATTGGAATGGTGCAGGATGTCACACCAATTACAGGTTTTCTTGGCATATCTTTGTTATGAATCATAATTGCACATGTCTTAACATTTGACTAGTTGGTAACTAATATTATTATTTGATGTTTAGTACAAAGAGCATGAGGGAAGATGGAGGGTTTGAGGTGATAAAGAAGGCCATTTTGAACCTTTCCCTTCGCCACAAGGTCCACATTGAAGCATACGGAGAAGGAAACGAAAGAAGGTTGACAGGAAAGCATGAGACAGCCAGCATTGACAATTTTTCTTGGGTAATATTTTGAATTTCTATTCTTGTTAAACACAAGAATCAAACACGAACATAAAAGTATATCATCATCTCGTGTGTAACATTCTTATAAAATTGAACATGCAGGGAGTAGCTAACCGGGGATGCTCAATCCGTGTGGGAAGGGACACTGAGAAGAATGGCAAAGGTGAGCCGCATGATTTTTAATATTCAAAGTTTGATATACATGTTGTTTAGCGTCCGGACTGCCTTGATTGCAGGTTACTTGGAAGACAGGCGTCCGGCTTCAAACATGGACCCGTATGTGGTAACAGCACTACTGGCAGAAAGTACATTATTGTGGGAACCAACTCTAGAGGCTGAAGCTCTTGCAGCTCAGAAGCTTGCATTAAAGGTCTAAATCTATTGACTTTCCAGGTGGAGACTGTGAGGAGCTGAGAAGCTCTTTTAGATGATTTATATTTATATTATGAAATTCTTGTTTCCTGGACAAATGAGGCTGCCATACCTAGTTACTGGTTATGAGTGAATGCACATTGTATTTGCATATGGTATGGACAGAATTTGCATTGGTGATTTGCTTGCTTATATCTTTGAATTTAGTTTTCTTTTTCTACAAATTAATCACTCAGGTCTCAGCTCATGTACACCTTAAAATGATTGGTTCATGTGTTTCTAGAAGCATGTCACCTATAATCCTCTTTTCTAACAACTAACTTTGTAAAGTACAAATAAAATAGTGTTCTTAAAATCTAACATGAGTCTAACTCGACCTTACACAATTGATTTGATCATGAAGAGACGAATTAACTTCACTTATAAATACACAATTGATTTGATCATGAAGAGACGAATTAACTTCACTTATAAATACACAATTGATTTGATCACGAAGAGAAGAATTATCTTCACTTATAAAAATATTTTCACATAAGATGAAAATAATAATATTTCTATTAAAAAAACTAGAAAAGGATATTGTTTTTTTACTTAAATGCATTTTCCCCTCTATATTAATCAAAATAAGTTATTAGTCCCTCGATATTTAAATGTAGTTTATTGGTCCCCTTTATATTTGTCTTAGAAATTTCTTGATTTCCATGGTTTTTGATTATGTGAAATTGCTGAATTGGATAGAATATAATTATTTTAATCAATATCCATGTCAATGTTTTATTATTAAATCATTTAAAAACTTATAATAGTATTTAAAAATAATTCATAGAATTAATAATATATTATATTTAAAATTTCAATAGCAATTATAAATATAAATCTAATTAATTTTTAGCTAAAATTGTTCACGAATTGGAGGGGAGTTTTTATAGCTAAATTACTATAAACTTTGAATGCAAAATTATGGACCGTGTTATCATATTATTCACTTTGATTTACATCTTATAGCGTAACACAAAGTCAAACTTCTTCAAAGGAACTTCAATATTGAAATCATTCTTTTCCCTTATTGTCATTGTCATTACCACGCCAAAAAAAGAAAAAGAAAGCTTAAACTCTAAATTTAGTCGAATTCACTGCCAAATCGACTTTTTTTCTCATGAATCAAGATCTCTTAGTTCTCCTTGCCAATCCTTGTCAGCATACTGCCTATTTCGGTGGGAAACATAAAAAAGGTAGTTGAATCCACCTGATATAGTGATGGATGTTTGAGGTGGACGGAAAGGGGGTGTACCTGCAAGATTATCACTTTAACGCCAAAGTCACCAAAGTATGACAATTAGAATCTTCCCCGATGGACACGACACCATGTGCAAGAACCGTTGGATGGACATCAATGGTTGAGATGTAGCGACACCTTGCTTTAGTGAGGGGCTCCCCAATGAGAGTACACATGTTCGCCAATTTGAGTGGGCGTGATATTTGGATTGGGCATTTGTGTCGGGTCAATCTTATTGGACCGTTTGGCCAGTCCAGAACAATTGTCCCCCAAGTCCTTGCTCTCAGTCATGAAGTCGTGATTTTTGTTGTGGGAGCACTAAGACCGGCCCCGGAGCGAGCTTCATTCTGAAAGTGTGAGATTAGTTGGGATGACTCTCACCGAGAGGGAGAATTCGTCAAAAGGTTGAATGAGAGTAAGTGGTATTGGTAACACGCACATTAAATACTTGTCTCGTCATTGAAACATTACTTCAGAAACTTCCTAGATACACAACCAAGATGCCTCCTCTTCCAGATCAGGAGAAGGCTCCAAACATATGTGATCAACACACATTTTCTTAGCACCCAAAGCATTTGTATCTGCAATGCCATTTCAACAGAAATCTTCATAACTTGTTGATGTGAAGTTCTAACATCTGGTAGGACATCATTCCAAGAGACATAACAAGAGATCCTTTGCCAAAGACCAGAAATTGGCCTTTTAGGGTTGAAAGCAAAAATAAATTTCTTATTACTTTCTTCAGATCTCTGTTCAACAAACTCACTTAAAAGTGCCTTTATGAGTGGACTTGAGATTAGACATGGCAATATAACCCATACCCATGGATACCCGCCCAAATTCGCCCCGAATTTGATGGGGAAAACCCGCTTTGATTGGGTTTAGATTCGGGTTTGGGTTTTCCCCGATTTCAAGATATGGGGACGGGGCGGATAATAGGGAGTGTAGTACCCACCCCGAACCCTCCCAGTATATTATTATTATTATTATTATTATTATTATTATTATTATTATAATATATATGATTTAACAATATATGTCGCTACAGTATCACAATTATATGCCGCTACAATATCCCAATTTGTTAAATCTATCTATTGTTATAGTTTTTTGGTTTATTTGATTTGTTAATTTGAAATATTAATTGTATGATTGATAAATTAATACTTTTGTTAGTATTTTATTATTCGAAATATATGTTTAAAATTCTTCGAGATTATATTTTATATTTGTAATATAAGTTAATATATGTTAAGATTGGGGCAGGTTTTAGGTTCAGGGTGAATTTTGGATTTGGGGAAGCTTTTGGGATTTAGACATATTTTGGGTTTGGGGGCGGACGGGGATCCCCGAACCCATTTGAAGTGGGTTTAAGATTCAATTATTCATCCTCGACAGGGATTGGAGCGGGTAACAGGGATTTATCTTGAATTCGGGTTTGGGTTTGGGGAATATAAAAACCGTCTCGCCCCGTTGCCATGTTTACTTCAGATGGACCTCAGGCATCTTTGGTAACTTTAGCAGGCTGATTGAAAATAGCCTCCAAGTATAACTACAATACATGATACACATTCAGAGAGGAATATATCCCAAGCTCTTTGTATTACCAGGGTAAACCTCGCTAGAGACACACAAAACCATCAAGAGTTTTTCAGATACATACGCAACAGATCACACATCAACAACTCCTCAGCATCCTTCAGGGCAGAACAAGATAACCATTCTACATCATCACCATCATACAGGTGACAACATAACATCAGATGTTTGAAAATAAATCAAACATAACCCAGAGAGCACAACAGCTCACTACCACAGTACAATTGATGACAACTTCATAGAAAATCATCAATCAGGTTGTTATGGATAACTCTCACTCCTGCTTCAAGATATCATCAAAACCACAACATGAATTTACCAAGCTCACATGGTAGGTACAATGTTATAATATTCGGTAAAACACCATACATAGATCAGAGTGTGAGAGAATCCCAACACTCTCATGCTTATAGCTTTCTCCTTGTTGATCTTATACTTTTAGAGAACAAATACACCATCTTGCTAGAATCTCCATCACTTCTCAGACTCCAGGTAGGATATCAAGAACATCTTATAGGACAACATACATAAGAGATATCCTTAATAGCAGCCATCAAGTAGACATCCAGCTCTTCCAAGGAAAGCCAGAACACCAGAAGACAAGTCAAACCTTACCACCCCAAGTTTACACAACAGAGGCATGTGAAATGGAGATAAATGCCTCACAAGTAACACTACATATATAGTAGTCACTACAAATAACACTTCAATCCTTCCATGTCCAAAGTATCAAAAAGTATTTTTCCCGATCTCACCCAGAACAGAACATGATGTCTGCTCTGATACCAATTGAAATTTTAGTATGCAGATTACAAATGTCCTAAAATGTGTTGAGACATTAATATTTATATAATAACGCATGGACGAGATAAAGCATACTGATATAAACATATCAGAACAAAGTCGTAACAAATGTTCCAACATCTTATATAACATGCCAATCAATCAAGAACAAAACATAAAGATAATAACACTGATATGATAACCCGGTTCATTGGACACACACTTACTCTGGGGGATACCAAGCCAAGAAGAAATTCTACTATCAGCAGTATTAGTTCAAAGTTAAACTCCCCCGTTTACAACTTCTCGCCTAATCCTTACCCAATGTAACTTCTACCTAGGAACATCCTAAATATGAGAAATCAGCATCCGACTTCTTAAATCACCTCAGTGATATTTTTATCAATTACAACCAGTTCAGTCAAGACTCTTGACTAATAAACATACTTGGATTTGCTTCAAAGCTTCATCCAAGAACAATATACATTCTATGTTTAAAAGCTTAAGAATGAACAACGGAGAATTACAACTCTATAACATTAGACCTACTCTCTTATCAACATGATACTTCGAGAAGTTCACACATACCAACTCTCCTGGAAAGTGGCTTACAGACTCAGTCCTAATAATCCAAACTTTTTATTTTCAACTGGTACCTTTTCTAGGTTAATAACCTTATATTTATAGCAATCTTCTGGACTGGATTGGGCTTTAATACCCCAACTGATATGTAGCAAGTAAAGCTGCAAATATATCTCCTAAATCATAGGACTTCTTATCATTAATTTCCTAATTTTTCTCCATAATTAGAAACTAATAAACTCCTTGAAATCAGCTCGACTCTTCTTCAATCTTCAATTTGAACACCACCTAAGATAGCATAATATTCTTAGAATATTATGCATTAGATAAATCTTAGACCAATCCAACAGCTCAACCCAACATGGTCACGATGTTGAATGATTCTGCATAGGACATATCATTCGATATGTTGCTTTAGTTGATGAAACATCTCAACTCAACATACTTCTTCATAAAATAGGACTTCTTGCTCACCACGTTAGAACGTCCTATTAAACATATTGTTGCAATATTTATTTTACTAAAATTAATGCCAATCATAAAATAGAGAACTAACACATACTATCAAATTAGGGAGGAAGTGGTAGACCCAATAAAAAATTAGAAACCCAACGACAAAATTTGTAGAAGTTACAAGGCTTGTTGGAGCCAGAGAGCAAGAAATGGAACAGGCTAAAGTGATGGATCCCACACGGGTTAAGCAACGAACCCCATGGATCGATATTATAGAGATAAGGGGAGGTGCTTCACTTAGATTAACATCAATGAGGTTGTCTGAGGGTCCGACTTCCCAACTTTGAACTTTTCGAACTCATAATACATATTTGACTTCATGAATGAACGAAAAGCAAAAACATATATTAAATAACATATGTATTCTTTTGCATGCGACCCCACTAACAACAAAATTGGGTGGTAGATATAATTGCAGTATCGTGCATCATGGTTTTAACTTTTTATATGTTTGTAGCGGTGCAAAGATGGTTAGATGAGCCACTGAGATGCAAATCTTCCTTTAGATGTTAACCAATCATCTTGGATATATTAAGAAACTTTGAGGATGGTATATGTCTTCATCAATGAACATAGGTTGGAAACTTCCTTCTGGGACATAAGTCCTTCTTCCAATTTGAGGGGGCGCACCACCCTGAAGGTGACAAAAGGCTATGTAGTCGATATTCCTGGTGTGTTCTTTCTCTATATTTGTGTCTTTTCTCATGGATGGGGTTCATACTATTGGAAATTATGGACAATCAATGCCCATGGATGGGGTTCATACTATTGGAAATTATGGACAATCAATGCCCGTGAGTGTGTTAAAATATGACAAAGTTAAAGAGGATAAAAGTTCCCCATAGACAAAAGTAGAATTTTCCTTTAAATCTGTACAAAGGAATTTTGGTCAGTTTTTGCACTAAACATCCACCATTGGAAGTTGCAGTTAAATTTATCTCGGGCTACTGAAAGTTTGAATTTCGAATTCAAAATATACAACAATTCATGAAGTGGTGCATGATGAAATTATAGGCGAACCATTGCAATCTTATGCTAAAAAGTGTTGTTTCATTAAGAGTTCCAAACTTGTGAAACAACACATGCATGACCTGTAAATACATTATTCAGAATCCAAAAATCATATACTCAAAATCATAAATCCTCTTTATTATTCCAGACACTTTTCCTCGCATTCGAGTTCTTCATCGGACTTGTGCAGACTCGATTCAAAGGCTGAATTATCTTGGGTATTCTTGCGTTCCAACTCTAAGACATATTGAGAGTGCTTGAAATGATCATAAGGAAAGTGATTTCGTTCACGATTCTAGCCTCGATTCATTTGACTTGAATTCATTTGCTAACAATCTTATAAGTATTTTTTTAATGGCAGCGAGACTTTCGTTTTAAGCATCAAGAATGAACTGTTGTATTTTGAACACATTTTTGTTTCACTTGTCAGAAGTCGAAGATTTAACATCAGAAATTGTCTAGTTTGTTGCAACCGTTATCTATTCCTTAATGGAAATAGGATAGTATTTTTATGGATTTTTTTTTGTTTACCTAGAACGTCGAGTAATTGTGAAGCTATTTGGATTATTGTGGACAGGTTGACGAAATCTGCCCACTTTATCCTGATGAGAATGGGTTATTCGATGGAGAAGCTTGCAAAGTTATACATTGAGAGGATTGTCAGTTTGCATGGTATTCTTTCTAGCATTGTTTCAGATAGAGATCTAAGGTTTACTTAGAAATTTTGGGAAGGTTTGCAAAGTGCTTTGAGTATGAAGTTGCGTGTGAGTTCTGCTTATCATCTACAAAGAAGTGGTCAGATTGAGAGGACGATTCAGTCACTTGAGGATCTTTTGAGAGCTTGTGTATTGGAACAAGGAGGTGCTTGGGATAATTACTTGCCTTTGATTGAGTTTACTTATAGCAATAGTTTCCATTCGAGTATTGGAATGGCACTGTTTGAGGCTTTATATGGTAGGAGGTGTAAGACGCCTTTGTGTTGGTATGAATCAGGAGATGGTGTTGTGGTTGGACCTGAGATAGTCCAATAGACTATCAATAAGATTAAGATGATTCAGGATAAGATTAAGGCTTCTCAGAGTCATCAGAAGAATTATCATGATAAGAGGAGGAAAGCACTTAAGTTTTAGAAGGGAGATCGTGTATTTCTGCGAGTTACTCCAGTAACGGGTGTTGGTCGAGTGTTGAAGTCACGTAAGTTGACACCGCATTTTATTGGTCCTTGTGATACGGTGGGAGAACTGACTTGGGTGTTTTGCATTTTGATCGCATTTGTGCGGATAGCAAGAGTCGCCATCGACTTTTCTTTTATCCAAAAGGAAAGGTAAAAAAGTACAGGAAAGACCTTTCGAGATTATTTCTCGGGTTCGGGGGGTAGATTATTAAAAGAGAAGATATTATCACCCTTTTCATCCATGGTTTTCCATGGGCTCTTAGTTACTCGTTAGATCACTTGCTTTTGAATGTTCATGTGGTGTGGGTTTTGAAAGTATTTTGAAAATGTCTTTGCAATGGTTCTCGTCTCTATAAGAACGTGTACAAAGTTTTATTTCGAAAAATAGTTCAAAGATGTGTTTTTGGAATGTATTTTTGAAAGTGGTTTTTGAGAAGATGTTTTGCAATGGTTCTCGTCTCTATAAGAACATATACGAAATGTTTTGTCTTTTTTGAAAATGTTTTGAGATGAAAGTGTCGGTGTAAAAAGGTTTTTGTCCTGAGCGAGCGAGTAATTAGGAGCGAATCTACCTACTCGAAAAGTCTTAAATGTTCTTTTCTTCTTCCTTTAGATGTTACTATCTTACAATTGATTTGGTAAGAGGCCCCATCATTGGATAAGAAGGGATAGACGCGATATGTTTGTACAATCATAGAAGGCAACTTGTGAGACGCTTTAGCAATTTTCGTAAGGGACTAGATCGTTTTACCGAAGGCAACATCGAGGGACATCGAGGGACTACGATCTTTTTTATCAAAAGGGTTTTGCTAAAGCGTCCCATATTCGAGGGACATGATTATATTTCCGAGGCAATGAGCGAGGTTACCCTAGAGGTGCGCGTGTGAAAAGTGTGTTTGATTCAAGTTATTTTGTCTTTGAAATTAGGTTATCTAGCTATTGATTTTGAATCTTGCCATACACGCCTAATTACTATACAGTAATAAATTAAACAGTAAAGTGCGGAAATTTAAATTCTACGCTATTACAAAGCTTCGGGGATGGGTGTACAAATTAATGAATAGGGGTGACAATAAGAAATAAACACTTAAATCACACAATACAAGTCCAAACCATTAAATAATTATTTAAGTTAAAACTCTTTTCATTTGATAAAATTAATTAATAATTTAATTAATAATGTCAAACAAAAATTATTTTAAAGTTAATAATTATTTAAAACAAATATTGATCTATTTGCAACTTTAAATATATGCTGAAATATAAAACAAAAATCAAATAATTAAAAATAAAAATAAAAGATATAAGGGAAAAGTTTAGAAATGGCCCTGCATTGGAGCAAATCTGGGGGGTGTAGAAATAAATCTGGTTGGCCCAAATAAAGGGAAAAGCCCAATGCTCCTGGCTGATCAGGTGCATCAGTCTCCAGGAGGTGCACCATGGGGCGTGCTCCTGTGGTGCGCTAAAGAGTATTGATAGATGATTATATGAATCAAACGGAGGGATAATGAGGGTGCACGAATGGCTAACATGGGAATGCATGTGCAGGATCCCTCATAGTGATTAAGGGGTGGTGACAAGTGTCACCACCAGATTAGGCATTGTAAAAATGTAATTAACAAAACAAAAACAAATTAAGTGAAACAAACAAGCTCATAACTCACTTCTCTTTCTCTCTCTTAATACGATACTCTCTCTTCTCTCTTGTTGGGAGCCTCCACCGGAGAAGACAACCTGGTTGCGCCGAAAATTGCCTTACGACAGTGACAGAGGCAGCGCGACTCTGATCCTCACTTTTCTTACATGAATCTAACCGTCTCTTCTTTCTAATTGCTAATCCAAGGTTATTTTTTTGCATATTCTTAGCCTATAACCCTAGATATAAAAAGGGCTGAGCGAAACCCTAAGTCAAAGATGTGACCAAAAATCAGTGATTTATGATGAAGGATGCAAAATGGAAAGCAAAAAACAAAAAGAAAATGAAGACGGAGGCCGTGGTTTTTAGATCCGTAAGCTTCCAACCTTTTTTTGAAACTTTTATTTCTGGTATTATCTGAGTATCTTGCTTTCTCTTTTCTTCTGAACTTGTGGTATTAGATTATTCTGAAAAGATCTTTTTTTAATAGAATGGAAAATGACGATGATGATTAGGGTTTGGCTTACTTGATAGCTTGCTATGATTTTGTGAGGGTTCTTGCAATTTCTGATATTTGTATATAGCTTTGTATCTTCTGAATGGATTCTGAGGAGGGAAAAATG
Source organism: Vicia faba (assembly GCA_948472305.1). Classification (NCBI taxonomy): domain Eukaryota; kingdom Viridiplantae; phylum Streptophyta; class Magnoliopsida; order Fabales; family Fabaceae; genus Vicia; species Vicia faba. The sequence goes on from OX451736.1 coordinate 1,618,036,379, forward strand.
ATGAACAAAATTTTGGCTTTTTGCTGTTTGTTTGAGTTATTGGTTCGCTGTGAATCTTTGTTTTTTGAGTTGTTGGTTATTCTTGCTGGTTTTCTGAGTGTTTGTTTGGGACTAGAGATTTGTGGAAAAATTTGACTCTCTGTAGTTGGTGATTCTCGCTGGCTTTTTGTATATTATTCTCCCTTGTTTTTTTCCCTTTGGTCCTGTGTTATAGTGACTGAGAAGTCAGAAAAACAGAGGGAAGGTTTGATGAGTTTTTTTAATAAAGTTGGTTTTCTAACTTTGGGATTTAGAGTGCAAGTTATGCTTTCCCATTTTAGTGCAAGTTTTGGTGCAGGCTGTAGCAGGGTTGTCTTTGCAGCCAGTGATAGCAGTTGACTTGGCAATTTTGGGACTGTTTATGGCCTAGGTGACACCTTTCCAAAACTCGTCTTTTTCCCTCTTCATATTTCCATGAGATAAAACAATCTTTGTTTATTATTATATATTTTCCTGAAGGGTTTGTATTAGGGAAATGATGACATGTGATTGTTTGAGCATGCTTGCCTCTTTGATATATTACTGCTTTTACTTGTTGCCTTAACAACCTATGCTTCCTTGTTTGACATGAAACAGTATTGCTATATTTTTTGCACTAGCCTGTTGTTTGGACTGTGGTTGCCTGCTGCCTTTATGATACAGTCTTGCTTTTGCCTTGTACTGCTGTGTTATTTGACAGCTTGTTGTTGCTGCCTATTATTTGTGCTGCAATTTGGATGTTGTATGTATAGCATGTTGGGCAGCTTGTTGTTTTGGTTTGCTTTGCAGCTGTTGTGGCTTTGTTTGGGCAGCTTGCTTGCTTTTGTAATGTTTGCAACTGTTGTTGTTTACTGTTTTGTAATTTACTGCTGTTGTTTGCTATTTTAGTTTGCTTGTAGGCCTGCCTTGCATATGTCTTTTTTTCTTTTTTTTCTTTTGTGAACCAAGAAAGGTAATCTTTCTTGTGATTTGCAATAGAATTTGGGGCCTATGATCTGATTATGTGAAACAAACTAAACGAGGCTTCATGGAATGTTTGAACATGATTTGACAACCACCCCCTATTTCTGATTCCTACACAAACCCTAGTGATGAATTTGTGAAAAAGGCTCTTTGAAAATTCCTTGTTCATGTTCATGTTTCTTTCTTGTACTAATCATGCTCTCTTTCTCTTGTTTCATGTGAGCAAAAGTGGAGATGGTAAGGCAAAGAATGCAAGGAATCCGTGGAAAACATGAAGGTCTTGGAGAAAAGTCAAAGGAAATGATATAATTTGAGTCTTCAAGCAACTTGATCATGGATTAGTTTCTCTTAGGTCAAATGTTCACTTGACTTTTTTCTCTGTAACTTAGAACAATTCCTTTTGTACTTTGATGTATTTTGGAAGTATTGTATTCAATAATTTTACCAATGTAACCTTGAATAACAATAAGTTGTAAAACATAAAGTATTGAAAGAATTGAAGTTTTGTAACAACCTTGGATGGTGTGCTTGAAATTGGGGAAGAACTTGAATTGTAGCATGAAGTATCCTTGTGATCAATGAAATATTAGAACTTGAAATCCTTTGTAAACAAGAAATTTGCAATTCTTTGCAAACAAACAAAATTTGTAATTTTATTTGCAGTGCAATGATACAGAGATTTGAACTATTTTGGTATGATAGGATCTTGTACAAATTTTGTATTCTAATTGGATCTTTTTTTTTTGAAATTCCCAATCAGAATATTTGAAATAAAATGCTTCAGTCTGGTAACTTGAATTCCAAATAATCCAAATAACTTTGTAACTGTATTTCAAACAAACATGCACCTTGTACTCCAATTCCTAAACAAAAATAAATGTAAATCATTTGGTCAACTTTAATCCAAGATCATGATTGTTTTAAATGACAGTCTTAATCTTCACATCTTGTCCAAACAATCATGCTCTGAGAACAAACGTTAATCTTTCAGTAAACTGTGTTTAAGAAAAAAATTCAAAATCAACAAATGCCTTGCGACGATTCGATAATTTTAAAGTCTTCCAAACCCAATTTCCCTTCGATTCTTTGAAGATAAATCCGTGAGCAACGTCACACATGACCATGAATAGAAATAATCGTCACAAAGTCTTGTAGCTTGAAGAAATCACAATTCTTAGAAATCAGACGACTGTTATTTGAAATTAGGTCAAAATTCATGATGCGACTTCCAACGCATTCGAATTTTTGGTGATCCTCTACGCGTAATCAGTTCTTGATTTGTGAAGAGAGATTTGGGATGGAATCAAGGAGAATCATACGCAAGAAAAACCATTCAAAAATATTGAATAATGAAGAAGTTACGATCGTTTGAATTTGTTTTCACAAAAAGGCAATTTTCAAGTCGACGTAGTCGTTTTCAGTTATTTGGACCATTGACTGAGCAAACTTGCAATGTGAGGTTTGAAAACCGACTTAAACAACCTTGAGGAGACACGAAGACCTATGAAGACCATTTGAAACCTTGAAGACTCAATTTTCTTTGAGAAATGCAAAACCCTAATTGTTGATTTATTGCTTAGGAAGAGAATCTGTCTGATCAACTTCTGAGCCAAATTAGGTATTCGAGAAACCCTAGGATAATATCTTGAGTGAAAAATGGGAGGGAAAATTTTGGGGTATAGCAGCGTTGGGTCAAGGTCCCCTAATTAGGCTGGGCAATCAGGCCCAAAGTGGAGACTGCCAGGTTCTATGTGAGTAATGGGGACCAACACGTGGTCTCCTACCTGGATGGATTCCTCCGCATGACCAGGAGGATATGGATGCAGTCTTTTCGAGGTCAAGTGTGCTCCATGATATTCAAAGGCGTTGATAGTCAGCCCTACAAGGTGGATGCTCGTGGGGTACTTCTGCCCGTCGCGCAGGATCCTCGCCAGTCATGAGACCGTCAGGGGAGGATCGACCTTGCTCGAGGAGAAGCCTGGAGGATATTCTTCGAGGTGCTTTTGACCGGAGATGCCCCTCCTCGCATCTCCCTAGGTTTATCCCTATGTGGGCTACTACTCAACATAGTCGAAGGCAGATTCAGACAGCTGGTCTCCAACAACATTATTGGGCTGGTCCTCATATGGAGTTTGACCGAGAGCAAGCCCAGTCCAGAACAATATATATATATATATATATATATATATATATATATATATATATATATATATATATATATATATATATATATATATATATATATATATATATATATATATATATATATATATATAATACAAGTAAAATGATTCTTAATATAATCCTAACATTACTCAATAAACCAAATTGAAATACTTGGGACCACAAGTTGCGAATAACTGAGACCACAAGAACACTTGCTATTGAAAGGAAAGATGGGACCGCGACACTGGCAAGATTTTGAACTAGGACCACAAGAATGCATGCAACTAGGAAGGAATGACCAGACCACACCGATGAAGAAGAAGACATTTTAGGGTTGTCCTGAGAAATATTGTGGAATAACTTAAGACTTTTGGATTCTAATTAGAGAATTTCTCTTTACACCTAGTACTCTTCAAAATACCCCAAGAATTCGAATATGCATATCCGAACGCATCTCACTTTTTATGAAAAAAGTGGTTTCGGATATGCATATCTGAATACCCCTTACTTTTTTTACAAAAAAAGTAGTTTCAGATATGCATATTTGAATTTTACGATAAAATGAGGTGCATTCGGATATGCATATCCGAATACACCTCATTATTTTACGAAAAAAGTGATTTCAGATATGCATATCTAAATTTTACTCTGTTATAAAATTTTTAAAATACAACTAAAAATAAAATAAAATAAAATTAAGTGTCTACAAATTTTTTCAGATTTTTTCGAAAATATGAAAACGAAAAATAAATCAAATAAAATAAAAAACAATGAATTTAGGGTTTTTAGGGCAGGGTCCCCTATTTTGATTTTAATCTCTGATTTTTTTCGGATGAATTGACATGGTAAAATTTTAATTCAGAGCCGATTTTTTAGAAAACTGAGTTTTTTACGTTAGGTCGCGCAGATGTCAAAGACGCATAAACGCAAGGTCTAAAACACCGAGATTATTTAATTATATTTTCTTATGTTGTAAAATATATCAATTATAACATTTCACCATTATAATTAAAAATTTAATTATTGCATTAATTGTTTAATTTCATATCATAAATTTACTTTAATATTTAATTTTTAATTATAAATTTAAGTTATTCTTTATTAATAATAATTCAATTTAATTATATTATAACTATATTATAAATAAATATTTTTTCAAAATAAAATCAAAAGAAATTTAAAATATTGAGTTATTTCAGATATGCATATCCGAAATTCCATGAAAATGAAAAATAGAGATTCTTTCGCATATGCATATTAGAAATAACCCAATATCTCAAATTCACAAGATGCGTTCGGAAGTGAGAGTATTTTCGGATTTTTAAAGGTCAAAATCACCACTACTAAATATAAAGAGAATTTCTCTTCTAATTATCTATCTAACATTATTAGAAAGACATCCACGTTGACGGATAATTTTTAAAAAATTCATATGATTAATTAAACATGTTTCACGTAAACATCTATTAGTAGAAATTAACAGAAGAGACTAATTTTATGGACGACAACATTTACATGTAAGATTGTTTGAAAAAAATATTTTTAAAGATTAAAATTGATTTTTGATTAATTTATAAGAACTAATAATATATTTAACCCTATAAAATATATTAACTTTAAAAATATTTAAATTGGCCTGTTTGAATTAGTTTTTAAAAACTGTTTTTTAGTTTTTGAAAATTTGAAAAGAAAAAATTTGTTGGAAACCATTTTTTTAAAAACTGTTTTCAAAAACAATTTTTAGTTTTATAGTTTTTAAATCTAAAAAACTAAAACAAGTTATAGATATTTTAGTTTTCAGTTTTACTTTGTTTCCAAAAACCGATTTTAACAAAAATACAGAAAAAAACACAACTTTTCATTAATGGCAGTATAGTAATTACTTAATAACAGTTATAATTTTTTCTTCTTCTTAACAATCATACACTTTCTTTCTTTCTTTTTTGAAGCGTACCGTTTCTTTTTTATTTTTAAATACTTTCTATTGCATTTTTATTATATAATTTACTCTTTTAATTTAAAATTAATTAATTTTTATTTTTATAAGTAAATCATTTCGTATGTTTATCTCACAAACATTTCATGCTTTCTTTTTAGTAAAATATTATATTTTTACTCTTTTAATTTATCTTTCAATTTAAGTTAAATAAAATTTTATTTCTATAAATATTTAAGCAAATTAAAAAGAGAATAATATTAATGTATCAACAATATAAAGATATTTTATAATATCAGTTACTCATAATTATTAGATTTTTATAAATGGTTGACTTTTATTTTAATTGCATATAAAATATTATTTATGAATAATTGTGATGTATCGATTGTGTAAAATATTTTATATTGTGTATAACAATTAATCTTAATTAAAAAAGAGATTAATTATTACACACTGTGAATGTAAAATATTATACACAATCGATATATCACAATTATTCATAGATAATACTTTATATGTGATTGAAATAAAAGTCAATAATTTATAAAAATTTAACGACTATTTATTGACTATGTAAAATATCTTTATATTATCGGTGTATGAGTATTATTTTGATTAAAAAATGACCGTATTTGATTAGATAATATTTTTCTAGTTAGTCTATTTTATTATTCCAAATTTATTTAGTAAAACTAAATCTCATATTTATTTAAAATAATATTTTAAAATTTTAATTATTAATCATATTAAAAATATTTTATTTCTACATAAATGTATATTAGTTGAATATTTTATATTTCAATAAAAATATTATGAATTATTTTTCTTTAATATATTAAATATATCTGAAAATTTAAATTATTAAATAGATTTTATAAGTCTCTTCTTACAAAAATTATATAACCAAACAAGTTTTCTTATATTCTCATCTCAAAAAGAAACACATTTTAATCTTTATTCTCTTTTTAAAAACAGTTTTTTTTCTTTCATTCTAGAAGCAACATCACTTTGAACATAAATAAGAGTAAAAAAAGATGGGGCATTCGGAGAATCGAACTCCGGACCTCTCGCACCCAAAGCGAGAATCATACCACTAGACCAAATGCCCGGTTGTGTCAAAATTACTTTATGTTTAATAGTTGTTTTATAGTAATTAATCTTTGTTGCATTGAAACGAAACGACCCAAGTTCTTTCCTCAATCCTTGGCTCTCATTGTCTCACACAATCTCCTCCAACATCCATGAACTGTAACCACGCCACTCTCCTTTGTCTTTCTCTCCCACCACCACCACTGAATTCAAATGGCGTGATTTTCCCAAAATGCCATTATGCAATCCCCGTTTCCAAGAAAACCCTTTTGTGCAAACCGAAGCTGAAGAGAAAAACGATTCTTCTTAGAATCAAAGCTTCGTCAAAGGATGATAATGCTCAATCACCAAATTGGTCTAAGTGGATTCCCACTGGCTCTTTTGCCGCTGATAGAGTTTTCAGATTGATTTCAAGCGCTACCGCTAGTCCCATTGGACAGTTTGTTTCTTCCCCCACCACGTTTCTTCACTCTATCGATCCAAGGGTCAAATTGGTAACCAAAATTATTTCATACCTTCCAAAATTCCATGCTTTTATTCACTCTTGTGCATTATTAGGTGTTTTGTTTTACCATGATTGAATTGCCTAGTGTTTTAGTTTTGGAATTTAGGGTTTGCCATTTTTTTGGGCAAAACAATTTAATTTTTGTCAGTTTTACTGATAGCCAAGTTGTTGATACCTGATAGATATACTGCTTTTAGTGAAGGGCTCAATCAACTATTAGTGGCATTGGCAAGTTCTTATGACACTAGATTATTAGGGATATGTTAGCAGTTATTAGTAGATACAGTTATGTAGATGTTTTATTTGAATAGTTTGTTTTGGCTTTATGGGTTACATGTGTTTGTGAATTTTGGTATTCATCTGGTCTGGTTTTACAGTTATGGCTTTTGGTTCTAGTTGTTCTACCGGCAAGGTCACATATAATTATGCGATTTGGATTAGTAGCATACTTGACTTTGCTTTCAATTTGGGTTCTACCAAGAAATGCTTGGATGGTAAGCGATCGTTAATCCTTGTCTTATTCTCCGATTCTCTATAGTTTTTAATCGTCATGTTTTAGTTGTTTTTTCTTATTCTCTGGTTTCATAGGACATGGTTTTTCTTTCGCTTACTATTGTTTTCAACTTGAATTTGTGTTAATTTGAGATCATTATTATTTTTTTGCCCAATTTCTATTTATAGGATCAATTGGGGCGAGTTTATTTTCTATCGGCATTGTTATTCATAACATTAGGGCTTGGTTCAGATGGTGTGCCTGCACTTGTTCAGCCAAGAACTCCACCACTTGCGGTGACGGGGATTCCTAATCTTCCTGTATCTTTAACAGGTTACTCATATGTAATCTCAAAGTTAGGTCCATTAACCTTTACGAGGAAAGGATTATCTGTTGGAAGCACGGTTGCATGTTTGACTTTTACAGTAAGATGCTTTCTGCATTTCTGCTGCGACTTTTAATTTACACTGTTGCATGTTTGAAGCTTTCTAAAACAATATAACTTTATTTTATGATTCTGACTTCTAAGAATTTGGTCCACATTTCTTTGAAGGTATTCCAAAGTGCAAGTTTATGTCTCACAACCACAACACCTGAACAACTAGCATCTGCTTTGCGATGGTTTATGCTTCCTCTTAGATACATAGGCGTATCTGTATCAGAAATTGTGCTTACCCTTTTACTGTCATTGAGATTTATCAGTCTAGTTTTTGACGAGGTAAGAATTAAGAAGAGAAAGGTGTTTAACATACTTACAAATGTGTGAATATGATTAACATAGTTTTAATCCCTGTTTGCTATATAAATAGCTTGATTTAGTTGTTCCAAATGATTTCATAGTATTTTTTAGCTTCCATTTGTTTTTATGTCTGAACACCGGAGAAGTCTATTTTAGTTGTAGTTAAATGATCGTATAACAGTTTTACCTTTTTTATTGATGATCATTTACTAAAACGAACGACATGTTAACATTTTTTTTTTATATAAGGAGTGTTTTAAAGGATCCACTTAACTTGCTGTAACTGTCATTTTGCAAGAAATTAGGATTTTGGAAGTTGCAGTATTGTTAATACAAATGGTAATGTACTAGATAAGTGAAGTGTAACTACTTTTATTTCTTAATAGGATGAGTTCATGTAGTATCTTAAGGAAGGCTCAGAGATAAAATTTATGAAATGATAACTTACTGGTTTTTATAAGTGTGAGGTACATTGGTAGAAGAATATGATAATATTTTGGCTGATTAAGTTTTAATTTTCTACCAATCATCTAATTAAATTTAGCAAAAAGAATAAGTAACATCGATTTTCAGAAAAGACCAGATATTAACCATTTCACAAACTGTGTTGAACACCTTAGCCTAGACAAAATTTACCCTAAGTAGATATTAGCCTAGATATTATCCTAAATATTAGCCGAATTATTTTGTTGCAGGTCCGGAACATTGCTATGGGAATTGTATCTCGTAGGGTGAACTGGAAACAACTAACTGTTATGGAAACAATTGATAGTAAGTAAATATCGCTAGCTCTTTCTCTTGTATCCAGGAATCATAAAAAAATGGTCCTGTTTTCTTGTCACTTATTTGTTATCCAACCTCCTAGATAGATGATGGGTATCATCTCAATAATGGCTGTGCAGAAATCTCATTTACATTCTATAAGCTTCACATTTGATTGGGACAAATTGTGGGTCATTAAAAATTTATAAAAGGAAAAGCCGCATGTTATGATAAGGTCAATTAAACTGGTAATTAACACCATATGATAAGGTCTATTAATGGTGTAACATTTTCTTTTTCCACACAAATATATTTGTTGCATAATATCATGCCGAATTAGTGTTACACGGCATGCTGCTACTGTAGTCTTATATGGCATGTCGGCATAATAATCAATGCCAATCTGATTCTGAACAAAATTATCCAAGACATGAAAGTTGTACTACTAGATATACAATGTACCTTGTTTTAAAGGACCTAGAATTCCAAATTATTCAAGCTTTACTTGAGATATTTTTTCATTGTAATTTTTTTCTTTAATTTAATTTTTTTACCTTATATGACTGCAGTTTTCTTTAACTACTTCCGTCGCATCTTCAAAAATATTTTCAGCCATGCAGAGCAGATTTCTCAGGTTCGTCATAGATGTACAATGTTTTTTTCTTACCTTTCTGCTTTGTCATTGTTGCTTGAAAGTGCATCAACTTTTATCATTTTCCCAGCTCATTTTAGAACCGATGAATATTATGAAAAGAAAAAATGGTTTAGAAATTTGCCCGTGTTGATTGCATATATTGAACTGTATGTTGATTTCATCAACAATGCCGAGTTCTAGAAAAAAATTACTTTCATTCAATTAGCCATACATTTTACAAAACTCAATTTCCAGTGACATAGTAGGCCTTTTACCACTCACTCTGACATTTTGGTGCTAATTTGCTGTTTGCATCCATTATCATCATGAATGAACACTTCATAGTTTATCTTCTGATAGTGTGACATAAAGTACTGCAGGCTATGATAGCTAGAGGTTTTAAAGGGGACGTGGAAACTCACAAAATTTATTTCTTGTCCGAATCATCTTTTGGGATGGGAGATGTTGTAAGTTTATTGTGCTTGTCAGTTGTCATCGGAGCTGCTCTCCTGTCCGATTACTACCTTGTCTAATGGCAGAGATTCACCAGTCCTGGCTCTGGTAAGAGCAATTTTGAGTTGATGCATGTATGTTTATATATATGTCATGTCTTCTTAACCTTGTCGGTATTGTATGCATGTTCTTGACATGGTTTGTCATGAAAAGGCTACACAGAAACTTTCTCCAAGAAGTGTCTCAATGGATTGCTTCAAAGTTTAAACCAAATGCATGGACTATTTGCTTTCAGAAGTCCAACAAGTCCACATAGTTGTCTTATATTACACAATACATAGGAAGTGTTGTGTGGATGACAACGGTCCTTTTTGATATTGTAGAAAGTTCATAACAAGTATCCACATCCTTTTGACCAGGCATTCCCAAAGGAGGAGGAGGATTTCATATTAATCTTAGTGATGAGCAGAGCTAAATTATATTGATGCATGGAAGCGCCGCCACTGTCATAGTGGCTAGTGGCTTTTGACTCTGGTAACATTGCAATAATTGGACCTGAAAGCCATTTTGAGTTAATAAATACATGAATTATTGTTCAAGTTGATGATTTGTACAAATAAATATTGATTGTGTATAAGAAACAATAAAAATGGACAAGTATTTGATGACCTGAAATCTTAAAATTAGCTTCATTAAATATCAGATTGTAAAACCAGCTTTTGAAGCCTGAGTACTTAAAGGCCCACCAGTTGTTCATATTATTCTTTTTTTTTTCTTACATAAAAAACACAGCTTGAATTACATGAAGAGATGAGAATTTGCTACACTTGGTATTTAAAGTTTACAACACTGGCAAATATTATTGAATTTTTTTTTTGCAATAATCAGGTTTTGAAATTTTTTTCCGTAAATAACCATGTTTCGGAGAAAATTACGCAAATAATCATGTTTCAGAAAACCCCACAGAGGAGGAGCCATCTCAATTGGTGTCTACACCTTATTTTAAAGGGGAGGCGCTATCTTACTTGGCGCCTACGTGTTAAAAGTGTGCTATAAGCCAAGTGAGATGGCGTCTTAGTGCAAAGGGGAGACGATTTTTTGCGTTTTTTATTTTAAATGCGGGATCTTATGTAAACGATATAGGATCACGAAAATTTGACTTTTTATTTACAAAAAACGATTACATAAAAAAATATAAAATAATCAGTGGTCTCCTGGAACCCGGTAACGACCTGTGTTTCCTGTTGTGGCAGGATCGATGGCCCAGCAAAGTCAATGCGTTTTTGATCCATGAAATCAGTCAGATCACCATATCTAGAAGATCCGCTTTGATACAGTCAGTTACCTATACCCTCAAAGTTTGATCGTCTTGGTGGTGGATGGGGTTCCATGGTTGGCCTATAACACTGGTCGTCTGAGTAAGGGGTAGAAAGAAAATGAATCCCTGGGTGTTTGGTATTGGGAATGTTGGGTGCTTTGGTGATATGGTGGTTGATGGTAAGTTGGGTCGATTGGATCATATTCTTCGGAAAATTCCAGATCATGACTAAGGTTAGATGTTGAGAGGTCCATATTGGGATATGGAGAAGACTGAAATTGTGGGTGGGGCATGCGGATGTATTGGTATTGTGATTGAAATTATGGTTGGGTGTGGGACATGTGGGGTATTGGTATTGAGGTGGTGATTATGGTTGGTTGTGGGGCATGTGGGTGTATTCGTATTGCGGTGGTGGTTGTGGTTGGGTGGTTGTGATTCTGTTTCGTCGGGGAGGTTGGTGGGAGGTTGATGTGTGTTGTGTTTGTTGTAGGGGAAATGTGGGTTGTGCTCATTCTGTTTGTGGGTCAACCAAATACCTTGGATGAGACACGTGCATTTTTGGGTTACTAACCGATCTGTACCAAGTTAAATATTGATTTGTGTGTCGCATATTACCATGGTTGAGAAAAATTGGGAATTGCAAGACATGTCGGTGACGCCTCTGTCACATCTTACACCATTCTGGAGCAAAATCTTTCCAGTTGGTAAGACCCCATTGGACGTCGACCCTTTTGAGATGCCACGGGAACAAACAAGTTGGATCACATGGCATCTCTTGATGCATTCCAAACTGCATCTTGACACGGTCGCTGTGGTGCATCTCTATAACATTGAACAGTATGATTGCAGTCTTTGCGCTCCAAATTACTACATCCTGGAAGTTTACTTCATGGTCCAAATCCAAATATAGTCTCAAGATAAATTGTGGATAAAATTAAATCAGCTTAATGAAAACGTAATAAATAAATAATTTAAAAGTAGAAAAGTTCAAAGGTATGACGCACATCATCCAGACCAAGGTGATCCAATAGATTGCGATATAGAGCGATATTGAATCTTAGATTCTTGCCGTAATCCATACCCGTCACGCAGTATCTAAAGGAATTGAAAAATAGTTTATTTTTATCATATATTTGGTGAACAAATTAATAATAAATGAAATAAGTTATTGACTTACTTTGTTGCGTATGGAAAAACGAATACGTTGTTGTTGACGGGATTTAGGGACTCCATTCTCCACCAACCCCAGGCTTGAAGTAAGAAAGCACATCCATAAAAAGTACATTTTTTCTTGGTCGCATTTTTACACAAAGAACTGTATAGATGGGTTAAAACAGCAGAACCCCAACTATACTTTCTAGTTTTTTCAAAGTTTCTAAGTAAATTTAAATACATGAAATTTATACTATTCCCCGTACTTTCGAGAAATAAAAAGGTTCCAAAAAATATCATTATATAATTTTTAGCTTTTATTACTTTAGCTAGCTCTGAGGAATTTTCGTTTAACTCCAGAGTCGCATAATAATTTGAGTTCAGTAAGTAGTATACCCTGACCTCTAGCACCACCACCTTCAACCATATCCTTACCCAACAATTCCTTGCACGGAGAATTGGGTTGTTGAGCCGACCAGTTAACCGCCTTACCGTCGACAGGGAGACCCAATAACATGTACACGTCCTCTAGTGTGACGGTACATTCACCTATTGGTAAATGAAATGTGTGGGTCTCTGGTCGCCACCTTTCCAACATTGCAAGTATGAACTTTGAATAAATCGTACAGTTGGAGATCTTTATAACATTTCTGAAACCTGCATATTCGAGATAGGGTACGATCAACGGGTCGGGAGCAAGGTAGTTGTGTGACCGAATTCTGAATCTTTTAGTATCCTAATTTTAAAATATAAGAAGTGTAAGAGTCCATAAGATGTATAAATCATTAATAGCAGTATAAAAAATTTATAATTATACAAGAAACTTACAAACGTTGCAATGTTGTCTCTTGTGCCTCTGTGAGAATCACCCATTATGAGAAGAGTCATAATTGAAATTGTTTGAGATTATGGAAGAGTTTGTAGCAGAGAGTGAGATGATTATTGATGCAAAAGAAGTATGTGAGGTTCTGTATTTATAGGTAAAATTTTATCAGAGTGAATAAACGAGGTGGTTGATGGGTGCATGCTTGCATGATAAGTGTCCCTCTTGCAGTGTAGGTGCATGTTAGGTGGCAGCCTTGGGGAAGGCATCTCTGCATGCATGTAATACGATTGGACGTGTAGGGAGGCGCCATTGGACTTGGCGAATGAGTACAAAATTGAAAGGTGTCACCATCCTAGTTGGTGAATTAGAGGTGGTATGAGTTTCAGTGTAGGTGCAGGCTAGGTGGCAGCCTTGGGGAAGGCATCTCTGCATGCATGTAATATGATTGGACGTGTAGGGAGGCGCCATTGAACTTGATGAATGAGTACAAAATTGAAAGGTGTCTTCATCCCAATTGGCTAATTAGAGGTGGCATAGGTTGTAGTGTAGGTGCAAGCTAGTTGACAGTCTTGGGGAAGACATCTCTGCATGCATGTAATACGATTGGATGTGTAGCGAGGTGCTATTGGACTTGACGAATGAGTATAAAATTGAAAGGTGTCATTATCCCAGTTGGCGAATTAGAGATGGCATGGGTTGCAGTGTAGGTGCAGGCTAGTTGACAGCTTTGGGGAAGGCATCTCTGCATGCATGTAATACGATTGGACGTGTAGGGAGACGCCATTGGACTTGACGAATGAGTACAAAATTGAAAGATGTCGCCATCCCAGTTGGTGAATTAGAGGTGGCATGAGTTGCAGTGTAGATGCAGGCTAGTTGACAGCCTTGAGGAAGACATCTTTGCATGCATGTAATACAATTGGACATCCCAATTGGCGAATTAGAGGTTGATTACTATTGTTTTATTCAAATTCAATATAACCTATTTAATCATACATTTATCAAAACACTTCTACACTCAATCGCTCAAATACTCGAACACTCAAAGACTCAAACACTCAAACCTCCAAACCTTCAAACATTCAAACACAATGGCCTATGCACCATAATATGTGATCAGTGCACATTTCAACGGTGAGACATACATTTGTCCCATCTCTGGGTTTTTGTTTAGAGACACTGAGAACATCTGATTTTGTTTAAACATGAAAGCCAATTTCTTGTATTTCAAAAAACGATTTGAGGCCAAACTTGGACGAGGTCCCGTGACACAAATCTTTTATCAGAATCCGGTTTTTTTTATAACAACCAAATAATATTTTATAAGGTTGAGGTTCAAGATTACGAGGACCTTCAGAATATGTTTTCCAGTCATGAGTATTCTGGGTACGACTCTATTGAGTTGTACATTGTGCCACGAGAGTCTCAGCTGTCACAAGTGGTGGATCCTCTCGAGGCCGAACAAGTAGAAGTAGATGTCGTTGAGGAAGAAGAAGAAGATGACGAGTTAGAGTTTGACGACTGTTGGCTCTTGAAATCGACACCTACTATATATTGGCCCCATGGACCAAAAGTAGAGCAGATAAAGCCAAGCTGGAAAATGCTTCGACGGATGGAAAAACTTAGAGAAAATATCTCAGTTACAAATTGGTCTTCGACCAGACATCACCATCAAGCCTTCGACGGGAAAGGTCATGTGGCCTTCGACTAGAAGAATAAACCTTCGTGTCAGCACTAAAGGCGAAGGATATTTGAATTTGAAGATTGGAGGGAAATGCAGTTCGCCAACAGTTAAAAGAAAGCGACGTGGGAGGAAGATAGAGGTCGAGGGACATGCAGAAGACACTTGTCTTCATCCTAGAAGTAAAGCCACCCTCGACAGTTTCATAATTTTAGTATAAAACTAGGAAGTTTGTGTAGAGTTTCCGTGTGTTCAACCTATTGTGCTAGTTACTCAATATTATTCAAGTACTCGCTGTGTGTGAAAGAATAACTGAGAATGTACGTTGGAAATACCATTTTTTATTAATAAAGTCTTTTTACATTACTTTGATCTTCTTTTGCAAAGTTTACATTTCTACATCTTTACCTGCGCTTCTAGTTACTTTCTTACTTTCTAAAACCATAAACACAATATCCTTGGTCGAACGTGCGTTCTTCCTAGATATTAACTTTCACATTAAACCAGCATAAAAACTAGCATATGTTCTGGGATCAACCTGATCGATTCCGCGAGTAACCAAAATGACTTTCCTTTTTGGAGGATCAGCGGTTGTTTACCAAAAACCACGGTAAACAAATTGGCACACCCGGTAGGACGTTGCTAGTTTTTATCATCCATTTGTTCATGTTATTGCTTTCCTTTTATAAGTATACAATGTTGCATGTTATTAAGAAGTGGTAGAATAACCAACGAGTGTACTGTTAGGAAGAGAAATAGCGAAAGTAGAATGGCTAACGAGCCAAATCATGGAGAAATACCTCCACCAAATACTACTGGAACATCAGTTATAACTACCGTTGGCGAAAATATCTCAACTTCTGTTGGTTCAGTACCAATGTTAACCACGAATCAAACAGGACCCTTGCTTTCGTATGTAGGTCCTAGAGGTCCATTAGGAACACCCCCACCAAGGGAAAATCTAGGATCTCAACCGTACGTTCCCCCAGGATTCTCGACAGCCTGGATGGGTCGAGAACAGCCATATGGCATGCCAACCACTAAAATGGCTAGCCTTATGAACGTTGCGTCTACTTTTGCAGAACCTTTGGTGAGTGCATCATCACCGTTACAGGGATCTGGAGCCAGTATGGCAAATTTGGGTAGAAACCAGATTTTAGGAGGGCCATCACATGTAATACCAAGCCTCACAAATACTTCTACAACAATTTTGAGGCAACAGATGGACGAAAGCAACCACGATACGGTGCAAATGTTGGCACAAACCCTAAGTACAGTGCTGAACCCCCCTAATACAAAATACTACCCAGTCGAATCAACAAATGTCAGCACAAATGACGCGCATGGCTGAATTCTTTGGGGTACCCCAAACTATTCGACAACCCCAAAGAATACTAATAAGAGTAAACCAAGGGGTAATCTTGGAAGAAGATTTAGCCGTTAATCAAAATCCATAGATCCCTAGAGTAGGAATAGAACAACCTAGGGTCGAAATACCTCGAAATCTCCCACCAATCCCTATAGAAATAGATCAAGGAGTGATTATGGTGAATAGGAACCAAAATGATGATGAATTGATACAGCAAGTTCGACACCAAAATTATGGAATGGATAATAATCTGACTGCCATTGATCGAAAGGATTATGATACAAAATGGGATGAACGTTGGTTTTCATAGACCAAACTTCACATCCCCATTGTCAGAATATATCCTGCAAACATAATTACCCCATAGGGGAAAAGTCCCCAAGTTTACCAATTTTTCAGGGGATACGACAAAATCTACTATCGAACATGTGGCGAGATATTTGATAGAAGTCGGGGAAATAGCGAATAACGAAAACCTTAGGATTAAATACTTCCCAAGTTCTCTAACAAAAAACGCTTTTACTTGGTTCACTACCCTCCCAGCCAATTCGATTCATAATTGGAATCAATTGGAAAGGTTGTTCCATGAACAATTTTACATGGGACAGACCAAAATAAGCCTAAAAGAACTGGCTACTGTGAAGAGGAGATTCCCTGAGCCAATAGATGAGTATCTAAATAGGTTTTGACTGCTTAAAGCCAGATGCTTTACCCAAGTGCCTGAACATGAATTGGTCGAAATGGCAGCAGGGGGCCTGGATTATTCCATTAGGAAAAAATTAGATACCCAATACTTGAGAGACATGGCCCAGTTGGCCAATAGAGTTCGACAAGCAGAACGCCTTAAAGCCGAAAAGGCTAAGGTGACCAAAACTCATCAAAGAGAAAGAGTAGCCTATGTCGAAATGGATGATGACGATCCAGAGACATCTAGTGATCCTATAGATGTCGAAGAAGGCGAGATAGATTTAACGGAATTAAAACAAGGGCCGCCATACTCTTGTAAATTGCTAGTGCCCTCAAATGGAAAAAAAATCATGTAGAGTCTGAAAGGAACAACGATAAATTCCCAAAGAAAACATATAGTTTTGACATCACTAAATGTGATGAAATATTTGATTTATTAGTCAAATATGGCCAAATGATAGTGTCCCTAGGGGCAAAAATGCCTCCTTTAGAACAAAGGAAGAAACGAGGTTTTTGTAAATATCACAATTTTCTGGGCCATAAAACCTTACAATGTTTTCTTTTCAGGGATCTTGTTCAAGGAGCACTCAAAGAGCGAAGGCTTAAGTTCGCTGATAAGCCGACAATGAAAATTGATGCGAACCCGCTACAAGGGGACGCACATTATGATGAACCAGTGGGCATCCATATGGTTGAAGTTTCTGAGGACTTCGTTAACAAGCCCGTATTTGGTAGTTTTACTGGAAACATATCTAGGAAAACTATCGAAGGGGTGAGGAAGGCCACTGAAGGCCTGAAACTAAACAAAGGAGTTGTTGAAGGCTCAAGAAAAGGGTTACTTAAGGCCCAAACACAAACAAAGGAGTTGCCTAAAGCTCCAACAAGAGAACCACTACAGGTTCCTACTTGGCTGCCGTTAAAAGTTCGACAGATAACTTGGAGGCAAAGATGCAAAAACTGAACCTCGTTGCCAAAAGCAACATGGAGGTAAACATGGTCGAAGTATTTGAAGCCAAGGCTTCGAAAGAGGCCATTCGACAGATGTTGGCTCCTAAATTCGACACCTTTGTTTTGATTGATGGCAGCCATTAAAAGCTGAAAGATGCTTTCGACTGGCTGAGCCTGTCGAAGTGCCCGTCGAAAGATGGCAAAATACTTAGAAGATTTCTTCCAAGGAAGAAGGCTGATTGCCTTCGACGTCGAAGGAGTTTTCGTCGAAGACGTCTCTTGATGAAGGTGTTCGATGATCCAGAGTGGAGCAGTTTGAAATTCAAAGCTTTGGAGGGAAAACGGTTTCCAGCAGTTACTACGTGCAAACGTGCAAGGATCTGGAGCGTCGAGCATGGAGAACGTGCCAAGTGGCTTAATCTCGAAGCAGTGTAACTGCCCGACGGTTACTTGGAGTGTTTTTGTATAAATAGGAGTAGACATGTAGTTTCTCGCGTGTGTTCACAATAGATACATAGTCACTCATTTAGATTCAAGTACCCAGTGTGAGCGAAAGAATTGTTGAGAAATGTATGTGTGAAACACCAATTTTATCAATTAAAAGTCATTTACTTTTCCAGTATTTTACATGCTTTTCCCCTTTAAATTCCTGTCGAACCTTTACTTTAAAGCCTTGTTTAATTTACCAAGCCTTTCCTTTATGCAATTTACTTGAAACATTTTACTTAAAGCCTTATCCACATTAATCAAAACTTCAAAATCAACCTATGTCCATAGGATCAATCTGATCGATCCTGCGAGTAACCAAATAAGTAACCATTTGGAGGATCAGCGGTTGTTTACCAAATCCCAAGGTAAACAAATTGGCACACCTGGTGGGACTGTGTGTTGATTGTTGAAAAATCTCATCTTTTCGAGTTGTATGTTATTAAGGAGTGGTAGAATATACACCAACGATAACAATACTGCCAGAAGAAGGGAAGAGATGGAGAATCCGCCAAACAATAATGAAATTCCACCACCAAGTGTGGGAGCAACGGTTAATATGACCGTTAGTGAAGCGACGAATGTTGGTTCGACACCAGCAGTGTCAGTCACAACCACGGGGCCAATAAATTCGTTTGCAGGCCCCAGAATGCCTTTGGGAACTCCCCCCCCCCCAAGGGGAAATATTGGCACAAGGCCAGTGGTTCCCCCAGGATTTATTCCATTCTATGGTATGCCAACTTCTGAAGTGGCAAGCCTGACGAATGCTGCGTCCACTTATTCAGACCCTTTCGTGAGTGCCTCTTCGCCACTCCAAGGCTCTGGAGTAGGCATGGCGAATAGAAATAGGACCCAACTCCTGGGAGGAACGTCCCAAGTAGCCCATGGCCTTACAAATGCCTCGACAGCAGTCTTGAGGCAACAGATGGACGAAAGCAACCATGATATGGTGCAAATGTTGGCACAAACCTTGAGTACAGTGCTAAATCCTCTAATACAAAATACTACTCAGTCGAATCAGCAAGTTACAGCGCAAATGACGCGTTTGGCTGACTTCTTTGGAGTACCCCCACCTGTTCGACAGCCCCAAAGGGCACAAATAAGAGGAAATCAGGGGATATTTGTAGAGGAAGAAACCACCATTAATCAGGCTCAACAGCCTGTAGAACAACCTGTCGAAGAACCTAGGGTAATAGCCCCAGAGGTAAGGTTAGTTAACAGAAACCAAAATGCTGACGAAGTGGTTCAGCATATCCAACACCAAAACATGGGTTTGGAAAATAATCTGGCAACCATGATCGAAAGGATCATGAATCAGAATGGGATGAACATGGGCTTTCGAAGGCCCAACTTTACATCTCCATTGTCAGAATACGTATTGCAAACGGATTTACCTCCTAGGAGCAAAGTCCCCAAATTTACTAAGTTCTCTGGGGACACGACAGAATCCACTGTCGAACATGTGGCGAGGTATTTGATCGAAGCAGGAGACATTTCAAATAATGAAAACCTAAGGATCAAATACTTCCCAAGTTCCTTAACCAAGAACGCTTTTACTTGGTTCACAACTCTACCCCCCAATTCGATCCACCATTGGACCCAGTTGGAAAGATTGTTCCATGAACAATTCTATATGGGGCAAACCAAGATAAGCCTGAAAGAACTGGCGAGTGTGAAGAGACGTTTCACTGAACCTATAGACGAATATCTGAATAGGTTTAGGTTGCTTAAGGCGAGATGTTTTACACAAGTGCCAGAACATGAGCTGGTCGAAATGGCCGCAGGCGGTTTAGATTATTCCATTAGGAAGAAGCTAGATACCCAGTACCTAAGAGACATGGCCCAACTGGCCGATAGAGTTCGACAAGTCGAACGCCTCAAAGCTGAAAAAGCTAAGGCAACGAAAACTCACAAGAGAGAGAGAATAGCTTACGTTGAGATGGATGACGAAGATCTAGAATCCTTCGACGATACTTTAGCTGTCGAAGAAGGAGAAGTCGATTTAGCAGAACTAAAACAAGGGCCTCCATACTCTTGTAAACAGTTAGTCCCCTCAAATGGGAAAAATCCCATTGGTCCAGACAGGACCAACGATAGGTTCCCAAAAAAGACTTATAGTTTTGACATCACAAAATGTGATGAAATATTTGACTTGCTAGTTAAAGATGGCCAAATGATAGTACCCCCTGGGGTAAAAGTGCCTCCTCTTGATCAAAGAAAGAAGAGAGGTTTTTGCAAATATCATAATTTTTTGGGCCATAAAACTTCTCAATGTTTTCTTTTCAGGAATCTTGTGCAAGACGCTATTGAGGAAGGGAGATTAAAGTTTGCTGACAAATCCCCTATGGCTGTCGACTCCAATCCACTAAAGGCTGAAGCCCACTATGCAGAACCCTCTGAGGTGAACATGATAGAGGCAACCAGGATCCAGTCGAAGAAGCCAGGCATTACCATGGTCGAAGTCTCAAAGGACCACATCAACATGCCAATCTTTGGCAGTTTTTCTGGAAATTTATCCAGGAAGACAATTGAAGCTGTCCAGAAGGCGGTCGAAGACCCGAAGTCGAAGACTGCTGAAGCACAAAAAGCTGGACCAAAGCCCAGTTCCCACTTGGCCACTGTACAAGGCCAGACGGAGAATCTGGAGACACAAATGAAGCAACTAACTCTTGCTAATAAGGATACAATGAATATCAACATGGTTGAAATTTCTGACCCTAAAACTTCAGAAGAAGCCATAAGGCAAGAGCAGGCAAATAAAACGGCTTTCCCTAGGGAAAACGAAAACTTGGCAGATTTTTTACAAAGATGCCAGAAGAAGAAATCAGAGGTGATGCTGTGTCCAAGATGCAGTTCAATCTTTGATAAAAAAGCTGCTGAGCACATACAAGGCGTGAGAGCAGCGAACAAGAGAAGGGAGAATGCTGACCTTCGACATGATCCCAGGAGGGGTTCTCATCAAGACAAGAGGCCATTGACTTTTAGGCCTCCAACAAATGTACCAGTAGACACTTGGTACAAAACATCTGGCCGGAAAAGGCCAAGCGAAGAGAAATGGCATTCTTTCGAAGTGCCAAGAGGTTCCTCTTTAATTCAGAAGAAAGATCCTCAAGTTGCTGCACCCAAGGTTGCTCAAGTGTCCAGCAACTACAAGGGAAAAAATCCTATGTCGAGATCCCAATGGAGGAGATATCAAAGAAGGCGAAAAGCTGAAAGAGAGGCTGCCAACGAACCTAAGGCAGAAACGAGTTCGAATGTGCCTCAAAGGAAACAAAGAAAGCCTCTTGAGAGAGAACCAGTTACCAACAGGCTAGTTTGGCCTAACCAGAGCGAAGTCGAAGACGAAGATGATGCTGAGTCCGACGATACTTTGGATATAATGGTGAACATTGTTTCAGTACTGCCCAGGGAATTCAATCGACAGGTAGAAGTCGAAGCCAGTGACTGGGAGGTAGAACAAGAAATGGCCAAACATAGGCCAGTGTGCTATTTTGTCATGGACAATGGCACTACAGAGGAACAAAATGGCTTCTTCGAGCCACCTACAGAGGCGATGAAGAATCACCTCAAACCTTTGTTCATAAGGGCTAAGCTCGAAGAGACCACTGTGAACAAAATATTGGTCGACTGTGGGGCCACTATCAATATTATCCCTCATTCTATGCTAAGGAAGATTGGCAAAAGGGATGAAGAAATCAAACCTCACAATATGGTCCTGTCCAACTATGAGGGAGGCATTGGGACCACCATGGGAGTGATCCAGCTCGACATAAAAGTTGGGTCGATCCTTCGACCAACAATGTTCATGGTCATATCGGCCAAACCTAACTACAACCTTTTGTTAGGCCGTGAGTGGATTCATGGTGTAGGTGCTGTGCCTTCATCGATGCATCAAAGGCTGCTTCTATGGCGTCCAGATGGGATGGTCGAAAACATAGAAGCGGATCAAAGTTACTACCTTGGCGAAGTAAATCACTTGGGTGTAACAGATTTCGACAAAAACTTGGCTCACATAGGGCCATGTCCAACTCCTGACTTCGACATGGCGCCAGCGCCAAACACCTTTTGTTCCTTATACCTGCATCCTGAGCATGGTTTCCAATGGGACAGAGAAGACTTGTCCCACATAGACTTCAGTGGGCTAACTGACATCCAACCAACTGGTTGGGGAAGTGAATTCAGTGATAATGACTGAGTCACAATCTCTGAAGCGAATTTCGGCTTATGTGGCCGAAACCAAGATGATAACGGCTCTCGAAGCCGAAGTAAAGTACATGGCCACACAGGCCAATGATCAACAATTATCTGCTGTTGGCCCAGGAAAGGATTTCGATCCAAGACCTCCTGACATCATGCCAGATGAAATGTTGGAACAGAGGCTCGACGCCATCTATGACGATGAGCCTTTGGGCTTCGAAAAGGATCCCTTGGCGAACAACATTAAGATGTTAGCACAAGATCCTTTAGAAGAAATCAACTTAGGCGAAGGATCAGAGAATAGGCCAACTTACATCAGCGCCAAGATTGATCCAGAACTTAGGTTGGAAGTAATCCAATTGCTGAAAGAGTTTAAAGACTGTTTTGCATGGGATTATGACGAAATGCCTGGTCTCGACAGAGGATTGGTAGAACTTCAGTTGCCAATCAAACCTGGAAAGAAGCCAATCAAGCAAAATCCAAGACGCTTCGCTCCAGAAATTTTGTCGAAGATCAAAACGGAGGTCGAAAGACTTCTGAAATGCAAATTCATCCGTGTTACAAGGTATGTCGAATGGATTGCAAATATTGTGCCAGTAATTAAGAAAAATGGCACATTAAGGGTGTGCATAGATTTCAGAGATTTGAATGCTGCCACCCCCAAAGATGAATATCCTATGCCTGTGGCGGAAATGCTAGTCGATTCTGCCGCTGGCTACGAATACCTGAGTATGCTCGATGGTCATTCAGGATATAATCAAATATTCATTGCTGAAGAGGATGTGTCGAAAACAGCCTTTCGATGCCCTGGGGCCTTAGGCACTTACGAATGGGTAGTGATGCCTTTTGGCCTAAAGAACGCTGGGGCAACGTACCAGCGAGCAATGAATACTATCTTCCATGATTTTATTAACACTTTTATGCAAGTTTATATTGATGATATTGTTATAAAATCTGTTTCCAGGAAGAGTCACATTGACCACCTTCGACAATCATTCGAAAGAATGAGAGAACATGGTCTGAAGATGAACCCTTTGAAGTGTGCGTTCTGTGTAAAAGCTGGAGATTTCTTGGGTTTCGTTGTCCACAAGAAAGGAATCGAAATCAATCAGAACAAGACGAAGGCAATTTTGGAAGCGAAAGCGCCATCGAATAAGAAGGAATTGCAATCCCTCTTAGGCAAGATAAATTTCTTGAGAAGGTTTATATCTAACCTAAGTGGGAAAGCTCAGGCCTTTTCACCCTTACTTCGACTGAATAAAGAGGGGTTCGAATGGGGGCAAGAGCAGCAAGAAGCCTTCGACAAAATCAAAGGGTACCTCACTAAGCCACCTATTTTGGTGCCTCCTTGTAGCAATAGGAGTATGAGATTGTACATAGCTGCATCTGACAAAACTCTGGGAAGTATGTTAGCCCAAGAGGATGAGAATGGAGTCGAAAGACCCATTTATTATCTCAGTCGAGTTTTGAATGATGCAGAAACTAGATATAGCGAAGTTGAAAAATTGTGTCTATGTCTGTATTTCTCTTGTACAAAACTCAAGCAATATATAAAACCAGTTGATGTTTATGTTTCGTCTCATTTTGATGTTTTCAAATATATGTTGTCGAAACCTATCTTGCATAGTCGAGTTGGCAAGTGGGCATTAGCATTGACTGAATACTCCTTGACCTTTATGCCTCTTAAGGCAGTAAAAGGACAAGTGGTTGCAGACTTCATAGTCGACCACTCAATTCAAGTCGAGGATATTAATTATGTGGAGATAGAACCTTGGAAATTCTACTTCGATGGTTCCAGCCATAAAAATGGAACATGAGTAGGAGTCTTGATTATTTCTCCAGATAAAATTCCAACAACATTCAAGTACCAAATCGAAGGTTCTTGTTCGAACAACGAGGCTGAGTATGAAGCTCTAATTACTGGCCTTGAAATATTGTTGGAATTGGGGGCAACTCGAGTCGAAATAATGGGAGACTCAGAGTTAGTCATCAAGCAAGTCACAAAGGAGTATAAATGCATAAGAGAGAATCTCATTATGTACTTTGTGATAGCAAATCGTTTATTGAAACAATTTGAAAGTGTCAATATTCGACACATACCCAGAGTCGAAAATCAAATAGCCAATGACTTGGCACAAATTGCATCAGGGTATAAGATTTCAAAAACGAGATTACAAAGAGCAATCGAAGTTCGAGAGAAGATAAAGGCAACTTGTCTATCACCATCAGACTTGGAATCGACGAGGTTAGGTTATGCTGATCACTCAAACTTCGAGATTTCGTTCATTGATAATTTGTCAGAGCAAGATTGGAGGAAACCCATTGTGGACTATCTTCAAAATCCAGGAGCTCCGACAGAACGAAAGACAAAATACAGGGCGTTGAGTTTTGTACTCATGGGTAATGAGTTATTCAAGAAGACGCCTGAAGGGGTGTTGCTGAAATGTTTAAGTGAAACTGAAGCATACATAGCCCTTTCGACTACACATGCTGGGGCATGTGGGGCTCACCAAGCAGGCCATAAGATGAAATGGTTGTTGTTTCGACAAGGACTATATTGGCCCACTATGCTAAAAGATTGTGTTGAGTTCGCCAAAGGTTGCCAAGAGTGTCAAGTTCATACAGGCATCCAGCATGTACCAGCAAGCGAACTTCACTCGATAGTGAAGCCTTGGCCCTTTCGAGGATGGGCGTTGGATCTTATTGGAGAGATTCGACCAGCATCATCAAAGAGTCAGAAATACATATTGGTAGGCATTGATTATTTTACTAAGTGGATCGAAGCTGTCCCTTTAGTCAATGTAGACCAAGAAAATGTCATTGAATTCATTCAAAAGAACATTATTTTTAGGTATGGAATCCCTGAGACAATAACAACTGATCAAGGTTCAGTTTTCACTGGTCGAAAGATGCAGGAATTTGCTCAGGAAACAGGTTTCAAACTCCTAACATCCACGCCTTACTATGCACAGGCGAATGGTCAAGTCGAAGCAGCTAACAAGGTAGTGATTGGCTTGATAAAGAAACATGTTGGGAAGAAACCAAAGAATTGGCATAAGACGTTAGACCAGATTTTATGGGCTTGTCGAACGTCCCCAAAAGAAGCCACTGGTACAACACCATATAGGCTAACTTTTGGCCATGATGCAGTATTGCCAGCTGAAATTTGTCTTCAATCTGCAAGAGTTCAGAGGCATTATGATATTCCTTCTGAGGTTTATTGGAATATGATGTTAGATGAACTGGTGGACTTAGACGAAGAGAGATTACACGCTCTCGACTTACTCAGGCTTCAGAAGAAAAGAGTAGAAGACTCTTATAATAGAAAGGTAAAACCTAAGGTATTTTTGCCTGAAGATTTAGTTTGGAAGGTAATTCTTCCCATGGATCGACGGGATCGAAGCATGGGGAAATGGTCACCCAAATGGGAAGGACCCTTCAGAGTTATCCAAACTTTTTCTGGTGGAGCCTATGAAGTCGAAGAGATAAGTGGTGATAAAAGGCTCTTGAGAGTAAATGGTAAATATTTGAAAAAATATAAGCCTATACTTCAAGAGATAAAAATAAAATAATAAAAGAACAAGCTAAATTAACCATAAAAATGCCAAAATGGAAATTTTTATTAATTTCAGCCAAAATGGCAATTGTTGTCGAAAGTGATTACAGAAGATGGTTACAAAAGAGAATCAATCAAAAGGAAAGAGAATTCTTGAGTCGAAGATACTTGGCATGCTGCAGCTCCAACCTCTTTTTGCACAAAGATTTTTCTTGCACCAGTTTGGCAATTTGAGCGTCGAGGCTTTGAGCCCTCTCAGCGAATTCCAGGCCTTGCTTGATCTCAGTCTGGCTCTCAGTGTCTGGGATGGTCGAAAGAATTTCCTCCTGGAGCACAGTGTTGGCGTTTATCTTCGCCTCTATCTCTGCAATTTGTGCTCGGAAGGAGACATTCTCTCGCTCAATAGCATCGAACCTTTCCTGTGCAGACGCTTTCTGTTTCGACAACTCGGCAATTCGAGAAGTCGAATCTGAGACAGCTGTCCACGCAGATGAGCTTTTGCCATGCAGCACTTCGAGCTGACTGTTAAAAGTTCGTTGGCGCCGGTAATCCGCTGAGACTTGATCAATCATAGAATGTAATTCCATGATTAAGTCTGAGATTTCTGGGGCTACAGCTTCGAAGTCAACAGCATTCAAAACCTCTTTTAAGCATGATGGAGCAGTGGGGTCCCCCTCTAAAGCCTTCATTAAATCCCTCTTGAAGAACTGGGCCTTAACCTTCGCCAACGCATCATCAAGAGGAGAAGTCTCAGTAGATTTCCCCGACAGAGTAGGAATTTCTTGACTAGTGTCAGAAGAACTCTTACTCTCGACGATTGCATTAAGGTAGCTGACAGGGTCAGTTTGTTTCAAGATTTCCAAGTCCTCTTTCGACCTGTGCTTTGAGGAGGTGACCCTTGCCACAGTATTATCTTGGGCTGGAGGCTGTTGAATGCTGAGTGCCTCGTTTGGTTGCTCTTCGACTTGAACTGAGGCGGTACTAGCATCGACTTGTGGTTCTTTGTTAACATCACCTTGGGGTCCTTCGCCAGCGTCATTTTGTGGCTCTTCGCTAGCGTCACCCTGTTGGTCTTCGCCAGTACCACCTTGATGCTCTTCGTCAACAGCATCTTGATTCTCTTCGCCATTGCCTTGGTCTCTTCCTTCAGGATTCTCTTCTGACGACAAGTCTACCACAGGAACCGTTTCTGGCTGTGTTTCCTCCGCCATAGGTTCTTCAGTTGTCTTCTCCACTGTTTCAGCATTGGCCTCATTCTCAGTGTGGGCTTCGTCATTGCCCAAATTTTTCTCCTGAGGCCTGCTGAGTTCAGCAGATTCTAGAGTTTCTGAAGTCCTTGGTGGAGAACTTTCAGTGGTGTCCTGAAGAAGAGGAAGAAGACAAATCTTCAGATTTCGAAAGAGACATAATTGAATAATGGTATCTATGCCTAAGTTATAAGAAGGGTCCAATAGATTACCTGTGGATTAACTTCAGCCCCAGGGCTGGAATTGTCACTTTCGACAGGCTTGGTAACAAGAGCGTTCAGTTCCTCCTCAGTTGGTTCTTCGATGACCACTGCAGGTGGCCTAGGCTTTCTCACAGCGACCTTTATTCGGACGGTTCGACCTTCAGGAGCTGGAGTAGGAACAGAAGCGTCCTTCGTTAACTTTCGCCTCTTTAAGGGAGAAGGAGGGGAATCACTTTCGTCATCACTCCCCGATTCGATCACCAATGCTGCCCTTTTCTTGGGCGAAGGGGCCTAGAAAACCAATAGGAATTCGATTGGATAATTACGTCGAAAATAAAAAATCGAAAGCCAGAATGAAAATGAAGAAAATCTGGTTACCGATGCAGGAGGCCTCCTCGAAGAGCCTTCCCCCTGTTGGTTGCCCGTTGTCTTCGCTGGCGCTATAGTCTTCGCCGGCGGTGGAGGTTTTGTCGAAGGGACTCTTCCTTGTGGGCCTTCTGTAGCCTTCTTGGCTAGGGGCTTTCGAACAACTGAAAGCGAAAAGGAAAGTTAACAGGCTAACAGTCGAAGAGAAAGATAAAAAGTAAATGTGAGAGCATGAACTTACATTTCTTTACTTTGTCCAACACAAGGACAAAAGACTTCTGCAACTCTGCTATGAAGTCCTTCTCGTCGAAGAAGTACTCAGCATAATAGCTTCTCCACCACTCTTCAAAAGATGGTGAGCAAAGGAAGTTAAGCTGGTAGTTAAACAGCGAGAGGATTGTTCGACCAGCATATCTTCCAATATGCTTGGTGGCAGCTTCTTCTGTATAATCGTTGCAGAAGTACAACATCGACTTCTCTCTTTGGAAAATGGGAGAAGGCAGGGTTTGGATGATACCAAACTGGCGAGATACCAGATTGGGTTGATAGGCAAGCAGACTCAAATGAGTCTTAGAACTCTTAAATCGAAGAGGCATGATCCTGGGTGTCAGGAACGCCTCCCAAAGTACAGTGTGCTCATCGACGTTGGGACCACTCGACTCCTTTGGGTGTGGCCTTGTGAACCATGCTGGCCCCACCTTCCGTTGAGCAAATGGAGCCATAGTTGAAACAAATTCCTTCCTTCGAGCGAACATCAGAACGAAGTTAGTGAAGGTTTGTTGGAACTCTAGCCCATCTTCCACAGGTGTCAGTAGAGCCAGCCTAATTCCTTCGATACGTCTATTAGCTATCGCTGGGGCTTGTTCATTTATCTGATTCTTCTTGGGTAAGAAGGATTCGAAAGTGGCGTTGAGCCACAGTTGAAGTAGCCAGAAAGGCCCAGCGAGTAGCAAACTGTTCCTATCTTCGACATGTTTCAAGAGAGTAACCCCATTGCTGATTGAGTCATAAAGACTGGCCAGAATTAGTTCTGCCAAACAGATGTTCTGGCGGTGATGCAGTTGGGTGGCGAGAGTGACCATCTTTTTGGTCACTTGTAGAGACTTCGAGCAAAACACAAAGCGAGTTAGCCATAAGGCTAGAAACGCTATGTGTTCGACATCCGACACTGTATCCGTCGACCTGTCGTGATAATGGTTGATAAAGGTAGTGTATGTTGGCTTAGTCTCAGAGAAGCCAATTTGGTCCTCCGACATCTCCTCCGGGTCGAAGTAATCTCCGGTTGGTCGAAGGCCAGTAATGGCCGCTACGTCGAAGAGTGTGGGAGTTAACATCCCACATGGAAGGTGAAAGGTGAAGTGAGAGTTATCCCAAAACAACAGCGAAGCTATAAGCATCTCTGGGGAGTAGTTTAAGCCTGTCTTCGACAGCATTACTAGGTCAAAGATTCCCATTTCCTTCCAGACTGGAGTTTGATGTTTCTCCAACTTTGTTAGCCAAGCAACATAGTCAGAGGTCAGATTAGGGCAAGACCTGAAGACTCTAACACTTTTGTTGAAGAAACGAAGGTCGATCTTCTCGTGTGTAGGGTCTTCGTTGTCTTCCGCGTCCTTCTTGGCGCATGCTACTGGCTTGAGTTTCTCGACGATGGGAAAATAGCTCTTGATCTTCAGAGCTTCAGAGATGCTTGGGTTCATGGGTCCAGACATGGCGAAGATCTGGTTGGAGTATCCAACTGGGATCATCAAGTGACGCGAGTAAGCATCGCGAACGGAGATGTCAGAAGGTTCAGGGACCCTTCGTTTCCCTGTAGAGTTCACTACCGGAGCAGTAACAAAGACCTTGGGCTTAGCAAGTTGTTCAGTTGGTGCGTTAGTCTTGGGGGCAGTAGAAGCAGAGGCCATTGTTGAGGATGAAGATGAAGTGGAAAAGGAAGAGTTTTTCTGCAAAGAGAGCAAGTTTGTATGAAAGCAAGGGAGTTTGAGGGCTAGTGTGCGTGAAAAGTCCCACAATGGGATATTCACTACTATTTATAGTAGTGGGAGAAATTCCCAATAACGAGGACATTAAATGTCATTTAATGCTGCAGGAATTAGTGGGACGCGTGGCAGCATCCTGTTGTTTTGGCCGTTTCTGCAGAAACAGAGAGACGCAGCGTGCGTCCTCGTTTTTGGGATTTGTCATAATGACAAATTCTGAAGTGATGTTTGGTACTGCACGCCGTACTGAAAGTGACGTCCTAGGATCAAATCAATGATGGTTTCTTGGGATTGCCAATAGTTGGTTAAAAAGCAACAAAAAGTGCACAAGTTAACTTGTGACTAAGCGTGGAAAAAACAGGTGTCGAATGGCGTTTTCAAAGAATGCCTTTTTCTTTCAGAGTCGAAATAAGGCATTCTTGGGGGGCAATTTGTTGGCTCCTAAATTCGACACCTTTGTTTTGATTGATGGCAGCCATTAAAAGCTGAAAGATGCTTTCGACTGGCTGAGCCTGTCGAAGTGCCCGTCGAAAGATGGCAAAATACTTAGAAGATTTCTTCCAAGGAAGAAGGCTGATTGCCTTCGACGTCGAAGGAGTTTTCGTCGAAGACGTCTCTTGATGAAGGTGTTCGATGATCCAGAGTGGAGCAGTTTGAAATTCAAAGCTTTGGAGGGAAAACGGTTTCCAGCAGTTACTACGTGCAAACGTGCAAGGATCTGGAGCGTCGAGCATGGAGAACGTGCCAAGTGGCTTAATCTCGAAGCAGTGTAACTGCCCGACGGTTACTTGGAGTGTTTTTGTATAAATAGGAGTAGACATGTAGTTTCTCGCGTGTGTTCACAATAGATACATAGTCACTCATTTAGATTCAAGTACCCAGTGTGAGCGAAAGAATTGTTGAGAAATGTATGTGTGAAACACCAATTTTATCAATTAAAAGTCATTTACTTTTCCAGTATTTTACATGCTTTTCCCCTTTAAATTCCTGTCGAACCTTTACTTTAAAGCCTTGTTTAATTTACCAAGCCTTTCCTTTATGCAATTTACTTGAAACATTTTACTTAAAGCCTTATCCACATTAATCAAAACTTCAAAATCAACCTATGTCCATAGGATCAATCTGATCGATCCTGCGAGTAACCAAATAAGTAACCATTTGGAGGATCAGCGGTTGTTTACCAAATCCCAAGGTAAACAACAGGAGGAAGTGAACAAAACAACATTTCCAAAAGAAAACGAGGATCTGACATAATTTTTACATTGATGCCGGAAGAAAAAGTCTGAAGTGATGTTGTGTCCCAGATGCAGTTCTATCTTCGACAAGGAAGTTGCGGAACACATACAAGGTATGAGACCAGTGAAGGCAAAATGGGGCACCAATGCTCAACAAAAAATGGATCCAGAAGATAGATACGATCCCATGAGGGGACATCAAAAAGGACACATGAACCAGGTAAGGAGGCCACCAACTTATCAGCCTCCAACTAATGTACCTGTAGGTACTTGGCTTAACATAGTGGGCAGAAAAAGGCCCAATGAAGAAAAGTGGCGAACGTTCGACGTGCCAAGAGGCTCTTCTTTGGATTACAGAAAAGAGTACCATGCTACTACATCAAATAAAATAACTCACATATCGAGCAATTACAAGGGGAAGAACCCCATGTCTCGTTCATAATGGAGAAGATTCCAAAGACGGCGAAAGTCCGAGAAAGAGGCTGCAGCAGAGCCTCACCCAGAATCTAGCACCAACGTGCAAAGAAAAGGAAAGCAAAGGAAACCTCTAGAGAGGAAACCTCTGGTGTGGCCAGAACAGTATAGGTCGAATGACGAAGGTAACTCTGACTCTGAAGATACTTTAGACATTATGGTAAACGTAATATCAGTGCTGCCTAGGGAGTATAACCGTCAGGTCGAAGTTGAAGAAACCGACTTGATGGTCGAACAGGAAATGGCCAGACATAGGCCAATGTGTTACTATGTAATGAATAATGGCTGCGCTGAGGAGCAAAACGCTTTCTTTGAGCCACCAACTAAGGCGATGAAAAATCACCTCAAGCCCCTATTTATCAGAGCAAAGATATGGGAAGTGACTATAAATAAAATCATGGTTGATTGTGGGGCAACCATAAACATAATTCCACAATCTATGCTGGGAAAACTAGGAAAAGGGGATGCTGATATTAAGCCCCACAACATGGTCCTCTCAAATTATGAAGGGGGTATTGGAACCACCATGGGAGTTATACAACTCGATCTCAAGGTAGGTTCAATTCTTCGACCTACCATGTTTATGGTGATTTCAGCGAAACCAAATTATAATCTGCTCTTAGGTTGAGAGTGGATACATGGCATAGGTGCAGTGCCATCTTCAATGCATCAGAGGGTTACGATATGGCGTCCCAATGGTATTGTGGAAAACATTGAGGCAGATCAAAATTACTACCTGGGCAAAGTTAACAACATTGGAAAGAATAGCTTCGACAGGAATCTGGCTCATATAGGGCCATGCAGCCCTCCTGAATTCGATCTAACTCCAACACCCAATGCTTTCTGCTCTCTTTACCTACACTCTGACTATGGGTTTTAGTGGGATAGAGAGGATTTGTCAAACATCGACTATGGAGGAGTTGATGATATACGACCAACAGGCTGGGGAAGTGAGTTTGGTGATGATGACTGAGTCACAAGCTCTACAAAAGATTTCGGCATATGTAGTCAAAAATAGAATAATAGAGGCCTTAGAGGCTGAAGTCAAGTACATGGCTCTTGAAGCCAATGAACACGTATCTTCCCAAGAAGGCCCTGGGAAAGATTTTGACCCAGAATTTCCTGACTTGGAAGAGAAAGAAGTGTGAAATCAGAGGTTTGACGCCATCTATGATGATGAACCTCTAGGTTTCAAAAAAGATCCGTTGGAGAATAGTGTTAGAATGTTAGTACAAGACCCCTTAGAAGAAGTAAATCTAGGCGAAGGTCCTACAAAAAAGCCAACGTATATCAGTGCAAAGATAGATTCAGGTCTCAGGGTCGAAATGATCCAATTGTTAAAAGAGTTCAAAGATTGTTTTGCATGGGATTATGACGAAATGCCTGGTCTTGACAGAAGCTTGGTGGAACTTCAATTGCCAACAAAACCTGGAAAGAAGCTTGTCAAGCAAACTCCAAGGCGCTTTGCACCGAAGATTCTATCAAAAATCAAAACGAAAGTCGAAAGACTGCTGGAATGCAAGTTCATCCGAACGATCAGGTATGTCGAATGGATTGCAAATATTGTACCTGTTATAAAGAAAAATGGTACTTTAAGGGTGTGCATTGATTTCAGAGATCTAAATGTTGCAACACCCAAAGATGAATATCCAATGCCTGTGGTGGAAATGCTTGTAGATTCTGCCGCTGGTTTTGAGTACATGAGTATCCTTGACAGATACTCTGGATATAATCAAATTTTTATTGCTGAAGAAGATGTGTCGAAAACAACTTTTCGTTGCCCTGGGGCCTTAGGCACCTACGAATGGGCAATGATGCCTTTTGGCCTAAAAGACGCAGGGGAAACATATCAAAGAGCAATGAATTCTATCTTCCATGATTTCATTGAGACTTTTATGCAGATTTACATTGATGATATTGTTGTCAAATCTGTTTCAGGGCAGACTCACATGGACCATCTTCGACAATCCTTTGAGAGGATGAGACACTATAGTCTGAAAATGAATCCTCTAAAGTGCGCTTTTTGTGTCAAAGCAGGGGACTTCTTAGGTTTTGTGGTCCATAAAAAGGGAATCGAGATAAACCAAAACAAGACCAAAGATATTTTGGAAGCCAAAGCGTCAACCAACAAGAAGGAATTGCAGTCTCTACTTGGGAAGATAAATTTCCTAAGGAGATTTATATCCAACCTCAGTGGGAAAACGTAAGCCTTCTCACCATTACTTCGACACAGCAAATGAGGTGTGATACGGTGGCCAGAACCGGGATCGTGGTTTCCCTATTTCATTGAGGAAATTTTGCTGGTTTGCGTTTTGCGTTTGTGTTTGCAAAATGTCGCGGTAAGAAAGAGTCGCCACCGTCTTTTATTTTATCCAACAAGGAAAGGAAAAAAGCACAGAAAAATTCCTTTTTCGAGATATTTCTGAGTACGGGGGGTAGATTATAGAAAGGGAAGGTATTAGCACCCTTTCTATCCGTAGTTATCTACGGGCTCTTAGGTACTTGCTCATCATTTTCAAAATTGTTTTCTTTGTGTTTGTGGGCTTTGAAAAGTTTTTGTTTTAACTTCGATTTAACTCTTGCTTCTGTCTTCAAGAGTGTAATGAAGTGTTTTTGAAAACTTTGTTTGTAAAGGAGTGTAAGTGTGAAAAATTTGTTTGGAATGAGCAAGTACTTAAGAACTAATCTACCTACTCGAAAAAATAATCGTTTTATGTTTTTTTCCTTTAGACAATGCTATCCCACTATTAGTGAGTAGGTAGCAACGTCGTTGGAGTTTGAGGGTCAATTTGAGAGGGATATACGGTCACTAAAGCAATGTTAGGACGTCTTAGTAGTAACCCTAATGTCTTAGATCATTTATCCGAGGCAACAATATCCGAGGCAACCATTTCGAGGCAACTGTGATCTTTGGACAAAAGGACGACCACTAAAATATCCTATACTCAATGACCGTTTTAATGAAGGCAACTGTTGCACCCCAAAATTTTCCCTCTCATGTTTTCCAAAGTCTCCCCCCCTGCATGGTTGAGCATAAACCCTTGCCTAAGGAAAAAGAAAATTTTTAAGTGGTGCTTTAAGTATCTTTCGATTGGCATTCTGAAAGACCCTTCGATTGGTATTCTGAAGGAGCATTTCGATTGGCATGGACAAGCACTTCGATTGGCATTATGGACAAGTACTTCGATTGGCATTCTGAAAGACCCTTCGATTGGTATTCTGAAGGAGCACTTCGATTGGCATTCTGAAAGACCCTTCGATTGGTATTCTGAAGGAGCATTTCGATTGGCATTATGGACAAACACTTCGATTGGAATTCTGTCAAAGCCCTTCGATTAGAATTCTGAAAGACCTTTTCGTTTGGCACCCTGGGCCAAGCCTTTCAATTGGCATGCCAAGGGATCCTTCGATTTAGCATTGTGTCAAGGCAGCTTCGACAGACATGTTAACCATGTCCTTTGATTATCATGTTTCAATAAATACTCTTCGATTGATGTTTGGACAAGGGCCATTTGAAGAACTCCTTCCAGGCCATTCGAAAGAGGCCATCAAGAGGGCACTCAAAAAACATGTCCAGGTACACTGAACATGAGAAAATGGCATGTTTCCCTTGCAAATATAGAAATAATTAAATGCTGTTTATGGATTTAATTCCTGAATTAAAGGCCAGATTCTTGCCTTTTTTGTTCCTAAAGAGCTGATTCGACCAGAGTGATTCTGTTCAAATCAAGACCAATCGAAGAGCAGGGCCTGAAGGCATTCGAAATTCAAAAGTGTCTAGGTTCATTCCAGATTCCAAAGAGACATGCATATTTCAAAAAAGGAAAACTTTTAATGTGTCTGATTCTTCTCGCATGGCTTTAATGGCCTGTTTAATGGGTTGTCTCTTGCCGTTACAAGACCCCCACACTCCTATAAATACAAGGCCAACATACAGTGCAAAGGGGGCGGAACAAAAACATTACAAAAATTATAGAACAAAAAAAATAGGAGAACAAAAAAAACATTGGAGAGGCGCTGCCCATACAATCCATCAAAGGTTGTCAGAATTTTCCAAGCCAAAGCAGTCCTTCAGATCGAAGGTGCCCACACCCAGAAGCCCTCAGATTGAAAGTGCTCCCATCCAGCCAGTACCCAAATCGAAGATTCAATCTGCTGGTAAGAAAGGGTAAATTTTCAAAACTTTTCATTTTGCATAACACCTCCATATTTTCTATCCCATTCGATTTGCCATCCTAGACAGAATTCAAGGGCTTGGGTTTGGCCCCAGGTCATGTTCTTCGTTTGCTAACATTTGCTGCAGATTTAGCCTGAAAAGACTCAGCGCACGCAGGATTGAAGGGCCTGGGGTTCGATACCAGGCCCTGAGTTTGATTTTGCTAACATACTTTTGCAGGTATAGCATCCCAGATCGAAGGAGACACCTTCTCTGGATCGAAGCTTCCCATAGTCCTCCTGGATCGAAGAAAGCATTTTTCTTAGGATCGAAGGGAAATCCCCTTCCCTGGATCAAAGGTTGTTCATGCCCACTTCCTGGCCCAATCGAAAGAACAATGACCCTGTTTGGATCGAAGCTTCCATTCCCTCCTTGGCTCTGAGCTCCTTTTTTTCCCTGGATCGAAGGATCCCCCTTGTATTTTATTTTTTTTCTCATTGACATCTTTTTATCTTTTTAATTAACATTAAAATAAAAAAAATCACAAAAACATTAGGCTAGTTGTTTTTCCAACTATATTTATTTCTTAAATAAATTAATTAATTATCTTAACATTTTCTCAAAAAACTAAAATTAAGTAGATTTAGATCATTTTCCCAAAATAAAATAAAACAACAAAAAGATTTTATTCTTAGGATTTTTAGAGGTTATTTTCAGATTCGCGCGCGTTTATTTTATTGTAACTACCTACTGGTTTGTAATAGCTTAACTAAGACTTTTACACTTTACTGCTTTATTCCCCCAATTTTGGACATGTAAATAACCCCCCTCCCCGAAGCCTTATAATAGCGTAGGATTTACAATTCCCGCACTTTAAATTCCTGTACATATATTAACCGTTTAGATGTATGCTAACTAGGATTGCATGACAAGATCTATCTTAATTTAAAATCAACCGTAGCTCACCATAACATGTACAAAGATAATATAAACTGAAAATTTACACACTCGCACATGCCACTCTTAGGGTACGCCTCACTTGGTTGCCTCGAACGTGGTCATTGAGTATAGGAAGTCTTAGAGGTCGCCCTCCTGTCCAAAGATCAAAGTTGCCTCAAAATGGTTGCCTCGATAAAAATGATCTAAGACATTAGGGTTACCGCTAAAGCATCCTAATATTGCTTTAGTGACCACACGTCCCTTAAATAGAATTGACCCTTAAAACTCCAACGACGGTGCTACCTACTCCTTAATAGTGGGATAGAACTGTCTAAAGGACATTTGCACAGTTTAATTCCTTTTTGAGTAGGTAGAGGTTCTTAAGTACTTGCTCCTTTTAAAAACAAAACAAAACTTTTCGCACTTACACTCTCTTCAAAAAAAACAAAACTCTTTTCAAAACCCACAAACACAAAGAAAAGCAAACTTTTGAAAACCCAGTGCTAACACCTTCCCTTTCTATAATCTACCTCCCGAACCCGAGAAACATCTCGAAAAGGAATTTTTCTGTGCTTTTGTCCTTTCCTTGTTGGATAAAATAAAAGATGGTGGCGACTCTTGCTTACCGCGACATTTTGCAAAAACAAACGCAAATGCGAACCAGCATTCCAAAAACAGTCAGTTCTCATTCCCACCGATCACAGAACTGGAGACTCTGCTGGGGATTCTTATAAGTGAGGTGTACCTTAGGATTAGATCACTTGTGTTTTCAATTGTATGCTTTGTATGCTTTAAATTTTGTGGGCTTGTATCGGAGTTCTATAGATCCTAACCCGGATCTGGGGATACCCCTTAGGTAAGTAGCAATAAACTGTGAGGGATCTGTCCGGCGTAGACCGACACGGATGAAGCAGTAGCTACGTTGGTGTGGCACCTTAGTCTGTACCGATATCCCTTGTGTTGGAACGAGGAGAATATGGGTCTTCTAAGGAGTCATTAAGCACCAACTGACCTTAGAACCTTAAATTGACTAACTTGGCCATAGAACAGTAGCAGTATGCTACACTCATTGAGACTAAACTCTCGCGATGATTCCGGCCGCAAGAAAAGGTTGCTAAACTGGAATTATGACCAATTGAGGGTAGTCAGTGGTATTGAGATCCTCTAGAATCCGATTACCATTTTTTAGGACAGGTCTTAACCAACTGAACTGAAAGAGGGTAGTACCTAAGCTCCGTGCCAGCCTAAACTTAAGGCTATTTGTGTGACTTGTGTGCCTTCAAACTTGAACTACTTGCGCATTATTGTTATCTGACAACATGAGTTCCTTGCAGGTTTTGTTTACAGTCCTTATCCAATAATTTGGACTTATTGCAGGGCTTACTTACATCACCTTACACTTTTGCTTAAACGCATAGCATACACATCATAACATCATGCCTTAACATTTCTTTAACCATTTCAAGGATCTCAAGGGTCTGTGATGCAGGTTATGGTAAATCAAATGGCTAACAAGGGGCAAAGGGGATTTATTTTCCTCTAGCCAAGGTCGTCTAGAAATCCAAACACGATAACTCGAGTAAGGGGCTATGGCCCACTCGATATGGTGAGCTTGACTCTTGAAGAAGGACTCTCACCAACATGAAGTTCCTTCAATCAAGCTACCAGATTCAGATTCTAACAGTTTCTTGTTTACCCCGCGAGATCCTTGGAAACATTGCATACATACATCATACATATCATTGCATAACAGGTCTCCCAGTACAGGTCTCTTATCTTCTTCGCTGTTTATTTCAGCAATCATCATGTCTACTGAACCTTCCACTGAGCAAGCTATCAAGGCCCCCCAGGCCCAGAATGCCCAATTTCAAGAGTTGGTCATGAGCCTAGCTAAGGGTCAGCAGGACCTGAAGACCCTGATTCTGAAAGAGAGGAAGAAGAAGAAAAAGAGGACCATCCTGTTCAATATTGGATGCAAGTTTGGAAACGGGCTGCATAATGAAGTTGATCTGACCACCCCATCTGGAGGGAAAGACATTCCACAAGAAAGGAGGGCTCCTAGCCCTATGGTCTCCGACAAAGAGACATACTATGTGTGATACGGTGGGAGAACTGACTAGTGTTTTTACGTTTGTATTCGCACTTGTTCGGTTGAGCAAGAGTCGCCATCGACTTTTTATTTTATCCTAAAGGAAAGGTTAAAAAAGCACAGCAAAAACCTTTTGAGATATTTCGTGGGTTCGGGGGGTAGATTATGAAAAGGTAAGGTATTAGCACCCTTTTCATCCATGGTTATCCATGGGCTCTTAGTTACTTGGTTTTTAGATCACTTGCCTTGATTTTCGATTACTTGAAAATGGTGTGTGTGATACGGTGGGAGAACTGACTATGGTTTTGCGTTTGTATTCGCAAATGTTTCGGTTGAGCAAGAGTCGCCACCGACTTTTTATTTTATCCTAAGGAAAGGTTAAAAAGCACAGCAAAAAACCTTTGAGATGTTTTCTTGGGTTCGGGGAGTAGATTATAGAAAGGGAAGGTATTAGCACCCTTTCTATCCATGGTTATCCATGGGCTCTTAGTTACTTGCTTAGATCAACTTGCCTTAATTTTCAATTGTTTGAAATGGTGCTTTGTGTGTGGGTTTGAAAATGTTTTTGAAAAGAGGCCAATGTGGTGGCAACCTTTGTAATGATCCATGTTGGGATGTATACAAAGGTGTACGTCTTTTGGAAAGGTATTCATTTGTTTTTGAAAGTTTGTTTTGAAAGTGTTGTGAGGTGTGGTTTTAAAAATAGGCAAGTGTTTTGTTTTGCAAGATTGATTCAAGTAACTAAGAGGTTATCTACTCCTAAATTTCTCAAAGATTTCTCCTATGTTTTTAACCCTTTTAACAATTTTGTTCCACCATTGCATTTGGTGGACAATCTTGTGTTAGGATGTGAAAGGGACGGGCGCGGGTCATCGTTTAGACCATAATTGCAATGGTGCCAAGTATCTTTGGGCAATGTTTTCTTTAAGGGACTTGATCATTTTTTAGGCAACTTTCGAAAGCGTCATCGAGGGACTATGATCATTTGAATTATGTTTGTTTTGCCCAAAGAGACCTAACATGCAACATGGCCCATTTATTGAAGGCAACAAGTGGAATACCCTAGGGGTGCAAGTGTGATTAGTGTTGTCCATTTTCATGCTTGTTTATCTTGAATTTAGGTCAAACTATTTTTGTTATTTTTGATTCGCATACAAACCCTAATTCTAGCATGGTATAATTAGAAAGCATTAAAGTGCGAAAAATAAAGTTCCTAAGTTATTACAACACAATATATGGGAAGGGGGGTACAAATGTTCAAATGGGGGTATTTTGACAAGGAATTTAAACCTAGACTATTACATCAATTTGGAATTATACAAGGTAATTGATATACAACAATTAAAAAAAATGGAATAAATATGCAAGATGCACAAAATGTTTTTTATGTGTATGAAAAAAAAGGTATTTTTTATGCGTCAAACAAACAAAAATAAAAAGTATTAATTTTTGGATTTTTTATGTATTTAGGGCAAAACCCTAATTTATTAAATAAAAGTATTAATTATTTAATAAATACAATATTTATTTATTATATACAAAAATAAAATAAAAATGAAGTATATTTGTAAAAAAGGTATTTTTAATATTAAATATTAATAAGAATAAAAATGTATATATTTTGTATTTTTTTCTAAATATGCTAATAAATATGTATGTATTTATATTATATGATAAATATATTAAACATGTATAAAAATAAAATATTTAATATTTACAAGAAAAAGTATATTTTCATAAAATATTTTCACAAGATAAAAATAAAATAAAAATCAGAAAAATAAAATGTATTGGTATTAATTTTAGTATTTTTAAATAATAGTATATAAGTATTTATTTATGTACAAATATCAATTTAAACAAATAAAAGCCTAATAAATATAAAAATGGTGTAAAAATATTTTTTTTATATTTTTAATATTGTGAGGAAAAATAAATAAGTCAGAACAAAAAAGAAAAGGTCAAAAAATCATAAAAATAAGCATAATGGGTCAAGGCGGTTTAAAAGTAACAAAAGGGTGCAAATAGAAATATGAAACAGAGTCCAGCCCAAAAAGTCCTTCTTCAACCTCTGAACCTGTATGAACAACAATCAACACGCGTTTTCTATCTCCCAATTCCTGGACTTTCAAGCAAAACTCACAACATGAAAAATGTAGAGCATTAAGAGACGAATCCAGACATATAAAGAACTTGACTTAACTCTCTAAGATGAGAGAGAATTTCTTCTCCCCCAATTCCTGACCTAGTTTTTGTTCCATGTTCAGACATTAAATTCTCACAGCACACATAATATAAATGAAAACTAATTACATGGGCATATTCAGGGCTATGAATGTGACATATTTTCTTCACAAACCTAAAGCTAACAATGCCTGGATAGAGAGATACGAGTTCATGAACTTACCTGTTCAGCTTGAATCGTATCTGGCAGTGGAGGTACTTTCAGTGCAACGTGATGATTGGTACAGCTTCCTTGATGTCCAGGGATGTTATTCCAAGTTTTACTTTGCTTTGAAACTAGCTGAATCGAGTTATAGAACTCCACCTGCAAATCAGAAAAATGAAAATGGTGATGTTGATTGTGAGTGTTACAGGTCGTGTTTGAGGTTTGGAATAGCTTCAAGGGATGTTGTGGGATGTGTTTGAAGTGTTTTTAGCAAGAATGCACGAATGGAATGAGTTATGGAACTCAATCTGCAGCAGGTCCCCTGTTTTGGCAGTTTGAGGGTGATTCTGTGAATGGGGAGGTATTGGAGGTGATAGGCTCGTGCCTCAGGCCATGATGGATGTTTAGAATGTATTTGACAAGTTTGCTTAAGCTTGTGTTAGCTGAGATGAGAGTTGTGTATGGTTATGCTATGTTTCTTCAACTTTAAGCAACAAATGTCCACTTGAGTTTTTAGACTGATAGAGGCCCCCCTAATGTGCTGCATACCTTGGCCTTGATCAGTGTAATTAGCTCATAAACTTGTGCCAAAGAGATTTGCATTGTACTTGCTTGGATTGCTAATTGACATAAAGTTTACTTTTGCAAAAATGGACATTATGCTTTTTCTTTTTTGGGACTAAACCTTTATGTAATGCTTGAACACATAAAATATGGTCTTGGCACAATGAGTTTGCATTAAATTTATGAGTGAAAAAGGGATATAGGACCTGTAATCAAGTTGTGCAAGCTGATTTCAAAATGGCCTAGATGTATGAACATGTAACTTGGCCAAATCAAAAGTGAGTTTTTCCCAACTTGCCAAATTCGATTCTCCCTAACCATGAGGTTGTTTGATGAGTTCTTGGACATTTTGGAAAGCTTGTAATGTGTACTACAATCCATATTTGAAATGAAAATTGAAATTCCAAATGGAAGTATGTGAAAAATGGTCTTGAAGTTAGGCAAAAATCCTGCCTAAAATAGGTCAAATTTTCTCTAAGTTAAGAATGGTTTGGTACCCTTGTTCCAAAAATTGTAACTTGAGCTACAAGCTTCTTTTGAGGAAACTTTGTGAATCAAAGTTGTAGATTTTGCAATAGGCTACAACTTTCATGTTTTGACTTTTCCTTGAATCCAAATGAATCTTGGTGAGAAAGTGGGACAAAGTTAGGAAAAAATTAGGGTTTTTCATAACTTAGAAAAATTCTAAGTTATGAAAAATCTTCATTTCAAACCCTAATTTGCAATTCTTGATTTCTTGATGAACAAGTTTCATGATTTGGCATGTTTTGATGAAAAATGAATCTTGACACTTGATTTTGACCAAAAAGTCAAAGTTTGACTTTTCAGTATACAGTCAAAATTGATCAATTGACTGGGAAATTCAATTGTCAATCTTGTGTATTTGGGATCTTTTGAACTTGTTGAGTATGTCAAGACAATTCCATGGGGTCCTTGAGTCCATATGTGAGTTTGGTTTGCCATTGGCTAGGTCAAACAGTCAAAAATTGCCTTTGTGCAGTCAAAACCCTAAACATGACCATTTTGCCCTTTTGGTGATCTGATCAAATTTCTTGTGGAATTGTGATCCAAACTTGATCAAATGGTCCATGTGAGTTCATAATGTTGATGTGGGTCAATTTTCATGAGATTTGACTGTCAATTGGCCACAATTGACTTTTTCCCCAATACAGCTGATTTCTAGGTCAACTGTCCAATTGACTGGGCAAAATTTGGAATCAAGACTTGAAACTTGGTGTGGATAAACTTGGGAGTCCAATATGAAGCATGAAAGTCATCTTAGGCATTTTAGGTCAAAACATCTTTGTGCAAACACAAACCCTAATTTGGGTCAACAATGCAAGGAGGAGTCTTAAGCAGAGCAAACCCTAACTTGATCTTGAGCTCCAAGGGTCTTGGGATGAGAAAAATGTTGAGGAAATGGGAGGGCAAATTTTGGGGTACAACAGTTGCCCCTGTTCAATCTTCTTGAACCTGAAGAGTTAGATTGGCAAGTTTGCCTTTCGTGACTCGAGGGTAAAAGGAGATTGGACACTAGAGTGCCCGGAAATTTGCACGAAGAGATGGCCCTCACGACAATTGCAAGTTTGCCTTTCGTGACTCGAGGGTAAAAGGAGATCCAACTGTCAAACTCTGCTTCTTCTACGTCCTCCTCGATAGCATTCACCCTTGGATTGGTTATGAATACTGGAGCCTTTCTGATCCTTTCCTTGCGAACAACCC
The DNA here is from genome assembly GCA_948472305.1 of Vicia faba. Taxonomy (NCBI): domain Eukaryota; kingdom Viridiplantae; phylum Streptophyta; class Magnoliopsida; order Fabales; family Fabaceae; genus Vicia; species Vicia faba. The sequence continues at coordinate 1,618,079,723 of OX451736.1, forward strand.
TCTGTGCCTCTGCAGTGAAGCCCAACCCAAACTTGTCGGTCTTTTGAGTGAAGTCAGGAAGCTGACCCCAGTTTGTGCATTTGCCTTTGTCGATTGCAGCCCGGGCATCCTTCAAGGAAGCCATCTTCAGAGGAAAGTCTTCTTCAACCACTGTCTCAGCCGACGCCAACGTTGGAGGTACCTCCTCAAAATGTTGAAAGGGGGTTTCAATAAACTCCTCGTCCATCTCGATATACCGGAATGAATTCAAGTGACTAACCATGTATTCCTCCTCACCCTGCACAGTAACAATCTTCCCTTTGACAGGGTATTTGAGCTTTTGGTGTAGAGTAGATGTTACTGCCCCAGCCTTGTGAATCCAGGGTCGACCCAACAAGCAGGAATAAGATGGACGGATATCCATTACATAGAACGTTGAGTCGAAGACTTGGGAACCCACGCGAATAGGAATGTCTACCTCACCGTGCACCATTCTCTTAGAACCGTCGAAGGCTCTAACAATGATGTTACTAGGTTTCAATTCCAGGCCCTCACAATCCAACCGATCTAAGGCCTTCTTGGGCAATACATTCAGGGAAGAACCGGTGTCCACCAATACGTGTGCGAGAGTAGTGCCCCTGCATTCTATAGAGACGTGCAGGGCATCATTGTGGTTTTTTCCTTTGGCGGTAAGGTCTGCATCTGAGAAACCCAGGCCATTGTCAGCTGTCAAATTAGCCACACAGTCAGTGAATTGATCTGCAGAGGTCTCTTGCGGCACATGGTTCGTTTTCAGAAATGAAATCAGGGCCTTTGTGTGGGCCTCTGAGCACAACAGCAATGATATCATAGAGATTTTGGAGGGGGTATGCCCCAGCTGTTCAACGACATTGAAGTCACTCTTTTTAATGATTTTAAGGATTTCCTCCATCTCTTGTTGGGAGGCTTCAACAGCAGTCTTTTTTGGTGCCTCCGTCCTGGCAGGCAAATCGGTAGCAACTTCTTTGCCCCGAGCATCAGAGGACTCGGCGGCAGTAGTAGACACAGGAACTTGATTTGGAACATGCACACTTGCGGGTGTGATGATAAGAGGTTTTCGGATAACTGGTGGTGCAATGTCAGGCGAGAAGAGCCTGCCACTGCGAGTAATCTTGGCGGGACCAGTGATGTTACTGATACTGGTACTAGTGTTGAACTCCTGCTTTACTCCAAGCACATACACGTCTGCCTCATAGTGCCATGGGACAGCCTTGTTAGATTCATAGGGGAGAGGCCCCGGAACAGTAATAGTAATGGGTGCAACAGACATAATTTGGACTGGCTTCCTCGGGAGAGCCTTGGTAGGATTGTTGAAAATTGTGACGACAAATACTTCTTTAGCGGAAACAAACGGAACAACAGTTTTCTTGAACATAATTTCTTTGCTATCCATCAGGCTTTGGATGCCTGATTTCAGCAGCGGACAACCGGTAGGGATAACAGCACACAGGAGGCAACCCTTGCTACAACCCGGAAATAAACCGGCTAGTAGTAAGTTCCTCTTAACAGTCAAAAGAGGGGTAGCAACATCATTCACCGAAACAGCATACAAATCTTCCTCGACGGCATTTACTCTATGCTGGGGCATAGGAGCAGTTACAACATTTGGCCTCTCAGGCGCCTCAAACTGAATTTCCTTCACGTCGATAAGGTCTTGCACTTTATTTCTCAGGGCCCAACAATCATCAGTAGTATGCCCGAGGCTATCAGAATGATAAGCACAACGGGAATTTGGGTTATACTTAGGAGATGCAGTATTCGCGACCTTCGGAGCCTCTTTGATGGTCACCAAGTTGGTTGATAACAGTTGCAGTAAGATTTGTGACAAGGTCATACTCAGCCGAGTATACTTCCTCTTGGGCCTTTCACCTCTTTGTTGATTGTACTGCTGAGGAGCAGCAACAGGCTTTGAAATGACCAAGGCATTGACGGCTTGGCGGCTCTCTGGCTTGGCTTGTCTTCTAGGACCATAGACGGCACTTGCTTCCTTCTTGAAAGGCCTCTTCTCAGTACTTGCGGAGGCAGCTTTTTGTATCTTTCCTGACCTGATGCCAGCTTCTATCCTTTCACCTGTCAGGATCAAATCCGTAAACCCAGCGGAGGAATTACCAACCAAATGATTGAAGAATGGACCAGACAAGGTCCCTAGAAACATGTCAACCAGCTCACGATCAGTCAATGGAGGCTGCACCCTGCCAGCCAAATCTCTCCATTTTTGTGCATATTCTTTGAACCCTTCGCCCGTTCCTAGAGACATACCCTGAAGTTGGGTACGCGTAGGAGCGAGGTCAGAATTGTATTGATATTGTCTATAAAATGCGGTCGCCAAATCTTCCCAATGTCGGATACTAGTTCCATCTAGTTGATAGAACCACTCAAGCTGTGACCCCGAAAGGCTATCTTGGAAGAAGTGGATCCAAAGATTTTTGTCTGCCGTGTAAGGTTGGATCTTCCTTACGTACGACCTGAGATGCAGCTTTGGACAGGAGGCCCCGTCATATCTGGAAAAGGCAGGCGCCTTAAACTTGTGTGGGATTACTACCCCAGAAGATAAGCCCAAATCTCCGAAATCCAGCCCCGACACATTTTGAATCTCCATGGCACTCAAGCGGTCTTCTAATTGCTTGTATCTGTCAGCAGCGGGTGGGTATTGTTCGTCATTGTAATCCGTCTCATTGTCAGAGACTGCAGGACTAGGAGCTCCTCCCCCTTGGGGACTGTCTTTCTCTGCAGAGGAAGTAGTTGGATCAGCCTCATTATGGAGTGTGTTCCCAAACCTGCATCCAGTATTGAACAACGCAGTCCTCTTCTTCTTCTTCTTCTTCTTTAGGAGCAGAGCCTTCAACTCTTGCTGACCTTGGGCCAGGCTTAGGACCATCTCTTGAAACTGGGCACTTTGGGCCTGAAGGGCCTTGATTGCTTGCTCACTGGAGGATTCTGGATTCATGATGACTGTTCAAAATAAACAGCGAAGAAGATTAAGCAACCTGTAAAAAAGGGGTACTTGTTATGCACATGATGCATGAGATGCTATCTATGCAATGCATTCAAGGATTTTAGAAATTCACAATTGTTGCAGACAGAAAAGAACGCACGTCATATTAATAAGAAGAAATTTGTTAGTACATAAGTGCCCCATGGGCCAAATATTACAAAAACAACTTCTCAAGGTAAAAAGACGTTGCGCATCCTCTTTGGCGCAATGTAGGTGTTAAGGGCCTCTTGCTCATGGAGTCGGCGGGTGAGCTCTAAAACCTTCTTCTCGCTGGCGTAGAAGCTGGCTTCAAAAGTGTTCCATTCCTCCTTGAGTTGGATCCAACTCTTCTGCATCTCCTCCCACGATGTAGGCATGTCAGGATGTAGGATGGTGTAGGGAACCTCTCCTTCCTTGACGGGCTCTTTAATCACAGGGAGAACATGAGGATAAGGCATCATTAGACTCTGGGCTCGGGCTCGTACCCACTTGAGATAAGGCTTAAGAGGGATGGAGTTTTTGTGCCCCAGTGTCTTGCTATCAACCTTGTTGGGCTTCCCCCAAGCTCTGATGAATCTTTGGCGAAGTCCTTGCGCATCGTTGTCGAAGTCAAAAACTAGGTCAGGAATCAACATGTCTTGAGGGCCATCTCTTCGACGATGATGACATTTTCTCTGGACCGAGAACACCAATGTACATCAGAGTGAGTAAGAGTCATCAACCGTTGGGACCACCTTGAGCCTTGGTCATTCTTCAAGACAGATTGTGGAAGGTGCGAAATAAACCACCTTGCAAGGAGAGGAGTACATCACATGAGAACACCCCTCTTTCTCATTGTTCGTGTGTAAAATGAGTGAAGGATGTACCCAAGTAATGTTGGTATTGGATTTCTGGACAAGAAGATTTTGACGGCGTTGACATCTACCAATTGGTCAGAATTTGGGAACAAGACCAACCCATAGATAAGGAGTGCCACAATCTCTTCAAAGGCTTGTAGGTCCAATGAATTCCAACACTCTTGTGCCTTCTCAAACAAGAATTTTGCTAAGAAGCCTTTGACACCGCTTCTAGTTTCCCAATGCCCCTTGATGTCAGAAGGCTGTAGATGTAATGCTCGAGCAACATCTTCAGGCTTTGGTTCCTTTTCCATACCGTTGAAAGGTAGTTGATTGAGGATAGGAATTCTCAGGAGTTGAGAAAATTCCTCCAAAGTGGGTACCAACTGATAGTCAGGGAAAGTGAAACAGTGGTGAAGAGGGTCAAAGAACTGGAATAGCACTTTCATCATGTCTTCTTCAATGTTGGTGTTGACTAAGCTGAGCAGTCTACCATGTCTTTCACTGAAGGATGAGCTTTCCGGAATTCTTGAGGTGAGCTCCTTGAGTTGAGGAGAGATTCTCACAAGGTTAACTTGGATGGTTTTTCTGCGAGGAATTTCCATGACCTACAAAACAAGAACAAAGATGAAGATCTAAACCCTTGAAGTGGTTAGTAAATGATGCTTTATGATGTTCATGATGTATGCACAAACATATGTACAAGCAAATCACACCAAACCCTAGTTTCAGGCTTGCATGGGGTTTCATAGGTAAGTACCCTCTTGAGTGTAGTTGGCTTAAAAACTTGTCCTATAAATAGTAATCGGGTTCTAAGGAGCTCAATATCACTGGATTGTTTTCATTGTTCATTGTTTTGGTTTAGCCACTTAACTAGCGACCAAAATATTCCAAGAAAACAATCCTCAATGAGTGTAGTATCGAGTATCTACCAACTTCGGACTGCACCAAAGCCGGTCATCTCACTACCCCTAATTAAAGGCCAAGATGGTCAAGTAAGGTTCTAGGTCATTAGTGCTTAGTGACATCACTCAGCGGCCCCGTACTCTCCTTGATTGAACTCAAGGGTTACCGGTACTCACAAATATGTCGCACTAATATAGCTATTGCTTCGACCGTGTCGGTATACCCTGCACAGTTTCCACAACGTATTGCTATCTATGAATGTTTCCCAAAATCCGGGTGTAGGATTGTAAACCCAAACAAGAGAGCCAAGATATAAAGCAATCAATTCAAACAATTAGTCATGCAAGAGGGTGATCTAAGCCCTAAGGTTACTCTACTTTTAAATTTTTCCCCAGCAGAGTCGCCAGTTCTGTGATACGGTGGGAGAACTGACTATGGTTTTGCGTTTGTATTCGCAAATGTTTTGGTTGAGCAAGAGTCGCCACCGACTTTTTATTTTATCCTAAGGAAAGGTTAAAAAGCACAGCAAAAAACCTTTGAGATGTTTTCTTGGGTTCGGGGAGTAGATTATAGAAAGGGAAGGTATTAGCACCCTTTCTATCCATGGTTATCCATGGGCTCTTAGATACTTGCTTAGATCAACTTGCCTTAATTTTCAATTGTTTGAAATGGTGCTTTGTGTGTGGGTTTGAAAATATTTTTGAAAAGAGGCCAATATGGTGGCAACCTTTGTAATGATGCATGTTGGGATGTATACAAAGGTGTACGTCTTTTGAAAAGGTATTCATTTATTTTTGAAAGTTTGTTTTGAAAGTGTTGTGAGGTGTGGTTTTAAAAATAGGCAAGTGTTTTGTTTTGCAAGTTTGATTCAAGTAACTAAGAGGTTATCTACTCCTAAATTTCTCAAAGATTTCTCCTATGTTTTTAACCCTTTTAACAATTTTGTTCCACCATTGCATTTGGTGGACAATCTTGTGTTAGGATGTGAAAGGGGCGGGCGCGGGTCATCGTTTAGACCATAATTGCAATGGTGCCAAGTATCTTTGGGCAATGATTTCTTTAAGGGACTTGATCATTTTTTAGGCAACTTTCGAAAGCGTCATCGAGGGACTATGATCATTTGAATTGTGTTTGTTTTGCCCAAAGAGACCTAACATGCAACATGGCCCATTTATTGAAGGCAACAAGTGGAATACCCTAGGGGTGCAAGTGTGATTAGTGTTGTCCATTTTCATGCTTGTTTATCTTGAATTTAGGTCAAACTATTTTTGTTATTTTTGATTCGCATACAAACCCTAATTCTAGCATGGTATAGTTAGAAAGCATTAAAGTGCGAAAAATAAAGTTCCTAAGTTATTACAACACAATATATGGGAAGGGGGGTACAAATGTTCAAATGGGGGTATTTTGACAAGGAATTTAAACCTAGACTATTACATCAATTTGGAATTATACAAGGTAATTAATATACAACAATTAAAAAAAATGGAATAAATATGCAAGATGCACAAAATGTTTTTTATGTGTATGAAAAAAAAGGTATTTTTTATGCGTCAAACAAACAAAAATAAAAAGTATTAATTTTTGGATTTTTTATGTATTTAGGGCAAAACCCTAATTTATTAAATAAAAGTATTAATTATTTAATAAATACAATATTTATTTATTATATACAAAAATAAAATAAAAATGAAGTATATTTGTAAAAAATGTATTTTTAATATTAAATATTAATAAGAATAAAAATGTATATATTTTGTATTTTTTTCTAAATATGCTAATAAATATGTATGTATTTATATTATATGATAAATATATTAAACATGTATAAAAATAAAATATTTAATATTTACAAGAAAAAGTATATTTTCATAAAATATTTTCACAAGATAAAAATAAAATAAAAATCAGAAAAATAAAATGTATTGGTATTAATTTTAGTATTTTTAAATAATAGTATATAAGTATTTATTTATGTACAAATATCAATTTAAACAAATAAAAGCCTAATAAATATAAAAATGGTGTAAAAATATTTTTTTTATATTTTTAATATTGTGAGGAAAAATAAATAAGTCAGAACAAAAAAGAAAAGGTCAAAAAATCATAAAAATAAGCATAATGGGTCAAGGCGGTTTAAAAGTAACAAAAGGGTGCAAATAGAAATATGAAACAGAGCCCAGCCCAAAAAGTCCTTCTTCAACCTCTGAACCTGTATGAACAACAATCAACACGCGTTTTCTATCTCCCAATTCCTGGACTTTCAAGCAAAACTCACAACATGAAAAATGTAGAGCATTAAGAGACGAATCCAGACATATAAAGAACTTGACTTAACTCTCTAAGATGAGAGAGAATTTCTTCTCCCCCAATTCCTGACCTAGTTTTTGTTCCATGTTCAGACATTAAATTCTCACAGCACACATAATATAAATGAAAACTAATTACATGGGCATGTTCAGGGCTATGAATGTGACATATTTTCTTCACAAACCTAAAGCTAACAATGCCTGGATAGAGAGATACGAGTTCATGAACTTACCTGTTCAGCTTGAATCGTATCTGGCAGTGGAGGTACTTTCAGTGCAAGGTGATGATTGGTACAGCTTCCTTGATGTTCAGGGATTTTATTCCAAGTTTTACTTTGCTTTGAAACTAGCTGAATCGAGTTATAGAACTCCACCTGCAAATCAGAAAAATGAAAATGGTGATGTTGATTGTGAGTGTTACAGGTCGTGTTTGAGGTTTGGAATAGCTTCAAGGGATGTTGTGGGATGTGTTTGAAGTGTTTTTAGCAAGAACACGAATGGAATGAGTTATGGAACTCAATCTGCAGCAGGTCCCCTGTTTTGGCAGTTTGAGGGTGATTCTGTGAATGGGGAGGTATTGGAGGTGATAGGCTCGTGCCTCGGGCCAGGATGGATGTTTAGAATGTGTTTGACAAGTTTGCTTAAGCTTGTGTTAGCTGAGATGAGAGTTGTGTATGGTTATGCTATGTTTCTTCAACTTTAAGCAACAAATGTCCACTTGAGTTTTTAGACTGATAGAGGCCCCCCTAATGTGCTGCATACCTTGGCCTTGATCAGTGTAATTAGCTCATAAACTTGTGCCAAAGAGATTTGCATTGTACTTGCTTGGATTGCTAATTGACATAAAGTTTACTTTTGCAAAAATGGACATTATGCTTTTTCTTTTTTGGGACTAAACCTTTATGTAATGCTTGAACACATAAAATATGGTCTTGGCACAATGAGTTTGCATTAAATTTATGAGTGCAAAAGGGATATAGGACCTGTAATCAAGTTGTGCAAGCTGATTTCAAAATGGCCTAGATGTATGAACATGTAACTTGGCCAAATCAAAAGTGAGTTTTTCCCAACTTGCCAAATTCGATTCTCCCTAACCATGAGGTTGTTTGATGAGTTCTTGGACGTTTTGGAAAGCTTGGAATGTGTACTACAATCCATATTTGAAATGAAAATTTAAATTCCAAATGGAAGTATGTGAAAAATGGTCTTGAAGTTAGGAAAAAATCCTGCCTAAAATAGGTCAAATTTTCTCTAAGTTAAGAATGGTTTGGTACCCTTGTTCCAAAAATTGTAACTTGAGCTACAAGCTTCTTTTGAGGAAACTTTGTGAATCAAAGTTGTAGATTTTGCAATAGGCTACAACTTTCATGTTTTGACTTTTCCTTGAATCCAAATGAATCTTGGTGAGAAAGTGGGACAAAGTTAGGAAAAAATTAGGGTTTTTCATAACTTAGAAAAATTCTAAGTTATGAAAAATCTTCATTTCAAACCCTAATTTGCAATTCTTGATTTCTTGATGAACAAGTTTCATGATTTGGCATGTTTTGAGGAAAAATGAATCTTGACACTTGATTTTGACCAAAAAGTCAAAGTTTGACTTTTCAGTATACAGTCAAAATTGATCAATTGACTGGGAAATTCAATTGTCAATCTTGTGTATTTGGGATCTTTTGAACTTGTTGAGTATATCAAGACAATTCCATGGGGCCCTTGAGTCCATATGTGAGTTTGGTTTGCCATTGACTAGGTCAAACAGTCAAAAATTGCCTTTGTGCAGTCAAAACCCTAAAAATGACCATTTTGCCCTTTTGGTGATCTGATCAAATTTCTTGTGGAATTGTGATCCAAACTTGATCAAATGGTCCATGTGAGTTCATAATATTGATGTGGGTCAATTTTCATGAGATTTGACTGTCAATTGGCCACAGTTGACTTTTTCCCCAATACAACTGATTTCTAGGTCAACTGTCCAATTGACTGGGCAAAATTTGGAATCAAGACTTGAAACTTGGTGTGGATAAACTTGGGAGTCCAATATGAAGCATGAAAGTCATCTTAGGCATTTTAGGTCAAAACATCTTTGTGCAAACACAAACCCTAATTTGGGTCAACAATGCAAGGAGGAGTCTTAAGCAGAGCAAACCCTAACTTGATCTTGAGCTCCAAGGGTCTTGGGATGAGAAAAATGTTGAGGAAATGGGAGGGCAAATTTTGGGGTACAACAGTGTGTGTGTGTGTTTTTGAAAATGTTTTTGAAGAAGATGCCTTGTCTTAGGCAACCAACGTAATGACTCGTGTTTGAGTATATACGAAGGTGTGTATCTTTTCGAAAAGATATTTCAAATGTTTTTGAAAGAGTTTGTTTTGAAAGTGTGTATGAAGTGTGGTTTTTGAAAAGAAGGCAAGTGTTTTTGCAAGTTGATCTCAAGTAACTAAGAGTTTTGTCTACCCCTATTGTACTCAAAGGTTTTCTCTATGTTTTCAACCCTTTTTAACAATTTTGTTCCACCATTGAATTTGGTGGACAATCTTGCGTTTAGGATGTTTAACGGGACGGGCGCGGGTCATCGTATGGACCATGAATGCAATGGTGCCAAGTGTCTTTGGAAATTTGCTTTGAAGGGACTATGATCATTCCGTTTTAGGCAACTTTTGAAAGCGTCATCGAGGGACTCATGATCATTTGAATTTGTTTTGCCAAAGAAACTCGACGTGCAAGCATGGCCCATTTTGGAAGGCAACATGTGGGATTACCCTAGGGGGTGCAAGTGTGATTGTGTATTGATTTCATGTATTTGTCTTGTATTAGGTTATCTAGCGTTTGATTTTATGTACATGCAAACCCTAGGTCTAATCATGGTATAATTGGAAAGCGATAAATTGCAAGAATTTAAAGTCTACGCTATTACAAATAGTATCCGGGAATGGGGGTACAAATTCACAAATGGGGATGAGACTTTAGGAATGTAGTGTCCAATAATTTACAACCAAATCGAATTGCGATAAAAGTGTAAACGTAATGTATATCAAGATATAAGAATAGTAATTGTATGTATATCAAGTGTATAATGTGAAATGTATTGTGTATTGTGTAAGTGTATATGTGTATGTAATTATTTACAGGTTAGAGATGTGAATTTTAATGTGTATTATTAAGTATTGTTTGACCTAAATGAAAAGAATTAAATGTTTATTTATTTAGTTAATAATCTTGTATTTTCTTTAATATGTACAAAAAGAATGTTTTAATTAAATGTTTTAAATTTTAATTAAATTATGTATATTAAAAAATGTATTTTGTCTTGATTATGTACAAAAATGATATCTTGAAAAAAAGAAAAGTATTTGTCTTAAAAGAAAAATTATGTAACTATGTATTTATGTACAAAGAAAGTATTTTTAGAAACAAAAGAAAAGTATTATCTTAAGAAAAATTAATATTCAATGTATAAAAATTTAAAGAAAATGTAAGTTTAATTGTAAAGAAAAATATTAGTTTCTATATAAAATTTAATTATGATATATATATGAAAAAGTATTGTTAGGGTAAAAAATGCTATGTTAATTTATTTAACAAAAGAAAATGAAAAATGTTTTATAGTCTAAAAAAAGAGGTTTGGAGATTTGAATGGGCCTTTGGGAACCTTATGGCCCACATGTAATTTGAACAGAAGCCAAAAGGGGGGGTGTCAACGCGTTTGGGCTTAAGGCTGAATGGGGTAAGGCCCATTAGCATTTTAACAATGTCTTTAGGGTTCTTGCATTTTCGTTTCACTTGGACTATGGCTTAGGCTTGACATGCAGAGGCACCGTTTGTTCATCGTTTTCCATTCGCCTCCACCTCTGAGTTCCCATCGCCCATGGCCGCCGGCGCCACCATTTTCCTCCTTCGCCTTCCTTCCTTCCTTGGTTCAGTGAAGCCGAATAAGAGGTAATCGCCCTTTGTTCCCTCTTTTGTCTTAGCGCGTTTAGGGTTTCATTCCTCTTTGCATGTTATGATTTTATATTCTGATGTTATGTTCATTATTGTTGGTTAACGAGGTCGTGAAAAGGGATGAAAGAAAATGTACTACCTTGACGAAGGAGGGGAAGGAATGGTGGTGGAGGCGCTCAGGCGGCTGGACGGCGAGGTGACGATGCTGATGTTGGGCTCGCTTGCTTCACTTGATGCCTTCGAACTCTGGTATTTGTGTCTTACTTCTTTTGTTTGGTGATGATGATGAACTGAACCTCTTATGATTTCGCTCTTTTTTCTCTTCTTCTGTTAACTTGGCTTACATGCTTATGTTGCCTTGAGATACCTTGGGTTGCCTGATGCTGTTGAATTGTTGCTTTGTTCTTTGCCCCTTCTCTTCTGGTTGTCCTTTTGTTTTGTATATTGGCCTATGATGAAGTTTTTCTGAGGCCTGATGAGTTTGGAAATTGGTTTGATAAGTTTGTATTGTTTGTGGTATTCTGGTTTTTTGGCTTTGGGCGTGTATGGACCTGTTTGTGTAGTATCAGGTTTGCTCTGGTACAGGTTCTACTGGTTAAGGCTGCAGGTTTTAGTTGACAGGGTTTGGCCTTGAATGGTTAGGCTGTTTGTTTGAACTGGTTTTAAGCTTGCAGGTTTTTATTATGCTGGTTATATTATGCTGGTTAGGCTTGACAGTTATGGTTTTGGCTGTTGTTTGACAGGGTTGGATGGTTTATGTCCTTGAGGCTTTTTTCTGGTTCTGAAGCTTGGCTTCAGTTTAGTGCAGGTTAAAGGCTTATGCAGGTTTTGGGTCTGGAGGGTTTTGATAGTTGTCGTTATCTCTGTTTTTGTTTGTTTGAGGCCTCAGCAGGTTTAATGCAGGTTTTGAATGGTTATGGCCTTAGATGATTAGGCTTGCTCTGGTACAGGTTTTTGTTTTTTTGAAATGTTTGCAGGATGTTGTTGGTAATGAGCTTTTGTGAGGCTTCAGGCAGGTTTAAAGGCTTGAGTTTGATTGCTAGTTGTTTTTGACAAAGCTTGACAGATTTTGTGGTTATCCCCTCAGTTCTGCCTCTACTTTCCTTTGATGCTTTTCATTGTTTTATTGACCAATTAATTTATCTTTTCTTTTCCCCTTTACCCACTGTGTTATTGCAGTTTTATTTTTTATATCTTCTTGCCTAAAGCCAAACCTGTAAGCCTAAACACTTTCCTCTCTCTCTTTCTCTCTCCAGTACAGCTTTTAGCATTAAAATATGTTTATGCTTGTACTTTTAGCTGAAAGGGCAGCACTGGGAAATGATGAAAATGAAAAGCTTGCTTGCATATTAATCTTTCTCTGCATATTTTATGTCTTCTTGATATCTTTCCAAATCTTCTTTTTTGACAGCTTTGAGTAGCCTTGTACTTGTTTGACATCTTTGACAGTTTGTTAGACAGTTTGGAATTTGTGATTCAGTTTGGACTTTGTAGTTTGATTTGGACTTTGCATCATGCTGTTTGAGATTTGAACTATGCAGTTTGACAATTTTGACTTGTGCATTCTTTACATTTGTGCATTCAAAGTTTAGCAAACAAATATTCATCCCTCTTTGTGAACCGGGAGAAATCCCGTGATTTGCAGAGAGGGCTAACTGATCCCAGTCAGTTGCCCTTAATGATGAACTTTATTTTTATCTGTCTGTCTCTTTAATATCTATCTGCTTCTGACTTTTCTTTTGTTCTTTGTTTTGCAGATAAAATTCCATGGAGCACTGGAGCAAGGGATAGCAGATGAAGAATTGAAGATTAGAAAAATATTTAGGATAGTTTTTTATTTAAATTTAAATAAATGTAATATTATTATTGTAAACAATTTGTAAACAAAACAATTGTACAAATAATTTAAAAATAAATAAAAAGTTTCTTTATCCAATTAATTCTTTTCCTCTTTTTTTTAATTGTTCGTTTTATTATTTATAATTCTTTAATTATAATAATTGAAAATAAATTCCAATCATTTAATCTTAGAATAATAAATAATTAAATAAACAATGCTTCAACATTTGATCAGTTAAACCTGGCGTTTCTAACATCCAGAGCAAAAACAACAGTCAATCACAGCAATTGCCCAGACGCTTTTTTCCTTTACTGACTTTAATCAAACATTGCAAATTCAAACCCAATGCAACCTTTTACTGATTCAGTCAAACAAATGCGAATTCAATCCAAATCTCGGAATATCTTGCAAAGCACCATAGAATTAAATCTTTCTGAGGAATCGCGCATGAACAAACCTAATTCCTGATTAAATGCCAAAGAAGCGTTCGCCTGATCGAAGTTGAGCCAAAATCAACCAAAACCCTAAACCAACTGTTTGAAACATTCTAGAGCCCTGAAAATTAGTAAAACCCTAATTATGTCTGACTGACGAGAAAAGTCTGTTTGACCGATTCTTGAGCCAGTTTGAAAAATCAGGAAACGCCTGAAGCTGTGATTTCTTGTGGAAAAATGCGAGGGCAAATTTTGGGGTACAACAGTTGCCCCTGTTCAATCTTCTTGAACCTAAAGAGTTAGATTGGCAAGTTTGCCTTTCGCGACTCGAAGGTAAAAGGAGATTGGACACTAAAGTGCCCAGAAAATTTGCACTCGGCGATGTGATGGTAGAGGTGAATGGGCTTAAAGATGCCATCTGAGAATGGGCTTAAAGATGCCATTTGGAAATGGGCTTAAAGATGCCATTTAGAAATGTTTGTAGGAGGATGGGCTTAGAGATGCCATTTGGAAATGTTGAACTGTATGTCAATGGTGAGTGGACGAGTATCAGAAAGGCATCCATGTTTTGGAACATCTCTGAACTGGGGGTCTGAATAAGCAATAGAGCAGCATCCGTTATTGGGAAGCGTCCGTAAACTGTTTTCAAAAGTTGTGTCTGAACAAGTGATAGATTAACATCCGTTGTTGGGAAGAATCCATAAACTGTTTTCAGAAGTCTTGAGAAGAATCTGAACAAGCGATAGGTTAACATCCGTTACTGGAGAACCCGTGAACTGTTTTCAGAAGTCTTGAAGTTGAAGAGGAACCGGTGTAGGGTTTCCTGATGACGCGTCCGTGTAAAACTGCATCTGAGTGAATCTGGAATAAGTATCAGAATGTCGCTGTGTCCGGGTCACATCTGAACTATTTCTGGATGAATCTCGGAAGATGATCTTTGTCTGGCGACTGATCTTACCTGAAAAGGTAAAGGGTTAGTTGTATGCAATGTTATGATGCATGATGCAATGTATATGACATCAATGTTTATGACATGAATGTGATGAATGCGCATGTAAGCTGATAAGCTATCTTGCTGAGGATAAATGAATCCTGGATGGCTGAAGATAAAAGAATCTTGACTGCTGCCGGGGAAAATAATTCCTTGGCTGCTGCTGTGGAGGGAAAGAATCCTTGATTGTTGAAAAATGAGAAGTCTTGGGACCACTGTTGGGGAAATCAGAAGCTTGGGTTGTATGCCAAACTACTGGGGACTTCCTGTCTTGAGGAGATCTTCACCGGAGAATATTCGAATATTCTGTGGGGAACTGAGAATGAGAGTCTTCAATCTGCTTGGGGATTGATAGTTGGAAGTTTTAGCTTCGCTGGGGATAATGAAACTTGACTCTGAGTGGAGTTAGCTTCTGGAATGTTCTCTGGCTGGGGATTGCGAGAGTCCTCTGATTGTTGCATGTGTTGGTCTGGAATAAGTTACTGAACGTCGCCATCTCTGGGTCACATCTTGAACTATCTCTAGAAACAAATCTGAATAAGTTATAGAATGTCGCCAAATCGTGGGTCACATCTGAACTATTTCTAGAAGCAGGCTTGGATAAGTTATAGAATGTCGTCAAATCTTGGGTCACATCTTGAACTATATCATGAATGAAAATCTGAATAAGTTGCGGAATGTCGCCGAATCAGGGTCACATCTGAACTATATCTAGAAGGAAATCTTGAATAAGTTACGGAATGTCGCCAAATCAGGGTCACATCTGAACTATTTCTGGAAGGAAATCTGAATGACTTATAGAATGTCGCCAAATCTTGGGTCACATCTTGAACTATATCATGAATGAAAATCTGAATGAGTTGCGGAATGTCGCCGAATCAGGGTCACATCTGAACTATATCTAGAAGGAAATCTGAATGAGTTATAGAATGTCGCCAAATCTTGGGTCACATCTTGAACTATATCATGAATGAAAATCTGAATGAGTTGCGGAATATCGCCGAATCAGGGTCACATCTGAACTATATCTAGAAGGAAATCTGAATGAGTTATAGAATGTCGCCAAATCTGGGTCACATCTTGAACTATATCTGGAATGAAAATCTGAATGAGTTATAGAATGTCACCAAATCAGGGTCACATCTGAACTATATCTAGAAGGAAATCTGAATGAGTTATAGAATGTCGCCAAACTTGGGTCACATCTTGAACTATATCTGGATCTTGATTTTGTTGTGGGTCAGAAATTGGGAGTATACCAATCTTCTGAGGTAATGAGGGAATTGTTGAACACTTTTGACATTCGAATGCTCCAAGTGATGATGAAGGAGTCTTGAATCAGATTACTCTGCAGATTGAGAGATTTCTTGAAATCTTGACTGGACTGCCCCAGGTTAACTGAACTTTGAAAGATCTGTTGGACCTTGACTGGACTGCCCCAGGTTAATTGGATGGTGACACGTCATACCCCCTTGTTGATAGGAGATTTGTAATGGAAGTGTCATCCTTTTGAAGTGATTC
The DNA here is from genome assembly GCA_948472305.1 of Vicia faba. Taxonomy (NCBI): domain Eukaryota; kingdom Viridiplantae; phylum Streptophyta; class Magnoliopsida; order Fabales; family Fabaceae; genus Vicia; species Vicia faba. The sequence continues at coordinate 1,618,095,486 of OX451736.1, forward strand.
TGTTCACTGAGAGAGTTTTCGTTCCTCCGAACATTCGCTGTATGAATTTCTTCGCTGTCAAACAAAAAGCCAAATGCAGACAGTGATATTCAAGTAATGCAAAGTTTATGTTTGTCTCGAAGTTTTGAAAAATGCGTTTTTAGCAGAAAACTTTTTATAAGACAGATCAATACAAGATTTAGAGCAAAGCCTTACAGGAGTCAGGATACCTTTTGTAACAGTATGCTTTCGAACTAACCCATGCTTCAATTAGGACTTTTGAAGGGTTGTAACGTGGCTTAGTTCACGGTTTAAGAAACAAAGGATAAAGGCTCAAAGTATATCTGTACCCACCCGCTCTTCGTGATGTTCTTCAACCCTTAGCTCAGTCAATTGTGCGTCATACTCTGTTTTGAGTTTGGAACGACTTTTGGGCGATGGTTCATCAGTTGAATTTGGGAGACAGTCGTCATCTCCTTTTTCTTTTTCAACATTTTTCATGTTGTTGAGGATTTTGTAATGACCTCACTATTTTGATTTTGATTTGTTATCCCTAACTTTTGTCTGACTGTTCCCATCTTCGAGACTACAGTCAGCGGGATGCCCCAGCTTTCTTAAGCTTCCTTTATAGGTTTTGGTATGGTGGGCTTTTCTTTTTTGAGAGATTGACTGTCTATGTGATAGGGAACCACCCTTGTCTTTTGATTCCAAAGGAATGCTTTCTTTTTCGACGTCGTTCGTTGTGTTACGAACTGAGAGTTTGCGACTTCAATGCGCATTTCTTTTGAATTAACTGAGATACTACCCTGCCCCAGGTTTATATCAAAGGTTTTGATCGTTTAGAACAGAAAACTCCTACTTCTTTGGCTCGAAGGGGTTGACTAGGGATTATCTTCCTTATAACCATTGTTTGGGAATTGAAAGAAATTCCTGTATATCATCAACAAGGTCTGTTCAAAAAGCATATTGTATGAGATTATGGTATTGTTTCGTCATCCTCCCTCTAAAGGCTTGCAGCTTTTTATCAAGAGTTAAATGTCAAAAAGAAAGCATAAGAGTAATGAAAGCGAATGAATGAATTTAAGACAAACATATGCAATGCATTAATGAAACAGAGTTTGACATTAAAAGATAATTGTTTGAATGACAAAAGATTACAACTTTGAAAATTCAGAGTGAAACAAACACAATCTCAATGATCTGGCATAGGAGGAGTGATCATGCTGAGGTCTCTGGGGGACCAAACTCAATCTCCTTGGCATCGATCATGTCTTGGATCTTGTTCTTCAGAGGCCAACAGTTGTTGGTATCATGCCCCGGGCTATCAGAGTGGTATTCACATCTTTCATTGGGGCGATAGGAAGGAGCAGAAGTGTTTGGGTTCCGGAGAGGAGCCCTCAATGTAATCATGTCCCTCTTCAACAAGTGTTGCAGTGCCTGAGACAGTGACATGTTGATCTTGGTGAACTGCCTCTTAGGTGCGACCTCCTTATGTTGATGCCCTTGTCTTTGTTGAGCAGGTATAGGATTAGGGATCAAGATTGCCCCTACATGTTGGTCATGACGACCCTTTTGACTGTTCGCAGCATTGGACTCTTTCTTTCCGTTGTAGGGAATTATATGAGTATCCGAGGATGTAGCTCCTTGGATCTTTCCACTTTTGATGCCAGTTTCGACCCTTTCGTCGGTCAGTATTAGCTCGGTGAACCCAGCTGAGGAGCTTCCAATTAAGTGCTTGAAGAAAGGCCCCGTCAAAGTTCCCATGAAGATGTCAATCAGCTCTCTGTCAGTTAAAGGGGGTTGCACCCTACCAGCCAAATCTCTCCACTTTTGGGCATATCCCTTGAAGTTCTCGTCGGAACCCATGGTCATGTTCTGCAACTGCACACGAGTTGGTGCAAGATCAGCATTGTACTGATATTGTTCGAAAAAAGCCCCAGCTAAATCCTCCCAAGTGTGGATGCGAGAACTCTTCAATTGATATAACCACTCGAGTTGAGCTCCTACTAAACTTTCTTGGAAAAAATGGATCCAAAATCTCTTATCAGCTGAGTATGGTTGAATCTTGCGACCATAAGACCTTAGATGCATCTTAGGGCAAGAGACTCCATCGTACAGAGCAAAAGTAGGGACTTTGAACTTTGGAGGGATGACCAATCCAGGAACCAAACCCATGTCTCCTAAATCCAAGCCAGGTATTTGTTGGATCTCCATAGCATTGAGGCGATCCTCCAACTCTTTGTACTTGTCATCAGTGAGAGGATATTGTTCCTCAGAGTAGTCAGCTTCAGCTTCATCAATCTCCACATTGTGGTCTTCTTCAAGACTAACTACTGTGTTGGATGGAGTTGCAAGGTCTTGGGTCTTAGGCCTTCTCCTCAAGTTCAGGATGCGGGCTGCCTTCTTGGACTTCTTCTTCTTGTCTTCGAGAAGAAGAGCTGTCAGATCCTCTTGCCCTTTACCTATAGCCAGCAGCATTTGTTGGAATTGAGCATTTTGAGCTTGAAGATCTTTCACTGTTTGTTCTATATCCATCTTACTGAAATAAACAGTAGGAAGAATAAGGAGACCTGTATGGGAGAAACCTGTTATGCAATGATATGTGTGATATATATGCAATGTTTTCAAGGATCTCTTGGGGTAAACACAAGAGAATGTTAGAGGTTGAACTCTGATCTTGGATTGGAGAACTTTGCACCGGTGGATGTCTTTCCACTAGAATCAAGCTCACCGTGTCAAGTGGGTCATCGCCAATGATTCAAGTTGTTGCACTTGATCTTTGATCGGAGAACTTTATATCGGCGGATGTCTTTCCACGAGAATCAAGCTCACCATGTCAAGTGGGTCATAGCCACTGATTCAAGTTATTATACTTGATCTTTTATTGGCATTTGTTAGAGGAGGAAACCTCTTGCCCTTTTGTAGACGTCCGGTTCAACGTAACCCTGCATCAAAAGAACCCTCGAGATCCTTGAAAATGGTTATTGAAAATGCTATGGTATGATGTCATGATGTTATGTACATGTATGCGAAAAGCAAGTGAGTGTATATACAGGCAAACATATTCACACAAAGCAAACAAGTCCTTAGTTTTAGGCTTGCATGGGGTATAGGTAAGTACCCTCTTGAAGTTAGTTGGCTCATCCTGTCCTAAAATAGAAACCGGGTTCTAAGGAGCTCAATATCATCAGATTGTTTTCTGTGTTCATTGTTTCGGTTTAGCCACTTACTGGCGACCAAAATATTCCAAGAAAACAACCCTCAAATGAGTGTAGCATCGAGTATCTACCAACTTCGGACTGCACCAAAGTCGGTCATCTCACTACCCCTAAAAAGGCTAAGATGGTCAATTAAGGTTCTAAGAGTTTGTTAGTGCTTCACGACATCACTCAGCGGCCCCGTACTCTCCTTGATTGAACTCAAGGGTTACCAGTACTCACAAATATGTCACACTAACATAGCTTACTGCTTCAACCATGTCGGTATACCCCGCACAGTTCCCTCACAGTTTTTTTGCTATTTACCTAAAAAGGTGCCCCAAATCCGGGTGTAGGATTTACAACAAACCCAAACAAGAACCCAAAAGATAAAGCAATCAAGTCAATCAAAGCAAGAAAGTAAAGGTGATCTAAACCCTAAGGTAACCCCACTTTTAAGTTTGTCCCCAGCAGAGTCGCCAGTTCTGTGATACGGTGGGAGAACTGACTAGTGTTTTTGCGTTTGTATTCACACTTGTTCGGTTGAGCAAGAGTCGCCACCGACTTTTTATTTTATCCTAAAGGAAAGGTTAAAAAAGCACAGCAAAAACCTTTTGAGATATTTCGTGGGTTCGGGGGGTAGATTATGAAAAGGGAAGGTATTAGCACCCTTTTCATCCATGGTTATCCATGGGCTCTTAGTTACTTGGTTTTTAGATCACTTGCCTTGATTTTCGATTGCTTGAAAATGGTGTGTGTGTGTGTGTGTGTGTTTTTGAAAATGTTTTTGAAGAAGATGCCTTGTCTTAGGCAACCAACGTAATGACTCGTGTTTGAGTATATACGAAGGTGTGTATCTTTTCGAAAAGATATTTCAAATGTTTTTGAAAGAGTTTGTTTTGAAAGTGTGTATGAAGTGTGGTTTTTGAAAAGAAGGCAAGTGTTTTTGCAAGTTGATCTCAAGTAACTAAGAGTTTTGTCTACCCCTATTGTACTCAAAGGTTTTCTCTATGTTTTCAACCCTTTTTAACAATTTTGTTCCACCATTGAATTTGGTGGACAATCTTGCGTTTAGGATGTTTAACGGGACGGGCGCGGGTCATCGTATGGACCATGAATGCAATGGTGCCAAGTGTCTTTGGCAATTTGCTTTGAAGGGACTATGATCATTCCGTTTTAGGCAACTTTTGAAAGCTTCATCGAGGGACTCATGATCATTTGAATTTGTTTTGCCAAAGAAACTCGACGTGCAAGCATGGCCCATTTTGGAAGGCAACATGTGGGATTACCCTAGGGGGTGCAAGTGTGATTGTGTATTGATTTCATGTATTTGTCTTGTATTAGGTTATCTAGCGTTTGATTTTATGTACATGCAAACCCTAGGTCTAATCATGGTATAATTGGAAAGCGATAAATTGCAAGAATTTAAAGTCTACGCTATTACAAATAGTATCCGGGAATGGGGATACAAATTCACAAATGGGGATGAGACTTTAGGAATGTAGTGTCCAATAATTTACAACCAAATCGAATTGCGATAAAAGTGTAAACGTAATGTATATCAAGATATAAGAATAGTAATTGTATGTATATCAAGTGTATAATGTGAAATGTATTGTGTATTGTGTAAGTGTATATATGTATGTAATTATTTACAGGTTAGAGATGTGAATTTTAATGTGTATTATTAAGTATTGTTTGACCTAAATGAAAAGAATTAAATGTTTATTTATTTAGTTAATAATCTTGTATTTTCTTTAATATGTACAAAAAGAATGTTTTAATTAAATGTTTTAAATTTTAATTAAATTATGTATATTAAAAAATGTATTTTGTCTTGATTATGTACAAAAATGATATCTTGAAAAAAAGAAAAGTATTTGTCTTAAAAGAAAAATTATGTAACCATGTATTTATGTACAAAGAAAGTATTTTTAGAAACAAAAGAAAAGTATTATCTTAAGAAAAATTAATATTCAATGTATAAAAATTTAAAGAAAATGTAAGTTTAATTGTAAAGAAAAATATTAGTTTCTATATAAAATTTAATTATGATATATATATGAAAAAGTATTGTTAAGGTAAAAAAATGTTATGTTAATTTATTTAACAAAAGAAAATGAAAAATGTTTTATACTCTAAAAAAAGAGGTTTGGAGATTTGAATGGGCCTTTGGGAACCTTATGGCCCACATGTAATTTGAACAGAAGCCAAAAGGGGGGGTGTCAACACGTTTGGGCTTAAGGCTGAATGGGGTAAGGCCCATTAGCATTTTAACAATGTCTTTAGGGTTCTTGCATTTTCGTTTCACTTGGACTATGGCTTAGGCTTGACATGCAGAGGCGCCGTTTGTTCATCGTTTTCCATTCGCCTCCACCTCTGAGTTCCCATCACCCATGGCCGTCGGCGCCACCATTTGCCTCCTTCGCCTTCCTTCCTTCCTTGGTTCAGTGAAGCCAAATAAGAGGTAATCGCCCTTTGTTCCCTCTTTTGTCTTAGCGCGTTTAGGGTTTCATTCCTCTTTTCATGTTATGATTTTATATTCTGATGTTATGTTCATTATTGTTGGTTAACGAGGTCGTGAAAAGGGATGAAAGAAAATGTACTACCTTGACGGAGGAGGGGAAGGAATGGTGGTGGAGGCGCTCAGGCGGCTGGACGGCGAGGTGACGATGCTGATGTTGGGCTCGCTTGCTTCGCTTGATGCCTTGGTACTCTGGTATTTGTGTCTTACTTCTTTTGTTTGGTGATGATGATGAACTGAACCTCTTATGATTTCGCTCTTTTTTCTCTTCTTCTGTTAACTTGGCTTACATGCTTATGTTGCCTTGAGATACCTTGGGTTGCCTGATGCTGTTGAATTGTTGCTTTGTTCTTTGCCCCTTCTCTTCTGGTTGCCCTTTTTTTTGTATATTGGCCTATGATGAAGTTTTTCTGAGGCCTGATGGGTTTGGAAATTGGTTTGATAAGTTTGTATTGTTTGTGGTATTCTGGTTTTTTGGCTTTGGGCGTGTATGGACCTGTTTGTGTAGTATCAGGTTTGCTCTGGTACAGGTTCTACTGGTTAAGGCTGCAGGTTTTAGTTGACAGGGTTTGGCCTTGAATGGTTAGGCTGTTTGTTTGAACTGGTTTTAAGCTTGCAGGTTTTTATTATGCTGGTTATATTATGCTGGTTAGGCTTGACAGTTATGGTTTTGGCTGTTGTTTGACAGGGTTGGATGGTTATGGCCTTGAGGCTTTTTTCTGGTTCTGAAGCTTGGCTTCAGTTTAGTGCAGGTTAAAGGCTTATGCAGGTTTTGGGTCTGGAGGGTTTTGACAGTTGTGGTTATCTCTGTTTTTGTTTGTTTGAGGCCTCAGCAGGTTTAATGCAGGTTTTGAATGGTTATGGCCTTAGATGATTAGGCTTGCTCTGGTACAGGTTTTTGTTTTTTTGAAATGTTTGCAGGAATTTGTTGGTAATGAGCTTTTGTGAGGCTTCAGGCAGGTTTAAAGGCTTGAGTTTGATTGCTAGTTGTTTTTGACAAAGCTTGACAGATTTTGTGGTTATCCCCTCAGTTCTGCCTCTACTTTCCTTTGATGCTTTTCATTGTTTTATTGACCAATTGCTTTATCTTTTCTTTTCCCCTTTACCCACTGTGTTATTGCAGTTTTATTTTTTATATCTTCTTGCCTAAAGCCAAACCTGTAAGCCTAAACACTTTCCTCTCTCTCTTTCTCTCTCCAGTACAGCTTTTAGCATTAAAATATGTTTATGCTTGTACTTTTAGCTGAAAGGGCAGCACTGGGAAATGATGAAAATGAAAAGCTTGCTTGCATATTAATCTTTCTCTGCATATTTTATGTCTTCTTGATATCTTTCCAAATCTTCTTTTTTGACAGCTTTGAGTAGCCTTGTACTTGTTTGACATCTTTGACAGTTTGTTGGACAGTTTGGAATTTGTGATTCAGTTTGGACTTTGTAGTTTGATTTGGACTTTGCATCATGCTGTTTGAGATTTGAACTATGCAGTTTGACAATTTTGACTTGTGCATTCTTTACATTTGTGCATTCAAAGTTTAGCAAACAAATATTCATCCCTCTTTGTGAACCGGGAGAAATCCCGTGATTTGTAGAGAGGGCTAACTGATCCCAGTCAGTTGCCCTTAATGATGAACTTTATTTTTATCTGTCTGTCTCTTTAATATCTATTTGCTTCTGACTTTTCTTTTGTTCTTTGTTTTGCAGATAAAATTCCATGGAGCACTGGAGCAAGGGATAGCAGATGAAGAATTGAAGATTAGAAAAATATTTAGGATAGTTTTTTATTTAAATTTAAATAAATGTAATATTATTATTGTAAATAATTTGTAAACAAAACAATTGTACAAATAATTTAAAAATAAATAAAAAGTTTCTTTATCCAATTAATTCTTTTCCTCTTTTTTTTAATTGTTCGTTTTATTATTTATAATTCTTTAATTATAATAATTGAAAATAAATTCCAATCATTTAATCTTAGAATAATAAATAATTAAATAAACAATGCTTCAGCATTTGATAAGTTAAACCTGGCGTTTCAAACATCCAGAGGAAAAACAACAGTCAATCACAGCAATTGCCCAGACGCTTTTTTCCTTTACTGACTTTAATCAAACATTGCAAATTCAAACCCAATGCAACCTTTTACTGATTCAGTCAAACAAATGCGAATTCAATCCAAATCTCGGAATATCTTGCAAAGCACCGTAGAATTAAATCTTTCTGAGGAATCGCGCATGAACAAACCTAATTCCTGATTAAATGCCAAAGAAGCGTTCGCCTGATCGAAGTTGAGCCAAAATCAACCAAAACCCTAAACCAACTGTTTGAAACATTCTAGAGCCCTGAAAATCAATAAAACCCTAATTGTGTCTGACTGGCGAGAAAAGTCTGTTTGACCGATTCTTGAGCCAGTTTGAAAAATCAGGAAACGCCTGAAGCTGTGATTTCTTGTGGAAAAATGCGAGGGCAAATTTTGGGGTACAACACTATGATGAAGAACAATATCCTCCTGCTGAGGATAAGTACAAACAGCTGGAAGACCGTTTGAATGCTATGGAAATACAGAAGGTGCCCGGTCTGGACTTCGGAGATCTAGGTCTATCCTCTGGGGTGGTGATTCCCCATAAATTTAGGGCACTTGCCTTCGCCAAGTATGACGGAGCTTCCTGTCCAAAGCTGCACCTCCGGTCATATGTGAGGAAGATCCAACCTTACACTGCTTACAAGAACTTGTGGATCCATTTCTTTCAAGACAGTCTTTCAGGGACTCAGCTTGAGTGGTTCTATTAGTTGGACGGAGCCAGTATCCGCAGCTGGGAGGATTTGGCTACTGCGTTCTATAGGCAGTATTAATATAACTCCGACCTCGCTCCTACGCGTACCCAACTCCAGGTTATGTCAATAGGGACGGGTGAAGGATTTAAAGAGTATGCTCAAAAATGGAGAGACCTTGCCGGAAGGGTGCAACCACCTTTAGCTGATCGTGAACTTGTTGATATGTTTTTGGGGACCCTGTCTGGTCCATTCTTTAACCATTTGATCGGAAGCTCTTCAGCCGGGTTCACCGAGCTAATACTGACCGGCGAAAGGGTCGAAGCTGGCATCAAAAGTGGGAAGATTCAAGAAGCTACACCTTCTGATGCTCATAAAAAGCCCTACAATAGGAAGAAAGAGTCCAATGTTGTGTATGGCCAAAAGAGTCGTCATGACCAACACGTAGGAGAAATCTTGATCTCTAATCCTACACCTGCTAAACAAAGACATGGGCATCAGCGTAAGGAGGTCGCGCCTAAAAGACAATTCACTAAGATCAACATGTCACTGGGTCAAGCGCTACAACGCCTGTTGGAGGCAGAGCTGATTACGTTAAAGGCTCCTCTCCGGAACCCAAATACTTCCGCTCCTACCTATCATCCCAATGAAAGGTGTGCATACCACTCTGACAGTTCGGGACATGACACAAACAACTGTTGGGCTTTGAAGAACAAGATCCAAGACATGATTGATACCAAGGAGATCAAGTTTCACCCTCCGGAGACTCCAAACATAATCACTGCTCCTATGACGAATCATTAAAAGCTTTTGTTCATTTGAATTTTCAAGTTGTAATCTCTTTGTTATTCAAACAATTATCTATTAATGCCAAACTTTGTTTCATTAATGCATTGCACATGTTTGTCTTGATTTGATCCAATCATTTTCATTACATTTAAACTATGCTTTTTACTCACTTTATGACATTCAACTCTTGCTAAAAGTTACAAGCCTTTAGAGGGAGGATGACGAAACAATGCCATAATCTCATACAGTATGCTTTTGGACAGACCTTGCTGACGATGTACAGGCATTTCTTTCAAATCCTAAACATCAGAGTTATAAGGAAGATAATCCCTAGTCAACCCCTTCGAGCCAAAGAAGTAGGAGTTTTCTGTTTTAAACACAAATTGAAACCTTTAATTTAAACCTGGGGCAGGGTAGTCTCTCAGTTAATTCAAAAGATGCGCAAAACACTCAGTTCATAATACAACGAACGACATCAAAAGCATTCCTCTGGAATCAAAAGACAGTGGTGGTTCCTTATCTCATAGGCAGTCAATCTTTCAAAAGAAAAAAGCCCACTGAGCCAAAACCTATAAAGGAGGCTTAAGAAAGCTGGGGCATCCCGCTGACTGTAATCTCGAAAACAGAAACAGTCAGGCAAAAGTTAGGGATAACAAATCAAAAGAACGAGGTCCTTACAAATCCTTGACAACATGAAAAATGTTGCAAAAAAATGATGACTGCCTTCAAAAATCAAACTTGTGTGAACCATCACCAAAACGTCGTTCCAAATTCGAATAGAGTCCGACGCACGATTAACTGAGTTTAGGATTGAAGAACATCACGAAGAGCGAGTGGGTACAAATATACTTTGAGCCTTTATCCTTTGTTTCTTAAACCGTGAACCAAGCCATGTTACAACCCTTCAAAAGTCCTAACTGAAGCATGGGTTAGTTCGAAAGCATATTGTTACAAAAGGTATCCTGACTCCTGTAAGGCTTTGCCCTAAATCTTGTGTTGAATTTGTCTTATAAAGAGTTTTCTGCTAAAAAACGCATTTTTCAAAACTTCGAGACAAGCATAAACTTTGCATTATTTGAATATCACTGTTTGCATTTGGCTATTTGTTTGACAGCGGAGAAATTCACACAACGAATATCCGATGAACGAAAGCCCTCTCAGTGAACAAAATCACTTCAAAAAGGATGACACTTCCATTGACAAATCTCCTATCAACAAGGGGGAATGACATGTCACTATCCAGCACACCTGGGGCAGTCCAGTCAAGATTCCAGGAAATCTCTGAAGAAGTGCAGAGTAACCAGGGGCAAGTCTCCATCTCCGTCACTTGGGGCATTTAACATCAATCTCAGTGAAGGGTTACGTACAATCAAACATTTTTCTGGCAATGTCACAAACACTTACTACTAGGGGCAATGACAAATCTCCCCAAAGTCCTTCTCATAGTATGATTCCCCAACAAGAGTTTAATCTCTGAAAACCTTTCCCCAGCTGAACCAACCTCAAGAATCCTCGAGGACTTCCCCCAACGAAGATGTCACCTCTCTAGCGGGCTGACGACAGGGTTTATTTCCCCAACAACACCAGGACTCCCCAACTTGAGTTTGCCTCTCCGACTACTACAAATCAAAGGACCACAACTCCTCTTCCCCAGTAGACTACTCTACAATCCCCAGCAAGTTACTGTGAAACCTGGACCCGACCAGATGTCAGTTTAACTTTGACTCTCCAGTAGAGCAACGGACAATCGAGACTCCTGAACTTGTTCCCCAAGAATGAATCAATACTCTCCACAGAGTTCACAACTTCCCCCAACGAAGTTCTCCTCAACAAAACAAGGATCCTCAGTGGAAACATTCTAAGCAAAGTTTGAAGACATACCTACTCTTCAACAGCAGTCCAGGATTTAATAACTCCCCAACAGTTGTCAAGAATTTATTCTCCAAGACAAAATTACATTTCAATAACATTCATAGCATATGCATACAAAATACATATAACATGAATCTCATTTATTTTGAGAACATCATTACACAATGCATACATCATGACATTGCATACAATTAACTCTTTACCTTTTCAGGAAAGATCGATCAACAGATAAAAGTCATTACCTTTTGGAGTAGCAGTCGTCAAAGATTCCTTCATCATCCCGTTGAGGTAGTAATCGTCCAAGATTCCTTCATCATCCCGTTGAGGTAGTAATCGTCCAAGATTCCTTCATCATCCTACTGAGGTAGAAGTCTTCCAAGATTCCTTCATCACCCCGTTGAGGTAGTAATCGTCCAAGATTCCTTCATCATCCCGCTGAGGTAGAAGTCATCCAAGATTCCTTCATCATCCTACTGAGGTAGTAATCGTCCAAGATTCCTTCATCATCCTGCTGAGGTAGTAATCATCCAAGTTTCCTTCATCATCCTGCTGAGGTAGTAATCGTCCAAGATTCCTTCACCATCCTGCTGAGGTAGAAGTCATCCAAGATTCCTTCACCATCCTGCTGAGGTAGTAATCGTCCAAGATTCCTTCATCATCCTGTTGAGGTAGAAGTCATCCAAGATTCCTTCATCATCCTGCTGAGGTAGTAATCGTCCAAGATTCCTTCATCATCCTGCTGAGGTAGAAGTCATCCAAGATTCCTTCATCATCCTGCTGATGTAGAAGTCATCCAAGATTCCTTCACCATCCTGCCGATGTCGTAATCGTCCAAGATTCCTTCACCATCCTGCTGAGGTAGTAATCGTCCAAGATTCCTTCATCATCCTGCTGAGGTAGTAATCGTCCAAGATTCCTTCATCATCCTGCTGAGGTAGTAATCGTCCAAGATTCCTTCATCATCCTGCTGAGGTAGAAGTCATCCAAGATTCCTTCATCATCCTGCTGAGGTAGTAATCGTCCAAGATTCCTTCATCATCTGTTTGGAGTAGCAATCGTCTCAGATTCCTTCATCACACATCATTATCAAAAAAGACCTCCTCTGGTTAGATTTATTTCTTCCAGTTAATGACAGGCAATCAGAGACCTTCAAATAACAGTCCAGATACGATCCAGATTCGGATGTAATTCTGTCACTCATTCAAATACAGTCCAGCAATCGCCCCTGGATGGCATCTTTAAGCCCATCCCCATCCTCCTACCAGCAATCTCCCAAATGGCATCTGTAAGCCCATTCCCGATGTCACAATGCTGATACTACACCATGCGAGTGCAAATTTTTGGGCACTCTAGTGTTCAATTATCTTCCACCTTCGGATCACGAAAGGCTCGAAATCCAATCTATATCCTCAGGTTTAAGAAAATTGAACAGGGGAAACCGTTGCACCCCAAAATTTTCCCTCTCATGTTTTCCAAAGTCTTCCCCCTGCATGGTTGAGCACAAACCCTTGCCTAAGGAAAAAGAAAATTTTTGAGTGGTGCTTTAAGTATCTTTCGATTGGCATTCTGAAAGACCCTTCGATTGGTATTCTGAAGGAGCATTTCGATTGGCATGGACAAGCACTTCGATTGGCATTATGGACAAGCACTTCGATTAGCATTCTGAAAGACCCTTCGATTGGTATTCTGAAGGAGCACTTCGATTGGCATTCTGAAAGACCCTTCGATTGGTATTCGGAAGGAGCATTTCGATTGGCATTATGGACAAGCACTTCGATTGGCATTCTGTCAAAGCCCTTCGATTAGAATTCTGAAAGACCTTTTCGTTTAGAACCCTGGGCCAAGCCTTTCAATTGGCATGCCAAGGGATCCTTCGATTTAGCATTGTGTCAAGGCAGCTTCGACAGGCATGTTAACCATGTCCTTTGATTAGCATGTTTCAATAAATACTCTTCGATTGATGTTTGGACAAGGGCCATTTGAAGAACTCCTTCCAGGCCATTCGAAAGAGGCCATCAAGAGGGCACTCAAAAAACATGTCCAGGTACACTGAACATGAGAAAATGGCATGTTTCCCTTGCAAATATAGAAATAATTAAATGCTGTTTGTGGATTTAATTCCTGAATTAAAGGCCAGATTCTTGCCTTTTCTGTTCCTAAAGAGCTGATTCGACCAGAGTGATTCTGTTTAAATCAATACCAATTGAAGAGCAGGGCCTGAAGGCATTCGAAATTCAAAAGTGTCCAAGTTCATTCCAGATTCCAAAGAGACATGCATATTTCAAAAAAGGAAAACTTTTAATGTGTTTGATTCTTGTCTCATGGCTTTAATGGCCTGTTTAATGGGTTGTCTCTTGCCGTTACTAGACCCCCACACTCCTATAAATACAAGGCCAGCATACAGTGCAAAGGGGCGGAACAAAAACATTACAAAAATTAGAGAACAGAAAAAATAGGAGAACAAAAAAAACATTGGAGAGGCGCTGCCCATACAATCCATCAAAGGTTGTCAGAATTTTCCAAGCCAAAGCAGTCCTTCAGATCGAAGGTGCCCACACCCAGAAGCCCTCAGATTGAAAGTGCTCCCATCTAGCCAGTACCCAAATCGAATATTTAATCTGCTGGTAAGAGAGGGTAAATTGTCAAAACTTTTCATTTTGCATAACACCTCCATATTTTCTATCCCATTCGATTTGCCATCCTAGACATAACTCAAGGGCTTGGGTTTAGCCCCAGGTCATGTTCTTCGTTTGCTAACATTTGTTGCAGATTTAGCCTGAAAAGACTCAGCGCACGCAGGATCGAAGGGCCTGGGGTTCGATACCAGGCCCTGAGTTTTATTTTGCTAACTTACTTTTGCAGGTATAGCATCCCAGGTTGAAGGAGACACCTTCTCTGGATCGAAGCTTCCCATAGTCCTCCTGGATCGAAGAAGGCATTTTTCCCAGGATTGAAGGGAAATCCCCTTCCCTGGATCGAAGGCTGTTCATGCCCACTTCCTGGCCCAATCGAAAGAATCATGACCCTGTTTGGATCGAAGCTTCCATTCCCTCCTTGGCTCTGAGCTCCTTTTTTCCCCTGGATCGAAGGATCCCCCTTGTATTTTATTTTTGTTCTCATTGACATCTTTTTATCTTTTTAATTAACATTAAAATAAAAAAAAATCACAAAAACATTAGGCTAGTTGTTTTTCCAACTATATTTATTTCTTAAATAAATTAATTAATTATCTTAACATTTTCTCAAAAAACTAAAATTAAGTAGATTTAGATCATTTTCCCAAAATAAAATAAAACAACAAAAATATTTTATTCTTAGGATTTTTAGAGGTTATTTTCAGATTCGCGCTCGTTTATTTTATTGTAACTGCCTACTGGTTTGTAATAGCTTAACTAAGACTTTTACACTTTACTGCTTTATTCCCCCAAATTTGGACATGTAAATAATCCCCCTCCCGAAGCCTTGTAATAGCGTAGAATTTACAATTCCCGCACTTTAAATTCTTGTACATATATTAACTATTTAGATGTATGCTAACTAGGATTGCATGACAAGATCTATCTTAATTTAAAATCAACCGTAGCTCACCATAACATGTACAAAGATAATATAAACTGAAAATTGACACACTCGCACATGCCACTCTTAGGGTACGCCTCACTTGGTTGCCTCGAACGTGGTCATTGAGTATAGGAAGTCTTAGAGGTCGCCCTCCTGTCCAAAGATCAAAGTTGCCTCGAAATGGTTGCCTCGATAAAAATGATCTAAGACATTAGGGTTACCGCTAAAGCATCCTAATATTGCTTTAGTGACCACACGTCCCTTAAATCGAATTGACCCTTAAAACTCCAACGACGGTGCTACCTACTCCTCAATAGTGGGATAGCACTGTCTAAAGGACATTTGCACAGTTTAATTCCTTTTTGAGTAGGTAGAGGTTCTTAAGTACTTGCTCCTTTTAAAAACAAAACAAAACTTTTCGCACTTACACTCTCTTAAAAAATAACAAAACTGTTTTCAAAACCCACAAACAAAAAGAAAAGCAAACTTTTGAAAACATAGTGAGCAAGTACCTAAGAGCCCATGGATAACCACGGATAGAAAGGGTTCTAACACCTTCCCTTTCTATAATCTACCTCCCGAACCCGAGAAACATCTCGAAAAGGAATTTTTCTATGCATTTGTCCTTTCCTTGTTGGATAAAATAAAAGACGGTGGCGACTCTTTCTTACCGCGACATTTTGCAAAAACAAACGCAAACGCGAACCAGCATTCCAAAAACAGTCAGTTCTCATTCCCACCGATCACAGCAACGAAGTGGGAGTGTACCCTAAGAGTGCGCATGCGCGAATGATTCAGTTTCAGTTTATTTTATCTTTGCACATTTAGGGTGATCTAACTGTTTTAAATTTAGACATACATTCTTGTCATGCAAACCCTATTATCCAAACATCTAACAGTTAAATATTTGCAGAAATTAAAGTGCAGAATTTTAAACTAAGTTATTACAAGGCTTCGGGTATTTACATAGCCAAAAACAAACCCTTTGAAATTTAAAAGAGGTAAAAATAAATAAATGTCCTAATTAAATTATTACAAACCGGGAGCAGATACAATAATTGGGCAAAATAATAATAAAACGCGCGAGAAAATTAGATTGAATACGAAACTAGGGTTTTGACCCTTCTATCCTAATTAAAAGAGAAAATTGTTTTTTTTTGTTTTTAATAAAAGAAATAAGTTTTTCTAAATTAAATGCTAAATTAATTAGTTATTAAATTAATTAATGAAAATAATTAAATGACATATTTTTGGTTTTTGGTTATTTTAGGAAAAAAATAAAGTGTAATTAAGTTAGTATAAATCCTATTGATTCTAATTGATTTTAATTATTTCAAAAAGGAAATTAAAATTGTCTAATTAATCAAACCTAATTAAATTAATTAATTTATTGATGAAAAATAATATTCTAAATTTATTTGGACATAAAAATATTTTTGGTAATTTTTTGATAAAAAAAAAAGAAAATTAATTATTGGTTAGTAATTAAATAAATAGAATTAAATGAAGTAAAATAAAAAAATATTAAAGATGAGAGATGGTCCTGAATTGGGGGTGCCAATAGCTGAAATCTGGGCCCAAAAGAGATGACCCACACTGAATTTTGTGATCCTGTGCATTGTGTTTGACTTGGCCTATGGTGCACCCTCAATGGTGGCCATCAGATTTAGCCATCTGGCCATCTGGCACGCTTGATGATGAAGGCATATGGTGGTCTCCTGGCTCATGCGCACACTGGATCTCCTGAAAGAAAATAAGAAAATGGCAAATGCTGGAGGCAGGGATCGAACCCCTGACCTCCAGCCTCTAACGCCTTAAGTACTCACGTGGCCACCACTACGTCACTTGGTTTTGATTGTTATCATATTACAAAATAATAATAATATATGAAACAAATAAAATAATGGGATTTTCCGCGCGAAATTCAAACGAACGAGTGGAGGTTGGCCACGTATTCATCTTCTTCCCTACACCGTGGCTAAAGGCTGGAACACCTATACCTACGGACAAAGTCCGTTGCTACAGGCCTGTACGTTTCCAAAATCTTCCATGGGCCATGTAAATAACATCTAACACCATGGTTAGACTCGTCTTGTCCTCCTGATCTCAATGGTACCATTTACAGAGGCCAATTGTCCATGCAATCAAAAGCCCTAAAACCAAACTCGAAAACCTAGCAATGGTGATTAACGCTACAGGCCATATAAATGAAATCAAATAATTCAGAAAGTTTACAAATGCCTCAAAGATCAACAATATGCCATTAATCCATGTTAACAATGCTTAAATTATGAGATTTGAATTCAAGAACAGGGGTGTATCGTGAATGACTTACAGAGCGATTAGGGACTGGAATGGACAGGTTCTTGATGGCTTTAGCTTCTAGAGAGTCCCAAGAAGCGATTGGGATAGGTAACAAGACTTCAAGATGCCTCTAAGTGGGATTTCGATCTCACACTTTTTCCTTGATTTTTCAGATTTTGTTCTCCTTCTCACGCCTGTTTCTAACCTGCTTTTAGGTCTGGCCTCATTCCTTATGTATGAGTGAAGGCATTAGGGTTGATAATTGCATCCAAATCCTTCTC
This sequence comes from Vicia faba, assembly GCA_948472305.1. Lineage (NCBI taxonomy): Eukaryota > Viridiplantae > Streptophyta > Magnoliopsida > Fabales > Fabaceae > Vicia > Vicia faba. The sequence continues at coordinate 1,618,112,762 of OX451736.1, forward strand.
CATCAATGATTTTGGATTTGATTTGATTCACTCTTTAAAACCTTTCCAAACATGGATCTTTTCAATCTTTTTGTCCACTCTATGCATTTACACGAATTTGAATGATGCTAGCTGTGTAACAAGACCTGAAACAATCACCAAATCTTTGGTTTTCAATGTTTTTGATTTTATATGATTTATTTTGATTTAAATTGAATTAATTCAAATAAAAACCCAAAATAAATAATAAAAATAATATATGGACAAGTGGAAAAGGCTAGAGTACGTGGGGTATGTTTCCAACTCAAAACAAGTGAAAAAGATTGGGCCCATTTGGCAAAATTTGAAGTTTTAGGCATAGTTGACTTTTAGCAATTTTGCAAAAAAGGTCAACTTCACCAATGCATAACTTCCTAAATTTTGAACCTTTGGAGGTGTTCTTAGACTTTTTAGAAATTTTGAGATGTCCTCTAATCAACCCTTTTTGTCTCATCTCATTTTTATATTCCATGCTCATGTATGAAGCTTTGACAAAAGAGGTGTTTTTGTTGACTTTTCAAAATGACCTATAATATCCAAATTCATAACTTCTTGTGTGTGCATATTTTGAACTTGGGAGATGAATATGGATTGTAGGTAATTGAATCCTATTTAAAATGAGCTTTGGATGGGTCATTTCTCATAAAGTACGAGAAAGTTATGCTTGGTAAAAGTTGAGTTGACTTTTCCTACAAAACCCTAATTTAGCAACTTTTGAGTCTTGATGAATTATGAGCAATCCTTGATGAATAATGATCAACCCTTGATAAAATGATTAAATATACTTAAAAATGAGTATGTTGACCAAAAATATTGAAGTTTGACTGTATGTAGGTCACAGTTGACTTTTGCCCTATCACAGTCGATTTTTGGACCTTTGAGCAATTGACTGAGCAAACTTCCTCTGCAAGGCTTGAAACTTGACATGGATGATCTTGAGAACATATTAGGACAATGTTGAGAATTTGGGACCACTTGGACCCAAACATCTTGATGCAACATGAAACCCTAATTTGAGGTAGACTGCCTTAGGAGAGAGCTTGTCTGGTCAACCCTTGGACTACCTTGAGCAACTTGGGTATCATTCTTGAAATGTTTTGAGAAATATGGGAGGGCAAATTTTGGGGTACAACAGGAGGATTTGAATGGGGGAAAGAGCATCAAGAGGCCTTCGATAAAATCAAAGAGTACCTTACCAAGCCACCGATTCTGGTACCTCCTTGTAGAAATAGAAGTATGAGATTGTACATAGCTGCATCTGATAAAACCTTAGGGAGCATGTTAGCTCAAGAGGATGAGAATGGTGTAGAAAGACCCATCTACTACCTCAATAGAGTTTTAAATGATGCGGAAACTAGATATAATGAAGTTGAAAAACTATGTTTATGTCTTTACTTTTCATGTACAAAACTCAAGCAATATATTAAACCAGTTAATGTTTACGTTTCGTCTCATTTTGATGTTTTCAAATATATGTTGTCGAAACTCATTTTGCACAGCAGAATTGGAAAATGGGCACTTTCATTAACTGAGTATTCATTAACCTTTATGCCTCTCAAGGCTGTGAAAGGTCAAGTGGTAGCAGACTTTATAGTTGACCACTCGATAACAGAAGAATTAATAAATTATTTGGATATTGAACCTTGGAAGTTATACTTTGACGGTTCTAGTCATAAATATGGAACTGGAGTAGGGGTTGTCATTATTTCTCCAAACAAAATTCCAACAACATTTAAGTACAAGATCAAAGGAGATTGTTCAAATAATGAGGCTGAATACGAATTTTTAATCGTAGGCCTTGAAATCTTATTGAAATTGGGGGCAACTCGAGTCGAAATAATGGGAGACTTAGAGTTAGAACTAAAACAAGTTACGAAAGAATACAAATGCATAAGAGAAAATGTTATCATGTATTTCGTAATAGCCAGGTGTTTGTTGAAGAACTTCGAAGTGGTTAACATTCGACATATACCCAGATTGGAAAATCAAGTGGCTAATGATTTAGCACAGATCGCTTCCGGGTATAAAGTTTCGAAAGAAAAACTACAACAAGCAATCGAAGTTAGAGGAAGAGTAGCATCTACAAAGTTGTCTCCAATAGATTTGGAAACCAGGACGTTGGGATACACTGATCACAAAAACTTTGAGATTTCGTTCATAGACAATCTAACAGAACAAGATTGGAGAAAGCCTATAGTAGATTATTTACAGAATCCAGTGGCTTCGACGGAGCGAAAGATAAATTATAGGGCACTAAGCTATATACTAATGGGAAATGAACTGTTCAAGAAAACACCTGAAGGTGTGCTGCTGAAATGCCTAAATGAAATAGAAGCATACATAGCTCTTTTGACTACACACTCTGGGGCATGTGGAGCACATCAAGTAGGACATAAGATGAAATGGCTGTTGTTTCGACAAGGACTGTATTGGCCCACTATGTTAAAAGATTGTGTTGAGTTTGCAAAAGGATGTCAAGAATGTCAAGTGCACACATGCATCCAGCATGTACCGACAAACGAACTTCATTCGATTGTGAAACCTTAGCCTTTTAGAGGACGGGCTTTATATCTTATTGGAGAGATTCGACCAGCATCCTCTAAAAGCCAGAAATACATATTAGTGGGCATAGATTATTTTACTAAATGGATCGAAGCAATTCCTTTAGTCAATGTAGACCAAGAAAATGTCATTGAATTTATTCAAAAGTACATTATATATAGATTTGGAACCCCTGAGACAATAACGACAGATCAAGGATCAGTTTTTACTGGTCGAAAAAGGCAAGAATTTGCTACAGAAATGGGATTCAAGCTGTTAACATCTACACCTTACTATGCACAAGCTAATGGCCAAGTCGAAGCTGCAAACAAGGTAGTAATCAGTTTAATAAAGAAACACGTGGGAAAGAAACCAAGAAACTGGCACAAGACGTTGGATCAAGTTTTATGGGCTTGTCGAACCTCTCCTAAAGAGGCTACAGGAACAACACCATTTCGCCTAACTTATGGTCATGATGCGGTATTGCCAGTGGAAATTTGTCTACAGTCAACAAGGGTTCAGAGACATCAGAATATTCCTTCTGAAGTTTATTGGAATATGATGTTAGACGGATTGGTTGATTTAGATGAAGAAAGGTTGAAAGCTTTAGACCTCTTGAGATTACAAAAGAAACGGGTCGAGAAATCCTATAATCAAAAAGTAAAACCTAAGGAATTTATGCCTGAGGATCTAGTATGGAAGGTAATTCTTCCAATGGATCGAAAAGATAGAAATATGGGAAAATGGTCCCCTAAGTGGGAAGGACCTTTCAAAATTATCCAAACTTTCTCTGGTGGAGCCTATGAGATCGAGGAGTTAAATGAAGATCAAAGGCTTCTCAGAGTAAACGGTAAATACTTGAAAAAGTATAGACCTATGCTTCAAGAGGTTAAAATAGCCAAAGTGTAGTCACGGTCGAAATAAGCTAAAAGCCAAAATGGAAATTTAAATTTCATTAAAAATTGCCAAAATGGCTGAGTCATTACAATAAGTGATTATGCAAATATAGAGACAGAATTTAAAAGGGGAGTTTGGCCTTGATCTGGAGGTATTTGATCCTCTGTAATTCCAGACACCGTTCGCAAAGAGTCTTTGACTGATGAAGGGTTTCAAGTTTTGCATCAAGCGTTTGGGCTCGATCAGCATGCTTTAACCCTTCAGCAAGTTCCTCTTGGCTTTCAGACTCAGTATTAGTGGCGAGAAGTTCTTCCTTCCTTTTATCATTGGCGACGATTTTAGCCTCCAGTTCTTTGATACGTGCCCTCATTTTAGCTGTGTCTTGATCGATCTCCTCAGCTTCTTTCTGCCTAGCCTCTTGAGCCTTCGACAATTCTTTTACTTTGGAAGCTGATTTAGTAGCAGCATGCCAAGCAGCAGCCACATGGCCGTTGGCCTCTTCGATCTTGCGAGCAAGAGTACTTCGACGATTGTAGTCTGCTGACAGTTGGTCAATAATGGAAGTTAAATCCAGAATAACGCTAGCTACGTCTGGAGAAGCAATGAGGAGATCAACAACCCTCAAAGTGGTCTTCAGGAAGGAAGGAGCAGTAGATTCTCCCTCCAAGGTTAGCATTAAATCTCTTTTGAAAATTTGTGCTTTAACCTTCTGAAGTGCCTCACTAAAAGGGGATGTTGAGGTGGACTTTCCGAACACAGTCGAAACATTGTGGTCAGAAGAACTTTCTCGCCCTTCGAGAATGGCAGTCAAGTAACCCAGAGGATTTTGCTGTTTCATCAAGGCTAAAGCTTCTTTGGTTTGAGACCCTTTTGAAGGGGAACCCTCATTAGTGGCAGTAGCCACATTAACTACCTGTGCTGGAATATGGGCAGCTTTAATGTACGTCAGATTTTGAGCCCCTTCAGTAGAGTCTTCTCTGCCATCAGCATCTGGAATTCTTTCATCCTGATTTTCCCCCTCCAACATATCTTCCCTCTCTGTTCCAGCTACGACATCAGTAGCCTCCTCCTCTTCGCCTTCTTGTGCATCACCCAGAGGAGCCCTAGTTTCTTCTTGTTCGCCTATAGGGCCTTCTTCATTTGCTTCCTCTATGGTCTCATATTGAGGCTCAGAAGTCTGGTTCACTTCATCAGCGGAGCTAACAAAGGAGACTTTTGCGGAAGAAGGCCTATAAGTGGGATCTCCTTCACTATTTAGCAGAGTGGCAGATTCTTCAACAGGAGTGGGAGCCTGTTTAGAAGTGTCGGCAGTATCCTGATGATTAAGAAGTTTTATTCTTAGAATTCTTGTGAAAAAAGGGGTTAGTTCAGGAAATAAGTAGATGTCTGTCGAAGTAAATACCTGAAGAGGAACTTCGGCACCGATGCTGGAATTGTCACTCTCACTAGGGTTATTTAGCCTAGCGGCTACCTCTTGCTCAGTGGGTTCTCTGATGACTACAGAAGGAGGCCTTGATTTGGTAGTTGTAATCTTAATTTTTGTTTTGGGACGAGGCTCAGGTGCGGGAGCTACTTTCTTTAATTTTTGTCTCTTCAGAGGAACAAGAGGAGACTCATCTTCTTCATCACTAGAGATTTCAATTTCCTGAACCTTTCGTTTCTTGGGAATGGTCTTCTGAACATCCAAAAAGATAAGAGTCAAAGACATCAGCATCTATATCAGAAAATAGAAAAGGAGAAAGGTATAGATGAAAATGAATACCTTTAGTGAAGGGTTAACAGAAGGGTCCCCCCCTTTGGTGCTTTCGGCAGCCTTTTTTGTGCTGGTCCTCTTGACAGCTATATAAGAAACAAATATAAGGTGACATCGAACGATTAGATCTAAGACAAGGAAACAAAAAGAAAGAAAATATTACCTTTCTTGATCTTGTCAAGGACCAGTTTGAACGCCTCGCGAAGGTGGTAGGCGAAATCCTTCTCGTCGAAGAATTCCTCATTATAATACTGCCTCTACCACCCCTCAAAATTGGGCGAACACATAAAATTGAGAGTGAAGTCGAACAGAGTTAGTACGGTCTGACCAACGTACCTACCAATGTGCTTGGTAGCAGCATCCTCTGAGTAATCTGCATTATAAAATAATAGCAGTTTCTCTCGAGAGTAGATGGGAGATGGGAGTGACTGGACAATACTGAATTGTCGAGAGACAAGATTCGGTTGGTAAGTAATCAAACTTAATTGATTCTTAGAACTCTTGAATCTCAGTGGCATGGTTCTTGGTCGAAGAAACGACTCCCAAATGGCCACATATTCGTCCTCTAAGTCCTCCTCATCAACTGAAGGAAATGGTCTGGTAAACCATTTTGGGCCAACCTTTCGACTGGCGAAGGGAGCCATGGTCGAAACAAATTTTTTGCGCTCTATAAAAATCATCACAAAGCTGGTGAAGGCCTTTTGAAATTGCTGACCCTCGTCCGTCGGAGTCAGCAAAGTTATCCTGGTGCCTTCGACCCTCTTGTTCAAAATTTCTGGGGCTTCTTCGTTTATCGTATTCTTTTGGGGGAAAAAAGATTCGAAGGTGGCTGTGATACGGTGGGAGAACTGACTGTGAGTTTTGCGTTTGTATTCGCACTTGTTCGGTTGAGCAAGAGTCGCCACCGACTTTTTATTTTATCCTAAAGGAAAGGTTAAAAAAGCACAGCAAAAGCCTTTTGAGATATTTCGTGGGTCCGGGGGGTAGATTATGAAAAGGGAAGGTATTAGCACCCTTTTCATCCATGGTTATCCATGGGCTCTTAGTTACTTGGTTTTTTAGATAACTTGCCTTGATTTTCGATTGCTTGAAAATGGTGTGCATGTGTGTGTGTTTTTGAAAATGTTTTGGAAGAAGATGCCTTGTCTTAGGCTACCCTTGTAACAATTCTTTACTCGAATGTTTTACAAAGGTGTGTATCTTTTCGAAAAGATGTTTCAAATGTTTTTGAGTTTGTTTGAAAGTGTGTATGAAGTGTGGTTTTTTTTTAAAAGAAGGCAAGTGTTTTTGCAAGTTGATCTCAAGTAACTAAGAGTTTTGTCTACCCTATTGTACTCAAAGGTTTTCTCTATGTTTTCAACCCTTGTTAACAATTTTGATCCACCATTGAATTTGATAGACAATCTTGCGTTTAGGAATTTTAACGGGATGGGCGCGGGTCATCGTATGGACCATGAATGCAATGATGCCAAGTGTCTCTGGCAATTCGCTTTGAAGGGACTATGATCATTCCATTTAGGCAACTTTCGAAAGCGTCATCGAGGGACTTATGATCATTTTGAATTCGTTTTGCCAAAGAAACTCGACGTGCAAGCATGGCCCATTTTGGAAGGCAACATGTGGGATTACCCTAGAGGGTGCAAGTGTGATTGTGTATTGATTTCATGTATTTGTCTTGTATTAGGTTATCTAGCATTTGGTTTTATGTACATGCAAACCCTAGGTCTAACCATGGTATAATTTGAAAGCGGTAAATTGCAGAAATGTAAAGTCTACGCTATTACAAAATAAGTATCCGGGAGTGGGGGTACAATATTCACAAATGGGGATGAGACTTTAGGAATGTAGTGTCCAATAAGTTACAACCAAATCGAATTTGCGATCAAATGTAAATATAACGAATATACAAGATAAGCAAATGTATAATGTATCAAATATAAGTATATTGTGTAAGTGTATGTGTATATGCGTATGTAATTATTTGTATATGTAATTATTTACACGTTAGGAAAATGTGAAGTCGAATGTATATTATTTAAGGTATTATTAACTTAAAGAAAAGAATTAAATGTTTATTTAGTTAATTTTTGATTTGTGATCTTGTATTTTCTTTAATATGTACAAAAAGAATGTTTTAAGAAAAGAAAGTATTTCTAAGTTTGAAAATTGTCACTTTACATTTTTGATATAAAAGTGTATCTTTATAATTTGTATATACAAAAGAATATTCTCATTAAATGTTAAGAATTTAAATTATGTAAAAATGTATTTTTATTTATTATGTACAAAAAGTATTTTAATTAAATGTTTTAAAGTTTATGTATATTGAAAAATATATTTTAAAAGTGTTAAAGTATTAATGTATTATTGTAAAAAGATATATTAAGTTAGAGAAAAATATATTGTGTTTAAAAATATGTTATATAAAAAAGGTTTGTGTTAATTTATTAACAAAATAAACTTGTTATATATATAAAAAAAGGGTTAAGTTAATTAATTAACAAAAAGAAGATAGAGTTTGTTTTATAAAAAAAAGGTAAAAGTTTTTTGAATGGGCCTTTGGTGGTTGAAACGGGCAAGGCCCAAAATGCAAACAATGGTCTTAGGGTTAATTGTTTTGTGTTCAGTTTGACATACGCTTAGGGTTTGTGCGCCGTTTGTTCATCGTTCTTGCTTAATCTTTCGCCATGGATTCAGAACTGTTCTTCTTGCCCTAGCCACTAGCGCAAACCGCTCCTCCTCCTCTTCACGCCCACTCAAACAGTGATAAACAGAGGTACGATTCTTTTTCTTTTCAACGCGTTAGGGTTCTTATTCTCCTTCTTTTGCATGTTCCGATCTACTATTTTTTTGATTAGGTGTTCATTTTGTTTGTTTAACGAGGTATGAAAGGGAAGGGGAAAAGGGAACTACCTTTAGAGGAAGACGATGGAGGAGATGGGGAGGCGTGTAGGAGGCTTGGGCGGAGATGAAACGCGTGATGCTGAACTTGGGACCCTGGTACCTTTGTATATTTCGTCTGTTTATTGGGTTTAATGATGAACTGAAAACCTAATTTTTGATGTTCACTTCTTTCTTCTTCTCTTTTACTGCCTCGATACCTCTGTATGCTTGCCTTTTGTATGATGCCTTTTGATTTTCCTTTGAACGTTTATTGCCTTTCAGTTGCCTTTGAACGTTTGTTGCCTTTGAGTTGCCTTTGAACGTTTGCCTGTGATGAAAATTTCTGAGGCTTATGTGTATGCTCTTTTTTTGTGTTTGAGTTGAATGGTTTTGGACGTATGTTGAGTTGGTTGGTTCTAGGGCTTGACAGGTTAACTTGTTTTGGGTTTGATTAATTTGAGTGTGATGATAGGTAGGTTATGCTTAGCACTGTCTTTGATAAATGTTTATATGTTGATGGTTAAGGCAGGACATGTTTTGATGGTTTATTGTTAGGCTAAGGTTTCAGGGTGAGAGTTTGGACATATGTTGAGTTAAATGGTACAAGGTTTTTAGGGTTTCACAGGTTATTTGCTTGTGAAGTTTTTCAGGTTTTCAGGCTTGTGTGTTATCTTTGTTTGATTGCAGGTCTTGGGCATATGTTAGTTATGTTTGTGTGCTTGAAGGCTTCAGGCAGATTGGGTCTTTTTTTGAACTGGTTTATGCAGTATCTTGTGGGTTTTGACAGTTGGTTATATCTTTGGATCAGTTTGACAGGGTTTGGGAGGTTTGAATGTTTTATGGCTAAGGCTGGACCTTTGACAGGTTATGCTTGTTGGTTTAAGGCTGGAAGGCTTTGGTTATGAACTTGGGTGTTTGCATTAGCTTGATGGTGTGTTAGGCTTTTGACAGTTCAGGTTAATGGCTTTGGTTTTTTAGCTGGTATGATCTTTTGTTCAGGCTTATTGAACTGTGTTGGTTTGCTCCTCTCTCCCTTTTTTTTTGATACTTTCTGCCTTCCTCTTTCTGTGTTATATCAGTTTTTGTTTTTATATTTTTCTCTCTCTCAAGCCGAAAGCCTAAGCCTGCTTTCTTTGCTCTCTTTTTCTTCTCTCTCAGTACAGTTTGCATTAAAATATTGTTTATGTTTTGTACTTTCTGAAAGGGCAACTTTGTTGGGAAATGATGAAAAATGAAATAGTTTGCTTGCATATCAATTTTCCTCTGCATATTTGTCCCTTCTTCCAGATTTTGTGCCTTTGATATCTTTTCAAATCTTCTTCTTTGATAGCGTGGGTAGCCTTGTGACAGTTTGACAACAAGTTTGAATTTTTCAGTTTGGACTTTGTAGTTTGATTTGCACTTTGGAGTTTTGAGATTTGAACTTATGCAGTTTGGACAATTTTTGAATTGTGCAATTTTGACTTTTGTGCATTCATTTTTAGCAAATAAAAATTCGTCCCTCTTTGTGAACCGGGAGAAATCCCGTGATTTGCAGAGAGGGTTAACTGATCCCAATCAGTTGCCCTTAATGATGAATTTTATATCTATCTCTTTATTTATTTATCTGCTATTGACTTTCCTTTTTTTCATTTGCAGATAAAGAATTAAAATGGAGCACTGGAGCGAGGGATAGCAGATGAAGACTTGAAGAATAGAAAATGTTTAGGTTAGTTTTTTTTATTTAAGTTTAAATTATTGTAAAATTATTGTTGTAAACAAATTGTAAACAATAATTGTACGAATAACTTAAAAGTAAATAAAAGGTTTTTATCCAATTAATTCTTTTTTATCCTTTATTGTTTATTTATTATTTAAAATTCTTTGAATTAAAATAATTGAAAAATAAATTCCAATCACTTAATTTTAGAATAATAAATAATTTAAATAAACAAAGCTTTAGCATTTGATCAGTTAAACCTGGCATTTCCAACATCCAAAGCAAAACAACAGTCAATCACAGCAATTGGCCAGACGCTTTCCCTTTTTACTGATTTCTTACCTCACACTGTAAATCCAAACTGAATGTGTCCTTTGACTGGTTTAATCAAACAAACGTGAATTCAATCCAAATGCAATCTTTTACTGATTAAGTCAAACAACGCGTATTCAAACCAAATCCTGGAACAACTTGCAAAGCACCGTAGAATTAAATCTTTCTGAAGAACCGCGTATGAACAAACTTAATTCCTGATTAAATGCCAAAGAATGTTCGCCTGATCAAAGCTGAGCCAAAATCAACCAAAACCCTAAGCCAACTGTTTGAAACATTCTAGAGCCCTGAAAATCAATAAAAACCCTAATCGTGTCTGACTGACGAGAAAAGTCTGTTTGACCGATTCTTGAGCCAGTTTGAAAGATCAGGAAAAGCCTGAAGCTGTGATTTCTTTTGGAAAAATGCGAGGGCAAATTTTGGGATACAACAGTTGCCCCTGTTCAATCTTCTTGAACCTGAAGAGTTAGATTGGCAAGTTTGCCTTTCGCGACTTGAAGGTAAAAGAAGATTGGACACTAAAGTGCCCAGAAAATTTGCACTCGGTGATGTGATGGTAGAGATGAATGGGCTTACAAATGCCATTTGGTGATGGGCTTAAAGATGCCATCTGATGCGATAGAATCTTGTCGGGGGATGGGCTTAGAGATGCCATCTGGTGACTGCTGGTAGGAGGATGGGCTTATAGATACCATCTGGAAATGGGCTTAAAGATTCCATTTGGAAATGTTGAACTGTATGTCAATGGTGAGTGGACGAGTATCAGAAAGGCACCCATGTTTTGGAACATCTCTGAATTGGGGGTCCGAGTAAGCAATAGATTGACATCCATGTTTGGAGAATCCGTAAACTATTTTGAAGTTGAGATTGAATAAGCAATGGAGCCACATCCGTTGTTGGGAAGCGTCCGTAAACTGTTTTCAAAAGTTGGCATCTGAACAAGTGATAGATTAACATCCGTTGTTGGGAAGAATCCATAAACTGTTTTCAGAAGTCTTGAGAAGAATCTGAACAAGTGATAGGTTAACATCCGTTACTGGAGAACCTGTGAACTGTTTTCAGAAGTCTTGAAGAGGAAGAGGAACCGGTGTAGGGCTTCCTGATGATGTGCTCGTATAAAACTGCATCTGGATGGATCTGGAATAAGTATCAGAATGTCGCCGTGTCCGGGTTACATCTGAACTATTTCTGGATGAATCTTGGGAGATGATCTTTGTCTGTCGACTGATCTTACCTGAAAAGGCAAAGGGTTAGTTGTATGCAATGTTATGATGCATGATGCAATGCATGTGACATCAATGTTTATGACATGAATGTGATGAATGCGCATGTAAGCTGAAGAGCTGTCTTGCTGAGGATAAATGAATCCTGGATGGCTGAAGATAAAAGAATCTTGACTGCTGCCGGGGAGAACAAATCCTTGGCTGCTGCTGTGGAGGGCAAGAATCTTCTGATTGTTGAAAATGAGAAGTCTTGGGACCACTGTTGGGGAAATCAGAAGCTTGGGTTGTATGCCAAACTACTGGGGAATTCCTGTCTTGAGGAGATCTTCAGTCAGCTTGGGGATTGATAGTTGGAAGTTTTAGCTTCGCTGGGGATAATGAGACTTGACTCTGAGGGGAGTTAGCCTCTGGAAAGTTCTCTGGCTGGGGATTGCGAGAGTCCTCTGATTGCTGCAGGTGAAGGCTTGGAATCTGAACAAGCGATAGATTGACATCCGTTACTGGAGAATCCGTAAACTGTTTTCAGAACGTTGAGAAGTGTCTGAACAAGCGATAGATTGACATCGGTTACTGGAGAATCCGTAAACTGTTTTCAGAAGTTTGAGAAGAATCTGAACAAGCGATAGGTTAACATCCGTTACTGGAGAACCTGTGAACTGTTTTCAGAAGTCTTGAGTCTGAACAAGCGATAGATTGACATCCGTTACTGGAGAATCCGTAAACTGTTTTCAGAAGTTTGAGAAGAGTCTGAACAAGTGATAGGTTAACATCCGTTACTGGAGAACCCGTGAACTGTTTTCAGAAGTTTGAGAAGAGTCTGAACAAGTGATAGGTTAACATCCGTTACTAGAGAACCCGTGAACTATTTTCAGAAGTCTTGAAGTTGAATAAGCAATAGAGCAGCATCCGTTGTTGGGAAGCGTCCGTAAACTGTTTTCAAAAATTGCATCTGAACTAGTGATAGATTAACATCCGTTGTTGGGAAGAATCCATAAACTGTTTTCAGAAGTCTTGAGATTGAAGAGGAACCAGTGTAGGGTTTCCTGATGATGCGTCTGTGTAAAACTATATCTTCCAACAGGTGATGAAGGAGTCGTTGAACACTTTTGACATTCGAATGCCCCAAGTGATGGTGACGGAGACTTGCTCCAGGTTCACTGAACTTTTGAGAGATTTGTTGAAATCTTGACTGGACTGCCCCAGGTTAACCGAACTTTGAGAGATCTGTTGAAATCTTGACTGGACTGCCCCAGGCGTGCTGGATGGTGACATGTCAAGCCCCCTTGTTGATAGGAGATTTGTTAATGGAAGTGTCATCCTTCTTTGAAGTGATTTTGTTCACTGAGAGATTTTTCATTCCTCCGACCATTCGCTGTATGAATTTCTTCGCTGTCAAACAAAAAGCCAAATGCAGACAGTGATATTCAAGTAATGCAAAGTTTATGTTTGTCTCGAAGTTTTGAAAAATGCGTTTTTAGCAGAAAACTTTTTATAAGACAGATCAACACAAGATTTAGAGCAAAGCCTTACAGGAGTCAGGATACCTTTTGTAACAGTATGCTTTCGAACTAACCCATGCTTCAATTAGGACTTTTGAAGGGTTGTAATTTGGCTTGGTTCACGGTTTAAGAAACAAAGGATAAAGACTCAAAGTATATTTATACCCACCCGCTCTTCGTGACGTTCTTCAACCTAAGCTCAGTCAATTTTGCGTCGTACTCTGTTTTGAGTTTGGAACGACTTTTGGGTGATGGTTCACTAGTTGAATTTGGGGAGACAGTCATCATCTCCTTTTCTTTTTCAACATTTTTCATGTTGTTGAGGATTTGTAATGACCTCACTATTTTGATTTTGATTTGTTATCCCTAACTTTTGCCTGACTGTTCCCATTTTCGAGATTATAGTCAGCGGGATGCCCCAGCTTTCTTAAGCCTCCTTTATAGGTTTTGGCTTGGTGGGCTTTTCTCTTTTGAGAGATTGACTGTCTATGTGATAGGGAACCACCCTTGTCTTTTGATTCCAAAGGAATGCTTTCTTTTTCGACGTCGTTCGTTGTATTACGAACTGAGAGTTTGCGACTTCAATGCGCATTTTCTTTTGAATTAACTGATATACTACCCTGCCCCGGGTTTATATCAAAGGTTTTGATTGTTTAGAACAGAAAACTCCTACTTCCTTGGCTCGAAGGGGTTGACTAGGGATTATCTTCCTTATGACTCCAGTGTTTGGGATTTGAAAGGAATGCTTGTACATCATCAGCAAGGTCTGTTCAAAAGCATACTGTATAAGATCATGGTATTGTTTTGTCATCCTCCCTCTAAAGGCTTGCAGCTTTTTATCAAGAGTCAAATATCATAAAGAAAAGCATAAGAGTAGTGAAACGAATGGATGAATTCAAGACAAACATATGCAATGCATTAATGAAAACAGAGTTTAACATCAACAGATAATTGTTTGACAGCAAAAGAAATTACAACTTTGAAAATTCAAAAAGAAGCAAAAGGTCTTTCAGCTTGAGCTTCGTCACTCCAGGTGGAGCACTCCTTAACGGAAGATTTTCATCTCACCGTCTAGCATGAATTCCAGCACTCCAATGTCGATCAGATCTTGAATCTTGTTCTTCAAGGCCCAACAGTCGTTGGTGTCGTGTCCCGGGTTGTAGGAGTGGTAAACACAAAATGCGTCGGGACGATAGTTAGGAGAGGAGGTATTGAGTTTCTGAGGAGGATCCGTTAAGGTAAGCAAGTTAACCTCCAACAGGCGCTTCAGTATGAAGAATGATGGTATTTCAGTCTTCGTGAACTGTCTTCCCGATGTTTCTTGCTTACGCCGATTACCCCGTTGACGCTGGCGAGGTTGTTAATGGGCTTGTGACCCTGAAGCAAGCAAAGGAGCTTTCCCCTTGTCTTCTTGAGTGGATGGAGGCTGAGCGGTGACTTGCTCTTCAACCTCAGATGTTTGCCCCAGTTGGTTGTTTGGAAGCAGTTGACGGACAAGAACTCTGAGTTCCTCTTGTCTTTGAGATAGGTCTTGGATGAGAGCCATCTGGCCCACCAACTGTCCCATCATTGGGTCCTCAATGTTATCAGATCAAACTGCATCTCTGCAAGTTGATCACTCCTGGCATTGTTGGAATTCTCCAAGCCCTTTGTGAGGAGAGCTTTCATCTCTTCTTGCCCCAGAGACAAGTTCAGGAACATCTCCTGCAGCTGAGCAGTCTGGTCTTGGATGTCTTTGACAGACCTTTCTAGAGCCATCTCTTACTGAAATAAACAGCAGGAGAGTAAGGAAACCTGAAAAAGGAAAGACTGTCAAAATGCAATACATGATATGTGGATGCATGCTTTCAAGGATCTCTTGGGGTAAACACAAGAAAATGTTAGAGGTTGAACTCTGATCTTTGATTGGAGAACTTTGCGAGGATGTCTTTCCACTAGAATCAAGCTCACCATGTCCAGTGGGTCATAGCCGCTGATTCAAGTTGTTGTACTTGATCTTTGACTGGAGAACTTTGTATCGGTGGATGTCTTTCCACGAGAATCAAGCTCACCATGTCAAGTGGGTCATAGCCACTGATTCAAGTTGTTGCATTTGAACTTTGATTGGCATTGGTTAGAGTAAAAACCTCTTGCCCCTTGGTAGACGTCTGGTTCAACGTAACCCTGCATCAAAAGAACCCTCGAGATCCTTGAAATGGTTATTAAAAATGCTTATGGTATGATGTTATGATGTTATGTACATGTATGCAAAAAAGCAAGTGAGTGTATATACAGACAAACATATTCACACAAAGCAAACAAGTCCTTAGGTTTAGGCTTGCATGGGGCTTAGGTAAATACCCTCTTAAAGTTAGTTGGCTCATCCTGTCCTAAAATAGAAACCGGGTTCTAAGGAGCTCAATATCATTGGATTGTTTTCTGTGTTCATTGTTTCGGTTTAGCCACTTACTGGCGACCAAAATATTCTAAGAAAACAACCCTCAAATGAGTGTAGTATCGAGTATCTACCAACTTCGGACTGCACCAAAGTCGGTCATCTCACTACTCCTAAAAAGGCTAAGATGGTCAATTAAGGTTCTAAGAGTTCGTTAGTGCTTCACGACATCACTCAGTGGCCCCGTACTCTCCTTGACTGAACTCAAGGGTTACCGGTACTCACAAATATGTCACACTAATATAGCTTACTGCTTCAACCATGTCGGTATACCCCACACAGTTCCCTCACAGTTTTTTTTGCTATTTACCTAAGAAGGTACCCCAAATCCGGGTGTAGGATTTACAACAAACCCAAACAAGAACCCAAAAGATAAAGCAATCAAGTCAATCAAAGCAAGAAAGTAAAGGTGATCTAAACCCTAAGGTAACCCCACTTTTAAGTTCTCCCCAGCAGAGTCTCCAGTTCTGTGATACGGTGGGAGAACTGACTGTGAGTTTTGCGTTTGTATTCGCACTTGTTCGGTTGAGCAAGAGTCGCCACCGACTTTTTATTTTATCCTAAAGGAAAGGTTAAAAAAGCACAGCAAAAACCTTTTGAGATATTTCGTGGGTCCGGGGGGTAGATTATGAAAAGGGAAGGTATTAGCATCCTTTTCATCCATGGTTATCCATGGGCTCTTAGTTACTTGGTTTTTTAGATCACTTGCCTTGATTTTCGATTGCTTGAAAATGGTGTGCATGTGTGTGTGTTTTTGAAAATGTTTTGGAAGAAGATGCCTTGTCTTAGGCTACCCTTGTAACAATTCTTTACTCGAATGTTTTACAAAGGTGTGTATCTTTTCGAAAAGATGTTTCAAATGTTTTTGAGAGTTTGTTTGAAAGTGTGTATGAAGTGTGGTTTTTTTGAAAAGAAGGCAAGTGTTTTTGCAAGTTGATCTCAAGTAACTAAGAGTTTTGTCTACCCTATTGTACTCAAAGGTTTTCTCTATGTTTTCAACCCTTGTTAACAATTTTGATCCACCATTGAATTTGATAGACAATCTTGCGTTTAGGAATTTTAGCGGGATGGGCGCGGGTCATCGTATGGACCATGAATGCAATGATGCCAAGTGTCTCTGGCAATTCGCTTTGAAGGGACTATGATCATTCTATTTAGGCAACTTTCGAAAGCGTCATCGAGGGACTTATGATCATTTTGAATTCGTTTTGCCAAAGAAACTCGACGTGCAAGCATGGCCCATTTTGGAAGGCAACATGTGGGATTACCCTAGAGGGTGCAAGTGTGATTGTGTATTGATTTCATGTATTTGTCTTGTATTAGGTTATCTAGCGTTTGGTTTTATGTACATGCAAACCCTAGGTCTAACCATGGTATAATTTGAAAGCGGTAAATTGCAGAAATGTAAAGTCTACGCTATTACAAAATAAGTATCCGGGAGTGAGGGTACAATATTCACAAATGGGGATGAGACTTTAGGAATGTAGTGTCCAATAAGTTACAACCAAATCGAATTTGCGATCAAATGTAAATATAACGAATATACAAGATAAGCAAATGTATAATGTATCAAATATAAGTATATTGTGTAAGTGTATGTGTATATGCGTATGTAATTATTTGTATATGTAATTATTTACAGGTTAGAAAAATGTGAAGTCGAATGTATATTATTTAAGGTATTATTAACTTAAAGAAAAGAATTAAATGTTTATTTAGTTAATTTTTGATTTGTGATCTTGTATTTTCTTTAATATGTACAAAAAGAATGTTTTAAGAAAAGAAAGTATTTCTAAGTTTGAAAATTGTCACTTTACATTTTTGATATAAAAGTGTATCTTTATAATTTGTATATACAAAAGAATATTCTCATTAAATGTTAAGAATTTAAATTATGTAAAAATGTATTTTTATTTATTATGTACAAAAAGTATTTTAATTAAATGTTTTAAAGTTTATGTATACTGAAAAATATATTTTAAAAGTGTTAAAGTATTAATGTATTATTGTAAAAAGATATATTAAGTTAGAGAAAAATATATTGTGTTTAAAAATATGTTATATAAAAAAGGTTTGTGTTAATTTATTAACAAAATAAACTTGTTATATATATATAAAAAAAGGGTTAAGTTAATTAATTAACAAAAAGAAGATAGAGTTTGTTTTATAAAAAAAAGGTAAAAGTTTTTTGAATGGGCCTTTGGTGGTTGAAACGGGCAAGGCCCAAAATGCAAACAATGGTCTTAGGGTTAATTGTTTTGTGTTCAGTTTGACATACGCTTAGGGTTTGTGCGCTATTTGTTCATCGTTCTTGCTTAATCTTTCGCCATGGATTCAGAACTGTTCTTCTTGCCCTAGCCACCAGCGCAAACCGCTCCTCCTCTTCACGCCCACTCAAACAGTGATAAACAGAGGTACGATTCTTTTTCTTTTCAACGCGTTAGGGTTCTTATTCTCCTTCTTTTGCATGTTCCGATCTACTATTTTTTTGATTAGGTGTTCATTTTGTTTGTTTAACGAGGTACGAAAGGGAAGGGGAAAAGGGAACTATCTTTAGAGGAAGACGATGGAGGAGATGGGGAGGCGCGTAGGAGGCTTGGGCGGAGATGAAACGCGTGATGCTGAACTTGGGACCCTGGTACCTTTGTATATTTCGTCTGTTTATTGGGTTTAATGATGAACTGAAAACCTAATTTTTGATGTTCACTTCTTTCTTCTTCTCTTTTACTGCCTCGATACCTCTGTATGCTTGCCTTTTGTATGATGCCTTTTGTATGATGCCTTTTGATTTGCCTTTGAAAGTTTGTTGCCTTTGAGTTGCCTTTGAAAGTTTGTTGCCTTTGAGTTGCCTTTGAAGGTTTGCCTGTGATGAAAATTTCTGAGGCTTATGTGTATGCTCTTTTTTTGTGTTTGAGTTGAATGGTTTTGGACGTATGTTGAGTTGGTTGGTTCTAGGGCTTGACAGGTTAACTTGTTTTGGGTTTGATTGTTTTGAGTGTGATGATAGGCAGGTTATGCTTAGCACTGTCTTTGATAAATGTTTATATGTTGATGGTTAAGGCAGGATAGGTTTTGATGGTTTATTGTTAGGCTAAGGTTTCAGGGTGAGTGTTTGGACATATGTTGAGTTGAATGGTACAAGGTTTTTGGGGTTTCACAGGTTATTTGCTTGTGAAGTTTTTCAGGTTTTCAGGCTTGTGCGTTATCTTTGTTTGATTGCAGGTCTTGAGCATATGTTAGTTATGTTTGTGTGCTTGAAGGCTTCAGGCAGATTGGGTCTTTTTTTGAACTGGTTTATGCAGTATCTTGTGGGTTTTGACAGTTGGTTATATCTTTGGATCAGTTTGACAGGGTTTGGGAGGTTTGAATGTTTTATGGCTAAGGCTGGACCTTTGACAGGTTATGCTTGTTGGTTTAAGGCTGGAAGGCTTTGGTTATGAACTTGGGTGTTTGCAGTAGCTTGATGGTATGTTAGGCTTTTGACAGTTCAGGTTAATGGCTTTGGTTTTTTAGCTGGTATGATCTTTTGTTCAGGCTTATTGAACTGTGTTGGTTTGCTCCTCTCTCCCTTTTTTTTTTATACTTTCTGCCTTCCTCTTTCTGTGTTATATCAGTTTTTGTTTTTATATTTTTCTCTCTCTCAAGCCTAAAGCCTAAGCCTGCTTTCTTTGCTCTCTTTTTCTTCTCTCTCAGTACAGTTTGCATTAAAATATTGTTTATGCTTTGTACTTTCTGAAAGGGCAACTTTGTTGGGAAATGATGAAAAATGAAATAGTTTGCTTGCATATCAATTTTCCTCTGCATATTTGTCCCTTCTTCCAGATTTTGTGCCTTTGATATCTTTTCAAATCTTCTTCTTTGATAGCTTGGGTAGCCTTGTGACAGTTTGACAGCAAGTTTGAATTTTTCAGTTTGGACTTTGTAGTTTGATTTGCAATTTGGAGTTTTGAGATTTGAACTTATGCAGTTTGGACAATTTTTGAATTGTGCAATTTTGACTTTTGTGCATTCATTTTTAGCAAATAAAAATTCGTCCCTCTTTGTGAACCGGGAGAAATCCCGTGATTTGCAGAGAGGGTTAACTGATCCCAATCAGTTGCCCTTAATGATGAATTTTATATCTATCTCTTTATTTATTTATCTGCTATTGACTTTCCTTTTTTTCATTTGCAGATAAAGAATTAAAATGGAGCACTGGAGCGAGGGATAGCAGATGAAGACTTGAAGAATAGAAAATGTTTAGGATAATTTTTTTTATTTAAGTTTAAATTACTGTAAAATTATTGTTGTAAACAAATTGTAAACAATAATTGTACGAATAATTTAAAAGTAAATAAAAGGTTTTTATCCAATTAATTCTTTTTTATCCTTTATTGTTTATTTATTATTTAAAATTCTTTGAATTAAAATAATTGAAAAATAAATTCCAATCACTTAATTTTAGAATAATAAATAATTTAAATAAACAAAGCTTTAGCATTTGATCAATTAAACCTGGCATTTCCAACATCCAAAGCAAAACAACAGTCAATCACAGCAATTGCCCAGACGCTTTCCCTTTTTACTGATTTCTTACCAAACACTGTAAATCCAAACTGAATGTGTCCTTTGACTGGTTCAATCAAACAAACGTGAATTCAATCCAAATGCAATCTTTTACTGATTAAGTCAAACAACGCGTATTCAAACCATATCCCGGAACAACTTGCAAAGCACCGTAGAATTAAATCTTTCTGAAGAACCGCGTATGAACAAACCTAATTCCTGATTAAATGCCAAAGAACGTTCGCCTGATCAAAGCTGAGCCAAAATCAACCAAAACCCTAAGCCAACTGTTTGAAACATTCTAGAGCCCTGAAAATCAATAAAAACCTTAATCGTGTCTGACTGACGAGAAAAGTCTGTTTGACCGATTCTTGAGCCAGTTTGAAAGATCAGGAAAAGCCTGAAGCTGTGATTTCTTGTGGAAAAATGCGAGGGCAAATTTTGGGGTACAACAGTGGCATTGAGCCAAAGTTGAAGAAGCCAAAAGGGGCCAGATAGGAGAAATATTTCCCTGTCTCCTATGACTCTGAGTTGAGTAACACCATTGCTGATAGACTCATACAAATTGGCCAGAATCAATTCAGCCAAGCAGAGAGGGTAGCCGTGATGAAGTTGTATTGCGAGCGTGAGCATCTTCTTAGTCACTTGAAGTGACTTGGTACAGAAGACGAATCGAGACAGCCACATAGCCAAGAAAGCTATGTGTTCGACCTCCGACACAGTACTGCAGGATTTATCATAAAATGGTTGATGAATGTGGTGTATATGGGCTTTGTATCTGAAAACCCAATGGTATCTTTAGATAAATCCTCTGGGTCGAAGTAGTCACCAGTTGGTCGAAGGCCGATGATTGTTGCTATGTCGAAGAGAGTTGGAGTCACCATTCCACAAGGAAGGTGAAATGTGAAATGGGCGCTGTCCCAGAAATATAACAAAGATACTAACATAAGAGGGCAGTAAGAGAACCCTGTCTTCGACAACATCACTCTTCGACAGCATCACCAAATCATAAATCCCCTTTCCCTTCCAAACTGGGGTTTGTGCCTTCTCCATCTTATTCAGCAAGTCTGAATATTCTAAAGAGAGACTAGGGCACGATCGAAAGATTCTGTTCCCTTTGTTCAGGAATTGAAGGTTAATGTCCTCCTTTGTCTGAGCGTGTTGCTGGTTAGCTGGAGTCCCATCCTCAGGATCGTTCATGGGATTCTTCGCACAACCTATGGGTTTGACTCTAGGGTGATTGGGGAAGAAAGCACGATTTTTTATGGGATCTTCGGCGCATGCAGATAGAGGGCCAGACATGGCATATATATTCTCATGATATCTAATAAGGATGAGGAGCTGGGAATTATACGCCTCCCTCTATTCTTTAGTCATGGGTTCAGAGAAGAACCTTGGCCCCTCAGTCGAAGCAGGAGAAGAGTTTGTGGGGAAGCTCTCTGGTTGACGCTGTACGTCAGACACATTCTTAGGTTTGGGGTTGTTGGGAGCGTTAGAAAGGAAAGCCATTGTTATGAGATAGTAAGGAACGAAGATGACGGTGTAAGTTGTTTTTTGCAAAGAAGATTAAAAATGCTAAGTGTTGTGAAAGTTCAAAAAGAGAAGGCTCAAGGCTATTTATAGTGTTAAGAGGGAAGTGTGTCTCGTCAAAGACATTTAATGATATGGACGTAGTGGGGCACGTGGCAAGCTGCAAAGCAGTTATCGTGCAAGTGATGGGAAACGTTTGACATGCTTGCCTAGGTTCTAGGAGTAATGGTCATAATGGCAGCATGGTAACGACTTGTTGAAAAGACGTCTTGGGAAAAGAGTAATGATGGTTCTGAGTGTGGCAGCTGTTGGAAGACGAAAAGCGCACGTTAAAACCTTTTTGGACAAAAAGGGCAGGTGTCAAATAGGAATGTCAAAGAATGACTATTTCTCTCGACATCGAAACAGGCATTCTTGGGGGGAAATTTGTTGGCTCTTGAAATCGACACCTACTATATATTGGCCCCATGGACCAAAAGTAGAGCAGATAAAGCCAAGCTGCAAAATGCTTCGACGGGTGGAAAAAACTTAGAGAAAATATCTGAGTTACAAATTGGTCTTCGACTAGACATCACCATCAAGCCTTCGACGGGAAAGGTCTTGTGGCCTTCGACTAGAAGAACAAACCTTCGTGTCAGCACCAAAGGCGAAGGATATTTGAATTTGAAGATTGGAGGGAAATGCAGTTTGCCAGCAGTTAAAAGAAAGCGACGTGGCAGGAAGATAGAGGTCGAGGGACATGCAGAAGACACTTGTCTTCATCCTAGAAGCAAAGCCACCTTCGACAGTTTCATAATTTTAGTATAAAACTAGGAAGTTTGTGTAGAGTTTCCATGTGTTCAACCTATTGTGCTAGTGTTGTACCCCAAAATTTTCCCTCCCATTTCATCAACATTTCTCATCACAAGACTCTTGGAACTCAAGATCAAGCTAGGGTTTGCTCTGCTCAAGACACCTCCTTGCACTACTGACCTAAATTAGGGTTTGAGTTTGCACATGGATGTTTTGACCTACAATGCCCAAAGTGACTTTCATACTTCATTTTGGACTCACAAGTTTGTCCATACCAAGTTTCAAGCCTTGATTCAAATTTTTGCCCAGTCAATTGGACAATTGACCTAAAAATCAACTGTATTGGGGAAAAAGTCAATTGTGGCCAATTGACAGTCAAACCTCATGAATTTTGACCCACATAAACATTATGAACTCATATGAACCATTTGATCAATTTTGGATCACAATTCCACAAGAAATTTGATCGGATCACCAAAAGGGCAAAATGGTCATTTTTAGGGTTTTGACTGCACAAGGGCAATTTTTGACTGTTTGACCTAGCCAATGGCAAATAAAGCTCAACCATGGACACAAGGACTCAATGAAATTGTCTTGACCCATTCAACAAGTTCAAAAGATCTCAAATGCATAGGATTGACAGATGAATTTTTCAGTCAACTGATCAAAATTTGACTGTACACTGAAAAGTCAAACATTGACTTTTTGGTCAAAATCAAGTGGCAAGGGTCATTTTTCATCAAGACATGTAAAATTATGAAACTTGTTCATCAAGAAACCCAAAATTGCAAATTAGGATTTAAAATGGAAAATTTTCATAACTTAGAAATTTTCTAAGTTATGAAATTTTCTTAATTTTTCCTAACTTTGTCCCACATTTTCACCAAGATGCAAATGGATTAAAACAAAACTTACAACGTGAAAGTTGTAGTACATCACAAAGTCTACAACTTTGATTCACAAAGTTTTCTCAAAAGAAGCTTGGATCTCAAGTTATGATTTTTGGAACAAGGGTACCTAAAACTTTTAACTTAGAGAAATTTTGCCCTAGTTTAGGCAGGATTTTGACCCATCTTCTTGGCCATTTTTCACATAGTTCCACTTAGAGTATTAAGTTATATTTCAAAGATGGATTATAGTACATGTTGCAAGCTTTCCAAATTGTCCAAGAACTCCTCAAACACCTTTGTAGTTAGGGAGAATCGAATGCTTGAAGTTGGCAAAAACTTACTTTGTAACCATGGCCAATACATGTTCATACCAAGTTGCAAATCTGACCAAACTAGCTTAGTACATAATTACAGGTCTCTAAACCCTTCAACACTCAAAAATTGAATGCAAATACATTGGTTAGAGGCATTGTCCTGATCAAGGGAGCATTGTACATTGAATAATTCCATTTTGGGCATAAAGATCACACTTCTATTTTCATAAAGCATAACTTTTGCAAAGTTGTCTTTCTTGAGCTTTGAACTTCTTTCTTTGTAGCAAACAAGTTCCACAAACTTAGGAAAAGGTACAAGAAGTTGGTGCATGCTTGGAGATATCCTGTACAGGCCTATCTCATTTCACTTCAAACTTTGCTTTCAAAACAAGTCAAATGGCAAAAAGCTCATAACTCACACTTCTGTTATTGAACTAAAGCAAAGTTTTGAAACAAGTTTCTCACATCCTTGCAAGCCAGAAGCACGAGCCCTTGACCTCTCAAACCTTCTCATACCCAAAAAACACATTTTCTTGCAAAACAGGGCCAGTTCTGCAAATCACAAGCCACCATCAAATCCCCTCGTGCGTTTTGTCCAAAATCACTTCAAACACATTCCAAACCATATACCTAAGCTGTCCAGACCATTCACAAGTTATTGTAACTCCATTAACACACATCACCATTTTTGTTTGGAAGCTTTGCAGGTTGAGTTCTGTAGCACGATTCAGGCCACTTCAAAACAAACTAAGCATTGGGAAAGGTTCAAGGGACATCAAGCAAGCTCAAAAGAACCTCATGCCTCATTGAAAGTTGTTGCATTGTCCAACTCAAACTCAACTAAAACAGGTATTTCATGAACTTCTATCTCTCTATTTAGGAACATTTAGACTTAGGTTTGTGAATGAAAGATGTTGTATTCATTGCCCTGAAACCATACATGTGCTTAGTTTTCATTTATATTAATCGTGCTAGGAGAATTTCATCCATGAAATTTATGAAAAAACTAGGTTAGAAATTAGGGCCAGAGAAATTCTCTCTGGTCTTTGAGAGTTAGCTTAAGTTTTTTATATGGTTAGATTCGTGATTTGATGCTCTACAAGTTTCATGTTTTGAGTTTTGTCAAAAGATCACAAATACAGGAGATACAAGTTTGTACATGCATGCGCGCGTTTTTTTAAACTTCTGGAGGTTGAAGATGAAGTCTGGGCTGGGCCTGGATTTCTTTGCTTCCAACACCTCCCAGTTTACTTTCAGCACCCCCTGACCCATTTCTTTGTATTTTCATTATTTTTGCATTTTTATTTCTTTTCTGACGTTGATATTTTATTTTCAAATATAAAAAATATTCCAAAAATATTTTCATTTTTTATTTATTTATTAGATATTTTATTTTAATTTTTCTAATATAAACAATGTTTAAATACTTTATATTATTTTGTTTAAACTTAAAAATAATGTAAAAATACTTTTATTTTCATTTATTATTTTTATTCACATTTGAAAATATTTTCTTGAAATATATACATTTTTGTAAATAATTTATTTTATTTTTTTACACACTTAATATATATATATACACATTTTACTTTTATTTTATTAAATGCTTAGAAATAAAACACAAAAATATTATATTATATTTTTATTATTATTTATACTAAAAAATACCTTTTTTTTGGATATATTTCATTTTTATACATATTAATACATTTTTGTATATAAATAATAAATAATACCATTTCTTTAAGGAATTAGGGTTTTTGCCCTAAAAATAAATAAAATTAATCTTTATTTATTTCTTTACATTTATTTCCATTTAAAGATATTTTGCATACATAAACAAATTAAAACCTTTTTTGCATAATACATTTTATCTAATATTTATTTATTGTATTTAAATATTGTACATTTAAATATTATGCCTTGCAAATTCAATTTGGTTGTAATAATTTACGGTTTAATTTCTTGCCAAATAATCCCCTATTCAAATTTGTACCCCCTCCCTATATCATGTTGTAATAGTGTAGAATTTAAATTCTCGCACCTTTAAGCTTTAAATTATGCCATGATTAGAATTAGGGTTTGTATGCAAAAATTAAATTAACAAATAGCTTGACCTAATCAAAGACAAAAATGCATGAAAATCAAACACAATGCACACTTTCACCCCTAGGGTTTCAATCCACTTGTTGCCTTCAAAAACGGGCCATGGTATGCATGCCAAGTACTTTGGCAAAACAAAAACAAAACAAAAGATCATAGTCCCTCGATGATGCTATCTGAGTTGCCTAAACAAAATGATCAAGTCCCTCAAGAAAATTGCCAAAAATACTTGACACAATTGCTATCATGGTCTATACGATGACCCGCGCCTGTCCCGTTTAACATCCTAACACAAGGTTGTTCACCAAATACAATGGTGAAACAACACTGTTAAAAGGGTTAAAAACATAAGAAAGATCTTTGAGTAGAATAGGGTAGACAACTCTTAGTTACTTGATCAAAGCTTGCAAAAACATCCTTGCTATCTTCAAAACACACTTCACCACATGTTGTACCCCAAAATTTTCCCTCCCATATTCTTCAAGAAATTGCCAAGTCAAGCTTCAAAATCTCCCCAAGGGTTGCACAGTTCAAGGGCCTCCTAACAGTCAAGATTAGGGTTTTGGTTCTGATCAAAAAAATGAAGTTTCCAAGGGTCCAATCAAGTCCCACATGCCTATAAACATGATCAAGCATCCTCATACAAAGTTTCAAGACTTTCAGCACAAAATTGCACAGTCAAAACCCTAATTGCACTACAGTCAACTGTAGGGGCAAAATGGTTATTTGACAGTCAAAAGTTCAAAATTTTGGTCAACATCTCATTTTGAAGCCACAAACATCATTTGATCAATGCTTGATCATGATTCTCAAAGCTTGGCTCAAAAATCATCAAGATGCAAAAGTTTCCTTATTTGGACAGTTGAAAAAGTCAACTGTAAATTGACCAGGGCATAACTTTCACATGGATTATCAGAAAAATTCCATCCAAAGCTCATTTTGAAGAGACAGACATTTCCTACAACCCATATTCATACTTCAAGTCCAAGAAATGCTCTCACAAAAAGTTATCAATTTCAACATTATAGGTCATTTTCAAAAGTCAACAAAAAGGGACTTTAAGTCAAAGGACATAACTTGAGATTGGTAAATCAAAATGACATGGGACCAAAAGCATTGGTTAGAGGACTCAAAGACCTTTCCAAAATGTCCAAGAACATGAGCAAAGCTTAAAAATTGAGCAAGTTATGCCTTGTGGAAGTTGGGAAATTTTTGGGTATTTTGAAAAGTCAACATTGCTTCAAATGACCTAAAATTGCTAATGGGCCTCTTTTTATTCCACAATTCATCATCCAAGGCATGTGCACGACCATTTGGCCCAAAGGGAAGTTTTTCTTCATTTTTTATTTATTTATTTATTTGGATTTTTATTATTAATAATTCATTTAATTAATTAAAATACATGGAAAATACTAAACCTAGGTTTTTCAATCTTTTTGTGCACATAATATCTCCAAGATTTCGTGCCTAACCAAATATAGAAAGAATCAATTGAATTGGTCATGATTTGGTAGAAGTTGGCATAAAAAAGATTTGAAAATCATGGTTTAAAAATCAAATATCATATTCATCAATTCATGGATTTTGGATCAATTTTCTTTGACCTAATCATTCATACACATATAAGGATGCAAACCCTCATGCCTTTAACCCCTAAGCTGCGCTACAAACCAAGAACTAAACTTGAGTTTTTGGTTGAAAAATTGAAATCTGAAAACCAAGTTCTAGGACGATTCAAGGCCAAAGACTTGTGCCATCACCTTCCTGAAGCTTCAAGGAAGGATTTCCAATCAAAAATCATTCATCCTAGCATCAAGAATTGGTAAAACGAACGTGCCCTGTACAGAAAATTTCTTGCATTCGTACATCATGAATCATGCGTTTTTGGCACTTTTTAATGGTTGATTCATATTCATTGTTTGATTCTAATGCTAACCATATAAGTTAATTATGTTTTTACGCACTATACAAGAAATCACCATGGGCGCTGCTTAGGGTTTTCAGAACCTTAAATTGGGGTTTCTTGATGAAGGAAAAATTAGCACTAGAGACCTATATCATCGAAACAAGCATGATTGGACGATTGTAATGCCACCCTCGCGCTCAATTTATGAGCCTCCCTGAGCTAATCGTTATTTTTCAAAAGGGCACATTTTGGAACGGTTCAAAAACCGTTGCTTATGGTTTTGTTTTTCAGGGAATGAGGAAGAAGATGCTGAGGTGTGAAGCAATGGTTGGTTGGTTTGAATTTCGCGCGAAAAAGTAGCACTAACTCTTGTTTTGTTTTATTATATTTATTTGTTATATTATGTACAGATGAACAAAGCAGCGCGTTTGGTAAAGTGCAAGACTGGTAATCTTCAGGACCTGGGTTCGAGCCCCAGGTCCTCACCCTTTCCATATTATTTTGCAATTAACGTTCCCATGCAATTTCAGCTTCAAGGACCACCATGCGTCCATAATTTCTGGCGTGCCACTTGGCCAATAATGCCAATCCAAGGGACCAGACCTGATGGACACCATAGGCACTAGTCAAAGGAGCTACATGCTAGCCACGAAAGTCAATCAGGCCATGAATTTAAATTGGCCAAATTGCTAAAGAAAACCTCACAACTGGGGACAACACCCCCCTAGGTTTGCAAACCCTTTTTTTTACATTCTTTATTTTTTTCATTATTTTTAATTTCTTTTAACTATTGTTTTTTTAATTAATTTAATATTTTCATAATATATAAAAAACACCAAAAAATCAGAAAAGATAAAAAATAATAAATATTTTTATTTTAGTATTTTTGTAAATAAATTGCATTAATTAATTGTAGTTATTAAATTAGGATTAATTGTAATATTTTCCTTAACAAAAATCTAAAATTGGTAGAATTAGGGTTTATAATCATTTTTATCCTTTTTTTCTTTTCTTTCATAATAATTAAATATTTCCTATTATTTATTTTTATAATTAAATGGCATGTAAATAATTAGGTTAAATATTAGGTTAAAATTTAATCTTTTCTTGATAAACTAAAAACAACTAGAATTAGGGTTAGCATTTTATTTCAATTAATTCTTTTTCATTAAAATCATATAAATACAAAAAACTAAAAAAATAATTTATTTTCCTTTTTTATTAATTAATTTAATCATTTAATTCAATTTTGCAAAAAAAGGGTCCAACGCCCTCGTTTTTACTTCTTATTTAATTCGCATGTTTATTTCTTTTCTGTATAATTTTTATGTACCTCTCCCAAGGCCATGTAACATTTTAATTTCTCGCACTTTACTTTTCTTTAAGCCTTTATTTTTCTGTCAAATCGGGTTCTGGAAATTTTGGCGATGTGGACCCGCGCCTTTTGTAATAGCTTAGAACTTTACTTTTCTCGCACTTCTAAATGTTAATCAAGGCATGCAAGAATGAATGGACAAAAATAAAAATCAGCGCATAGATCACCTATACCATGACAAGATAAAATAATTGAAAACGACACACAAATCACACACCACCCCTAGGGTACGCCTCACTGTTGCCTTGCCTCGAAAGGTGATCGTCGAGTAGAGGATGTCTTAGTAAGTCCTCATGATCCGGGAACCTGGCATGAGGGTAGCTTCTAAGGTGTCTTCCCATTGCTCTGGTGATCACCATGTCCCGAACCTCGAATTGACCCGAACACCTCCAACGGTGGTGCTACCTATCTCTCAATGGTGGGATGGCACTACTTTAAAGGATATTTACACAGACGAATTCCTTAGGGTAGGTAGACGACTCTAGATACTTGCTCTAAATTCAAAAACAAATCAAAAATACTTTTCACACCGACACCCTTTTCAAAAAGCTTTCGAAAGCAATTTTTCAAACACTCTTGAGGACCGATACAAGAGTCGAACTGGAATTTTCAAAGAAACTTTTTTAAAACCCACAGTTGAAAAGCAAATAAACCATTTTTGAAAACACAATGAGCAAGTATCTAAGAGCCCATGGATAACCATGGATAGAAAGGGTGCTAACACCTTCCCTTTCTATAACCTACCTCCTGAACCGAGAGCAATCTCTTTAAGGAATTTTTCTGTGCTTTTGTCCTGTCCATGTTGGAGAAAATAAAAGACGGTGGCGACTCTTGCTTCCGCGACATTTCGCGAACCAGGTTAAACAGTCAGTTCCAGATCCACCGATCACAGAACTGGCGACTCTGCTGGGGATACTTATAAAGTGAGGTGTACCTTAGGGCTTAGTGCATAACTGTGTTTTCAATTGTATTGACTTGTCTGCTTTAAATTTGTGGGTTGCATGGGAGTTACATAGATCCTAACCCGGATCTGGGGATACCCTGTTTAGGTAGCATAAGCTGTGAGGGACCTGTCCGGCGTAGACCGACACGGGTGAAGCAGTGGCTACGTTGGTGTAGCACCTTGGTCTGTACCGATATCCCTTGTGTTGCAACGAGGAGAATATGGGTCTTCTGAGGAGTCATTAAGCACCAACAACCTTAGAACCTTAAATGACACAACTTGGCCATTAGAACAGTAGCAGTATGCTACGCCCATTGAGGCTAAACTCTCGTGATGGTTCTGGCTGCAAGAAAAGATTGCGATGCTGGAGTTATGACCGATTGAGGGTAGTCAATGATATTGGGATCCTCTAAGAACCCGGTTACTTTGATAGGACAGGTATGAACCAACAAACTGAAAGAGGGTAGTACCTAGACCTCATGCTGGCCTAAACTTTAAGGGCTTGCCTTGTGTGACTTGTGTGCCTTACCATGTTTGCCTTTGTATCTATTTGTGGTGTGCTTTATCATAACATCATAACATCATGAGCATTGCATGCATCCTGCATAAGGACTGACCATTTCAAAGACAAGAGGGTTTCATCTTTGCTCTATTTTGTAGGACATCATGATGCCTGTGCGAAGGAATACTATCCGGTTCAACTTTGTTCATTCACCTGAGTTGCTTGAAGAGTTGGTTAGCAGGATCCCAAATACCACTTCCTTCATTCAGAGACATGGTTCTCTTCTCAGTTTAGTCACTGCAAAGCGGGATCAACAGTTGATGAGTGTTCTGACCCAGTTCTATGACCCTCTGTACCAGTGCTTCACCTTTCAAGACTTCCAGCTGGTCCCTACCCTGGAAGAGTTCTCTGATTTGCTTGGTATCCCTATCTTAGATCAGACTCCCTTCACTGGTTGGGAAAAGACCCTCAGGCTTGAGGATGTTGCTGCAGCTCTTCCCTTAACACATCAAGAGGTAATGGACAACTGGGTAACTAGAAGCGGAGTTAAGGGTTTCTTGTCCAAGTTTCTGATTGGTAAAGCTAACAGTTTCTGGAATGACCTGGACTTTGGGGCATATGAAGACATCTTGGCTCTCTTAATCTATGGGCTAGTCTTGTTTCCTAATCCTGACAACTTCATCAATGTCACTGCCATAAGGATCTTTATGTCTCAGAATCCCGTGCCCACTCTCTTGGGTGACATCTTGCAACAACTTCATGCTCGTACTACCCGAAGACGAGGAACCCTATGGTGTTGTATCCCTTTGTTGGTGAGGTGGTTTATTTCGCACCTCCCTAAGTTCGTACTGAAGAACCAAGAAGGAAGAGGTTGGGCTCATAGGTTAATGTCTCTCACCGATAAAGACATCATTTGGACCTGCAGAGGTTTGGATGAGATAGCTGTCATTGATCGAT
The DNA here is from genome assembly GCA_948472305.1 of Vicia faba. Classification (NCBI taxonomy): domain Eukaryota; kingdom Viridiplantae; phylum Streptophyta; class Magnoliopsida; order Fabales; family Fabaceae; genus Vicia; species Vicia faba. The sequence goes on from OX451736.1 coordinate 1,618,143,899, forward strand.
GCGGGGAATACCCTAATGTTCCTCTGATTGGTACCCAAGGAGGGATCTCTTACAATCCATGTCTAGCACTCCGTCAGTTTGGAAGAGCAAGAAGAGCAGGCCCCCATGAGATGTTGGTGCCTCACATCAGTTTTGAGTTTCAGGAGGATAGTGACGAGCTGCGTCGTAGGTTCATCAAGGCTTGGGACAAAGTTCATAAAGCTGACCCACAAGAGTTGGGGCCAAAGACTTCTTTACCTATGGAAGCCTACTACAAATGGGTTTGCATCCGTGCTCAGAAGTTAGGTATGCCGTATGAAGCTGTCAGACTTATCATTCTTGAGTCTCCTGACAAAGATGGTGTTCCTCCAACTGTCCTTCCTCCTCAGATACCTACTGATTATGAGGCATTGAAGAGATCTTGGTCGCAACTGCGAGAAGAACGGGATTCTTACCGGGAAAAGTTCAACGAGCAGGAATTAAAGATCCAGAAGCTGACAAAACAGTTGGAGAATGAGAGAGCTCTGAATGCCTACATCCGTACTGAGAAGAGGAGACCATGGGATCAATAAGGAGCTCCGGATGTTCTTTTACAGTTTTATTTCCCTTTTCAGTATTTCCTTTCATGTAACGCCTAAGGGCAACCTGTTGAATAATTTCAGTTTCAAAGTTGAATCTAATGAAGTGTGTTCCTTTTTGTTTACGAAGTTGGTTCCCGATTGTCTTTGAAAACATAAATCATACGCATTCCATTCATCATGTGCATAGCAGGTTTTCTCCTTTTCAGGTTGCTTACCGTTCTTCGCTGTTTATTTCAGCATAATGAATCCTGACTCATCATCAACTGAGACATCCATCAAAGCTCTTCAGGCGCAGAATGCGCAATTTCAGGAATTAATCAAGGGTTTGGCTCAAGGCCAAGAAGAGCTGAAGGCTCTGCTCCTGAAGAAGGAGAAGAAGAAGAAGAGAAGAACTGTTATGTTTAGCTCGGGCCGAAGGTTTGGCAACACTTTGCAGAATGAAGAGGCTGGTTCTTCCATTAGCAAAAGTACTCCTCAAGCAGAAAAATGTCCTAGTCCGGTAGTCTCTGACAACGAGACTGATTTTGATGAAGAGCAGTATCCTCCTGCAGAAGACATATACAAGCAACTGGAGGATAGGTTGAATGCTATGGAGATCCAACAGGTACCTGGGCTGGATTTTGGAGATTTGGGTTTGTCTACCGGTGTGATTATTCCTCATAAGTTCAAAGCACCATCTTTCGCTAAGTACGACGGGGCGTCTTGTCCCAAGCTACATCTCAGGTCCTATGTTCGGAAGATTCAACCGTACTCAGCGGATAAGAATTTGTGGATCCACTTCTTCCAGGGGAGTCTTTCAGGGACTCATCTCGAATGGTTCTATCAGCTGGATGGGACCAAGGTTCGTAACTGGGAGGAGTTGGCTACTGCCTTCTACAAGCAGTATCAGTATAATACCGACCTTGCCCCTACACGTACCCAACTCCAGGGTATGTCGTTAGGTTCAAGTGAAGGTTTTAAAGAGTACGCTCAGAAGTGGAGGGATCTGGCTGGCAGGGTGCAGCCTCCGTTGACTGACCGGGAGCTAGTAGACATGTTCTTGGGGACCCTATATGGGCCATTTTTCAACCATCTTATTGGGAATTCTTCTGCTGGATTCACTGATCTTATTCTGACTGGAGAGAGAATTGAGGCTGGGTTGAAGTCTGGTAAGATTCCGAAGGGTGCATCGTCTAGTTCAGAGAAGAAACCCTTCAAAAAAGAGGCTAGTGTGGTGTATGGGCCTAGAAGGCAAGACAAACCAGAGCGTCGCCAATCTGTCAACGCATTGGTGATTGCGAAGCCTGCAGCCGCTCCTCGGCAAGCTAACCAACCAAGGGCTGAGAGACCCAGAAGGGAATTCACCCGTTTGAGTATGACCTTGTCGCAGATCTTACCACAGTTGCTCTCAACCAACTTAGTAACCGTCAGAGAGGCTCCGAAGTTTGCAAATACTACATCTCCTAAGTATAACCCGAATGCCCGCTGTGCGTACCATTCTGATAGCCTGGGGCATTCCACTGATGACTGTTGGGCATTAAGGAATAAGGTGCAAGACCTTATTGACGCGAAAGAGATACAGTTCGAAGCGTCTGAGAGGCCGAATGTGGTTACTGCTCCTATGCCTCAGCATGGGGTAAATGCTGTTGATGAAGAAGTGTACGCTGTTTCTGTGGATGATCTAGCCACTCCCTTAATGACTGTCAAGAAGAACCTACTGCTGGCCGGTTTATTTCCGGGTTGCAGTGAGGGTTGCTTGTTCTGTGCTGTTTCCCTATCTGGTTGTCCCTTGCTGAAGTTAGGCATCCAAAGCCTGATGGACAGTAAGGAGATTCTGTTTAAAAAGTCTGCTGTTCAATTGGTTCCGGTAGAAGAAGTTTCTGTGGTTACCATCTTCAATAATCCGATCAAGGCTCTCCCGAAAAAGCCTGTTCAAATCATGACTGTCGCACCTGTTGTTATCACTGTTTCGGGGCCTCTTCCCTATGTATCTGATAAAGCTGTCCCCTGACACTATGGAGCAGATGTGTATGTGAATGGAATTAAACAAGAGTTCAACACTGGCGCCAGTATCTGTGATATCACTGGCCCAGCCAAAGTCACCCGCAGTGGCAGGCTCTTCTCGCCTGACATTGCACCGCCTGCTGCTCGAAGACCCCTCCTTATAACACCTACAAGTGTACCTGTTCCTGTTTCAGATCAAGTTGTTTCCCCTGCTGCCGAGTCATCCAATGCTCGGGGCAAGGGAGTTGAAGATGAGCCTGCCCGAATGGAGGCACCGATACCTGTAAATGCTGAGGCCTCCCAACAAGAGATGGAGGAAATCTTGAAAATTATAAAGAAGAGCGACTTCAATGTTGTGGAACAGCTGGGGCACACGCCCTCCAAGATCTCCATGCTCTCCTTATTACTGTGCTCTGAGGCCCATGCTAAGGCCTTAATCTCATTTCTCAAGACGGCCCATGTGCCACAGGAGACATCTGCAGTTCAGTTCACTGACTGCGTAGCAAATCTGACAGCAGACAATGGCTTGGGTTTCTCAGATGCTGACCTGACTGCGAAGGGAAGAGACCACAATGATGCCCTACATGTCTCTATCGAATGCAGGGGCACTACTCTGGCACATGTATTGGCGGATACTGGTTCTTCTTTGAATGTGCTGCCCAAGAAGGCTTTAGACCGTTTAGATTGTGAAGGCCTGGAACTGAAACCCAGCAATATCATCGTCAGGGCTTTTGACGGTTCAAAAAGGATGGTTCATGGAGAGGTTGACATCCCTATTCGCGTGGGCTCTCAGGTGTTTGACTCTACTTTTTATGTGATGGATATCCGTCCATCGTACTCTTGTCTACTGGGTCGACCTTGGATCCATAAAGTTGGGGCAGTGACCTCTACCTTGCACCAGAAGCTGAAATACCCCGTCAGAGGGAAGATCGTCATTGTGCAAGGAGAGGAGGAGTATATGGTAAGCCATCTGAATTCCTTCAGATACATTGAGATGGACGGGGAGTTTATTGAAACCCCCTTTCAGCATTTCGAGGAGGTACTTCCAATTTCAGCGGCAGCAGAAACAGCAGTAGAAGAGAATGTTCCTTTGAAGATGGCTTCCCTGAAGGATGCCCGGGCTGTGGTCCAAAAAGGTGAATGTGCTAACTGGGGCAGGCTTCCCGACTTTACACAGAAAACTGACAAATTTGGGCTGGGTTTTACTGCAGAGGGTCAGAAAGCTATGCGGAAGGCGAAGATCAGAAGACCTCATGTGCTCATTACAAATCCAGGAGTGAATGTTGTTGGGGAGGACAATGAAGTGGACGAAGCTGAGTTCAATAGCTGGATCTACCCAACGACCGAAGGCGGATTGACCAATTGGATTGCCAAAGACCATACTCCTGTTACTTTTGTTACGCAGTAATAAACTTCTTTGTTTTGTTATTTGTAATAAACAATAAATTGAACTCTATGGCCCAGTGTCTTACCCGAGGCACCGTGGTTTCATTTGTGAGGGCATATAAATTGTCATTTCATATATCATAAATGAAAATCTTGGACGTTTTCTCGCATTTCAAATCTCGTGCTCCTTTTCTGTCTTTCTTTCCTTTACATATATTTCAAAACAGCTGTATTTACACACACACTCACTCATACAGGTTTCAATCCACTCTGGATCTCACTGGTAACGACTCTGCTACTGCCAGTTATGACTTCGAAAATCCGATCAACTTAGCCGAAGACGAAGGTGAAGATGATTGCGAAGTGCCTGGAGAGCTTGCAAGACTGTTACTTCAGGAAGAGAGGGCAATTCAACCCCATGAAGAGCCAGTGGAAACAATAAACCTGGGTACTAAGGCAGACAGGAAAGAGGTAAAGATTGGTGCCAACCTAGAGCTCAGCGTGAAGCAACGGTTGACTAAGATGCTACATGATTATATGGAAATATTTTCCTGGTCCTACGAAGATATGCCCGGGTTGGATACCAATATTGTGGTCCATCACTTGCCAACTAAGGAAGACTGCCCTCCGGTAAAGCAAAAGGTACGTCGTATGCGTCCAGAGATGTCTGAGAAGATCAAAGCCGAGGTTATGAAACAGTTTGATGCCGGGTTTCTTACAGTGACTTCTTACCCTCAGTGGGTTGCTAATGTGGTGCCGGTACCAAAGAAGGATGGAAAGGTCAGAATGTGTGTCGATTACAGGGATCTGAACAGGGCCAGCCCCAAAGATGACTTCCCTCTACCTCACATTGACGTCCTTGTTGATAATACTGCTCAGCATAAGGTGTTCTATTTCATGGATGGCTTTTCAGGTTACAATCAGATCAAGATGGCACCTGAAGACATGGAGAAGACTACCTTTGTTACTCAGTGGGGCACCTTCTGCTACAAGGTCATGCCTTTTGGACTGAAGAACGCTGGGGCAACCTACCAACGAGCCATGGTTGCTTTATTTCATGACATGATCCATCATGAGATAGAAGTGTATGTTGACGACATGATCGCAAGGTCCCAGACTGAGGAAGAGCACCTAGATCATCTGCAGAAATTGTTTGACCGGTTGAAACTGTACAAACTAAGGTTGAACCCGAACAAGTGCACCTTCGGGGTAAGATCTGGGAAGTTGCTAGGCTTCGTTGTAAGTGATAAAGGTATTCAAGTGGACCCTGCCAAGGTCAAAGCTATTCAAGAGATGCCAGTTCCTAGGACAGAGAAGGAAGTCAGAGGCTTTCTGGGACGCCTGAATTACATTGCTCGGTTCATCTCGCATCTAACCGCTACCTGTGAGCCAATCTTCAAGCTGCTGAAGAAAGATCAGGTAGTACGTTGGAATGATGAATGTCAGGCTGCTTTTGATAGAATCAAAGAGTATCTCCAAGAACCACCTATCCTTATGCCACCGGTTGAAGGGAGACCTCTGATACTATACCTGACAGTACTTGACAACTCAATGGGGTGCGTGCTGGGGCAGCATGACGAGTCTGGCCGAAAAGAGCATGCCATTTATTACCTTAGCAAAAAGTTTACCGACTGTGAGACTCGATACTCACTGCTTGAGAAAACTTGTTGCGCTTTGGTATGGACTGCTCGCCGGCTGAGACAGTATATGTTGACTCATACCACCTTGTTGATCTCAAAGATGGATCCTATAAAGTACATATTCGAAAAGCCTGCTCTGTCTGGGAGAATTGCAAGATGGCAAATGATCTTGACGGAATACGACATTCAGTACACAACCCAGAAAGCCATCAAGGGAAGTGTATTGGCAGACCACTTGGCACATCAGGCCGTAGATGACTATCAATCAATGAACTTCGAATTTCCGGATGAAAGCATCATGATAGTAACTGATTGTGAAGTACCTGGACCGGATGAAGGACCTGAGGAAGGATCCCGATGGTCTATGCACTTTGACGGAGCCTCCAATGCTTTGGGTAACGGTATCGGCGCCATCATCATATCCCCTCAAGGCACTCATACTCCACTCACTACCCGGCTATGTTTCAACTGTACCAACAACATGGCGGAGTACGAGGCGTGCATCATGGGTCTTCAAGCTGCGATCGACCTAAGGATTAAGTTTCTGAGTGTCTTCGGAGATTCCGCTCTTGTGATCAATCAGATCAAAGGAGAGTGGGATACGAAACATCCGAATCTTATTCCTTACAGAGAATGTGTGTTGACCTTGATCCCCCACTTCACAGAAATAACCTTTGAACACTTCCCGAGAGAAGAGAATCAGTTGGCGGACGCGTTAGCTACAATGTCTTCTATGTTCAAAGTTAAATGGGATAATGAGGCTCCCCGGATCATCATCTGGAAACTGGACGAACCGGCATACTGTTGCGATCTCGAGACTGAATTGGTAACTGAGAAGCCTTGGTACCATGAGGTGAAGAGATATTTGGAAACTCAGGAATACCCTGAAGGTGCCTCTATCAATGATAAGAAGTTCCTGAGAAGGTTCGCAGCAAAGTTCTTCCTTAGCAACGACATCTTGTACAAGTGAAACCACGATTCAACCTTACTGCGTTGTGTGGATAAGACTGAAGCAGAAAGGATCATGGAAGATCTACATGAAGGGACCTTTGGTACATATTCCAGTGGACACACTATGGCTAAAAAGATCCTTCGGGCAGGGTATTACTGGTCCACAATGGAAGCTGACTGCTATCAACATTCTCGGACATGCCACAAGTGCCAGATATACGCAGACAAGGTGCATGTTCCTCCAGTTCCTCTGAATGTTCTGACTGCGCCTTGGCCGTTTGCAATGTGGGGCATAGACATGATCGGTGAGATTAAACCTACGGCATCTAATGGGCATCGCTTCATCCTAGTGGCGATTGATTACTTTACAAAGTGGGTCGAAGCAGCTTCCTACGCTACGGTAACCAAGACTGTTGTGGCACGGTTTATTCGGCATAATCTGATCTGTCGATACGGCGTCCCTGAGAGAATTATTACAGATAACGGTACCAATCTGAATAACAAGATGATCACTGAGCTCTGCGAGCAGTTCAAAATACAGCACCATAATTCTTCTCCTTACAGACCGAAGATGAATGGGGCTGTAGAAGCAGCAAATAAAAACATCAAGAAAATCGTGCAGAAGATGACAGTGACTTATAAAGATTGGCACGAGATGTTACCTTTCGCTCTACACGGGTACCGTACCTCAGCTAGGACGTCAACCGGGGCAACTCCTTTCTCTCTGGTTTATGGTATGGAGGCAGTCTTACCAATCGAAGTGCAAATACCCTCTCTCCGGATAATGAAGGATGCAAATCTGAACGAAGATGATTGGATCCAGACACGACTTGATCAGTTAAACCTTATTGATGAGAAGAGACTAGCTGCTATCTGTCATGGTCAGACGTATCAGAAACGGATGATCAGGGCATTTAACAAAAAGGTCAGACCACAGGAATATCAAGTTGGGGATCTGGTAATCAAGCGAATCATCCTTCCTCAGAGTGATCCAAGGGGCAAATGGACCCCTACATACGAAGGGCCATTTGTGGTTAAACATGTGTTCTTAGGAGGAGCCATGATTCTAACCAACATGGATGGTGACGACCTTCCTCACCCCGCCAATGCAGACATAGTAAAAAGATACTACGCATGAAAAAAAGACCCGCTAGGCTGACACGCCTAGGCAAAAGTTAGGGCTTCCCGTCGAACCAAAAGGGTTCGGGCAAAATGAAGGGATGAAATGAAAAAATCTGTACACCCGGCAAGTCGAAAACCTGAAAAGGCGGCTTGGGCAAAAATGGGTATCCCGGTGGACTGAAAACCCGAAAGGGCGGTCCAGGCAAAAGTTAGGGATAAAAGCGTAATACTATGTCTCATTTGATCACTTTGCATCCAGAATCCGGTATCTACATCAAGTTCAGACGGCATCGATCAGTCAGCTTCACCTTCAACCAAGGTCATCAAGTGATGAGACGCTCGGAGATATAATGGCAATAGCAGAGTTGAAACCCAGTGAGATCATTCATTTCACACAGCTGTTTTATTTTCTTTTGTACAAAATTTGTATAAATTCTCTTGTTCGGCGGTGTTCTCTTACTAGGACGTCAGCCTCTTGTACACAAAACGCCTATTTTCAGGCCATTCAAAAATCAATACAAATATACTTTTCAGTTAAAAATTGCCAATTGTTTTTCCTTTTTTCTGTTTTGTTTTGCGAAGAACGTCCAAGGTTCAATTTATGATATATGCATTGACAATAATTTGCTAACTCATAAATATTTGCATACAAAACAAAGGATTAATTACAGGTAACACTAGAAACAGGGGCAATAAAGAGTAGTCTGAGCAATCTAATTGTTCTGTCCTCCAAGGCACCAAGGTAGGTTCAGCTGAAGAATATAACCAGGCATCTTAATTCCCCAGAGAGTGAGCCAGCAAGTCAGTGCACTCTTCTCCAAGCCACTATTAAATCTTTAAGAAGTTGGGTATCCTCCAGCAGATCTCAACATTCCCCGGCAGCATACATATTCTTAACAAGCATCCCCGGCAGTCTTGGCCTAAAGATTGTTCCTCGGCGGCATACCAACATTCAAAGGAATCACTTCCCCCGCAGTTCAAACTTCCCCAAGAGAGTCTAATCTAGTTTCCCCAGGAAAGTTGGAATCCATCTCCCCAAGCCGTAAGCTTATCCCCAGTAGATTCTGGAAGCTCATCCTCGCAGAGCACGAACGCGTCGCCCGGCTTTATTCAAAGAGTTATTTCCTTACTAGGATATAACTGGGTTATCCTCAGCCAAGAGCCACGGAAAGATCGTCGTCGATACAGTCTTCTTATCCTCAGCGAAGTCTATTCACACTCCCAATACAGCAAAGATATCCCCAGCAAGTTATTATCAACAACTCAACAAAGTATCTCTCTCCCCACAGAGTATTGCTTCCCAACAAGATTGCTAGAGTACTTTGCTCCCCGCAGAGTAATCCATTCACCAGGTTTATTCCCCAATGGAGTCATCTTATCCTACCGGTATTCTTGCAACTATCATCCCCGGCGGAAGCAAAATCTAGTCTCCAACATCAGCCCAGGAGTGACTTCCCGGCACCCGTCAAGGATTTACTTTCCTAGACAAAAAATACATTCGTACACATCACATACATCATTATAGCATGCATATACGCATCATGAACATACAATATCACTTATTCGGAGGGCATCCCGCATGTCATACAACATGACATCGCATACAACTAACGCTTGTCTTTTCAGGATAAAAGTACAAAAATGATTACCATCAATGGTCGCAACTAAAGATCCGATTCCTGAATCTTGCCAGGGTGTATCTGTTGATGACCAATTACCAGATCCGATTCCTGTATCTTGCCAGGGTGTGTCTGAAGAGTTCGAGGATCCGATACCTGAATCTTTCCAGGGTGTATCCGTTGAAGACTAACATTACCAGATCCGATTCCTGTATCTTGCCAGGGTGTGTCTGAAGAGTTCGAGGATCCGATACCTGAATCTTGCCAGGGTGTATCCGTTGAAGACTAACATTACCAGATCCGATTCCTGTATCTTGCCAGGGTGTGTCTGAAGAGTTCGAGGATCCGATGCCTGAATCTTGCCAGGGTGTATCCGTTGAAGACTAACATTACCAGATCCGATTCCTGTATCTTGCCAGGGTGTGTCTGAAGAGTTCGAGGATCCGATGCCTGAATCTTGCCAGGGTGTATCCGTTGAAGACTAACATTACCAGATCCAATTCCTGTATCTTGCCAGGGTGTGTCTGAAGAGTTCGAGGATCCGATACCTGAATCTTGCCAGGGTGTATCCGTTGAAGACTAACATTACCAGATCCGATTCCTGTATCTTGCCAGGGTGTGTCTGAAGAGTTCGAGGATCCGATGCCTGAATCTTGCCAGGGTGTATCCGTTGAAGACTAACATTACCAGATCCGATTCCTGTATCTTGCCAGGGTGTGTCTGAAGAGTTCGAGGATCCGATGCCTGAATCTTGCCAGGGTGTATCCGTTGAAGACTAACATTACCAGATCCGATTCCTGTATCTTGCCAGGGTGTGTCTGAAGAGTTCGAGGATCCGATGCCTGAATCTTGCCAGGGTGTATCCGTTGAAGACTAGCATTACCAGATCCGATTCCTGTATCTTGCCAGGGTGTGTCTGAAGAGTTCGAGGATCCGATGCCTGAATCTTGCCAGGGTGTATCCGTTGAAGACTAACATTACCAGATCCGATTCCTGTATCTTGCTAGGGTGTGTCTGAAGAGTTCGAGGATCCGATGCCTGAATCTTGCCAGGGTGTATCCGTTGAAGACTAACATTACCAGATCCGATTCCTGTATCTTGCCAGGGTGTGTCTGAAGAGTTCGAGGATCCGATGCCTGAATCTTGCCAGGGTGTATCCGTTGAAGACTAACATTACCAGACTCGATTCCTGTATCCCGCCAGGGCACGTCTGAAGAATTCGAAGATCCGATTCCTGTAACCAGTCAGGACATATCTACACAAAGCATCTGAAGACCAGCTCCTGCAACATGTCAGGTACTCATTTTTCTTTTGCAGGTACGCAAGTTCTCGCTAAGGAATCTCTTACGCGATCAACATCCAGATGGCATCTATAAGACCATCATCCTATTCATCAATCTCTAAATGGCATCTATAAGCCCATTCCACCATCACACTGCTACTATGTGAGCGCAAATTTCTGGGCACTCTAGTGTTCAATCATCTTCCACCCTCGGATTACGAAAGGCACGTCAGCCAATCTGCATCCTCAGGTCTAAGAAGATTGAACAGGGGCAACTGTTGTACCCCAAAATTTGCCCTCCCATATTCTTCAAGAAATTGCCAAGTCAAGCTTCAAAATCTCCCCAAGGGTTGCACAGTTCAAGGGTCTCCTAACAGTCAAGATTAGGGTTTTGGTTCTGATCAAGAAAATGAAGTTTCCAAGGGTCCAATCAAGTCCCACATGCCTATAAACATGATCAAGCATCCTCATACAAAGTTTCAAGACTTTCAGCACAAAATTGCACAGTCAAAAGCCTAATTGCACTACAGTCAACTGTAGGGGCAAAATGGTCATTTGACAGTCAAAAGTTTAAATTTTTGGTCAACATCTCATTTTGAAGCCACAAACATCATTTGATCAATGCTTGATCATGATTATCAAAGCTTGGCTCAAAAATCATCAAGATGCAAAAGTTTCCTTATTTGGACAGTTGAAAAAGTCAACTGTAAATTGACCAGGGCATAACTTTCACATGGATTATCAGAAAAATTCCATCCAAAGCTCATTTTGAATAGAAAGACATTTACTACAACCCATATTCACACTTCAAGTCCAAGAAATGCTCTCACAAAAAGTTATCAATTTCAACATTATAGGTCATTTTCAAAAGTCAACAAAAAGGGACTTTAAGTCAAAGGCCATAACTTGAGATTGGTAAATCAAAATGACATGGGACCAAAGGCATTGGTTAGAGGACTCAAAGACATTTCCAAAATGTCCAAGAACATGAGCAAAGCTTAAAAATTGAGCAAGTTATGCCTTGTGGAAGTTGGGAAATTTTTGGGTATTTTGAAAAGTCAACATTGCTTCAAATGACCTAAAATTGCTAATGGGCCTCTTTTTCTTCCACAATTCATCATCCAAGGCATGTGCACGACCATTTGGCCCAAAGGGAAGTTTTTCTTCATTTTTTATTTATTTAGTTGGATTTTTATTATTAATAATTCATTTAATTAATTAAAATACATGGAAAATACTAAACCTAGGTTTTTCAATCTTTTTGTGCACATAATATCTCCAAGATTTCGTGCCTAACCAAATATAGAAAGAATCAATTGAATTGGTCATGATTTGGTAGAAGTTGGCATAAAAAAGATTTGAAAATCATGGTTTAAAAATCAAATATCATATTCATCAATTCATGGATTTTGGATCAATTTTCTTTGACCTAATCATTCATACACATATAAGGATGCAAACCCTCATGCCTTTAACCCCTAAGCTGCGCTACAAACCAAGAACTAAACTTGAGTTTTTGGTTGAAAAATTGAAATCTGAAAACCAAGTTCTAGGACGATTCAAGGCCAAAGACTTGTGCCATCACCTTCCTGAAGCTTCAAGGAAGGATTTCCAATCAAAAATCATTCATCCTAGCATCAAGAATTGGTAAAACGAACGTGCCCTGTACAGAAAATTTCTTGCATTCGTACATCATGAATCATGCGTTTTTGGCACTTTTTAATGGTTGATTCATATTCATTGTTTGATTCTAATGCTAACCATATAAGTTAATTATGTTTTTACGCACTATACAAGAAATCACCATGGGCGCTGCTTAGGGTTTTCAGAACCTTAAATTGGGGTTTCTTGATGAAGGAAAAATTAGCACTAGAGACCTATATCATCGAAACAAGCATGATTGGACGATTGTAATGCCACCCTCGCGCTCAATTTATGAGCCTCCCTGAGCTAATCGTTATTTTTCAAAAGGGCACATTTTGGAACGGTTCAAAAACCGTTGCTTATGGTTTTGTTTTTCAGGGAACGAGGAAGAAGATGCTGAGGTGTGAAGCAATGGTTGGTTGGTTTGAATTTCGCGCGAAAAAGTAGCACTGACTCTTGTTTTGTTTTATTATATTTATTTGTTATATTATGTACAGATGAACAAAGCAGCGCGTTTGGTAAAGTGCAAGACTAGTAATCTTCAGGACCTGGGTTCGAGCCCCAGGTCCTCACCCTTTCCATATTATTTTGCAATTAACGTTCCCATGCAATTTCAGCTTCAAGGACCACCATGCGTCCACAATTTCTGGCGTGCCACTTGGCCAATAATGCCAATCCAAGGGACCAGACCTGATGGACACCATAGGCACTAGTCAAAGGAGCTACATGCTAGCCACGAAAGTCAATCAGGCCATGAATTTAAATGGGCCAAATTGCTAAAGAAAACCTCACAACTGGGGACAACACCCCCTAGGTTTGCAAACCCTTTTTTTTACATTCTTTATTTTTTTCATTATTTTTACTTTCTTTTAACTATTGTTTTTTTAATTAATTTAATATTTTCATAATATATAAAAAACACCAAAAAATCAGAAAAGATAAAAAATAATAAATATTTTTATTTTAGTATTTTTGTAAATAAATTGCATTAATTAATTGTAGTTATTAAATTAGGATTAATTGTAATATTTTCCTTAACAAAAATCTAAAATTGGTAGAATTAGGGTTTATAATCATTTTTATCCTTTTTTTCTTTTCTTTCACAATAATTAAATATTTCCTATTATTTATTTTTATAATTAAATGGCATGTAAATAATTAGGTTAAATATTAGGTTAAAATTTAATCTTTTCTTGATAAACTAAAAACAACTAGAATTAGGGTTAGCATTTTATTTCAATTAATTCTTTTTCATTAAAATCATATAAATACAAAAAACTAAAAAAATAATTTCTTTTCCTTTTTTATTAATTAATTTAATCATTTAATTCAATTTTGCAAAAAAAGGGTCCAACGCCCTCGTTTTTACTTCTTATTTAATTCGCATGTTTATTTCTTTTCCGTATAATTTTTATGTACCTCTCCCAAGGCCATGTAACATTTTAATTTCTCGCACTTTACTTTTCTTTAAGCCTTTATTTTTCTGTCAAATCGGGTTCTGGAAATTTTGGCGATGTGGACCCGCGCCTTTTGTAATAGCTTAGAACTTTACTTTTCTCGCACTTCTAAATGTTAATCAAGGCATGCAAGAATGAATGGACAAAAATAAAAATAAGCGCATAGATCACCTATACCATGACAAGATAAAATAATTGAAAACGACACACAAATCACACACCACCCCTAGGATACGCCTCACTGTTGTCTTGCCTCGAAAGGTGATCGTCGAGTAGAGGATGTCTTAGTAAGTCCTCATGATCCGGGAACCTGGCATGAGGGTAGCTTCTAAGGTGTCTTCCCATTGCTCTGGTGATCACCATGTCCCGAACCTCGAATTGACCCGAACACCTCCAACGGTGGTGCTACCTATCTCTCAATGGTGGGATGGCACTACTTTAAAGGACATTTACACAGACGAATTCCTTAGGGTAGGTAGACGACTCTAGATACTTGCTCTAAATTCAAAAACAAATCAAAAATACTTTTCACACCGACACCCTTTTCAAAAAGCTTTCGAAAGCAATTTTTCAAACACTCTTGAGGACCGATACAAGAGTGAACTGGAATTTTCAAAGAAACTTTTTTAAAACCCACAGTTGAAAAGCAAATAAACCATTTTTGAAAACACAATGAGCAAGTATCTAAGAGCCCATGGATAACCATGGATAGAAAGGGTGCTAACACCTTCCCTTTCTATAACCTACCTCCCGAACCGAGAGCAATCTCTTTAAGGAATTTTTCTGTGCTTTTGTCCTGTCCATGTTGGAGAAAATAAAAGACGGTGGCGACTCTTGCTTCCGCGACATTTCGCGAACCAGCGTTAAACAGTCAGTTCCAGATCCACCGATCACACCACACAATTTCAAAACCCTACTTTCAAATATTGAAAAATTTTCAAAAGACAAAAACACCTTTGTATACATTCAAACAAGAATCATTACAAAGGTTGCCACAACGATGGCCTCTTTTCAAAACATCTTTCAAAATCACACACAAAGCACCATTTCAAACAATTGAAGAGTACCATTTCAAATAATTGAAAAGCAAAGCAAGTGATCTAAACAAGTAACTAAGAGCCCATGGATAACCATGGATAGAAAGGGTGCTAATACCTTCCCTTTCTATAATCTACTCCCCAAACCCAAGAAAACATCTCAAAGGTCTTTCCTGTGCTTTTTGACCTTTCCTTAGGATAAAATAAAAAGTCGGTGGCGACTCTTGCTAAACCGAAACATTTGTAAACACAAACGCAAAAATCCCAAGTCAGTTCTCCCACCGTATCACAGCTAGTTACTCAATATTATTCAAGTACCCGCTGTGTGTGAAAGAATAACTGAGAATGTACGTTGGAAATACCATTTTTTATTAATAAAGTCTTTTTACATCATTTTGATCTTCTTTTGTAAAGTTTACATTTCTACTACTTTACCTGCGCTTCTAGTTACTTTCTTACTTTCCAAAACCATAAACACAATATCCTTGGCCGAATGTGCGTTCTTCCTAGATATTAACTTTCACATCAAACCATCATAAAAATTAGAATATGTTCTGGGATCAATCTGATCGATCTCGCGAGTAACCAAAATGACTTTCCTTTTTGGAGGATCAACAGTTGTTTACCAAAAACCACGGTAAACAACAACATGGTTAACGATGATTCTGAAGACACCGAGATACCTGGTATACCTCTGAATGAGATCTACACACCACTTCCACACATGACAAACTTCAACATGGGCAGAGATAAATCGTCATCTGATTTATTTTTCAATCCGTATATGCAGTCGGATGAAAACTTAAAAGAGAAAGACACATTTCGTAATAGAGAAGATTATATCTGAGCCATAAAAAAGTTTCACATGCTTAACTCAATCAATTTTAAGGTAGATCGTGTAAATCCAGAAATGTACAAGCTCAGGTGTGTCCACCCAGATTGTATGTTCAAGCTCACTGCATCATACAGATTAAGAGGTGATTGTTGGGTCTTAAGTTTTATGTCCAACCACACGTGCGTCAATTATACTCAATCACAGGATCATTGGAAACTAAATTATGATCTCATATGTCAAGAAATCCTACCTCTCATCAGTAATGATCCATCATTGAAGGTGAAAACCATAATCTCTCGCATCACTACGATATTTAACTATACTCCATCATACCGAAAGGCGTGGTTAGCAAAGACCAAGGAGATTGAAAAGGTATATGGAAACTGGGAGGAGTCATTCAAAGAACTTCCTCGCTACCTGAATGCACTTCAGACTTATTCTCCGGGTACTATTTACATTATGGAAACACTGCCAGCATACGCCCCAGACGATAGTTAAGTCAACGGAAATGGAATATTCAATCGAGTGTTATGGGCTTTTCAACCTTGCATCACAGGGTTTGCGTCACACAAACCTATTATTCAAATTGATGAGACTTGGTTGTATGGAAAATACAAAGGCACGCTACTGATGGCAGTTGCATAAGATGGCAACAACAACATTTTCCCAATTGCCTTTGCTCTAGTCGAGGGAGAGACTGGTGGTGCTTGGAGCTTCTTTATCAAGAATCTCCGAACACACATGGCTCCTCAACCAGATCTCTGTTTAATCTCTAATAGACATGCATCTATTGAGAGTGCATACAACAATCCTGCAAACGGTTGGCATGACCCTCCTTCTACGCATGTCTATTGCATTACACATATCGTCTAAAATTTCACGAGGGAGATCAAAGACAAAGCTCTTAGGAAAACGGTTATGAATGCAACGTATGCATTAACACAACCTACGTTCAAACATTATCGCAATGAGACCAAATTGTCAAATTCGAATGCAGATAGGTGGATCGATAATATTCTGGTGGAGAAATGGACTAGGTCATACGACAATGGACAATGATGGAGCCACATGACAATAAATTTGATTGAACGACACAACCACAAGTTCATTGTCAAAGAGACAATCGACCACAACGAAGGGCTGCCAAGACAATAGTATAGGGTTATACTACCTTCTCGTTGGTGCGATTGTGGCAAGTTTCAAGCCTTTAGTATGCCTTGCTCTCATGTCATTGCGACATGTGCCTATACTCATCAAGACGCATTATAACTTCTATCTCCCATTTACAAGTCTGAAACCTTGCTCAACGTATACAACAACAACTTCCCTTTGGTAGCGAAACCTGATTATTGGCCTGCATACAACGGCGAAATAATATGGCACAATGACCAAATGCGAATGAATAAAAAGGGTCATCCCAAAAGCAAGCGCATCACAACTGAAATGGACTCCCTTGACAAGTTGGAAATAAAGTGTGGTTTATGTCGTTAGGTCGGACACAATCGCAAAAATTGTCCGACTCGGGCTACTAGCTCAACCACATAAAAATTGTATTACAAAACATCTTTACTTTTTTAAGTTATAAATATTATGGTTTTTCATTAAGAGCATTTGTTACAACAAACCTTACGCAAACAACAAAGAAAAACACGATAAAACGTCTAAGAAATTACAATCGTTAAAACAATTTCATCTGACCCATGCATCATTAACATTACGTCTTTGTCTGTTTTGACTTCCTCCAACCAAAAATTAGGTCTTCCTGTTACAAGTGAGGTGGTTGTTCTTCTTCGCTGGATCCTTCTAATTTGTTCTCCATCCTCGATGTCTCCCTCTAGCCATCACATCAACTCTCTCTTCAGACGCTCCATGAAGTGAATGTGCCAAAATTTCATTTTCATCGGAGGTTTAGCGGCCGAGAAAATAACGTAACCATCTCTGGTAAAAATCACGGGAGATGTCATGACGTAAATAACAGAGAAAAAAATAAGAAGACAGTGCGAGAAAGTGTGAAGAATGATGGAGAAACGTGACTTATTTATAAAAAATGCATTTTGCCCTAGGAGCCAAGTGAGATGGCGTTTCCTCTCACTTTTAGAGTGCATGCGCCATCTCACTTGGCTAAAAGAGAGAACATGCGCCAAGTGAGATGGCGCCTAAGGCAAATGGGCTAGTGTATGCGCCATCTCACTTGGCTCCTCCTTTGTGGAGTTTTTTGAAACAATGATTATTTGCATAATTTTCTCCGAAACTTGATTATTTGTGAATTTTTATTTCAAAACTTAGTTATTGCCAAAAAAAAAACTCAACATTATCTTTAAACCATATAGAGTTTCAACACTCTCAAACTTTATCATTAAACTATGGTTGTCCAACTATTTAAGTTAAATATATTTTTGGTCTCTATAAATTATTAAATTTTATTTTTGTCTCTATAAAAAAACATGATAAGTTTTAGTCCTTATAAAATTATTTTGTACCTAGTTTTAGTCCTTATTGTTAAAGTGATATGTGTTTTTGAATGATTATTTTACAGATATGTTTAGAATGTTATAAAAAATTCTTTAAAAAAAATTCAAAATTTAATTTTTAAATCGAGATTTTAATTATTTTCATCAAAATCTTCTTAAATTTAAAAAAATCATATTTAATTCATCTTATTTTAAAGAATTCTAAAATTTAATAAAAGAAATATTTTATAATATTTTTAACACGCATGGAAAAAAAAATAAAAAAATAAAAAAATAATTAAATAATTTTCAAAATTTTAGAAAATAACAAAGATTAAAATTGTATGAATAAATTTTTTGTAACAACCATGATCCTAAATATATTGTATTGATCATATCCAAGAATCAAAACATTATTTCTCTCTCTAGTATAGTTTAGTTTTAACTTAACATACAATGAAGATAACAAAAATTCATATTCATTCTCTAGAGAAATTAAAGGCCAGTTTGTTTTGACTATTTTTAAAAATGATTTTTATAGTATTATATATTTTTGTGTAATAAAAATTTATTAAATTTTTTTTAATAAAAGTTTCAAATGAAAAATTAATTTTAAATAATTAATTTTAAAATATTATTTTAGATATTTCATGTTTTTATTGAATTTTTTTTTAGATATCAAAATTTTAAAGAATCACTTATTTTGAAGTTATTTTAAATAAATTTTCACGAAAATCATTTTTGAAATATAATTTTAATTTTTTTTTGTAATTTAGACTATATTTTAATATTTAATAATGTATTCTTATATTATATGATATTAAAATTAATATTTGAATTTAGAAAAGATGAATATAAAAAAATTTGTTTTATAAAATCGATTTTCAAAAAAAAAAAAAACTATTTTTTTTTTAAGTTGAAACAAATTGGCCCTGAATTTTCATGCGGCTTTAGTGACAGTTTAATTAAGAACAAACGGTTTAGATTTGAATTTGATACTTTTAAATTATAAAACAAAATTCAATATTTCTATT
Source organism: Vicia faba (assembly GCA_948472305.1). Taxonomy (NCBI): domain Eukaryota; kingdom Viridiplantae; phylum Streptophyta; class Magnoliopsida; order Fabales; family Fabaceae; genus Vicia; species Vicia faba. Next base: position 1,618,162,899 of record OX451736.1, read on the forward strand.
TAACAAAATGATCAAATCTAGATGGAATATAAAGCTAATGTAATACAAAGCGCTTGTGAAGAAGATAACAAAGAAAGTAACAATATAAGTGTGACAACACTGACAAGTCATTTTAGTTCTCTAGATATTATTTTCCACATTATGAAAAGTCCAAAACATGGAAAATTCTAGTGTGAGAAATTACTTGGTAATTTGCGTATGAAATTTCAGGGAAACTAGTATTGCACTAGTATTTAATTAATTGTTAAATTCATTTAGCTACCACACACTCGGAAATGGCGCTAAGTAGTGATACAGATGATAGTAACGACGGCGGTTCATCTGATCCACTTACGGTGGAAACTGCCGCCACCAAGAGGCAGCGTTTTAACTTCTCCGACGGAACCCTAACCTCACCGGTACCATCTTCCTCCGACACGACGCCACTTGCCACTCTTCCGTTTGAGATTATGGTAGAAATTCTCTCTAGGCTTCCCGTGAAGTTCCTCATGCAACTTCAATCCGTCTGTAAGTCCTGGAAATCTCTCATCTCCGATCCCAAATTCGCCAAGAAACACTTTCGCTTGTCAAGAACGCATCACCATCTCCTCTTGACCTACACCAACCCCTCTCGCGAGTTTGTCCTCACGGCTTATCCTGTCTCCTCGGTCTTCACCCAAGTGACTGCCACCGCCACACAGCTAGAGTACCCTCTCAACAATCGAAACCGATTTGATCTAATTGTTGACTCTTGCCACGGCATCATCTGTTTCGCACTCGATCAACGTTTCGCTCTATTGTGGAACCCTTCCATTAGAAAATTTACCAAATTGCCCTCTTTGGATAATCCAAAACTAAAGGGGAGTTACACTATATATGGATTTGGCTTTGGCTATCATCTTTTCAGTGACTGTTACAAGGTGGTTGCTGTTTACTGCTATGAATCTGATGGCAGTTACAAAACTCAAGTGAAGGTACTTACTTTGGGTGCCAATGCTTGGAGAAGGATTCAGGATTTCCCTTCGGGTGTCCCTTTTGACGCCTCAGGAAAATTCGTCAGTGGAACTATTAATTGGTTGGCATCTAGAGATTCATATTCTTCATGGGTCATTGTTTCTCTTGATTTGGACAAAGAATCTTATCAAGAGTTGTTGCAGCCTGATTATGGACAAGTGACTGTGGTTACTTTATCCTTAGGAGTCTTGAGGGAGTGCTTGTGCATACTTTCTCATAGTGATACTTTTTCAGATGTTTGGCTTATGACAGAGTATGGAAATAAAGATTCTTGGACTAAATTGTTCCATGTTCCTTACACGGGAGATGTTGGCTCTTGGCCTTATACCAAGGCACTATATGTTTTTGAGGATGATAAGGTACTGCTGGAGTGTCAATCTGGGTTGGTTGTTTACAATGCTAGAGATGCTACTTTTAAAACTCCTGAAATTCAAAACATCAATGGTTGGATGGTTCCTGAAATCTATCAAGAGAGTTTGATATCACCTTGTTCTTAATAGTAGAACGTATGTAGTAATATAGATGCTATGTTATGCCACTTGTGTATGAGGTTTATGAAGAACCAATCTACTGGGTTCTTCAACTCCCTGACTGCAACTTGTATGTTAATTTCTGTTTGTGTTATATACCTTATGTTTGCTGGTTACTTCATGGAATATTGTTCATTAAGAGTTTTTTTGTTGGTTCTTCAATTGTGCATTTCATTATATGGTTAGTGATTTGGTTTTTCTAAGATTGGAATTAGGTTCTATGTCCTTTGGTTGTCACTTGTATGTTAAAATGTTTGATGACTGCCACGCAAATTTTATGATGTATGCTGCAAAATCGGGTGTTGCTGGTATGGCTGAAGCAACATGAAGATTCTATACTATTCTGCCTCATTCATTTGCCATCCCAACATAATATATTTCCTCTCTTTTTCACTGATTTGTTTTGTTATTTTTCTATTATTTTATCGTTGTTCTCTATACCTAGGTTCGATTTCAGTGTTTAATGGTACTTCTGTTCCAAATTTGAATTCCTAACACTCCCCTAAAGCTGGAACATATATACTATATGCGTGGAGCTTGTTACCTATAAACTCAATCTAATTGCTGTATAGTTGTTTCTCAAAGGAAGTATGTGTTGGACATTTTCGAGGAAACTAACGAGTTGCGTTGTTTTTTGCAAAGGAAGTATGCATTAGACATTATTGAGGAAACTGACATGTTACATTGTAAAACTTTTGAGTCTCTTATAGATCCTAATGTTGAACTTCTCATAGGACAGGAGGGCCCATTTACTCATCTAAGAAGGTACCAGAGACTTGTTGGTAAGATAAATTATATGTACATTCAGATTCAGATATATTTCATTTGTTGTTTCAATGGTGAGTCAATTCCTTAGTTCTCCTTTTGATTATCTGCTATTTCATTGGTTGTTTTGTTTCAATGGTGAGTCAATTACTCAAATAATAGTGATAGGTAACCCAAGGTCCAGTCATTGAAAGTGTTTTGCTGATCGTCAACATGTGAAGAAGTAACCAAAAAATACTTGTTGGGATCATTAATGCTTATCACTCATTTTCGAACCAAAATTTGTAGCAGCTGGTTCTCCAAGGTCGTATACTCTATCTTGCTTCCTAACAACTTCACAATCATACATACCATGTCTTTATTGCTTGAATTCTCTTATCTTCCTTCATTGAAATGTGGAATTATCAACACCAGACTATTAACCAAGAAAGTATGTGTTTCTATAATTCTTGCAAATAGATAAACTTGCTCGTTTAATTACAAAGAGGGACACTTATTTATTCTTGCAAATAGATAATTTTCCACTTTTAATTACCAAGAAGGAAAATTATAAATATAGATGGTTCAAGAGAAGAGAAGAAGGACGTAACATTTTTCATTTCTCTTCTCTGCTAGATATTATATTTTAATAGTTTGTTTTGGCTTTATGCTTTACACGTGTTTCTGAATTTTGGTATTCAATCGGTCTGGTTTTACAGGTATGGCTTTTGGTTTTAGTTGTTCTACCGGCAAGGTCACATATAATTATGTGATTTAGTAGGATACTTGACTTTGCTTTTAATTTGGATTCTACCCAGAAATGCTTGGACGGCAAGCAATTGTTAATCCTTGGCTTATTCTCTTATTGACTATATTTTTAATCATCATCTTTTAGTTGTTTTTTCTTATTCTCTGCTTTCATAGAACATGATTTTCTCTTGCTTAATTCTAATCTATGATTCAAACTACCTTGTTTCTTCCCATACATAAGTCTTTTTAAAGTCAAAACTACCCGCAACTCACTATTTGTTTACGGTTGTTTTCATCTTGAAATATTGGTGTTAATTTGAGAATTATTTTTGCCTAATTTCTATTTATTGGATCAATTTGGGCTAGTTTACTTTCTATCGGCCTTGATATTCATAATAGGGCTTGGTTCAGATGGTGAGCCTCCATTAACCTTTACGAGGAAAGGATTATCTGTAGGAAGCACGGTTGCATGTTTGACTTTTACAGTAAGATGCTTTCTGCATTCCCGCTGTAACTTTTTATTTACTCTGTTGCATGTTTGAATCTTTCTAAAACATTATAACTTTTTCTTTTTTTTATGATTCTGACTTCTAAGAATTTGGTCCACATTTCTTTGGTGTTTCAAAGTGAAAGTTTCTGTCTCACAACCACAACACCTGAACAACTAGCATCTGCTTTGCGATGGTTTATACTTCCTCTGAGATACATAGGCGTATCTGTATCAGAAATTGTGCTTACCCTTTTACTGTCATTGAGATTAATCAGTCTAGTTTTTGACGAGGTAAGAATTAAAAAGAGTAAGGTGTTCAACATACATACAAAGTTCACGAACATAGTTTTAATCTTAGTTTGTTATATAAATAGCTTGATTCAATTGTTCCAAAAGAAAAATGTGTAATTACAAAGAAAATAAAATAAAAAATGATTTCATAGAGATCTTTTAGCTTTCATTTGTTTTTATGTCTGAGCAGCGAAGAAGTCTATTTTGGTTGTAATTAAATGATCGTATAACAGTTTTACCTTTTTTTTATTGATGACCATTTACAAAATTGAATGGAATGTTAACATTTTTTTTTTGTATATCAGGAGTGTTCTAAAGGATCCACTTAGCTTGCTGTAACTCTCTGTCATATTGCAAGAAATTAGGATTTTGGATGTTGCAGTATAGTTTATACGAATGATAATGAACTAGAAAAGATAAGTATAACTGGTTTTATCTCAATAGGATGCGTGCATGTAAATAGAGCTGTAAATGATAACTTACTGGTTTTTATAAGTTTGAGGTACATTGGAAGGAATTTCAAATGATATTTTGACTGATTAAATTTTCATTTGCTACAGATCATATAATTAGATTCAGCAAAAGGAATAAGCAACATACATTTTCAGAAAAGACCAGATATTAACTACTTTCACAAATTGTGTTGACCCCCTTACGCTAGATGTTACTTTAAGTACAATGCATAATTTTAAGAGGAAGAGAAATTTAACATTCCTGCAGCAACTTCAATCAATAGTTATAACCCCGTTTTATGCTATTTGGCTTAAGTTTTTTATTTTCTTTTACTGTAATAATTTAATAGCCGAGTTATTTTGTAGTAGGTCTGGACATTGTTATGGGAATTGTATCTTGTAGGGTTAATTGGAAACAACTAATTGTTATGGAAACAATTGATAGTAAGTAAAGATTGCTAGCTTTTCCTCCTGTTTCCAGGAATCATAAAAAATTGTTCTGTTTTCTAGTCACTTACTATTTTCCAACCTACTAGATAGATGATGGGTATCATCTCGATAATGGCTGTGTATAAACCTCATTTACATTCTATAAGTTTCACATTTGATTGGGAGAAATTGTGTAGTCATTAGAAATCGATAAAAGAAAAAACTTATCCTTACATGCCTGTTTGTGTATTTCCATGATAAGGTCAATTAAACCGGTAATTAACACTGTGCACTGTACCTTCTTTTAAAGGACCAAGAATTCCGAATTAACCAAGCTTTAAGCATGCAGGTTAATCATGATTTAATGTGGTGGGTAGTTTGGGTTGGAAAAGCCATATAGAACTGAAACTTTTTTTATATATTGAAAATTGAATTTCTGATAGACTTAATTATTTTACTTGAGTTGAGATATTTCCACATTGTAATTTTTTTCTGTAATTTTATATTATACTTTATATGACTTTGCAGTTTTCTTTAACTATTTCCGTCGCTTCTTCAAAAATATTTTCAGCCATGCAGAGCAAATTTCTCAGGTTTGTCAAAAATCTACAAGTTTTTTCCTTCCCTTTCTGCCTTGTCATTGTTGCTTGAAGTGCATCAACTTTTATCATACTCAACTCATTTTAGAACTGCTGAATATCATGAAAAGTAATACCGGTTAGAAGTTTGTCAGTGCTGATTGCTTAAATTGAACTGTACGTTGATTTCATCAATAATGCGGAGTTTGAGAAAAAAATACTTTCATTCATATACAGATATTTTGGTGCTAATTTTCTGTTTGCATCTATTATCATCATGAATGAACATTTCATAATTTATCTTCTGATAGTGTGACATAAAATACTGCAGGCTATGATAGCTAGGTTTTAAAGGGGACGTTCAAACTCACAAAATTTACATCTTGTCAGAATCATCTTTTTGGATGGGAGATATTGTAAGTTTGTTGTGCTTGTCAGTTGTCATCTTAGCTGCTCTCATGTCTGAGTACTACCTTGTCCATTGACAGAGATTCACTAGTTTTGGCACTGGTAAGAACAATTTTGAGTTGACATGAGTATGTTTTGTATATAATCATGTCATTGGAGCTGCTTCTTTACTATTGAGTAACCTTGTAGGTATTGTATGCAGGTTCTTGACATGGTTTGTGATGAAAAGGCTACTTGGAAGCTTTCTTTGAGAAGTGTCTCAATGGATTGCTTCAAAGTTGAAACCAAATGTTTGAACTATTTGCTTTTAGAGGTCAGACAAGTCCACATAGTTGTCTTATATTACACAATACATAGGAAGTGCTTTGTGGATGACAGACGGTCTCTTTGATATCAAAGTTCTCCCAAATAAGCGTGCCAAGGTTTTAGAGTCAAAAAGGGGTCCAGATGTCAGTCCTAGGATTGGGGCTTGTAACGAGTCCGGTGAAGTTCACTCTGAAAATTGTTGTGTTGAAGCTTTTGGGCCAGAGTGTTCAAGGCCTAGCAACTTTTGATGAGGCTTGTTTATTAGCTAAAGCCTCAAAATCAAAAAAAGAAGAAAATGCAAGATGTTAAAGATTTGGGGGAACATACACTGTTCAAACCTTCCTTTTTTGCATGTCTCAACACTAAACTCAGTTCTAGCATTCCGCTTCGTGATCCTTGTCCAAGGAGAGATGATAAAGTTATTCAATTAGGGGGTTCCTTATCACACTGTGAGTCCATGACGGACTCTGATGTTGCCCAATGTAACCTGAGGTTCTTCTGAATTTGGTTGTCAGTGGATTCATGAGAGATTCTCTTAAATTAGGAATTGTTTGTGCAGAAAGTGAAGACAAGGATATTGAAGATATGGAGATTAGAGAAGAAGGAATGGTGGCAAGGAAGGCGGGTTCAAATACGATTCAATGATTATAGTCACCTTGAACATTAGAGGAGGCAGAAACTGAATCAAAAGGAAGAGGATAAGTTACTTGATTCAACCGGGGAAAGTGGATATTTGTTTCTTGCAGGAAACAAAGCTCGTGGCTTTTAATGCTAGACTAGTAGAGGAGTTCTGGGGATTCAAATAGGTGGATTGGTCTCATTGTGATTTTTTCGGGGCGTCAGATGGCTTGGTCATTTTGTGGAGGAGGAATGTTATCAACCTTATTTGTAGCTTCAAATGGGAAGGATTTGTGGGGATCAAAGCATTTTGGAAAGATGTGTACTACAATTTCATCAATGTATATGCATATTGTAACTATGTTACTAGGAGGTTAACTTGGGCCAACATCTTACGGTTGAAGAGCTCTTCGGTGGAGGAGGAATGATGTCTAGGGAGAGACTTTAACACGGTTTTATTCAAGGAGGAAAGAATAGGTAGAGGTTTGGGGAATAGAGATAAGGGTAGTGAGGAGTTCAAGGAGTTCGTTGAAGAAATGGAAGTTATCGATTTACCTTCGGTGGGGGAAAAGTTCACTTGGTTCGGTGGAAATGGTAAAGTCATGAGTATACTAGATAAATTCTTCCTATCTGAGAAGCTTGTGACATATTGGGAGGTGATGGGCCCAATTGGTGGGTAGGAGGGAGCTTTCAGATTATAGTCTGATTTGGTTGAAATCTGGAGGGTGTGATTGGGGACCTAAACCTTTTAAATTCAATAATAGTTGGTTCAAACATAATGATTTTTCCAAATTTGTGGATGAAGAATGAAAGCACATTGTTATATCGGGAAGAGGGGATTACTATTTATACGAAAAGTTGAAAAGACTCAAAAGAGAGACTTAACGTGTGGAACAAGGAGACTTTTGAGTGGATTGACTTGAAAGTGGAGGATAAGGTAGATGAGTTGAATGAATTGGATATGTTCTTGGTCAATAACATTAATGGTTCGGTTGCTAAAGAAACTGAAGATAGAACATTGGCTAGCGAAGAGATTAGGAGATATCTTGAAATGAAGGAGGATATGTTTAGATTGAGATTGAGTCAAAAGTGGTTGGAAGAAGGTGACCAAAATACTAGGTTCTTTCATGATTCTTTAAAAGAAAGGTTGGGGAGGAATGCTATTAGTTTGGTGGTTACTCCTAGGGGTACAATGGAAGGAGTTTTGGAGGTTAAAATCGAAATAAAGAGGCACTTTGAGAATTTCTTCAAGGAATCTTGTTTTTCAAGGCCTATTCTGAAAGGGATAACTTTTAGTAGGTTGGAAGATTGGGACATATAGGGGTTGGAACTATTTTTTTCCGGAGGATGAGGTTAAAGAGGCGGCTTGGAGTTGTGATGGGAATAAAAATCCCGGGCCGGATGGTTATACTTTAGAATTCTTTAAGAGGAATTGAGGGGTGGTTAAGGAAGATGTCATGAGATTTGTCTAAGACTTTCATTCGAAGGTTATCCTTACTAAAGCCTGCACATTATATTTCATTGTGTTAATTCCAAAGATGTCGAATACTCAACTTTTGTCGGAGTATAGGCCGATATGCCTTGTTGGAAGTCTTTACAATATTATATCAAAGTTTTTGGCCGCTAGAATCAAGAGGGTCAATGGAAAGATTATTTCGGCTAAACAATTAGCGTTCATAAAAAATAGGAATATTATGGGTGAAATTTTAATGGTTAACAAAATTCTTGACTTGGCTAAGAGGGAGAAGAGAAGATGCTTGGTTTTGAAGGTGGACTATGAGAAAGCTTATGGTAGTGAGTTGAAATTTTTTGAGATACTTGCTTTCTAGGATGGGTTTTGGGGTAAAATGGCTAAAATGGATGGAGGCGTGTGTAACACCTCATATCTATCCAATAAGTTATATAAAATCAGAGTTACAAAATTTTCATCAAACAAATAGAATGTTACACTTTCAACTTAGAAACAATGACATTCAATCACCTATAGTTCATATATATAACACATAAAATTCGGATGAACTGATAATAACCTGTTTAGTCTTTAAAAGTAAAACAACTTTCGTTGCTACGCAGTAGATTCACAAATTCAACTAAAAGCACCATAATATCTTGTCCAACTCAAAACGGCTTTAAGACAACAAGTCTTTAATGAAAACAACTTAAAAATTCAGTAACATAACAAAAATCAACAATAAAGAAAACATGCGTTCATCCCTCCGAGTGCTACGTATCAGAGCGACAACACCGACTCGAATTAACGAAGGTAACAACTATCCTTCTTGATTACCTGCACATTATCAACAGAGGACAACATTCAAACAGAAGGGGTGAAATATTGAACCATATAATTGAGTATATGATAAATAATTTATTAGATTAGATTATATAAAATCACCACTTCACAATTTTCAATCAACATCAATCATCACAAGTCAACAACACAACATGTTAAATATGCAACACGAAATGCGACTCGTTACAATGCACATGTATGTGGTATAAATGGAGCAAAACTCACAACTTAGAAATCTGCCAATTAATAGAGACATCAACAAGACATAAGTCTTCAACTTAATTTGCCAATCCAGGCCAACATACCGAGCGTCAGCTCCAACTTGATATGCTATGTATGCGATCCAATATGAATGTCAGGATAGCAACAACAAAATTTCATAGCAACGTAACAACAAACCAACATTGGCCATAAGTCTACAACTTAATATTTTGTCCATAAATAGAGGCAATAACATCACCCGCTAATTCACATTTTTCAACAAAGAACACAATACAACGAGTCAACAAAAATTTATTATAAATAAACTGCGTAATTATTCGGACTATTACGACTATTTTCGGTTAATTAATTATCGGTTAAAAGTTCTATTATTTTTACTTACAAAACTTCTACAATATTATTATACTAATAATACTAAATTATTATTATTATTATTAATTATTATAATTATTAAAATATTTATATATTAGCAATTTGGAAACGTTAACCGTGTGTATATATATGTCAAATTCAACTACAGTACCTATTATATATATAGCTTGAAAACGTGAATTCTCATACTAATTTATGATGCACCGCACAATAGCTATCAATTGCTAAGACCATTTTAACTATAATACTATAATATTATAATACTACAATTTGAAAGTTGAATCACTTGGAATTGATGATGCAGTAATATTGGTATCACAAGCAGACTCAATTTTTGATAGCTAAACCATAAACAAATGCCACTTCTATTTAAGAGGTATTTTGTATTATAATTTAATCCGCAATTTCAACAAATATATAACACACCGACATCTTACACTAACAACTCTAAACATGTTAGAATTACACAAAATCAATAAAAATATAATTCTTAATAACCCAAAACAACTTTGACAACTCTATTGACAGTTCTATTGACAACTCTAACAACTCTATTGACAACTCTAACGAAATTGAATATAACTCAAATTATCCAATTAATTTAAATATTTAATTTTTAAATATTATATTAATAATATCTAACATTATTATTATTACTATTAATTGTACTAATGAGAATTATATATATTATTAAATCTAAAACACGATTCTCCGCCGTTAGTGTAGCGTAATCAAATGCTATCAAATTTATGGACTTTTCATTAATTTCAAAACACATACATATACGACGCTAATGTTCATTATGCTATTTATTATTTCGCTACCGTGGACAACATTCACTACATCTTATCAAGATATTACTATGAAACATTTTATATATAGCTATCATATATGAAAAAGAACAATGGAAATTAAGATAGATTAACTATCAATAATTCAATTCCAAACACAATTAATCATCACATATCCAGGATTACTCATCAAAATCTAACAATATCAAAACCATAAAAATTAGGGGTTTCAATCTAAACATGATTCTACCAATTAATATACTATTATAGAGTCAGAATCTCACTCTTATCTTGGATTGAACGTTGCTCTAACTTTTTGATTGCACCTAACTTTGTCCCCTCTTTGCACTTCTATGTATCTCTTCCAAACCCTTATTCCTCTTTCTCTCTACTGATACTTCTATACTTCTTATTATTTCTAAAATAACTAATATAATAATATTATCATTCTATTATTCTTATTTTGTCTTATTGAGCTTAAATTTCTACACATCACTTTCTACTACACCTGACATTAAAATAAGCCCACATAATTAATAATAGTATTATTCAATATTAATCCTATAACTTAATCAACTAATTAATTCAACTAAGAACGAAACAACTTTAATCAATATTTCACAACTTCAAAAATTTAATCAGAAAAATATTCAAAAATATTTAATTAAATAATTAATTACATATCGGGCGTTACAGTGCGTTTTTTTTAGTTCCATGGCGGTGATTGTCAATGGTAGCAACACAAAGGACTTCAAGGAGGAAAGAAGCTTGCGTAAAGGTGACCCTCATTCTCCTTTCTTGTTTGTTATTGTGATGGAAGGGTTAACTAAGCTGATGAAGAAGGCAGTAAATTTGAGAGATTTTAGGGGATTTCACTTCGAAAGTAGTGATTATGTGGATATTCTCCAATTTGCGGATGACACGATTATCTTTGAAGATGGTGGGAACGAAAATATATGGAGTTTGAAGGCCATCCTTAGACGCTTCAAACTCATGTCAGGTTTGAAAGTCAATATTTACAAAAGCAACATTTATGGAGTTAACATTAGTGATATGATGTTGTCTTTGGCGTCAGCTTTTTTGCCTCGTGGAGTTGGGGTTTTACCATTCAAATTTTTGGGGTCAAAGTGAGAGATAACCTGAGGAAAGTAGCTATGTGGAAAGATGTCATCACAAATGTAAGGATTAAATTTTCTAATGTGATGGAATGGAACTGGCACATGATTAACGAGGAGAATTCTATTTGGAGAAGTTTGTTGAATTACAGGTACATTAATACGTCGGTGAAGATGTTCGTTAATGACAAGAGGGTGTTAACGAATATTTATGTTTCATGTGGATCATTAATGATAGTGTATTGAGCATTGATAACCATGAAATGGACGATAAAGATTTGAGTACAGAACGATGATAAATATCTTTAATTTTTAACGATAAGTTATCCCCTCGGTTATTATGAAAATCGACATGATAGACCATTTAATTTACAAATAAAAAGTATAATAAAAAGAGAGGGTTCAATATTGTTTTTCCTCTTGGTTATGTTAAACTCTGAGGTAAGATGTTATTTAAAAAAATAAAACATGGTATGCATGCATTGGAATCATATCATTAGAATAATAACAATGATCATCTATATTCAAACTGTAATGTATCTTTTGGATTTTCAAGGAGGATTTTAACTATTTAAACATTTCAATTCCAATTCTCTGTGTATTGTTTCGTTGTTTATAAGTTTTTTCTATTTTCAACGTCTCATTTCCAATTCTCTGTGTATTATTTTCTTGTTTCAAAGTCTTCTTTTTTTAATTAAAAAATGGATGTAAACCTTTTGTTCATTATCAACGAAAAGTTTGTGGATTTCAATTATTCATATGGTTTTGATCTAAGGAGAGTTGTTAACAAACAAAGATTGAATGGTTACTTTTACATTTTAAATGGTCCCATCTAATTGATCTTGTTAAAGAGTTATATATATATGCCTCCGTAGTACCAATTAGTTACGATTAAATCATCCAATCTAGTGTCAATGGCTCTCATTTCTTCATTACACCATCACTAATTGCTATGAAAATAGAATGTGGAGAGTTTGGTAGTTGCGTTAAACATTACAGATTCAACGTCTACTCAACCCGGCCTTATTCGAATCTATGCCAACAGAGATAAGCCAACCAGTCCTGCTTCTCCATTACCAATTCTAAAATTTTGATTTCAACTTCTAGTGGTAAATTCCCACCTAAGAGAGAAACAACTGGAAACCCTTATTTGGTATGACAAGCATCTATTGTTATTTCTTACATACAACATCATAATTAATCTTCCTCTTACTATTTTTAACGGAAGTGATAAACAACTCTCGGGAGGAAACGACTTTCTTCATACCATATAGAAGAGTTCTTTCTAATTTTTTTTCTAAGTTAGGGATAGTTAGGAATAATGTTGAAGTTGAGTGGACTGAGAAGTTTAAATATGTGGAATAGTTAGAAATGATTTTCCTCATCTCTGTTGTCTTATTTTTTTATTATCAATAAAATATTTCCTTTTTTATTATTGTCTATTCTTGTTTATTGGTAACAATTTTTTTGAGAATCAATAATTAACAAAGAAAAACATGGAATTTGGAAAGACGCTGTAATACGGTGGGAGAAATGACTTTTGGTTTTGCGTTTAATTGTAAATGTTGCGGATAGCAATAGTCGTCACCGACTTTTCTTTTATCCAATAAAGGAAAGGGTGAAAAGAACAGGAAATACCTTTGAGAATTTTCTGAGTAAGGGGGATATGTTATGAAAAGAGAAGGTGTTAGCACCATTTTCATCCGTAGTTATCTACAGACTCTTAATCACTAACTCACTTTTGAAAATACTTAGTGAATGTGTAAGTTTGAAAATATTTTGAAAATGCCTAAGTTCAACAACTTTGTAATGATTCTCGTATCAGTTGAGAACACATACAAAGTGTTTGTTTGAAAATATTTTAGAAGAGAAGTGTATTGTGTAAAAAATGTTTTGAAATGTTCGCGAGCAAGCGATTAAAAACTATCTACCTACTTAAAAGTCTTTTGTTATTTTCCTTCTCCTTTAGATAGTGATATCCTATCATTGGTTAGTAGGAAGCTCTATAATTAGATGTTTTGAGGGACAAACATGTGTCATCATACAGTCATAAAGGCAACATATAAGGATACCTTTAGCAATTCAAAAGGACTATCATCATATATTCGTAGGCAACATCGAGGGACAAGATCATTTACCGAAGGCAGCATCGAAGAGTCATCGAGGGACTATGATCTTTATGATGATTTTTAACTGAGGGTCTTTGCTAATGGTATCCCTATGTTCGAGGGGAATGACTGTTTTTCGAAGGCAATAAGTGTAGTCATCCTAGAGGTGTGTGTGTAAGAAGTGATTTTTTTTCGGTTAATTTTGTCTTGATTAGGTTTACTAGCATTTGATTATTATTTTGCCATACAATCCTATTTAGCTAACAATTATATAACGATCAATAAACCAACCATCTTGAATAAATAGAATATCCTCCTTCTCCTTTAGGTGTCGAGTCAGGACTCTGTCTTTGTATTCTGACATACTATACTTTTCCTTCCAAGCATCACTTTCAAACTCAATTCTAGCCAGATTTTCCCGACACTCTTTCATGTTCTCAATAGGAATGACACTAGATGACGATGTAGCAACATGGAATAAGGGTTTCTCGGGATAATAAGACATCTTGAGAACACAAGCCCTAACACGAACCTATTGAAGGTAAGGCTCCAAAGAAACAACACCTCTGTGATACGGTGGGAGAACGGACTTGAGGTTTTTGCGTTTTATCGCAAATGTTGCGGTTAGCAAGAATCGCCACCGACTTTTCTTTTATCCAAAAGGAAAGGTGGAAAAGCACAGGAAAGACCTTTGAGATGTTTTCTTGAGTTCGAGGGGTAGATTATGAAAAGGGAAGGTATTAGCACCCTTTTCATCTATGGTTTTCCATGGGCTCTTAGTTACTTGCTTAGATCACTTGCTTTTGTTGTTTGAAATTGTGCTTTGTGTGGTTTTGAAAGTATTTTGTGAAAGAGGCCATTCATTTAGGCAATCTTTGTAATGATTCTTGTTCGTAAGAATGTATACAAAGATGTTTGTCTTTTGAAAATGTTTTCAATGTTTGTAAGATGTTTTTGAAATGTGTGTGTTTGTTTCGAAAATAGCAAGGATTATTGTTTTGAAATAGAGCAAGTAACTAGAAGTAATCTACCTACTCAAATGTCTTTCTTATGCATTTTCTATTCCTTTGACAGTGTTGTCTTACCATTGATTTGGTAAGCAACCCTATCTTTGGATGTAAACGGGACGGGCGTGGGTCATTGTATAACCATGATTAGCAATGTTTGCAAAGTATCTTAGCATTTGGAGGGACCAAGATCATTTTTGTAAGACAACTTTTGAATAACGTCATCGAGGGACTATGATCTTTATGTTTGTTTGTTTTGCCAAGATACTTCGCATGCGTAATATGGCCATTTTTGTTTTAGGCAACCAAGTGGAGAAACCCTAAGGATGCTTGTGTGCAAGTGTATCATTTTTCATGCTTTGATTTTATCTTGTATTTAGGGTGTTCTATTTTGCTTTGTTTTGATCTTGTCATACAAACCCTAATTACTAATCATGGCATATAAAGCGATAAATCGCGTAATGTAAATATTTCTAAGCTATTACAACAATTTATGGGAGGGGGGAATACAAATTTGAATGGGGATTTGCAAGAATGTAAACCTAAATAAATTATTACAACCAAATCGAATTTGTGCGAATTAGAATAAATACAATACAATATTTTAAAAAATGCAATGCAATGTACATGTAAGAAAAGATTTTTTATGTTGTTTTTTATGTAAAAGAAATTTTCATCTAAACCTAAAAATGTAAGGAAAAGGAATTAATTTTTAAAAGGGGTTTAACCCTAATATTTATTTTTTTAAAGAAAATAAAGTTCTTATATGTATTATTTTATGTATTTCTTGTATTAAAATAATAAATAATATTGTGATAAAAGTATAAAATTTTTATATATGCAAGAATAAATATTTATAAGTATGAAATGAAAAATAAATAAATAAATATATTTTAATTATATTTTACAAGTTTATTAAGAAAATAAATGATATCTTATTAAAATAAAATATATTTTTATGTGAGAAATAAATTAAAAATAAAATAAAAATGCAATATTATTAATTTATATTTTTAGGATTTTTTATGCATCAAAGAAAATATTTAATATATTAAAGATGAAAATAAATAAATAAAATTAAAATGCAAAAATAGTTGGGAAAGGGGGTGATGTAGAAAAAACTGGCAGTAATGTTAGCAAAAATCCTGACCCAAAAGACTAAGCCCAACCTGCAAAAATAGCAAAATGGAAAAGAGAAAAAATATGAAAAATCACAAAAGTAGCGCCCAGGTTCGAACCCAGGACATGGGTCTCACCAGTGCGCTACTTTGCCACTAGGGTGGCTATACATCCATTGTCTTAAGGAAAGCAAAAATAATATAACCCAAAACAAGTCCTTGCCCTGTACTTCATCTTCTTCCCCAAGCTTGGCCAGACATCCTGTAACTCTCTCATACTTCCATGAAAATGAAAACTCATAACATGAAAGTTGTGGTATTTGAACTCACGATTCCAACCATATAAGTTATGTGAAATAACAATCAAAGATCAAAGAGGATTTTAACAGTCCTAAATTTTAACCTAATATTTTCAAAAATTTCAAGTTCCAAATTCTTTCAACTCAAGTAAAATCAATGCAAGATAAAGATATGTACAGTTTCGTTGCAATGAGGGCTACATTTTTTATTCACAAATCGTGGCCTATGGTTGCCTGTACAAGGAGATAGAGTTTGAGATTTTACCTTCTTCAGTTGGAATCGTGTATGGAACTGGAGTGAGTTTGATGGAGGCCTGATGCTTGCTCGAGCTTCCTTGAACTTCCCTGAATGTATTCCAACCCTTTCTTTGCTCTGAGAGTGCCTGAAACTCCTTGGCCAAGTCAAACTGCAAGCTCTGAAGGCAACAATGGCAGATGATGAAAAAGTGGTTACAGAACAGGGATGAAGGTCTGGATTAGTTTGATATCAAGTAGGTAAGATGTTTTGATGATCAAGAAAGGAAACGCACGAGCCAAATGGAAGATGGATATGCTTATGCCAAAATTGCAAGTTTGGACAAATTTTTGGTGTTTTTCTGCTTGGGAGTGTTTCAGGCCTTAACCAACCGTGTTTTGTGTTGTATAATATTTGTATATTAGTATTGAATTGGTTTCATGTCAACCCTCTAACAGTTGTGCCAGTTCTAGCCTTTTTGCAACTTTTCTTGCATTTGAAGTAAAGTGAAGGGACAATGCTTGCCATGCTTGTACTTGCTCTCTTAGGGTTGATATAAGCTTGTACAATTTGCCTTAGACCTGTGAGACTTGTATGTACAATGGAGACAAGTGCAAAGCTCAAGAATTGGAAAGTAGCAAAAGTTGTGCTTTTCCAAAATGGCAATGGTCACTTTATGCCATTTATGGAATTGCAACTTGGATAATGGTTCTAAGGCATGGATCAAAGCTTTGTAAACTGAGTAAGCATTTAATTAAGGAGTGAGGAACAAGTTTGGGACCTGTAAAGCATGGATTAGGCAGCATAGGTATTGATTGCAACTTTGTTCTTCATGAAATGGCTTGGACAAAAAGTGAGAAATTGCCAACTTCATCTCTTCTATTCTCCCTACTCAAAAATAATCTTGAGAAGTTCTTGGATATTTTGGAAAGCTTGTAATGTACTCTATAACTCATATTTGAAATTCATTTTGAGATACCTCTTGGAACTAGGTGAAAAATTTCCATGAAGTTGGGTCAAAAACTTGTCTAAAATAGGGCAAAATTTTACTAAGTTATTTAGTTCATGACCATGTATTCATAAATTTATATCTTGAGATCCAATCATCTTTAGGGAAAAGTGTGTGAAGCAAAGTTGTAGGTTTCATGGAGGTATACAACTTTCATGTTGGGAACTTTCTTTGAATCATTATGCATCATGGTGAAAAAGTGGCCTAAAGTTGAGAAAAAATAAGAAAATTTTCTATACTTAGAAAATTTCTAAGTTAAGAAAATTTTCAAACTTAAACCCTAATTTTCAAACTTGGATTTCTTGATGAACAAGCTTCACATTTTGAAATGTTTTGATGGATTGTGATCCTTGGCACTTGATTTTGACCAAAAAGTCAAAGTTTGACTTTTCAGTGTACAATTGACTTTTGATCAGTTGACTGCAAATTTCATCTGTCAATCCAATGATATTGCAATGTTTTGAACCATGCCATTAGGTCAAGATGATGCCATTGAATCCTTGAAATCATGCTTTAACTCAATTGGTCATTTTCTAGGTTAAAAATCAGAAATTGCCCTTCCTCAGTCAAAACCCTAATTTTGACCATTTTGCCCTTTTGGTGATTTGACCAAATTTCTTGAGGAATTATGATCCAAACTTGACCAAATGATACATATAAGTTTAAAATGTTGATGTTGGTCAAAAATTATGAAGTTTGTCTGTAAATTGGCCATGGTTGACTTCTTCCCCAATACAACTGATTTTTAGGTCAACTGTCCAATTGATTGATCAAAAATGTGATTCAAGGCTTGAAACTTGTCATGAGTGATCTTAAGGATCCATAATGATGTTTGAAAGTAAAATGAAGCATTGATAGTCCAAAAATCCTTGTGCAAACTCAAACCCTAATTTTGGGTTATTAGTGCAAGATGAGATGTCTTGAGCTGACCAAACCCTAATCCAGTCTTGATTCACAGGAATCTTGTGAGAAAAGTCTTGATAAATGAGAGGGCACATTTTGGGGTACAACAGCTGCCCCTGTTCAATCTTCTTAGACCTGAAGAGTTAGATTGACGAGCATTGCCGTTCGTGACTCGAAGGTGAAAGATGATTGGACACTAAAGTGCCCATAAATTTGCACTCAACGATGTGTAGTTGAGGGAATAGGCTTAAAGATGCCATTTGGAGAAGTTATAGAATCTTGTTGGAGATGGGCTTGTAGATGCCATCCAAGAATGTTTGTTGGATTGTAAATTATAAGCTGAAAGAATGAGTATCAGAATGGTGTCCGCGTCTGGAACGTATCTGAGCTATATCTAAACTTGAAATCTGAATGAGTATCAGAATGGCATCTGTATCTGGAGAGTATCTGCATTGTATCTGAGCTTGAAATCTGAATGAGTATCAGAATGGCATCTGTGTCTGGAGCGTATCCATACTGTATCTGAACTTGAAATCTGAATGAGTATCAGAATGACATCCGTGTCTGGAGCGTATCTGAACTGTATCTAAACTTGAAGTCTGAATGAGTATCAGAATGGCATCCGTGTCTGGAGCGTATCTGAACTATATCTGAAAGCTGAATCTGAATGAGTATCAAGATGGCATCCATATCTGTAGCGTATCTGAACTGTATATGAATGAGTATCAGGATGGCATCCGTGTCTGGAGCGTATCTGAACTGTATCTAAACTTGAAATCTGAATGAGTGTGATACAATAGGAGAACTGGCTTGAGGTTTTGCATTTGTGTTTGCAAATGTTTCGGTTTAGCAAGAGTCGCCACCGACTTTTTATTTTATCCAAAGGAAAGGTCAAAAAGCACAGGAAAGACCTTTGAGATGTTTTCTTGGGTTCGGGGGGGTAGATTATGAAAAGGGAAGGTGCAAGCACCCTTTTCATCCTTGGTTATCCATGGGCTCTTAGTTACTTGTTTAGATCACTTGATTTTGCTTTTCAATTGTTTGAAATGGTGCTTTGTGTGTGGTTTTGAAAATGTTTTGAAAAGAGGCCATCGTTGTGGCAACCTTTGTAATGATTCTTGTTTGAATGTATACAAATGTGTATTGTCTTTTGAAAAGATGTTTCAATGTTTGATTGTTTGAAAGTTTGAAAGTTTGTTTTGGGAAATGTTTTGAAATTGTGTTGTGAGGTGTGTTTGAAAATAGCAAGGATGCTTTTGCAAGCTTTGATCAAGTAACTAAGAGTTGTCAACCCTATTTTACTCAAAGATCTTTCCTACACATTTTTAACCCTTTTGACAGTGTTGTTTTACCATTGCATTTGGTAAACAACCTTGTATTAGGATGTTAAACGAGACAGGCGCGGGTCATCGTATTGACCATGATAGCAATATTGCCAAGTATCTTTAGCAACTTTTTGGGGGACTAGATCATTTTTTGTATAGGCAACCAAGATAGCGTCATCGAGGGACTATGATCTTTTGTTTTTTTGTTTTGCCAAGATACTCAACATGCATAACATGGCCATTTTAAAGGCAACAAGTGGATGAAACTCTAGGAGTGCATGTGTGTATTGTGTTGTCAATTTACATGCTTTTTTGTCTTTGTATTAGTCAAGCTATTTGTTTGATTTTGGATTTTTGCATACAAACCCTAATCTCTAACATGGCATACTTGAAAATTAAAAATGCGCAAAATAAATCTACGACTATTACAATATTGATATGGGGAGGGGAATACAATTTTTGAATGGGGATTATTTTGCAAGAAATTAAAACCCTAATATTTACTATTACATCAAAATTGAATTCTTTGCACTAAATAATAAATGAACAATATTTAAACAAACAAATTAAATATGAATATGCAAAATATTATAAGTATGTAAAAAATGTTTTTGTTTATTTTTATGTTTGTGAAAATAAAACATTTAATGTATTAAAAAGGAAAATAAAAAGTTATTTTTTGTAAAGGGTAGAAAATCCTAATTTTCTTTTAAGAAAATATATTAATTATATTATTTATGTATAATATAATAATAAAATAATGAAATATGTACAAATGTCAAAAAAATGAAAATATATTAGAAAAATATCATTTTTAATAAGGGTGGAAACCCTAGTTTTTGTTTTAAGATAATATATACTATATTATTTATTTTATGTACAAGAAAATAAACATAAATATATACGAAGATATTTAAGAAATAAAAACATGTGGAAAAATATTATTTTATATGTATGAATAATAAAATGAAAAAAAATATAATATCTCTAAAATATTTATTTGTTTTTTATTAAAGAAAATAAAAATATATACTAATTAATAATTATTTTCATGGTAGAAAAATAAAATAAAATATAAAAATAAATGTGAAAATTTATAAAAATATTTTTGGTATTTTTTTATGTTTAGAAAATATAAAATAAAATCAGAAATGAAAAATAAATAGAAAAATATAAAAATATAAAGAAATGGGCCAAGGGGGTGCAGTCAGCAATGCAGGGGGTGCCAAAAACAAGAAACAAAGGCCCATCCCAGTTCCAAACTTCATCTTCAACCTTTTGTTCAAAATACGCGCGCCTGTACAAAATGTCCAGATCCTGCATACGTGCTCTAATGCAAAAACTCATAACATCAAAGTTGTAGCATTTTTCAAGACGATTTCAACCATATAAGAAACTTAACCTAACTCTCAAAGACCAGAGAGAATTTCTCTGGCCCTAATTTTTAACCTAACTTTTTTAGGAAGTTCATGAATCAAATTCTCTTAACACGTTTAACTTAAATGAAAACTGAGCATATGTACAGCTTCAGGACTATGAGTACTACATTTTTTATTCACAAACCTAAGCCCAATGATTCCTAAATAGAGAGATAATAAGTTGAAAAATACCTGTTTCAGTTGAACACGAATATGGCAATGTGGAGCTTTTCAGTGAGGCCTGAAGTGCTTGGGAGCTTGCTTGAACTTCCTCTGACCTTCCCCAATGCCTAGCTTGCCTTGGATGTGCTTGAACAAGCTTGTAGAACTCAACCTACACAAGCTGAAAACAGAAATGGTGAAGCTTGCAAATGGAGTTACAATCACTTCCTAATGGTTGGGATAACTTGGATAGGTTATATGGAAGGTGTTTGAACAGGTTTGGGGCAAAACGCACGAGTGGTTTGTGAGATAGAACTCAAAGTGCAGAAGCTGCCCTGTTTTGCAAGAGGAAGGTGATTTTGTGTTTTGGAATGTTTGAGGACTCAATGACTCGTGTTTCTGGCTCAATGGAATGTGTAAAACTTGTCTCAAAATCTTGCAAGGGTTGGTTCTAACAGATATGCAAGTTGTGTTGTTGTTGACAAGTTTCTTGTATTTTAAGCAAAAGTAAGTAATGATGCAAGACAAGCCTGTACAAGCTATCTACCAGCTTACACTTTGTGATCCTGGCCCCTCAAGTTTGTGGATATTGTTTGCTGTACAAGATTTTGGTTCAAGGCTCAAGAATGCAATTTGACATAAAGCAAATTTGACAAAAATGGCAATGTTGCCTTTTTTCTATTTTTGGATTAATCTCTTGTGTAATCCTCCCATGATCAGAACAAAGCCTCAAACCAATGGATTTGCATTTAATTATTGAGTACGAAAGGGTTTAGGGACCTGTAATCAAGTACAAATAATGCTGGATGGAAGTTGCAACTTGTATCAACATGAAAATGCCATGGATCAAAATTGAGTTTTTGCCAAATTCAAACCTTCGATTCTCCCTAACCATAAATGATTTTGGAGAGTTCTTGGACATTTTGGAAAGCTTGTAACATGCTCTACAATCCATATTTGAAATGCATTTTGATACTCCAAGTGGAACTAGGTGAAAAATGGCCATGAAGATAGGTCAAAATCCTGCCTAAACTAGGGCAAAATTTCACTAAGTTAAAAGTTTCATGGACCCTTGTTCCAAAAATCATAACTTGAGATCCATGATTCTTTTTGGAAAAATTTGTGAATCAAAGTTGTAGACTTTGTGGAGGACTACAACTTTCATGTTGGAGATTTTGTTTGAATCCAATTGCATCATGGTGAAAATGTTGGGCAAAGTTGGGAAAAAATAAGAAATTTCATAACTTAGAAAAATTCTAAGTTATGAAAATTTTCAATCTTAAACCCTAATTTGCAAAATTAGGTTTCTTGATGAACAAGCTTCATGTTTTGACACATCTTGATGAAAAATGACCCTTGGCACTTGATTTTGGCCAAAAAGTCAAAGTTTGACTTTTCAGTGTACAGTCAAATTTTGATCAGTTGACTGAAAAAATTCACCTGTCAATCTAATGCATTTGAGATCTTTTGAATCTTGTGAATAGGTCAATATGATTCCATTGAGTCCTTGAATCCATGCTTGCACACAATTTTCCATTGGCTAGGTTAAAAATCAGAAATTGCCCTTGTGCAGTCAAAACCCTAAAAATGACCATTTTGCCCTTTTGATGATCTGATCAAATTTCTTGAGGAATTATGGTCCAAACTTGATCAAATGGTTCATATGAGTCTATAATGTTGATGTGGATTAAAAATTGTGAGGTTTGACTGTAAATTGGCCACATTTGACTTTTTTCCCCAATATAGCTGATTTCTAGGTCAACTGTCCAATTGACTGGGCAAAAATTTGATTCAAAGCTTGAAACTTGGTAGAGGAAATATTATAAGTCCAACATGAAGTATGAAAGTCACTTTGAGCATTGGAAGTCCAAAAATCCCTGTGCAAACTCAAACCCTAATTTAGGCCATCAGTGCAAGGAGATGTCTTGAGCAGAGCAAAACCCTAATCCTGTCTGGAGTTCAAAGAGTCTTGTGAGGGGAAATCTTGATAAAATGAGAGAGTAAATTTTGGGGTACAACAACTTCCCCTGTTCAATCTTCTTGAAACTGAAGAGTTAGATTGGCGAGTTTGCCTTTCGTGACTCGAAGGTAAAAGATGATTGGACACTAGAGTGCCCGTAAATTTGCACTCGTCAGAATGTAGTTGAGGCAATGGGCTTAGAGATGCCATTTGGAGATGGTAGAATCTTGATGGAGATGGGCTTAAAGATTCCATCCAAGACTTATTTGTTGAAAATCAGGAGAATGACCACCATAATGGTATCCGTATATGGACCGTATCTGAGTTGTATCTGAAGATTGGATTCGTATGAGCAAAGGAATGGCGTCCGTTCCTGGAGCGTATCCGAGTTGTAACTGTATTTGATTCTCGAATGAATATCAGAATGAATGCCGTGTCTGGAGTGTATCTGTATTGTATCTGAATTCTGAATGGGCGACATAGAAGCATCTGTGTATGGAGCATCTCTGGGCTAGGGATAAACTCCGAATGAGTGACAGAATGGAAACCGAGTCTGAAGCGTATCTGGACTGTATCTGAAGTTGAGATCTCTATGAGTAGCAGAATTACTTCCGTGTCTGGAGTGTATCTGAACTGTAATTGGGATCTAAATAAGTGACAGAATGACTTCCGTGTCTGGAGTGTATCTGAACTTGAAGTTGATAGTTGAATCTGAATGAGAAATAGAATGGCTTCCGTGTCTGGAGCGTATCTAGTCTGTATCTGATTGCTGAAGTCTGAATAAGTAGTAGAATGACCGCCGTGTCTGGGGTGTATCCATATTGTATCTTGACTTAAAATTCTGAATGAGTAATAGAAAGACCACCGTATCTGGTGTGTATCCATACTGTATCTGAATAAGAGATCCGAATGAGTAACATAATGACTTCCATATCTTGGAGTGTATCCGTACTGTATCTGAAATCTTTGAACATTTTGTTAAAGTTAGCTTTTAATCTTATCCTGAAAAGGGTAAAATGTTAGCTAAAACACAAAGTTATGTTGCATGACATGTATGATGCAATAAAATGTGCTTTATCAATGTTTATGATATATGAATGTAATGTATGCACATCTAAGCTGATTAGCTGTCTTGCCGAGAAAAAATAAATCCTTGATAGTCGGAGATAATGAAATCTTTGACTGCTGTCGGGGGAAATAAATCCTTGACTGTTGTTGGAGATCCAAAATCTTTGATTGCTGAGAATGAGAAATCCTTGGATCACTTGTTGGGGATAGAAAATACTTGGTGACTTGTGGGGATTAACAAAAACTTTGACAACTTCTGTGGGGATGTGAGAATCCTTCACGACTTTTCTGGGGAATAAGGAAAACTCTGACGATCTCTACTGGGGAATTAAAACCTGGAAGGCTTCAACTGGAGAAATGAGACCGAGAATCTTCGATCTGCTGGGAAATAACTCTGTGGGGAAAATGTTTATTATGTTGAAGAGTTCTCAAAGGCTTGGGCTGTATACCAATCTATTTAGGAATTATCCGAAGTTGTTGTCTGGTTTCCAAGATAACTTATAGGGGAATCTTCTGATTTTAAAACAAATCTCTGGGGAATTGGAGGAAACTAGATGGTCTTCCACCGGGGTTTAAGGGTTGAAGTTTTGGACTCCGTTGGGGAAGAAAGTTTCTTCTCCACTGAGGGTTTGTAGTTCAAAGTTTTCTGGCTCCGCTGGGGATTGAGAGTTTGGAAACTTAGTTCTGATGGGGATTTTGAAACTTAACTCCGCTGGGGATATGTATTTCAAGGCTTTAGCTCTGCTGAGGATTTCTCCTGGAATAGCCTAAAGACGTTTTCCCATATTTCCAATCTGTCAGTAATTATTCTTTCTCATTTCGTTTTATTTGTAAGCAGTGATTATATTCAAATGCATATGCTCATTTAATAAGTCATTGGACGTTTTCAAATAAAACACAAGTGTAAAAAGAAAGAAAAATAAATGACAAATAGTTTTCTGCACTTTGAAGTATCTTTGTATTAACTTTGTGTAAGTATTTTGTACAAAGGAGACAGACATCCTAGTAAGAGAATGTTGTCATAAAATTGAGAAAAATTTATACAAAGAAAGATGGCTATGTGTAACAATTCCATGGGGTTCCCATTATGCTATAGCCTTCGTAACTCTGAGTATCTTATCCATTCGTTACTTCGTCCGATGATGATTGGATTGATCAGAAGCTTGGAGCTTGTCCGTGAAGAGACTGTCCTTAAAGTGATCCGACGAGACATAGTCATACGCTTTAATTCCCTAACTTTTGCCTGGACCGCCCTTTCGGGTTTTCGATCCACCGGGAAACCCTTTTTTGCCCAAGTCGCCCTTTCGGGTTTTCAACTTGCCAGGTGTACAGGTTTTTTTTAATATTTATTTATCCCTAACTTTTGCCTGAACCGCCCTTTCGGGTTTTTGATTCACCGGGATGCCCATTTTTGCCCAAGTCGCCCTTTCGGGTTTTCAACTTGTCGGGTCGTTTATGCGTAGTATCTTTTGACTATGTCTGCGTTCGCAGGGTGCGGTAGGTCATCGCCGTCCATGGTGGTCAGGATCATTGCCCCACCAGAAAATATGTTTTTAATCATAAATGGTCCTTCATAAGTAGGAGTCCATTTGCCCCTGGGATCACTTTGAGGCAAGATGATCCGCTTGATTACAAGGTCCCCGACTTGATATACTTGTCTCTTGACTTTCTTGTTGAAGGACTTGATCATACGTTTCTGATACGCCTGACCATGGCAAACAACAGTAAGTCGCTTTTCGTCAATCAAGTTAAGTTGATCAAGTCGGGTTTGAATCCAATCATCTTCACTCAAACCAGCATCCTTCATGATTCTCAAGGAGGGAATCTGAAACTCGATAGGTAAAACAACCTCCATGCCGTATACCAAAGAAAAGGGTGTTGCCCCAGTTGAAGTGCGTTCCGTGGTACGGTACTCGTGCAGAGCAAACGGTAACATCTCATGCCAGTCCTTGTAGGTGACTGTTATCTTTTGAATGATCTTCTTGATATTTTTGTTCGCAGCTTTGACAACACCGTTCATCTTAGGCCGATAGGGAGATGAATTGTGATGTTGAATCTTGAACTGTTCGCACAGAGCGGTGATCATAGTATTGTTCAAATTTGTACCATTGTCAGTGATGATCCTGTCGAGGATACCATACCGGCATATGAGGTTCTGCTTGATGAAGCAGGCAACCACATTCTTTGTAACGGAGGAGAAGGAAGCTGCTTCGACCCACTTGGTAAAGTAATCAATGGCCACCAGGATGAAACGGTGTCCATTGGATACTGTAGGCTTGATCTCTCCAATCATGTCGATTCCCCGCATCGCGAATGGCCAAGGAACTGTTAAGACATTGAGAGGAACTGGAGGAATATGTACCTTGTCAGCATAGATTTGACATTTATGACAAGTACAGGAATATTGATAACAATCAACTTCCATGGTAGACCAGTAGTAGCTTGCCCTTAGAATCTTCTTAGCCATCGTATGACCACTTGAGTGGATGCCAAAGGTGACATTATGTAGTTCAGCCATGATCTGCTCAGCTTCAACCTTGTCCACACAATGGAGCAGGACACAATTAAGATTGCGCTTGTATAGGATACCATTGCTCAGAAAGAACTTGGCTGCGAACCTCCTTAAGAAATTTTTGTCGTTGACTGAAGCTCCTTCAGGGTATTCTTGTGCTTCGAGATACCTTTTGACGTCATGAAACCAAGTTCGGTCCACTACTTCTTCGGTATTAATCTCGTGACAATGTGCAGGTTCGTCCATCTGTTTGATGGTGATTTGAGGTGCCTCATTATTCCAATTAAGTTTAAACATGGAGGACATTGTAGCTAGCACATCCGCTAGATGATTCTCTTCTCGCGGGAAGTGCTCGAAGGTAATCTGCTCGAAGTGTGGTAACAATGTCAGGACATGTTCTTTGTAAGGGATGAGGTTTGGATGTTTAGTATCCCACTCTCCTTTGATTTGACTGATAACCAAAGCTGAGTCCCCAAATACAATCAATGATTTGATTCCCAAGTCAATAGAAGCCTTAAGACCAAAGATACAAGCTTCATACTTGACCATGTTGTTGGTGCAGCTGAAGCAGAGTCTAGCAGTGAAAGGTGTATGGCAACCTTCTGGAGAAATAAGTACCATGCCGATACCGTTTCCACGTGCGTTGGAGGCACCATCGAAGTACAGAGTCCATCGGGATCCTTGTTCAGGTTTGTCATATGGTCTGTTTTCTTCAATGTTGCTCAAAGTCATGATATCCTCGTCGGGAAAGTCGAACCTCATGGATTGGTAATCCTCGACAGCTTGATGGGCCAGATGATCGGCTAGCACACTCCCTTTTATAGCTTTTTGGGTTGCTTACTGTATATCATATTCGGTGAGGATCATCTGCCATCTAGCGATTCTTCCGGATAGAGCAGGCTTCTCGAAGATGTATTTGATCGGATCCATCTTAGAGATCAGTAAAGTGGTATGTGTCAACATATACTGCCTTAGCCGGAGAGCAACCCATACCAAAGCGCAACAAGTTTTCTCGAGCAGTGAGTAGCGAGTCTCACAGTCGGTAAACTTTTTGCTAAGGTAATAAATGGCATGCTCTTTTCGGCCAGACTCGTCATGTTGGCCCAGTACGCACCCCATTGAATTATCTAAGACAGTCAAATACATGATTAAAGGCCTTCCTTCGACGGGTGGCATCAAGATAGGAGGTTCCAGCAAATACTCCTTGATTTTATCAAAAGCAACTTGACATTCATCATTCCATTTAACCACTTGATCTTTCTTCAACAGCTTGAAGATTGGTTCACAGGTAGATGTTATGTGAGAGATGAACCTTGCAATGTAGTTTAGGCGTCCCAAGAAACCTCTGACCTCCTTCTCAGTGCGAGGGGCAGGAATTTCTTGTATAGCTTTGACTTTGGCAGGATCAACCTCGATGCCTTTGTTACTGACGATGAATCACAAAAGTTTACCGGACCTGACTCCGAAAGTGCACTTGTTAGGGTTCAGTCTGAGCTTGTACTCTTTCAATCTGACAAACAGCTTTTGCAGATGGTCGAGGTGTTCTTCTTCTGTCTGTGAACGGGCTATCATATCGTCTATGTAGACTTCAATCTTATGATGTATCATGTCATGAAACAAAGCTACCATGGTGCGCTGATAGGTTGCCCCGACATTCTTCAGTCCAAATGGCATCACTTTATAGCAGAAGGTACCCCACTGTGTAACAAAAGTAGTCTTCTCCATGTCTTCGGGGGCCATTTTGATCTGGTTAAACCCTGAAAATCCATCCATGAAAGATAATACCTTATGTTGAGCCGTATTGTCAACCAAGATGTCAATGTGCGGTAGTGGAAAGTCATCTTTAGGGCTAGCCCTATTTAAATCTCTGTAATCCATACACATTCTGACTTTGCCTTCCTTCTTAGGCACGAGCACAATGTTAGCAACCCATTGTGGATAGGAAGTAACAGCAAGAAAGCCAGCATTGAACTGTTTCATCACTTCAGCTTTGATCTTTTCAGACATGTCGAGCCTCATTCGGCGGAATTTCTGTTTGATTGGTGAACAGTCTTCTCTTGTAGGGAGTCGGTGAACCACAATATCTGTATCTAGTCCCGACATGTCTTCATAGGACCGGGCGAAGATCTCAACATATTCATTCAACAGCTGAACTAAACGCTCTTTGACACTTGGCTCTAGGTTGGCACCCACTTTAACCTCTTTTCTGTCTTCCTCTGTTCCCAAGTTGATAGTCTCTAACAACTCCTCGTGAGTTAGAATAAACCTCTCTTTCTATTGCAAAAGTCGAGCCAACTCTCCAGGCACTTCACAGTCTTCATCACCTTCGTATTCGGCATGATTGACCAGATCTTCAGAGTCACTGAAGGCCATAGCAGAATTGTTACCCATGGAATCCGGAGTGGATGGGTACCTGCGTTTTGTGAGTGTGGGTGTGTATAAGGGATAGCCATCTTTAAACAAATAAAATGTAAAAAGAAAGAAAATGAACACAAAAGTTTACATATGAAAACGTCCACGATTCATTAAAAATGGCATATGAAGATGAAAAATCAAACCCTTACAAATGGACCTATATGCCCCGGGTAAGGCATAAGGCAAAAAGTGTACGAATTGTTTAAAAATTATTACAGACCAACAAAAAATGTTCAAAAGATAAATTACTGATTGATGAAAGTAATGGGAACGAAGTCTTTCGCCTCCCAGTTGTTCAGTCCTCCTTCAATAGTTGGAAAGATCTAGTCTTCGAAATTGATTTCTTCTTCATCATCTTTTAAAGCATGAACTCCATGATGAGGGATTTTCAGTGGCGGTCCTCCAGCCCGGGAGAGACGCACAACCTTCTGACTAGCAGCAGTGAAACCCAAGCCGAACTTATCTGTATTGTAAGGAAAATCTGGCAATTGACCCCATACCGTGCTTCCTCCTTCCTTGATTACAACCTCTACATCTTTAACGGATGACATATGGGACACAGGTTTGGCAATGACGGGCAAATAGGTCATTGTCTTGGCTACCGCAACT
Organism: Vicia faba; assembly: GCA_948472305.1. Classification (NCBI taxonomy): domain Eukaryota; kingdom Viridiplantae; phylum Streptophyta; class Magnoliopsida; order Fabales; family Fabaceae; genus Vicia; species Vicia faba. The sequence goes on from OX451736.1 coordinate 1,618,192,429, forward strand.
TCAGGAGAAACCTCTTTAAAGTGCTGAAAGGGGGTCTCGATGAATTCACCATCTAATTCAACATAGCGGAATGAATTCAGGTGGCTTATCATATACTCCTCCTCGCCACGGACTGTCACAATTTTCCCCTGGACATGGTACTTAAGCTTCTGATGCAGGGTAGATGTAACAGCCCCAACATGATGAATCCATGGTCTTCCTAACAAGCAAGAGTAGGAGGGACGAATATCCATGACATAAAATGTGGAGTGGAAAGTTTCAGTACCCACTTTAATTGGGATGTCCACCTCCCCGTGGACCATCCGCTTAGAACTGTCAAAGGCTCTTACGATGATGTTGTTGGGCTTCAAAACTAAACCTTCACAATTTAGTCTGTCCAATGCTTTCTTTGGTAGGACATTTAAAGATGACCCGGTATCAACCAGAATGTGAGCAAGAGTGGTCCCTCTACACTCCACCGAGACATGCAGTGCATCATTATGCTTTCTTCCCTTAGACGTTAGATCGGCATCAGAGAAGCCAAGACCATTGTCGGCTATAAGGATGGCTACACACTCTTGAAACTGATCCGCAGAAGTTTCTTGAGGCACATGGGCCGTCTTCAGGAATTTGATCAAGGATTTGGCATGAGCTTCGGAGCAGAGCAATAGGGAAAGCATAGAGATTTTTGAAGGGGTTTGCCCCAGTTGTTCTACGACATCATAGTCGCTTTTCTTAATTATCTTTAAATCTCCTCCATTTCCTTTTGGGTGGTCTCGGGGATAACCAAAGTCTGAGCCCTCGTCCTGACGGGCGCTTCTTGGATCCCCTTACCTTTATCAGCAGTAACAGCAGAGGGTACGGCTTCAGGAGTAATAATTTCTTCAATAACTGGACTTCGTACAAATGTGTTGACGGGAACCTGAGTAACCTTGGGAGCACTTGAGGGTCCGAAGACTGCCCTTGGAGGAGCAATCTCCAGAGAGAAGATTCTTCCGCTGCGGGTGATCTTACTTGTCCCTGCAATATTTCCTACATCAGGAGTCTCTTCATCGGAACTTTCTTCGACTGATTCGATCTGCTTAACACCGTGGTAGAAAATCTCTCCTCCATAATTCCACGGTATTGTCTTGTTGGACTTGTATGGGATAGGCCCCGGCATAGTAATTTTCAGCGGTACAAACTTTGGATCGGGTGTAATCTTAACAGGTCTTTTGGAGACCTTGGAAAGATTGTCGAAAATGGTGATTATAGCAATATCGTTGATTGGAGTAACAGGAGTAATAAGAGTTTTCTTAAAGAGGATTTATTGATTATCCATCAGGCGTTGGATGCCCGACTTCAAAAGCGGATAGTCAGATTGCAAGGTCGAACAAAAGTAACAATCTTTTTCACAGCCCCGAGAAATCCTGGCTTTCAACAGATTCATCTTGATCATTGGCAACAGAGTCATTAAGTCATTAACAACAATAACATAAAGATCTTCTACAATAGCATGGACATTGTGACCATGTTTTGGCATTGGAGCGGATATCACATTAGGTTTTTCGGGGGCATCAAACTCCACCTCCTTGGCATCTATTAAATCTTGGATCTTGTTTTTAAGGGCCCAACAGTTGTTGGTGTCGTGCCCCACACTGTCCGAATGATATGCACACTTTGCATTGGAATGATAGTAGGGAGAAGAGGTATTTGGACTCTTTGGCGCCTCTTTCAAGTTTGTAAGGTTTAACTTTAACAGATGAGGGAGAACCTGAGCAGGTGTCATATTGATCCTGGTGAATTGCCGTGCAGGCCTTTCCACCCTTGTCTGGTTAGCCCTGGGTTGACTGCTTCAAGGTTGATCGGTTGCGGAATTATGAATCATCACAGCCCCCACCGCTGGTCGGCGCTCCATTCTTCCTTGATTTCTCTGGGAGTAAACAACAAAGACTTCTTTCTTGGCTGGAAAGGTCTTCTTGATAGCAGCGGAAGAAAATGCATCCTTATGAATTTTACCGCTCTTAATGCCAACTTCGACTCTTTCAACCGTCAGAATTAACTCGGTGAACCCTGCAGATGAGCTCCCGATTAAGTGATTAAAGAATGGACCTGACAGGGTACCCAAAAACATATCCACAAGCTCTCTTTCAGACAATGGTGGCTGCACCCTTCCAGACAAGTCCCGCCACTTCTGGGCATACTCCTTAAAGCCTTCATTATAGACCATACCCATACTCTGTAATTGAGTACGAGTAGGCGCTAAATCTGCATTATATTGATATTGTCGGTAGAAAGCAGCAGCCAAATCCTCCCAATTATGTACATCAGATCTCTCAAGCTGATAGAACCAATCCAATTGCGTACCCGACAAACTATCTTGAAAAAAGTGGACCCACAGATCCTTATCAAAAGAGTGAGGTTGGATCTTTCTAACGTAAGACCGCAGATGCATCTTTGGACAAGACAAACCATCGTATTTAGCAAATGTAGGCACCTTGAATTTAGGGGGAATGACAATCCCAGTAACCAACCCTAGTTCTTCGAAATCCAACCCAGGTACTCTTTGTACCTCCATGGCTGCCAGCCGATCTTCCAGATTTTTATACTTATCGTCCGCAGGAGGGTACTGCTGCTCAGAGTAATCTTCATCCTCCTCTTCTTCTTCTTCTTCAACCTCAGACTCGGAAGGTCCTGCAACTCCCTTTCCTTTGCCAACCCCTTCATCAGACATCGAGGGGAAATCCATGACTCTTCTAGCTTGGTTCTCAAATCTTCTTCCCATAGTGGCTACACCAACTCTTTTCTTTTTCTTTTTCTCCTTTTCTTTTTCCTTCTCTAACAGTGCTTTAAGGTCCTCCTGACCCTTTGCCAAGGTCATGAGGAGTTGTTGGAACTGTGAATTCTGCACCTGTAGATCTTTGACCGTCTGCTCTATATCCATCTTGCTGAAATAAACAACAGAGAGATAAGGAAACCTGGTGTGAAGACCTGTTTATGCATATGATGAATGATATGTATTCATGTAATGCATTCAAGGATTCAGAAATTCAAATTCGTTGCAAACAAAAAGAACACACGTCATATTAATAAGAAGAATTTGTTAGTACATAAGTGCCCCATGGGAAAAATAAATACAAAATTCTAATCTAAAAAGACGTTGCTCATCCTCTTTGGTGCGATGTAGGTGTTGAGAGTCTTCTCTTTGTGGAGTCGATGAGTAAGTTCCAAAACCTTCTTCTCACTAGCGTAGAAGCTGGCTTCAAAAGTATTTCGTTCTTCCTTGAGCTGTATCCAACACTTTTGCAAATCTTCCAATGATGTTGGCATGTCAGGATGTAGGAGGGTGTATGGAACCTCTCCTTCCATAACAGGCTCTTTGATCACAGGCAGAATGTAGGGGTAAGGCATCATAAGACCCTGGGCGCGGGTTCGTACCCACTTGAGGTACGACTCAAGGGGGATGGAATTCTTGTGCCCCAATGTCTTACTGTCCACTTTATTGGGCATCCTCCAAGCTCGGATAAACCTTTGTCGAAGTTCTTGAGCGTCGTTGTCGAAGTCAAAAACCAAGTCTGGAATCAACATGTCATGAGGGCCATCCCTTCGGGCATACCCAAATTGTCTTAGAGCCAAGCATGGGTTGTAGGTAATGCCTCCCATAATGCCAAGTAGCTGGACATTAGGGAATTCCCTACAACGATCAATGATGATGACATTTTCTCTGGACCGAGAACACCAATGAACATCAGAATGTGTAAGAGTCATTAATCTTTGTGACCACCTCAAGCCTTGCTCATTCTTCAATACTGATTGAGGAAGGTGAGAAATAAACCACCTTGCTAGAAGAGGAGTACAACACATGAGAACACCTCTTTTCCTCATTGTTCGTGTGTGAAATGAGTGGAGGATATCCCCAAGCAATGTAGGCACAGGATTCCGAGATATGAAAATCTTGACAGCATTCACATCTATAAGCTGATAAGAGTTTGGGAACAAGACCAACCCATAGATGAGAAGTGCTACAATCTCCTCAAAAGCTTGCAGATCTAGAGAATTCTAGCAGTCTTGTGCCTTCTCAAACAGAAACTTTTCCAAGAAACCCTTGACACCACTTCTGGTTTCCCAATGACCTTTGATATCAGATGGTTGCAAGTGTAAGGGTTGAGTAACATCTTCAGGCTTTGGTTCTCTTTCCGTACCGTTATAGGGTAGTTGATGGAGAATAGGAATCTTCAGGAGCTGAGAAAATTCCTCCAACGTAGGCACTAGTTGGTAATCAGGAAATGTAAAGCAATGGTGTAGGGGGTCAAAGAACTGGAAGAGAACTTTCACCATGTCTTCTTCAATGTTGGAGTTGACCAAGTTGAGAAGTCTACCATGTCTTTCACTGAAGAGAGAATTCTCTGGAATCTTGGAAGCAAACTCCTTGAGTTGAAGAGGAATTCTCACAAGATTGACCTGGATTGTTTTTCTGCGGAGTGATTCCATAACCTACAAAACAAGAACAAAGATGAAGATCCAAACCCTTGAAATGGTTAGTGGATGCATATGATGCATTATGATGTTCATGATGTATGCACAAGTATATGTACAACCAAGTCACACAAGTTCCTAGTTTCAGGCTTGCATGGGGTTTCATAGGTAAGTACCCTTTTGAAGTTAGTTGGCTCAACCTGTCCTATAAATAGTAACCGGGTTCTAAGGAGCTCAATATCACTGGATTATTTTCTGTGTTCATTGTCTCAATTTAGCCACTTAACTGGAGACCGAAATATTCCAAGAAAATAACCCTCAATGAGTGTAGTATCGAGTATCTACCAACTTCGGACTGCACCAAAGCCGGTCATCTCACTACTCCTAATAAGGCCAAGATGGTCAAGTAAAGGTTCTAAAAGTTCATTAGTGCTTTATGACATCACTCAGCGGCCTCGTATTCTCTTTGATTGACTCAAAGGCTACCGCTACCCATAAATATGTCGCACTAATATAGCTATTGCTTCAACCATGTCGGTATACCCCACACAGTTTCCACAATGTATTGCTATTTACCTATGAATGTTTCCCAAATCCGGGTAAAGGATTTCAAACCCAAACAATAGAACCAAATGTAAAGCATACAAGTTAAGCAAGATAAGCATGTAAAGGTGATCTAAAACCCTAAGGTAACCCCACTTTTAGATTAGTCCCCAGCAGAGTCGCCAGTTCTGTGATACGGTGGGAGAACTAACTTGAGGTTTTGCGTTTGTGTTTGCAAATGTTTCGGTTTAGCAAGAGTCGCCACCGACTTTTTATTTTATCCAAAGGAAAGGTCAAAAAGCACAGGAAATACCTTTGAGATGTTTTCTTATGTTCGGGGGGTAGATTATGAAAAGGGAAGGTGCAAGCACCCTTTTCACCCATGGTTATCCATGGGCTCTTAGTTACTTGTTTAGATCACTTGCTTTTGCTTTTTAATTGTTTGAAATGGTGCTTTGTGTGTGGTTTTGAAAATGTTTTGAAAAGAGGCCATCGTTGTGGCAACCTTTGTAATGATTCTTGTTTGAATGTATACAAAGGTGTATTGTCTTTTGAAAAGATGTTTCAATGTTTGATTGTTTGAAAGTTTGAAAGTTTGATTTGGGAAATGTTTTGAAATTGTGTTGTGAGGTGTGTTTGAAAATAGCAAGGATGTTTTTGCAAGCTTTGATCAAGTAACTAAGAGTTGTCTACCCTATTTTACTCAAATATCTTTCCTACACATTTTTAACCCTTTTGACAGTGTTGTTTTACCATTGCATTTGGTAAACAACCTTGTATTAGGATGTTAAACGGGACAGGCGCGGGTCATCGTATTGACCATGATAGCAATATTGCCAAGTATCTTTAGCAACTTTTTGAGGGACTAGATCATTTTTTGTATAGGCAACCAAGATAGCGTCATCGAGGGACTATGATCTTTTGTTTTTTTGTTTTGCCAAGATACTCAACATGCATAACATGGCCATTTTAAAGGCAACAAGTGGATGAAACCCTAGGAGTGCATGTGTGTATTGTGTTGTCAATTTACATGACTTTTTGTCTTTGTATTAGTCAAGCTATTTGTTTGATTTTGGATTTTTGCATACAAACCCTAATCTCTAACATGGCATACTTGAAAATTGCGCAAAATAAATCTACGACTATTACAATATTGATATGGGGAGGGGGATACAATTTTTGAATGAGGATAATTTTGCAAGAAATTAAAACCCTAATATTTACTATTACATCCAAATTGAATTCTTTGCACTAAATAATAAATGAACAATATTTAAACAAACAAATTAAATATGAATATGCAAAATATTATAAGTATGTAAAAAATGTTTTTGTTTATTTTTATGTTTGTGAAAATAAAACATTTAATGTATTAAAAAGGAAAATAAAAAGTTATTTTTTGTAAAGGGTAGAAAACCCTAATTTTCTTTTAAGAAAATATATTAATTATATTATTTATGTATAATAAAATGATAAAATAATGAAATATGTACAAATGTCAAAAAAATGAAAATATATTAGAAAAATATCATTTTTAATAAGGGTGGAAACCCTAGTTTTTGTTTTAAGATAATATATACTATATTATTTATTTTATGTACAAGAAAATAAACATAAATATATACAAAGATATTTAAGAAATAAAAACATGTGGAAAAATATTATTTTATATGTATGAATAATAAAATGAAAAAAAATATAATATCTCTAAAATATTTATTTGTTTTTTATTAAAGAAAATAAAAATATATACTAATTAATAATTATTTTCATGTTAGAAAAATAAAATAAAATATAAAAATAAAAGTGAAAATTTATAAAAATATTTTTGATATTTTTTTATGTTTAGAAAATATAAAATAAAATCAGAAATGAAAAATAAATAGAAAAATATAAAAATATAAAGAAATGGGCCAGGGGGGTGCAGTCAACAATGCAGGGGGTGCCAAAAACAAGAAACAAAGGCCCATCCCAGTTCCAAACTTCATCTTCAACCTTTTGTTCAAAATACGCGCGCCTGTACAAAATGTCCAGATCCTGCATACGTGCTCTAATGCAAAAACTCATAACATCAAGGTTGTAGCGTTTTTCAAGACGATTTCAACCATATAAGAAACTTAACCTAACTCTCAAAGACCAGAGAAAATTTCTCTGGCCCTAATTTCTAACCTAACTTTTTCAGGAAGTTCATGAATCAAATTCTCTTAACACGTTTAACTTAAATGAAAACTGAGCATATGTACCGCTTCTGGGCTATGAGTACTATATTTTTTATTCACAAACCTAAGCCTAATGATTCCTAAATAGAGAGATAGGAAGTTGCAAAATACCTGTTTCAGTTGAACACAAATATGGCAATGTGGAGCTTTTCAGTGAGGCCTGAAGTGCTTGGGAGCTTGCTTGAACATCCTCTGACCTTCCCCAATGCCTAGCTTGCCTTGGATGTGCTTGAACAAGCTTGTAGAACTCAACCTGCATAAGCTGAAAACAAAAATGGTGAAGCTTGCAAATGGAGTTACAATCACTGCCTAATGGTTGGGATAGCTTGGATATGTTATATGGAAGGTGTTTGAACAAGTTTGGGGCAAAACGCACGAGTGGTTTGTGAGATAGAACTCAAAGTGAAGAAGCTGCCCTATTTTGCAAGAGGAAGGTGATTTTGTGTTTTATAATGTTTGAGGGCTCAATGGCTCGTGTTTCTGGCTCAAGGGAATGTGTAAGACTTGTCTCAAAATCTTGCAAGGGTTGGTTCTAACAGATATGCAAGTTGTGTTGTTGTTGACAAGTTTCTTGTATTTTAAGCAAAAGTAAGCAATGATGCAAGACAGGCTTGTACAGGCTATCTACCAGCTTACACTTTGTGATCCTGGCCCCTCAAGGTTGTGGATATTGTTTTCTGTACAAGATTTTGGTTCAAGGCTCAAGAATGCAATTTGACATAAAACAAATTTGACAAAAATGGCAATGTTGCCTTTTTGCTATTTTTGGATTAATCTCTTGTGTAATCCTCCCATGATCAGAACAAAGCCTCAAACCAATGGATTTGAATTTAATTATTGAGTATGAAATGGTTTAAGGACCTGTAATCAAGTACAAACAATGCTGGATGGAAGTTGCAACTTGTATCAACATGAAAATGCCATGGATCAAAAGTGAGTTTTTTCCAAATTCAAACCTTCGATTCTCCCTAACCACAAATGATTTTGGAGAGTTATTGGACATTTTGGAAAGCTTGTAACATGCTCTACAATACATCTTTAAAATGAATTTTTATACTCCAAGTGGAACTAGGTGAAAAATGGCCATGAAGATAGGTCAAAATCCTGCCTAAACTAGGGCAAAATTTCACTAAGTTAAAAGTTTCATGGACCCTTGTTCCAAAAACCATAACTTGAGATCCAAGCTTCTTTTGGGAAAACTTTGTGAGTCAAAGTTGTAGACTTTGTGGAGGACTACAACTTTCATGTTGGAGATTTTGTTTGAATCCAATTGCATCATGGTGAAAATGTAGGACAAAGTTGGGAAAATATAAGAAAATTTCATAACTTAGAAAAATTCTAAGTTATGAAAATTTTCAATCTTAAACCCTAATTTGCAAAATTAGGTTTCTTTATGAACAAGCTTCATGTTTTGACACATCTTGATGAAAAATGACCCTTGGCACTTGATTTTGGCCAAAAAGTCAAAGTTTGACTTTTCAGTGTACAATCAAATTTTGATCAGTTGACTGAAAAAATTCATCTGTCAATCCAATGCATTTGAGATCTTTTGAACCTTGTGAATAGGTCAAGATGATGCCATTGAGTCATTGAATCCATGCTTGCACCCAATTTGCCATTGGCTAGGTTAAAAATCAGAAATTGCCCTTGTGCAGTCAAAACCCTAAAAATGACCATTTTGCCCTTTTGATGATCTGATCAAATTTCTTGAGGAATTATGGTCCAAACTTGATAAAATGATTCATATGAGTCTATAATGTTGATGTGGATTAAAAATTGTGAGGTTTGACTTCAAATTGGCCACAATTGACTTTTTTCACCAATACAGCTGATTTCTAGGTCAACTGTCCAATTGACTGGGCAAAAATTTGATTCAAAGCTTGAAACTTGGTAGAGGCAATCTTATAAGTCCAACATGAAGTATGAAATTCACTTTGAGCATTGTAAGTCCAAAATCCCTGTGCAAACACAAACCCTAATTTAGGTCATCAGTGCAAGGAGATGTCTTGAGCAGAGCAAAACCCTAATCCTGTCTGGAGTTCAAAGAGTCTTGTGAGGGGAAATCTTGATAAAATGAGAGGGAAAATTTTGGGGTACAACAATGAGTATCAGAATGGAATCCGTGTCTGGAGCGTATCTGCACTGTATCTGAGCTTGAAATCTGAATGAGTATCAGGATGGCGTCCGTATCTAGAGCGTATCTGAACTGTATCTGAACTTGAAATCTGAATGAGTATCCGAATGGAATCCGTGTCTGGAGCGTATATGAACTGTATCTAAACTTGAAATTTGAATGAGTATCAGAATGGCATCCGTGTCTGGAGCGTATCTGAACTGTATCATGATTGCACATTTTTAACGGTAGTTGTTAATCTTATCCTGAAAAGGGTAAAATGTTAGCTGGAACACAAGACTATGTTGCATGAAATGTATGATGCAATATACGTGTTTTATCAATGTTTATGATATATGGATGTAATGTAAGCGCATGTAAGCTGATTCGCCATATTGCTGTATGATTGAGGAAAATAAATCCTTGACTGCTGCTGAGGATATGTGGATTCTTCATATCTTGAAATTGAAGTATTGACAAAATCCTATTGTGAGAGCAATGCCATATACTGCTTGAGGAATCTGCTTGGGGAATCCAGAGAATTTTGATGACTTCTACTGGGGATTAATTAATGGGAGTCTTTGTTCCGTTGGGGAGTATCAAAAGTCAGTTGTTATCCGGTTGGATTTCAGGCTTCAAAACAACTTGCTGGGGAATTTGGAGAAACTGGACAGTTTCCACCGGGGATTAATAGTTTGAAGTTTTAGTTCCGTTGGGGATCTAAATGACGTACTGTGGGGATTGCTCCTGGAATATCCTAAATACGTTTTCCTATCCTTTCAATCTATCAGTAACTGTCTTTTTTCATTTTTTATTATTTGTAAACAGTAATTATATTCAAATGCATATGTTTATTAATGAATCATTGGACGTTTTTGCAAATAAAACACAAGTGTAAAGAAAAAGGAAAAATAGTTTTCTGTACTTCAAAGAGATATCTTTGTATTTAACTTTGAATAAGTATTTATACAAAGGAGAAAGCCATTCTAGTAAGAGAATGATGCCATCAAAAGTAAGAAAAAATTTATACAAAGAAAGATAGCTATGTGTGATAATCCCACGGGGTTCCCCTTCTGCTATAGCCTCCGTATCTCCGAATATCTTGTCTATTTGTTGCTTCGTCTGAAGATGATTGAATTGATAAGAAACTTCGAGTTTGTCATTGGAAGTCAAGAGGTTGTCTACAAAGTGATCCAACGGGACATAATCATACGCTTTAATTCCCTAACTTTTTCCTGGACCGCCCTTTCGGGTTTTCAGTCCACCGGGAAACCCTTTTTTGCCCAAGTCGCCCTTTCGGGTTTTCAACTTGCCGGGTGTACAGATTTTTTTATTTTTATTTTATCCTTAATTTTTTCCTAAACCTTTTGGTTTGCTGGGATGCCCTTTTTTTTCCTATGTGTGTCAACCTAGCGGGTCTCTTATGCGTAATATCTCTTGACTATGTCCGCATTCACAGGGTGTAGCAGGTCGTCACCGTCCATGGTGGTTAAGATCATTGCCCCACCGGAGAAGATGTTCTTGATTACAAATGGCCCTTCATAGGTAGGAGTCCATTTGCCCCTGGGATCACTTTGTAGTAAGATAATGCGTTTGATCACTAGATCTCCAACTTGATATACATGGCTTCTAAATTTCTTGTTGAAAGCCTTGATCATCCGTTTTTGATACATCTGACCATGGCAAACAACAGTAAGTCTCTTTTCATCAATTAAGTTCAGTTGATCAAGTTGAGTCTGGATCCAATCTTCTTCATTCAAACCTGCATCCTTCATAATTCTCAAAGAGGGGATCTGAACCTCAATAGGCAAGACAACCTCCATGCCATAAACCAAAGAATAGGGTGTTGCCCCAGTTGATGTGCGAGCCGTGGTATGATACCCGTGGAGAGCAAATAGTAGCATCTCATGCCAGTCCTTGTAGGTGACTACCATTTTTTGTATGATATTTTTAATGTTTTTATTTGCAGCTTCAACGACACCATTCATCTTTGGCCGATAGGGGGATGAATTGTGATGCTGAATCTTGAACTGCTCACAAAGGCGGTGATCATAGTATTGTTAAGGTTTGTACCATTATGAGTGATGATCCTTTCTGGGATACCATACCGGCAAATAAGATTCTGCTTGATGAAGCGGGCAACAACATTCTTAGTAACGGATGCGAAGGAAGCTGCTTCAACCCATTTTGTAAAATAGTCAATGGCCACTAGAATGAAGCGGTGTCCATTGGAGCCTGTAGGCTTGATCTCCCCAATCATATCGATTCCCCACATAGTAAAGGGCCAAGGAGCCGTCAAGACATTTAGAGGAACCGGAGGTACATGCACCTTGTCCGCATAGATTTAACACTTATGACAAGTCCGAGAGTGTTGATAGAAGTCTGCTTCCATGGTAGACCAATAATAGCCTGCCCGTAGGATCTTCTTCGCCATCGTATGCCCACTGGAGTGGGGGCCAAAGGTACCTTCATGTAATTCAGCCATGATCTTTTCAGCCTCAATCTTATCCACACACCGGAGTAGAATAGAGTCGTGATTGCGTTTGTATAGGATGCCATTACTCAGGAAGAACTTAGCAGAGAATCTCCTTAGGAACTTTTTTATCATTGATTGAAGCTCCTTCTGGATATTCTTGAGCCTCAAGATACCTCTTGACTTCATGAAACCAAGGCTGGTCCACTACTTCTTTAGTATTAATCTCGTGACAGTGTGCTGGTTCATCCATTCGTTCAATGGTGATCTGGGGAGCCTCGTTATCCCAAGTAAGTTTAAACATAGATGACATTGTGGCTAGAGCATATGCTAGTTGATTTTCTTCTCGCGGGAAATGCTCGAAGGTAATCTGCTCAAAATGTGGTAGCAATGTCAAAACATGTTCTTTGTAAGGGATAATGTTTGGGTGATTAGTGTCCCATTCTCCTTTGATCTGACTGATGACCAAAGCTGAATCTCCGAATACATCTAACGATTTGATTCCCAAGTCTATGGCAGCCTTGAGACCAAAGATGCATGCTTCGTATTCCACCATGTTGTTCGTACAGTTGAAGCAAAGTCTGGTAGTAAAGGGAGTGTGACACCCTTCCGGAGATATAGTACAACACCGATACCATTACCAAGTGCATTGGATGCCCCATCAAAGAACAGGGTCTATCGGGATCCTTGTTCAGGTCCGTCATATGGTCTGATTTCTTCATAGTTGTCTAATGTCATGATGTCTTCATCTGGGAATTCAAACTTCATGGACTGATAATCTTCTACAGCTTGATGAGCAATATGATCAGCTAGCACACTGCCCTTTATAGCTTTCTGGGTAGTATACTGTATGTTATATTCTGTTAGGATCATCTGCCATCTAGCTATCCTCCCAAACAGAGCAGGCTTTTCGAAGATGTACTTTATCAGATCCATCTTAGATATCAACAAAGTGGTATGAGTCAACATATACTGTCTTAGCCGGCGAGCAGCCCATGCCAAAGCGCAACAAGTTTTCTCAAGCAGTGAATATCTGGTTTCACAGTCGGTAAACTTTTTGCTCAGGTAGTAAATAGCGTGCTCTTTTCGGCCAGACTCGTCATGCTGCCCCAATACACACCCCATTGAGTTCTCTAAAACGGTTAGATACATGATCCGTGGTCTTCCCTCGACTGGTGGCATCAAAATATGAGGCTCTTGTAAGTACTCTTTGATCTTGTCAAAAGCAATCTGGCATTCATTGTTCCATCTGACTACTTGATCTTTCTTCAATAGTTTGAAGATTGGCTCACAAGTAGCTGTTAGGTGAGAAATGAATATGGAAATATAGTTCAGGCGTCCCAAAAATCCTCTGACTTCCTTCTCAATACGAGGAGCAGGCATTTCTTGTATCGCTTTAACCTTGGCAGGATCAACCTCGATGCCTTTGTTGCTGACAACAAAACCTAAGAGTTTACCGGACCGGACTCCGAATGTACACTTGTTTGGATTCAATCTTAACTTGTACTCCTTCAATCTCACAAACAACTTTTGCAAGTGATCAAGATGTTTCTCTTCAGTTTGTGATCAGGCTATCATGTCATCTACATAGACCTCTATCTCATGATGTATCATATCATGAAATAAGGCTACCATGGCGCATTGATAGGTTGCCCCAACATTCTTCAGTCTGAATGGAATCACTTTGTAGCAGAATGTGCCCCACTGTGTGACAAATGTAGTTTTCTCCATGTCCTCAGGTGCCATTTTAATTTGGTTATAACCTGAGAATCCGTCTATGAAGGAAAACACTTTGTGCTGGGCTGTATTGTCAACTAGGATATCAATGTGGGGAAGTGGAAAATCATCTTTTGGGCTGGCCCTGTTTAAATCTCTATAATCCATGCACATTTGTACTTTGCCATCCTTTTTAGGCACGAGAACAATGTTGGCAACCCATTGAGGATAGGAAGTGATAGCCAAGAATCCAGCATTGAATTGTTTCATGAATTCCGCTTTGATCTTCTCTGTCATGTCAGGTCTCATGCGGCGAACTTTTTGTTTCACTGGTGGACAGTCTTCTCTTGTGGGCAGACGATGTACCATGATGTCTGTATCAAGTCCTGGCATGTCTTCGTATGACCAGGCAAAGATCTCAACATAATCATGCAATAGCTAAATTAGACCTTCCTTGACACTCGGCTCTAGATTGGCACCCACCTTGATTTCTTTTTTATCCTCCTCGGTACCCAAGTTGATTGTATCCAACGATTCCTCATGAGGATGAATAGCTCTTTCCTTTTGTTGTAGTAGTCTGGCCAATTCCCCTGGTACTTCACAATCTTCCTCACCTTCGTATTCAGCTTGGTAGATTAGATCTTCAGAGTCACTAAAGGCCATAACAATATCGTTACCTATGGGATCCGGAATGGAGGGATACCTGCATTTGTGAGTGTGGGTGTGTGTAAGGGTATAGCCATCTTTAAACAATAAAAATGTAAAAGAAAGACAATGAGCACAAAAGGTTTGTATGTGAAAAACGTCCATGATTCATTGAATGTCATATGAAGATGAAATAAAAACCCTTACAAATGGACCATTGTGTCTCGGGTAAGACACAAGGTTTTTAATGTGCAAATTGTTTGTGAATATTACAAGTCCAATAGAAATGTAAAAGATGAATTACTGAGAGATGAAAGTTATTGGGACAAAGTCTCTGGCTTCCCAATTGCGAAGTCCTCCATTAACAGTAGGAAATATCCAATCTTCCAAGCTGCCATCTTCTTCACCATCTTCCACTCCGTTGACCTCTCGGTTACTAATCTTCAAAGGTGGCCCTCCAGCACGGGCACGGCGCACAGGCTTCTGAGCATTTAAAGTAAAATCTAAGCCAAACTTGTCTAATTTATACGGGATGTTCGGAAGCTGCTCCCAGATGGTGCATCCACCCTCCTCTACTACTGCCTTGGCGTCCTTTAGAGATGACATCCAAAGTGGAGGTCTTGTGATCTTGGGGATTGGGGATACCACCTTGGTTACCTCTACCTCTTGAGAGACCTCTTCGAAGTGTTGAAAAGGAGTTTCAATGAACTCGCCATCCAAATCCACATACTGGAAATAATTTATATGGCTAATCATGTACTCCTCCTCCCCGTGGACAGTGATAATCTTTCCATGGACCAGGTACTTCAGCATCTGGTGTAACATAGAGGTGACATTACTGGCATTATAGATCCAGGGCCGTCCTAACAGACAGGAGTAAGAGGGGCGGATGTCCATTACATAGAAGGTTGAGTTGAAAGTATGAGTTCCCACCTTTATGGGGATGTCCACCTCCCCGTGGACCATCCTCTTTGAGCCATCAAATGCTCTCACAACTATGTTACTGGGTTTCAAAGTTAGCCCTTCGCAATCCAATCTGTCAAGAGCTTTCTTCGGTAAAACGTTCAAGGATGAGCCCGTGTCTACCAAGACATGGGCCAGAGTCATTCCTCTACACTCTACAGAGACATGTAATGCCTCGTTGTGCTTTCTCCCTCTGGGTGTCAAATCAGCATCAGAGAAGCCTAGGCCATTATCAGCTGTCAAACTGGCCTAGGCTTCTCTTGTGGCACATGGGCTGTCTTCAGAAATTTTACCAGAGCTTTCACATGTGCCTCAGAGCACAGCATCAAGGCTAGCATGGAGATCTTGGAGGGAGTTTGGCCCAACTGTTCAACCACGTCACAGTCACTCTTCTTTATTATCCTCAGGATCTCCTCTATTTCCTCCTTGGAAGTTTCAGGGATAGCTAGTGGCTGAACCTTCGTTCGGACAAGCTCTTCCTGAATGCTTTTTCCTCGATTTTCAGCAGTGGAAGTGTTGGTAGGGATAACAACAGGGATCGTGTTGTCTTTGTCGGTAGGTGCACTTGCAGGTATGATTATTGGTACAAAGGTAATCTTTGGAACGGTCACGGGTCCAAAAGCTGCCTTTAGAGGGGAAATCTCTGGAGAGAAGATTCTACCGCTACGGGTAATCTTACTAGTTCTGGAAATATTGCTAATGTAGGAATCTTCTTCTTCGGAGCTTACTTCTTTGGCGGTCAGTCCATCTTGTTTAATACCATGGTAGTAGATTTCTCCACCGTAATTCCACGATACTGTTTTATCTGATTCATATGGGACCGGCCCGGGTATTGTAATTATGAGAGGAGTAGTCTTTGGAACTGATGTAATCCTAACGGGTCTTTTGGGGACCCTTGAAGGATTGGCGGAGATGGTTATGATTGAAATGTCTTCAACAGGAATAGGTGAAACATGAGCATTTTCAAACAGAATCTCTTGGTTGTCTATCAAGCGTTGAATACTTGTCTTCAACAAAGGGCAATCAGTTGGTGAGGATAAGCAAAGACGGCAGTCTTCATTACAACCTAGGAATATACTAGCTTTCAACAAGTTCATCTTAATGATCGGGAGCAGAGTCAAGAGTTCATCCACTGTAGCAACAAACAAATCTTCTTCGATAGCATTAGTGTTATGACCATGCCTAGGCATATGGGAGAAAATGACATTTGGTTTCTCGGGTGCCTCAAACTCAATCTCTTTTTCATCTATAAGATCTTGAATTTTGTTTTTCAAATCCCAACAGTTGTTGGTGTCGTGGCCCGGACTTTCGGAATGGTATGCACATCTGGCATTCGGGTGATAATGAGGGGATGCCGTGTTGGGATTCTTTGGAGCTTCCTTCAAAGTTTGCAAACCGGCCTTTCCACCATCGGTTGATTACTCCTTGGTTGATCATATGTAAGCTTTGGGATCATAACGGCCCCTACCATTGGTCAGCGTTCAGCTCTCCCTTGATTCCTTTGTGGGTAAACAACATATACCTCCTTCTTCCCAGTGAAAGGCTTTCTCACAGCTGTAGAGGCAGATGAATACTTATGAATCTTTCCACTTTTTATGTCGGCTTCCACCCTCTCTCCGGTTAATATTAGTTCAGTAAATCCAGCAGATGAACTCCCAATCAAATGGTTGAACAAAGGGCCCGATAGAGTGCCTAAGAACATATCCACCAACTCCCTTTCAGACAGAGGGGGTTGCACTCTCCCAGCTAGATCTCTCCATTTTTGCGTGTAATCTTTAAAACCTTCATTTGAAGCCATAGCCATACTCTGAAGTTGAGTACGGGTAGGCGCCAAATCTGTATTATACTGGTATTGTTTATAGAAAGCTGCGGCAAGGTCTTCCCAGTTGTGGACGTCAGCCCTTTCTAATTGGTAAAACCAATCGAGTTGTGTTCCGGATAAACTATCTTGGAAAAAATGCACCCACAGGTCTTTATCGGTAGAGTGCGGTTGAATATTTCTCACGTATGATCTGAGGTTCATTTTAGGACATGACACCCCATCATATTTTGCAAACAACGACACTTTGAACTTTGGTGGGATAACAATTCCCGATACTAGCCCCAATTCTTCAAAGTCTAGACCTGGTACCCTTTGTATTTCCATAGCTCTTAAACGCTCTTCAAGATGTCTGTACTTATCATCAGCCAGAGGATATTGTTCCTCAGAGTAGTCTTCCTCTTCTTCCTCCTCTTCAGATTCTGACGGAACTGCCGTTTCTTTTCCTTTCCCTTCTCCTTCCCCGGAAGTGGTTGCAAAATTCAAGGTTCTTCTAGTCTGTCCCTGAAATCTTCTCCCCATATTCAAAACCCCAGTGGCTTTCTTTGTTTTCTTCTTTCTTTCTTCAGCTAACAGAGTCTTCAACTCATCTTGACCCTTGGCTAGGGTCATGAGTAACTGTTGAAATTGCATGTTTTGAGCTTGAAGATCTTTGACCGTCTGTTCGAGATCCATCTTACTGAAATAAACAGTAGAGAGATGATGAATGATATGTATACATGCAATGCTTTCAAGGATTTAAAAATTCAAATTTGTTTTAAACAAAAAGAAACACATGTTATATTAATAAAACAGAGTTTGAGTACATTAATGCCCCTTGGGCAAAATAATACAATACTCTAAGATAAAAAAGTAGTGCGCATCCTCGTTGGTGCTATGTAGGCATTTAGAGTCCGCTCCTCATGAAGTAGCCTAGTGAGTTCCAAAACCTTCTTCTCGCTTGCGTAGAATTGAGCTTCAAAAGTATCTTGCTCTCCTTTGAGTTGTATCCAATCCCTTTGTAAATCCTCGAGAGATATGGGCATGTCAGGATGTAGGATAGTGTATGGAACTTCTCCTTCCTTAACAGGCTCAATAATCACTGGGAGAATGGAAGGATAAGGCATCATAAGACTTTGAGCGCGGGTTCGTACCCACTTGAGGTAAGGCTCAAGAGGGATGGAATTCTTGTGTCCCAAAGTCCTACTGTCCACCTTGTTTAGCATCCTCCAAGCTCGGATGAATCTCTGGCGAATTCTTTGATCGTCGTTGTCGTAGTCGAATACCAAGCCTTGAATCAGCATATCATGTGGGTCATCCCTTCGGGCATAACCAAACTGTCTTAGAGCTAAGCATGGGTTGTAGGTGATACCTACCCTAATTCCAAGTAGAGGGACATTAGGGAATTCCCCACAATGGTCAACAATGATAACATTCTCTTTGGATCGAGAGCACCAATGAATATCTGAATGTTTGAGAGTCATTAACCTTTGTGACCACCTTAGTCCTTGCTCATTCTTTAAGACTGATTGAGGAAGATGAGAAATAAACCATCTTGCCAGGAGGGGAGTGCAGCACATAAGGACACATCTTTTCCTCATTGTACGAGTGTGAAAAGAGCGTAGGATATCCCCTAGCAATGTAGGCACCAGATTGCGTGACATGAAGATTTTGACGGCACTCACATCTATGAGTTAGTCAGGATTGGGGAACAAGACCATCCCATAGATAAGAAGAGCCACAATCTCCTCAAAAGTTTTCAAGTCTAGGGAATTCTAACAGCTTTGGGCCTTCTCAAACCGAAACTTTGCTAAGAAGCCTTTGACACCACTTCTAGTTTCCCAATGAGTTGTGACATCAGATGAGTGCAAGTGCAGGGCTTGAGCAATCTCTTCTGGCTTTGGATCTCTTTCCGTACCATTGAAAGGTAGTTGATTGAGAATAGGAATCATTAAGAGTTGAGAGAATTCTTCCAAAGTGGACACAAGCTGATAGTCGGGAAATGTGAAGCAATGATGCAAAGGGTCAAAGAACTGAAAGAGCACCTTCATCATATCCTCTTCTGTGTTGGAGGTGACCAAGTTGAGTAGACGACCATGTCTCTCGGTGAATGGAGAGTTCTCAGGGATCCTTGAAGCTAGCTCCTTGAGTTGTGGAGGAATTCTTACAAGTTTGATTTGGATAGTTTTCCTGCGGAGTGAATCCATATCCTACAAAATAGGAACAAAGATGATTCTAAAAAATCCTTGAAATGGTTAGTGAATGCATATGATGTTCATGATGTCCATGATGTTATGTGCAAGTATGAACATATAACCAAATCAAACAAGTTCTTAGTTTAGGCTTGCATGGGGTTTTATAGGTAAGTACCCTCTTGAAGTTTAGTTGGCTCAACCTGTCCTAATAATAGTAACTGGGTTCTAAGGAGCTCAATATCACTGGATTGTTTCCTTGGTCATTGTTTCAGCTCAAGCCTCTTTAATGGCGACCGAAATATCCCAAGAAACCAACCCTCAATGAGTGTAGTATCGAGTATCTACCAACTTCAGACTGCACCAAAGCCGGTCATCTCACTACATCCTAAAGGCCAAGTTGGTCAAGTTGGTCTAGAAGTTAATTAGTGCTTCATGACATCACTCAGCGTCCCCGTATTCTCTTTGATTAACTCAAAGGCTACCGGTACTCACAAATATGTCACACTAACATAGCTATTGTTTAGACCATGTCGGTATACCCCACACAGTTTCCACAACGTATTGTTATTTACCTATAATGTTTCCCAAATCCGGGTGAAGGATTTCAAACCCAAACAAAGAACCATAATGTAAAGCAAACAAGTCAAACAAATTTAAGCAAATAAATGTGATCTAAACCCTAAGGTAACCCCACTTTTTTTATAAATTCCCCAGCAGAGTCGCCAGTTCTGTGATACGGTGGGAGAACTGACTTGAGGTTTTTGCGTTTTATTGCAAATGTTGCGGTTATCAAGAGTCGCCACCGACTTTTCTTTTATCCAAAAGGAAAGGTGAAAAAGCACAGGAAAGACCTTTGAGATGTTTTCTTGAGTTCGGGGGGTAGATTATGAAAAGGGAAGGTATTAGCACCCTTTTCATCCATGGTTTTCCATGGGCTTTTAGTTACTTGCTTAGGTCACTTGCTTTTGTTGTTTGAAATTTTGCTTTGTGTGGTTTTGAAAGTATTTTGTGAAAGAGGCCATTCGTTTAGGCAATCTTTGTAATGATTCTCATTCGTAAGAATGTATACAAAGACGTTTGTCTTTTGAAAATGTTTTCAATGTTTGTAAGATGTTTTTGAAATGTGTGTGTTTGTTTAGAAAATAGCAAGGATTGTTGTTTTGAAATAGAGCAAGTAACTAGAAATAATCTACCTACTCAAATGTATTTCTTATGCATTTTCTATTCCTTTGACAGTGTTGTCTTACCATTGATTTGGTAAGCAACCCTATCTTTGGATGTAAACCGGATGGGCGTGGGTCATCGTATAACAATGATTAGCAATGTTTACAAAGTATCTTAGCATTTGGAGGGACCAAGATCATTTTTATAAGGCAACTTTTGAATAGCGTCATCGAGGGACTATGATCTTTATGTTTGTTTGTTTTGCCAAGATACTTCGCATACGTAATATGGCCATTTTTGTTTTAGGCAACCAAGTGGAGAAACCCTAAGGATGCTTGTGTGCAAGTGTATCATTTTTCATGCTTTGATTTTATCTTGTATTTAGGGTGTTCTATTTTGCTTTGTTTTGATCTTGTCATACAAACCCTAATTACTAATCATGGTATATAAAATGATAAATTGCGTAATGTAAATATTTCTAAGCTATTACAACAATTTATGGGAGGGGGGAATACAAATTTGAATGGGGATTTGCAAGAATGTAAACCTAAATAAATTATTACAACCAAATCGAATTTGTGCGAATTAGAATAAATATAATATAATATTTTAAAAAATGCAATGTAATGTACATGTAAGAAAAGATTTTTTATGTTGTTTTTTATGTAAAAGAAATTTTCATCTAAACCTAAAAATGTAAGGAAAAGGAATTAATTTTTAAAAGGGGTTTAACCCTAATATTTATTTTTTTAAAGAAAATAAAGTTCTTATATGTATTATTTTATGTATTTCTTGTATTAAAATAATAAATAATATTGTGATAAAAGTATAAAATTTTTATATATGCAAGAATAAATATTTATAAGTATGAAATGAAAAATAAATAAATAAATATGTTTTAATTATATTTTACAAGTTTATTAAGAAAATAAATGATATCTTATTAAAATAAAATATATTTTTATGTGAGAAATAAATTAAAAATAAAATAAAAATGCAATATTATTAATTTATATTTTTAGGATTTTTTATGCATCACAGAAAATATTTAATATATTAAAGATGCAAATAAATAAATAAAATCAAAATGCAAAAATAGTTGGGAAAGGGGGTGATGTAGAAAAAACTGGCAGTAATGTTAGCAAAAATCCTGGCCCAAAA
The DNA here is from genome assembly GCA_948472305.1 of Vicia faba. NCBI lineage: Eukaryota > Viridiplantae > Streptophyta > Magnoliopsida > Fabales > Fabaceae > Vicia > Vicia faba. The sequence continues at coordinate 1,618,213,853 of OX451736.1, forward strand.
GACTAAGCCCAACCTGCAAAAATAGCAAAATGGAAAAGAGAAAAAATATGAAAAATCACAAAAGTAGCGCCCAGGTTCGAACCCAGGACATGGGTCTCACCTGCGCGTTACTTTGCCACTAGGGCGGCTATACATCCATTGTCTTAAGGAAAGCAAAAATAATATAACCCAAAACAAGTCCTTGCGTTGTACTTCATCTTCTTCCCCAAGCTTGGCCAGACATCCTGTAACTCTCTCATACTTCCATGAAAATGAAAACTCATAACATGAAAGTTGTGGTATTTGAACTCACGATTCCAACCATATAAGTTATGTGAACTAACAATCAAAGATCAAAGAGGATTTTAACAGCCCTAAATTTTAACCTAATATTTTCAGAAATTCCAAGTTCCAAATTCTTTCAACTCAAGTAAAATCAATGCAAGATAAAGATATGTATAGTTTCGTTGCAATGAGGGCTACATTTTTTATTCACAAATCGTGGCCTATGGTTGCCTGTACAAGGAGATAGAGTTTGAGATTTTACCTCCTTCAGTTGGAATCGTGTATGGAACTGGAGTGAGTTTGATGGAGGCCTGATGCTTGCTTGAGCTTCCTTAAACTTCCCTGAATGTATTCCAACCCCTACTTTGCTCTGAGAGTGCCTGAAACTCCTTGGCCAAAATAAACTGCAAGCTCTGAAGGTAACAATGGCAGATGATGGAAAAGTGGTTACAGAACAGGGATGAAGGTCTGGATTGGTTTGATATCAAGTAGGTAAGATGTTTTGATGATCAAGAAAGGAAACACATGAGCCAAATGGAAGATGGATATGCTTATGCCAAAACTGCAAGTTTGGACAGATTTTTGGTGTTTTTCTGCTTGGGAGTGTTTCAGGCCTTAACCAACCGTGTTTTGTGTTGTATAATGTTTGTATATTAGTATTGAATTGGTTTCATGTCAACCCTCTAACAGTTGTGCCAGTTCTACCCTTTTTGCAACTTTTCTTGCATTTGAAGTAAAGTGAAGGGACAATGCTTGCCATGCTTGTAATTGCTCTCTTAGGGTTGATATCAGTTTGTACAATTTACCTTAGACTTGTGAGACTTGTATGTACAATGGAGACAAGCGCAAAGCTCAAGAATTGGAAATTAGCAAAAGTTGTGCTTTTCCAAAATGGCAATGGTCACTTTATGCCATTTATGGAATTGCAACTTGGATAATGGTTCTAAGGCAGTGATCAAAGCTTTGTAAACTGAGTAAGCATTTAATTAAGTAGTGAGGAACAAGTTTGGGACCTGTAAAGCATGGATTAGGCAGCATAGGTATTGATTGCAACTTTGTTCTTCATGAAATGGCTTGGACAAAAAGTGAGAAATTGCCAACTTCATCTCTTCTATTCTCCCTACTCAAAAATGATCTTGAGGAGTTCTTGGAAATTTTGGAAATCTTGTAATGTACTCTATAACTCATATTTGAAATGCATTTTGAGATACCTCTTGGAACTAGGTGAAAAATTTCCATGAAGGTGGGTCCAAAACATGCCTAAAATAGGGCAAAATTTCACTGTTATTTAGTTCATGACCATGTATTCATAAATTTATATCTTGAGATCCAAGCATCTTTAGGGAAAAGTGTGTGAAGAAAAGTTGTAGGTTTCATGGAGGTCTACAACTTTCATGTTGGGAACTTTCTTTGAATTATTATGCATCATGGTGAAAGAGTGGCCTAAAGTTGAGAAAAAATAAGAAAATTTTCTATACTTAGAAAATTTCTAAGTTAAGAAAAATTTCAAACTTAAACCCTAATTTTCAAACTTGGATTTTTTGATGAACAAGCTTCACATTTTGACATGTTTTGATGGATTGTGATCCTTGTCACTTGATTTTGACCAAAAAGTCAAAGTTTGACTTTTCAGTGTACAATTGACTTTTGATCAGTTGACTGCAAATTTCATCTGTCAATCCAATGATATTGCAATGTTTTGAACCATGCCATTAGGTCAAGATGATGCCATTGAATCCTTGAAATCATGCTTTAACTCAATTGGTCATTTTCTAGGTTAAAAATCAGAAATTGCCCTTCCTCAGTCAAAACCCTAATTTTGACCATTTTGCCCTTTTGGTGATTTGACCAAATTTCTTGAGGAATTATGATCCAAACTTGACCAAATGATACATATAAGTTTAAAATGTTGATGTTGATAAAAAATTATGAAATTTGACTGTAAATTGGCCATGGTTGACTTCTTCCCCAATACAGTTGATTTTTAGGTCAACTGTCCAATTGATTGATCAAAAATGTGATTCAAGGCTTGAAACTTGTCATGAGTGATCTTAAGGATCCATAATGATGTTTGAAAGTCAAATGAAGAATTGATAGTCCAAAAATCCTTGTGCAAACTCAAACCCTAATTTTGGGTTATCAGTGCAAAATGAGATGTCTTGAGCTGACCAAACCCTAATCCAGTCTTGATTCACAGGAATCTTGTGAGAAAAGTCTTGATAAATGAGAGGGAAAATTTTGGGGTACAACAACCTCTCTTCCCTAACATGTCTCTTCCCTTTCTATGGACATGACGCCAAGCCCTTTCAATCTCCTCCTTAGCTTCTCTGTGATCTTTTCCTTCTTGGAGAAAGAAACCACTCAAATGAATGTTATTTGGCTTGCCCTTCATTGGGTATTAGAACTGGCGACGCGCAAGAACAAAATTGTAGTTAATTCCTCCTCTCGTACCAAGAAGAGGCACGTTGGGAAAAACACCACAACTAGCAATGATCTTCACATCAGAATAATCTTGATCGTACCAATCTATGTCAGAATGAGTAAGAGCCATAATTTTTGGTGCCCATCGTGGCTCCTTCTTGAGATCCCAAAAAACATCAGACCCATGTAAATGGGAAACATACCACTGGTATAACAATGATGTACAACAGATAATCATCCCACGTTGGTAGGAATTCCGAAGATGGATGGAATAGAAGGTATCTCCTAGAAGTATAGGGACTAGATTTCCAATCAAAAAGATTCTAATGGTGTTGATATGCACGAACTTATCGATGTTAGGGAACAAAAATAACCCATAAGCAAGCAAAGTAAAGACAACTTCAAATGCAACAATATACTTTATCTCATTTCTTTAACAAAAACTGTGCAGGTATGTTGTACCCCAAAATTTTCCCTCCCTTTTTCACAAGAAATCACAACCTCAGGGTTTTCTCTGATTTTTAAGATTGGCTTGAGAATCGGTCAAACAGACTTTTCTTTATCAGACAATCCAGAATTATGGTTTTCTCTGATTTGTTAAGATTGACTCAGGAATCGATCAGACATATCTTTCTTTGGCAGTAATCCAGGATTAGGGTTTTCGCTCGCATTTCTCAGAAGAAACTGAATCCTCAGCAATTCAGTTAACTGTTACATTATTTTTACGCTTGTTCAAGATTACTGTTTGTTTCTCAAAACCTAATTATCTGGGATAAGAGCTGAGACTTTTGTTTGTAACATTAAGGCATTTGTTTGATCAGTGGAGTGAAAGGTTTATGGAATGCTTGTTTGTTTAACTATACAACGCATATGTTAATTGGAATACTACGCATATTGTGATTGATGTAAGGTTGCGAGACTGCAAAGTTTGTTGATTATTTAGTTCATCTGGATTAGAATTATTGAGACACAGTTTCAATTATTTTGATTTAAGAGTCTTAAATAATTAAATAAACAATACAAGGAAAGATTGGAAGATATTTGACAAAGACTTTTTTTTTATTTCAAATGTTGTTACAAATTTTATTCGAATATTGTAAGATTACAACTTATAGTATTTACAATAATATTTGTTTACAATAAATGGAAAAAATAAATCTAAGCCTAATCTCCTAAGATCTTTGACTTCTACTTCTACTGCTTCCTCTATCATCCAACTGGTACTTACCTGTAAAAGACAGAAGAAAAAGAAATCAGCGCAATTAACTGAAAAGAATTTTCAAGCAGATAAAAAGAAAAATCATTATTAAAGTTTGTCGGCTGGAATCAGAATGCTATGTTCATCATATTATTATTTTCCTCTCTGCAAATCACAAGAAGATCGCTCTTCTCGGTTCATAGAGAGAAAAATAAAAGATATAAAATGCAAGCATGTCAAACTAGATGCAAAAACATGGTTCAAATACAAAGGCACAAGGCTGCATACAAAGCAAACTATACTGCAAACTGAGTTTCAAATGCATTAACCAAACTAAATGTCAAACTGAGTTGCAAAACTGTCACAGCAAGTACACAATGCAGGAAGTAGGCAAAATGTCAAAGCAACAAAGTACACAATGCATAAAATATGCAGCAAGTACACAATGCAGAGAAAAACCAATTCACAAGCCAAAGAGACTTGTCCTAGCTATCATCACTTTCCATCACTAGACAAACTTTTCAGAATTTAAATATAATAAGCAATTAAAAATGCTTATGGAGAGAGAAAGAGAGAACCTCAGTGAGAGTTTGCAGTTTTGGCAAAAGCAGGTTTTTCAAGACAGTAAAAGAAAACAAAAAAAGATATAAAGAGGCTACTGCATAACAGTCCAGGGGAGAGAAGACATAGAGCCCACAAAACAACTCAAACCTGCATAAACTGCAAGCTCAAACTTAAAAACCTGCATAACATCAAGCAAGCCAAAACTTGCAAACCTGCATTACAAGTCTGCAAAACTACTCAAACCTGCATAAACTGCAAGCTCAAACTTAAAAACCTGCATAACATCAATCAAGCCAAAACTTGCAAACCTGCATTACAAGTCTGTAAAACTACTCAAACATGCATTACAAAGCTACAGACCAGCAAGCCTGCTTACCTTACTCAAACTCTCAAAACCAAAACTTACCCAACTTACAAAAACCTGTAAACAACCAAAACACAAGCCTGCCTTACAAATTGCAAACCTGCTATCAAGGCACAAACTGCAAAAACTGCTGGGAAAAAAAAAACAAAACTTCCCAACCTGTCAACAAACAAAACTCAAACCTGCAAATCCCAAATCCAAACAAGCTCAATCCTGCATAGCAAACTTGCTAGCAAGCCTGCAAGTCAAACATTTCCAACCCGCAAGCCAAAACTTATTCAAAGCTCAACAAACCTGCAAAAACTGCAAGTTACAGTTCCAAAGGCCAAGCTTAACAAACTCAAGCTCACCAAAACTATCACCAACAAGTTCAAGCCAACAAAAAGATAGTTTCAGAATGTTCTTCATCACTAACAACAAACAATGACAGTCTCAAAGACTATCAACATCATCAACAAGAGCATTTCAGAAACTCACTAACAACAAACAATAGCCAGTTTTCAATCTCATCATCATTATTCAAGCATTCAAAAAGAAGAAGATTTTCAGAAAAAAGAAAACAGTTTCAGAAGTATATCCTTCATCATTAACAAAAAAACAAAGAAGCAAGCAAGTTTTCAGAAGATCCATCATCATCAAACATCAAATAACCCACAAGGAGAAAGGAAAAGTTTTAGAAGTAAAACAAGCAAGTTTCAGAAACGTGATCATCATCAACAATATCAATGAAGCAAGCAAGTTTTCAGATTCATCATCATCAAACCACATAAAGAACAACAAAAATACCAGGAACGCCATCATTTCCATCTTTCGCTCCAGCCACCAAGGAGGCGCCACCAAGCCCTTTCCCTCCCTCCATTTTCCTCTCCGTCTTCCTCAAGGTAATTTTTCCTCAAACCCTTACTACGTAAAACGTCATAGGTTAAAGAGATTAAAACTGAAAATATGAACATGCAAACAAAATGAACAAAGCTGTAAAAAACGCGAAGGGGAAAGATAACAACTCACACCTTTCAAAACACCAAGCTTGGACCACTGTGAGAGGATGAAAGAGTGAGAGGGGGCGACGCTCCGGTGGCTAAGGCATGAAAGGAGTGTCAGAATCATCGCCTGAGAAAGATGAGAGAAAACGGAGAAGAGATGAGAGGAGGCGCCGCTGTGTACCAAAACTGCAAACCCTAACCAAATGACAAAACCCTAAAATTGTTACAACATTCCATTATGGGCCTTTGCCCAAACAAATGCTTAGGCCCAACGTTTTGCTAAACATGTGTACCCCCCTTTTACTCACTCTGACTTGCCATTTGCTTCTTTTTTTCATTCATGGGCCAAAGCATATAAACCCAAAGGCCCATCATATTTTTTAATTCCATTTTGTTGAACTAATACTTTTTTTTATCATTTTATTTTCATTTTTAATAATCTAATTCTTTTTCTCTTTTGTTAAATAATAAAATATATTAAAATTTTGTATAAATTTTCTTAATATAGTTTTCCTTAATATTTGTCACATTTAATAAAAAAATACATAAATAATCTTAAACATTGATTTAAATAAATTTTTCTTTCTTTAAAACTTTTTCTTTTAATTAATAAAAAACACAAAAATAATAATAAATCATACCTAAATCTATATTAGGTTAAATTTTTATTTGTTTATTTGTGAATAAATACATACATCTCATATTTCTTTGATTTTCTTTATCTTACAATTTGTTATAATTTTTTACATTGAATTGCGACAACTCAATTTGGTTGTAACACATACTCGGACATTATTATTCTTATGAGACTCATGCCCATTTGTAAATAATTGTACCCCCATCCCCGGATACTCATCTGTAATAACTTAGACTTTAAATTCCCGCAATTTGTTGCTTTCAATATACTGTATAGTAATTAGGGTTTGTATGCGAAGATTCAAAATCAATCGCTAGATGACCTAATACAAGATAAATGCATGAAAATCAATACACAATTCACACTTGCACCTCTAGGGTAACCTCGCTTGTTGCCTCGGAAAATGCAATCATGTCCCTCGAGTATGAGACGCTCTAGCAAATGCCCCTTCGATAAACAAAGATCGTAGTCCCTCGATGACCTTCGATGTTGCCTTCGATAAAACGATCTCGTCCCTTACAAAATTGCTAGAGCGTCTCACAAGTTGCCTTCAATGATTGTATATGATGACCCGCGCCTGTCTCGTTTAACATCCTAACACAAGGTTGTTCATCAAATACAATGGTGAAACAACACTGTTAAAAAGGTTTAAAAACATAAGAAAGATCTTTGGGTAAAATAGGGTAGACAACTCTTAGTTACTTGATCAAAATCTTACAAAACATCCTTGCCATTTTCAAACACACTTCACAACATAACTTCAAAACAATTTCAAAAAACAACTTCAAAACAATTTCAAAACAACTTCCAAAACATTGAAATATATTTTCAAAAAGACGCACACCTTTGTATATATTCAAACAAGAATCATTACAATGGTTGCATAGACAAGGCATCTTTTTTCAAAGCATTTTCAAAAAACTACACACACAAAGCACCATTTCAAACAATTGAAAAGCAAAGGCAAGTGATCTAAAACAAGTAACTAAGAGCCCATGGAAAACCATGGATGAAAAGGGTGCTAGCACCTTCCCTTTTCATAATCTACCCCCCGAACCCAAGAAAACATCTCAAAGGTCTTTCCTGTGCTTTTTGACCTTTCCTTTAGATAAAATAAAAAGTCGGTGGTGACTCTTGCTAAACCGAACAAGTGCGAAAACAAACGCGAAACCTCAAGTCAGTTCTCCCACCGTATCACAGAACTGGTGACTCTGCTGGGGATCTTTCTAAAAGTGGGGTTACCTTAGGGTTTAGATCACCTTTACATGCTTACCTTGATTGCTTTGATTGCTTTACCTTTTTGGTTCCTTGCTTGGGTTTGTTTTAAATCCTACACCCGGATTTGGGGACACCTTTTAGGTAAGTAGCAATAAACTGTGAGGGAACTGTGTGGGGTATACCGACATGGTTGAAACAGTAGTGTTGTACCCCAAAATTTTCCCTCCCATATTCATCAATATTTCTCATCACAAGACTCTTGGAACTCAAGATCAAGCTAGGATTTGCTCTGCTCAAGACACCTCCTTGCATTGTTGACCTAAATTAGGGTTTGAGTTTGCACAGGGATATTTTGACCTAAAATGACCAAAGTGACTTTCATACTCCATGTTGGACCCACAAGTTTGTCCATACCAAGTTTCAAGCCTTGATTCAAATTTTTGCCCAGTCAATTGGACAGTTGACCTAAAAATCAGTTGTATTGGGGAAAAAGTCAACTGTGGCCAATTGACAGTCAAACCTCATGAATTTTGACCCACATCAACATAATGAACTCATATGAATCATTTGATCAAGTTTGGATCACAATTCTACAAGAAATTTGATCAGATCACCAAAAGGGCAAAATGGTCATTTTTAGGGTTTTGACTATACAAAGGCATTTTTTGATTGTTTGACCTAACCAATGGAAAATCAAGCTCAACCATAGACTAAAGGAATTAATTAAATTGTCTTGACCCATTCAACAAGTTCAAAGATCTCAAATGCATAGGATTGACAGATGAATTTTTCAGTCAACTGATCAAAATTTGACTGTACACTGAAAAGTCAAACTTTGACTTTTTGGTCAAAATCAAGTGCCAAGAGTTATTTTTCATCAAGACATGTCAAATTATGAAACTTTTTCATCAAGAAACCCAAAAATGCAAATTAGGGTTTAAAATGGAAAATTTTCATAACTTAGAAATTTTCTAAGTTATGAAATTTTCTTATTTTTTCCTAACTTTGTCCCATTTTTTTACCAAGATGAAAATGGATTCAAACAAAACTTGCAACATGAAAGCTATATTCCATCACAAAGTCTACAACTTTTATTCACAAAGTTTTATCAAAAGAAGCCTGTATCTCAAGTTATGAATTTTGGAACAAGGGTATCTAAAACTTCTAACTTAGAGAAATTTTACCATAGTTTAGGCAGGATTTTGACCCATCTTCTTGGCCATTTTTCACATAGTTCCACTTGGAGTTTCAAGTTGTATTTCAAAGATGGATTATAGTACATGTTCCAAGATTTCAAAATTGTCCAAGAACTCCTCAAACACCCTTGTGGTTAGAGAGAATCGAATGCTTGAAGTTGGCAAAAACTCACTTTGATCCATAGCCAATACATGTTCATACCAAGTTGCAAATATGATCTAGCTAGCTTGGTTCACAATTACAGGCCTCAATACCAGTTTGTACTCCATAATTTAATGCATATCCATTGAGCTAAGGTATTGTCTTGGTCATTAGGGTATTATACACTAGATTAAGCCTTAAATGGAAAAAGTAACAATGCCATTTTTGCTTAAACTTCACTTTATGTCAAACAAGATCCTTGAGGCATGGGGGCCATATCTCTGAGGCAAGATCAAATCTACCAATTCCAGTAACCAAGGGCAAAGTATGCAGCATAATATATGACTTGTACAAGCCTGCATTGAGAGGATACACACTTTTGCTTCAAGAAGAAGAAAACTTGCAAAACACAAGCCATCTTTCACATCTGATAAAACCAACTTACACAAACAATGCAAACAAGTTTGATACCTCCTAACAAGCCAAAAACACGACCCCTTTGCCTCTCAAAACTCCTAGTGCACAAAACCCCCATCTTCTTGCAAAACAGGGTCAGTTCTGCATTTTGCAAGCCATCATCAAATTCCATCGTGCGTTTTGCCCAAAGATACTTCAAACACCTTCCAACCAACATACTTGAGCTATCCAGATCATCCACAAGTTGCTGTAACACCATTAACACACATTTCCATTTTTATTTCAAAGCTTTACAAGTTGAGTTCTGTAGCACGATTCAGGCTACTACAAAACAAGCCAAGTGTTGGGAAAGCTTCCTTGGACCTCAGGAAAACTCAAAAGAACCTCAAGCACCCTTGGAAGTTGCTGCTTTGTCCAGCTCGAAGTTAACTGAAACAAGTATTTCATGAACTTCTATCTCTCTATTTAGGAATAGTTAGACTTAGGTTTGTGAATGAAATATGTTGTATTCATAGCCCTGAAACCATACATGTGCTTAGTTTTCATTTATATTAATCGTGCTAGGAGAATTTTTTTCATAAACTTTCTGAAAAAACTAGGTTAAGAATTAGGGCTAGAGAAATTCTCTCTGGTGTTTGAGAGTTAGCTTAAGTTTTTTATATGGTTGGATTCGTTGTTTGATGCTCTACAAGTTTCATGTTATGAGATTTGTCAAAAAATCAAGGAATCAAGAGATAGCATTTTCTGTACAAAGCGCGCGTTTTGGTTTGAACTGAGGAAGAAGATGAAGTCTGATTGGGCTGGGCCTGGTTGTTTTTACTCCTAACACATGCATTTTCAGTTTACACCCCCCTGGCCCATTTATTTGTACATTTGTCATTTTTGCATTTTTATTTTATTTTTGATTTTGATATTTTATTTTCTAACATAAAAAATACTTAAAAATTATTTTCATAAATTTTTGTATTTATTTGGAATTTATTTTAATTATTACTAGTATAAAAAATGTTTAAATGTTTTATATTCTTTTTATTAAAACCTAAAAATAATGTAAGAATATGTTTATTTTCATTTATTATTTTTATTTATATTTGAAAACATTTTCTTGAATATACACATTTTTTTGTGTAAATAATTTATTTTATTTTTATATACACTTAATATATTTAATATATTTAATATATACATACATATTTTATTAAATAATTAGGACAAAAATACAAAAACAATACATTTTCATTTTTATTAATATTGTATACTAAAAATACCCTTTTTACAATATACTTTTATTTTTTTGTACAAATTGATATATTATTGTATATAAATAATAAATAATACTATTTATTTAAAAATTAGGGTTTTTGCCCTAAAGAACAAAATAATTAAAATTGGCTTTTTTTTATACTTTATTTATTTACATTTCACATTGAAAAATACTTTTTACATACATAAAAAACTTTTTGCATAATACATTTTATTTAACATTTATTTATTGTATTTTATTTAATTATTGTACATTTAAATATTGCCTTGTACATTCAATTTGGTTGTAATAATTTAGGATTTAATTTCTTGCAAAATAATCCCCAATTCAAATTATCACCCCTTCCCTATATCATGTTGTAATAGTGTAGAATTTAAATTCTCGCACCTTTAAGTTTTCAAATATGCCATGATTAGACCTAGGGTTTGTATGCAAAATAAAATCAACAATTAGTTTGACCTAATCCAAGATAACAATGCATGAAAAACAAACACAATGCACACTTTCACCCCTAGGGTTTCAATCCACTTGTTGCCTTCAAAAATGGGCCATGGTTGCATGTCAAGTACTTTTGGAAAAACAAAAACAAAACAAAAGATCATAGTTCCTCGATGACGCTGTCTGGGTTGCCTAAACAAAATGATCAAGTCCCTCAAGAAAATTGCCAAAAATGCCTGACACCATTGCTATCATGGTCTATATGATGACCCGCGCCTGTCCCGTTTAACATCCTAACACGAGGTTGTTCACCAAATACAATGGTGAAACAAAACTGTTAAAAGGGTTAAAAACATAAGAAAGATCTTTGAGTAAAATAGGGTAGACAACTCTTAGTTACTTGATAAAAATCTTGCAAAACATCCTTGATATCTTCAAAATGCACTTCACAACACAAATTTCAAAACCCTACTTTCAAACATTGGAAACTTTTCAAAAGACAAAAACACCTTTGTATACATTCAAACAAGAATCATTACAAAGGTTGCCACAATGATGGCCTCTTTTCAAAACATCTTTCAAAACCACACACAAAGCACCATTTCAAACAATTGAAGAGAACCATTTCAAACAATTGAAAAGCAAAGCAAGTGATCTAAGCAAGTAACTAAGAGCCCATGGATAACCATGGATAGAAAGGGTGCTAGCACCTTCCCTTTCTATAATCTACTCCCCGAACCCAAGAAAACATCTCAAAGGTCTTTCCTGTGCTTTTTGACCTTTCCTTAGGATAAAATAAAAGTCGGTGGAGACTCTTGCTAAACTGAAACATTTGCAAACACAAATGCAAAATCCCAAGTCAGTTCTCCCACCGTATCATAGAACTGGCGACTCTGTTGGGGATAATTGTCTAAAAGTGGAGTAACCTTAGGGCCTAGATCACCCTTTGCATGATTATTGTTTGCTTTGATTGCTTTATATTTGGTTCTCTTGTTTGGGTTTGAAATCCTCCACCCGGATTTGGGAAATATTCATAGGTAAATAGCAATACGTTCTGGAAACTATGCGGGGTATACCGACACGGTTGAAGCAGTAGCTATATTAGTGCGACCTATTTGTAAGTACCGGTAGCCTTTGAGTCAATCAAAGAGAATACGGGGCCGCTGAGTGATGTCATGAAGCACTAATGAACTCTTAGAACCTTACTTGACCATCTTGGCATTTTATTAGGGGTAGTGAGAAAACCGACTTTGGTGCAGTCCGAGGTTGGTAGATACTCGATACTACACTCATTAAGGGTTGTTTTCTTGGAATATTTTGGTCGCCAGTTAAGTGGCTAAACCAAAACAATGAACATAGAAAACAATCCAATGATATTGAGCTCCTTAGAACCCAGTTACTATTTATAGGACAGGTTTTGAGCCAACTAAACTCAAGAGGGTACTTACCTATGAAACCTCATGCAAGCCTGAAACTAGGATTTTGTGTGACTTGCCTGTACATGTGCTTGTGCATACATCATGAACATCATAAAGCATCATATGCATCCACTAACCATTTCAAGGGTTTGGATCTTCATCTTTGTTCTTGTTTTGTAGGTCATGGAATCTCTTCGCAGGAAAACAATTCAAGTCAACCTTGTGAGAATCCCTCCTCAACTCAAGGAGCTTACTTCCAAGATTCCAGAGAATTCTATCTTCAGTGAAAGACATGGTAGACTCCTCAACTTGGTCAACACCAACATTGAAGAAGACATGGTGAAGGTCCTCTTCCAATTCTTTGACCCCCTACACCACTGTTTCACATTCCCTGATTACCAGTTGGTACCCACTTTGGAGGAATTTTCTCAACTCCTGAGAATTCATATTCTTCATCAACTACCCTACAATGGTACGGAAAAAGAACCAAAGCCTGAAGATGTTGCTCAAGCATTACACTTGCAACCATCTGACATCAAGGGGCATTGGGAAACCAGAAGTGGTGTCAAGGGCTTCTTGGCAAAGTTTCTGTTTGAGAAGGCACAAGACTGCTGGAATTCTCTTGATCTATAAGCCTTTGAAGAGATTGTGGCACTCCTCATCTATGGGTTGGTCTTGTTCCCAAACCCTGATCAGCTTATAGATGTGAATGCTGTCAAGATTTTCATATCCAGGAATCCTATACCTACATTTCTTGGGGACATCCTACACTCATTTTACACACGAACAATGAGGAAAAGAGGTGTTATCATGTGTTGTACTCCTCTTCTAGCAAGGTGGTTTATTTCTCACCTTCCACAATCAGTTTTGAAGAATGAACAGGGTTTAAGGTGGTCACAACGATTGATGACCCTCACACATTCTGATGTACATTGGTGTTCTCGGTCCAGAGAAAATGTCATCATCATTGATCGTTGTGGGGAATTTCCTAATGTCCCACTACTTGGCATTAAGGGAGGCATTACCTACAACCCCTGTTTAGCTCAAAGACAGTTTGGATATGCTCGGAGGGATGGCCCTCATGACATGCTGATTCCTGACCTAGTTTTTGACTTCGACAACGATGCGCAAGGACTTCGACAAAGGTTCATAAGAGCTTGGAGGATGCCCAACAAGGTAGATAGTAAGACACTGGGGCACAAGAATTCCATCCCCCTTGAGCCTTATCTCAAGTGGGTACGAACCCGCGCCCAGAATCTTATGATGCCATACCCTCACATTCTCCCCTTGATCAAAGAGCCTATTACGGAAGGAGAGGTTCCATACACCATCCTACATCCTGACATGCCAATATCATGGGAAGAAATGCAAAAGAGTTAGATCCAACTCAAGGAAGAACGGAATACTTTCGAAGCCAGCTTCTATGCCAGTGAGAAGAAGGTTTTGGAGCTTACCCGCCGACTTCATGAGGAGGAAACTCTCAACACTTACATCGCACCAAAGAGGATGCACAATGTCTTTTTACATTAAGAATTTTGTAATATTTTGCCCATGGGGCACTTATGTACTAACAATTTCTTCTTAATATGACGTGTGTTCTTTTTGTTTGTAACAAATTTGAATTTCTAAATCCTTGAATGCATTACATGAATAACATGCCATTCATCATATGCATAAACAGGTCTTCACACCAGGTTTCCTTATCTTTCTGCTGTTTATTTCAGCAAGATGGATTTGGAGCAAACGGTAAAGGATCTGCAGGCACAAAATTCACAATTCCAGCAACTCCTCATGACCTTGGCAAAGGGTCAAGAGGACCTCAAAGCTCCGTTGGAGAAGAATAAAGAGAAAAAGAAAAAGAGACCTGGAGTAGCCAATTTAGGAAGGAGATTTGAGCATCAGGCTAGGAGAGTTCTCGAGTTCCCCTCAACGTATGACGAAGGGGCCGATAAAGGGAAAGGGACTGCTGTACCTTATGAATATGAGGTTGAAGAGGAGGAAGAGGAAGAAGACGAAGACTACTCCGAACAACAATATCCACCAGCAGATGATAAATATAAGAATCTTGAGGATAGACTGGCAGCCATGGAGCTGCAGAGGGTACCCGGTTTGGATTTTGAAGAACTAGGACTGGTATCTGGGGTTGTTATCCCTCCCAAGTTCAAGGTGCCAACATTTGCCAAATATAACGGTCTGTCGTGCCCAAAGATGCACCTGAGATCGTATGTCAGAAAAATCCAACCTCACTCATCTGATAAAGACCTCTGGGTACACTTTTTCCAAGACAGTTTGTCTGGCACGCAGTTGGACTGGTTTTATCAGCTCGAGAGATCAGAGGTTCATAATTGGGAAGACTTATCAGTTGCTTTTTATCGTCAATATCAATGCAATGCTGATTTGGCGCCCACTCGTACCCAGTTACAAAGTATGGGGATGGCTTCTAATGAAGGGTTTAAAGAGTACGCACAGAAGTGGCGTGATCTGGCTGGAAGGGTGCAGCCGCTGTTGTCAGATAGGGAGTTAGTTGACATGTTTCTGGGGACCCTGTCTGGCCCCTTCTTCAACCATCTAAACAGGAGTTCTTCCGCGGGATTTACTGAACTAATTTTTACCGGCGAGAGGGTTGAGGCCGGTATTAAAAGTGGAAAGATTCAAAAGGATGCTTCCGCATCCACAACTGTTAAGAAACCCTTCCCGACTAAGAAGGAAGCCTCTGCTGTGTATTCTCAGAAGGGTCAGGGAAGAACCGAGCGCCGACCGACGGTAGGGGCTGTGATGATTCAAAATTCTTCAAATGATCAGCCTCGTAACAATTAGTCGAGACCTAATCAACAACGTGTGGAAAGGCCACAACGGTAGTTCACCCGCATCAACATGCCGCCAGCTCAAGTACTCCCTCACTTATTGAAGTTGAATCTTACCAGTTTAAAGGAAGTGCCAAAGAATCCTAACATCTCCTCTCCATACTACCACTCCAATGCCAAATGTGCTTACCATTCCGACAGTGTTAGGCACGATACCAATAATTGCTGGGCGCTTAAGAACAAAATCCAGGACTTGATTGATGCCAAAGAAGTAGAATTCGATGCTCCTGAGAAGCCCAATGTTATATCTGCTCCGATGCCTAAGCACGGCCACAATGTTCATGCTGTTATGGAGGACCTTCATGTTACTGGTGTTGTTGACCTGTTGACGCTGTTACTTGTGATTAAAGAAAATTTGATGAGAGCCGGGATCTTTCCTGGTTGTGGTAAAGACTGCTATTTTTGTTTGAACATACGAGGTGTGATCGGTGGGAATGAGAACTAACTGTTTTGGAATGCTGGTTCGCGTTTTGCGTTTGTTTTCACAAAGTGTCACGATGAGCAAGAGTCGCCACCGTCTTTTATTTTATCCAACAAGGAAAGGACAAAAGCACAGAAAAATTCCTTTTTTGAGATATTTCTCGAGTTCGGGAGGTAGATTATAGAAAGGGAAGGTGTTAGCACCCTTTCTATCCGTGGTTATCCACGGGCTCTTAGGTACTTGCTCATTATGTTTTCAAAAGTTTGCTTTTCTTTGTGTTTGTGGATTTGAGAAGAGTTTTTGTTTTGAAAGGGGTGTAAGTGCGAAAAGTTTTGTTTTGTTTTTAAAAGGAGCAAGTACTTAAGAACCATCTACCTACTCAAAAAGGAATTAAACTGTACAAGTATCCTTTAGACAATGCTATCCCACTATTGAGGAGTAGGTAGCATCGTCGTTGGAGTTTAAGGGTCAATTCGATTAAGGGACGTGTGGTCACTAAAGCAATGTTAGGACGCCTTAGCGGTAACCCTAATGTCTTAGATCATTTTTTATCCGAGGCAACCATTTCGAGGCAACTTATGATCTTTGGACAAGAGGGCGACCTCTAAAACTTCCTATACTCAATGACCACGTTCGAGGCAACCAAGTGGGGTGTACCCTAAGAGTGCGCATGTGCGAGTGTATTGTTTTTCAATTATATTATCTTTGTACATGTTAATGGTGAGTTACTGTTGATTTTAGGTTAAAATTGATCTTGTCATGCATTGCCTATTTATCAAACATCTAACAGTTAATATTGTGCGGAATTTAAATTGCGGAAAAATAAATCTAAGCTATTACAAGGCGCCGGGTATTTACATCGCCAAAGACAAACCCTTTAAAATTAAATTGCGAAAAGTAAATAAAAGCGATAAATAAAATCCTAATTTAAAAACTATTACATTCTCGAAGCAGTTACAATATTGAAATATAGATAAAAAATTATACGCGCGAGAAAAATTAAATCGGAGCGTTTTTTAGGGTTTTGACCCTTTTTATTAAATAAAGCATATTTTTATTGTTTTTGAATGAAAAAAATTAGCCTAAATTAATAATTGAATTAATTAATGAAAAGAAAATATTTTTGAGTTTTTATTTTAATTAAGAAAATAAAATAAGAGTGATTAAAAAGTTAATAAAAATCCTAATTCTAAATTGATTTTAATTTAATGCAAAAGATATTAAAATTGTATCTAATTAAACTAAATAAATTAATTAATTGTTATTTACAAAATAAATAATAAAATTAGTGGAATTAATAAAATATTATTTTGGTGGTTTCTGATTTTTTATAAAAAAAATGTTAATTGGTTAATTACATTAATTGAGATAATAATAAAATAGAAAATAGAAAAATAATAAAGAAAATAAAAAGAAGAACAAACTCAGGGGGGTGCTGGGCTTAAAAGGGGAGTATGATCAGTAATTCTTGGCCCAAAACATCCAGCCTGCTTTGACCTTTGGGATCTAACGCATGCTTGTTGACCAGGGAGTATGGTGGTCCTTCAATTTTGGCCACTGGATCTTGGCCTGAAGCCACCTGGCATGTTGATCTCTGGGGCATATGATAATCCACGCCTGGAATGCTACACATGAATATCTGAGGAAAAATTGTAACAAAGTTTTGGGGGACCTGGGATTCGAACCCAGGTCCCAAGGGGTTTTACAATAACACGCTCACCAACCAACCTGCTTGTTCATTCGTTTATTGGAATAGAGAACAAATAATATACTCAAAACAATTAAATATGCCCTGCAAAAATAAAAACGCGCAATTGATTCAAATGAACCAACCACGCCCAGCCACATCTTCGTCTTCTTCAAACGCCCTAGTTCATTTACCTGCGGATTTTGTTCCGCAGGAAGATTCGTAGCATCTCTCAAAAATCCCTCCTAGGCCATGTAAATGCAAGCTAAGAGTGCCAATGCACTCGTCTCTCTCCCCTGAACTCATCCATGGCCATTATTGGTCCTGATTATGCATGTATCAAGAATGCCCAAAAAACAAGAATATGAACCCTAGCTTTGAATCCAGGGCTATAAGTCACGAAAACAAAATCAAATATTGCAGAATCAATGGAAATTGAATGGCAAGCATGATAGTGCAATCAAATTGGCAAAAAGATGCAAGGAGAATGATTTACGATTTCATGTGCAAAGGCATACTCATGGAGACTTACAGTGAGTTTCAGAGGGCCTCAAGGCCTGGTTTTGATTGCTACAACTTCAGGAGGTTGCTGGCAAGAGAGCTACGTTGTGATTTGGGATTGAATTGGCCTCCAATGCTGTTTTCGATCTCACACTTTTCAAGCTTTTTTTACCAATTTTCTCTGGCCGTTTCAGCAGTATTCTATGCGTGTGTTAGGTTTGTGTGACTTGTATGCATATAATGGAACGTGTTTAGGTTAAAATTTGGGCCATAATCCTTATGCATTGAAGATGGAAGATTTGTTTGACCACCATTGATAAGCTTTCCAAAATTGCATCAAATATGAGATTTTGTGCATGTTTTGACTTGGCACGAATTTGACTGAGTTGCACATGATATTTGCAAGCTGTATTGATCACAAGAATCCCCTTACATCAATTTTTAGATTTTATTTGATTTAATATTGATTAATAATGAATTAAATCAATAAAAATGAAATAAAATAGATAAATAAATGTTTGGTCATGAAATTAAAGATGGGACACGTGTGTGGCATGACAAGACTATATCAAGTGGAAAAAGTGGGCCCTTTTGTCAAAAATTGGAGTTTTGAGGATAGTTGACTTTTAGCAATTTTGGAAAAATGCCCAACTTCAACAATGCATCACTTCTTCAATTTTGAACTTTTGGAGGTGTTCTTGGACTTTTTAGAAACCTTGAGATGCCCTCTAATCAACCCTTTTGGTCTAGTATCATTTTGATATTCCATGCTTAAGTTATAAGCTTTGTAAAAAAAGGTGTTTTTGTTGACTTTCAAAAATGACCTATAATGTCCAAATTTGTAACTTTTTGTGCGAGCATTTCTTGACCTTGGGGTGTGAATATGGATTGTAGGAAATTTCATCATCTTCAAAATGAGCTTTGGATGGGTCATTTCTCATAAAGTATGAGAAAGTTATGCTTGGTCAAAGTTGAGTTGACTTTTCCTACAAAACCCTAATTTAGCAACTTTTGAATCTTGAGCAATCCTTGATGAATCATGATAAACCCTTGATCAAATGATGAATTATCCTTCAAAATGAGAATGTTGACAAAAAATCTTGAGGTTCGACTGTATTTGGGACACAGTTGACTTTTGCCCTAATACAATCGACTTTTGGGTCTCTTGAGCAATTGACTGACCAAACTTCCTCTGCAAGGCTTGAAATTTGACATGGATGAACTTGAGAAAATATTAGGACATTGGGAAACACTTGAGGACATTTGGATGTAAGGACCTTGATGCAACACAAAACCCTAATTTTGACTTGAATGCCTTAGGAGGTGATTTGACTGTTCAACCCTTGAGCCCTTTTGAACAACTTGAAGATTATTCTTGGAAAATCTTGAGGAATATGGGAGGGAAAATTTTGGGGTACAACAGTTGCCCCTGTTCAATTTTCTTAAACCTGAGGATATAGATTGGCTTTCGAGCCTTTCGTGATCCGAAGGTGGAAGATAATTGAACACTAGAGTGCCCAAAAATTTGCACTCACATGGTGTAGTATCAGCATTGTGATGTTAGGAATGGGCTTACAGATGTCATTTGGAGATTGTTGGTAGGAGGATGGGCTTACAGATGCCATCTGCAGGGGTGTCGATCGCATAAGAGATTCCTTAGCGAGAACTTGCATATCTGTTGTTGTAAAAGATTCCGCTGGGGAAGTCTAACTTTGTTGAGATTTAGGAATCTGGCCTGTACTTCAACTGAGAGAATGCCTCGGCTGAGTCTTAAGAACTTGTCCATAATTCAACTGGGGGGAAACATCTTCATCAAGATCTAGGAACTGTCTCGTGCTCAATGTAGTATACCGCTGAGGTTATAGAACTTGTCCACACTATGACGGAGGAAAACATCAAGATCTAGGAACTGACTCGTGCTCAATGGAGTATACCGTTGAGGTTATAGTACTTGTCCACACTATGACGTAGGGAAACATCTTCATCAAGATCTAGGAACTGTCTCGTGCTCAATGGGTGTACCGTTGAGGTTATAAAACTTGTCCACATTATGACGGAGGAAAACATCAAGATCTAGGAACTGATTCGTGCTCAATGGAGTATACCATTGAGGTTATAGTACTCGTCCACACTATAACGGAGGAAAACATCAAGATCTAGGAACTGACTCGTGCTCAATGGAGTATACCGTTGAGGTTATAGTACTCGTCCACACTATGACGTAGGGAAACATCTTCATCAAGATCTAGGAACTGTCTTGTGCTCAATGGAGTATACCGTTGAGGTTATAGAACTTGTCCACACTATGACGGAGGAAAACATCAAGATCTAGGAACTGACTCGTGCTCAATGGAGTATACCGTTGAGGTTATAGTACTTGTCCATACTATGACATAGGGAAACATCTTCATCAAGATCTAGGAACTGTCTCGTGCTCAATGGAGTATACCGTTGAGGTTATAGAACTTGTCCACACTATGACGGAGGAAAACATCAAGATCTAGGAACTGACTCGTGCTCAATGGAGTATACCGTTGAGGTTATAGTACTCGTCCACACTATGACATAGGGAAACATCTTCATCAAGATCTAGGAACTGTCTCGTGCTCAATGGAGTATACCGTTGAGGTTATAGAACTTGTCCACACTATGACGGAGGAAACTGTCGAGATTAAGAACCTTATCTGAAATTCAACCGAGGATAATTCAATTGAGATTTAAGAACCGGTCAGGTCTTCGACGTAATTGAGAACTTTAACTGCATCTTTCCTGAAAGGTAAAGGTCAGTCATATGCAATGCATGATATGGATCAGGCAATGATGTTCTCAAAATAAATGAGATTGTATTCGTATGATGCGTATATGCATGTATCATGATGTATGGGGATATAATGTTTTAGCTGGGGAAAATAAATCCCGGAGCTGTTGGAGAATAGAGTTGAGTTCTTCGTTTCCGTTGGGGATGATGAACGAAGATGATAAACCTGTAGGGGAGAAGAACTCCGTTGGGGGAATAAACTGATGAAGAGATTACTCCGAGGGGAATTACTCTGTGGGGAAGAGACGTTCTGCTGAAGATTTTAATGATAACTCCGCTGGGGATTCTGTTGATATGCTCTGTTGGGGATTTTAATGATGAACTCCGCTGGGGATAGAAAGAACTTCGCTGGGGATGATCTTTCAGTTGCAACTTGCTGAGGATAACCCAGTTAGACTCTTGTGAGGATAACCTTCTGAATTTGGCTGGGGAGATTTATTTGCACTCTTCAGGGGATAAGCTTCCAGAATCTACGGGGAAGATGATTCAGCTCTGGTGGGGAAGCCTTTTTTGGACTGCACTGGGGAAATGACTCCACTAGGGGCATCTTGTATTCTGCCGGGGAACATTCTTATATTCTGTTGAGGAATATTAATACTGTCGGGGATATTCTTATACTTGCTGGGGAATATCTTTATACTCCGCTAGGGAAGATTAAGACCTTCTGGGGATACCAAGCCTTTTTAAGACTGATGGTAGATCAACTCTTCTTGGGGAGAGTATTGCCGATTGATTCATAATTGCAAGTCTCAGTGGGGAGAGCTACCATTACTATTTTACTCTGCGGGGAGTGATGGTATCTTGGTCATGTTCTTCAGCTGAACCTACCTTAGTACCTGGTGGACAAAGCAACCACACAGCTTGGACACTTCTTATGCCCCTGCTTCTGATACTACCAGTAATTCATCTTTTGTTTCGTAAGTAAATATTTATGAGCAGCAATTAATGTCAAATGCATATATCACAAATGAACATTGAAGGTTCTTTGCAAAACAAAACAGATAAAGAGAAAACAATTTGAAATTTGTCTGAAAATGAATTTGTATTGATTTTGAAGTTTGGCCTGTAAATGGGCATTTTTGTACAAGAGGCTGATGTCCTAGTAAGAGGACGCCGCCGAACAAATAGAATTTATACAATTTGTGAAAAGAAAACAAAACAGCTATGTGAATAGCCCCATTGGGTTCCAGCTTTGCTATTGCCTTTATATCTTCAAGCATCTCATCACTTTGCTGCTTAGTTGAAGATGAATCTGTTTGATTGGTGCCGTCCGAGCCTGATAGTTGATACCAAAGTCTGGATGCGAGGTGATCCTATGAGACATAGTGTTACGCTTTAATCCCTAACTTTTTCCTGGACCTCCCTTTCGGGTTTTCAGTCCACCGGGATACCCATTTTTGTCCAAGCCGCCTTTTCAGGTTTTCGACTTGTCGGGTGTACAGATTTTTCATTTTGATCCCTTATTTTTGCCCGAACCCTTTTGGTTCGCCGGGAAGCCCTTATTTTTGCCTAGGCCAGTCAACCTAGCGGGTCTTTGATTATGCGTAGTATCTTTTCACTATGTCTGCATTGACGGGGTGAAGAAGGTCGTCACCATCCATGGTGGTTAGAATCATAGCTCCTCCTGAGAAAATGTTCTTAACCACAAATGGCCCTTCGTAAGTAGGGGTCCATTTGCCCCTGGGATCACCTTGAGGTAAGATAATGCACTTGATTACCAGGTCCCCAACTTGATACTCTTGTCGCCTAACTTTCTTGTTAAATGCCTTGATCATCCGTTTTTGGTATGTCTGACCATGACAAATAGCAGTAAGTCTCTTTTCATCGATTAGGTTCAGCTGATCAAGCCGGGTCTGAATCCAATCATCTTCACTCAAACCTGCATCCTTCATGATCCGAAGAGAGGGTATCTGAACTTCAATAGGCAAGACTGCCTCCATGCCATACACCAAGGAATAGGGTGTTTCCCCTGTTGACGTCCGTGCTGAGGTACGGTACCCGTGAAGAGCAAATGGTAACATCTCGTGCCAGTCTTTGTATGTCACTGTCATCTTCTGCACAATCTTGTTAATGTTCTTATTTGCCGCTTCAACAACCCCATTCATCTTCGACCGGTAGGGAGAAGAGTTATGATGTTGTATCTTGAATTGCTCGCAGAGCTCAGTGATCATTTTGTTATTAAGATTGGTACCATTGTCTGTAATGATCCTCTCTGGTACACCGTATCGACAAATCAGGTTGTGCCGAATGAACCGTGCCACGACGTTCTTGGTTACCGTAGCAAAGGAAGCTGCTTCAACCCACTTCGTAAAGTAATCAATAGCTACAAGGATGAAATGATGCCCGTTGGATGCCGTAGGTCTGATCTCGCCGATCATATCAATACCCCACATTGCAAAAGGCCAAGGTGCTGCCAAAACATTCAGAGGAACTGGAGGTATGTGCACCTTATCAGCATAGACCTGACACTTGTGACATGTCCGAGAATACTGATAACAGACAGCTTCCATTGTGGACCAGTAATACCCTGCCCGAAGGATTTTCTTTGCCATGGTATGTCCATTGGAATGAGTCCCGAAAGTATCTTCATGCAGCTCTGCCATGATTCTTTCTGCTTCATTCTTATCCACACAACGCAGTAAGGTCGAATCATGGTTACTGTGATCGGTGGAAATAGAATTGACTGTTTTTTAAGCTGGTTCGCGAAATGTCGCGGTAAGCAAGAGTCGCCACCGTCTTTTATGTTCTCCAACATGGAAAGGACAAAAGCACAACAAAATTCCTTCTTTGAGATGTCTCTCGGTTCGGGAGGTAGATTTATAGAAAGGGAAGGTGTTAGCACCCTTTCTATCCATGATTATCCATGGGCTCTTAGGTACTTGCTCTATGTTTTCAAAATTGTTTGCTTTTCAAGTGTATGTGGGTTTGAAAAAGTTTAGTTTGAAAAAAACTTCTAGGTAACTCTTGTATCAGTCCTCAAGAGTGTATGAAGTATTTGTTTGAAAACTTTTTGAAAGTGTAGGTGTGAAAAGTTTGTTTTTGTTTTTGAAAGAGCAAGTACCCAGGAGAAATCTACCTACTATAAGGAATTAGGCTGTGTAAGAGTCCTTTAGATAGTGCTATCCCACCATTGAGAGGTAGGTAGCACCGTCGTTGGAGGTATTCGGGTCAATTCGATTATTAGGGACATGTGTGGTCACCAAAGCAATGGTAGGAAGCCTTAGCGGTAACCCTAATGTCCTAGATCCTTTTTATCTGAGGCAACCGTTTCGAGGCAACTGGATCTTTAGACAGGAGGGCGACCCCTAAAACACCCTATACTTGACGACCACGTCGAGGCAACCAGTGAGACGTACCCTAGGAGTGGCATGTGCATGTGTGTTGTTTTTCAGTTTATGTTTATCTTTGAACATGCATCATTGTGAGCTACGGATTGATTTTATTTGTCATACAAGTCTTTCATGCATATTAACAGTTAAGAGTGCGGAAAATAAATTGCGGAAATATGAATCTACGCTATTACAAGGCGTGGGTCTATACATCGCCAAAAACATAACCCGTTTGGAAATAAATGCGAGAAAGTAAAAGAAAGCGGTAAAATCCTAATTAACTATTACATCCTCGGAAACAGATACATAAATAATGATCAAAAGGAATTATAATGCGCGAATAGAAATTTAATCAGGACGTCCTTAGGGTTTTGACCCTTTTTGAGAAAAGAAAGTAATCTGTCCTTTGCATTTAATTAAATATTAACCCTAATTCTAATTAATTAATTATTTAAAGAAAAAAAATGTTTTTTTTATGTTTTTTAAGTCTTAATGAAAATAAAAAATAAAAAGAAATTAAAAGTCAAGAAAACCCTAATTCTAGATTGATTTTATTTATTAGGAAAAAGATTAAAATTAAACCTAATTAACAAAAAGACTAAATTAATTAATGTTAGTGTTTATTTACAAAATAATTAATAGTGAAAATAATGAATAATAAAAATATTTACAAGTTTTTTATTATCTGAATTTATTATGAAAAATATTAATCTGTTAATTAAATAATTAATAAAACTAATAATTAATAAAAAGGAAATTATAAAAGAAAAGAAAATAAAAAGAGTAACAAAACCAGGGGGGGTGCCAGGCCTTTTTGGAGGTGTGTTTGTAACTTTCAGCCCAATAACACTCAAGCCTTTGTTAACTTTGGAGGATTGTCCAGAGCGCGCTTTGACTTGGGACATGGTGTTCCCCCTCTCATGGCCTTTGGATGGCTGTTTGAAGACACTTGGCACGCTGACCATTGAAGGTACATGATGGAATGCTTTTAAGCGCCTGCACATGATTCTGTTATGCAAAACAAGAAACAAATATGGGGTGGACCTGGGAATCGAACCCAGGTCCCAATGGTTACCAAGCACGTCACCTTCCACTAAGCCAAGCGCCTGTCTTTGTTATTATAATGGATAATGAAATTAATGTATGAAAACAATAATTATGCTGAAAAATAAATGAAACGCGCGCTATTTATTCAAACCAGCCAGCCATGTGTAAACACGTCAGTCATCTTCTTCCTTTTGCCTGTAAAAAACAAAACAAATAGCGGGGGTTTTTAACCCCCACAAACTAAAAAAGGAAAAATAGCGATTAGCTTTGTGCGCAACATAAATTCATCGCGAGGGTTGGGTTTGATTCGTGTGGCCTTGACGAATTCAACCATGGGCTTTAGAGTCTCTGATTTTTCCTATACCACGAAGCCCCAATTTGGAAGCTTCGAAACCCTAAGTTTCATCAATGGTGGTTTACGTTTCAGGGCATCTTAATCCAATTGAATCACACCAATAGCTTTGTATCAGTCCTATTAACACAAAACAATCCACAAAAGAGGTTAAATATGCATGAATAATGATATGCGATTATGGAAAAAAGCTTCAAACCGTAAAACTGTTTGCCACGATTTCTTGAGCTACGAAGCTTGGTTTTGTTTGCAAATCGTTCCTGGGAAGCCTAGCAATGTGTTTGAATCGCTCTAAGGCTTTGAATTGGTCTGCAATATGAAAAACAGTTTTTGCTTTTTTCTTGATTTTTTGGAATTGGTTTATGGCTTTTTGCAGCAGCTAGCACGTGAATGGCATTAGGGTTAGGTTCAACATATATAGTATAATGGATTTAGGTTACAATCTTGGCCAAGAATCCATGGAATTCATGTTTTCAATATTTGATTTCAATCAAATCTTTTTGCATATTTTTGATTGGAAAACCTTACCAAATTGGGATATTTTGGTCCCCTTGATGTGCACACGAAATCTCCAGCTTGTCTTGGTCATATTTGCTTCATAAAAAGATTTGAAAACCATATCTTTGAATTTCCTATATTTAAAATCAATTAAATGAATTAATATTAATAAAAAATCCAATTAATTAATAGAAAATGAGAAAATAAATTCAAATAATCCCAATGGGTCGTGCATAGGCCTTGGACAATGTTTCTAGAAGAAATTTGAGGCCCATTAGCAAAAATGAGGTGTTTTGGGCAAAGTTGACTTTTGCAAATTCACAAAAATTTCCCAACTTCTCCAATGCATATCTTGCTCAATTTGGATCATATGAACATGTTCTTAGACATTTTGGAAAGGTCTTGAAGTCCTCTAACCAATGCCTTTGGTCCCATGTCATTTGGATTTACCAATCTCAAGTTATGGTCCTTGACTTAAAGTGCCTTTTTGTTGACTTTTGAAATTGACCTATAATGTAGAAATTGATAACTTTTTGTGAGAGCATTTCTTGGACTTGGAATGTGAAGATGAGTTGTAGGAAATATCATCCCCTTCAAAATGAGCATTGGATGGGATTTTTCTGATGAACCATGAAAAAGTTATGCCTTGGTCAAGTTACAGTTGACTTTTCAGCTGTCCAAAAATAGCAACTTTTGCATCTTTGATGATTTTTGAGCCATGCTTGTGGAATCATGATCAAGACTTGATCAAATGATGATTGTGGCTTCAAAATAAGATGTTGACCAAATTTTTTGACTTTTGACTGCAAAATGACCATTTTACCCCTGCAGTTGACTGTGAAGCAAATGAAGCTTTTGACTGTGCAATTTGATGCTGTGAGTCTTGAAACCTGGCATGTAGATGCTTGACAATGTATATGGGCACATGAGACTTGATTGGACCACTGAAAACCTCAAATTCATTGAAGGAACCAAAACCCTAATTTTGACTGCCTTAGGAGGCATTTGGACTGTGCAACCCTTGAGTAGACTTGAGCAAATTGAGATGATGCTTGTCAAAACTTGAAGAATATGGGAGGGAAAATTTTAGGGTAAAACAGTTGCCCCTGTTCAATCTTCTTAAACCTGAGGATGTAGATTGGCTTGCGTGCCTTTCGTGATCCGAAGGTGGAAGATGATTGAACACTAAAGTGCCCAGAAATTTGCACTCGCATAGTAGAATATCAACAGTGTGATGGCGGGAATGGGCTTATAGATGCCATTTGGGGAGATGGTGGATAGGAGGATGGGCTTATAGATGCCATCTGGAGGTGTGACAGAATCTCGTCGGGAATGGGCTTATAGATGCCATTTGGAAATGTAATGGATAGTGGTGGAGATGGGCTTAAAGATGCCATCGGGGGTGTCGATCGCGTAAGAGATTCCTTAGAGAGAACTTGCGTACTTGAGAAAGAAAGTTGGTTTCCTGGCTTGCTACAGGGGTTGATCTTCAAACTCTTCATGCAGATATGCCCTGGCTAGATACAGGTATCGAATCTTCAATCGATTGCTCACAGATATTCCCTGGCTAGATACAGGAATCGAATCCGGAACTTCAAAAGGTTGCTTACAGACGTGCCCTGGCTGGATACAGGTATCAAATCTCTAAACTCTTCATGCAGACATACCCTGGCTAGATACAGGTATCGAATCTACAATCAAATTACTCACAGATATGCCCTGGCTAGATACAGGAATCGAATATGGAATTAGTCGTCTACAGATATGCCCTGGCTGGATACAGGTATCGAATCTCTAAACTCTTCATATAGATATGCCCTGGCTAGATACAGGTATCGATCCACAATCAATCACTCACAGATATGCCCTGGCTAGATACAGGAATCGAATCTGGAATTGGTCGTCTACAGATGTGCCCTGGCTGGATACAGGTATTGAATCTCTAAACTCTTCATGCAAATATGCCCTGGCTGGATACAGGTATCGAATCTACAATCAATCACTCACAGATATGCCCTGGCTAGATACAGGTATCGAATCTGGAATTAGTCATCTACAGATATGCCCTGGATGGATACATGTATCGAATCGCTAAACTCTTCATGCAGATATGCCCTGGCTGGATACAGGTATTGAATCTACAATCAATCACTCACAGATATACCCTGGATGGATACATGTATCAAATCTGGAATTAGTCGTCTACAGATGTGCCCTGGCTGGATACAGGTATCGAATCTCTAAACTCTTCATGCAGATATGCCCTGGCTGGATACAGATATCGAATCTACAATCAATTACTCACAGATATGCCCTGGCTAGATACAGGTATCGAATTTGGAATTGGTCGTCTACAGATATGCCCTGGCGGGATACAAGTATCGAATCTGGAACTGGTCGTCTACAGATATGCCCTGGCTGGATACAGGTGTCGAATCTCTAAACTCTTCATGCAGATATGCCATGGCTAGATACAGGTATCAAATCCACAATCAATCATTCACAGATATGCCCTGGCTAGATACAGGTATCGATTCTGGAATTAGTCGTCTACAGATATGCCCTGGCTGGATACAAGTATCGAATCTCTAAACTCTTCATGCAGATATGCCCTGGCTGGATACAGGTATCGAATCTACAATCAGATCACTCACAGATATGCCCTGGCTAGATACAGGTATCGAATCTGGAATTAGTCGTCTACAGATATGCCCTGGCTGGATACAGGTATCGAATCTCTAAACTCTTCATGCAGATATGCCCTGGCTAGATACAGGTGTCGAATCCATAATCAAATCACTCACAGATATGCCCTGGCTAGATACAGGTATCGAATCTGGAATAAGTCGTCTACAGATATGCCCTGGCTGGATACAGGTATCGAATCTCTAAACTCTTCACGCAGACATGCCCTGGCTAGATACAGGTATCGAATCTACAATCAAATCACTCACAGATATGCCCTGGCTAAATACAGGTATCGAATCTGGAATTAGTCGTCTACAGATATGCCCTGGCTGGATACAGGTATCGAATCTCTAAACTCTTCATGCAGATATGCCCTGGCTAGATACAGGTGTCGAATCCATAATCAAATCACTCACAGATATGCCCTGGCTAGATACAGGTATCGAATCTGGAAACTCTTCATGCAGATATTCCCTGGCTGGATACAGGTATCGAATCTACAATCAATTACTCACAGATATGCCCTGGCTAGATACAGGAATAGAATCTAGAATTAGTCGTCTACAGATATGCTCTGGCTGGATACAGGAATCGAATCTCTAAACTCTTCATGCAGACATGCCCTGGCCGGATACAGGTATCGAATCCACAATTAGTTACTCACAGATATGCCCTGGCTAGATACAGGAATCGAATATGGAATTGCGACAGTTGATAGTAATCATCTTTAGATTGACATTTTTCCTGAAAAGGCAAAACATCAGTTGTATGCAATGTCATGATGTATGAAATGCATGATGTCATGATGTTCTCAAAAATAAATGAGATCGTGTGATATGATGCGTATATGCATGTATCAGGATGTATAAAATGTGAAATGTTTATGAATGTATTTCGTATGGGAAAATAAATCCATGACGAATGCCGGGAGCTTGTTAAATCCTGGGCTGATGTTTGAAGAGTAGAGTTCTTTGTTTCCGCTGGGGATGATGGTTGCAAGAATAAACCGGTAGGAGAAGATGACTCCGTTGGGGAATAAATTTGTTGAAGAGATTACTCTGCGGGGGATTTCTCTGTGGGAAGAGATGCTTCGCTGAGATTTTGATGATAACTCCGCTGGGGGATTCCGTTGATAAGCTTGTTGAAGGATTTGATGAACTCCGCTGGGGGATAGGAAGAACTTCGCCGAGGACGGTCTTTCCGTGATATTTAGCTGAGGATAACCCAGTTATAAGCTCTTGGTGGGGAATAACCTTTGAATATAGTCGAGGAGAGATGCATGTACTCTGCAGGGGACAAGCTTCCAGAATCTACTGGGGATAAGCTTCCAGAATCTACTGGGGAGATTGATTCAACTTTCCTGGGGAAACTTTGGGCTGTACTGGGGAATAGCTCCACTAGGGTGTCTGGATTCCGCCGGGGAACAATCTTATATTAAGACTGCCGGGGATGCTTGCTTAGGAACATCTGTATACTCCGCTGGGGAATATTGATATTTTCTGGGGATACCCAACTTCCTTAAGGCTGACAGTAGACTAACTCTGCTTGGGGAGAGTATTGATGACTTGCTGAAGATACTGTGCCTTTTCGGGCTGATTGGAGACCAACTCTGCTCGGGGAGAATTGTTGAATCTTGATTTACTCTGCAGGGAGTGAAGGTATCCTGGTTACATTCTCCAGCCGAACTTACCTTGGTACCTTGGTGGACAGAGCAACTAGATTGCTTAGACAACTCATTATTGCCCCTGTTTCTGATGTCACCTATAATTAATCCTTTGTTTCGTATGCAAATATTTATAAGTTAGCAATTAGTGTCAAATGTATATATCAAAAATGAACATTGGACGTTCTTTGCAAAACAAAACAGAAAAAGAAAAACAATTGGCAATTTGTCTGGAAAAGTGGATTTGCATTTATTTTTGAATTTGCCTGTAAATAGGCGTTTTGTGTACAAGAAGCTGACGTCCTAGTAAGAGAACGCCGTCGAACAACATAGAGTTTATACAATTTTGTGAACAGAAAACAAAACAGCTATGTGAAAATAATCCCACTGGGTTTCAACTCTGCTATCGCCTTTATGTCTTCAAGCGTCTCATCACTTTGCTGCTTAGTTGAAGAGGAAGCTGATTGATCAGTGCCGTCTGAGCCTGATAGTTGATGCCGAATTCTGGATGCCAGGTGATCAATGAGACATAGTATTACGCTTATCCCTAATTTTTGCCTGGACCGCCCTTTCGAGTTTTCAGTCCACCGGGATACCCATTTTTGTCCAAGCCGCCTTTTCAGGTTTTCGACTTGCCGGGTGTACAGATTTTTTCCATTTCATCCCTTATTTTTGCCTGAACCCTTTTGGTTCGCCGGGAAGCCCTTATGTTTTCCTAGGTGTGTCAACCTAGCGGGTCTTTGATCATGCGTAGTATTTTTTTACTATGTCTGCATTGGCGGGGTGAGGAAGGTCGTCACCATCCATGGTGGTTAGAATCATGGCTCCTCCTGAGAAGATATGTTTAACCACAAATGGCCCTTCGTACGTAGGGGTCCATTTGCCCCTGGGATCACTTTGAGGAAGAATGATGCGCTTGACTACCAGGTCTCCGACTTGATACTCTTGTCGTCTGACTTTCTTGTTAAATGCCCTGATCATCCGTTTTTCGTACGTTTGACCATGAAAAATAGCGGTGAGTCTCTTTTCGTCAATTAGGTTCAGTTGATCAAGCCGAGTCTGGATCCAGTCATCTTCGTTCAAACCTGCATCCTTCATTATCCGGAGAGAGGGTATCTGGACTTCAATAGGCAACACTGCCTCCATGCCATAGACCAAGGAAAAGGGTGTTGCCCCTGTTGACGTCCTTGCTGAAGTATGGTACCCATGAAGAGCAAACGGTAACATCTCGTGCCAATCTTTGTACGTCACTGTCATCTTCTGCACAATCTTCTTAATATTCTTATTTGCTGCTTCGACATCCCCATTCATCTTCGGCCGGTAGGGAGAAGAGTTGTGGTGCTGTATCTTGAATTGCTCGCAGAGCTCAGTGATCATCTTGTTGTTAAGATTGGTACCATTGTCCGTAATGATCCTCTCAGGTACACCGTATCGACAGATCAGGTTGTGCCGAATGAACCGTGCTGTGATCGGTGGATCTGGAACTGACTGTTTAATGTTGGTTCGCGAAATGTCGCGGTAAGCAAGAGTCGCCATCGTCTTTTATTTTCTCCAATAGGAAAGGACAAAAGCACAACAAAATTCCTTATGAGAATAGTTCTCGGTTCGGGAGGTAGATTTATAGAAAGGGAAGGTGTTAGCACCCTTTCTATCCATGGTTATCCATGGGCTCTTAGATACTTGCTCATTTGTGTTTTCAAAATGTTTGTTTGCTTTTCAAGGGTGAGTGTGTTTGAAAAAAGTTTCGTTTAAAGATTTCAGATCGACTCTTGTATCAGTCCTCAAGAGTGTTTGAAAAAATTGTTTTGAAAGCTTTTTGAAAGTGTCGGTGTGAAAAGAGTTTTTGATTTGTTTTTGAATTAGAGCAAGTATCTACGAGTCATCTACCTACCCTAAGGAATTAGGCTGTGTAAATGTCCTTAAGGTAGTGCCATCCCACCATTGAGAGGTAGGTAGCACCACCGTTAGAGGTGTTCGGGTCAATTCATTTGTAGGGACAGTGTGGTCACTAGAGCAACAGTAGGACACCTTAGAAGCTACCCTTATGCCATTGATCCTTTTTATTCTGAGGCAACCATTTTGAGGCAACTATTACGAGGCAACCGTTTCGAGGCAACTTGTTTTGAGGCAACGGGATCAATGGACATAAGGACTTACTAAGACGTCCTATACTCGACGACCATATTTCGAAGGTAAGGCAACAGTGAGGCGTACCCTAAGAGTGGTGTGTGAATTTGTGTGTTATTTTCAGTTTAGCATTTATCTTGTACATGTATCATGGTGATCTACGCATTGTTTTTAATTAGTCATTCATTCTTTCATGCAAGTTAGCAGTTAGGAGTGCGGAAAAATTAAAAGACGGAAAGATAAAAGCTACGCTATTACAAGGCGCGAGTCTGTACATCGCCAAAATACAAAGACCCGTTTTTGATAAAATGCGGAAAGTAAATAAATGCGGTAAACCTAATTACTATTACATCCGGAAAGCAGTTACATAATAATTGATAAGAAAATAATGCGCGAAAAGAATTAAAATTAGGACGTCCGAGGGTTTTGACCCTTTGCTTGAAATTAAATTAAATTAAAGCCTAATAATTATTTAAAGAAAGAAAAGAAAGT
The DNA here is from genome assembly GCA_948472305.1 of Vicia faba. Lineage (NCBI taxonomy): Eukaryota > Viridiplantae > Streptophyta > Magnoliopsida > Fabales > Fabaceae > Vicia > Vicia faba. Next base: position 1,618,246,864 of record OX451736.1, read on the forward strand.
GTTTTTTATGTTTTTTGTATTTATGAAAAATAAAGAAAAAGAATTAAAAGGAAACCCTAAATCTAGATTATTTTAATTATTAATGAAAATATTAAAGTTAACCTAATTTACTAGTTAATTAATTTATTTACATGTTTATTTACAAAATTAATGATAATTAATAATAATGATAAATAATGATGATTAATAATTTATTTAAGAAAAAGATGAAAATGTCAAAACCTAATTCTACATATTTTTTATTTATTAAGAAAAAGTGTTAAAATTAAAACCTAGATTAACTAAGTTAATTGTTAGAGTTTATTTACAAAAATTAATTAGTAAAGAAATTAAATATATTTGTATTTTTTGATTTTTCTGTTTTTATTATAGAAAATTATTTTATGGTGAAAAAAACAATTAAAACAATTAAAAAAGAATTAGAAAAGAAAAGAAAAGAAAATTAAAAAGGATGCAAACCAAGGGGGGTTTCAGGCCCAAGGGGAGGTTTTTTGAAGTATTCTGGCCCATTAGACAAAAAGCCTTGTTTGACTTTCTGGCATCACGTGCGTGTTCATTGACTCCTGAGTACCGTGGTCTGCATTCTTTGGCCATTGGATTGGGTTTCATGGCCATTTGTGTTCTGGCTGTTGGCCATTTGTGTTCTGGCCGTTGGCCATTTGTGTTCTGGCCTTAACGTTCCTTAATCTTCTCAGGATGTCTGTCTCGCCATGTATTGGTGTCATGCATAAGTTGTTCTACTTTGGCCATTTGGCTTTTGGCTTTTGGCCATTTGTGTTTTGGCCTCAACGTTCCTTAATGAACCTGCATGGGATCCTGTCTAAATCTGCAGTGTTGAATCTCATGAACACATTAAATAAAATCATAAAATGCAAATAAAGCCAATATATGAAGAAATTTAATGTTCTCAGGATGTCTGTCTCGCCATGTATTGGTGTCATTCATAAGTTGTTCTACTTTGGCCATTTGGCTTTTGGCTTTTGGCCATTTGTGTTTTGGCCTCAACGTTCCTTAATGAACCTGCATGGGTTCCTGTCTAAATCTGCAGTGTTGAATCTCATGAACACATTAAATAAAATCATAAAATGCAAATAAAGCCAATATATGAAGAAATTTAATGTTTAGGCACAATATGACATGTATGAATGATTATACCCTTTTGATCATGGAGATCAAATCAATCTTACCCTTACTGGAAAATTAGTGACACGAATGCTTTTATGCCTTTTGGATCATGGAGATCAAGCCACCCTTACCCTTACTGAAGAAATAGTGAGGTGTTGGTTTGTAACTGTGATGGCTTGTTTGTAGTGAGAGAGAGATTTGTAATAAGGATTTCAAGGTTTTAGGGTTCTTGAAAGAATTTGATATTCTAACAGTGTTGTGGCAAGGTTTTTTCTCTCTTTTTCTCCTTGGTTTGTGAAAAGAAGGTGATTATATAATGGAAATTAGGGTAAAGAAAATGGGCTTTGAATGTGCAATTGGGCCTCCCATGTTTACTTGAGTTCGTCACTTTCCAGGCTAAATCGCAGGGACTTAAGTGCAATTTTTGAAGTTGAAATGTGAAAACAAAATGTAGCCGACATCAAGAACTAACTCCTGTCCTAAAATCGGCTCAATCGGATAAACGGTGAATTAGTTATGAATTTTTGAAGTTTCAGCTCAGACAAACTTATTTTGGGCTCCAGTGTCGACTCTGACACGTTCTTCAATAAAAAACTGGTATTGATCGGTGCATAATTTGGTCTCGACTTTTGAAGAAAAGTTGTAGATCTATGAGTCAGTAACCTTGTGTAAAAATATGAGTCCAATCCGATAAAAATTGACTGAGTTATGAATTTTCGAAGTTTCGGCCCAGATGAAATAATATTCAGCATTCAGGATTTTCAGCGTGTCACACACTCTGAGCAAAAAACGAAGGCCTTTAGAATACCATTTGAACTCAATACCTTCTTTGAAAATGTAGTCAACTCAATTTGTGAAATTTTGGCGCCGGAACCAGCTCGATACGATGAAAATCGACCAAGTTATGATTTTCTGAACATGACGCAAATAAACTTCTGTCACAAATTTTCTGTGCAAAAATACTTGATAAATCCACATTTTTGAAGACCTTCTGATCGAAATTGGCTTCCATCCGTGAGAGATGAAAACGTAGATAATGTCAAGACAGAATTTTGGCCACCGGAACGGGTTCAAAACGAGCCACGATCTTCAAGTTATGAATTTTTTAGCGCGTAAAAACTGCACTTTCAGCACACTTTTTCACCATATTTCTTCGAGAAAACTCACACATTCGGATACCTTCTTTAAAGAATTGACTCTTGAGCCGAACCTGAATTTGAGAATACGTTATCAGAGATATCTTGGCGAAAGAATACCTGAATATGACGCGCCGTGTTGGACTTGTGAATTTTTCTTGAAATGTTTTGAGAAATATGGGAGGGCAAATTTTGGGGTACAACGGTTGCCCCTGTTCAATCTTCTTAAACCTGAGGATGTAGATTGGCTTGCGTGCCTTTTGTGATCCGAAGGTGGAAGATGATTGAACACTAAAGTGCCCAGAAATTTGCACTCGCATGGTGTAGTATCAGCAATGTGATGTAGGGGGAATGGGCTTATAGATGCCATTTGGAAGTGATGGATGGGGGGATGGGCTTATAGATGCCATCTGGAGCTGTGACGGAGCTTTGTCGGGAATGGGCTTATGGATGCCATTTGGAGACTGTTGGTATGTGGATGGGCTTATAGATTCCATCGAGAGGTTGTCGATCGCGTAAGAGATTCCTTAGCGAGAACTTGCGTACCTGAGAAAGAAAGATAATTACTTGGCCTATTACAGGGGTTGATCTTCAAACTCTTCGTGTAGATGTGCCCTGGCTGGATACAGGTATCGAATCTTTAAACTCTTCAGACGTGCCCTAGCAAGATACAGGAATCGAGTCCAGAGAATAGTCGTCAACAGATACACCCTGGCAAGATACAGGAGTCGGATCTTCGAACTCTTCAGACGTGCCCTGGCAGAATACAGGAATCGAGTCTGGAATTAGTCGTCAACAGATACACCCTGGCAAGATACAGGAATCGGATCTTCAAACTCTTCAGACGTGCCCTGGTAGGATACAAGAATCGAGTCTGGAATTAGTCGTCAACAGATACACCCTGGCAAGATACAGGAATAAGATCTTCAAACTCTTCAGACGTGCCCTCAACGGGACGATGAGAGAACCTTGGGCGATTACTACCTCAACGGGACGATGAGAGAACCTTTGGGCGATTTCTACATCAACGGGACGATGAGAGAACCTTGGGAAATTACTACCTCAACGGGACGATGAGAGAACCTTGGGCGATTACTACCTCAACGGGACGATGATAGAACCTTGGGCAATTACTACCTCAACGGGACGATGAGAGAACCTTGGGCGATTACTACCTCAACGGGACGATGAGAGAACCTTGGGCGATTACTACCTCAACGGGACGATGAGAGAACCTTGGGCGATTTCTACCTCAACGGGACGATGAGAGAACCTTGGGCGATTACTACCTCAACGGGACGATGAGAGAACCTTTGGGCGATTTCTACCTCAACGGGACGATGAGAGAACCTTGGGCAATTACTACCTCAACGGAATGATGAGAGAATCTTGGACGATTACTACCTCAACGGGACGATGAGAGAACCTTGGGTGATTACTACCTCAACGGGACGATGAGAGAACCTTTGGACGATTACTACCTCAATGGGACGATGAGAGAACCTTGGGTGATTACTACCTCAACGAGACGATGAGAGAACCTTGGACGACTTCAACCTCAGCAGAATGATGAGAGAATCTTAGGCGACTTCAACCTCAGCAGAATGATGAGAGAATCTTAGGCGACTTCAACCTCAGCAGAATGATGAGAGAATCTTAGGCGACTTCAACCTCAGCAGAATGATGAGAGAATCTTAGGCGACTTCAACCTCAGCAGAATGATGAGAAAATCTTAGGCGACTTCAACCTCAGCAGAATGATGAGAGAATCTTTGGCGACTTCAACCTCAGCAGGATGATGAGAGAATCTTAGGCGACTTCAACCTCAGCAGAATGATGAGAGAATCTTAGGCGACTTCAACCTCAGCAGAATGATGAGAGAATCTTTGGCGACTTCAACCTCAGCAGAATGATGAGAGAATCTTTGGCGACTTCAACCTCAGCAAAATGATGAGAGAATCTTAGGCGACTTCAACCTCAGCAGAATGATGAGAGAATCTTTGGCGACTTCAACCTCAGCAGAATGATGAGAGAATCTTAGGCGACTTCAACCTCAGCAGAATGATGAGAGAATCTTTGGCGACTTCAACCTCAGCAGAATGATGAGAGAATCTTAGGCGACTTCAACCTCAGCAGAATGATGAGAGAATCTTTAGCGTCATCTACCTCAAACGGTAAAGACTTTTATCTGTTGATCGTTCTCTCCTGAAAAAGTAACGAGTTAGTTGTATGCAATGTCATAATGTATGAATTGCCTGATTTTAAGATGTTCTCAAAAATAAATGAGATTGGGGTAATATGATGCGTGTATGCATGTATCATAATGTACGACAATGTGATGTTTATGAATGTATTTTCGTCTAGGAAAATAAATCCTTGACGAATGCCGGGAGCTGGATCCTGGGCTGATGTTGAAGAGAGTTTTTCGTTTTCGCTGGGGGTGATAGTTGCAAGAATACCGGTAGGAGAAGATGACTCCGTTGGGGAATAAACTTGGCGAATAGAATACTCTGCGTGGAATGCTCTGTGGGGAAAGAGGCACTTTGCTGAGATGTTGATGATACTCCGTTGGGGATACCATTGATATGTTTTGTTGGAGGATTGATGAACTCCGCTGGAGGACAGGAAGACTCCGTCGGGGACGGTCTTTCCGTGGCCATTAGTTGAGGATAACCCAGTTATATCCTGGTGGGGAAATAACCTTTGAATAAAATCCGGGAAACGCGTTCGTGCTTTGCAGGGGTAAGCTTCCAGAATCTACTGGGGATAAGCTTCATGCTGGGGAGATGGATTCAACTTTCCTGGGGAAACTTTTGGACTGGACTCTCCTGGGGAAATTAAGATATCATGGTTACATTCTTCAGCCGAATTTACCTTGGTACCTTGGTGGACAGAGTAATTAGATCGCTTAGACAACTCATTATTTCCCCTGTTTCTGCGGGAGAAGGCACTGGTGAGGGTAATTGACAAATCTTTTGGTAGACAGGTGACGAGATGCCAGGACATAGTCGTACGCTTTGATCCCTAATTTTTGCCTGGACCGCTCTTTCGGGTTTTCAGTCCACCGGAATACCCTTTTTTGCTCAAGCCGCCTTTTCAGGTTTTCGACTTGTCGAGTGTACAAATTTTTTCATTTCATCCCTTATTTTTGCCCGAACCCTTTTGGTTCGCCGGGATGCCCTTATTTTTGCCTAGGTGTGTCAACCTAGCGGGTCTTTGATTTTGCGTAGTATTTTTTTCGACTATGTCCCCGCTCTCAGAGTGCAGAGAGTTGTCACTGTCTGTAGAATTGTGTTGTCATACCACCAGAAGATCTTCGTTTGACCGTCCAATGCCCCAAGTGATCCAGACGGAGATTTGCCCCAAGTTGGTTGGCATTTTGAGAGATTCTCCGAATCTTGACTGGACTGCCCCAGATGATAGACTAGGATCATGCCATGCCCCTTGATTGGAGGTGTTTTTGTTCATTAGACATTCGTCGTGCGAACTTCTATGTTGTTCAAACAAATAGTCACACGCAAGCAATGTTATATCAGAAATGCAAAGCTTATGTTTGTCTTGAAGTTTTTGAAAATGCATTTTTTCATAAAAACAAATGAATTTTTTTGTAAACGTGATGTCAACTCGTCATTTTACCGCAAGCCTTAAGGAGTCAGGATACCTTTCCTAACAGTATGCTTTCGAACTAACTCATGCTTCAGCTAGGACTTTTTGAGGGTTATAACGTGGCCTGGTTCACGGTTTAAGAAACAAAGGATAAAGGCTCAAATTATATTTGTACCCACCCGCTCTTCGTGATGTTCTTCAAACCTAAACTCAGTTGATCGTGCGTTAGACCTTGTTTGAGTCTTTACTCTGATATTCCGGTGATGGTTCGGATACTGATAATTTATTTTGAATAGGCAGTCATTTTTTGTCGAGGGTTTGTAGGACCTCTTTCTTTTTTGATTTCGTTATCCCTATTTTTTTCCTGAACTGTCTCTTTTGTGATTACAGTCAGCGGGATGCCCCAGTTTTTGCAAGTCTCCTTCATAGGTTTTGACTTATTGGGTTTTTATTTTTGAGATATAATGACTGCCTATCCTTATGATTATTCGGAATCATCACTGTCTTTTTTTTTTGTAAGGACCTCTTTGGTGCCATTTGTTATGCACTTGGATCAACTGAGAGAACTACCCTGCCCCAGGTTATGATAAATGGTTTTAATTTTCGAAAAGAAAAACTCCTACTTCTTTGGCTCAGAGGGGTTGACGAGGGATTATCTTCCTTATAACTCCAGTGTTTAGGGATTGAAACAATGCCTGTACCTCATCAGCGGGGTCTGTTCAAAAGCATACTGTAAGGATCGTGGTATCATTTTCGTCATCCTCCCTCAAGAGGCTTAGAATTATTAATTGAGAGTTGACATCAAAAATGAAAGCAGTTTGAATATAGCGAATGCGAATATATTGATTCAAAAACAGACATATGCGATGCATTAATGAAATAACAACGTTTGACATGAATAAATGTTTGAACAGTCAAAAGAAAGTTACAACTTGAAAAATCTTAACGGACAAAAAGTCTTCTCCTCTCAGGACTTGTTACTTCAGCTGGTGAATCCTGTAGGGATGGTAGAGAAGCTCAGCCTGACCCACTTGGGTGAAATCCACTGCTCCTTCATTAATCAGGTCCTGGACCTTGTTCTTCAGAGCCCAGCAGTCGGCAGTGTCATGTCCAGGACTATCGGAGTGGTACGCACACCTTTTGTTGGGATGATAGTTAGGAGCAGATATGTTGGGATTCCAGGGAGGAGCCCTTGGTGTAATCAGATTCAACCTCAACAGGTGTTGTAGAGCTTGAGACAACGGCATGTTGAGCTGGGTGAACTGCCTCTTGGTCCTGCTTGGCTTACTCTGATCGACCTGTTGCTCTGGGCGAGGTTGATGTTGGGCTTGTGAAGTAGTAGCAATTTGGAGAGGTCCATTCTTCACCATACCAGACTCTTGTCCTCTTGGAAGCTGATCAAAGACCTGGTTCCTGACTCGGACTGGTTGCTTCATGTTGGATATGTCTTGGTGGAGTTGACCGATCATGGTCCTCAACTCCTCTTGCTCCCGAGCCAAACCTTGGATGAGAGCCCTTTGCCCCAGCATCTGGGTTTTCATTGTATCTACCTCAGCTTGTAGGCGTTTCAGCCGTTCGTCCTTATCGTCCTCAGAACTGTTCCTGACCAAAGTCCCCATGAGGAGTGTCCTCAACTCTTCCTGCCCCTTGGATAGGCTTAGAAAGATCTCCTTGAACTGAGTCTCTTGAGCATGAAGACCCTGGTTATCTTGTTGGGAAGCCATTGCTGAAATAAACAGCGAAGAAGGTAAGTGACCTGTCAAAAGAGTACCTGTAATGCAACGATATGTATGATATGCATGCAATGTTTTCAAGGATCTCGCGGGGTAGACAAGAAAAATTGTTAGAATTTGAAACCGGTAGCTTGATTGAAGGAACTTCATGTTGTTGAGAGTCCTTCTTCAAGGGTCAAGGCTCACCATATCTAGTGGGTCATAGCCCCTGACAACCTTGGCTAGAGGAAAATAAATCCCCTTTGCCCCTTGCTAGACATTTTGTTCATCATGACCTGCATCACAAGCCCTTGAGATCCTTGAAATGGATTAGTCCTTATGTAGGATGTATGCAATGGTATGATGGTATGGTATGATGTTATGTTATGCGTGGAGTAATGTAGGTAAACCCTGTTATGAGTCCAGATTAAGGACTGTAAACAAAACCTGCGAGAAATTCAAGTGTCAGATAACAAGCATGCAAGTAGTCAAGTATGAAAGCACCAAGTCACACAAGACAACCCTTAGAGTTTAGGCCAGCATGGGGTCTAGGTATTACCCTCTTTCAGTTTGTTGGTTAAGACCTGTCCTATCAGAAGTAACCGGGTTCTAGAGGATCCCAATATCACTGACTACCCTCAATCGGTCATAACTCCAGCATCACAACCTTTTCTTGCGGCCAGAACCATCACGAGAGTTTAGCCTCAATGGGCGTAGCATACTGCTACTGTTCTATTGGCCAAGTTGGGTCATTTAAGGTTCTAAGGTCGGTTGGTGCTTAATGACTCCTCAGAAGACCCATATTCTCCTCGTTGCGACACAAGGGATATCGGTACAGACCAAGGTGCCACACCAACGTAGCCACTGCTTCACCCATGCCGGTCTACGCCGGACAGGTCCCTCACAACTTATGCTACCTAACAGGGTATCCCAGATCCGGGTTAGGATCTATGTAACTCCGAAATAGTACCCAAAATAATAAAGCAAACAAACACATCAATTTGAAAACACAAGTCTGAGCTATCCTAAGGTACACCTCACTTTAAGTATCCCCAACAGAGTCGCCAATTCTGTGATCGGTGGATCTGGAACTGACTGTTTAACGTTGGTTCGCGAAATGTCGCGGTAAGCAAGAGTCGCCACCGTCTTTTATTTTCTCCAATAGGAAAGGACAAAAGCACAACAAAATTCCTTATGAGAATAGTTCTCGGTTCGGGAGGTAGATTTATAGAAAGGGAAGGTGTTAGCACCCTTTCTATCCATGGTTATCCATGGGCTCTTAGAAACTTGCTCATTTGTGTTTTCAAAATGTTTTTTTGCTTTTCAAGGGTGAGTGGGTTTGAAAAAAGTTTCGTTTAAAGATTTCAGATCGACTCTTGTATCAGTCCTCAAGAGTGTTTGAAAAAATTGTTTTGAAAGCTTTTTGAAAGTGTCGGTGTGAAAAGAGTTTTTGATTTGTTTTTGAATTAGAGCAAGTATCTACGAGTCATCTACCTACCCTAAGGAATTAGGCTGTGTAAATGTCCTTAAGGTAGTGCCATCCCACCATTGAGAGGTAGGTAGCACCACCGTTGGAGGTGTTCGGGTCAATTCATTTGTAGGGACAGTGTGGTCACCAGAGCAACAGTAGGACACCTTAGAAGCTACCCTTATGCCATTGATCCTTTTTATTCCGAGGCAACCGTTTTGAGGCAACTATTCCGAGGCAACCGTTTCGAGGCAACTTGTTTTGAGGCAACGGGATCAATGGACATAAGGACTTACTAAGACGTCCTATACTCGACGACCACGTTTCGAAGGTAAGGCAACAGTGAGGCATACCCTAAGAGTGGTGTGTGAATTTGTGTGTTATTTTCAGTTTAACATTTATCTTATACATGTATCATGGTGATCTACGCATTGTTTTTAATTAGTCATTCATTCTTTCATGCAAGTTAGCAGTTAGGAGTGCGGAAAAATTAAAAGACGGAAAGATAAAAACTACGCTATTACAAGGCGCGGGTCTATACATCGCCAAAATACAAAGACCCGTTTTTGATAAAATGCGGAAAGTAAATAAATGCGGTAAACCTAATTACTATTACATCCGGAAAGAAGTTACATAATAATTGATAAGAAAATAATGCGTGAAAAGAATTAAAATTAGGACGTCCGAGGGTTTTGACCCTTTGCTTGAAATTAAATTAAATTAAAGCCTAATAATTATTTAAAGAAAGAAAAGAAAGTGTTTTTTATGTTTTTTGTATTTATGAAAAATAAAGAAAAAGAATTAAAAGGAAACCCTAAATCTAGATTATTTTAATTATTAATGAAAATATTAAAGTTAACCTAATTTACTAGTTAATTAATTTATTTACATGTTTATTTACAAAATTAATGATAATTAATAATAATGATAAATAATGATGATTAATAATTTATTTAAGAAAAAGATGAAAATGTCAAAACCTAATTCTACATATTTTTTATTTATTAAGAAAAAGTGTTAAAATTAAAACCTAGATTAACTAAGTTAATTGTTAAAGTTTATTTACAAAAATTAATTAGTAAAGAAATTAAATATATTTGTATTTTTTGATTTTTCTGTTTTTATTATAGAAAATTATTTTATGGTGAAAAAAACAATTAAAACAATTAAAAAAGAATTAGAAAAGAAAAGAAAATAAAATTAAAAAGGATGCAAACCAAGGGGGGTTTCAGGCCCAAGGGGAGGTTTTTTGAAGTATTCTGGCCCATTAGACAAAAAGCTTTGTTTGACTTTCTGGCATCACATGCGTGTTCATTGACTCCTGAGTACCGTGGTCTGCATTCTTTGACCATTGGATTGGGTTTCATGGCCATTTGTGTTCTGGCTGTTGGCCATTTGTGTTCTGGCCGTTGGCCATTTGTGTTCTGGCCTCAACGTTCCTTAATCTTCTCAGGATGTCTGTCTCGCCATGTATTGGTGTCATGCATAAGTTGTTCTACTTTGGCCATTTGGCTTTTGGCTTTTGGCCATTTGTGTTTTGGCCTCAACGTTCCTTAATGAACCTGCATGGGATCCTGTCTAAATCTGCAGTGTTGAATCTCATGAACACATTAAATAAAATCATAAAATGCAAATAAAGCCAATATATGAAGAAATTTAATGTTCTCAGGATGTCTGTCTCGCCATGTATTGGTGTCATGCATAAGTTGTTCTACTTTGGCCATTTGGCTTTTGGCTTTTAGCCATTTGTGTTTTGGCCTCAACGTTCCTTAATGAACCTGCATGGAATCCTGTCTAAATATGCAGTGTTGAATCTCATGAACACATTAAATAAAATCATAAAATGCAAATAAAGCCAATATATGAAGAAATTTAATGTTTAGGCACAATATGGCATGTATGAATGATTATACCCTTTTGATCATGGAGATCAAATCAATCTTACCCTTACTGGAAAATTAGTCACATGAATGCTTTTATGCCTTTTGGATCATGGAGATCAAGCCACCCTTACCCTTACTGAAGAAGTAGTGAGGTGTTGGTTTGTAACTGTGATGACTTGTTTGTAGTGAGAGAGAGATTTGTAATAAGGATTTCAAGGTTTTAGGGTTCTTGAAAGAATTTGATATTCTAACAGTGTTGTGGCAAGGTTTTTTCTCTCTTTTTCTCCTTGGTTTGTGAAAAGAAGGTGATTATATAATGGAAATTAGGGTAAAGAAAATGGGCTTTGAATGTGCAATTGGGCCTCCAATGTTTACTTGAGTTCGTCACTTTCCAGGCTAAATCGCAGGGACTTAAGTGCAATTTTTGAAGTTGAAATGTGAAAACAAAATGTAGCCGACATCAAGAACTAACTCCTGTCCGAAAATCGGCTCAATCAGATAAACGGTGAATTAGTTATGAATTTTTGAAGTTTCAGCTCAGACAAACTTATTTTGGGCTCCAGTGTCGACTCTGACACGTTCTTCAATAAAAAACTGGTATTGATCGGTGCATAATTTGGTCTCGACTTTTGAAGAAAAGTTGTAGATCTATGAGTCAGTAACCTTGTGTAAAATTATGAGTCCAATCCGATAAAAATTGACTGAGTTATGAATTTTCGAAGTTTCGGCCCAGATGAAATAATATTCAGCATTCAGGATTTTCAGCGTGTCACGCACTCTGAGCAAAAAACGAAGGCCTTTTGAATACCATTTAAACTCAATACCTTCTTTGAAAATGTAGTCAACTCAATTTGTGAAATTTTGGCGCCGGAACCAGCTCGATACGATGAAAATCGACCAAGTTATGATTTTCTGAACATGACGCAAATAAACTTCTGTCACAAATTTTCTGTGCAAAAATACTTGATAAATCCACATTTTTGAAGACCTTCCGATCGAAATTGGCTTCCATCCGTGAGAGATGAAAACGTAGATAATGTCAAGACAGAATTTTGGCCACCGGAACGGGTTCAAAACGAGCCACGATCTTCAAGTTATGAATTTTTTAGCGCGTAAAAACTGCACTTTCAGCACACTTTTTCACCATATTTCTTCGAGAAAACTCACACATTCGGATACCTTCTTTAAAGAATTGACTCTTGAGCCGAACCTGAATTTGAGAATACGTTATCAGAGATATCTTGGCGAAAGAATACCTGAATATGACGCGCCGGGTTGGACTTGTGAATTTTTCTTGAAATGTTTTGAGAAATATGGGAGGGCAAATTTTGGGGTACAACACGTGCCACGACGTTCTTGGTTACGGTAGCGTAGGAAGCTGCTTCAACCCACTTCGTAAAGTAATAAATCGCTACCAGGATGAAGCGATGCCCATTGGATGCCGTAGGTCTGATTTCGCCTATCATATCAATGCCCCACATTGCAAAAGGCCAAGGTGCTGTCAAGACGTTCAGAGGGACTGGAGGAATGTGCACCTTATCAGCATAGATCTGGCATTTGTGACACGTCCGAGAATGTTGGTAACAGTCGGCTTCCATTGTGGACCAGAAATATCCTGCCCGAAGGATTTTCTTTGCCATGGTATGTCCACTGGAATGTGTTCCGAAGGTACCTTCATGTAGCTCTGCCATGATCTTTTCTGCCTCAGTCTTATCCACACAACGCAGTAGAGTTGAATCATGGTTTCGTTTGTAGAGAATGCCGTTGCTGAGGAAGAACTTTACCGCGAACCTTCTCAGAAACTTCTTGTCGTTAACAGATGCGCCTTCGGGGTATTCTTGATCTTCAAGGTACCTCTTCACTTCATGATACCAGGGTTTTTCAGTTACCTCTTCAGTCTCAATATCGCAGCAATGTGCAGGTTCATCCAATTTCCAGATAATGATCCGGGGAGCTTCGTTATCCCATTTGACTTTGAACATAGAAGACATCGTAGCCAGCGCGTCCGCCAACTGATTCTCCTCTCTTGGGAAGTGTTCAAAGGTTATCTCTTCGAAATGGGGGATCAATGTCAACACATACTCCTTGTAAGGAATAAGATTTGGGTGTTTCGTATCCCACTCGCCTTTGATCTGGCTGATCACGAGAGCGGAATCTCCGAAGACACTCAGAAACTTGATCCTTAGGTCAATTGCAGCTTGAAGACCCATGATACATGCTTCATACTCTGCCATGTTGTTGGTGCAGTTGAAACATAGCCGTGCAGTAAGTGGAGTATGAGTGCCTTTAGGGGATATGATCACAGCGCCAATACCGTTACCCAAAGCGTTTGAGGCTCCGTCAAAGTGCATGGACCATCGGGATCCTTCCTCAGGTCCTTCATCCGGTCCAGGTACTTCATAATCAGTCACTACCATGATATTCTCGTCTGGAAATTCAAAGTTCATCGACTGGTAATCGTCCACTGCCTGGTGTGCCAAATGGTCTGCCAATACACTTCCCTTGATTGCTTTTTGAGTCGTGTACTGGATGTCGTATTCTGTCAAGATCATTTGTCATCTTGCTATTCTTCCGGACAAGGAAGGCTTTTCGAATATGTACTTGATTGGATCCATTTTTGAGATCAACAGAGTAGTGTGAGTCAGCATATACTGTCTCAGCCGGCGAGCAGCCCATACCAAAGCGCAACAAGTTTTCTCGAGCAGTGAGTATCGGGTCTCACAGTCGGTAAACTTTTTGCTAAGGTAATAAATAGCGTGCTCTTTTCGGCCAGACTCGTCATGCTGCCCCAACACATACCCCATTGAGCTGTCAAGTACTGCCAAGTATAAGATTAGAGGTCTCCCTTCAACCGGTGGCATAAGAATGGGTGGTTCTTGGAGATGCTCTTTGATTCTTTCGAAAGCGGCCTGACATTCATTATTCCAACGTACTACTTGATCTTTCTTCAGCAGCTTGAAGATTGGTTCACAGGTAGCAGTTAGATGTGAGATGAATCGGGCAATGTAGTTCAGCCGTCCTAGAAAGCCTCTGACTTCTTTTTCTGTCCTAGGAGTTGGCATCTCTTGTATGGATTTCACTTTGGCAGGGTCCACTTGAATACCTTTGTCACTTACGACGAAGCCTAGCAATTTTCCAGATCTCACCCCGAAGGTGCACTTGTTCGGGTTCAACCTCAGCTTGTACAACTTCAACCTGTCAAACAACTTCTGCAGATGGTCAAGGTGTTCCTCCTTAGTTTGGGACCTTGCAATCATATCATCGACATACACTTCGATCTCATGGTGGATCATATCATGAAATAAAGCAACCATGGCACGTTGGTAGGTTGCCCCAGCATTTTTCAACCCAAAAGGCATGACCTTGTAGCAAAAGGTGCCCCACTGAGTAACAAAAGTGGTCTTCTCCATGTCTTCGGGAGCCATCTTGATTTGATTATAACCAGAGAAGCCGTCCATGAAAGAGAATACTTTATGCTGAGCAGTGTTGTCAACCAGAACGTCGATGTGAGGCAGAGGGAATTCATCCTTAGGGCTCGCCCTGTTCAAATCCCTGTAGTCAACGCACATTCGGACCTTACCATCTTTCTTCGGCACTGGAACCACATTGGCAACCCACTGAGGGTAAGAAGTCACTGCAAGAAACCCGGTATCAAATTGTTTCATAACCTCAGCTTTGATTTTCTCGGACATCTCTGGGCGCATATGGCGGACCTTCTGTTTAACCGGAGGGCAGTCTTCCTTGGTAGGCAGGTGATGAACCACAATGTCAGTATCCAACCCAGGCATGTCTTCGTAAGACCAGGCAAAGATTTCCACATAATCATGCAACATCTGAATCAACCGTTGTTTCACACTAGCCTCCAGATTGGCACCAATCTTGACTTCCTTTCTGTCTGTCTCAGTACCCATATTTACCGTTTCCACTGGCTCTTCATGTGGATGAATGGCCCTCTCTTCCTGGAGTAATAGTCTTGCAAGCTCACCAGGCACTTCACAATCATCTTCACCTTCGTCTTCGGCTAAGTTGATCGGATTTTCGAAGTCATAACTGGCAGTAGCAGAGTCGTTACCAGTGAGATCCAGAGTGGATTGGAACCTGTATGGGTGAGTGTGTGTAAATATAGCTGTTTTGCAATATATAAATAAGAAAGACAAGGAGCGCAAGATTTGAAATGTGAAAAACGTCCAATGTTTTTATTCATGATATATGAAAATGACAAATAATAATCCCTCACAAATGAAGCCACGGTGCCCCGGGTAAGACACCGGGCCGTAGAGTTTCAAATTATTGTTCGTTACAAATTTAAAACAAAGGAGTTCATTACTGAGTGACAAAAGTAATAGGTACGAAGTCTTTCGCAGTCCAGTTGCTTGGTCCACCGTCGGTCATTGGGTAGATCCAGCTGTCAAATTCGGATTCCTCCACATCGTCTTCAATAACATTTACTCCCGGGTTGGTGATGAACACAGGAGGTCTTCCAATCCTTGCCTTGCGAACAACCCTCTGAGCTTCTTCAGTGAAACCCAAACCAAACTTGTCAGTCTTCGGAGTGAAATCAGGAAGTCGGCCCCAGTTTGCGCACTCACCCTTTTCAATCACAGCCCGAACATTCTTTAAGGAAGCCATCTTCAAAGGAGACTCTTCTTCAGTTACAGTTTCTGCTGACGCCAATGTCTGAGGCACCTCTTCAAAGTGTTGAAAGGGGGTCTCAATGAACTCCCCATCCATTTCTATGTACCGGAACGAGTTAAGATGGTTGACCATATATTCTTCCTCCCCCTGCACTGTTACGATCTTCCCTTTGACCGGGTACTTAAGCTTCTGATGTAATGTGGAGGTCACAGCTCCAGCCTTGTGGATCCATGAACGACCCAGCAAATAAGAATAGGATGGTCGGATGTCCATCACATAGAAAGTAGAATCAAAAACTTGAGAACTAACCCTGATTGGAATGTCTACTTCACCATGTACCATCCTTTTCGACCCGTCAAAGGCCCGGACAACAATGTTACTAGGCTTGAGCTCTAAACCCTCACAATCCAACTTGTCTAGGGCCTTATTGGGTAATACGTTCAACGAAGAACCGGTGTCTACCAATACATGGGCGAGAGTCGTGCCCCTACATTCAATGGAGACATGCAGGGCGTCGTTATGGTTCTTTCCCTTAGCGGTCAGATCAACATCAAAGAAACCCAAACCATTATCAGCAGTCAAGTTGGCCACACAATCGATAAATTGATCAGCAGATGTTTCTTGTGGCACATGGGCCGTCTTCAGGAAGGAAATCAGGGCCTTGGCATGGGCCTCTGAACACAACAACAGTGATAGCATAGAAATTTTAGAGGGGGTGTGCCCCAGCTGCTCAACTACATTGAAATCACTTTTCTTGATAATCTTGAGGATCTCTTCCATCTCTTGCTTGGAAGATTCAACATTGACGGTCTTCGGTGCCTCCGTCTGGGCAGGCACATCAGTAGCAATCCCTTTGCCCCGAGCGTCAGATGACTCGGCAGTAGGGGTAGAAACAGGAACTTGATCAGGAAGGGAAGCAGGCACACTTGCAGGTGTGATGACAAGAGGTCTCTGAATAGCTGGAGGTGCGATATCTGGTGAGAAGAGTCTACCACTACGAGTAACCTTAGCAGGCCCGGTGATGTTACTGATGCCGATACTAGTATCAAACTCTTGTTTAACTCCAAGCACATAAACATCTGCCCCATAGTGCCAAGGGACAGCTTTGTCGGATGTATAAGGGAGGGGCCCCGGAACAGTGATGATGATAGGAGCAATCTTCTGAATAGACATGATTTTGACAGGCTTCTTTGAGGGAGCCTTAGGAGGGTTGTTGAAAATAGTAACAATGGACACTTCTTCAGCAGGGACAGCGGGAACAGCAACCTTCTCGAACAAGATCTCTTTGTTATCCATCAGGTTTTGGATGTCTGACTTCAACAAAGAACAACCAGCAGGTGAAACAACACACAGATGGCAACCTTTACTACATCCCGGAAATAAACCGGCTAGCAACAGGTTCCTTTTGACAGTCAATAACAGAGTAACAATCTCATCCACAGAGACTACATACGGGTCTTCTTCCACAACATTCACTCCATGCTGGGGCATGGGAGCAGTCACAACATTGGGCCTTTCGGGCGCCTCGAACTGTATTTCTTTAGCATCAATAAGGTCCTTAACCTTATTCCTTAGAGCCCAACAATCATCAGTAGAATGCCCCGGGCTATCAGAGTGATAAGCGCAGTGGGCGTTGGGATTGTACTTTGGAGATGTTGTGTTCACTACCTTCGGAGCTTCTTTGATAGTTACCAGATTGGTTGACAACAGTTGCGGCAGGATCTGAGACAAGGTCATACTAAGCCGAGTGTACTCCCTTCTGGGTCTCTCACCCCTTGGTTGGTTATATTGTCGAGGAGCGGCAACAGGCTTTGAAATTACCACCGCGTTGACAACTTGGCGGTGTTCCGGTTTATTCTGTTTCCTGGAACCATAAACAGCACTGAATTCCTTTTTGAAGGGATTCTTTTTAGTACTCGAGGAGGCACCCTTTTGTATCTTTCCGGACTTGATACCAGCTTCTATCCTTTCTCCAGTTAAGATCAGGTCTGTGAACCCAGCAGAAGAATTACCAATCAGGTGGTTGAAGAACGGACCAGACAGGGTCCCCAAGAACATGTCCACAAGCTCACGATCAGTCAGAGGTGGCTGCACCCTGCCAGCCAGGTCTCTCCACTTTTCCGCGTACTCCTTAAAACCTTCACCCGTCCCAAGTGACATACCCTGGAGTTGGGTACGTGTGGGAGCGAGGTCGGAATTGTACTGATACTGCTTATAAAATGCAGTAGCCAAGTCCTCCCAGTTTCGAATACTGGCTCCATCCAGCTGATAGAACCATTCGAGTTGAGCCCCTGAAAGGCTATCCTGGAAGAAATGGATCCATAGATTCTTGTCAGCAGTGTAAGGTTGGATCTTCCTTACATATGATCTGAGATGCAGCTTAGGACAGGAAGCCCCATCGTACTTTGCAAAAGCGGGTGCCTTGAACTTGTGGGGGATCACCACCCCAGAGGATAAGCCTAGGTCTCCAAAGTCCAACCCGGGCACATGTTGAATCTCCATAGCGCTTAGACGGTCCTCCAGCTGTTTGTACCTGTCCTCAGCAGGAGGGTACTGTTCATCATTATAATCTGTCTCGTTGTCGGAGACCACGGGACTAGGAACCCTTCTCTCTTGGGGGCTGTCTTTCCCTACAGAGGAAGTAGCCAGATCAGCCTCATTTTGGAGTCCATTCCCGAATCTGCGTCCGGTGTTAAACAACACGGTCCTCTTCTTCTTCTTCTTCTTCAGAATCAGAGTCTTCAACTCTTGTTGACCCTGGGCTAAGCTCATGACCAACTCTTGGAACTGGGCGTTCTGGGCCTGAAGGGCCTTGATAGCTTGTTCGGTAGTAGGCTCAGAAGACATGATGATTGCTGAAATAAACAGTGAAGAAGATGAGTGACCTGTAAAAAGAGTACCTGTTATACACATGATGCATGATATGCTATTTATGCAATGCATTCAAGGGTTCGAGAATTCAAATTCGTTATAGACAAAAAGGAACACACGTTATATTAAGAAATAATTTGTTCAGTACATCAATGCCTCATGGGCGAAATATTACAAAATACTTAATCCCAAAAGACACTGCGCATCCTCTTTGGAGCGATGTAAGTGTTGAGGGTCTTTTCCTCGTGCAGTAGGCGGGTGAGCTCCAGGACCTTCTTCTCACTGGCATGTAGACTGGTTTCAAGAGAATTCCATTCTTCCTTGAGTTGGATCCAGCTTTTTTGCATTTCTTCCCAAGATGTTGGCATGTCAGGATGTTGAATGGTGTATAGCACCTCTCCTTCCAAAACTGGCTCTTTGATCACGGGGAGAACATGAGGATATGGCATCACCAACTTCTGGGAGCGGGCTCGTACCCACTTGAGATAAGGCTTCAGGGGGATGGAGTTCTTGTATCCCAGTGTCTTGCTATCTACCCTGTTGGGCATCCTCCAAGCTCTGATGAATCTCTGGTGAAGTCCTTGTGCATCGTTGTCGAAGTCAAAAGCTATGTCAGGAATCAACATGTCATGAGGGCCATCCCTCCGAGCATATCCAAACTGTCTCAAAGCCAGACATGGGTTATAAGTAATGCCTCCTCTGATTCCAAGTAAAGGAACATTAGTAAACTCTCTGCAACGATCAATAATAGTGACGTTTTCTCTGGACCGAGAACACCAATGTATATCAGCATGTGTAAGAGTCATTAATCGTTGCGACCATCTCAAACCCCGCTCGTTCTTCAAAACTGATTGCGGAATGTGCGAAATAAACCACCTTGCCAGGAGGGGAGTGCAGCACATGAGAACACCTCTTTTTCTCATGGTTCGAGTGTAACATGAGTGGAGGATGTCCCCGAGCAACGTAGGTATAGGATTCCTGGACATGAAAATCTTGACAGCATTGATATCTATAAGCTGATCCGGATTCGGGAATAACACCAACCCATAGACCAGGAGTGCCACAACTTCTTCAAAGGCTTGTAGGTCAAGGGAATTCCAACATTCTTGTGCTTTCTCAAACAGGAACTTTGCCAAGAACCCTTTGATACCACTTCTAACTTCCCAATGTCCCTTGATGTCAGATGGTTGTAGGCGTAATGCTTTAGCAACCTCTTCAAGTTTTGGTTCCCTTTCCGTACCGTTGTAGGGTAGTTGACTGAGAATGGGAACCTTCAGAAGCTGAGAAAACTCTTCCAAAGTAGGCACCAATTAATAATCCGGGAAAGTAAAACAGTGGTGCAAAGGGTCAAAGAACTGGAAGAGAACTTTTATCATATCTTCTTCAATGTTGGTGTTGACCAAGCTGATGAGTCTACCATGCCTTTCACTGAAGGAAGAGTTCTCGGGAATCCTGGATGTAAGCTCCTTAAGCTGAGGAGGGACCCTTACCAGGTTGATCTAAATTGTCTTTCTGCGGATAATTTCCATGTCCTATAAAACAAGAACAAAGATGAAGATTTGAACCCTTGAAGTGGTTAGTAAATGCATATGATGCTGTATGATGTTATGATGTTATGATAAGGACACACCACAGGTATTCACAAAAAGCAAACATGATAAGGCACACAAGTCACACCAGACAGCCCTTAGAGTTTAGGCCAGCATGGGGTCTAGGTACTACCCTCTTGAAGTTGGTGGGCTCAAAAACCTGTCCTATCAAAAGTAACCGGGTTCTAAGGAGCTCAATATCATTGGGTTGTTTTCTATGTTCATTGTTTTGATTTAGCCACTGAACTGGCGATCAAAATATTCCAAGAAAACAACCCTCAATGAGTGTAGTATCGAGTATCTACCAACTTCGGACTGCACCAAAGTCGGTCATCTCACTACCCTAAAGAGGCCAGGATGGTCAAGTAAGGTTCCTAAGGTCAGTTGATGCTTCACGACACCACACGGCGGCCCCGTATTCTCCTTGACTTGACTCAAGGGTTACAGGTACTCACCAAAGTGCCACATCAACGTAGCAACTGCTTCAACCGTGTCGGTATACCGCGCACAGTTCCCTCACAGTTTGTTGCTACTTCTAAAAGGTATCCCCCAGATCCGGGTTAGGATCTATGAAACTCCAAAACAGGCCCACAATTTTAAAGCAATCAAAACAAGCAATTGAAAACAAAGGTGGTCTAGTCCTAAGGTACACCTCACTTTTTTAGTATCCCCAGCAGAGTCGCCAGTTCTGTGATCGGTGGAAATAGAACTGACTGTTTTTTAAGCTGGTTCGTGAAATGTCGCGGTAAGCAAGAGTCGCCACCGTCTTTTATGTTCTCCAACATGGAAAGGACAGAAGCACAACAAAATTCCTTCTTTGAGATGTCTCTCGGTTCGGGAGGTAGATTTATAGAAAGGGAAGGTGTTAGCACCCTTTCTATCCGTGGTTATCCATGGGCTCTTAGGTACTTGCTCTATGTTTTCAAAATTGTTTGCTTTTCAAGTGTATGTGGGTTTGAAAAAGTTTAGTTTGAAAAAAACTTCTAGGTAACTCTTGTATCAGTCCTCAAGAGTGTATGAAGTATTTGTTTGAAATTTTTTTGAAAGTGTAGGTGTGAAAAGTTTGTTTTTGTGTTTGAAAGAGCAAGTACCCAGGAGAAATCTACCTACCCTAAGGAATTAGGCTGTGTAAGAGTCCTTTAGATAGTGCTATCCCACCATTGAGAGGTAGGTAGCACCGTCGTTGGAGGTATTCGGGTCAATTCGATTATTAGGGACATGTGTGGTCACCAAAGCAATGGTAGGACGCCTTAGCGGTAACCCTAATGTCCTAGATCCTTTTTATCCGAGGCAACCGTTTCGAGGCAACTGGATCTTTAGACAGGAGGGCGACCCCTAAAACACCCTATACTTGACGACCACGTCGAGGCAACCAGTGAGGCGTACCCTAGGAGTGGCATGTGCATGTGTGTTGTTTTTCAGTTTATGTTTATCTTTGAACATGCATCATTGTGAGCTACGGATTGATTTTATTTGTCATACAAGTCTTTCATGCATATTAACAGTTAAGAGTGCGGAAAATAAATTGCGGAAATATGAATCTACGCTATTACAAGGCGCGGGTCTATACATCGCCAAAAACATAACCCGTTTGGAAATAAATGCGAGAAAGTAAAAGAAAGCGGTAAAATCCTAATTAACTATTACATCCTCGAAAACAGATACATAAATAATGATCAAAAGGAATTATAATGCGCAAATAGAAATTTAATCAGGACGTCCTTAGGGTTTTGACCCTTTTTGAGAAAAGAAAGTAATTTGTCCTTTGCATTTAATTAAATATTAACCCTAATTCTAATTAATTAATTATTTAAAGAAAAAAATGTTTTTTTTATGTTTTTTAAGTCTTAATGAAAATAAAAAATAAAAAGAAATTAAAAGTCAAGAAAACCCTAATTCTAGATTGATTTTATTTATTAGGAAAAAGATTAAAATTAAACCTAATTAACAAAAAGACTAAATTAATTAATGTTAGTGTTTATTTACAAAATAATTAATAGTGAAAATAATAAATAATAAAAATATTTACAAGTTTTTTATTATCTGAATTTATTATGAAAAATATTAATCTGTTAATTAAATAATTAATAAAACTAATAATTAATAAAAAGGAAATTATAAAAGAAAAGAAAATAAAAAGAGTAACAAAACCAGGGGGGGTGCCAGGCCTTTTTGGAGGTGAGTTTGTAACTTTCAGCCCAATAACACTCAAGCCTTTGTTGACTTTGGAGGATTGTCCAGAGCGCGCTTTGACTTGGGACATGGTGTTCCCCCTCTCATGGCCTTTGGATGGCTGTTTGAAGACACTTGGCACGCTGACCATTGAAGGTACATGATGGAATGCTTTTAAGCGCCTGCACATGATTCTGTTATGCAAAACAAGAAACAAATATGGGGTGGACCTGGGAATCGAACCCATGTCCCAATGGTTACCAAGCACGTCACCTTCCACTAAGCCAAGCGCCTGTCTTTGTTATTATAATGGATAATGAAATTAATGTATGAAAACAATAATTATGCTGGAAAATAAATGATACGTGCACTATTTATTCAAACCAGCCAGCCATGTGTAAACACGTCAGTCATCTTCTTCCTTTTGCCTGTAAAAAACAAAACAAATAGCGGGGGTTTTTAACCCCCACAAACTAAAAAAGGAAAAATAGCGATTAGCTTTGTGCGCAACATAAATTCATCACGAGGGTTGGGTTTGATTCGTCTGGCCTTGACGAATTCAACCATGGGCTTTAGAGTCTCTGATTTTTCTTATACCACGAAGCCCCAATTTGGAAGCTTCGAAACCCTAAGTTTCATCAATGGTGGTTTACGTTTCAGGGCATCTTAATCCAATTGAATCACACCAATAGCTTCGTATCAGTCCTATTAACACAAAACAATCCACAAAAGAGGTTAAATATGCATGAATAATGATATGCGATTATGGAAAAAAGCTTCAAACCGTAAAACTGTTTGCCACGATTTCTTAAGCTATGAAGCTTGGTTTTGTTTGCAAATCGTTCCTGGGAAGCCTAGCAATGTGTTTGAATCGCTCTAAGGCTTTGAATTGGTCTGCAATATGAAAAACAATTTTTTCTTTTTTCTTGATTATTTGGAATTGGTTTATGGCTTTTTGCAGCAGCTTGCACGTGAATGGCATTAGGGTTAGGTTCAGCATATATAGTATAATGGATTTAGGTTACAATCTTGGCCAAGAATCCATGGAATTCATGTTTTCAATATTTGATTTTAATCAAATCTTTTTTCCATATTTTTGATTGGAAAACCTTGCCAAATTGGGAGATTTTGGTCCCCTTGATGTGCACACGAAATCTCCAGCTTGTCTTGGTCATATTTGCTTCATAAAAAGATTTGAAAACCATATCTTTGAATTTCCTATATTTAAAATCAATTAAATGAATTAATATTAATAAAAAATCCAATTAATTAATAGAAAATGAGAAAATAAATTCAAATAATCCCAATGGATCGTGCATAGGCCTTGGACAATGTTTCAAGAAGAAATTTGAGGCCCATTAGCAAAAATGAGGTGTTTTGGGCAAAGTTGACTTTTGCAAATTCACAAAAATTTCCCAACTTCTCCAATGCATATCTTGCTCAATTTTGATCATATGAACATGTTCTTGGACATTTTGGAAAGGTCTTGAAGTCCTCTAACCAATGCCGTTGGTCCCATGTCATTTGGATTTACCAATA
The DNA here is from genome assembly GCA_948472305.1 of Vicia faba. Classification (NCBI taxonomy): domain Eukaryota; kingdom Viridiplantae; phylum Streptophyta; class Magnoliopsida; order Fabales; family Fabaceae; genus Vicia; species Vicia faba. Next base: position 1,618,270,599 of record OX451736.1, read on the forward strand.
TCAAGTTATGGTCCTTGACTTAAAGTGCCTTTTTGTTGACTTTTGAAATTGACCTATAATGTAGAAATTGATAACTTTTTGTGAGAGCATTTCTTGGAATTGGAATGTGAAGATGAGTTGTAGGAAATGTCATCCCCTTCAAAATGAGCATTGGATGGGATTTTTATTATGAACCATGAAAAAGTTATGCCTTGGTCAAGTTACAGTTGACTTTTCAACTGTCCAAAAATAACAACTTTTGCATCTTTGATGATTTTTGAGCCATGCTTGTGGAATCATGATCAAGACTTGATCAAATGATGATTGTGGCTTCAAAATAAGATGTTGACCAAATTTTTTGACTTTTGACTGCAAAATGACCATTTTACCCCTGCAGTTGACTGTGAAGCAAATGAAGCTTTTGACTGTGCAATTTGATGTTGTGAGTCTTGAAACCTGGCATGTAGATGCTTGACAATGTATATGGGCACATGAGACTTGATTGGACCACTGAAAACCTCAAATTCATTGAAGGAACCAAAACCCTAATTTTGACTGCCTTAGGAGGCATTTGGACTGTGCAACCCTTGAGTAGACTTGAGCAAATTGAGATGATGCTTGTCAAAACTTGAAGAATATGGGAGGGAAAATTTTGGGGTACAAAATTTACGTTTATAGAGAATGCCATTGCTGATGAAGAACTTGGCTGCAAACCTCCTCAGAAACTTCTTGTCATTAACAGATGCACCCTCGGGGTATTCTTGAGCTTCAAGGTATCTCTTCTCCTCATGATACCAGGGCTTTTCTGTTACCTCTTCAGTCTCAAGATCACAGAAATGGGCAGGTTCGTCCAATCTTTCAATAATGATCCGGGGAGCCTCGTTGTCCCATCTGACTTTGAACATAGAAGACATCGTAGCTAGCGCGTCCGCCAACTGATTCTCCTCTCTTGGGAAGTGTTCAAAGGTTATCTCCTCGAAATGGGGAAGCAACGTCAATACATACTCCTTATAAGGAATAAGATTTGGGTGTTTCGTATCCCACTCGCCTTTGATCTGACTGATCACGAGAGCGGAATCTCCGAAGACACTTAGAAACTTAATCCTTAGGTTAATTGCTTCTCGAAGACCCATGATGCACGCTTCATACTCCGCCATGTTGTTGGTGCAGTTGAAACATAGTCGGGCGGTGAACGGAGTATGAGAGCCTTTAGGAGATATGATCACAGCGCCAATGCCATTACCCAAAGCGTTCGAAGCTCCATCAAAGTACATAGACCATCGGGATCCTTCCTCAGGTCCTTCATCCGGTCCAGGTGTCTCACAATCAATCATTACCATGATATTCTAGTCCGGGAATTCAAAGTTCATAGACTGGTAATCATCCACCGCCTGATGTGCCAAATGGTATGCCAATACACTTCCCTAGATTGCTTTTTGAGTCATGTACTGGATGTCATACTCAGTCAAGATCATCTGCCATCTTGCTATTCTTCCGGACAAGGCAGGCTTTTCGAAGATATACTTGATTGGATCCATCTTTGAAATCAACAGAGTAGTGTGAGTCAGCATATACTGTCTCAGCCGGCGAGCAGCCCATGCCAAAGCGCAGCAAGTTTTCTCAAGCAGTGAGTATCGGGTCTCACAGTCGGTAAACTTTTTGCAAAGGTAATAAATAGCATGCTCTTTTCGGCCATACTCGTCATGCTGCCCCAGCACACACCCCATTGAGTTGTCAAGTACTATCAAGTATAAGATCAGAGGTCTCCCTTCAACTGGTGGCATTAGGATGGGTGGCTCTTGGAGATACTCTTTGATTCTTTCGAAAGTGGCCTGACATTCATCGTTCCAACGTACCACTTGATCTTTCTTCAGTAGCTTGAAGATTGGTTCACAAGTAGCAGTTAGGTGTGAGATGAACTGGGCAATGTAGTTCAGTCGTCCCAGGAAGCCTCTGACCTCTTTCTCTGTCTTGGGAGCTGGCATTTCTTGTATGGCTTTCACCTTGGTAGGGCCCACTTGAATACCTTTTTCGCTCACAACGAAACCCAGTAGTTTGCCAGACCTCCCCCCGAAGGTGCACTTGTTCGGGTTCAATCTCAGCTTGTACAACTTCAACCTATCAAACAGCTTTTGTAAATGGTCAAGGTGTTCCTCCTCAGTTTGGGACCTTGCAATCATATCGTCGACGTATACTTCAATCTCATGATGGATCATGTCATGAAACAGAGCAACCATGGCACGCTGATATGTTTCCCCAATATTCTTCAACCCAAAAGGCATGACCTTGTAACAAAAGGTGCCCCACTAAGTAACAAAGGTCGTCTTCTCCATGTCTTCGGGAGCCATCTTTATCTGATTATAACCAGAGAAACCATCCATAAAGGAGAACACCTTGTGCTGAGCAGTATTGTCAACCAGAACGTCGATGTGAGGTAGAGGGAAGTCATCCTTGGGACTGGCCCTGTTCAGATCCCTGTAGTCAACACACATTTGGACCTTACCATCCTTCTTTGGTACTGGAACCACATTGGCCACCCACTGAGGGTAAGAAGTCACTGCTAGAAAACTGGCGTCAAACTGTTTCATAACTTCGGCTTTGATTTTCTCAGACATCTCTGGGCGCATACGACGAACCTTCTATTTTACCGGAGGACAATATTCCTTGGTAGGCAGGAGATGAACCACAATGTCAGTATCAAACCCATGAATATCTTCGTAAGACCAGGCAAAGATCTCAATATAGTCATGCAACATCTGAATCAACCGCTGCTTCACACTAAGCTCCAAGTTTGCATCGATCTTGACTTCTTTCTTGTCTGTTTCAGTACCCAGATTCACCGTTTCCACCGGCTCTTCATGTGGATGAATGGCCCTCTCTTCCTGGAGTAGCAGTCTTGCAAGTTCGCCCGGCACTTCGCAATCATCTTCACCTTCGTCTTCGGCTAAGTTGATCGGATTTTCGAAGTCATAACTGGCAGTAGCATAGTCGTTACTAGTGAGATCCAGAGTGGATTGAGACCTGTATATGTGAGTGTGTGTAAAATAGCTGTTTTGCAATATATAATAAAGAAAAACAAGGAGCGCAAAATTTGAAATGCAAGAAACGTCCAATGCTTTTATTAATGATATATGAAAATGGCACACAAAAGCCCTCACAAATGAAGCCACGGTGCCCCGGGTAAGACACTGGGCCATAAAGTTTCAAAACATTGTCTGTTACAAATTCAAAACAAAGAGTTCATTACTGGGTAACAAAAGTAATAGGGATGAAGTCCTTTGCTGTCCAGTTACTTGGTCCACCGTTGGTCGTAGGATAGATCCAACTGTCAAATTCAGACTCCTCCACATCATGTTCAATGGCAGTTACTCCCGAGTTACTGATGAACACGAGGGGTCTTCCAATTCTTGCACTTTGAACAACCCTTTGAGCTTCTGCAGTGAAACCCAAACCAAACTTGTTAGTCTTCTGAGTGAAATCAGGAAGTCGGCCCCAATTTGCACACTCACCCTTCTCAATAACAGCCCGAGCATCCTTTAAGGAAGCCATCTTCATAGGAGGACCTTCAACCATAGTCTCAGCTGATGTCAGTGTCTGAGGAACCTCTTCAAAGTGCTAAAATGGGGTCTCAATGAATTCCCCATCCATCTCTACGTATCTGAATGAGTTGAGGTGGCTGACCATGTACTCCTCCTCCCCTTGAACTGTCACAATCTTCCCTCTGACCGGGTACTTCAGTTTCTGATGGAGTGTTGAGGTTACAGCTCCAACTTTGTGGATCCATGGACGACCTAGCAAACAAGAATAGGATGTCCGGATGTCCATCACGTAGAATGTAGAGTTGAAGACCTGAGAACCAACTTTAATTGGAATATCAACCTCACCATGCACCATCCTTTTAGACCCGTCAAAGGCCCTGACAATGATGTTACTTGGCTTTAGCTCCAACCCTTTGCAATCCAACCGGTCTAGAGCCTTCTTGGGTAAGACGTTCAGTGAGGAACAAGTATCAACCAATACATGTGCAAGAGTAGTGCCCCTGCATTAAATGGAGACATGCAGGGCATCATTATGGTTCTTCCCTTTAGCCGTCAAATCAGTGTCGGAGAAACCCAAACCATTATCGGCAGTTAAATTAGCCACACAATCGGTAAACTGACCAGCTGATGTCTCTTGTGGCACGTGGGCAGTTTTCAGGAAGGTAATCAGAGCCTTGGCGTGGGCCTATGAACACAAAAGCAGTGACAACATAGAAATATTGGATGGGGTTTGCCCTAGCTGCTCAACTACGTTATAATCACTCTTCTTAATAATCTTCCGAATCTCTTCCATCTTCTGTTTGGAAGCTTCAGCAGTAATGGTCTTTGGCGCCTCCGTCTGGGCAGGCACATCAGTGGTGATCCCTTTTCCCCGAGCGTTAGATGACTCGGTGACAGGGGTAAGATTAAGAACTTGATCAGGAATGGCATTAGGCACACTTGCAGGTGTAATGACAACAGGTCTTCGGACAATTGGTGGAGCAATATCAGGTGAGAAAAGTCTACCGCTGTGGGTGACTTTAGCAGGCCCAGTAATGTTGCTGACGCTGGTATCAGCATCCAACTCTTGCTTAACTCCAAGAACATAAACATCAGCCCCATAGTGCCAAGGGACAGCTTTGTCAGAGGTATAGGGGATGGGCCCCAGAACAGTGATGATTACAGGTGCGATCTTTGGAACAGATGTAATTCTAACAGGCTTCCTCGAGGGAGCCTTGGAAGAATTGTCGAAAATGGTAATGATGGCAACTTCTTTAGTAGGAATGGAAGGAACAACAGTCTTTTCAAACAGGATCTCTTTGCAATCCATCAGGTTTTGGATACCTGACTTCAAAAATGGGCAACCAGTAGGCAAAACAGAACACATATGGCAACCTTCGCCACAGCCCGGAAATAAACCGGCTAGCAACAGGTTCTTCTTGACAGTCATCAGAGGGGTAACAACGTCATCCACAGAAACTACAAACAAATCTTCTTCTAGAGCATTCACTCCATGCTTGGGCATGGGAGCAGTAACAACATTGGGCCTCTCGGGTGCTTCAAACTCAATCTCCTTTGCATCAATTAGGTCTTGCACCCTGTTCCTCAAAACCCAACAATCATCTGTGTTATGCCCCAGGCTATCAGAGTGAAAAGCGCAGCGGGCATTAGGGTTGTATTTTGGTGATGTGGTACTCGGATTCTTCGGAGCTTCTTTTAGAGTTACCAAATTGGTCTTCAGCAACTGTGGCAGAATCTGAGACAAAGTCATGCTGAGATGAGTGAATTGCCTTCGAGGTCTCTCGTCCTTCTGTTGATTGTGGTGCTGAGGAGCACCAGCAGGTTTTGAAATAACAACCACATTGACAGCTTGGTGGTGTTCAGGTCTATTCTATCTTCTCGAACTGTAGACAACACTGGACTCTTTCTTAAACGGCTTCTTCTCAGTGCTTGATAAGGCACCCTTCTGTATCTTCCCAGCCTTAATACCAGCCTCAATCCTTTCACCGGTCAGAATAAGATCTGTAAATCCAGCTGAAGAGCTTCCAATCAGATGATTAAAGAACGGACCAAACAGGGTCCCCAGAAACATGTCCACAAGCTCACGATCAGCCAAAGGTGGTTGCACCCTTCCAGCAAGATCTCTCCATTTTTGAGCATACTCTTTGAATCCTTCACTCGTTCCTATTGACATACCCTGGAGTTGGGTACGCGTAGGAGCAAGGTCGGAGTTGTACTGATACTGCCTATAGAATGCAGTAGCCAAATCTTCCCAGCTACGGATACTGGTTTCGTCCAACTGATAGAACCACTCAAGTTGAGTCCATGAGAGACTGTCTTGAAAGAAATGGATCCACAAGTTCTTATCAGCAGTGTAAGGCTGGATCTTCCTCACATATGACCGAAGGTGCAGTTTCGGACAGGAAACTCCATCATACTTGGAAAAGGCAGGTGCCTTGAATTTATGGGGAATCACCACCCCAGAGGATAGACCTAGATCTCCGAAATCCAGACCGGGCACCTTCTGAATTTCCATAGCGCTTAAACGGTCTTCCAGCTATTTGTACTTATCCTCAGCAGGAGGATATTGTTCTTCATCATAGTCCGTCTCGTTGTCGGAGACCATAGGGCTAGGAGCCCTCCTTTCTTGTGGACTATCCTTCCCCCCATATGAGGTGGTGAGATCAACTTCATTCTGCAGCCCGTTTCCAAATCTACGTCCAGTAATGAACAGGATGGTCCTCTTCTTCTTCTTCTTCTTCTTCTTCTTCTTCTCTTTCAAAATCAAAGTCTTCAGGTCCTGCTGACCCTTAGCTAGATTCATGAATAGCTCTTGAAACTGGGCATTCTGGGCCTGGAGGGCCTTGATAGCTTGCTCAGTTGAAGGTTCAGTAGACATGATGATTGCTGAAATAAACAGCGAAGAAGATAAGAGACCTGTAATGGGGTACCTGTTTATGAAGTGCATGGGATGAAATGCGTATGATTTATGATTTCAAAGACAATCGGGATTTAAATTTGTAAACAAGAAAGGAAACACACTTTATTAGATTTAAACTTCAAAATTTAAATTGTTCAACAAATCTCCCTTAGGCGTTACAAGAATGGAAATACTAAAAAGTAAACAAAAACTGTAAAAGAAATCATCAAAGGTCCATTAATGCTCCCACGGTCTCTTCTTCTCAGTGCGGACATAATCATTCAGGATCTGCTCGTTCTCCAGTTGCCTAGTTAGTTTCTGGATCTTCTGCTCCTGTTCATTGAACCTCTCCCGATAAGAATCCCGTTCTTCTCGCAGTTGCATCCAAGACCTCTTCAGTGTCCCAATATCAGTGGGCATATAAGGGTGGATAATAGTTGGAGGAACCCCCTCCTCATTAGCAACTTCAAGAGTAACAGGCCTGACAGCTTCATATGGCATTCCTAACTTCTGGGCACGGTTGCGGATCCATCTGAGGCATGGCTCCATTGGCAAAGAAGTTTTTGGTCCCAACTCATGTGGGTCAGATTGGTGAACTCTGTCCCAAGCCCTTATGAATCTACGACGCAGCTCGTCGCTATCTCCCTGAAAATCAAAGATGATACGAGGCATCAACATCTCATGAGGCCCTTCTCTTCTGGCTCTTCCAAACTGACGGAGAGCTAAGCATGGGTTGTAAGAGATCCCTCCATGGATCCCGATCAATGGAACATTAGGATACTCTCCACAGCGATCAATGACAGTCACCTCATCCATGCCTTTGAGAGTCTAGATAATGTCATTATTAGTAAGAGACATTACCCTATAAGCCCAACCCATTCCTTCTTTGTTCTTTAGTACGGACTTAGGGAGGTGCGAAATAAACCACCTCGACAATAAAGGAGCACATCACATCAAAGTTCCCCGCTTTCGGGCAGTACGAGCATAGAGCTGATGAAGGACGTCACCCAGGAGAGTGGGTACTGGATTCTGAGAGATGAAGATCTTGATGGAATTAATATCAACAAAAGTGTCAGGATTCGGAAACAATACCAAACCATAAATCAAAAGAGCCAGAATATCCTCGTACGCCTTTAAGTCTAAGCTGTCCCAAAAGTAATTAGCCTTGTCAACCAAAAACTTATCCAGAAAACCCTTAGCTCCACTTCTAGTCTCCCAGTTAGCCATTACCTCCTCCTTGGTCAAGTGAAGGGCTGCAGCAATTTCTTCGGGCTTAAGAGTCTTCTCCCATCCAGTAAACGGGGTCTATTCTAAGACGGAGATACCGAGTAGCTCAGAGAACTCTTCTAGAGTAGGAACCAGCTGGAAGTCCTGGAAAGTAAAACAATGGTACAGCAGATCATAGAATTGGACCAGAACACTCATCATTTCCTCGTCCAATTTTGAAGTGACTAAACTGAGAAGAGAACCATGCCTTCTGATGAAGGAAGTAGTGTCTGGAATCCTGACAACCAAATCTTTAAGCAGGGTAGGTACTTGGACAAAGTTGATCCGGATAGTATTCCTACGCATGGGCATCATGATGACCTACAAAACAGAGCAAAGATGAAACCCTCTTGTCTTTGAAATAGGTTAGTCCTTATGCAAAATGTATGCAATGTTATGATGTCATGATGTCATGGTAAATGCACACCACAAGTATCCACAAAAAGCAAACATGGTAAAGGCACACAAGTCACACTGAGAGCCCTTAGATTTCAGGCTAGCATGGAGTTTAGGTACTACCCTCTTTCAGTTCAGTTGGTTAATACCTGTCCTAAAAAATAGTAACCGGGTTCTAGAGGATCTCAATATCACTGACTACCCTCAATCGGTCATAATTCCAGTTTAGCAACCTTTTCTTGCGGCCAGAATCATCGCAAGAGTTTAGTCTCAATGAGTGTAGCATACTGCTACTGCTCTATGGCCAAGTTGGTCAATTTAAGGTTCTAAGGTCAGTTGGTGCTTAATGACTCCTTAGAAGACCCATATTCTCCTCGTTCCAACACAAGGGATATCAGTACAGACCAATGTGCCACACCAACGTAGCTACTGCTTCATCCGTGTCGGTCTATGCCAGACAAATCTCTCACAGTTTATTGCTACTTACCTAAAGGGTATCCCCAGATTCAGGTTAGGATCTATAAAACTCCGATACAAGCCCACAAAATTAAAGCATACAAAGCATACAATTGAAAACATAGTGATCTAATCCTAAGGTACACCTCACTGATAATTCCCCAGCAGAGTCTCCAGTTCTGTGATCAGTGGGAATGAGAACTGACTGTTTTGGAATACTGGTTCGCGTTTTGCGTTTGTTTTTTCAAAATGTCGCGATGAGCAAGAGTCGCCACCGTCTTTTATTTTATCCAACAAGGAAAGGACAAAAGCACAGAAAAATTCCTTTTTGAGATATTTCTCGAGTTTGGGAGGTAGATTATAGAAAGGGAAGGTGTTAGCACCCTTTCTATCCGTGGTTATCCACGGGCTCTTAGGTACTTGCTCATTATGTTTTCAAAAGTTTGCTTTTCTTTGTGTTTGTGGATTTGAGAAGAGTTTTTGTTTTGAAAGGGGTGTAAGTGCGAAAAGTTTTGTTTTGTTTTTAAAAGGAGCAAGTACTTAAGAACCATCTACCTACTCAAAAAGGAATTAAACTGTACAAGTGTCCTTTAGACAATGCTATCCCACTATTGAGGAGTAGGTAGCATCGTCGTTGGAGTTTAAGGGTCAATTCAATTAAGGGACGTGTGGTCACTAAAGCAATGTTAGGACGCCTTAGCGGTAACCCTAATGTCTTAGATTATTTTTTATCCGAGGCAACCATTTCGAGGCAACTTATGATCTTGGACAAGAGGGCGACCTCTAAAACTTCCTATACTCAATGACCACGTTCGAGGCAACCAAGTGGGGTGTACCCTAAGAGTGCGCATGTGCGAGTGTATTGTTTTTCAGTTATATTATCTTTGTACATGTTAATGGTGAGCTACTGCTGATTTTAGGTTAAAATTGATCTTGTCATGCATTGCCTATTTATCAAACATCTAACAGTTAATATTGTGCGGAATTTAAATTGCGGAAAAATAAATCTAAGCTATTACAAGGCGTCGGGTATTTACATCGCCAAAGACAAACCCTTTAAAATTAAATTGTGAAAAGTAAATAAAAGCGATAAATAAAATCCTAATTTAAAAACTATTACATTCTCGAAGCAGTTACAATATTGAAATATGGATAAAAAATTATACGCGTGAGAAGAATTAAATCATAGCGTTTTTTAGGGTTTTGACCCTTTTTATTAAATAAAGCATATTTTTATTGTTTTTGAGTGAAAAAAATTAGCCTAAATTAATAATTGAATTAATTAATGAAAATAAAATATTTTTGAGTTTTTATTTTAATTATGGAAATAAAATAAGAGTGATTAAAAAGTTAATAAAAATCCTAATTCTAAATTGATTTTAATTTAATGCAAAATATATTAAAATTGTACCTAATTAAACTAAATAAATAAATTAATTGTTATTTACAAAATAAATAATAAAATTAGTGGAATTAATAAAATATTATTTTGGTGGTTTCTAATTTTTTATAAAAAAAAATGTTAATTGGTTAATTAAATTAATTGAGATAATAATAAAATAGAAAATAGAAAAATAATAAAAGAAAATAAAAAGAATAACAAACTCAGGGGGGTGCTGGGCTTAAAAGGGGAGTATGATCAGTAATTCTTGGCCCAAAACATCCAGCCTGCTTTGACCTTTGGGATCTAACACATGCTTGTTGACCAGGGAGTATGGTGGTCCTTCAATTTTGACCACTGGATCTTGGCCTGAAGCCACTTGGCATGTTGATCTCTGGGGCATATGGTAATCCACACCTGGAATGCTACACATGAATATCTGAGGAAAAATTGTAACAAAGTTTTGGGGGACCTGGGATTCGAACCCAGGTCCCAAGGGGTTTTACAATAGCACGCTCACCAACCAACCAGCTTGTTCATTCGTTTATTGGAATAGAGAACAAATAATATATTCAAAACAATTGAATATGCCCTGCAAAAATAAAAACGCGCAATTGATTCAAATGAACCAACCACGCCCAACCACGTCTTCGTCTTCTTCAAACGCCCTGGTTCATTTACCTGCGGATTTTGTTCCGCAGGAAGATTCGTAGCATCTCTAAAAAATCCTTCCTAGGCCATGTAAATGCAAGCTAAGAGTGCCAATGCACTCGTCTCTCTCCCCTGAACTCATCCATGGCCATTATTGGTCCTGATTATGCCTGTATCAAGAATGCCCAAAAAACAAGAATACGAACCCTAACTTTGAATCCAGGGCTATAAGTCACGAAAACAAAATCAAATATTGCAGAATCAATGGAAATTGAATGGCAAGCATGATAGTGCAATCAAATTGGCAAAAATATGCAAGGAGAATGATTTACGATTTCATGTGCAGAGGCATATTCATGGAGACTTATAGTGAGTTTCAGAGGGTCTCAAGGCCTGGTTTTGATTGCTACAACTTCAGGAGGTTGTTGGCAAGAGAGCTACGTTGTGATTTGGGATTGAATTGGCCTCCAATGCTGTTTTCGATCTCATACTTTTCAAGCTTTTTTACCAATTTGTTCTGGCCGTTTCAACAATATTCTATGCGTGTGTTAGGTTTGTGTGACTTGTATGCATATGATGGAATGTGCATCAAATCTGAGATTTTGTGCATGTTTTGACTTGGCACGAATTTGACTGAGTTGCACATGATATTTGCAAGCTGTATTGATCACAAGAATCCCCTTACATCAATTTTTAGATTTTATTTGATTTAATATTGATTAATAATGAATTAAATCAATAAAAATGAAATAAAATAGAAAAATAAATGCTTGGTCATGAAATTAAAGATGGGACACGTGTGTGGCATGACAAGACTATATCAAGTGGAAAAAAGTGGGGCCTTTTGTCAAAAATTGGTGTTTTGAGGATAGTTGACTTTTAGCAATTTTGGAAAAATGCCCAACTTCAACAATGCATAACTTCTTCAATTTTGAACTTTTGGAGGTGTTCTTGGACTTTTTAGAAACCTTGAGATGTCCTTTAATCAACCCTTTTGGTATCTTCTCATTTTGATCTTCTATGCTCAAGTTATAAGCTTTGGAAAAAAAGGTGTTTTTGTTGACTTTCAAAAATGACCTATAATGTCCAAATTTGTAACTTTTTGTGAGAGCATTTCTTGACCTTGGGGTGTGAAGATGGATGGTAGGAAATTGAATCATATTCAAAATGAGCTTTGGACGGGTCATTTCTCATAAAGTATGAGAAAGTTATGCTTGGTCAAAATTGAGTTTACTTTTCCTACAAAACCCTAATTTAGCAACTTTTGAATCTTGAGGAATCTTGAGCAATCCTTGATGAATCATGATCAACACTTGATAAAATGATGAATTATCCTTCAAAATGATAATGTTGACAAAAAATCTTGAGGTTTGACTGTATTTGGGACACAGTTGACTTTTGCCCTAACACAGTCGACTTTTGGGTCTCTTGAGCAATTGACTGACCAAACTTCCTCTGCAAGGCTTGAAATTTGACATGGATTAACTTGAGAACATATTAGAACATTGGGAAACACTTGAGGCCATTTGGATGTAAGGACCTTGATGCAACACAAAACCCTAATTTTGACTTGACTGCCTTAGGAGGTGATTTGACTGTTCAACCCTTGAGCCCTTTTGAACAACTTGAAGATTATTCTTGACAAATCTTGAGGAATATGGGAGGGAAAATTTTGGGGTACAACACGAGGTGATGCCCAATGTTGGAGTCAGGTGTCCAACTCCTGATGGATACCCAAGAGATACTTTTCCAGAAAACCCCTGCTGATACCTTCAATCCTGTTACTCCTGATACTTTTTCTACTTCAACCAACGATATTGCAATCATAACCATTTCCGACAATCCTCCCAAGGCTTGCAAAAGGCCTGTCAGGATTACACCCAACTCTGAATGTGTACCTTTAAAGATCACCATGCCGGGACCTGTCCCGTACCAATCCAGCAAAACGATACCATGGAACTATGGAGGAGAAATCTTCTACCATGGTATCAAACAAATTGAGGCAGTCCAAGAGATTTCTGAAGAAGAAAACCCTGATATAGGGAACATTCGGGTGCAAGCAAGATAACCCGCAGCGGCCAGATCTTTTCTCCGGAGATCGCTCCCCCTCGAGCAGTTTTCGGACCCTTGAAAGCTTCTATACCTGGTGGACCGTCTGTGCAAGGCCCAATGATCGAAGAATTGGATACTCCTGAAGTAAGACCATCTGCCGATACTACCGACAAAGGTAAGGGGATACTAGAAGTGCCTGTCAGGACAAAGGCTCATGCTGTGGTTATCCCCGAAACCACTCAGAAATAAATGGATGAAATCTTGAAAATAATCAGAAAAAGTGACTACAACGTTGTGGAACAGTTAGGGCAGACCCCTTCCAAAATTTCAATGTTAGCTCTTCTGCTCTGTTCTGAGGCCCACGCTAAGGCCCTAATCAAATTCTTGAAGGCGGAACATGTTCCCCAAGAGACTTCGGCTGACCATTTTCAGGAATGTGTGGCCAGTCTTACTGCTGATAATGGCCTTGGCTTTTCCGATGCTGACTTGACTCCCAAAGGAAGGAAACACAACGACGCGTTACATGTCTCAGTGGAATGCATGGGAACCACCCTCGCCCATGTCTTAGTTGATACTGGTTCTTCCTTGAATGTGCTGCCGAAGAAAGCCTTAGACCGTTTGGACTGCGAAGGATTGACCTTCAAACCTAGCAACATCGTGGTTAGGGCTTTTGATGGTTCCAAAAGAATGGTTCGTGGAGAGGTTGATATTCCTATCAAAGTAGGCACAAAGGCTTTCAACTCCACCTTTTACGTGATAGACATCCGTCCATCATATTCGTGTTTGTTAGAAAGACCGTGGATCCATTATGTCGGGGCAGTTACCTCCTCTTTGCACCAAATGCTGAAATATCCTGTTAAGGGTAAGATTATAATAGTGCACGGTGAGGAAGAGTACATGATTAGTCATATCAATTCCTTTCGTTATATGGAGTTGGATGGCGAGTTCATCGAAACACCTTTTCAACATTTCGAGGAAGTTTCTCTTGAGGTAGCAGTTGTGAAGACAATGGTCGAGGTGCCTATCGTTCCCAAGCATGTATCTAGAATGGCATCTCTCAAGGACGCATAGGCGGTGATCAAAGAAGGGAAGAGTATAGTATGGGGACAATTTCCTGACTTTCCCCATAAGACGGACAAGTTTGGGTTAGGGTTCACTGCTGCAGGACAAAAGGCTATGCGTCGCTCCAAGGCCAGAGGACCACCCGTCAAGATCTCTCACCATGGAATCAATGCTGTAGAAGATGAAGATGAAGAGGGCCACTTTGAAGATTGGATCTTTCCGACCGTCGAAGGGGGTTTGAGCAAATGGGAAGCAAAGGATTTTATTCCCATCACCTTTATCAACCAGTAATTTTATCTTTGAACAATTTCCCATTTTATGGTCTGTAATAACTAAACAATTCGCACACTATTTTCACCTCATGCCTTGCCCGGGGCATGTAGGTCCATTTGTAAGGGCTTGATTTTCTTCATAATCATATGCCATGTTTTAATGAATCATTGGACGTTTTTCATCTATAAACTGTTGTGTTCATTTTCTTTCCTTTTGCATTTTTGCTTGTTTAAGGATGGCTATCCCTTACACACACCCACACTCACAAATGCAGGTACCCATCCATTCCGGATTCCATGGGTGACTATTCTACTTTAGCCTTCGATAACTCTGAGGATTTGGTCAATCATGCTGAGTACAAAGTTGACGAAGACTGTGAAGTGCCGGGAGAGTTAGCCAGACTTTTACAACAAGAAGAGAGGGCTATTCTGCCTCATGAAGAGTTGCTAGAAACCATCAAATTGGGGACAAAGGAAGACAGAAAAGAAGTAAAAGTGGGTGCCAACTTGGAACCAAGTGTCAAAGAACGCTTAGTGCAATTGTTGAACGAATATGTTGAAATCTTCACCTGGTCTTATGAAGACATGCCAGGGCTAAACACAAATATCGTGGTCCACCGTCTCCCTACAAGAGAGGATTGTCCACCAAACAAGCAAAAGGTCCGCCGAATGAGGCCTGACATGTCTGAGAAGATTAAAGCTGAGGTAATGAAGTAATTCAACGCTGGCTTTCTGGCTGTTACTTCCTATCCATAATGGGTTGCTAACATTGTGCCCGTGCCTAAGAAAGACGGCAAAGTCAGAATGTGTGTGGACTATCGGGATTTAAACAGGGCTAGCCCTAAAGACAATTTTCCACTACCGCATATCGACATCTTGGTTGACAAAACAACTCAACACAAGGTCTTTTCTTTCATGGACGGATTCTCGGGCTATAAGCAGATCAAAATGGCCCCCGAGGACATGGAGAAAACTACTTTTGTCACGCAATGGGGTACCTTCTGCTACAAAGTGATGCCATTCGGATTGAAGAATGCAGGGGAAACCTATCAACGCGCCATGGTAGCTTTGTTTCATGATATGATACATCATGAGATCAAAGTCTATGTAGACGACATGATAGCTCGATCACAGACAGAAGAAGAACACCCTGGTCATTTGCAAAAGCTGTTTATCAGGTTGAAGGAGTTTAAGCTCAGACTGAACCCAAGCAAGTGTACTTTTGGAGTTAGGTCTGGTAAGCTTTTGGGATTTATTGTCAGCAACAAAGGCATTGAGGTTGATCCAGCTAAAGTGAAGGCTATACAAGAAATGCCTGCCCCCCGTACTGAAAAGGAGGTTAGAGGATTCTTGGGACGCTTAAACTATATCGCCAGGTTCATCTCTCACCTGACATCTACCTGTGAGCCAATCTTCAAGCTGTTGAAGAAAGATCAGGTAGTTGAATGGAACAATGATTGTCAAGTTTCTTTTGATAAGATCAAGGAGTATTTACTAGAACCTCCTATTTTAATGCCACCCGTCGAAGGAAGGCCGTTAATCATGTATCTGACTGTTTTGGATAACTTAATGAGGTGTGTGCTGGGCCAACATGACGAGTGTGGCCGAAACGAGCATGCTATTTATTACCTTAGCAAAAAGTTTACCGATTGTGAGACTCGCTACTCACTGCTCGAGAAAACTTGCTGTGCTTTGGTATGGGCTGCTCGCCGGCTGAGACAGTATATGTTGACTCATACCACTTTGCTGATTTCCAAGATGGATCCGATCAAGTATATCTTCGAGAAGCCTGCTTTATCTGGAAGAATTGCTAGATGGCAAATGATCCTGACTGAGTATGATATCCAGTATACTACCCAAAAAGCTATAAAAGGGAGTGTACTAGCTGACCATCTAGCTCATCAAGCCGTCGAAGATTATCAATCTATGAGATTGGACTTCCCTGACGAGGACATCATGACATTGGACAACATCGAAGGTAACAGACTGTATGACGGACCTGAACAAGGATCCCGATGGACCCTGTACTTTGATGGCGCTTCAAATGCACTTGGCAACGGTATCGGTGCGGTACGCATTTCTCCGGAAGGTTGCCATACACCCTTCATCGCCCGACTTTGCTTCAGCTGTACCAACAACATGGCTGAATATGAAGCTTGCATCTTTGGTCTCAAGGCTGCTATAGACTTGGGGATCAAATCTTTGGTCGCATTTGGGGATTCGGCTTTGGTTATCAGTCAAGTAAAAGGAGAGTGGGATACCAAACATCCTAATCTTATCCCATACAAAGAACATGTCTTAACATTGTTACCTCATTTCGAGCAGATCACCTTCGAGCATTTCCCGCGAGAAGAAAATCAGCTAGCAGATGCTCTGGCTACAATGTCTTCCATGTTTAAACTCAACTGGGATAACGAGGCTCCCCAAATTACCATCGAGCGAATGGAAGAACCTGCACACTGTCATGAGATTAATACCGAAGAAGTAGTGGAAAAACCCTGGTTTCATGAAATCAAAAGGTATCTCTAGACTAGAGAATACCCTGAAGGAGCTTCCGTCAATGACAAAAAGTTCTTAAGAAGATTTGCTGCCAAGTTCTTCCTAAGCAATGGAATCCTTTGTAAGCGCAACCATGATTGTGTTTAACTTCGTTGTGTGCACAAAGCTGAAGCAGAGTTGATCATGACTGAGATACACAGTGGCACATTTGGCACCCACTTGAGCGGACATACAATGGCTAAGAAGATTCTAAGGGCAGGCTACTACTGGTCTACCATGGAAGCTGATTGTCATCAACATTCCCGTATCTGCCACAAATGCCAAGTCTACGCCGATAAGGTATATATTCCTCCTGTTCCTCTCAACGTTCTGACAGCTCCTTGTCCATTCGCAATGTGGGGCATTGACATGATTGGAGATATCAAGCCTACGGCATCCAATAGACATCGCTTCATCTTGGTGGCTATTGATTATTTTACCAAGTGGGTCGAAGCAGCTTCCTTTGCCTCTGTTATAAAGAATGTGGTTGCCCGCTTCATCAAACAGAATCTCATATGCCGGTATGGTGTCCCCGACAGGATTATCACGGATAACGGTACGAATTTGAACAACACCATGATCACCGCTCTATGCGAGCAGTTCAAGATTTATCATCACAATTCATCTCCCTATCGACCGAAGATGAACGGTTCTGTTGAAGCCGCGAACAAAAATATCAAGAAGATCATCCCAAAAATGACAGTCACCTACAAGGACTGGCATGAGATGTTAGCGTTTGCTCTGCATGGATATCGTACCACGACACGTACTTCAACAGGGGCAACCCCATTTTCTTTGGTATACGGCATGGAAGCTATTTTGCCTATGGAAGTTCAGATTCCCTCCTTGAGGATTATGAAGGATGTCGGCTTGAGTGAAGACGATTCGATTCAGACCCGGCTTGATCAATTTAACTTGATCGACGAGAAGCGACTTACTGCTGTTTGTCATGGTCAGACGTATCAAAAACGGATGATCAAGGCTTTCAACAAGAAAGTTAGACGCCAATTATATCAAGTCAGATATCTTGTAATCAAGCGGATCATCTTACCGCAAAGTGATCCTAGGGGCAAGTGGACTCCTACTTATGAAGGACCATTTATGATCAAGAGCATCTTTTCTGGTGGGGCAATGATTCTGACCACCATGGACGGTGACGACTTGCCACACCCTGCTAACGCAGACATAATCAAAAGATACTACGCATAAAACGACCCGACAAGTTGAAAACCCGAAAGGGAGACTTGGGAAAAAATGGGCATCCCGGTGAATCGAAAACCCGAAAGGGCGGTTCAGGCAAAAATTAGGGATAAAACAATAAAAATCTGTACACCCGACAAGTTGAAAACTCGAAAGGGCGACTTGGGCAAAAAAGGGTTTCCCGGTGGATCGAAAACCCGAAAGGGCGGTCCAGGCAAAAGTTAGGGAATTAAAGCGTATGACTATGTCTCGTCGGATCACTTTAAGAACAATCTCTTCACCAACAAGCTCCAAGTTTCTGATCAATCCAATCATCTACGGAAGAAGCAACGAATGGACAGATACCCAGAGTTGTGAAGGCTATAGCAGAATGGGAACCCCATGGAATTGTTACACATAGCCATCTTTCTTTTTGTATAAATTTTTTCTCAATTTTTACGGCAGCATTCTCTTACTAGGATGTCTATCTCCGTTGTACAAAGATACTTACAAAAATTAATACAAATATACTTCAAAGTGCAGAAATTTGCCTGCCTTTCTTTTTCTTTTTTACACTTATGTTTTATTTGAAAACGTCCAATATTTTGTTAAATAGGCATATGCATTTGAATATAATCACTGCTTACAAATAAAACGAAATTGGGAAAGGAAAATTACTGCTAGGTTGAAGGTGTAGGAAGATATCTTTATGCCATTCAAGAAGAAATCCCCCGCATTACTTTGTTCAGATCCTCAACAAAGCTAAAACCTCGGAGTACATGTCCCCAGCAAAGTTAAGCTTCAAGATCCCGCGGCGGAGCCAGTACATTCCAAACTGGATTCCCCAGCCGAGTTAAGTGTTAGTGTTCCCATCAGAGTTCAAACTCCCGATTCCCAGCGGAGCCAGAATAACCTAAACCTCCTTCCCCAGCGAAGTCAAATTTCTAACTGGTCAAATTACCTCGATTTCCCCAGACAGCTAGGATGATTCCCCAGTAGATTGGCATACAACCCAAAGCTCCTGATTTCACCGGCCGAGTAAACATTCTCCCCACAGAGTTATCTCCCATCAGATCGAAAATTCTCGATCCCATTTCTCTAAAGCAGAAACCTCCCAGGTCTTAATTCCCCAATAGAGATTTTCCCTATTTTCCAGGTGTTGTACCCCAAAATTTTCCCTCTCATTTCTTCAACATTTTTCTCATCCCAAGACCCTTGGAGCTCAAGATCAAGTTAGGGTTTGCTCTGCTCAAGACTCCTCCTTGCACTACTGACTCAAATTAGGGTTTGAGTTTGCACAAAGATATTTTGACCTAAAATGCCCAAAATGACTTTCATGCTTCATGTTGGACTCACAAGTTTATCCATACCAAGTTTCAAGCCTTGATTCCAATCTTTGCCCAGTCAATTGGACAGTTGACCTAGAAATCAGCTGTATTGGGGAAAAAGTCAACTGTGGTCAATTGACAGTCAAACCTCATGATTTTTGACCCACATCAAGATTATGAACTCATATGAACCATTTGGTCAAGTTTGGATCATAATTCCACAAGAAATTTGATCAGATCACCAAAAGGGCAAAATGGTCATTTTTAGGGTTTTGACTGCACAAAGGCATTTTTTGACTGTTTGACCTAACCAATGGCAAATCAAGCTCATATATGGACTCAAGGACTTAATGGCATGGTCTTGACACATTCAACAAGTTCAAAAGATCCCAAATGCACAAGATTGACAGATGAATTTTCCAGTCAACTGAGCAAAATTTGAATGTATACTGAAAAGTCAAACTTTGACTTTTTGGTCAAAATCAAGTGCCAAGATTTATTTTTCATCAAGACATGTCAAATTATGAAACTTATTCATCAAGAAACCAAAAATTACAAATTAGGGTTTGAAATGAAGAAATTTCATAACTTAGAAATTTTCTAAGTTATGAAATTTTCTAATTTTTTCCTAACTTTGTCCCATTTTTTCATCAAGATATAATTTGATTCAAGCAAAACAAGGATCTTGAAAGTTGTAGTCCATTTTAAAATCTACAACTTTGATTCACAAAGTTTTCTCAAAAGAAGCTTGTAGCTCAAGTTATAATTTTTGGAATAGGGGTGCAAAACATTCTTAACTTAGAAATTTTTTGACCTATTTTAGGCAGGATTTTTGCCTAACTTCATGGCCACTTTTCACATGCTTCCACTTGGAATTTCAACTTGCATTACAAAGATGGATTGTATTACACATTCCAAGCTTTCCAAATTGTCCAAGAACACATCAAACACCCTTGTGGTTAGGGAGATTCGAATTTGTCAAGATGGGCAAAAGTCACTTTGTTCATGGCCAAAGGCATGTTCATACACTTTGCATTTTCAAACTCATCTTGCACAAACTAGATTACAGGCCTCTAATCCCATTCTCACTCAATAATTTAATGCATATCCTTTGTGTTCAAGCCTTATTTTGTGTGTTTAACCATTACTTGCAAGATTAAGCCATATTTGGAAAAAGCATTTTAGCCATTCTTGTAAAGAAGCACTTTATGTCAAAAGCAAATCAAAGAAGTACAGGCCAGATCTTTTGGGCACAAGATTATGGACATATCCCACTGATCAAGAACCAAATTTGCAGCATGCTTGAGGGGCCTGTAGGAGCCTATAATCCAACTTGCATTTTGTTTGCTTAAATAAGAAGAAAACTTGCATTTTTGAATCACAACACACATTCCTGCAAGAACCAACTCAAGCAAACTTTGTGAACATATTTGATATTCCCCAACTGACCTAGAACACGAGCCCTTGAACCTCAATACCTCCTCATCCATCAAAGCACATTTTTTCTGCAAAACAGAGTCCCTGTTGCAGATTGACTTCCACAGTTCATTTCCCTCGTGCGCCTTGGCTAAAACCTCTTCATACACACTCCCTACCATCCATTGAAGCTATTCCAAGCACTGAACTGGAACTGTAACATCCATAACCAAGGTTTCCATTTTCATTTTTCATCTGTGCAGGTTGAGTTACATAGCTCGATTCAGTTAGTTTCAAAGCAAGCTAGAGGTTGGAAGAGCATCCTTGGACCTCAAGCAAGCTGTACAATTCCTCAAACTTCATTGAAAGTACCTCCATTGTTGTACACGATTCAAGCTGAACAGGTAAAAGTTTGAACTTCTATCTCTCTATCCAAGCATATCTAGGCTTAGGTTTGTGAAGAAAGTATGTCCTATTCATGGCCCTGAAGCTACCTATATCCTCACTTTTCATTTATATTGTGCGTGTTAAGAGAATTTGGAACCTGAACATTAGAAAAAAGTTAGGTCAGGAATTGGGGGAGAAGAAATTCTCTCTCATTTCTGAGAGTTAGATCAAGTTCTTTATATGTATGAATTCGTGGTTTGATGCTCTACATTTTTGATGTTATAAGTTTTTGTTAAAAGTCAAAGGATCAAGAGATAGCAAGGATGGAAGAAAACGCGCGTTTTTGTGTTTGAAACTGGCTGGAGGTTGAAGACAAGCCTCTTTGGGCTGGGCCTGATTTGTTTTTTCTGTTTACACCACCTTTTTACACTTACACCCCCTTGGCCCATTGTGTGATTTTTTAATCATTTTTTACTTTTTATTTTTTCTCCTGGCTTATTATTTTTTGTCAAAACATAAAAAATATTAAAAATATTTTTCCATACATTTTTGCTTTTATTTTGAATTTATTTTGTTTACACTTGTATATATAAATAAATATAATACTTTTATGAAAAACCTTAAAAATAATGTGAAAATATATACTTTTAGTTATTATTTTTATTTGCATTTTCTGAAAACATTTTCTAAAAAAATATACTTTTTTTGTAAATAATTAATATTTTATTTTTGTGTATATTTAATATATTTAATACATAGTATAAATACTTATATATATTTATTAGAATATTTAGGATAAAAATATAAAAATAATACATTTTTTTCTTTTATTAATATTTGACCTCAAAAATTACTTTTTTTTACAAATATACTTCTCTTTTATTTATTTTTGTGTATAATTAATAAATATTGTATATAATAAATAATAAATACTTTTTATTTAGAAAATTAGGATTTTGCCCTAAAATGTGAAAATGTCCAAAATTAACTTTTTTTTAGGTCACATGAAAAATACTTTTTACATACACATAAAAACATTTTTGTGCATAATACATTTTACATTTTTTATTTGTATTTATTCAATTATTGTATAATTAAAATAACTTGTATATTCAATTTGGATGTAATAGTTTAGATTTAAATTTCTTGCTAAATATCCCCCATTTGAACATTTGTACCCCCCATCCCATAATTATGTTGTAATAATTTAGGACTTTAAATTCCGCATTTTAAAGCTTTCTAATTACACCATGATAGACTTAGGGTTTTGTATGCAAATCAAAAATAACAAATAGCTTGACCTAATTCAAAGACAAAAAGCATGAAAATGGACAACATCAATCACACTTGCACCCCTTAGGGTTACTCCACTTGTTGCCTTCAATAATGGGCCATGTTGCATGTTGAGTTTCTTTGGCAAAACAAAACAAATCAAATGATCATAGTCCCTCGATGACGCTTTCGAAAGTTGCCTAAAAATGATCAAGTCCCTTAAAGGAAAAATTGCCAAAGACACTTGGCACCATTGCAATCATGGTCTAAACGATGACCCGCGCCCGTCCCGTTAACATCCTAACACAAGATTGTCCACCAAATACAATGGTGGAACAATACTGTTAAAATGGTTAAAACATAGGAAAGATCTTTGAGAAATTTAGAGTAGATAGCTCTTGGTTACTTGATCAACTTTCAAAACAAATCCTTGCCATTTTTCAAAACACACATCACAAACACAACTTTCAAAACCTTGAAACATCTTTTCAAAAAGACAAACACCTTTTGTAAAACATTCGAGTAAAGAATTGTTACAAGGGTTTGCCTAGACAAGGCATCTTTTTCAAAACATTTTCAAACCCACACACAAAGCACCATTTCAAACAATTGAAAATGCAAGGCAATTGATCTAAGCAAGTAACTAAGAGCCCATGGATAACCATGGATAGAAAGGGTGCTAATACCTTCCCTTTCTATAATCTACTCCCCGAACCCAAGAAAACATCTCGAAGGTTTTTGCTGTGCTTTTTAACCTTTCCTTAGGATAAAATAAAAAGTCGCTGGCGACTCTTGCTAAACCGAAACATTTGCGAAAACAAACGCAAAACCCAAGTCAGTTCTCCCACCGTATCACAGAACTGGCGACTCTGCTGGGGAAAAACTTGAAAGTGGAGTAACCTTAGGGCTTAGATCACCCTCTTGCATGACTAATTGTTTGCTTTGTTTGCGTTACATTTTGGTTCTCTTGTTTGGGCTTGAAATCCTACACCCGGATTTGGGGAAACATTCATAGATAGCAATACGTTGTGGAAACTGTGTGGGGTATACCGACACGGTTGAAGCAATAGCTATATTAGTGCGACATATTTGTGAGTACCGGTAACCCTTGTGTTCAATCAAGGAGAGTACGGGGCCGCTGAGTGATGTCACTAAGCACTAATAACCTAGAACCTTACTTGACCATCTTGGCCTTTTATTAGGGGTAGTGAGATGACCGGCTTTGGTGCAGTCCGAAGTTGGTAGATACTCGATACTACACTCATTGAGGGTTGTTTTCTTGGAATATTTTGGTCGCTAGTTAAGTGGCTAAACCAAAATAATGAACATGGAAAACAATCCAATGATATCGAGCTCCTTAGAACCCGGTTACTATTTATAGGACATGTTTTTAAGCCAACTACACTCAAGAGGGTACTTACCTATGAAACCTCATGCAAGCCTGAAACTAGGGTTCTGTGTGAATTGCTTGTACATATGTTTGTGCATACATCATGAACATCATAAAACATCATATGCATCCACTAACCATTTCAAGGGTTTGGATCTTCATCTTTGTTCTTGTTTTGTAGGTCATGGAAATTCTTCGCAGGAAAACCATCCAAGTCAACCTTGTGAGAATCCCTCCTCAACTCAAGGAGCTCACATCCAGAATTCCGGAAAGCTCTCCTTTCAGTGAAAGACATGGTAGACTGCTCAGCCTAGTCAACACCAGCATTGAAGAGGACATGGTAAAGGTGTTGTTCCAGTTCTTTGACCCCCTTCACCACTGTTTCACTTTCCCCGACTACCAATTGGTGCCCACTTTGGAGGAATTTTCTCAACTCCTGAGAATTCCTATTCTTAATCAACTATCCTACAACGGTACGGAAAAAGAACCAAAGCTTGAAGATGTTGCTCAAGCACTACACTTGCAACCATCTGACATCAAGGGGCATTGGGAAACCAGAAGTGGTGTCAAAGGCTTCTTGGAAAAATTCTTGTTTGAGAAGGCACAAGAGTGTTGGAATTCATTGGACCTACAAGCCTTTGAAGAAATTGTGGCACTCCTCATTTATGGGTTGGTCTTGTTCCCAAATCCTGACCAGCTTGTAGATGTCAACACCGTCAAGATCTTCCTATCCAGGAATCCCATACCAACATTACTTGGGGACATCCTCCACTCATTTTACACACGAACAATGAGAAAGAGGGGTGTTCTCATGTGTTGTACTCCTCTCCTTGCAAGGTGGTTTATTTCACACCTTCCACAATCTGTTTTAAAGAATGACCAAGGCTTAAGGTGGTCGCAACGGTTGATGACCCTTACACACTCTGATGTACATTGGTGTTCTCGGTCCAGAGAAAATGTCATCATCATCGATCGTTGTGGAGAGTTCCCTAATGTTCCATTGCTTGGCATTAGAGGAGGCATTACCTACAACCCTTGTCTAGCTTTGAGACAATTTGGATATGCACGGAGGGATGGCCCTCATGATATGCTGATTCCTGACCTAGTTTTTGACTTCGACAACGATGCGCAAGGACTTCGCCAAAGATTCATCAGAGCTTGGAGGATGCCTAACATGGTAGACATCAAGACACTGTGGCACAAGAACTCCATCCCTCTTGAGCCTTATCTCAAGTGGGTACGATCCCGAGCCCAGAGTCTAATGATGCCTTACCCTCATGTTCTCCCTGTGATTAAAGAGCCCGTTAAGGAAGGAGAGGTTCCCTACATCATCCTATATCCTGACATGCCAACATCATGGGAGGAGATGCAGAAGAGTTGGATCCAACTCAAGGAGGAACGGAATAATTTTGAAGCCAGCTTCTACGCCAGTGAGAAGAAGGTTTTGGAGCTTACCCGCCGACTCCATGAGGAAGAGACCCTCAACACCTACATCGCACCAAAGAGGATGCGCAACGTCTTTTTACCTTGAGAAGTTTTTTGTAATATTTGGCCCATGGGGCATTTATGTACTGACAAAATTTCTTCTTATTAATATGACGTGTGTTCTTTTTGTCTGCAACAATTTTGAATTTTCTAAATCCTTGAATGCATTGCATAAATAAGCATATCATTCATCATGCGCATAAGCAGGTCTCCACACCAGGTTTCCTTATCTTTCTGCTGTTTATTTCAGTAAGATGGATCTCGAACAGACGGTCAAAGACTTGCAGTCTCAAAACTCACAGTTTCAACATCTCCTGATGACCTTGGCAAAGGGTCTGGAGGATCTAAAGGCCCTGCTTGGGAACAAAGAGAAAGTGAAAAAGAAGAAGAAAAGAGTGGGGGTGGCTACCCTGGGGAGAAGGTTTGAGGGTGAAGCTAGAAGAGTTCTTGAATTTCCCTCTGCATCTGAAGAGGGAACCAGTAAAGGGAAAGGGGATGCGGTATCGTCTGAATCCAAAGCTGAAGAGGAAGAGGCTGAAGAAGAAGAAGACTACTCGGAGCAACAATACCCGCCTACCGATGATAAGTACAAAAACTTGGAAGACAGGTTGGCAGCTATGGAGCTGCAGAGAGTTCCCGACTTAGACTTAGAAGATTTGGGATTAATTGCTAGAATTGTAATTCCCCCGAAGTTTAAAGTGCCAATTTTTGCAAGGTATGATGGGCTGTCTTGCCCAAAAATGCACCTAAGGTCGTATGTCTGAAGAATCCAACCTCACACTTCCGACAGAAATCTTTGGGTACACTTCTTTCAAGATAGCCTGTCTGGCACTCAGCTAGACTGGTTTTACAAGCTGGAAAGGTCAGAGATACATAGTTGGGAGGATCTGACAGCTGCTTTTTATCGCCAATATCAGTATAACACTGACTTGGCGCCAACCCGTACTCAGCTATAGAGTATGGGAATGGCCTCAGGTGAGGGATTCAAGGAATACGCCCAGAAGTGGCGCGATCTGGCCGGAAGAGTGCATCCACCTCTTTTCGATAGAGAACTTGTTGATATGTTCCTAGGGACCCTGTCTGGTCCATTCTTTAACCATCTGATCGATAGCTCTTCCGCAGGGTTTACTGAATTAATTCTGACTGGAGAGCGGGTAGAAGCCGGTATCAAGAATGGGAAGATTCAGAAGGATGCCTCTGCATCTACAACTGCTAAGAAATCATTTCCAGCGAAGAAGGAAACGACTGTTGTGTACTCTCAGAGAAGAGCGGGGAAGACTGAGCGCTGGCCAACTGTGGGGGCCGTGATGATCCAGAATCTGTCAAATGATCAGCCTCGTTATAACCAGTCCAGACCAAATCAGCAACGGGTGGAACGGCCACAACGGCAGTTCACCCGCATCAATATGACGCCAGCGCAAGTGCTTCCCCATCTGTTGAAGTTGAATCTCGCCACTATCAAAGAGGCACCAAAAAATGTGAACACATCCTCTCCGCACTATCATCCCAATGCTAAATGCGCCTATCACTCTGACAGTGTCAGACACTACACCAACGATTGCTGGGCACTTAAGCATAAAATTCAAGACTTGATAGAGGCGAAGGAGGTTGAGTTCGATGCTCCAGAGAAGCCAAACGTAATATCTGCTCTGATGCCGAAGCATGGTCGAAATGTCCATGCTATTGAGGAAGATCTGTATGTTTCTGATGTCAATGACCTGATGACTCCGCTGTTAACCATCAAGTTAAATCTGTTAAAGGCTGGGATTTTCCCAGGATGCAAAGAAGACTACTACTGTTGTTACTCTCTGCCAATCGACTGCCCATTGCTGAAGAAAGGCATCCAAGGCCTAATGGACAGTCAACAAATTCTGTTTGAAAAAGTTCCTGCTATTCCAACCCCTACTGAAGATGTTTCAATTATCACCATTTACACCAATCTTTCCAAGGCCGTCAAAAAGCCTGTTAAGATTACATCCGCTACAAAGTCTGTTCCTCTGAAGATAACTATGCCAGGGCCTGTCCCCTACCATTCTGAAAAATCAATACCATGGAATTACGGTGGAGAAATCTACTACCATGGTATTAAACAAGTTGAAGTAACCGAAGGAAGCTCTGATGAAGAAGATGCCAGCATTGGAAATATTGCTGGCACAAGCAAGATCACCCGAAGTGGGAGAATATTTTCTCCAGAGATTGCCCCCCCAAAGGCAATCTTTGGACCCTCGTCTGCTGCCAAAGTTATTCATGCACCAATAAAACTTTCTGCAAGAACTCCATTGAGTGAAGAAACTTTTATTCCTGTTGTTGTCCCTCCTACTTCTGCTGATAAGGGTAAAGGGACCCAAGATGAGCTCGTCAGGATGAGGGCTCAGCCTTTGGTCATCCCAGAAACCTCTAAGAAAGAGATGGAGGAGATCCTGAAGATAATTAAAAAGAGTGATTATGATGTGGTAGAGCAACTGGGGCAAACCCCCTCGAAAATCTCCATGTTAGCATTGCTACTTTGTTCAGAGGCGCACGCCAAAGCATTGATAAAATTCCTGAAGACAACCCATGTGCCCCAGGAAACCTCTGCCGACCAATTCCAAGACTGTGTAGCCAGTCTTACAGCAGATAATGGTTTAGGTTTCTCTGATGCTGACCTAACCTCAAAAGGAAGAAAGCACAACGACGCATTACATGTGTCAGTAGAATGCCAAGGAACTACTCTGGCCCATGTTCTGGTCGACACTGGTTCTTCTCTGAACGTGCTGCCTAAGAAGGCTCTCGACCGATTAGACTGTGAAGGCTTGGAGTTAAGGCCAAGTAATATCATTGTAAGGGCATTTGTCGGGTCGAAGAGAATAGTACATGGGGAGGTAGACATTCCCATTAAAGTTGGCACAGAGGTGTTCCCCTCAACTTTCTATGTGATGGACATCCGTCCGTCATACTCTTGCTTACTAGGGAGGCCATGGATACATAACGCTGGGGCGGTTACATCCTCCTTACATCAAATGTTGAAGTACCCTGTCAAAGGAAAAATCATAACCATCCACGGTGAAGAGGAATATATGATCAGCCACCTGAACTCCTTTCGGTATGTAGAGGTAGAGGGTGAATTCATTGAGACACCATTCCAACACTTCGAGGAAGTCTCTCCTGAAGTGGAAGTAGCAAAAGTGGTAGCTGAGGTACCAAAGAAGATGGCCAGGATGGCATCTCTAAAGGACGCGAAGGCTGCAATGAAGGAAGGAAAGAGCTCAACATGGGGGCAGTTGCCGGATATTCCTCACAAAACAGACAAGTTTGGATTAGGATTCACTGCTGCAGGGCAGAAAGCTATGCGCCGCTCAAAGGTTGAAAGAACACCCATCAAGATCTCTCCTTATGGGATCAACGCTTTGGAAGGTGAAGACGAAGAGGACAAAATTGAAGATTGGATCTACCCAACCATCGAAGGGGGACTACGCAACTGGGAGGCAAAGGACTTTGTCCCCATTACTTTTATTAATCAGTAATTATCTGTCAAACATTTCCTGTGGTCTGTAATAATTACTTTTGAACAATCCGTACACTACTTTTTCACCTCATGCCTTGCCCGGGGCATGTAGGTCCATTTGTAAGGGTTTTGATTATCTTCATATCCATATGCCATGTTTAATGATTCATTGGACGTTTTTCATTGATAAATTGCTGTGTTCATTTTCTTTCCTTTTGCATTTTTTGTTTAAGGATGGCTATCCCTTACATACACCCACACTCACAAATGCAGGTACCCATCCACTCTGGATTCTATGGGTGACTATTCAGCTATGTCCTTCAATAACTCTGGAGATCTGGTCAATCAGGCTGAGTATGAAGATGACGAAGGTTGTGAAGTACCAGGGGAATTAGCCAGACTTCTACAACAAGAAGAGAAGGCCATCTTGCCTCACGAAGAGTTGTTGGAAACTGTCAACTTAGGAACAGAGGAAGACCGGAAGGAAGTACAAGTGGGTGCCAATCTGGAACCAAGTGTCAAGGAGCGCCTGATACAACTGTTAAATGAATATGTTGAAATCTTCGCCTGGTCTTACGAAGACATGCCGGGTTTAGACACAGACATCGTGGTTCACCGTCTCCCTACAAGAGAGGATTGTCCACCGATCAAGCAAAAAGTCCGCCGAATGAGGCCCGACATGTTTGAGAAGATCAAAGAAGAAGTGATGAAGAAATTCAACACTGGCTTTCTGGCTATTACATCCTATCCACAATGGGTTGCTAACATTGTGCCAGTTCCTAAAAAAGATGGCAAGGTCAGAATGTGTGTGGACTACCGGGATTTGAATAGGGCCAGCCCCAAAGATGATTTTCCGCTACCGCACATTGATATTTTGATCGACAACACAGCTCAGCACAAAGTGTTTTCCTTCATGGATGGATTCTCGGGCTACAATCAAATTAAAATGGCCCCCGAGGACATGGAGAAAACAACCTTTGTTACACAATGGGGTACTTTCTGTTACAAGGTGATGCCGTTCGGACTGAAGAACGCAGGGGCAACTTATCAACACGCCATGGTAGCTTTATTTCATGATATGATACACCATGAGATCGAAGTTTACGTAGACGATATGATAGCTCGGTCACAAACAGAGGAGGAACACCTTGAACATCTAGAAAAGCTGTTTGCCAGGTTGAAAGAGTACAAACTCAGGCTGAATCCAAGTAAGTGTACTTTTGGAGTTAGGTCTGGTAAACTTCTAGGGTTTATTGTCAGCAACAAAGGCATTGAGGTCGATCCAGCAAAAGTGAAAGCAATACAAGAAATGCCTGCTCCCCGTACTGAAAAGGAGGTTAGAGGGTTCTTGGGGCGCTTGAACTATATTGCCAGATTCATATCTCATCTGACTTCTACCTGTGAGCCAATTTTCAAATTATTAAAGAAAGATCAGGTAGTCGAATGGAACGACGATTTCCAAACTTCTTTTGATAAAATCAAGGAGTATTTGCTAGAACCTCCTATTCTGATGCCACCCATCGAAGGAAGACCATTGATCATGTATCTGACCGTGTTGGATAACTCAATGGGGTGTGTTTTGGGCCAGCATGACGAGTCTGGTCGAAAAGAGCATGCTATTTATTACCTTAGCAAAAAGTTTACCGACTGTGAGACTCGCTACTCACTGCTCGAGAAAACTTGCTGCGCTTTGGTATGGGCTGCTCGCCGACTAAGGCAGTATATGTTGACTCATACCACCTTGTTGATTTCCAAAATGGATCCTATCAAGTATATCTTCGAAATGCCCGCTTTATCTGGAAGAGTAGCTAGATGGCAAATGATCCTAACTGAGTATGACATCCAATACACCACTCAAAAAGCTATAAAAGGGAGTGTACTAGCTGATCATCTAGCTCATCAAGCTATCGAAGATTATCAATCCATGAGATTTGACTTCCCAGACGAGGACATCATGAATTTGGACAATATTGAAGGTAACGAACCGTATGACGAACCTGAAAAGGGATCCCGATGGACCCTATACTTTGATGGTGCTTCAAATGCACTTGGAAACGGTATCGGTGCGGTACTCATTTCCCCGGAAGGTTGTCACACGCCTTTCACGGCTCGACTTTGCTTCAGCTGCACAAACAACATGGCTGAATATGAAGCTTGCATCTTTGGTCTCAAGGCTGCTATAGACTTGGGGATCAAATCTTTGATCGTATTTGGGGACTCGGCTTTGGTTATCAGTCAAATCAAAGGAGAGTGGGATACCAAGCATCCTAATCTTATCCCATACAAAGAACATGTCCTAACGTTGTTGCCTCATTTCGAGCAAGTTACCTTCGAGCATTTCCCGCGAGAAGAGAATCAGCTAGCAGATGCTCTGGCAACAATGTCTTCTATGTTTAAACTCAATTGGGATGACGAAGCTCCCCAAATCACCATCGAGCGAATGGATGAACCTGCGCATTGTCACAAGATTAATACCAAAGAAGTAGTGGAACAACCCTGGTTTCACGAAATCAAAAGGTATCTCCAGACCAGAGAATATCCCGAAGGAGCTTCCGTAAATGACAAGAATTTCCTAAGGAAATTTGCTGCCAAGTTCTTCCTGAGCAATGGCATCCTCTATAAGCGCAACCATGATTGTGTTTTACTCCGATGCGTAGACAAAGCTGAAGAAGAGTTAATCATGACCGATATACACAACGGTACATTTGGCACCCACTTGAGCGGGAACACTATGGCTAAGAAGATCCTAAGGGCAGGCTATTACTGGTCTACTATGGAAGCAGATTGCCATCAGCATTCCCGTACTTGTCACAAATGTCAAGTCTACGCTGACAAGATTCATATTCCTCTGGTTCCTCTCAACGTGCCGACAGCTCCTTGGCCATTTGCAATGTGGGGCATTTTTGTACCCCAAAATTTGCCCTCCCATATTCTCCAAGGTTTGCTAAGAACGTACTTCAAAATCTCCCAAAGGTTGCACAGTCCAATGGCATCCTAACAGTCAAAAATTAGGGTTTGGTTCTGGCAAAGAAATTGAAGTTTCCAAGGGTCCAAACAAGTCCCACATGCCTATAAACATTTTCAAGCATCCTCATGCCAAGTTTCAAGACTCACAGCACAAAATTGCACAATCAAAAACCCTAATTGCTTCACAGTCAACTACAGGGGCAAAATGGTCATTTGACAGTCAAAAATCCAAATTTTTGGTCAACATCTTATTTTGAAGCCACAAACATCATTTGATCAATTCTTGATCATGATTTCACAAGCATGGCTCAAAAAATCTCAAGATGCAAAAGTTTCTATTTTTGGACAGCTGAAAAAGTCAACTGCAAATTGACCAAGGCATAACTTCCACATGGTTTATCAGAAAAATTCCATCCAAATCTCATTTTGAAGAGAATGACATTTCCTACAACTCATATTCACACTTCAAGTCCAAGAAATGCTCTCACAAAAAGTTATCAATCTCAACATTATAGGTCATTTTCAAAAGTCAACAAAAAGGCACTTTAAGTCAAAGACCATAACTTGAGATTGGTAAATCAAAATTACATGGGACCAAATACATTGGTTAGAGTACTTCAAGACCTTTCCAAAATGTCCAAGAACATGATCAAAGCTTAAATATTGGGCAAGATATGCCTTGTGGAAGTTGGGAAATTTTTGGGAATTTTGAAAAGTCAACTTTGCTTCAAATGCCTCAAAATTGCTAATGGGCCTCAATTTCTTCCATGAATCATCACCCAAAAGCTATGCACGACCCATTAAGCTAAAAGGGAGTTATTTTCTTGTTTTTAATTAATTAATTGAGTTTTTAATCCTATTAATTCATTTAATTAAAACTAAATATGAGAAAAATACAAAATAATGCTTTTAAATCTTTTTGATGCAGCAAATCCAACTAGGGCAAGGTGGCAATTCATTTCATGTCCAAAAAAGGCAAATCTTCCATAATTGGCATGTTTTTCATGACAAAAAGATTGAAAAAGATATAAGGAAAAATCAAATCTCCAAAACATGAATGCAAGGACTTTGGGCTTGGATTGTTAACCTAATTCACTCCACATATATGCACAAACATAAACCTAATGCTAAGAACACAGGGGCTGCGCATAAGCATCAAGAACAAACTTTGCATTTTTTCAAAAAAACCTTGAAACTGTTTTGATAGCTAGAGCATAATTCAAGACTGCAAAAGCATTCCAAAAGACTCCTGACACTACCAGGAAGCTGTTCCAATCAAGACCACGCATCCATACTCAAGGAATTGGTAGATAGAAGCCTGACTTTTCTTTAAAGTTTTCATATTCGTATTTTACTCTTCATGCATGATTACTGTGTTTTAATGGTTGGTTTATACTAATGTGACCTCTCTGAAGCTAATGGTGTTATCCAATTGAATTAATATTGCCTGAATGCAAAGTTGCCATTAAAGCTTTCTAGGGTTCCTGAAGCTCCAAAAGAGGGGTTTACATATCTGGAAAAATTGGACAATGAAACTTGCACCATTAAAATCGTGACATCCAGACGATTCGTTCTCATACCTCGCGCCCTTTTTCTTTTTCACCATGCTCTAATCGCTATTATTGTACATTGTAGTTAGTGGGGGTTTAAAACCCCCGCTATTTGTTTCTTATTTTTCAGGACAAACGAGGAAGAAGCCTGCGTGTCATAGCATGATTGGGACATTCAAATTTTCAGCGCGTTTTTTGTGTTATATATCACTAACGTTTGTTTTGTATTATATTATTCATATGCCACCAACCTTACAAACAAACGCACTGGTTCAATTGGTGGCAGACGTGTACTACAGATACTGGGACCTGGGTTCGATTCCCAGGTCCCCCACTTCTTCAATGATATTTTTCTTCATACGTTTCCATGCAGCGTCTCATCAAGGGACCACCATACAACTCCATCTCCTGGTTTGCCACGCGCCCAGAAATTCAATCTAATGGCTACCAAAAAGCATCCACCATGTGCCTCAGTCCATGAATGAATTAGTTACATAAGTATTTACAAAAATAATTAATAATTAATAATGATAAGAATAAAAAAGGGTTATTTATTAAGAAAAAGAATAAAAATACTAAAACCCTAATTTCTATATTTTTTAGTTTATTTAAGAAAAAAACATTAAAGTTGAAAACCTAAAATTAAACTAATTGGATTATTGAAATTTATTTACAAAAAATATTAATGGCTTAAATATTAAATAAAACATATTTTTATTTTTATGATTTTCTGATTTTTTTTAGTGTTATAAGAATTATTTTTGTGAATTAATCAAAACAATAAAACAAATTAAAAAGAATAAAAAAGAAAAAGAAGAAAATTAGGAGGAAGAATACAAACAAAGGGGGTTTCTGGCCCAATTATGGAGGTCAATTGTAAGCAATTTAGGCCCATTAGAAAGCTGGCCACGTTGACTTTTCCAGCTTGAATAAATTAGGTCAAAATTTAAATATTTTCTTTAATAATTAAAAACAATTTAGAATTAGGGTTTTATTTAATTTCTAATTTTAATCAATTTTCTTTATTTTCATAAATACCAAAAACCATAAAGAATAACCTTTTTTCTTTCTTTAATCATTAATTAATTTATTAATTTCATTTAATTTCTTTAAAGGGTCCAACGCCCTCGCATACTCGATTCTAAATTCTTTCCGTGCATTTATTTTTATTTCTTTTGTGAATATTATGTAATTGCCCCAAATCCTTGTAATAGTTATTAGGACCTTTATTTTCTGCATTTTTATTCAAATCGGGTCTTTGATAATTTGGCGATATATAGACCTGCGCCTTGTAATAGCGTAGGACCTTTATTTTCCGCACTTTAATTTCCGCACCCCTTAACTGCTAATAATTGTATGAAAGAATGAATGGCCAAAAATAAAATCAAAGCGTAGAACACCCAATGCATGATCAAGATGAAACATAAACTGAAAATGACACACAATTCACACACCACTCATAGGGTACGCCTCACTGTTGCCTTGCCCCTCGAAACGTGGTCGTCGAGTATAGGACGTTTTAGTAAGTCCTTATGTCCATGAACATGGCATAAGGGTAGCTTCTAAGGTGTCCTACTGTTACTCTGGTGATCACACTGTTGCCTTGCCCCTCGAAACGTGGTCGTCGACTATAGGACGTCTTAGTAAGTCCTTATGTTCATTGATCTAGTTGCCACGAAACAAGTCGCCTCGAAACGGTTGCCTCGGAATAGTTGCCTCGGAATAAAAAGATCAATGGCATAAGGGTAGCTTCTAAGGTGTCTTGCTGTTTCTCGGTGACCACACTGTCCCTATAAACTCGAATTGACCCGAACACCTCCAACGGTGGTGCTACCTACCTCTCAATGGTGGGATGGCACTACCTTAAGGACATTTACACAGCCTAATTCCTTAGGGTAGGTAGATGACTCATAGATACTTGCTCTTCAAAAACAAATCCAAACTCTTTTCACACCGACACTTTTCAAAAAGCTTTCAAAACAATTTTTCAAACACTCTTGAGGACTGATACAAGAGTCGATCTGAAACTTTTAAACTAAACTTTTTCAAACTCACTCACAATTGAAAAGAAAACACTTTTGAAAACATGTAAGAGCAAGTATCTAAGAGCCCATGGATAACCATGGATAGAAAGGGTGATAACACCTTCCCTTTCTATAAATCTACCTCCCGAACCGAGAAACATTCTCAAAAAGGAATTTTGCTGTGCTTTTGTCCTTTCCATGTTGGAGAAAATAAAAGACGATGGAGACTCTTGCTTCCGCGACATTTCACGAACCAGCGTTAAACAGTCAGTTCCAGATCCACCGATCACAGAACTGGCGACTCTGCTGGGGATTTTTTTAAAGTGAGGTGTACCTTAGGACTAAGATCATTGTGTTTTCAATTGCTTTGACTTGTTTGCTTTAAATTGTGGGACTGTCTTGGGAGTTCTATAGATCCTAACCCGGATCTGGGGATACCCTGTTAGATAGCATAAGCTGTGAGGGACCTGTCCGGCATAGACCGACATGGGTGAAGCAGTGGCTACGTTGGTGTGGCACCTTGGTCTATACCGATATCCCTTGTGTTGCAACGAGGAGAATATGGGTCTTCTGAGGAGTCATTAAGCACCAACCGACCTTAGAACCTTAAATGACCCAACTTGGCCAATAGAACAGTAGCAGTATGCTACACCCATTGAGGCTAAACTCTCGTGATGGTTCTGGCCGCAAGAAAAGATTGCGATGCTGGAGTTATGACCGATTGAGGGTAGTCAGTGATATTGGGATCCTCTAGAACCCGGTTACTTCTGATAGGACAGGTCTTAACCAACAAACTGAAAGAGGGTAATACCTAGACCCCATGCTGGCCTAAACTTTAAGGGCTTGTCTTGTGTGACTTGTGTGCCTTATCATGTTTGCCTTTGTAAATATTTGTGGTGTGCTTTATCATAACATCATGCCATCATAAACATTGCATGCATCCTGCATAAGGACTGACCATTTCAAAGACAAGAGGGTTTCACCTTTGCTCTGTTTTGTAGGACATCATGATGCATATGCGAAGGAATACTATCTGGTTCAACTTTGTTCACCCACCTAAGTTGCTTGAAGAGTTGGTTAGCAGAATTCCAAATACTACTTCCTTCATCCAGAGGCATGGTTCTCTTCTCAGTTTAGTCACGGCAAAGTGGGACCAACAACTGATGAGTGTCCTGACACAGTTTTATGATCCCTTGTACCAGTGCTTCACCTTTCAAGACTTCCAACTGGTCCCTACCCTGGAAGAGTTCTCTGATTTGCTTGGTATCCCTATCTTGGATCAGACTCCCTACACTGGTTGGGAAAAGACTCTTAGGCTTGAGGAGGTTGCTGCAGCTCTTCCCTTGACCCACCAAGAAGTAATTGACAACTGGGTGACTAGAAGCGGAGTTAAGGGTTTCTTGGCCAAGTTTCTGATTGGTAAAGCTAACAGTTTCTGGAATGACTTGGACTTTAGGGCATATGAAGACATTCTGGCTCTCTTAATCTATGGTCTAGTCTTGTTCCCTAATCCTGACAACTTCATTAATGTCACTGCCATAAGGATCTTCATGTCTCGGAATCCTGTGCCCACTCTCTTGGGTGATATCCTGCAACAACTTTATGCTCGTACTGCCCGAAGACGAGGGACTCTGTGGTGTTGCATTCCTTTGTTAGTGAGGTGGTTTATTTCGCACCTCCCTAAGTTTGTGCTGAAGAACAAAGAAGGAAGAGGTTGGGCTCATAGGTTAATGTCTCTCACTGATAAGGACATCATTTGGACTTTCAGAGGTTTGGATGAGATAGCTGTTATTGATCGTTGCGGAGAATACCCCAATGTTCCTCTGATTGGTACCCAAGGAGGAATTTCTTATAATCCATGTCTAGCGCTCCGTCATTTTGGAAGAGCCAGAAGAGCAGGGCCTCATGAGATGTTGGTGCCTCACATCAGTTTTGAGTTTCAGGTAGATAGGGACGAGCTGCGTTGTAGGTTCATCAAGGCTTGGGACAGAATTCACAAAGCTGACCCACAAGAGTTAGGACCAAAGACCTCTCTACCTATGGAAGCTTACTACAAATGGGTCCGCATCCGTGCTCAGAAGTTAGGTATGCCGTACGAAGCTGTCAGACCCATCATTCTTGAGTATCCTGACAAAGATGGGGTCCCTCCAACTGTCCTCCCTCCTCAGATACCCACTGATTATGAGACATTAAAGAGGTCTTGGGCGCAACTGCGAGAAGAACGGTATTCTTACCGGGAAAAGTTCAACGAGCAGGAACTGAAGATCCATAAGCTGACAAAGCAGTTGGAGAATGAGCGAGCTCTGAATGACTACATCCGTACTGAGAAGAGGAGACCATGGGATCACTAATAAGCTTTGGATGTTCTTTTACAGTTTTATTTCCCTTTTCAGTATTTCCATTTTTATGTAACGCCTAAGGGCAATCTGTTGAACAATTTAAATTTCAAAGTTGAATCTAATGAAGTGTGTTCCTTTTTGTTTACAAAGTTGATTCCCGATTATCTTTGAAAACATAAATCATACGCATTCCATTCATCATGTGCATAGCAGGTACTCTTCTTTTCAGGTTGCTTACTGTTCTTCGCTGTTTATTTCAGCATCATGAACCCTGAATCATCAACCGAGCAGTCTATCAAGGCCCTTCAGGCGCAGAACGCATAATTTCAGGAACTGATAATGGGTTTGGCTCAAGATCAAGAAGAGCTGAAGGCTTTGCTCCTGAAGAAGGAGAAGAAGAAGAAGAGAACTGTTCTATTCAACACGGGCCGGAGGTTTGGTAACACACTGCAGAATGAGGAAGCTGGTTCTTCTGTAGGAAAAGATAGTCCCCAGGGGGGAAGAGGTCCTAGTCCGGTAGTCTCTGACAACGAGACTGATTTTAATGAGGAACAATATCCTCCAGCGGAAGACAGATACAAGCAGTTGGAAGACCGTCTGAACGCCATGGAGATTCAACAAGTGCCTGGTTTGGATTTCGGAGACTTGGGTTTATCTACTGGTGTGATCATCCCTCACAAGTTTAAAGCACCATCTTTCACCAAGTATGACGGGGCGTCTTGCCCTAAGTTACACCTCAGATCTTATGTGCGGAAGATTCAGCCGTACACAGTGGACAAGAACTTGTGGATCCACTTCTTCCAGGAGAGTCTTTCAGGGACTCATCTCGAATGGTTCTATCAGCTGGATGGGACCAAGGTTCGTAACTGGGAGGAGTTGGCTACTGCTTTTTACAAGCAGTATCAGTATAATGCCGACCTTTCTCCTACACGTACACAACTCCAGGGTATGTCGCTAGGATCAGGCGAAGGCTTTAAAGAGTATACGCAGAAGTGGAGGGATCTGGCTGGCAGAGTGCAGCCTCCGTTAACCGACCGTGAATTGGTAGATATGTTCTTGGGGACCCTCTTCGGGCCATTTTTAAATCATCTTATCGGTAATTCGTCTGCAGGGTTTACTGACCTCATTCTGACTGGGGAAAGGATAAAGGCTGGTATGAAGTCAGGAAAGATTCAGAAAGGCGCGTCTTCAAGTGCTGATAAGAAACCTTTTAAGAAGGAGGCCAGTGTTGTGTATGGGCCTAGAAGACAAGATAAACCGGAGCGCCGCCAATCTGTCAACACGGTGATGATTGCTAAACCTGCTGCCGCTCCTCGGCAAACCAATCGACAAAGGGCTGAAAGACCCAGAAGAGAATTTACCCGGATGAGTATGACCTTGTCACAAATCTTGCCGCAACTGCTATCGACCAACTTGGTGACTGTCAAAGAGGCTCCAAAGGTTGTGAATACTGCGTCCCCTAAGTATAACCCAAATGCCCGCTGTGCTTATCACTCCGGTAGCCCGGGGCATTCTACTGATGATTGCTGGGCCTTAAGGAATAAGGTGCAGGACATTATTGATGCGAAGGAGATACAATTTGAGGCGCCTGAGAGGCCAAATGTGGTGACTGCTCCTATGCCCCAGCATGGAGTAAATGCCATTGATGAAGACTTGTATGACATTTCTGTGAATGATGTAGCTACCCCTTTGATGACTGTTAAGAGGAACCTACTACTGGCCGGTTTATTTCCGGGTTGTAGCGAGGGTTGCCTTTTGTGTGTTGTTTCCCTTACTGGTTGTCCGTTGCTGAAGTTAGGCATCCAAAGCCTGATGGACAGCAAAGAGATTCTGTTCAAGAAGACCGCCGTTCCCATTGTTCCTGTGGAAGAAGTATCCGTCGTTACAATTTTCAACAATCCAATCAAGGCTCCCCCGAGGAAGCCAGTTAAAATCATGACTGTTGCACCCATTGTTATTATTGTTCCGGGGCCCCTCCCCTATGAATCTGATAAGGCTGTCCCATGGCACTATGGGGCAGATGTATATGTACTTGGAGTAAAGCAAGAGTTCAATACCGGTACCAGAATCAACAATATTACCGGTCCAGCTAAAGTAACCCGCAGTGGCATGCTCTTCTCGCCTGACATTGCTCCACCAGCTATTCGAAGACCTCTCATAATAACGCCTGCAAGTGCGCCTGTTTCCACTTCTGATCTAATTTCTTCCCCTGCTGCCGAGTCATCTAATGCTCGGGGCAAAGGGATTGATGATGAGCCTGCCCGGATGGAGGCACCAAAGACTGTGAATGTTGAAGCCTCCCGGCAAGAGATGGAGGAAATTCTTAAAATAATCAAGAAGAGTGATTTTAATGTTGTTGAACAGCTGGGGCATACACCCTCCAAGATCTCTATGCTCTCATTACTGCTGTGCTCAGAGGCCCATGCTAAGGCCCTGATTTCATTTCTGAAGACGACCCATGTGCCACAAGAGACCTCTGCAGACCAGTTTATTGATTGTGTAGCCAATTTGACAACTGACAATGGTTTGGGTTTCTCGGATGCTGACCTTACCGCCAAGGGAAAGAACCACAATGATGCCCTGCATGTCTCCATTGAATGCAGGGGCACTACTCTTGCTCACGTGTTGGTGGACACCGGTTCTTCCCTGAATGTGTTGCCCAAGAAGGCCTTAGACCGGTTGGATTGTGAGGGCCTGGAATTGAAACCTAGCAACATCATTGTCCGAGCCTTTGACGGATCGAAGAGGATGGTTCATGGAGAAGTAGACATTCCTATTCGTGTGGGTTCTCAAGTATTCGACTCAACTTTCTATGTGATGGATATTCGTCCATCTTACTCCTGTTTACTGGGTCGACCTTGGATTCACAAAGCTGGGGCAGTGACCTCTACCCTACACCAGAAGCTCAAGTACCCTGTCAGAGGGAAGATTGTCACTGTGCAGGGGGAGGAAGAATATATGGTGAGTCATCTGAATTCCTTCAGGTATATAGAGATGGACGGGGAGTTTATTGAAACCCCCTTTCAGCATTTTGAAGAGGTACCTCCAACATTGGCAGCGGCAGAAACAGTGGTTGAAGAGGACTTTCCTTTGAAGATGGCTTCCTTGAAGGACGCCCGGGCTGTAATCGAGAAAGGTGAATGTGCTAACTGGGGCAGGCTCCCTGATTTCACTCCTAAAACTGACAAGTTTGGACTGGGTTTTACTGCAGAGGCTCAGAGGGCTGTGCGCAAGGCTAGGATCGGAAGAGCCCCTGTGCTCATCACTAATCCAGGAGTGAATGCTATTGGGGATGAAGACGAAGTGGAAGAATCAGAGTTCGATAGCTGGATCTACCCGACGACTGACGGTGGATTGAACAATTGGACCACAAAAGATCATACACCTGTTACTTTTGTTACGCAGTAATGAATTCCTTTGTTTTTGTTATTTGTAATAAACAATGAACTAAAACTTTATGGCCCGGTGTCTTTCCCGGGGCACCGTTGGTTTCATTTGTGAGGGCTTATAACTGTCATTTCCATATATCATGAATAAAGATCTTGGACGTTTTTTTGCATTTAAAATCTTGTGCTCCCTTTCTTTCTTTCTTTCTTTATATATTGCAAAACAGCTTATTTACACACACTCACCTACACAGGTTTCAATCCACTCTGGATCTCACTGGTAACGACTCTGCTACTGCCAGTTATGACTTCGAAAATCCGATCAACTTAGCCGAAGACGAAGGTGAAGATGATTGCGAAGTGCCTGGTGAGCTTGCAAGACTGTTACTCCAGGAAGAGAGGGCAATTCAACCACATGAAGAGCCAGTGGAAACGATAAATCTGGGTACTGAGACAGATAGGAAGGAAGTCAAGATTGGTGCCAATCTGGAGCTCAGTGTAAAACAACGGTTGACTCAGATGCTACATGATTATGTGGAGATCTTTGCCTGGTCCTACGAAGACATGCATGGGTTGGATACTGACATTGTGGTCCATCATTTGCCTACCAAGGAAGACTGCCCTCCGGTTAAGCAAAAGGTATGCCGTATGTGTCCAGAGATGTCTGAAAAGATCAAAGCTGAGGTTATGAAGCAATTCGATGCCGGGTTTCTTGCAGTGACTTCTTACCCTCAGTGGGTTGCTAATGTGGTGCCGGTACCAAAGAAAGATGATAAGGTCAGAATGTGTGTAGATTACAGGGATCTGAACAGGGCCAGCCCCAAGGATGACTTCCCCTACCTCACATTGATGTTCTGGTTGACAATACTGCTCAGCACAAGGTGTTCTCTTTCATGGATGGTTTTTCAGGGTATAATCAGATCAAGATGGCCCCGGAAGATATGGAAAAGACGACCTTTGTTACTCAGTGGGGCACCTTCTGCTACAAGGTCATGCCATTCAGGTTGAAAAATGCTGGGGCAACCTACCAACGTGCCATGGTTGCTTTATTTCATGATATGATCCATCATGAGATAGAAGTGTATGTCGACGACATGATTGCAAGGTCCCAAACTGAGGAGGAACACCTTGACCATCTGCAGAAACTGTTTGATCGTTTGAAATTGTACAAGCTGAGGTTGAACCCGAACAAGTTCACCTTCGGGGTTAGATCTGGAAAGTTGCTAGGCTTCGTTGTAAGTGATAAGGGTATTCAAGTGGACCCTGCCAAGGTTAAAGCCATTCAAGAGATGCCAGTTCCTAAGACAGAAAAAGAGGTCAGAGGTTTTTTAGGACGCCTGAACTATATTGCCCGGTTCATCTCGCATCTAACTACTACCTGTGAGCCAATCTTCAAGCTTCTGAAGAAAGATCAGGTAGTACGTTGGAATGATGAATGTCAGGCCGCTTTTGACAGAATCAAGGAGTATCTCCAAGAACCACCCATTCTTATGCCACCGGTTGAAGGGAGACCTCTGATACTATACCTGACAGTACTCGACAACTCAATGGGGTGTGTGCTGGGGCAGCATGACGAGTCTGGCCGAAAAGAGCACGCCATTTATTACCTTAGCAAAACGTTTACCGACTGTGAGACCCGATATTCACTGCTCGAGAAAACTTGCTGCGCTTTGGTATGGGCTGCTCGCCGGCTGAGACAGTATATGCTGACTCACACTACCTTGTTGATCTCAAAGATGGATCCTATAAAGTACATATTTAAAAAGCCTGCTCTGTCTGGGAGGATAGCAAGATGGCAAATGATCTTGACAGAATACGACATCCAGTACACGACTCAGAAGGCCATCAAAGGAAGTGTATTGGCAGACCACTTGGCACATCAGGCAGTAGACGACTATCAGTCAATGAACTTTGAGTTTCCGGACGAGAGTATCATGATAGTGACTGATTGTGAAGTACCTGGACTGGATGAAGGACCTGAGGAAGGATCCGGATGGTCTATGCACTTTGACGGAGCCTCCAACGCTTTGGGTAACGGCATTGGCGCTGTGATCATATCCCCTCAAGGCACTCATACTCCACTTACTGCCCGACTATGTTTCAACTGCACCAACAACATGGCGGAGTATGAGGCATGCATCATGGGTCTTCAAGCTGCGATCGACTTAAGGATCAAGTTTCTGAGTGTCTTCGGAGATTCCGCTCTCGTGATCAATCAGATCAAAGGCGAGTGGGATACGAAACATCCGAATCTTATTCCTTACAGAGAATGTGTGTTGACATTGATCCCCCATTTCACAGAGATAACTTTTGAACATTTCCCAAGAGAGGAGAATCAGTTGGCGGATGCGTTAGCTACAATGTCTTCCATGTTCAAAGTCAAGTGGGACAATGAGTCTCCCCGGATCATCATTTGGAAACTGGACGAACCGGCATACTGTTGTGATCTTGAGGCTGGGGAAGTAATTGAGAAACCTTGGTACCATGAGGTGAAGAGATACTTGGAAGCTCAGGAATACCCTGAAGGTGCATCTGTCAATGATAAAAAGTTTATGAGAAGGTTCGCAGCGAAGTTCTTCCTTAGCAACGACATCCTGTACAAGCGAAACCATGATTCGACCTTACTGTGTTGTGTGGATAAAACTGAAGCAGAAAGGATCATGGCGGAGCTACATGAAGGTACCTTCGGAACACATTCTAGTGGACACACCATGGCAAAGAAAATCCTTCGGGCAGGATATTACTGGTCCACCATGGAAGCCGACTGTTACCAACATTCTCGGACATGTCATAAGTGCCAGATTTATGCAGATAAGGTGCATGTTCCTCCAGTCCCTTTGAATGTCTTGACTGCACCTTGGCCTTTTGCAATGTGGGGCATAGATATGATCAGTGAGATTAAACCTACGGCATCCAATGGGCATCGCTTCATCCTGGTAGCGATCGATTACTTTACAAAGTGGGTTGAAGCAGCTTCCTATGCCACTGTAACCAAGAATGTTGTGGCACGGTTCATTCGTCATAATCTGATCTGTCAGTACGGCGTCCCAGAAAGGATCATTACAGACAACAGTACCAATCTCAATAACAAGATGATCACTGAGCTCTGCGAGCAATTTAAGATACAGCACCACAACTCTTCTCCTTACCGGCCGAAGATGAATGGAGCTGTAGAAGCAGCGAATAAGAATATCAAGAAGATTGTGCAGAAGATGACAGTGACCTACAAAGATTGGCACGAGATGTTACCGTTCGCTCTTCATGGGTACTGTACCTCAGCAAGGACGTCAACCGGGGCAACTCCTTTTTCCTTGGTCTACGGCATGGAGGCAGTCTTGCCGATCGAAGTGCAGATACCCTCTCTCCGGATAATGAAGGATGCAGATCTGAGCGAAGATGATTGGATCCAGACACGACTTGATCAGCTAAACTTAATCGACGAAAAGAGACTCACTGCTATTTGTTATGGTCAGACGTATCAAAAACGGATGATCAGGGCATTTAACAAGAAGGTCAGACCACAAGAATATCAAGTTGGGGATCTGGTAATCAAACGCATCATCCTTCCTCAGAGTGATCCCAGGGGCAAATGGACCCCTACGTGCGAAGGGCCATTTGTGGTTAAACATGTGTTCTCAGGAGGAGCCATGATCCTAACCACCATGGATGGTGACGACCTTCCTCACCCCTCCAATGCAGACATAGTAAAAAGATACTACGCATG
This sequence comes from Vicia faba, assembly GCA_948472305.1. NCBI lineage: Eukaryota > Viridiplantae > Streptophyta > Magnoliopsida > Fabales > Fabaceae > Vicia > Vicia faba. The sequence continues at coordinate 1,618,315,021 of OX451736.1, forward strand.
ATAAAAGACCCGCTAGGTTGACATACCTAGGCAAAAATTAGGGCTTCCCGGCGAACCAAAAGGGTTCGGGCAAAATGAGGGATGAAATGAAAAAAATCTGTACACCCGGCAAGTCGAAAACCTGAAAAGGCGGCTTAGGCAAAAATGGGTATCCCGGTGGACTGAAAACCCGAAAGGGTGGTCCAGGCAAAAGTTAGGGATAAGGCGTAATACTATGTCTCATTGGATCACTTTGCATCCAGAATCCGGTATCAACTATCAAGTTCAGACGGCATCAATCAATCAGCTTCATCTTCAGCTAGGTCATCAAGTGATGAGACGCTCGAAGATATAAAGGCGATAGCAGAGTTGGAACCCAGTGGGATCATTCTTTTCACACAGCTGTTTTGTTTTCCCTTTATACAAATTGTATAAACTCTTTTATTCGGCGGCGTTCTCCTACTAGGACGTCAGCCTCTTGTACATAAACGCCTATTTACAGGCAATTCAAAAATCAATATAAATTCACTTTTCAGATCAATTGCCAATTGTTTTTTCCTTTTTCTGTTTTGTTTTGCGAAGAATGTCCAAGGTTCAATTTGTGATATATGCATTTGACACTAATTGCTAACTCATAAATATTTGCATACGAAACAAAGGATTAATTACAGGTAACATTAGAAACAGGGGCAATAATGAGTTTCCTAAGCGATCTAATTGTTCTATCCACCAAGGTACCAAGGTAGCTTCAGCTGAAGAACATAACCAGCATATCTTAATTCCCCAGAGAGTGAGTCAGCAAGTCAATGCACTCTCCCCAAGCAAAGCTATATTATCAGCCTTAAGGAAGTTGGGTATCCCCAGCAGATCTCAACATTCCCCAGCGCAATATACAAACATTCCTAACAAGCATCCCCGGCAGTCTTGATCTAAGATTGTTCCCCGGCGGTATACCAGACATTCAGTGGAGTCACTTCCAGTACATCTCAAAATTTCCCCAGGAGAGTCCAGCATAGTTCAAGATTTCCCCAGGACAGTTTGAATCATCTCCCCAGCAGTAAGCTTATCCCCAGTAGATTCTAGAAGCTTATCCCATGCAGAGCACGAACGCGTCTCCCGGCTTTATTCAAAGGTTATTTCCCTACCACGATATAACTGGGTTATCCTCAGCCAAAAGCCACGGAAAGATCGTCCTCGGCGAAGTCTTCCTATCCCCAGCAGAGTCTATTAACACTTCCAACATAACAACGTGTTGTACCCCAAAATTTTCCCTCCCATTTCCTCAACATTTTCTCATCACAAGACCCTTGGAGCTCAAGATCCAATTAGGGTTTCCTCTGCTCAAGACTTCTCCTTGCACTGTTGACCCAAATTAGGGTTTGTGTTTGAACAAAGATATTTTGACCTAAAATGCCTAATATGACTTTCATCCTTCATGTTGGACTCCCAAGTTTATCCATACCAAGTTTCAAGTCATGATTCCAAATTTTGCCCAGTCAATTGGACAGTTGACCTAGAAATCAACTGTATTGGGGAAAAAGTCAACTGTGGCCAATTGACAGTCAAATCTTATGAAAATTGACCCACATCAACATTATGAACTCACATGGACCATTTGATCAAGTTTGGATCACAATTCCACAAGAAATTTGATCAGATCACCAAAAGGGCAAAATGGTCATTTTTAGGGTTTTGACTGCACAAAGGCAATTTTTGACTGTTTGACCTAGCCAATGGCAAATCAAGCTCACATATGGACTCAAGGACCCCATGGAATTGTCTTGACATGCTCAACAAGTTCAAAAGATCCCAAATACACAAGATTGACAGTTGAATTTCCCAGTCAATTGATCAATTTTGACTGTATACTGAAAAGTCAAACTTTGACTTTTTGGTCAAAATCAAGGGTCAAGATTTATTTTTCATCAAAGCATGCCAAATCATGAAACTTGTTCATCAAGAAATCAAGAAATGCAAATTAGGGTTTGAAATGAAGATTTTTCATAACTTAGAATTTTTCTAAGTTATGAAAAACCCTAATTTTTTCCTAACTTTGTCCCACTTTCTCACCAAGATCCATTTGGATTCAAGCAAAAGTCAAAACATGAAAGTTGTAGCCTATTTCATAATCTACAACTTTGATTCACAAAGTTTTCCCAAAAGAAGCTTGTAGCTCAAGTTACAATTTTTGGAACAAGGGTACCAAACCATTCTTAACTTAGAGAAAATTTGACCTATTTTAGGCAAGGTTTTTACCTAACTTCAAGACCATTTTTCATACACTTCCACTTGGAATTTAAATTTGCATTTCAAATATGGATTGTAGTACACATTCCAAGCTTTCCAAAATGTCCAAGAACTCATCAAACACCCTTGTGGTTAGGGAGAATCGAATTTGGCAATATGGGCAAAAGTCACTTTGTTCATGGCCAATTTCATGTTCATAACACTATGCATTTTCAAACTCAGCTTGCACAAGTTGATTACAGGCCTTTTATCTCATCCACACTCATTAATTTAATGCAAAACCTTTGTGTCCTAGCATTATCTTGTTCATTAAACCATTACACAAGAGATTAACCTTGAAATGGAAAAAGCATTTTAGCCATTTTTGAAAAGATTGCTTTATGTCAAGTTCACATATCTTTGAAGTACAAAGAAATCTCTGAGGCACAAGTTATTAGACATATCCCACTGATCAAGACAAGGCTTTGCAGCATATTTAGGGGGCCTGCATAAGCTTGTAACAAAGACTTGGCATTTTGACTTAAGAAGGAAGCAACATTGCATAACAGATAACAACTCTCATATCAGTTAACCAAGGCTTAAGAAAAGTGATCAAGCACATTCTAAACATTCATCCTAAGCTGAAGCACGACCCTAAGATCCCCAATACCTCCCCATTCCCAGAATCACCTTCAAACTGCTCAAAACAGGGCATCCCTGCAATTTGAGTTCCATAGCTCAAACCTTCCATGCTTTCTTGCTAAAAACACATCAAACACATTCCCTAACATCCCTTGAAGCTAATCAAAACCTCAAACACGACCTGTAACACTCCCAGGAAACATCACCATTTTCATTTTCTTGTTTTGCAGTTGAAGTTCTATAGCACGATTCAAAAGGTTTCAAGACAAAGTAAAGCTTGGAATAGCATCCCTGGACATCAAGGAAGCTGTACCAATCATCACCTTGCATTGAGGACACCTCCATCACCAGATACAACTTCAACTGAACAGGTAAGTTCATGAACACGAATCTCTCTATCCAGGCATTGTTAGCTTTAGGTTTGTGAAGAAAACATGTCACATTCATAGCCCTGAACATGCCCATGTAGTTAGTTTTCATTTATGTTACGTGTGTCATGAGAATTTGATGTCTGAACATTGATAAAAAATTAGGTTAAGATTTTGGAATGGAGAAATTCTCTCTCATTTTTTAGAGTTAGATCAAGTTTTAGGTATGTATGGATTCGTTGTTTGATGCTGAACATTTTTGATGTTGTGAGTTTTCATTAAAAAGCCAGGAATCAGGATGTTTGAATCAGTGAACAAGGCGCGCGTTTTTTGACATTTTTCTGGCCAGAGGTTAAAGAAGGGTTTTCTGGGCTGGGCCTTGTTTCATATTTCTGTTCACACCACTTCTTTGCTTTCACACCCCCTAGGCCCATTTGGCTTATTTTAATGATTTTTTGACTTTTTCTTTTTTGGTCTGACTTATTTATTTTTTCTTATGATATTAAAAATATAAAAAATATTTTTTACACCATTTTCATATTTATTAGGTATTTATTTGTTTAGATTAATATTTGTGTATAAATGAATATATAAACATACTTTTACTTAAAATACTAAAAAACTAGTGCAAACACATTTTATTTTCCATTTTATTTCATTTTATCTTCTGAAAATATTTTATGTAAAATATACTTTTTTTATAAATATTAAATATTATTATTTTTATATAATATATCTATTTAGTAAATAATACAAATATTTATATGTATATTAGTATATTTAGGTTAAAAATACAAAATGTATACACTTTTATTTTTTTTATTAATATTTAATATAAAAAATACCTTTTTGACAAATATACTTCATTTTTATTTTATTTTTGTATATAATAAATAAATGTGCACATATTAAATAATTAATATATTTTATTTAATGAAATTAGGGTTTTGCCCTAAACATAAAAAAACTCCAAAAAATAATACCTTTTTATTTTGTTTATTTGACATACAAAAATATTTTTTTTTCATACATATAAAAAACATTTTTTGCATCTTGCATATTTATTCTTATTTTATTTAATTTGTGCAATTAAATATCTTGTAAATAATTCAATATTGATGTAATAGTTTAGGTTTAAATTCCTTGTCAAAAATCCCCATTTGAACATTTGTACCCCCCTTCCCATATATTGTGTTGTAATAGCTTAGTAAATTTATTTTTCGCACTTTATTGCTTTCTAATTATACCATGTTAGAATTAGGGTTTGTATGCGAATCAAAAACGACAAAAATAGTTTGACCTAATTTCAAGATAAACAAGCATGAACATGGACAACACAAATCACACTTGCACCCCCTAGGGTATTCCACTTGTTGCCTTCAATAAATGGGCCATATTGCATGTTAGGTCTCTTTGGGCAAAACAAAACAATCAAATGATCATAGTCCCTCGATGACGCTTTCAAAGAGTTGCCTAAACAAATGATCAAGTCCCTTAAAGAAAATTGCCCAAAGATACTTGGCACCATTGCAATTATGGTCTAAACGATGACCCGCGCCCGTCCCTTTCACATCCTAACATAAGATTGTCCACCAAATGCAATGGTGGAACAAACTTGTTAAAAGGGTTAAAACATGGCAATAATCTTTGAGAAATTTAGGAGTAGATAACCTCTTAGTTACTTGAATCAAACTTGCAAAAACAAAACACTTGCCTATTTTCTAAAACCACACCTCACAACACTTTCAAAACAAACTTTCAAAAACAAATGAAAACCTTTTCAAAAGACATACACCTTTGTATACATCCCAACATGGATCATTACAAAGGTTGCCACCACATTGGCTTCTTTTCAAAACATTTTCAAACCCACACACACAAGAGCACCATTTCAAATAATTGAAACAAAAGGCAAGTTGATCTAAGCAAGTAACTAAGAGCCCATGGATAACCATGGATAGAAAGGGTGCTAATACCTTCCCTTTCTATAATCTACTCCCCGAACCCAAGAAAACATCTCAAAGGTTTTTGCTGTGCTTTTTAAACCTTTCCTTAGGATAAAATAAAAAGTCGGTGGCGACTCTTGCTCAACCGAAACATTTGCGAAAACAAACGCAAAACCATAGTCAGTTCTCCCACCGTATCACACAACGGTATCCCCAGCGGAGTTATCATCAACATCCCAGCAAAGTACCTCTCTCCCCACAGAGTACCGTTCCCCAGCCAGGTAGCTAGAGTAATTTTCTCCCCGCAGAGTAATCTCTTCATCAAGTTTATTCCCCAACGGAGTTATCTTCTCCTACCGGTATTCTTGCAACCATCACTCCCCAGTGGAAACAAAAGCTCTACATCAGCCAAGGATTTAACTTCCCGGCACCCGTCAAGGATTTATTTTCCTAGACGAAAATACCTTCAAAAACATCACATACATCATGATACATGCATAAACGCATCATATCTTACAATCTCATTTATGTTGAGAACATCATTGCTTGATCCATATCATGCATTGCATATGACTGACCTTTACCATTCAGGAAAGATCCAGTTAAGTTCTCAGCTATGTCTAAGACCTTCTCTGGTTCAGTTAAATCGACCCTAAGATTTTTCTGATTCTTATCCAGTCAAAGTTAATCCAAGACCTTCTCTGGTTCAGTCAGATCGACCCTAAGATCTCCCTGATTCTTATTCCAGTTGAAGATATTCCAAGACTTTAGTCTGGTTCAGTTAAATCGATTCTAAGATTTTTCTGATTCTTATCCAGTCAAAGTTAATTCAAGACCTTCTCTGGTTCAGTCAGATCGACCCTAAGATCTCCCTGATTCTTATTCCAGTTGAAGATTCCAAGACCTTGCCTGGTTCAGTTAAATCGACTCCTAAAGATTTTTCTGATGCCGATCCAGTCAAAGGCCTTCTCTGGTTCAGTCAGATCGACGCTAAGATCTCCCTGATTCTTATTCCAGTTAAAGATTCCAAGACCTTGCCTGGTTCAGTTAAATCGACTCCTAAAGATTTTTCTGATGCCGATCCAGTCAAAGGCCTTCTCTGGTTCAGTCAGATCGACGCTAAGATCTCCCTGATTCTTATTCCAGTTGAAGATTCCAAGACCTTGCCTGGTTCAGTTAAATCGCCCAAGGTTCTCTCATCGTTACTGTTGAGGTAGTAATCGCCCAAGGTTCTCTCATCGTTACTGTTGAGGTAGTAATCGCCCAAGGTTCTCTTATCGTTACTGTTGAGGTAGTAATCGCCCAAGGTTCTCTCATCGTTACTATTGAGGTAGTAATCGTCCAAGGTTCTCTCATCGTCCCGTTGAGGTAGTAACCATCCCTGATTCATTCATAACCATTTAAAGCTCCAGACTCGATTCCTGTATCTCGCCAGGGCACGTCTGAAGATTTTAAAGATCTGATTCCTGTATCCAGCCAGGACGCATCTACACAAAGAGTTTTAAGACCAGCTCCTGTAACAGGCCAGGTAATCATTTTCTTTTTCAGGTACGCAAGTTCTCGCTAAGGAATCTCTTACGCGATCGACACCCAGATGGCATCTATAAGCCCATCCACCTATCCGTCACCTCTCAACATGGCATCTATAAGCCCATCTTCCTATCCATCAATCTCCAAATGGCATCTATAAGCCCATTCCCACCATCACACTACTATGTGAGCGCAAATTTCTGGGCACTCTAGTGTTCAATCATCTTCCACCTTCGGATTACAAAAGGCACGCCAGCCAATCTACATCCTCAGGTTTAAGAAGATTGAACAGGGGCAACTGTTGTACCCAAAAATTTTCCCTCCCATATTCTCCAAGGTTTTCTAAGAACATACTTCAAAATCTCCCAAAGGTTGCACAGTCCAGTGGCATCCTAACAGTCAAAAATTAGGGTTTTGGTTCTGGCAAAGAAATTGAAGTTTCCAAGGGTCCAAACAAGTCCCACATGCCTATAAACATTGTCAAGCATCCTCATGCCAAGTTTCAAGACTCACAACACAAAATTGCACAGTCAAAAACCCTAATTACTTCACAGTCAACTACAGGGGCAAAATGGTCATTTGACAGTCAAAAATCCAAATTTTTGGTCAACATCTTATTTTGAAGCCACAAACATCATTTGATCAATTCTTGATCATGATTTCACAAGCATGGCTAAAAAAATCTCAAGATGCAAAAGTTTCTATTTTTGGACAGCTGAAAAAGTCAACTGCAAATTGACCAAGGCATAACTTCCACATGGTTTATCAGAAAAATTCCATCCAAAGCTCATTTTGAATAGAATGACATTTCCTACAACTCATATTCACACTTCAAGTCCAAGAAATGCTCTCACAAAAGTTATCAATCTCAACATTATAGGTCATTTTCAAAAGTCAACAAAAAGGCACTTTAAGTCAAAGACCATAACTTGATATTGGTAAATCAAAATTACATGGGACCAAAGACATTGGTTAGAGGACTTCAAGACCTTTCCAAAATGTCCAAGAACATGATCAAATCTTAAAAATTGGGCAAGATATGCCTTGTGGAAGTTGGGAAATTTTTGGGAATTTTGAAAAGTCAACTTTGCTTCAAATGCCTCAAAATTGCTAATGGGCCTCAATTTCTTCCATGAATCATCACCCAAAAGCTATGCACGACCCATTAAGCTAAAAGGGAGTTATTTTCTTATTTTTAATTAATTAATTGAGTTTTTAATCCTATTAATTCATTTAATTAAAACTAAATATGAGAAAAATACAAAATAATGCTTTTAAATCTTTTTGATGCAGCAAATCCAACTAGGGCAAGGTGGCAATTCGTTTCATGTCCAAAAAAGGCAAATCTTCCATAATTGGCATGTTTTTCATGACAAAAAGATTGAAAAAGATATAAGGAAAAATCAAATCTCCAAAACATGAATGCAAGGACTTTGGGCTTGGATTGTTAACCTAATTCACTCCACATATATGCACAAACATAAACCTAATGCTAAGAACACAGGGGCTACGCATAAGCATCAAGAACAAACTTTGCATTTTTTCAAAAAAAACCTTGAAACTGTTTTGATAGCTAGAGCATAATTCAAGACTGCAAAAGCATTCCAAAAGACTCCTGACACTACCAGGAAGCTGTTCCAATCAAGACCACGCATCCATACTCAAGGAATTGGTAGATAGAAGCCTGACTTTTCTTTAAAGTTTTCATATTCGTATTTTACTCTTCATGCATGATTACTGTGTTTTTTGGTTTATACTAATGTGACCTCTCTGAAGCTAATGGTGTTATCCAATTGAATTAATATTGCCTGAATGCAAAGTTTCCATTAAAGCTTTCTAGGGTTCCTGAAGCTCCAAAAAAGGGGTTTACATATCTGGAAAAATTGGACAATGAAACTTGCACCATTAAAATCGTGACATCCAGACGATTCGTTCTCATACCTCGCGCCCTTTTTCTTTTTCACCATGCTCTAATCGCTATTATTGTACATTGTAGTTAGTGGGGGTTTAAAACCCCCGCTATTTGTTTCTTATTTTTCAGGACAAACGAGGAAGAAGCCTGCGTGTCATAGCATGATTGGGACATTCAAATTTTCAGCGCGTTTTTTGTGTTATATATCACTAATGTTTGTTTTGTATTATATTATTCATATGCCACCAACCTTACAAACAAACGCACTGGTTCAATTGGTGGCAGACGTGTACTACAGGTACTGGGACCTGGGTTCGATTCCCAAGTCCCCCACTTCTTCAATGATATTTTTCTTCATACGTTTCCATGCAGCGTCTCATCAAGGGACCACCATACAACTCCATCTCCTGGTTTGCCACGCGCCTAGAAATTCAATCTAATGGCTACCAAAAAGCATCCACCATGTGCCTCAGTCCATGAATGAGCATTCAAGCTGGAAAAGTCAATGTGGCCAGCTTTCTAATGGGACTAAATTGCTTACAATTGACCTCCATAATTGGGCCAGAAACCCCCTTTGTTTGTATTTTTCCTCCTAATTTTCTTCTTTTTCTTTTTTATTCTTTTTAATTTGTTTTATTGTTTTGATTAATTCACAAAAATAATTCTTATAACACAAAAAAAAAATCAGAAAATCATAAAAATAAAAATATGTTTTATTTAATATTTAAACCATTAATATTTTTTGTAAATAAATTTCAATAATCCAATTAGTTTAATTTTAGGTTTTCAACTTTAATGTTTTTTTCTTAAATAAACTAAAAAATATAGAAATTAGGGTTTTAGTATTTTTATTATTTTTCTTAATAAATAACCCTTTTTTATTCTTATCATTATTAATTATTAATTATTTTTGTAAATACTTATGTAACTAATTAATTAGGGTAAATTAGGTCAAAATTTAAATATTTTCTTTAATAATTAAAAACAATTTAGAATTAGGGTTTTATTTAATTTCTAATTTTAATCAATTTTATTTATTTTCATAAATACCAAAAACCATAAAAAATAACCTTTTTTCTTTCTTTAATCATTAATTAATTTATTAATTTCATTTAATTTCTTTAAAGGGTTCAACGCCCTCGCATACTCGATTCTAAATTCTTTCCGTGCATTTATTTTTATTTCTTTTGTGAATATTATGTAATTGCCCCAAAGCCTTGTAATAGTTATTAGGACCTTTATTTTCCGCATTTTTATTCAAATCGGGTCTTTGTTAATTTGGCGATGTATAGACCCGCGCCTTGTAATAGCGTAGGACCTTTATTTTCCGCACTTTAATTTCCGCACCCCTTAACTGCTAATAATTGTATGAAAGAATGAATGGCCAAAAATAAAATCAAAGCGTAGAACACCCAATGCATGATCAAGATAAAACATAAACTGAAAATGACACACAATTCACACACCACTCCTAGGGTACGCCTCATTGTTGCCTTGCCCCTCGAAACGTGGTCGTCGAGTATAGGACGTTTTAGTAAGTCCTTATGTCCATGAACATGGCATAAGGGTAGCTTCTAAGGTGTCCTACTGTTACTCTGGTGATCACACTGTTGCCTTGCCCCTCAAAACGTGGTCGTCGACTATAGAACGTCTTAGTAAGTCCTTATGTTCATTGATCTAGTTGCCTCGAAACAAGTCGCCTCGAAACGGTTGCCTCGGAATAGTTGCCTCGGAATAAAAAGATCAATGGCATAAGGGTAGCTTCTAAGGTGTCTTGCTGTTGCTCGGTGACCACACTGTCCCTATAAACTCGAATTGACCCGAACACCTCCAACGGTGGTGCTACCTACCTCTCAATGGTGGGATGGCACTACCTTAAGGACATTTACACAGCCTAATTCCTTAGGGTAGGTAGATGACTCATAGATACTTGCTCTTCAAAAACAAATCCAAACTCTTTTCACACCGACACTTTTCAAAAAGATTTCAAAACAATTTTTCAAACACTCTTGAGGACTGATACAAGAGTCGATCTGAAACTTTTAAACGAAACTTTTTCAAACTCACTCACAATTGAAAAGCAAAAACTTTTGAAAACACATAAGAGCAAGTATCTAAGAGCCCATGGATAACCATGGATAGAAAGGGTGCTAACACCTTCCCTTTCTATAAATCTACCTCCCAAACCGAGAAACATTCTCAAAAAGGAATTTTGCTGCGCTTTTGTCCTTTCCATGTTGGAGAAAATAAAAGACGGTGGCGAATCTTGCTTCCGCGATATTTCGCGAACCAGCGTTAAACAGTCAGTTCCAGATCCACCGATCACAGGCATTGACATGATTGGAGAGATCAAGCCCACGGCATCCAACGAACATCGCTTCATCCTGGTTGCCATTGACTACTTCACCAAATGGTTCGAAGCAGCTTCCTTCGCCTCTGTTACTAAAAATGTGGTTGCTCGCTTCATCAAGCAAAACCTCATATGCCGGTATGGTGTTCCGGACAGGATCATCACAGACAACGGTACAAATCTGAATAATACTATGATCACCGCATTGTGCGAACAGTTCAAGATTTATCATCACAATTCATCTCCCTATCGGCCGAAGATGAACGGTGTTGTTGAAGCTGCGAACAAAAACATTAAGAAGATCATTCAGAAAATGACAGTCACTTACAAGGACTGGCATGAGATGTTACCGTTTGCTCTGCATGGATACCGTACCACGACACGTACTTCAACCGGGGCTACCCCATTTTCTTTGGTATATGGCATGGAAGTTGTCCTGCCCATGGAAGTTCAGATTCCTTCTCTAAGGATTATGAAAGACGCAGGTTTGAATGAAGATGATTGGATTCAGACCCGACTTGATCAACTCAATTTGATCGACGAGAAGCGACTCGCTACTGTCTGCCATGGTCAAACGTATCAAAAACGGATGATCAAGGCTTTCAACAAGAAAGTCAGACGTCAAGTATATCAAGTCGGAGATCTTGTAATCAAGCGGATTATCTTACCGCAAAGTGATCCCAGGGGCAAATGGACTCCTACATACGAAGGACCATTTGTGATCAAGAGCATATTTTCTGGTGGTGCAATGATTTTGACCACCATGGACGACGACGATTTGCCGCACCCTGCGAACGCAGACATAGTCAAAAGATACTACGCATAAAATAACCCGACAAGTCGAAAACCCGAAAGGGCGGCTTGGGCAAAAATGGGCATCCCGGTGGACCGAAAACCCGAAAGGGCAGTTCAGGCAAAAATTAGGGATAAAACAAAAAAAATTTGTACACCCGACAAGTTGAAAACCCGAAAGGGCGGCTTGGGCAAAAAGGGGTTTCCCAATGGATCGAAAACCCGAAAGGGCGATTCAGGCAAAAGTTAGGGAATTAAAGTGTATGACTATGTCTCGTCGGATCAATTTAAGGACAATCTCTTCATCAACCAGCTCCAAGCTTCTGATCAATCCAGTCATCGGCAGACGAAGCATTGAATGGACTGATATTCAGAGTTGTAAAGGCTATAGCAGAATGGAATCCCATGGAATTGTTTCACATAGCCATCTTTCTTTTGTATAAATTTTTCAATATTTACGACGACATCCTCTTACTAGGATGACTGTCTCCCTTGTACAAATATACTCATAGAAAATTAATACAAATACTTTTCCAAATACAGAAATTTGCGTTGTCTTCCTTTTCTCTTTTCTTTTGCACTTGTGTTTTATTTGAGAAACGTCCAATGTTTTGTTAAATAGGCATATGCATTTGAACATAATAATTTCCTTATGAATCAAGAAAGATGATTACTGATAGGTTGAAGGTGCAGATAGATATCTCGATGCCCTTTCAGAAGAAATCGCCAACAGATCTAAAACTCCAAATTCCTCGATCCAGAACTTAATTCCCCAAACAGAGTAAACTTCGGGATCCTCAGCAGAGAAAGCTTTCCCAACACTGATTTCCCCAGCCAGAGAGCCTTCTAGAACTCAATTCCCCTCAGAATTAAAATTCAGAATCCCCAGTGGAGCCTTAAAAATCTAAAAATCCAATCCCCAGCGGAACTAAAATTTCCAACCATGAATCCCCAGCTGAACCAGGCTAGTGAACCTTCTCCCCACAGAGATACTTCCCGCCAAACTGAAGATTCTCAGTCATACCTCTCCAGCATGAGTCTACCAGATTCTGAACTCCCCAGTAGAGATCATCAGAAATTCTCATTCCCCGCAAGTCACCAAGGAATGCCAGTTCCCCAGCAGTGGTCCTAAGATCCCTCAACAATTGAAGATCTTGCATTTCCCCAAGCAGAGTGAAGGCTCATTCTCAGTTCCTCACAGGATATTCGAATATTCTCCAGTGAAGATCTCCTCAAGACAAGAATCCCCAGAAGATTGGTATACAACCCAAGCTCCTAATTCTCCAGCAGTAGTCAACAAGGATGTCTCATCCTCAACAATCAAGATTCTTGCCATCCCCTGCAGCAGTCAAGGACTCACTTTCCCTGGCAGCAGTCAAGATTCTTTCATCTCCAGCCATCCAGGATTCATCTATCCTCAGCAAGACAGCTCATCAGCTTACATACGCATTCATCGCATTCATATCATAAACATTGACATAACATATATTGCATCATACATTTCATGAAACATGACTTTGTGTTTCAGCTAATATCTTACCCTTTTCAGGATAAAGATTAATAAGCTTCTGACTTCAAGACTTCTGAAAACAGTTCACGGGTTCTCCAATAACGGATGTTAACCTATTGCTTGTTCATATTCTTCAACCTCTGAAAATAGTTTACGGATTCTCCAGTAACGGATGTCAATCTATCGCTTGTTCAGACTCAACTTTTGAAAACAGTTTACGGACGCTTCCCATCAACGGATGTTGCTCTATTGCTTATTCAACTTCAAGACTTCTGAAAACAGTTCACGGGTTCTCCAGTAACGGATGTTAACCTATCGCTTGTTCAGATTCTTCAACCTCTGAAAACAGTTTACGGATTCTCCAGTAACGGATGTCAATCTATCGCTTGTTCAGACTCAACTTCTGAAAACAGTTTACGGATTCTCCAGTAACGGATGTCAATCTATCGCTTGTTCAGACTCAACTTTTGAAAACAGTTTACGGACGCTTCCCATCAACGGATGCTGCTCTATTGCTTATTCAACTTCAAGACTTCTGAAAACAGTTCACGGGTTCTCCAGTAACGGATGTCAACCTATCGCTTGTTCAGATTCTTCAACCTCTGAAAACAGTTTATGGATTCTCCAGTAACGGATGTCAATCTATCGCTTGTTCAGACTCAACTTCTGAAAACAGTTTACGGATTCTCCAGTAACGGATGTTAATCTATCGCTTGTTCAGACTCAAGACTTCTGAAAACAGTTCACGGGTTCTCCAGTAACGGATGTTAACCTATCGCTTGTTCAGATTCTTCTTCAACTTCTGAAAACAGTTTACGGATTCTCCAGTAACGGATGTTAATCTATCGCTTGTTCAGACTCAAGACTTCTGAAAAAAGTTCACGGGTTCTCCAGTAACAGATGTTAACCTATCGCTTGTTCAGATTCTTCTTCAACTTCTGAAAACAGTTTACGGATTCTCCAGTAACGGATGTTAATCTATCGCTTGTTCAGACTCAAGACTTCTGAAAACAGTTCACGGGTTCTCCAGTAACGGATGTTAACCTATCACTTGTTCAGATTCTTCTTCAACCTTTTGAAAACAGTTTACGTACGCCTCCCAACAACGGACGTTGATCTATTGCTTATTCAACTTCAAGACCTCTGAAAACAGTTTATGGATTCTCCAGTAACGGATGTTAATCTGTCGCTTGTTCAGATGCAACTTTTGAAAACAGTTTACGGATCCTCCAAACACGGATATCAATCCATTACTTATTCAAGCCCCCCCCCCCCAATTCAGAGGTTCCAAGACATGGACACCTTTCTGATACACATTCCATATGGCATCTTTAAGCCCATCCCCGACAAGATTCTGTCACCCCTCTAGATGGCATCTTTAAGCCCATCTCCAAATGGCATCTCTAAGCCCATTCCCGCATCCATTGTTCTGACGAGTGCAAATTTAAGGGCACTCTAGTGTCCAATCTCCTTTTACCTTCGAGACGCGAAAGGCAAACTTGCCAATCTAACTCTTCAGGTGCAAGAAGATTGAACAGGGGCAACTGTTGTACCCCAAAATTTTCCCTCTCATTTCTTCAACATTTTTCTCATCCCAAGACCCTTGGAGCTCAAGATCAAGTTAGGGTTTGCTCTGCTCAAGACTCCTCCTTGCACTGCTGACTCAAATTAGGGTTTGAGTTTGCACAAAGATATTTTGACCTAAAATGACCAAAATGACTTTCATGCTTCATGTTGGACTCACAAGTTTATCCATACCAAGTTTCAAGCCTTGATTCCAATCTTTGCCCAGTCAATCGGACAGTTGACCTAGAAATCAGCTGTATTGGGGAAAAAGTCAACTGTGGTCAATTGACAGTCAAACCTCATGATTTTTGACCCACATCAACATTATGAACTCATATGAACCATTTGGTCAAGTTTGGATCACAATTCCACAAGAAATTTGATCTGATCACCAAAAGGGCAAAATGGTCATTTTTAGGGTTTTGACTGCACAAAGGCAATTTTTGACTGTTTGACCTAACCAATGGCAAATAAAGCTCATATATGGACTCAAGGACTCAATGACATGGTCTTGACACATTCAACAAGTTCAAAAGATCCCAAATGCACAAGATTGACAGATGAATTTTCCAGTCAACTGAGCAAAATTTGACTGTATACTGAAAAGTCAAACTTTGACTTTTTGGTCAAAATCAAGTGCCAAGATTTATTTTTCATCAAGACATGTCAAATTATGAAACTTATTCATCAAGAAACCAAAAATTACAAATTAGGGTTTGAAATGAAGAAATTTCATAACTTAGAAATTTTCTAAGTTATGAAATTTTCTAATTTTTTCCTAACTTTGTCCCATTTTTTCATCAAGATATAATTTGATTCAAGCAAAACTCAAAACATGAAAGTTGTAGTCCATTGCAAAATCTACAACTTTTATTCACAAAGTTTTCTAAAAAGAAGCTTGTAGCTCAAGTTATAATTTTTGGAATAGGGGTGCAAAACATTCTTAACTTAGAAATTTTTTGACCTATTTTAGGCAGGATTTTTGCCTAACTTCATGGCCACTTTTCACATGCTTCCACTTGGAATTTCAACTTGAATTACGAATATGGATTGTAGTACACATTCCAAGCTTTCCAAATTGTCCAAGAACTCATCAAACACCCTTGTGGTTAGGGAGATTCGAATTTGTCAAGATGGGCAAAAGTCACTTTGTTCATGGCCAAAGGCATGTTCATACACTTTGCATTTTCAAACTCATCTTGCACAAACTAGATTACAGGCCTCTAATCCCATTCTCACTCAATAATTTAATGCATATCCTTTGTGTTCAAGCCTTATTTTGTGTGTTTAACCATTACTTGCAAGATTAAGCCATATTTGGAAAAAGCATTTTAGCCATTCTTGTAAA
The DNA here is from genome assembly GCA_948472305.1 of Vicia faba. Classification (NCBI taxonomy): domain Eukaryota; kingdom Viridiplantae; phylum Streptophyta; class Magnoliopsida; order Fabales; family Fabaceae; genus Vicia; species Vicia faba. The sequence continues at coordinate 1,618,331,190 of OX451736.1, forward strand.
GAAGCACTTTATGTCAAAAGCAAATCAAAGAAGTACAGGTTAGATCTTTTGGGCACAAGATTATGGACATATCCCACTGATCAAGAACCAAATTTGCAGCATGCTTGAGGGGCCTGTAGGAGCCTATAATCCAACTTGCATTTTGTTTGCTTAGATAAGAAGAAAACTTGCATTTTTGAATCACAACACACATTCCTACAAGAACCAACTCAAGCAAACTTTGTGAACATATTTGATATTCCCCAACTTACCTAGAATACGAGCCCTTGACCCTCAATACCTCCTCATCCATCAAAGCACATTTTTTCTGCAAAATAGAGTCCCTGTTGCAGATTGACTTCCATAGTTCATTTCCCTCGTGCGCCTTGGCTAAAACCTCTTCATACACACTCCCTACCATCCATTGAAGCTATTCCAAGAACTGAACTGGAACTATAACATCCATAACCAAGGTTTCCATTTTCATTTTTCATCTGTGCAGGTTGAGTTACATAGCTCGATTCAGTTAGTTTCAAAGCAAGCTAGAGGTTGGAAGAGCATCCTTGGACCTCAAGCAAGCTGTACAAGTCCTCAAACTTCATTGAAAGTACCTCCATTGTTGTACACGATTCAAGCTGAACAGGTAAAAGTTTGAACTTCTATCTCTCTATCCAAGCATATCTAGGCTTAGGTTTGTGAAGAAAGTATGTCCTATTCATGGCCCTGAAGCTACCTATATCCTCACTTTTCATTTATATTGTGCGTGTTAAGAGAATTTGGAACCTGAATATTAGAAAAAAGTTAGGTCAGGAATTGGGGGAGAAGAAATTCTCTCTCATTTCTGAGAGTTAGATCAAGTTCTTTATATGTATGAATTCGTGGTTTGATGCTCTACATTTTTGATGTTATAAGTTTTTGTTAAAAGTCAAAGGATCAAGAGATAGCAAGGATGGAAGAAAACGCGCGTTTTTGTGTTTGAAACTGGCTGGAGGTTGAAGACAAGCCTCTTTGGGCTGGGCCTGATTTGTTTTTTCTGTTTACACCACCTTTTTACACTTACACCCCCTTGGCCCATTGTGTGATTTTTTAATCATTTTTTACTTTTTATTTTTTCTCCTGGCTTATTATTTTTTGTCAAAACATAAAAAATATTAAAAATATTTTTCCATACATTTTTGCTTTTATTTTGAATTTATTTGTTTTGTTTACACTTGTATATATAAATAAATATAATACTTTTATGAAAAACCTTTAAAATAATGTGAAAATATATACTTTTAGTTATTATTTTTATTTGCATTTTCTGAAAACATTTTCTAAAAAAATATACTTTTTTTGTAAATAATTAATATTTTATTTTTGTGTATATTTAATATATTTAATACATAGTATAAATACTTATATATATTTATTAGAATATTTAGGATAAAAATATAAAAATAATACATTTTTTTTCTTTTATTAATATTTGACCTCAAAAATTACTTTTTTTACAAATATACTTCTCTTTTATTTATTTTTGTGTATAATTAATAAACATTGTATATAATAAATAATAAATACTTTTTATTTAGAAAATTAGGGTTTTGCCCTAAAATGTGAAAATGTCCAAAATTAACTTTTTTTTTAGGTCACATGAAAAATACTTTTTACATACACATAAAAACATTTTTGTGCATAATACATTTTACATTTTTTATTTGTATTTATTCAATTATTGTATAATTAAAATAACTTTTATATTCAATTTGGATGTAATAGTTTAGATTTAAATTTCTTGCTAAATATCCCCCATTTGAACATTTGTACCCTCCATCCCATAATTATGTTGTAATAATTTAGGACTTTAAATTCCGCATTTTAAAGCTTTCTAATTATACCATGATAGACTTAGGGTCTTGTATGCAAATCAAAAATAACAAATAGCTTGACCTAATTCAAAGACAAAAAGCATGAAAATGGACAACACCAATCACACTTGCACCCCTTAGGGTTACTGCACTTGTTGCCTTCAATAATGAGCCATGTTGCATGTTGAGTTTCTTTGGCAAAACAAAACAAATCAAATGATCATAGTCCATCGATGACGCTCTAGAAAGTTGCCTAAAAATGATCAAGTCCCTTAAAGGAAAAATTGCCAAAGACACTTGGCACCATTGCAATCATGGTCTAAACGATGACCCGCGCCCGTCCCGTTAACATCCTAACACAAGATTGTCCACCAAATACAATGGTGGAACAATACTGTTAAAAGGGTTAAAACATAGGAAAGATCTTTGAGAAATTTAGAGTAGATAGCTCTTGGTTACTTGATCAACTTGCAAAACAAATCCTTGCCATTTTTCAAAACACACATCACAAACACAACTTTCAAAACAACTTTCAAAACCTTGAAACATCTTTTCAAAAAGACAAACACCTTTTGTAAAACATTCGAGTAAAGAATTGTTACAAGGGTTTGCCTAGACAAGGCATCTTTTTCAAAACATTTTCAAACCCACACACAAAGCACCATTTCAAACAATTGAAAATGCAAGGCAAGTGATCTAAGCAAGTAACTAAGAGCCCATGGATAACCATGGATAGAAAGGGTGCTAATACCTTCCCTTTCTATAATCTACTCCCCGAACCCAAGAAAACATCTCGAAGGTTTTTGCTGTGCTTTTTAACCTTTCCTTAGGATAAAATAAAAAGTCGGTGGCGACTCTTGCTAAACCGAAACATTTGCGAAAACAAACGCAAAACCCAAGTCAGTTCTCCCACTGTATCACACCAGGAAAGTCATGAAGGATTCTCATTCCCCACAAAAGTTGTCAGAACCCTTGTAAATCCCCACAAGTCGCCGAGGACCCTCAATCTCCAACAGTGGTCCCAGGATTTCTCATTCTCAATAATCAAGAGCTTTAATCCCCAAGCAGTCAGCAAGGATTTCTCATCTTCAGTAATCAAAGATTTTTGGAATCCCTAACTTCGGTCAAGGATTTATTTTCCCCGACAACAGTCAAAGATTTCATTATCTCCAGCTATCCAGGATTTATCTTCCTCAGCAAGACAGCTACTCAGCTTACATGCATAACCATTACATTCATATATCATAAACATTGATTACAGTTCATTCATCATACATATCATGCAATATAACTTCGTGTTTTAGCTAACGTTTTACCCTTTTCAGGATAAGATTAAAAGGCTATCATTAACAATTATTCAAATACAGTATGGATACACCCCAGACACGGCGGTTATTCTACTACTCATTCAGACTTCAGCAATCAGATACAAACTAGATACGCTTCAGACACGGCGGCCATTCTATCTCTCATTCAGATTCAACTATCAACTACAAGTTCAGATACGCTCCAAACACGGATGTCGTTCTGGCCTTTGCACCAGCAATTTGATTCCCCCAGTGCAGTCGCCACAGAAGTCATTCTGTCACTTATTCAGATCCCAGTTACAGTACAGATACACTTCAGACACGAAAGTCATTCTACTACTCATACATATCTCAACTTCAGATATAGTCCAGATACGCTCCAGACACGGTCGCCATTCTGTCACTCATTCAGAATTTATCCCCAGCACACAGGTGCTCCATACACAGATGTTTCTCTGTTACCCAGATACAATACAGATACACTCTAGACACGGCAGTCATTCTGGTATTCATTCAAAGTTCAAATACAGTGACAACTCAGATACGCGCCAGACACGGACGCCATTCTTTTGCTCATACAGACTCAATCTCCAGATACAGTTCAAATGCATTCCAAACACGAATACAATTTTGATGTTCATTCTTCTGACCTACAACGTTGCAAATCAACAAACATTCTTGGATGGAATCTTTAAGACCATCTCCCGCAAGATTCTACCATCTCCAAATGGAATCTTTAATCCCATTTCCTCAGCTATATTTTTGGCGAGTGCAAATTTACAGGCACTCTAGTGTCCAATCCTCTTTTACCTTCGAGTCGCGAAAGGCAAACTTGCCCATCTAACTCTTCAGGTTCAAGAAGATTGAACAGGGGCAACTGTTGTACCCCAAAATTTTCCATCCCATATTCATCAATATTTCTCATCACAAGACTCTTGGAACTCAAGATCAAGCTAGGGTTTGCTCTGCTCAAGACACCTCCTTGCACTGTTGACCTAAATTAGGGTTTAAGTTTGCACAGGGATATTTTGACCTACAATGCCCAAAGTGACTTTCATACTCCATGTTGGACCCACAAGTTTGTCCATACCAAGTTTCAAGCCTTGATTCAAATTTTTGCCCAGTCAATTGGACAGTTGACCTAGAAATCAGTTGTATTGGGGAAAAAGTCAATTGTGGCCAATTGACAGTCAAACCTCATGAATTTTGACCCACATCAACATAATGAACTCATATGAATCATTTGATCAAGTTTGGATCACAATTCCACAAGAAATTTGATCAGATCACCAAAAGGGCAAAATGGTCATTTTAAAGGTTTTGATTGTACAAAGGCAATTTTTGACTGTTTGACCTAACCAATGGAAAATCAAGCTCAACCATGGACTCAAGGACTTAATGACATTGTCTTGACCCATTCAACAAGTTCAAAAGATCTCAAATGCATAGGATTGACAGATGAATTTTTCAGTCAACTGATCAAAATTTGACTGTACACTGAAAAGTCAAACTTTGACTTTTTGGTCAAAATCAAGTGCCAAGAGTTATTTTTCATCAAGACATGTCAAATTATGAAACTTGTTCATCAAGAAACCCAAAAATGCAAATTAGGGTTTAAAATGGAAAAATTTCATAACTTAGAAAATTTCTAAGTTATGAAATTTTCTTATTTTTTCCTAACTTTGTCCCATTTTTTTATCAAGATGCAAATGGATTCAAACAAAACTTGAAACATGAAAGTTGTAGGCCATCACAAAGTCTACAACTTTGATCATAAAGTTTTCTCAAAAGAAGCTTGTATCTCAAGTTATGATTTTTGGAACAAGGGTATCTAAAACTTCTAACTTAGAGAAATTTTGCCCTAGTTTAGGCAGGATTTTGACCCATCTTCTTGGCCATTTTTCACATAGTTCCACTTGGAGTTTCAAGTTGAATTTTAAAGATGGATTATAGTACATGTTCCAAGCTTTCCAAATTGTCCAAGAACTCCTCAAACACCCTTGTGGTTAGAGAGAATCGAATGCTTGAAGTTGGCAAAAACTCACTTTGATTCGTGGCCAATACATGTTCATACCAAGTTGCAAATATGATCTAGCTAGCTTGGTTCACAATTACAGGCCTCAAAACCAGTTTGTACTCCATAATTTAATGCATATCCATTGAGCTAAGGTATTGTCTTGGTCATTAGGGTATTATACACTAGATTAAGCCTTAAATGGAAAAAGTAACAATGCCATTTTTGCTTAAACTTCACTTTATGTCAAAACAAGATCTTTGAGGCATGGGGGCCATATCTCTGAGGCAAGATCAAATCTACCAATTCCAGTAACCAAGGGCAAAGTATGCAGCATAATATAGGACTTGTACACGCCTGCATTGAGAGGATACACACTTTTGCTTCAAGAAGAAGAAAACTTACAAAACACAAGCCATCTTTCACATCTGATAAAACCAACTTACACAAACATTGCAAACAAGTTTGATACCTCCTAACAAGCCAGAAACACGACCCCTTTTCCTCTCAAAACTCCTAGTGCACAAAACCCCCATCTTCTTGCAAAACAGAGTCAGTTCTGCATTTTGCAAGCCATCATCAAATTCCATCGTGCGTTTTGCCCAAAGATACTTCAAACACCTTCCAACCAACATACCTGAGCTATCCAGATCATCCACAAGTTGCTGTAACACCATTAACACACATTGCCATTTTTGTTTCAAAGCTTTACAGGTTGAGTTCTGTAGCACGATTTAGGCTACTACAAAACAAGCCAAGTGTTGGGAAAGCTTCCTTGGACCTCAGGCAAGCTCAAAAGAACCTCAAGCACCCTTGGAAGTTGCTGCATTGTCCAGCTCGAAGTCAACTGAAACAGGTATTTCATGAACTTCTATCTCTCTATTTAGGAATAGTTAGACTTAGGTTTGTGAATGAAAGATGTTGTATTCATAGCCCTGAAACCATACATGTGCTTAGTTTTCATTTATATTAATCGTGCTAGGAGAATTTTGTTCATAAACTTTCTGAAAAAGCTAGGTTAAGAATTTGGGCCAGAGAAATTCTCTCTGGTGTTTGAGAGTTAGCTTAAGTTTTTTATATGGTTGGATTCGTTGTTTGATGCTCTACAAGTTTCATGTTATGAGATTTGTCAAAAAATCAAGGAATCAGGAGATAGCATTTTCTGTACAAAGCGCGCGTTTTGGTTTGAACTGAGGAAGAAGATGAAGTCTGATTGGGCTGGGCCTGGTTGTTTTTACTCCTAACATATGCATTTTCAGTTTACACCCCCCCCCGACCCATTTATTTGTACATTTGTCATTTTTGCATTTTTATTTTATTTTTGATTTTGATATTTTATTTTCTAACATAAAAAATACTTAAAAATTATTTTCATAAATTTTTGTATTTATTTGGAATTTATTTTAATTATTACTAGTATAAAAAATGTTTAAATGTTTTATATTCTTTTTATTAAAACCTAAAAATAATGTAAGAATATGTTTATTTTCATTTATTATTTTTATTTACATTTGAAAACATTTTCTTGAATATACACTTTTTTTTTTGTAAATAATTTATTTTATTTTTATATACACTTAATATATTTAATATATTTAATATATACATATATATTTTATTAAATAATTAGGACAAAAATACAAAAACAATACATTTTCATTTTTATTAATATTGTATACTAAAAATACCCTTTTTACAATATACTTTTATTTTTTGTACAAATTGATATATTATTGTATATAAATAATAAATAATACTATTTATTTAAAAATTAGGGTTTTTGCCCTAAAGAACAAAATAATTAAAATTGGCTTTTTTTAATATTTTATTTATTTACATTTCACATTGAAAAATACTTTTTACATACATAAAAAACTTTTTGCATAATACATTTTATTTAACATTTATTTATTGTATTTTATTTAATTATTGTACATTTAAATATTGCCTTGTACATTCAATTTGGTTGTAATAATTTAGGATTTAATTTCTTGCAAAATAATCCCCAATTCAAATTTGTACCCCCTTCCCTATATCATGTTGTAATAGTGTAGAATTTAAATTCTCGCACCTTTAAGTTTTCAAATATGCCATGATTAGACCTAGGGTTTGTATGCAAAATAAAATCAACAATTAGTTTGACCTAATCAAAGATAACAATGCATGAAAAACAAAGACAATGCACACTTGCACCCCTAGGGTTTCAATCCACTTGTTGCCTTCAAAAATGGGCCATGGTTGCATGTCAAGTACTTTTGGCAAAACAAAAACAAAACAAAAGATCATAGTCCCTCGATGACGCTGTCTGGGTTTCCTAAACAAAATGATCAAGTCCCTCAAGAAAATTGCCAAAAATGCTTGACACCATTGCTATCATGGTCTATACGATGACCCGCGCCTGTCCCGTTTAACATCCTAACACGAGGTTGTTCACCAAATACAATGGTGAAACAACACTGTTAAAAGGGTTAAAAACATAAGAAAGATCTTTGAGTAAAATAGGGTAGACAACTCTTAGTTACTTGATAAAAATCTTGCAAAACATCCTTGTTATCTTCAAAATGCACTTCACAACACAAATTCCAAAACCCTACTTTCAAACATTGGAAACTTTTCAAAAGACAAAAACACCTTTGTATACATTCAAACAAGAATCATTACAAAGGTTGCCACAATGATGGCCTCTTTTCAAAACATCTTTCAAAACCACACACAAAGCACCATTTCAAACAATTGAAGAGCACCATTTCAAACAATTGAAAAGCAAAGCAAGTGATCTAAGCAAGTAACTAAGAGCCCATGGATAACCATGGATAGAAAGGGTGCTAGCACCTTCCCTTTCTATAATCTACTCCCCGAACCCAAGAAAACATCTCAAAGGTCTCTCCTGTGCTTTTTGACCTTTCCTTAGGATAAAATAAAAGTCGGTGGCGACTCTTGCTAAACCGAAACATTTGCGAACACAAACGCAAAATCCCAAGTCAGTTCTCCCATCGTATCACAAGTAGCTACATTAGTGTGACATATTTATGGGTACCGGTAGCCTTTGAGTCAATCAAAGAGAATACAGGGCCGTTGAGTGATGTCATGAAGCACTAACGAACTCTTAGAACCTTACTTGACCATCTTGGCCTTATCAGGGGTAGTGAGATGACCGGCTTTGGTGCAGTCCGAAGTTGGTAGATACTCGATACTACACTCATTGAGGATTTTTTTCTTGGAATATTTTGGTCGCCAGTTAAGTGGCGAAACCAAAACAATAAACACATAAAATAATCCAGTGATATTGAGCTCCTTAGAACCCAGTTTCTATTCTAGGACAGGTTGAGCCAACTAACTTCAAGAGGGTACTTACCTATAAACCCCATACAAGCCTAAACCTAAGGACTTGTTTGCTTTGTGTGAATATGATTACCTGTATATACACTTGCTTACTTTTGCATACTTGTACATAACATCATAACATCATACCATAGCATTTTCAATGACCATTTCAAGGATCTCGAGGGTCTTTAATGCAGGGTCACATTGAACCAGACGTCTACCAAAGGGCAAGAGGTTTCATTTTCCTCTAAACAAACACCGTCAAAGATCAAGTGCAACAACTTGAATCGAGGGCTATGACCCACTTGACATGGTGAGCTTGATTCTCTTGGAAAGACATCCACCAATACAAAAGTTCTCCAATCAAAAATGTTGATCGAAGTTCAATCTCTAACATTTTCTTGTGTTTATCCCGAGAGATTCTTGAAAACATGCTTCCACATATCATGCATTGGATCATGACAGGTTTTCCCTTTCAGGTTTCCTTATTCTCCTACTATTTATTTTAGTAGAGATGTCTCTAGAGAGGAATGTCAAAGATATCCAGGATCAAAACGCTCAACTTCAAGAAATGTTCTTGAACCTGCCCCAAGGGCAAGAAGAAGTGAAAGCTCTCCTCACAAGGGGCATGGTTCTAGGGAATCCAGGCGGCGTCAGGAATGATCAATTGGAAGAGCTACAAATTGAGCTGGCAACAATGAAGATCCAGATGATGGGACAACTGGTGGGCCAGATGGCTCTCATTCAAGACCTGGCTCAAAGACAAGAAGAGCTCAGGGTTCTCGTCAACAAACTGCTTTAAGATAACCAAGTGGGGCAAACAACTAGGGTTGAAGATCAAGTCATCATTCAATCTCCTTTGAGACAAGAAGACAAGGGAAAAGCTCCTCAACTTGATTCAGGGTCACAAGCCCAGCAACAACCTCGCCAGTGTCAACGGGGTAATCGGCGTAAGCAAAATGCGTCCGGAAGACATTCCACTGAGACTGATATACCATCATCTCTAATACTGGAACGCTTGTTGGAGGTCAATCTGACTGCTTTAAAGGATCCTCTTAGGAATCCCAACACCTCTGCTCCTAGCTATCACCCTGACGCATTTTGTGTATACCATTCCTATAGTCCTGGACATGACACCGACGACTGTTGGGCTTTGAAAACCAAAATCCAAGATTTGATTGACAATGGAGTGCTGAAATTCATGCCGGATGGCGAGATGAAAATTTTCCGCTGAGGGTTCTCCACCCGAAATGACAAAGTTCGAACTGAGAAACTTTTATTTCATTTGAATTTTCAAGTTGTAATTTCTTTTTCTATTCAAACAATTATCTGTTGATGTCAAACTCTGTTTCATTAATGCATTGCATATGTTTGTCTTGAATTCATCCATTCGTTTTCACTATTCTTGAATTATGCTTCCTACTTTCTTTATGATATTTAACTCTTGATAAAAGTTACAAGCCTTTAGAAGGACGATGATGAAACAATACCATAATCTCATATAGTATGCTTTTGGACAGACCTTGCTGACGATGTACAGGCGTTTCTTTCAAATCCTAAACACTGGAGTTATAAGGAAGATAATCCCTAGTCAACCCCTTCGAGCCAAAGAAGTAGAAGTTTTCTATTTTAAACACAAATTGAAACCTTTGATTAAACCTGGGGCAGGGTAGTCTCTCAGTTAATTCAAAAGATGCGCATTGAAGTCGCAAACTCTCAGTTCATAATACAACGAATGACATAAAAAACATTCCCTCGGGAACCAAAAGACAGTGATGGTTCCTTATCTCATAAGCAGTCATTATCTCTCAAAAGATAAGAGCCCACTGAGCCAAAACCTACGAAGGAGGCTTAAGAAAGCTGGGGCATCCCGCTGATTGTAATCTTGAAAACAAGAATAGTCAGGCAAAAGTTAGGGATAATGAATCAAAAGAACGAGGTTGTTACAAATCCCTAACAACATGAAAAATGTTGCAAAAAAAATGACGACTGCCTTCAAACAAAATCCAACTTGTGTGAACCATCACCAAAACGTCATTCTAAACTCGAATAGAGTTCGACGCACAATTAACTAAGTTTAGGATTGAAGAACATCATGAAGAGCGGGTGGGTACAAATATAATTTGGGCCTTTATCCTTTGTTTCTTAAACCGTGAACCAGGCCACGTTATAACCCTTCAAAAGTCCTAATTGAAGCATGGGTTAGTTCGAAAGCATACTGTTACAAAAGGTATCCTGACTCCTGTAAGGCTTTGCCCTAAATCTTGTGTTGAATTTGTCTTATAAAAAGTTTTCTGCTAAAAAACGCATTTTTTCAAAACTTCGAGACAAGCATAAACTTTGCATTATTTGAATATCGTTGTTTGCACATGGTTATTTGTTTGACAGCGAAGAAATTCATACAGTGAATGTTCGGAGGAACGAAAGCTCTCTCAGTGAATAAAATCACTTCAAGTGGGATGACACTCTCGTTGCAAAAAATCTCCCATCGCCAAAAGGAGACTTGATATGGTATTGTCCATTAAGCCTGGGGAAGTCCAGTCAAGATTTCAGCAAACCTTTCAAAATCCATTAAACCTGGGGCAGTCCAGTCAATATTTCAAGAAATCTCTCAATTGCATATTAACCCGGGGCAAATCTCCCTCACCATCACTTGGGGAATTTAAAACGTCAATCTCATCAAAGGGTTACGTACAGTTCAAGTTTCCTGGCAATGCCACAAACATCTGATACTAGGGGCAATAACGAATCTCTCCAAAATCCTTCTGAAATCCTCGAGAAGTTCATCACCTCTCTAGCAGACCAACAGTCATGGGTTTATTTCCCCAACACTTGTCAAGGATTTATTCTCCAAAACAAAGTTACATTTCAACAACATTCATAACATGCGCAGTTTGACCGACAAATAAAGAATTCCTTCATCACCTGTTGGAAGTTACGGTCGTCAAGAATTTCTTCATCACCTGTTGGAAGTTACGGTCGTCAAGAATTCCTTCATCACCTGTTTGAAGTTACGGTCGTCGAAAATTCTTCCACCATCCGGTTGAATCAAAGTTAATCCAAGACCCTCTATGTTTTGGTCAGATTGACACTAAGATCTCCCTATTTTCTTATGTCAGTGGAAGATATTCCAGGTTTTTACAGATAAATCTCCCAGCGATTTATTCTGGTTTCTTTCACTACCAGAGATGAAGAATCCAACTCTTTTCTCCTTCATCAGCTCGGGATTTATTTTCCCCAGCGAAAGGTCGTCTTGAAAAACATTACACCTCAATGCATTAAGACATCATGCAACGCGATATCATTTATTTTGAGAACATCATTGTTTGATATATGCCACTAACCTTTACCTTTCAGGAAAGGTACAATCAAAATTCAAGCGACAAAGCTTTTCTTCAGTCGAATTACGGACAAGTTCCTAAATTTCGACAAAGCTTTTCTTCAGTCGAATTACGAACAAGTTCCTAAATTTCGACAAAGCTTGTACTTCAGTTGAATTCCGGACAAGTTCCTAAATCTCAAACAGAAACAAGTCACCAGCAGAATAACGGACAACTGAAGCTCCTAAAATTTTGTTTCTCTCAAGAATGAAGATTCTCATCCTTGAAACCTCAAGAGATTGGTATACTCCCAAGCTCCTGATACCGTTAACAGAATGAAGATTCTCATCCTTGAAACCTCAAGAGATTGGTATACTCCCAAGCTCCTGATACTGTTAACAGAATGAAGATTCTCATCCTTGAAACCTCAAGAGATTGGTATACTCCCAAGCTCCTGATACCGTTAACAGAATGAAGATTCTCATTCTTGAAACCTCAAGAGATTGGTATACTCCCAAGCTCCTGATACCCTTAACATAATGAAGATTCTCATTCTTGAAACCTCAAGAGATTGGCATACACCCAAGCTCCTGATACTGTTAACAGAATGAAGATTCTCATCCTTGAAACCCCAGTAGATTGGAATACACCCAACCTTCTGACCCAAATGCCTGAATGAAGATTCTCATTCTTGCTTTCCTAGTAGGTTGGCAGGCACCCAAGCTCCTGATATTCCCGACAGAATGAAGATTCTCATTCTCAAAGTGGCATACAACCTGAACTCCTGAACTTCTTCCAAACAGGAATAAGCTTTTCCCAGAGCCCTGAGCTTACTCTCCGGCAAGATAGCTACTCCGCAACAGTATGGCTATTCCCCACAGAGTTCTTACTCCCTAACAAAATCAAGACTCTCATCCTTGATTCTCCGGAGCTTTCTTTACTCTCAGCATGAATTTGTCAGAATTTCAAATCCCCTGCAGATCAAAGATTCTCGTTCTTGGCTCCTCAACACTAATTCCCCAAGCAGAATGAAGACTCTTATTCTCAATTCCTCACAGAGTTTTTCAGATATTCCCCGGTGAAGATCTCCTCAAAACAGGAATCCCCAGTAGATTGGCATACAACCCAAACTCCAGATTTCCCCAACAGTGGTCCCAGGAATTCTCATTTTCAACGATCAAAGGATTTTCAATCCCCGACAGTAGTCAAGGATTTACTTTCCCCGACGGTGGTCAAAGATTTTATTATCCCCAGCTATCCAGGATTTATCTTCCCCAGCAAGACGCCTAATCAGCTTACATGCACATTCATTACATTCATATATCATAAGCATTGATATAACACATACATTGCATCATACAACATAACTTTGTGTTTCAGCTAATATTTCATCCGTCACAGGATAAGTTTAGCAAGTTTAAAACTTCAAGGATTTCTGAAAACAGTTCACGGATGCCTCCCGACACGGATGCTAATCTATTGCTTACTCAGACCCCCAGCTCAGAGATGTTCCAAACATGGATACTTTTATGATACTCATTCTTTCACCTACAACATACAGTTCAACAAACATTCTCAGATGGCATCTTTAAGCCCATCTCCGACAAGATTTTGTCACATCTCCAAATGGCATCTTTAAGCCCATTCCCTCAACTATGCTTTGACGAGTGTAAATTTATGGACACTCTAGTGTCTAATCATCTTTTACCTTCGAGTCACGAACGACAAAATTGCCAATCTAACTCTTCAGGTTCAAGAAGATTGAACAGGGGCAACTGTTGTACCCCAAAATTTTCCCTCCCTTTTTCACAAGAAATCACAACCTCGGGGTTTTCTCTGATTTTTAAGATTGGCTTGAGAATCGGTCAAACAGACTTTTCTTTATCAGACAATCCAGAATTAGGGTTTTCTATGATTTGTTAAGATTGACTCAGGAATCGATCAGACAGATCTTTCTTTGGCAGTAATCTATGATTAGGGTTTTCGCTCGCATTTCTCAGAAGAAACTGAATACTTAGCAATTCAGTTAACTGTTACATTATTTTTACGCTTGTTCAAGATTACTGTTTGTTTCTCAAAACCTAATTATCTGGGATAAGAGCTGAGACTTTTGTTTGTAACATTAAGGCATTTGTTTGATCAGTGGAGTGAAAGGTTTATGGAATGCTTGTTTGTTTAACTATACAACGCATATGTTAATTGGAATACTACGCATATTGTGATTGATGTAAGGTTGCGAGACTGCAAAGTTTGTTGATTATTTATTTCATCTGGATTAGAATTATTGAGACACAGTTTCAATTATTTTGATTTAAGAGTCTTAAATAATTAAATAAACAATACAAGGAAAGATTGGAAGATGTTTGACAAAGACTTTTTTATTTATTTCAAATGTTGTTACAAATTTTATTCGAATATTTTAAGATTACAACTTATAGTATTTACAATAATATTTGTTTACAATAAATGGAAAAAATAAATCTAAGCCTAATTGTGATATGGTGGGAAGAGAACTGACTGTTTTGGAATGCTGGTACGCGTTTTGCGTTTGGTTTTTGCAAAATGTCGCGGTAAGCAAGAGTCGCCACCCTCTTTTATTTTATCCAACTAGGAAAGGAAAAAAGCACATAAAAATTCCTTTTTCGAGATGTTTCTCGGGTTCGGGAGGTAGATTATAGAAAGGGAAGGTGTTAGCACCCTTTCTATCCGTGGTTATCCACGGGCTCTTAGGTACTTGCTCAAAGTGTTTTCAAAATTTTGCTTTTCTTTGTGTTTGTGGGTTTGAAAGGAGTGTAAGTGCGAAAAGTTTTGTTTTGTTTTAAAAGGAGCAAGTACTTAAGAACCATCTACCTACTCGAAAAAGGAATTAATCTGTATAAATGTCCTTTAGACAATGCTATCCCACTATTGATGAGTAGGTAGCATCGTCGTTGGAGTGTTCGGGTTAATTCGATTAAGGGACGTGTGGTCACTAAAGCAATGTTAGGACGCCTTAGCGGTGACCCTAATGTCTTAGATCATTTTTCCGAGGCAACCGTTTCGAGGCAACTATGATCTTTGGACAAGAGGACGACCTCTAAAACTTCATATACTCAAATGACCACGTTCGAAGGCAACCAAGTGAGGTGTACCCTAAGAGTGCGCATGTGCGAGTGTATTGTTTTTCAGTTATTTATCTTTGTACATGTCATGGGTGAGCTATGTTAATTTTAGGTTTAAGATTTGATCTTGTCATGCATTCCCTATTATCAAACATCTAACAGTGTATAGTTGTGGAAATAAATTTGCGGAAATTAAATCTAAACTATTACAAGGCGTCGGGTATTTACATCGCCAAAAACAACCCTTTAATTTAAATTGCGAAAAATAAAAGAAAGCGATAAAATAAATTAAAATCCTAATTAAAGCTATTATATTCCGGAAGCAATTACAATAATAAGACAAAATTGATCGCGTGCGAGAAAATTAAATCGGCTAATTTTTTAGGGTTTTGATCCTTTTTGAAAGAAAGCATGTTTTTGTTATTTTTGAAATTAATATGGAAATTAAATTAGGTCAATAATTAAATTAATTAATTAATGAAAATATTTTGGATTTTTTTTATATTTTTAGGAAATAAAATAAATCTAGTCAAAATTAATAAAAAACCTAATTCTACATTAATTTTAATTATTTTGCAAAAGATATTAACATTACACCTAATTAATACTAAGTTAATTAATTAATACTTATTTAAAAAATAAAGTCAAATTTAATTTTAAAAAAAATATTTTTGTGATTTTGATTTTATTAAGAAAAAGAATTTAATTGGTTAATGGAATTATAAAGATAAATTAACAAAAACAATTAAATAAAAGAAATATAAAGAAAAAGAAATAACCAAAAAAGGGGGTGCTGGGCCTGATTTGAATGTGAAAATAGCATTTTCAAGGCCCAACAGGCGCTGGCCTGGGCTGACTTTTCCAATTCTCCATGGCACGTTTGACTAGGGTGTAGGATGGTCATTCAATCTTTGGCCCTTGGATTTGGCCTGAAGGCCATCTGGCACCTGGATCTTTGAGGAGTATGGTGTGCTACGCCTTGGGAACCACATGCAATTACCTGGAGAAAAATGATACAAATGTTTTGGGGGACCTGGGATTCGAACCCAGGTCCCATGGGACTTTCCACTAGCGTGCTTGCCAACCCAACTAACTTGCTTATTTGTTATTATAATAGATAAATGATATTATAAGAGAAAAGAAAGCAATATACTGGAAATTAAAAAAACGCGCGAGATTTATTTGAATGGGCCAATGAAGACGAGCCACGTCTTCATCTTCTTCAACAAGACCTTGTCTTTTTCCTGCGGATTTGGATCCGCGACAAAATCCATGGCTCGATCCCAAAATCGTCCCTAGGCCATGGGAACGAATTTCGAGACCATCACCTTACTCGTCTCCTTCCACTGATTCCATTTATGTCCATGGTTTGTTCTATTTTTTTCTGAAATCAAAACGCCTAAAAAACAAGAACAACAACCCTAGCTTCGGGTACAGGGTTACAGGCTACAAAAATGAAATCAAATATTGCAGAAACGTTCTAAATAGGCCGATTAACATGATTATGCAAAGATTTTGGCAAAAGGATGCAAGAATAAGAGATCATGATTCCATGTTTAGGGCCACGTTCAAGAACACTTACAGCGCTATTTGGGAGGTTTCAAGGCTTGATTTTAATTCCAATAGATCCAGAGGATGTCCAGCAAGAGAGTAGTGTGGAGTTTTTGCCTTGGAAACGCCTCCAAGATTGATTTCAGATTCAAGCTTTTCAAGCTTTTTTTTCAAGTTTGGTTTTGTGATTTGGGCAGCTTTCTGGTCGTGTATTTGTGTGCTCTATGTTGTGTATGTAACAAGGATTGTATTAGGTTAAATCTTGGGCTTGGAATCCTTGTGTATTGATGATTCAAGATTTGATATGATTCCTCCATTAAAGGATTCCAATTTCTTTCCAAATCCAAGATTTTGTGCATGATATGGATTGGCACGAATTTGATTGTGTTCATGATGTTAATTGAAAGCTGTATCAATCAAAAAGATCACAAGTTATTAATATTGAGATTTTATTTTGATTTAAATTGATTAAAAATGAATTAAATCAATAAAAATCAAATAAAATAGAAAAATTAATAATTGGTCATGACATTGAAGATAGGACACGTGTGTGGTGTGACAAGATCAAATCAAGTGTAAAAAAGTGGGCCCATTTGACAAAATTTTAAGTTTTGGGGATAGTTGACTTTTGGCAATTTTGGAAAAATGCCCAACTTCAACAATGCATAACTTCTTCAATTTTGAACTTTTGGAAGTTTTCTTTGACTTTCTAGAAACCTTGAGATGTCCTCTAACCAACCCTTTTGGTCTCATCTCATTTTGATATTCCATGCTCAAGTTATAAGCTTTGGAAAAAATGGTGTTTTTGTTGACTTTCAAAAATGACCTATAATGTCCAAATTTGTAACTTTTTGTGAGTGAATTTCTTGATCTTGGAGTATGAAGATGGATTGTAGGAAATTGTATCCTCTTCAAAATGATCTTTGTATGTGTCATTTCTAATAAAGTATGAGAAAGTTATGCTTGGTCAAAGTTGAGTTGACTTTTCCTATAAAACCCTAATTTAGCAACTTTTGAATCTTGATGAATCTTGAGTAATCCTTGGTGAATCATGATCAACCCTTGATCAAATGATGAATTATCCTTCAAAATGAGAATGTTGACAAAAATCTTGAGGTTTGACTATTTGTAGGTCATAGTTGGCTTTTGCCCTAACACAATCGATATAGGGCCTCTTGGGCAATTGACTGACCAAACTTCCTCTGCAAGGCTTGAAATTTGACATGGATGAACTTGAGAACATATTAGGACATTGGGGAGCATTTGAAGCCATTTGGATGTAAGGACCCTGATGCAACACAAAACCCTAATTTGAGGTTGACTGTCTTAGGAGATGATTTGACTGTCCAGCTCTTGAGCAATCTTGAGCCACTTGGAGATTATTCTTGACATGTCTTGAGAAATATGGGAGGGAAAATTTTGGGGTACAACAGTTGCCCCTGTTCAATTTTCTTAAACCTGAGGATATAAATTGGCTTTCGAGCCTTTCGTGATCCGAAGGTGGAAGATAATTGAACACTAGAGTGCCCAGAAATTTGCACTCGCATGGTGTAGTATCAACATTGTGATGTCGGGAATGGGCTTACAGATGCCATTTGGAGATTGTTGGAAGGAGGATGGGCTTACAGATGCCATCTGCAGGAGTGTCGATCGCATAAGAGATTCCTTAGCGAGAACTTGCATACTTGTGGTTTGTAGAAGATTCCGCTGGGGAAGTCTAACTTTTGTTGAAATTTAGGAACTCGCCTGTACTTCATCTGAGAGAATGCCTCGGCTGAGTCTTAAGATCTGTCCATAATTCAATTGGGGGGAAACATCTTCATCAAGATCTAGGAACTTTCTAGTCTTCAACGTAGTATACCGTTGAAATTAGAGAACTCGTCCACACTATGACGGAGGCAAACATCAAGATCTAGGAACTAACTAGTGTTCAATGTAGTATACTGTTGAGGTTATAGTACTCGTCCACACTATGACGTAGGGAAACATCTTCATCAAGATCTAGGAACTGCCTGGTCTTCAACGTAGTATACCGTTGAAATTACAGAACTCGTACACACTATGACGGAGGAAAACATCAAGATCTAGGAACTGACTAGTGCTCAACGTAGTATACCATTGAGGTTATAGCACTCGTCCATACTATGATGTAGGGAAACATATTTATCAAGATCTAGGAACTGTCTGATTTTCAACGTAGTATACCGTTGAAATTAGAGAACTCATCCACACTATGATGGAGGAAAGCATCAAGATCTAGGAACTGACTAGTGCTCAACGTAGTATACCGTTGAGGTTATAGTACTCGTCCATACTATGACGTAGGGAAACATCTTCATCAAGATCTAGGAACTGTCTGGTCTTCAACGTAGTATACCGTTGAAATTACAGAACTCGTCCACACTATGACGGAGGAAAACATCAAGATCTAGGAAATGACTAGTGCTCAACGTAGTATACCGTTGAGGTTATATCACTCGTCCATACTATGACGTAGGGAAACATCATCAAGATCTAGGAACTGTCTAGTCTTCAACGTAGTATACCGTTGAGATTGTAGAACTCGTCCACACTTTGACGGAGGAAAACATCAAGATCTAGGAACTGACTAGTGCTCAACGTAGTATACCGTTGAGGTTATAGCACTCGTCCATAGTATGACGTAGGGAAACATTTTCATCAATATCTAGGAACTGTCTGGTCTTCAACGTAGTATACCGTTGAAATTAGAGAACTCATCCACACTATGACGGAGGAAAGCATCAAAATCTAGGAACTGACTAGTGCTCGACGTAGTATACCGTTGAGGTTATAGCACTCGTCCACACTTTGACGTAGGGAAACTGTCGAGATTGAGAACCTTATCTGAAATTCAACTGAGGATAATTCAATTGAGATTTAAGAACCAGTCAGGTCCTCGACGTAACTGAGAACTTTAACTATATCTTTCCTGAAAGGTAAAGGTCAGTCATATGCAATGCATGATATGGATCAGGCAATGATGTTCTCAAAATAGATGAGATTGTATTCGTATGATGCGTATATGTATGTATCATGATGTATGGGAATATAATGTTTTAGCTGGGGAAAATAAATCCCGGAGCTGCTGGAGAATAAAG
Source organism: Vicia faba (assembly GCA_948472305.1). Lineage (NCBI taxonomy): Eukaryota > Viridiplantae > Streptophyta > Magnoliopsida > Fabales > Fabaceae > Vicia > Vicia faba. Next base: position 1,618,350,755 of record OX451736.1, read on the forward strand.
TTGAGTTCTTCGTTTCCGCTGGGGATGATTAACGAAGATGATTGTGAGAGTAAACCTGCAGGAGAAAAGAACTCCGTTGGGGAATAAACTGATGAAGAGATTACTCTGAGGGGGATTACTCTGTGGGGGAGAGATGTTCTGCTGAGGATTTTAACGATAAACTTCGCTGGGGATTCCGTTGATAAACTCTGCTGGGGATTTCAATGATAAACTCCACTGGGGATGGATTATCGTTGCGAGTGATATTAAATCTGTTGAGGATTGAATTCCTGCTTATGAAAGGAAAGAACTTCACTGGGGGATGATCTTTCAGCTGCAACTTGCTGGGGATAAACATGTTAGACTCTTGTGGGGATAACCCTCTGAATTTGGCTGGGGAGATTTATTTTGTACTACGCTGGGGGTAAGCTTCCAAAGTCTACTGGGGATGATGCCTCAACCCCGTTGGGGAAGCTTTTTTAGACCATGCTGGAGAATATTGACTCCACTGGGGTATCTTGTATTCTGTCGGGGAACATTCTTATACTCCATTGAGGAATATTAAGACTGCCGGGGATACTCCGATACTTGCTGGGGAATACTCCTATACTCCGCTGGGGACTATTAAGACCTTCTGGGGATACCAAGCCTTTTTAGGGCTGATGGTAGACCAACTTTGCTTGGGGAGAGCATTGCTGATTCGTTCATAGTTGCAAGTCTCAGCTGAGAGAGCTACCATTACTGTCTTATTCTGCGGGGAGTGAAGGTATCTTGGTCATATTCTTCAGCTGAATCTACCTTGGTACCTGGTGGACAGAGCAACTGTACAGTTTGGACAATTCTTATTGCCCCTGCTTCTGATATTACCAGTAATTCATCTTTCGTTTCGCATGTAGATATTTATGAGCAGCAATTAATGTCAAATGCATATATAAAAAATGAACATTGGACGTTCTTTGCAAAACAAAACAGATAAAGGAAAAACAGTTTGAAATTTCTTTGAAAATGAATTTGTATTGATTTTGAAGTTTGGCCTGTAAATAGGCGCTTTTGTATAAGAGGCTGACGTCCTAGTAAGAGAACGCCTCCGAACAGAATTTACACAATTTGTGAAAAGAAAACAAAACAGCTATGTGAATAATCCCACTGGGTTCCAACTCTGCTATTGCCTTTATATCCTCGAGCATCTCATCATTTGCTACTGGTTGAAGATGAATCAGATTGATTAGTGTCGTCTGAGCTTGATAGTCGATACCGGAGTCCGGATGCAAGGTGATCCAATGAGACATAGTGTTACACTTTAATACCTAATTTTTGCCTGGACCGCCCTTTCAGGTTTTCAGTCCACCGGGATACCCTTTTTTGCCCAAGCCGCCTTTTCAGGTTTTCGACTTGCCGGGTGTACAAATTTTTTTCATTTTCATCCCTTATTTTTGCCCGAACCCTTTTGGTTCGTCGGGAAGCCCTTATTTTTGTCTAGGCCAGTCAACCTAGCAGGTCTTTGATTATGCGTAGTATCTTTTCACTATGTCTGCATTGACGGGGTGAGGAAGGTCATCACCATCCATGGTGGTTAGAATCATTGCTCCTCCTGAGAAAATGCCCTTAACCACGAATGACCCTTCATAAGTAGGGGTCCATTTTCCCCTGGGATCACCTTGAGGTAGAATGATGTGCTTGATTACCAGGTCCCCAACTTGATACTCTTGTTGCCTGACTTTCTTGTTAAATGCCTTGATCATCCGTTTTTGGTACGTCTGACCATGACAAATAGAAGTAAGTCTCTTTTCGTCGATTAGGTTTAGCTGATCAAGCCGGGTCTGGATCCAGTCATCTTCACTCAAACCTGCATCCTTCATAATCCAAAGAGAAGGTATTTGAACTTCAATGGGCAAGACTTCCTCCATGCCATATACCAAGGAATAGGGTGTTGCCCCTGTTGACGTTCGAGCTGAGGTACAGTACCCATGAAGAGCAAATGGTAACATCTCGTGACAGTCTTTGTATGTCACTGTCATCTTCTGCACAATCTTCTTAATGTTCTTATTAGCCGCTTCAACAACCCCATTCATCTTCGGCCGGTAGGGAGAAGAGTTATGATGTTGTATCTTGAATTGCTCGCAGAGCTCAGCGATCATCTTGTTGTTGAGATTGGTACCATTGTCCGTAATGATTCTATCTGGTACACCATATCGACAGATCAGATTATGCTGAATAAGCCGTGCCACGACGTTCTTGGTTACAGTAGCAAAGGAAGCTGCTTCAACCCATTTCGTAAAGTAATCAATTGCTACCAAGATGAAACGATGCCCGTTGGATGCCGTAGGTCTGATCTCGCCGATCATATCAATGCCCCACATTGCAAAAGGCCAAGGTGCCGTCAAGACATTTAGAGGGACTGGAGGTATGTGCACCTTATCAGCATAGACTTGACACTTGTGACATGTCCGAGAATACTGATAACAATCAGCTTCCATTGTGGACCAATAATATCCTGCCCGTAGGATTTTCTTTGCCATGGTATGTCCACTGGAATGAGTCCCGAAAGTACCTTCATGCAGCTCTGCCAGGATCCTTTCTGCTTCATTCTTATCCACACATCTCAATAAGGTTGAATCATGGTTACGCTTGTAAAGGATACCATTGCTGATGAAGAACTTTGCTGCGAACCTCCTCAAAAACTTCTTGTCATTAACAGATGCACCCTCGGGGTTTTCCTGAGCTTCAAGATACCTCTTTACCTCATGAAACCAGGGTTTATCTGCTTCCTCTTCAGTCTCAAGGTCATAGCAATGTGCCGGTTCGTCCAACCTATCAATGATAATCCGGGGAGCTTCGTTGTCCCAATTGACTTTGAACATAGAAGACATCGTAGCCAGCGCGTCCGCTAACTGATTCTCCTCTCTGGGGAAGTGTTCAAAGGTGATCTCCTCAAAATGGGGAAGCAACGTCAACACATACTCCTTGTAAGGAATAAGATTTGGGTGTTTCGTATCCCACTCGCCTTTGATCTGACTGATCACGAGAGCGGAATCTCCGAAGACACTCAGAAACTTAATCCTTAGATCAATTGCAGCTCGAAGACCCATGATGCATGCTTCATTCTCCGCCATGTTGTTGGTACAGTTGAAACATAGTCGGGCGGTGAACGAAGCATGAGAGCCTTTAGGAGATATGATCACAGTGCCAATGCCATTACCCAAAGCATTCGAAGCTCCATCGAAGTACATAGACCATCGGGATCCTTCCTCAGGTCCTTCATCCGGTCCAGGTGTCTCACAATCATTTATCAACATGATATTCTCGTCCGAAAATTCAAAGTTCATAGACTGGTAATCATCCACTGCCTGATGTGCCAAATGGTCTGCCAATACACTTCCCTTAATTGCCTTTTGAGTCGTGTACTGGATGTCATACTCAGTCAAGATCATCTGCCATCTTGCTATTCTTCCGTACAAGGCAGGCTTTTCGAAGATATACTTGATTGGATCCATCTTTGATATCAACAGAGTAAGGTGACTCAACATATACTGTCTTAGCCGGCGAGCAGCCCATGCCAAAGCGCAGCAAGTTTTCTCAAGCAGTGAGTATCGGGTCTCACAGTCGGTAAACTTTTTGCTAAGGTAATAAATAACATGCTCTTTTCGGCCAGACTCGTCATGTTGACCCATCACACACCCCATTGAGTTTTCGAGCACTATCAAGTATAAGATCAGAGGTCTCCCTTCAACTGGTGGCATCAGAATGGGTGGCTCTTGGAGATATTCTTTAATCCTTTCGAAAGCGGCCTGACATTCATCATTCCGACGTACTACTTGATCTTTCTTCAGCAACTTGAAGATTGGCTCACAAGCAGCAGTTAGGTGCGAGATGAATCGGGCAATGTAGTTCAGTCGTTCCAGAAAGCCTCTGACCTCTTTCTCTGTTCTAGGAGCTGGCATCTCTTGTATAGCTTTCACCTTGGCAGGGTCCACTTGAATACCTTTGTCGCTCACGACAAAACCCAGCAGTTTACCAGACCTCACCCCGAAGGTGCACTTGTTCGGGTTTAACCTCAGCTTGTACAATTTCAACCTGTCAAACAGCTTTTGCAGATGTTCAAGGTGTTCCTCCTCAGTCTAGGACCTTGCAATCATATCATCGACGTATACTTCAATCTCATGATGGATCATGTCATGAAACAAAGCAACCATGGCACGCTGATATGTTGCACCAGCATTCTTCAGTCCAAAAGGCATGACCTTATAGCAAAAGGTGCCCCATTGAGTAACAAAGGTAGTCTTCTCCATGTCTTCGGGAGCCATTTTAATCTGATTATATCCGAAGAAACCATCCATAAAGGAGAAGACTTTATGCTGAGCAGTGTTGTCAACCAGAACGTCAATATGAGGTAGAGGGAAGTCATCCTTGGGGCTTGCCCTGTTCATATCTCTGTAGTCAACACACATACGGACCTTACCATCCTTCTTCGGCACTGGAACCACGTTGGCCACCCACTGAGGGTAAGAAGTAACTGCTAGAAAACCGGTGTCAAACTGTTTCATTACTTCAGCCTTGATTTTCTCGGACATCTCTGGGCGCATTCGGCGGACCTTCTGTTTTACTGGAGGACAATCTTCCTTGGTAGGCAAGCGATGAACCACAATGTTAGTATCCAAACCAGGCATATATTCATAAGACCAGGCAAAGATTTCTAGTCACGCAACATATGAATCAACCGTTGTTTCACACTAAGCTCCAGATTAGTACCAACCTTGACTTCCTTCTTGTCTGTCTCAGTACCCAGATTTACTGATTCCACCGGTTCTTCGTGCGGCTGAATAACCCTCTCTTCCTAGAGTAACAGTCTTGCAAGTTCACCAGGCACCTCACAATCATCTACACCTTCGTCTTTGGCTAAGTTGATCGGATTTTCGAAGTCATAACCGGCAGTAGAAGAGTCGTTACCAGTAGGATCCAGAGTGGATGTGGACCTGTATATGTGAGTGTGTGCAAAATAGCTGTTTTGCAATATATAATAAAGAAAAACAAGGAGCGCAAGATTTGAAATGCAAGAAACGTCCAATGCTTTTATTAATGATATATGAAAATGACACACAAAAGCCCTCACAAATGAAGCCACAGTGCCCCGGGTAAGACACCGGGCCATAAAGTTTAAAACATTGTCTGTTACAAATTCAAAACAAAGAACAGTTTCATTACTGGGTGATAACTGAAACGGGCATAGAATAATTCGTTGTCCAGTTGCTTAATCCACCATTGGCAGTCGGGTAGATCCAACTGTCAATGTCAAACTCTTCATCATCGTCATCCCTGATAGCATTCACCCCTGCATCTTGTTTAGGCTTCCCTGGTGCTCCAAACTCAATCTCCTTCGCATCGATCAAGTCTTGTACCTTGTTCTTCAAAACCCAACAATCATCCGTATTATATCTCGGGCTATCAGAGTGAAAAGCACAGCGGGCATTAGGGTTATACCTCGGTGATGTGGTATTTGGATTCTTCGGGGCTTCCTTTAGAACCACCAGATTAGTCTTCAGCAACTGTGGCAGAATCTGAGATAAGGTCATGCTGAGACGGGTGAATTGCCTTCGAGGTCTCTCATCCTTTTGTTGATTGTTGAGCTGAGGAGCACCAGCAGGTTTTGAAATAACAACCGCGTTGACAGCTTGGCGGTGTTCATGTCTATTCTGTCTTCTCGAACTGTAGACAGCACTGGACTCTTTCTTAAATGGTTTCTTCTCGGTGCTTGATGAGGCACCCTTCTGTATCTTCCCATCCTTAATACTAGCCTCAATCCTCTCACCAGTCAAAATAAGATCTGTAAACCCAGATGAAGAGCTTCCAATCAAGTGGTTGAAAAATGGACCAGACAGGGTCCCCAGAAACATGTCCACAAGCTCCCGATCAGCCAGGAGTGGTTGCACTCTACCGACGAGGTCCCTCCACTTCTGAGCATAATCTTTGAATCCTTCACCCGTTCCCATTGACATACCCTGAAGTTGGGTACGCGTAGGAGCAAGGTCGGAGTTGTACTGATACTGCCTGTAGAATGTAGTAGCCAAATCTTCCCAACTACGGATACTGGCTCCGTCCAACTGGTAGAACCACTCAAGCTGAGTCCCTGAGAGACTGTCTTGAAAGAAATGGATCCATAGGTTCTTATCAGCTGTGTACGGCTGAATATTCCTCACATATGATCGGAGGTGCAGCTTCGGACAAGAAACTCCGTCATACTTAGCAAAGGCTGGTGCCTTGAACTTATGGGGAATCACCACCCCAGATGATAGACCTAGATCTACGAAGTCTAGACCAGGAACCTTCTGAATTTCCATAGCGCTCAACCAGTCCTCCAGTTGCTTGTATCTATCCTCAACTGGAGGATACTGTTCTTCATCGTAGTCTGTCTCGTTGTCGGAGACCACAGGGCTAGGAGCCCTCCTTTCTTGTGGACTATCTTTCCCTCCAGATGAGGTGGTCAAATCAACTTCATCCTGAAGCCTGTTTCCAAACCTAGGACCAGTGTTGAACAAGATGGTTCTCTTCTTCTTCTTCTTCTTCTTCTTCTCTTTCAGAATCAGGGTCTTCAGGTCTTGCTGACCCTTGGCAAGATTCATGAACAACTCTTGAAATTGGGCATTCTGGGCCTGGAGGTCCTTGATAGCTTGCTCAGTTGAAGGTTCAGTAGACATGATGAGTGAGTGCTGAAATAAACAACGAAGAAGATAAGGGACTTGTAAAGGGTACTTGTTTATGAAGTGCATGGGATGAAATGCGTATGATTATGATTTCAAAGACAATCGGGAGATTCAAATTTGTAAACAAAAAAGGAAACACACTTTATTAGATAAACTTTGGAATTCAAACTGTTTAACTGATGCCCTCAGGGCGTTACATGAAAGGAAATACTGAAAAGTAAATAAGACTGAAATGGTAATAAACAAAAGCCCATCAATGCTCCCATGGTCTCTTCTTCTCAGTGCAGACATAGTCGTTGAGAACTCGCTTGTTCTCCAACTGCCTAGTCAGCTTCTGGATCTTCTGCTCCTGCTCATTGAATTTCTCCCGATAAGAATCCCGTTCTTCCCTCAGTTGAATCCAAGATCTTTTCAGCGCCCCAATGTCAGTGGGCATATAAGGATGGAGAATGGTTGGAAGAACTCCTTCTTCATTAGCAACTTCAAGAGTGACAAGCCTGACAGCTTCATATGGCATACCTAGCTTTTGGGCATGGATGCAGACCCATCTGAGATATGGCTCCATCGAGAGTGAAGTCTTTGGGCCCAGCTCATGTGGATCGGATTGGTGAACTCTATCCCAAGCCCTTATGAATCTGCGACGTTGCTCGTCGCTATCCCCTTGAAAATCAAAGATGATATTAGGCATTAGCAGCTCGTGAGGTCCTTCTCTTCAGGCTCTTCCAAACTGACGGAGAGCTAAGCATGGGATGTAGGACATTCCTCCATGGGTTCCTACCAGTGGGACATTAGGATACTCCCCACAGCGATCAATGATAGTCACCTCGTCCATACCCTTGAGAGTCCAAATGATGTCATTATGAGAGAGAGACATCACTCTATAAGCCCAGCCCATTCCTTCTTTGTTCTTCAACACTGACTTGGGGAGGTGCGAAATAAACTACCTCGACAACAAAGAAGCACAGCACATCAAGGTTCCCCGCTTTCGGGCAGTACGAGCATAGAGCTGATGAAGGATGTCACCCAAGAGAGTGGGTACAGGGTTCTGAGAGATGAAGATCTTTACCGCATTAACATCAACAAAAGTGTCAGGATTCGGAAACAATACTAAGCCATAAATCAGAAGAGCCAGAATATCCTCGAAGGCCTTGAAGTCTAAGCTATCCCAGAAGTAGTTAGCCTTGCCAACCAAGAACTTAGTCAGAAAGCCCTTTGCTCCACTTCTAGTTTCCCAATTAGCCATTACCTCCTCTTTGGTCAAATGAAGGGCTGCAACAATTTCTTCGGGCCTAAGGGTCTTCTCCCAACCAGTAAACGGGGTCTGCTCCAGAACAGAGATACCGAGCAGCTCAGAGAACTCTTCTAGGGTGGGAACCAGCTGATAGTCTTGAAAAGTAAAACAATGGTACAGCGGATCATAGAACTGAACCAGGACACTCATCATCTGCTCGTCCAATTTGGAGGTGACCAAACTGAGAAGAGAACCATGCCTCCTGATGAAGGAAGTAGTGTCAGGCATCTTGGTAACCAACTCTTTAAGCAAGGTAGGGACTTGGACAAAGTTGATCCGGATGGTATTCTTACGCATGGGCATCATGATGACCTACAAAACAGAACAAAGATGAATCCCTCCTGTCTTTAAAATAGGTTAGTCCAATGCAAGATGCATGCAATGTTATGATGTCATGATGTCATGATAGTAAGCACACCACAAGTATCCACAAAAAGCAAACATGGTAAAGGCACACAAGTCACACTGAAGAGCCCTTAGATTTCAGGCTGACAAGGAGCTTAGGTACTACCCTATTTCAGTTCAGTTGATTTAAACCTGTCCTAAAAATAGTAACCGGGTTCTAGAGGATCTCGATATCACTGACTACCCTCAATCGGTCATAATTCCAGTTTAGCAACCTTTTCTTGCGGCCGAAATCATCGCGAGAGTTTAGTCTCAATGAGTGTAGCATACTGCTATTGTTCTATGGACAAGTTGGTCAATTTAAGGTTCTAAGGTCAGTTGGTGCTTAATGACCCCTTAGAAGACCCATATTCTCCTCGTTCCAACACAAGGGATATCGGTACAGACTAAAGTGCCACACCAACGTAGCTACTGCTTCAACCGTGTCGGTCTATGCCGGAAAGTTCCCTCACAGTTTATTGCTACTTACCTAAAGGGTACCCCCAGATCCGGGTTAGGATCTATAGAAACTCCGATACAAGCCCACAAATGTAAATCATACAAAGCATACAATTGAAAACACAATGATCTAATCCTAAGGTACACCTCACTTATAATATTCCCCAGCAGAGTCACCAGTTCTGTGATACGGTGGGAAGAGAACTGACTGTTTTGGAATGCTGGTTCGCGTTTTACGTTTGGTTTTCGCAAAATGTCGCGGTAAGAAAGAGTCGCCACCGTCTTTTATTTTATCCAACTAGGAAAGGAAAAAAGCACAGAAAAATTCCTTTTTCGAGATGTTTCTCGGGTTCGGGAGGTAGATTATAGAAAGGGAAGGTGTTAGCACCCTTTCTATCTGTGGTTATCCACGGGCTCTTAGGTACTTGCTCAAAGTGTTTTCAAAATTTTACTTTTCTTTGTGTTTGTGGGTTTGAAAGGAGTGTAAGTGCGAAAAGTTTTGTTTTGTTTTAAAAGGAGCAAGTACTTAAGAACCATCTACCTACTCGAAAAAGGAATTAATTTGTACAAATATCCTTTAGACAATGCTATCCCACTATTGATGAGTAGGTAGCATCGTCGTTGGAGTTTTTGGGTCAATGCGATTAAGGGACGTGTGGTCACTAAAGCAATGTTAGGACGCCTTAGCGGTAATCCTAATGTCTTAGATCATTTTTCCGAGGCAACCGTTTCGAGGCAACTATGATCTTTGGATAAGAGGACGACCTCTAAAACTTCCTATACTCAAATGACCACGTTCGAAGGCAACCAAGTGAGGTGTACCCTAAGAGTGTGCATGTGCGAGTGTATTGTTTTTCAGTTATTTATCTTTGTACATGTCATGGGTGAGCTATGTTGATTTTAGGTTTAAGATTTGATCTTGTCATGCATTCCCTATTATCAAACATCTAACAGTGTATAGTTGCGGAAATAAAATTGCGGAAATTAAATATAAACTATTACAAGGCGTCGGGTATTTACATCGCCAAAAACAATCCTTTAATTTAAATTGCGGAAAATAAAAGAAAGCGATAAAATAAATTAAAATCCTAATTAAAGTTATTACATTCCGGAAGCAATTACAATAATAAGACAAAATTGATCGCGTGCGAGAAAATTAAATCGGCTAATTTTTTAGGGTTTTGATCCTTTTTGAAAGAAAGCATGTTTTTGTTATTTTTGAAATTAATATGGAAATTAAATTAGGTCAATAATTAAATTAATTAATTAATGAAAATATTTTTGATTTTTTTTATATTTTTAGGAAATAAAATAAATCTGGTCAAAATTAATAAAAAACCTAATTCTACATTAATTTTAATTATTTTGCAAAAGATATTAACATTACACCTAATTAATACTAAGTTAATTAATTAATACTTATTTACAAAAATAAAGTCAAATTTAATTTTTAAAAAAATAATATTTTTGTGATTTTGATTTTATTAAGAAAAAGAATTTAATTGGTTAATGGAATTATAAAGATAAATTAACAAAAACAATTAAATAAAAGAAATATAAAGAAAACGAAATAACCAAAAAAGGGGGTGCTGGGCCTGATTTGAATGTGAAAATAGCATTTTCAAGGCCCAACAGGCGCTGTCCTGGGCTGACTTTTCCAATTCTCCATGGCACGTTTGACTAGGGTGTAGGATGGTCATTCAATCTTTGGCCCTTGGATTTGGCCTGAAGGCCATCTGGCGCCTAGATCTTTGAGGAGTATGGTGTGCTACGCCTTGGGAACCACATGCAATTACCTGGAGAAAAATGAGACAAATGTATTGGGGGACCTGGGATTCGAACCTAGGTCCCATGGGACTTTCCACTAGCGCGCTTGCCAACCCAACTAACTTGCTTATTTGTTATTATAATAGATAAATGATATTATAAGAGAAAAGCAAGCAATATACTGGAAATTAAAAAAACGCGCGAGATTTATTTGAATGGGCCAATGAAGATGAGCCACGTCTTCGTCTTCTTCAACAAGACCTGGTCTTTTCCTGCGGATTTGGATCCGCGACAAAATCCATGGCTCGATCCCAAAATCGTCCCTAGGCCATGGGAACGAATTTTGAGACCATCACCTTACTCGTCTCCTTCCACTGATTCCATTTATGTCCATGGTTTGTTCTAATTTTTCCTGTAATCAAAACGCCTAAAAAACAAGAACAACAACCCTAGCTTCGGGTACAGGGTTACAGGCTACAAAAATGAAATCAAATATTGCAGAAACGTTCTAAATAGGCCGATTAACATGATTATGCAAAGATTTTGGCAAAAGGATGCAAGAATAAGAGATCATGATTCCATGTTTAGGGCCACGTTCAAGAACACTTACAGCGCTATTTAGGAGGTTTCAAGGCTTGATTTTAATTCCAATAGATCCAGAGGATGTCCAGCAAGAGAGTAGTGTGGAGTTTTTGCCTTGGAAACGCCTCCAAGATCGATTTCAGATTCAAGCTTTTCAAGCTTTTTTTTCAAGTTTGGTTTTGTGATTTGGGCAGCTTTCTGGTCGTGTATTTGTGTGCTCTATGTTGTGTATGTAACAAGGATTGTATTAGGTTAAATCTTGGGCTTGGAATCCTTGTGTATTGATGATTCAAGATTTGATATGATTCCTCCATTAAAGGCTTCCAATTTCTTTCCAAATCCAAGATTTTTTGCATGATATGGCTTGGCACGAATTTGATTGTGTTCATGATGTTAATTGAAAGTTGTATCAATCAAAAAGATCACAAGTTATTAATATTGAGATTTTATTTTGATTTAAATTGATTAAAAATGAATTAAATCAATAAAAATCAAATAAAATAGAAAAATTAATAATTGGTCATGAAATTGAAGATAGGACACGTGTGTGGTGTGACAAGATCAAATCAAGTGGAAAAAAGTGGGCCTATTTGACAAAATTTTAAGTTTTGGGGATAGTTGACTTTTGGCAATTTTGGAAAAATGCCCAACTTCAACAATGCACAACTTCTTCAATTTTGAACTTTTGGAAGTGTTATTGGACTTTCTATAAACCTTGAGATGTCCTCTAACCACCACTTTTGGTCTCATCTCATTTTGATATTCCATTATCAATTTATAAGCTTTGGCAAAAAAGGTGTTTTTGTTGACTTTCAAAAATGACCTATAATGTCCAAATTTGTAACTTTTTGTGAGTGTATTTCTTGATCTTGGAGTGTGAATATGGATTGTAGGAAATTGCATCCCCTTAAAAATGAGCTTTGTATGGGTCATTTATCATAAATTATGAGAAGGTTATGCTTGTTCAAAGTTGAGTTGACTTTTCCTACAAAACCCTAATTTAACAACTTTTGAATCTTGATGAATCTTGAGTAATCCTTGGTGAATCATGATCAACCCTTGATAAAATGATGAATTATCCTTCAAAATGAGAATGTTGACAAAAAATATTGAGGTTTGACTATTTGTAGGTCACAGTTGACTTTTGCCCTAGCACAGTCGATTTTTGGGCCTCTTGGGCAATTGACTGACCAAACTTCCTCTGCAAGGCATGAAATTTGACATGGATGAACTTGAGAACATATTAGGACATTGGGGAGAATTTGAGGCCATTTGGATGTAAGGACCCTGATGCAACACAAAACCCTAATTTGAGGTTGACTGTCTTAGGAGATGATTTGACTGTCCAGCTCTTGAGCAATCTTGAGCCACTTGGAGATTATTCTTGACATGTCTTAAGAAATATGGGAGGGAAAATTTTGGGGTACAACACTAATCTCCTAAGATCTTTGACTTCTACTTCTATTGCTTCCTCTATCATCCAACTGGTACTTACCTGCAAAAGACAGAAGAAAAAGAAATCAGCGCAATTAACTGAAAAGAATTTTCAAGCAGATAAAAAGAAAAATCATCATTAAAGTTTGTCGGCTGGAATCAGAATGCTATGTTCATCATATTATTATTTTCCTCTCTGCAAATCACAAGAAGATCGCTCTTCTCGGTTCACAGTGAGAAAAATAAAAGATATAAAATGCAAGCATGTCAAACTAGATGCAAAAATATGGTTCAAATACAAAGGCACAAGGCTGCATACAAAGCAAACTATACTGCAAACTGAGTTTCAAATGCATTAACCAAACTGAATGTCAAACTGAGTTGAAAAACTGTCACAGCAAGTACACAATGCAGGAAGTAGGCAAAATGTCAAAGCAACAAAGTACACAATGCAGAAAATATGCAGCAAGTACACAATGCAGAGAAAAACCAATTCACAAGCCAAAGAGACTTGTCCTAGCTATCATCACTTTCCAGCACTAGACAAACTTTTCAGAATTTAAATATAATAAGCAATTAAAAATGATTATGGAGAGAGAGAAAGAGAGAACCTCAGTGAGAGTTTGCAGTTTTGGCAAAAGCAGGTTTTTCAAGACAGTAAAAGAAAACAAAAAAAGATATAAAGAGGCTACTGCATAACAGTCCAGGGGAGAGAAGATATAGAGCCCACAAAACAACTCAAACCTGCATAAACTGCAAGCTCAAACTTAAAAACCTGCATAACATCAAGCAAGCCAAAACTTGCAAACCTACATTATAAGTCTGCAAAACTACTCAAACCTGCATAACATCAAGCAAGCCAAAACTTGCAAACCTGTATTACAAGTCTGCAAAACTACTCAAACCTGCATTACAAAGCTACAGACCAACAAGCCTGCTTACCTTACTAAAACTCTCAAAACCAAAACTTACCCAACTTACAAAAACCTGTAAACAACCAAAACGCAAGCTACCTTACAAATTGCAAACCTGCTATCAAGGCACAAACTGCAAAAACTGCTGTAAAAAAAACAAAACTTCCCAACCTGTCAACAAACAAAACTCAAACCTGCAAATCCCAAATCCAAACAAGCTCAAGCCTGCATAGCAAACCTGCTAGCAAGCCTGCAAGTCAAACATTTCCAACCTGCAAGCCAAAACTTATTCAAAGCTCAACAAACCTGCAAAAACTACAAGTTACAGTTCCAAAGGCCAAGCTTAACAAACTCAAGCTCACCAAAACTATCACCAACAAGTTCAAGCCAACAAAAAAACAGTTTTAGAATGTTCTTCATCACTAACAACAAACAATGACAGTCTCAAAGACTATCAACATCATCAACAAGAGCATTTCAGAAACTCACTAACAACAAACAATAGCCAGTTTTCAATCTCATCATCATTATTCAAGCCTTCAAAAAGAAGAAGATTTTCAGAAAAAAAGAAAACAGTTTCAGAAGTATATCCTTCATCATTAACAAAAAAACAAAGAAGCAAGCAAGTTTTCAGAAGATCCATCATCATCAAACATCAAATAACCCACAAGGAGAAAGGAAAAGTTTTAGAAGTAAAACAAGCAAGTTTCATAAACGTGATCATCATCAACAATATCAACGAAGCAAGCAAGTTTTCAGATTCATCATCATCAAACCACATAAAGAACAACAAAAATACCAGGAACGCCATCATTTCCATCTTCCGCTCCAGCCACCAAGGAGGTGCCACCAAGCCCTCTCCCTCCCTCAATTTTCCTCTCCGTCTTCCTCAAGGTAATTTTTCCTCAAACCCTTACTGCATAAAACGTCATAGGTTAAAGAGATTAAAACTGAAAATCTAAACATGCAAACAAAATGAACAAAGCTGTAAAAAACGTGAAGGGGAAATATAACAACTCGCACCTTTCAAAACACCAAGCTTGGACCACTATGAGAGGATGAAAGAGTGAGAGGGGGTGATGCTCCGGTGGCTAAGGCATGAAAGAAGTGTCAGAATCAGCGCCTGAGAAAGATGAGAGAAAACGGAGAAGAGATGAGAGGAGGCGCCGCTGTGTACCAAAACTGCAAACCCTAACCAAATGACAAAACCCTAAAATTGTTACAACATTCCATTATGGGCCTTTGCCAAACAAATGCTTAGGCCCAACGTTTTGCTAAACATGCGTACCCCCCTTTTACTTACTCTGACTTGCCATTTGCTTTTTTTTCATTCATGGGCCAAAGCATATAAACCCAAAGGCCCATCATCTTTTTTAATTCCATTTTGTTGAACTAATACTTTTTTTAATCATTTTATTTTCATTTTTAATAATCTAATTCTTTTTATCTTTTGTTAAATAATAAAATATATTAAAATTTTGTATAAATTTTCTTAATATAGTTTTCCTTAATATTTGTCATATTTAATAAAAAAAATACATAAATAATCTTAAACATTGATTTAAATAAATTTTTCTTTCTTTAAAACTTTTTCTTTTAATTAATAAAAAACACAAAAATAATAATAAATCATACCTAAATCTTTATTAGGTTAAATTTTTATTTGTTTATTTGTGAATAAATACATACATCTCATATTTCTTTGATTTTCTTTATCTTACAATTTGTTATAATTTTTTACATTGAATTGCGACAGTTCAATTTGGTTGTAACACATACTCGGACATTATTATTCTTATGAGACTCATCCCCATTTGTAAATAATTGTACCCCCATCCCCGGATACTCATCTGTAATAACTTAGACTTTAAATTCCCGCAATTTATTGCTTTCAATATACTGTATAGTAATTAGGGTTTGTATGCGAAGATTCAAAATCAATCGCTAGATGACCTAATACAAGATAAATGCATGAAAATCAATACACAATTCACACTTGCACCTCTAGGGTAACCTCGCTTGTTGCCTCGGAAAATGCAATCATGTCCCTCGAGTATGAGACGCTCTAGCAAATGCCCCTTCGATAAACAAAGATCGTAGTCCCTCGATGACCTTCGATGTTGCCTTCGATAAAACAATCTCGTCAATTACAAAATTGCTAGAGCGTCTCACAAGTTGCCTTCAATGATTGTATACGATGACCCGCGCCTGTCCCGTTTAACATCCTAACACAAGGTTGTTCATCAAATACAATGGTGAAACAACACTGTTAAAAAGGTTTAAAAACATAAGAAAGATCTTTGGGTAAAATAGGGTAGACAACTCTTAGTTACTTGATCAAAATCTTGCAAAACATCCTTGCCATTTTCAAACACACTTCACAACACAACTTCAAAACAATTTCAAAAAACAACTTCAAAACAATTTCAAAACAACTTCCAAAACATTGAAATATCTTTTCAAAAAGACACACACCTTTGTATATATTAAAACAAGAATCATTACAAAGGTTGCCTAGACAAGGCATCTTTTTTCAAAGCATTTTCAAAAAACTACACACACAAAGCACCATTTCAAACAATTGAAAAGCAAAGGCAAGTGATCTAAAACAAGTAACTAAGAGCCCATGGAAAACCATGGATGAAAAGAGTGCTAACACCTTCCCTTTTCATAATCTACCCCCCGAACCCAAGAAAACATCTCAAAGGTCTTTCCTGTGCTTTTTGATCTTTCCTTTGGATAAAATAAAAAGTCTGTGGCGACTCTTGCTAAACCGAACAAGTGCGAAAACAAACGTGAAACCTCAAGTCAGTTCTCTCACTGTATCACAGAACTGGCGACTCTGCTGGGGATCTTTCTAAAAGTGGGGTTACCTTAGGGTTTATATCACCTTTGCATGCTTACCTTGATTGCTTTGATTGCTTTACCTTTTTGGTTCCTTGCTTGGGTTTGTTTTAAATCCTACACCCGGATTTGGGGACACCTTTTAGGTAAGTAGCAATAAACTGTGAGGGAACTGTGTGGGGTATACCGACATGGTTGAAGCAGTAACTACGTTAGTGTGACATATTTGTGGGTACCGGTAGCCTTTGAGTCAATCAAAGAGAATACGGGGCCGCTGAGTGATGTCATGAAGCACTAACGAACTCTTAGAACCTTACTTGACCATATTGGCCTTATTAGGGGTAGTGAGATGACCGGCTTTGGTGCAGTCCGAAGTTGGTAGATACTCGATACTACACTCATTGAGGATTGTTTTTTTGGAATATTTTGGTCGCCAGTTAAGTGGCTAACCAAAACAATAAACACAGAAAATAATCCAGTGATATTGAGCTCCTTAGAACTCGGTTTCTATTCTAGGACAGGTTGAGCCAACTAACTTCAAGAGGGTACTTACCTATAAACCCCATACAAGCCTAAACCTAAGGACTTGTTTGCTTTGTGTGAATATGATTACCTGTATATACACTTGCTTACTTTTGCATACCTGTACATAACATCATAACATCATACCATAGCATTTTCAATGACCATTTCAAGGATCTCGAGGGTCTTTAATGCAGGGTCACGTTGAACCAGACGTCTACCAAAGGGCAAGAGATTTCATTTTCCTCTAAACAAACGTCGTCAAAGATCAAGTGCAACAACTTGAATCGAGGGCTATGACCCACTTGACATGGTGAGCTTGATTCTCGTGGAAAGACATCCACCAATACAAAAGTTCTCCAATCAAAGATGTTGATCGAAGTTCAATCTCTAACATTTTCTTGTGTTTATCCTGAGAGATTCTTGAAAACATGCATCCACATATCATGCATTGTATCATGACAGGTTTTCCCTTTCAGGTTTCCTTATTCTCCTACTGTTTATTTCAGTAGAGATGGCTCTAGAGAGGACTGTCAAAGATATCCAGGATCAAAACGCTCAACTTCAAGAAATGTTCTTGAACCTGTCCCAAGGGCAAGAAGAAGTGAAAGCTCTCCTCACAAGGGGCATGGTCATAGGAAACCCAGGAGGCGTCAGGAATGATCAATTGGAAGAGCTACAGATTGAGCTGGAAACGATGAAGATCCAGATGATGGGACAACTGGTGGGCCAAATGGCTCTCATTCAAGACCTGGCTCAAAGACAAGAAGAGCTCAGGGTTCTCGTCAACAAACTTCTTCAAGATAACCAAGTGGGGCAAACAACTAGGGTTGAAGATCAAGTCATCGTTAAACCTCCTTTGAGACAATAAGACAAGGGAAAAGCTCCTCAACTTGCTTCAGGGTCACAAGCCCAGCAACAACCTCGCCAGCGTCAACGGGGTAATAGGCGTAAGCAAAATGCGTCCGGAAGACATTTCACTGAGACTGATATACCATCACCTCTAATACGGGAACGCTTGTTGGAGGTCAATCTGAATGCTTTAAAGGATCCTCTTCGGAATCCCAACACCTCTGCTCCTGGCTATCACCCTGACGCATTTTGTATATACCATTCCTATAGTCCTGGACATGACACCGACGACTGTTGGGCTTTGAAAAACAAAATCCAAGATTTGATTGACAATGGAGTGCTGAAATTCATGCCGGATGGGGAGATGGAAATTTTCCGCTGAGGGTTCTCCACCCGAAATGACAAAGTTCAAACTGAGAAACTTTTATTTCATTTGAATTTTCAAGTTGTAATTTCTTTTGCTATTCAAACAATTATCTGTTGATGTCAAACTCTGTTTCATTAATGCATTGCATATGTTTATCTTGAATTCATCCATTCGTTTTCACTATTCTTGAATTATGCTTCCTACTTTCTTTATGATATTTAACTCTTGATAAAAGTTACAAGCCTTTAGAAGGAGGATGACGAAACAATACCATAATCTCATACAGTATGCTTTTGGACAGACCTTGCTGACGATGTACAGGCGTTTCTTTCAAATCCTAAACACTGGAGTTATAAGGAAGATAATCCCTAGTCAACCCCTTCGAGCCAAAGAAGTAGAAGTTTTCTGTTTTAAACACAAATTGAAACCTTTGATTAAACCTGGGGCAGGGTAGTCTCTCAGTTAATTCAAAAGATGCGCATTGAAGTCGCAAACTCTCAGTTCATAATACAACGAATGACATAAAAAACATTCCCTCGGGAACCAAAAGACAATGATGGTTCCTTATCTCATAAGCAGTCATTATCTCTCAAAAGAGAAGAGCCCACTGAGCCAAAACCTACGAAGGAGGCTTAAGAAAGTTGGGGCATCCCGCTGATTGTAATCTCGAAAACAAGAACAGTCGGGCAAAAGTTAGGGATAATAAATCAAAAGAATAAGGTCGTTACAAATCCTCAACAACATGAAAAATGTTGCAAAAAAATGACGACTACCTTCCAACAAAATCCAACTTGTGTGAACCATCACCAAAACGTCGTTCCAAACTCGAAAGCAGTAACATCTTCCCGATTACTCGGTAAATGAATACTACAGTCAAAGGGGCTTCCACTGAGTGGGAAATTTCATGCCTCCTTCTTCGGGATTACTCTCTCAAAGTTAACATGACTATACCGCTCGTCCTATTCTTTAGTGTAACTTAATCCGAATATAGGACTTGTCCTTTGTAAGTATCATCAACACCCAAATAACCATAATATATAACATATAATCAAACAAACAAATAATAAAAATAAATACGACAAATTAGACTTAACCCACTTAGGGATGGACCAGCAAGAGGTTAATCTTTCCCCAGCAGATTCGCCAATTATGTAGCGATAAAAAATGTAGTGGTGTAAATTGGAGATTGAGCTATTAATTAACTCGACTCGTAAAAGCAAGAGTCGCCACCACACTTTATTATTTCCAAGGGAAAAGAGAGAAATAAAACCCTTAAATATGCAATGTAAAGTAATACTTAAAAGTAATGAAAATACAATGAATTTTTTTGAAAGAGATCTAGAGTTTGGGCGTTGGTTATACAATGGGAAGGTGCTAGCACCCAATGCATCTGCGGTACTCCGTGTAGCGGTAGAAATATTTAAGACTAAGCCATTGAATTGACTAAACTTATACAGGTCAAAAAAAATCACCACTGTGCTTTATTATTTCCAAAGGAATGGGAAAATAGCGAGTAACCCAAAAAGAAGGGGAAAGATTAAAGGTAAGGGGGTTGGTTATACAAAGGGAAGGTATTAGTACCCTAAA
The DNA here is from genome assembly GCA_948472305.1 of Vicia faba. Lineage (NCBI taxonomy): Eukaryota > Viridiplantae > Streptophyta > Magnoliopsida > Fabales > Fabaceae > Vicia > Vicia faba. The sequence goes on from OX451736.1 coordinate 1,618,370,435, forward strand.
CATCTACGGTACTCCACAGGAACCTCTTTTAAAAAATCTGTATATTTTGGCTATAAAATGTTGTATAAAAATAGATGGTGGAGGTGAGAAAAGAAGTATTTTTTTTATGATTTTTGCACCCGCCGTAGTTGTGAACCTTTAGTGCCTATGTACCACCTTTCGTGCAATAGTGGATCAAGGGACACGTAGTTCCTTTTTAAAAAATTTAAAACACAAGTGTGTTGATTGATTTTATGAGATAAGACATCATCGTCATTGTCCGTGTGGAAAACACACTTACTACCTACAATCATGAGAAAGGAGAGTTTAGATCATCTCAAACTAGAGGATATAACTTGGATTTTAAAATCAACAATGCCTCACTCAACACCCAAGTGGAAAATATATCTCTTCACTACATATTGTAGAAGTATAGTTGTTTGCATCACTACAAAGATTGACAAGAGTCTTATCTTTTGATAAAAGTTTTAAAATATAAAGCCAAAGTTGTAAAATAGTTTGAAATGAGATTGGTTGACTTTTAGTCTTCTCACAAAAATGTCAAGGTATTATTAAGTTGATTGAAGTTTATTGATGAAAAGGTTTTGAAAATGCATGGACCTAGGTCCAAGTTTATTATGAAAGTGGTTCAAGTTTCAAAACAAGAAGATTTTTTAAAAGGAGGAAGAAGATTTTTTGAAATTAAAGAAGATGGGAGGAGAAGAAGAGACTATCCTAAAGCATAAGGTAAAAAGCTAAGGATAAGAACCATCTAACCAACAAGAAGCCAATACTTGACATTATGAGTCAAGATAGAATTCACATTCCTTGGATTGAAACCAAACAAGCAAAGATACTATACCTCTTGAGAGAACCAAACTTCAAGTGTATTAAGTCTTCACAAAAGTTGGGCAGAGTAACGATTGTATACGGGTGAATTCCAGATTACAAGCAAAGAATGTAATCACAATAATCTGCACACAAAATAAACAAGCAACCCAATGTCTGGAAGTAAACCTCAAGAACTCCAGACAAAATATTAATTAAGGTCACAAGGTCTCCAACATAGGCCAAGGTTTCTAACCCTAAGTCCAAGAAGTCCAATACTCCATCATGCCAAGGATAGTAACCAAATAGTCCAAGTATCATTAAAGCATTTTATGGTTCATGTTGATTATTAGGTGTCTTAAAAGAGAAAAGAAAAGTTCAAGTGAGCAAAATAAAAATAACAAGAATATAAATGCTCAAGTGACCAAAATGAAAATGGCATGAAATGTAATGCTTAAAGTAAATGGTACATAAAGCATAAAAATAAAAGCATAAAGTAAAAACAATTTAATAATTAGTGGTTAGCTGGATGACCATCTTGAAACTTGTATTTGGAACCCATTAGAGGATTGGTAGAACCAAAGCCCCCACACAACAAGTTGCATTTGCTTTTTGTCAAGTATATCATCCATTTGGAATCCTCAAAAGTACCATTTAATGATCAATGATGTTTAAGTGATCCGTGTTGACCAAAAGTGTTGTAGATCCATTAGAGGATTGGTAGAACCAAAGCCTCCACACAATGAATCTCAAGGTTATTGGATCAAAGAGATCAAATTAACATACTTGGGCTTGCAAACATAATTTTGGTCCACGAATGATCATTTATTCGAATCGGGGCAAAATTTAGCGATATGTTAAGCAATCGTAAGTGGACTTATATAGAAGTCGCACCTATTTTGAGGCCGGTCAATAGCAATCTATGCACCATTTATTTTGAGACATGATATAGAGATCATGCTCCAATAACACTTAGTGCAATAAGAAAGGGACAAGATGAAGAGGGGTGAGAAAGAATATAAACCACATTTGAATTAAAATTTAATCAAACTATTATTAAAATCATTCATCCATTTTTGTGGAGTTAGACTTAACACCATGGATCCAATGATGTTAATAAAGTTCATGATCAAAAATTCAACCCAAGATGAGCCAGAAAATAATCACAAAATAATATTGCATTTAATATATACATTAAAAAAGGTTTTTTAAAATATTTTAAAATAGAAATAAGAGAGAAAAATATTAACTATGTTCAAATTAATCAAGAAATATTAAGTAAGACCATAGAAAAATCAGAAATGAACTCATATATTTTTATAAAATTTTTGGTAATTTTTTTAAGTCAGAAACTATTTTTAAAATTAAAAGAAATGAGTAAAATAACCCAAAAATGATAAAAAAATACCAAAGTCAGAAATAAAAAATAAATGAGATCACCAATATTTGTCACAATATCATTGGATCATTCCATATTTTTTTTTCAGAATTTAAAAATGCATAAAAGTATTTTTAAACATTTAAAACAATTCAAATAAAATGAAAATTTATAAAAAAATATCAAAACACAAAATAAAATTGTAAAAAAATAAAAATCAGAAAGAGAAAAATCAAAAATATTTTTCATAATTTTTTCAGATTTTTTGGACTAAAAATGAATTTTCTATGATTTTTGAAGTTTAAAGCAATTAAATATAAAAATTAGAAATAAAAAATAAATTAAAAAATATGTGAACCATTGGATGAGAGTCAAAACGTGTTAGTAATCAAATCCAAGGGATCTAACGCGTTGTGCATATCATGGTCATTACTGAATAAAGCATAGAATCAAATATAAATCAGAAATTCAAAAAATACAAATGGCACGCTATCATTGGTTGGAAGATGACACGTCGGTCATCTTCAACCTCCAGCCAGTCCCAAAACCAGGTTGCTCAATCTGTAAAATTAGAGCATGAGACCTATGCCATTCTCTTCGTCTCTTAAAGACAAAGACAACCACACCTTTGCGACAACTTTATATAAACTGTAGCTCAAGCAATTTGGAAGAAAAGTTTTGAAAAGGGATTTGAAATTTCATGGTCAAAACGTGTTTCCAGATAAAAGCAAGTGTTGCGACTAAAACCAGGGCAATGAGAGCTTCATAATGATATCAAAGTTTGGAAGAATTAATGGAGAAATCTACCTATTGAAGTTGAGTTGCAGAGCTCTGAAACTGAACTTCTATGGATCAATATAGGTCACAATTCTTGAAGGTAATTGTATGGTTAGCTTCAGGGAAGATCAAGGAAGGTGAATTGATAGGAAAATTGGATTGAAAAAGGCTTGAACACTGATTTTGAAGTTGCAAAAAAATGAGTTATATAGCAAGTTTGGCAGGGTGTTTTTGGTTGTTCAAGCTTGAAGAAATGAACGAGGGATGACCCTCTATTTATAGGGAATCAAATGGAATGTTCAAGCGTGTGAAATGATGAAGTTTGGAAGGAAATCGTGTGAAGTTGCAAACAAGAAAAGTGTGACTTCTACTTTGATCAAAATTCTTCAAAAACGCGCATTTTTCTATGCTAATCACTTCTGGAAGTTCACTAAACATGTTTAGAAGCAAAAACATGCAGAAACAATGTCTTTAGAAGCTAAATCAAGGATTTCAAATTCTGACTTTTGAAGAAACTTCAGTTTCAAGTTACCAAGTTCAAATCAATGGCATTCTCAGCTCAAGGGGTCTTAGGGCATGATTCTTGATGCTTTAGAAAGATGAGGTTACAAGCTTTGTATGATGCGGTGGGAGAACAGACTTAAAGTTTTGCGTTTGTGTTCGCAAATGTTGCGGTTTAGCAAGAGTCGCCACCGAATTTTATTTTATCCAAAAGGAAAGGTAAAAAAGCACAGGAAAGACCTTTGAGATTGTTTTTGGGTTCGGGGGTAGATTATGAAAAGGGAAGGTGTTAGCACCCTTTTCATCCATGGTTTTCCATGGGCTCTTAGTTACTTGTTTTAGATCACTTGCTTTTGCTTTTCAATTGTTTGAAATGGTGCTTTGTGTGGTTTTGAAATTATTTTGAAAATAGGCCTTTGTTTAGGCAACCTTTGTAATTATTCTTGTTTGAATGTATACAAAGGTGTTTGTCTTTTGAAAAATGTTTCAATGTTTGAAAATTTGTTTGGAAAATGTTTTGAAATTGTTGTGTGATGTTTGAAAATAGCAAGGATGGTTTGCAAGTTTGATCAAGTAACTAGGAGTTGTCTACCCTACTCAAAGATCTTTCCTACACATTTTTTAACCCTTTGACATTGTTGTTTTACCATTGTATTTGGTAAACAACCCTATCTTTGGATGTTAAACGGGACGGGCGTGGGTCATTGTATGACCATGATAACAATATTGCCAAGTATCTTAGCAAGTTTTGAGGGACTAGATCATTTTTGTATAGGCAACCAAGATAGCGTCATCGAGGGACTATGATATTTTTATTTTGTTTTTGTTTTTCCAAGATACCTAGCATGCATACCATGGCCATTTTAAGGCAACAAAGTGGATGAAACCGTAGGGGTGCTTGTGTGCATTGTGTTGTCATTTTTCATGCATTTTTGTCTTGTGTTTAGTCATGCTATTTTTTTGATTTTTGGTTCTTTGTATACAAATCCTAATCTTACTATCATGGTATTTGAAAGCGATAAAATGTGTAAAAGTAAATCTAAGACTATTACAACATTATTATGGGAGAGGGGGTACAAGTTTGAATAGGGGGATATTTGCACAAAATAAAATCCTAAAACTATTATTACAACCAAATTGAAATATTGCATAAATAAATAAATAGACAAATATTTAAATGTACAAATAAATATAAATATGCAAAAAAATGTTTTTTTTGTATTTTATTTTATGTATGTAAAATAAACTATTTATGTCTCAAAATAAGAAAAATATTAATGATTATTTTTGAAGGGTGGAAACCCTAGTTTTTGGTTTTAAAAGAAAATATATTATATTATTTATTTATTCATTTATGTACAAAGAAAATAAATAAAAATATATATAAATATGTTAAAAAAAATAATATTTGTGAGAAAATAATATTTTAAGTATAAAAAATAAAAATGTATAATATTTTTATATTATTTATAAGTTTATTTAAGAAAATAAAAGTATTTAACCTAATAAACTATTTTTTTGTCATAAAAAAATAATAAAATAAAAATGTAAAAATTAAGAAAATATTTTTGGTGATTTTTAATATTTAGAAAAAAAATAAAGTCAGAAAATAAAAAGGGAAATAAAAAATATGCAAAAATTAAGAAATGGGCCAAGGGGGTGCAAAAAGCGGGATGGGTGTGTGTCAAAAGCAGAAGCAAGCCAGGCCCAGCCCAACTCACTTCGTCCCTGTCCTTGGAACAAAAACGCGCGCCTTGTTCTTCAGATTTGTATCTCCTGCATACGTGCTTAAAAACAAAAACTTGCAACATGAAAGTTATAGCTCATCATCACACGATTCTAAACATATAAAAAACTTGATCTAACTCTAAGAAATTAGGGAGAATTTTATCACCCCCAATTTCTGACCTAAAAAATTCAGCAACATCAACATCCAAATTCTCCTAGCTCAGCTAACATAAATGAATTCTATGCATATGTAAAGCTCAAGGACATTGAGGACTACATTTTTGCTTCACAAACCTAAGCCTAATGATGCCTAAATAAGGAGATAGAAAGTTGGAAAATACCTATTTCAGTCAAGTTTGAGTATGGCAATGTAGGAGTTGTGAGTGAGGCCTGAAGGACTTTTGAGCTTGCTTGATGTTCCCTTGACCTTTCCTAATGCTTAGCTTGCTTTGAAATGGCTTGAATCTCCCTATAGAACTCAACCTGCAAACTCAGAATTTGAAAATGGTGAAGCTTGAAAATGAAGTTACAGTTGCTGGACAGGGACTTGGGTATCTTGGATGGGATGTATGCAATGTGTCTGAAGTGGTTTGGGACAAAACGCACGAGTGGAATTTGATTTGGAAATGGTTCTGCAGGGCTTGCCCTGTTTTGGGAAGAAATTGAGTTTTTGGTGTATAAGGGTGTTTGAGAGCTTATGGAATCGTGTTTCAGGCTTGGTGTGATATGCTGAAGTTGTTTGAAATATGCACAAGACTTGGTTTTAACAGATGCAAGAGATATCCTGACTTTTGCACAATTGCTTGTTTTTTGAAGAAAAGGTGGGAAGTGACAAAGGCTAAGCCTGTACAGGCTAGCTCCAGGCCTGCACATAGTTGGTACCAATTTCCTGATATTCATGGACTTTGTTTGCATGAAGAAATCAGGTCCATGGCTCAAGACAAACAAAATTGCATAAAGTGACCTTTATCAAAGTGGCAATGTTAACTTTTTGCCATTTTTGGATTAAAACTTTGTACAAAGCTTCCAAGACAAAAACAATGCCATTAACCATTGTATTTGTATTCAATTTTTGAGTGTAGAAGAGATTAGAACTGCAAACCAAGTACAAGCATGCTTTGGACAAAATTGCAAGTTGTATCAATGTGCAAAATGCCTTGGACAAAAGTGATAATTAGCCATTTTCAATCCTTCGATTCTCCCTAACCACAAATGATCTTGGAGAGTTCTTGGACATTTTGGAAAGCTTGTAACATGTTATACAATCCATCTTTGAAATTAATTTTGAGATTCCACTTGGAACTATGTGAAAAATTACCATGAAGATAGGTCAAAATCCTGCCTAAACTAGGGCAAAATTTCACTAAGTTAGAAAGTTTCATGGACCCTTGTTCACAAAATCATAGCTTGAGATCCAAGCATCTTTTGGGAAAACTTTGTGAATCAAAGTTGTAGATTTTGTGGAGGACTACAACTTTCATGTTGTAAGTTTTCGTTGAATCCAATAGCATCATGGTGAAAAAGTTGGGAAAACATGGGGGAAAATAAGAAATTTTCATAACTTAGAAAATTTCTAAGTTATGAAAAATTTCCATTTTAAACCCTAATTTCCAAAATTAGGTTTCTTGGTGAACAAGTTTCATGTTTTGACACATCATGATGAAAAATGACCCTTGGCACTTGATTTTGACCAAAAAGTCAAAGTTTGGCTTTTCAGTGTACATTTGATTTTTGATCAGTTGATTGGAAAATTCATCTGTCAATCCTATGCATTTGAGATCTTTTGAACCTTGCGATTAGGTAAAGATGATTCCATTGAGTCCTTTAAACCATGCTTGAACCCAATTTGGCATTGGCTAGGTGAAAAATCAGAAATTGCCCTTTTATAGTCAAAACCCTAAAAATGACCATTTTGCCCTTTTGATGATCTGATCAAATTTCTTGAGGATTTGTGGTCCAAACTTGATCAAATGGTTCATATGAGTCTATAATGTTGATGTGGATAAAAAATTATGAGGTTTGACTGTAAATTGGCCACAGTTGACTTTTTCCCCAATACAGCTGATTTTTAGGCCAACTGTCCAACTGACTGGGCAAAAATTTGATTCAAGGCTTGAAACTTGGTATGAGAAATCTTAGAAGTTCAAAATGAAGTATGAAAGTCACATGAGGCATTAGAAGTTCAAAAATCCCTGTGCAAGCTCAAACCCTAATTTTAGGTCAATAGTGCAAGGAAATGTCTTGAGCAGAGCAAAACCTAATCTGGTCTTGAATCCAAGCAGTCTTGTGAGGAAAATCTTGATGAAATGAGAGGGAAATTTTGTGTACAACAGCTGCCCCTGTTCAATCTTCTTGAACCTGAAGAGTTAGATTGGCAAATTTTGCCGTTCGTGACTCAAAGGTAAAAGATGATTGGACACTAGAGTGCCCGTAAATTTGCACTCATCAAAATGTGGTTGAGGAAATGAGCTTAAAGATGCCATTTGGAGATGTGATAGGATCTTGTTGGAGATGGGCTTAAAGACTCCATCCAAGGATATTTGTTGAATTGAATGTTGTAAGTCAGAAGAATTAGCATCAGAATGATATCCATGTCTGGAACGCATCTGAACTGTATCTGGGGACTGAATCTATATGAGCAAGGGTATAGCTGCCATGTCTGGAGCGTATCCGAGCTGTAACCAGAGTTGAATCTATACGAGCAAGGGTATAGCTGCCATGTCTGGAGCGTATCCGAGCTGTAACCGAAGTTGAATCTATACGAGTAAGGGTATAGCTGCCGTGTCTGGAGCGTATCGGAGTTGTAACCAGAGTGGAATCTATACGAGCAAGGGTATAGCTGCCGTGTCTGGAGCATATCTGAGTTGTAACCGGAGTGGAATCTATATGAGCAAGGGTATAGCTGCCGTGTCTGGAGCGTATCCAAGCTGTAACTGGAGTGGAATCTATACGAGCAAGGGTATAGCTGCCGTGTCTGGAGCGTATCTGAGCTGTAACTGTATTTGAATCTAAATGAATAGGCGACAGAAGGGCATCAGTGTCTGGAGAAACTCTAGGCTAGGGAAAAAGTCAGAATAAGTGACAACATGGCAACCGTGTCTGGAGCGTATCTGGACTGTATCTGAATCTTGTATTTGAATAAGAGATAAAATAGCATCCGTGTCTGGAGCATCTCTAAGCTGTTTTCTGAAAGGAAATCTGAATAAGCAATAGAATAACATCCGTGTCTAGAGCATCTCTAAGCTGTTTTCTGAAAGGAAATCTGAATAAGCAATAGAATAGCATCCGTGTCTGGAGCATCTCTAAGCTGTTTTCTGAAAGGAAATCTGAATAAGCAATAGAATAACATCCGTGTCTGGAGCATCTCTAAGCTGTTTTCTGAAAGGAAATCTGAATAAGCAATAGAATAGCATCCGTGTCTAGAGCATCTCTAAGCTGTTTTCTGAAAGGAAATCTGAATAAGCAATAGAATAGAATCCGTGTCTGGAGCATCTCTAAGCTGTTTTCTGAAAGGAAATCTGAATAAGCAATAGAATAGCATCTGTGTCTGGAGCATCTCTAAGCTATTTTCTGAAAGGAAATCTCAATAAGCAATAGAATAGCATCCGTGTTTGGAGCATCTCTAAGTTGTTTTCTGAAAGGAAATCTGAATAAGCAATAGAATAGCATCCGTGTCTGGAGCATCTCTAAGTTGTTTTCTGAAAGGAAATCTGAATAAGCAATAGAATAACATCTGTGTATGAAGCATCTCTAAGCTGTTTTCTGAGCTTATATTGGTAGCTTGTTAATCTTATCCTGAAAAGGGTAAAATGTTAGATGAAACACAAAGTTATGTTGCATGAAATGTATGATGCAATATATGTGTGTTGTACCCCAAAATTTGCCCTCACAATTCTCAAGGCCTTTCTCACAAGGATTCTCAAGGTTCAAGCTTACACAAGTACTTTGGAATTTTCCAGTACCAAAATTAAAAGGAAACTGTCAAAAAAGGAGAAAACAGATAAAAATATTATTTTGACAAAAATTGGAGAAATACAAGTGTTCTTTGTTTCAGCTCTTTCAATTGGCCTTTTGGCCTCTTTCGACACAAGCTTGGCTTGCATACTTCGATTGGCCTTTTGACCTCATTCGACACAAGCTTGGCTTGCATCCTTCGATTGGCCTTTTGACCTCTTTCGACACAAGCTTGGCTTGCATCCTTCGATTGGCCTTTTGGCCTCTTTCGACACAAGCTTGGCTTGCATCCTTCGATTGGCCTTTTGGCCTCTTTCGACACAAGCTTGTCTTGCATCCTTCGACTGGGCATAGGCCTCTGACACAGTTTGGTTTGGATTCACAAGTAAAAGAGCCTCTTGTAATCTATTTCATTTCCAAGGCAAAAGGTTCTCTTTTAACATCCTTCGATTTGCACCTCTTGCTCCCTATTTGTCTCTTTCGAATATGAACATTTTGTCTTTCGTTTGACCACATGTACCCCCTGGCGTGCAAGCTTTCGATTAGACATGAGCCACCTTAAGACACATTTGGCCCCTTCAAACGATGCACATGAAGAAGTGAAAAACACAAGAAGGGGGGGTTGAATTGTAAAACTGAAAATCAATGCAATGAACAAGATATTTTTATCCTGGTTCGTTTGATCTCAAACTACTCCAGTCCACCCGTCAAGGTGATTTCGCCTCTCTCCAACGAGGTCTTAATCCACTATATTCAACTGAATATTACAAACTGCTTTAACAACTGCTAAATCCTTCTTGATGCAAACCACAACCTGGTTTGTCAAGGAAACACTTTCTTACAAATAAGAGAAATAGGGTGTGTGAATGTTTTCTACAAAACTGTATCACAACTGTGATGTTACACAACTTAAGCTTATGAAACTAGATTGCTAAAATACTGAGTAAGGAAATATGAAGCGTTTAGCAAACTGAAAGAAGGAAGATGATGATTAGCTTTTATGCGTGTAATGTGATGTAGAGCATTAGCCAATTCAATCTTCATTATCTTGTTTATATAGCATTGAGATTGTTGAACGTTGGAGCAATAATCTTGATTCAATGCCAATAACAAACTTTCCTTATTGAGCAGATCTTGTCTGGAATGATGCCGTTGGTAATAATACGCTTTCAATGCACAATACCGTTGCTAATTAAAGCGTGTTCTGGCTTGGCTTCATTCTGACTCTGCTTAAGTGCTGATGAACTGTTGTTGTCTTTATCAGAGTGTTGAGCGCAGTTCTGTTCATCAAGCTTCAGCATACGCGTGAATTATTCTTCTGAATCTGGTATTCTGATATAGCATCTTCTGATGCTTACGTTGATGACCAATATTCTGATGCTGATTAGGTGTGCTCTTGCTGATACCTATCAGAGTTTCTGCAAAATAGAACGTAATATTTTAGGTAGCAAATAGTTCTTATATGAATCACATAATTAATATATCCTTTCATTTTGTTATCATCAAAACTTAAACATAGGGTAGTAGATTCAAACTTTGTTCTAACAATCTCCCCCTTTTTGATGATGACAAAAACTAGATATTTTTAATTGAAATAACGTGAAAAGTATCAGAGATAACTAAATGATGAGATGTATCAGAGTAAGAAGTTATCAAAGATAAGGGATAAAGAGATATCAGAGTTGAGAAATACTCCCCCTGAATTTATTACTTCCCTTTTTACTTCCAAGAGTTCTTCAGGATCAGATCTTTATTGTCTTTCTTTGATCATCAGAATATCAGAGCTTTGACTATCAGAAGCTTTAGATCAGAATATCAGAGCAGAGCTTCATATCAGAATATCAGATCTTTATCAGATCTTTGCTTTGGATCAGAGTATCAGAGCTTTAGTCTTCAGTGAGTTAGGAAGCATTCTTGTACCTGTAGACTTAAGCAAAAACAGAAAACATATTCAAGTATATCAGAGTTAGAATGTTTGAGATTTTCTGTCGTAGTAATCCGTTATTATTGAAAATATCATTCTTGTTCTCCCCCTTTTTGTCAGCAATCAAAAAGTGTAAGTGATGTGCTAAAACATTTAGATCAGAAAAACTTGTCATATTAAAGAGTTCAGAACCAAACAAAACAGTACAGAAGATATGCAAAGAAAACATGAAAATGGCATGAATGAAAATCTAAGGTTGGGGAGGAAGGCGTGTGAACAGGTTCTCCAGCATGGCTTTGATCTGATCAGCAGTCTCATTCTGCTTATGCACCATGCTAACTACTGTGTCTATCTTGCTATCCTGCACATCCATCCTTTCTTTCATCTTCTGGTCATTTTCATCCATCCTTTGCTGCAGACACATGTCATTCAGCTTCAGCTCTTCCAGAGTTAGCCTGTCCAAGGCAGCTTGAGAAACATCAGAAGCAGGGAGCTTCTGAGAGCTTTCTGCAATATCTTCAGCTTGGCTGGCTTCAGCTTGAATGGTCTGGTCTTCTTCTGGCTGCACCTTTGAAGCTGGACGCTTCTCAGACCATGGCTCACTATCCAGAAGGAGCACGTCTTCTTTCAGCAGCTGACTTCCAACTTCATTCAGAAGCTTGCTGAAATTCTGCTGGGCTTGCTCATAGTTGATGTCTTGCAGTTGCATGAATTCAGAACTCCTTGACTAACATTGAGAATGTTGGTCCAACCAATCTGTCAAAATACCTTTCCCATTTCTGTGCCCTAACTTCTTCTGTTAAATCAAAACCGTTTTCCTTCAGACTGCCAAAATCAATAATCAGTTCAGATAACACTTCAAGATTCTTCACAGGAGTGAGGAGTGTTCTGAATGGAACTTGATACTGTTCAGATGATGCTTTCTTCTGAGAACCTGCAGAAGCACTGCTGGAGGTGGCCATGTTCACACTTAAGGATTTTGAGAAAAACTGAGAAAATGGGTTTGAGAGAGATGAACACAGAAAAATGCAGAGAATACTTGAGAAATAATGAGAAATTGTAAAAGATTAAAGTGAGAGGTTAACATGTTTAAATAGGCTTCAGAATATTTTGAAATTGTAAACGTTTTCAAGAAAGAGAAATAAAATCATGATTACGTTTTAAAAATATGATTACTTTCATTTAATGCTTGCTGATTTTGGGGGATTTGAGAAAGATACTTAAAACGGTTACCAGACATGTGTCTCAATGCACCCAGTCAGCGTTTTGCCTTCTCAGAAGCGTGCACGCGTTCTGCTTCAGAGATTTGCTGATGATTGGATGACACTTGTTTGATTTGGGAATCAGCACGTCTATCCTTGAGCTTAAACTCTCAGATCTTTAAGACTAGCATCTGATACAATTTGCATGTTCTATCTTTCTGAAAAGAGATTGATCAGAAGTTCACAGTAAAACAAATACATTCTGAAGATAAATATATGGAATTAAAACATTTTCATTCTGGGCAGATTTTCATGCTGAGATGTTTCAGAATGAAATTGAACCTATCTTCAGAAAGGGGTTTAGTGAAGATATCAGCCCATTGATGGTCTGTATCTATAAATTTTAAATTCAAAATTCCCTTCTGAATATAGTCCCTAATGAAATGATGTTTTATTTCTATATGCTTAGCTCTAGAATGTAAAATAGGATTCTTACTTAAGCAAATAGAAGAAGTATTGTCACAGAGTATAGGGATGTTACTCTCAAAAATCTGGAAGTCTTCAAGCTGACTTTTCATCCAGAGCATTTGTGTGCTACATCCTGCTGCTGCTATATACTCAGCTTCTGCTGTTGATAGCGCAATTGTTGATTGCCTTTTGCTGGACCAAGAGATCAGATTTTCTCCCAGAAACTGGCAGCTTCCAGAAGTACTTTTACGCTCCACTCTGTCTCCAGCAAAGTCAGCATCGCAGTAGCCTACTAAACTGTAATCACTAGATTTTCTATAAAACAAACCCAGATTAGTAGTACCTTTCAGATACTTGAAAATTCGCTTAACAGCTGTTAAGTGAGATTCTCTAGTATCTGATTAGAATCTAGCACAAATACATACACTGAATAATATATCAGGTCTTGAAGCTGTCAGATAAAGGAGAGAACCAATCATACCTCTGTAGACTTTCTGTTCTACCTTTTTGCTTACCTCTTCTCTTTCCAGAATGCACGTGGGATGCATTGGAATCTTTGATGGCTTACATTCTGAGAGGTCAAATTTCTTCAGAAGATCTATGATGTATTTGCTCTGATGAATGTAAGTTCCCTCTGGAGTTTGATTTATCTGAATTCCTAGAAAGAATTTCAGTTTCCCCATGAGGCTCATCTCAAATTCTGCCTGCATACACTTAGCAAATTTTCTTCCAAGAGAAGGATTAGTAGAACCAAAAATAATATCATCAACATAAATTTGACAGACTAAGATGTCATTCTTAACTGATTTACAGAATAAAGTAGTGTCCACCTTCCCTCTGGTGAATTCATTTTCTAACAGAAAGTTACTTAGTCTTTCATACCAAGATCTGGGAGCTTGCTTCAGACCATATAGTGACTTCTTTAGTTTGAAAACATGTTTTGGATGTTTTGTATTTTCAAAACCAGGGGGTTGGTGCACATAAACCTCTTCTTCTATATAACCATTTAAGAATGCACTTTTGACATCCATCTGATACAGAGTGATGCCTCTATTAACAGCAAATGAAATTAAAATTCTGATTGATTCTAACCTGGCGACTGGGGCAAAGGTTTCTGTATAGTCTATCCCCTCTTGCTGACTATAACCTTGTGCAACCAGTCGTGCTTTGTTTCTGATGACTTCACCTTGTTCATTTAGCTTGTTTCTGAACACCCATCTTGTTCCAATGACGTTGAATCCTTTTGGTCTGGGAACAAGATCCCATACGTCATTTCTGGTGAATTGATTCAGCTCTTCTTGCATTGCCAGAATCCAGTCATTATCCAGAAGTGCTTCATCAATAGAAGAAGGTTCAATCATAGACACAAGTCCCATGAGGGTTTCTTCAGAGTTTTTGAAGCTTGCTCTTGTTCTGATTGGATCTTCCTTTCTTCCTAAGATAGTCTCTTCTGGGTGATCCAAGTTGCTTCTGGGTAATCTCTTCTGAGGTTGATCAGCAACTGTTGTAGGATTGCTAGCAGTGCTCCTTTCAGACGTTGAAGGAGTGTCTGTGTTGAGAGCTTCTGATGACTTGTCTTCAGAACCTGTAAATTTAATTTCCATACCTGCAAAAACTTCATTCTGCTTTGACTTTTCAGAGTCAAGCTGTGATACGGTGGGAGAACTGACTTGGGTTTTGCGTTTGTTTTCGCAAATGTTTCGGTTGAGCAAGAGTCGCCACCGACTTTTTATTTTATCCTAAGGAAAGGTTAAAAAGCACAGCAAAAACCTTTTGAGATGTTTTCTTGGGTTCGGGGAGTAGATTATAGAAAGGGAAGGTATTAGCACCCTTTCTATCCATGGTTATCCATGGGCTCTTAGTTACTTGCTTAGATCAACTTGCCTTTTATTTCAATTATTTGAAATGGTGCTCTTGTGTGTGTGTGGGTTTGAAAATGTTTTGAAAAGAAGCCAATATGGTGGCAACCTTTGTAATGATCCATGTTGGGATGTATACAAAGGTGTATGTCTTTTGAAAAGGTTTTCATTCGTTTTTGAAAGTTGTTTTGAAAGTGTTGTGAGGTGTGGTTTTAGAAAAGAAGGCAAGTGTTTTTGTTTTTTGCAAGTTTGATTCAAGTAACTAAGAGGTTATCTACTCCTAAATTTCTCAAAGATTATTGCTATGTTTTAACCCTTTTAACAAGTTTGTTCCACCATTGCATTTGGTGGACAATCTTATGTTAGGATGTGAAAGGGACGGGCGCGGGTCATCGTTTAGACCATAATTGCAATGGTGCCAAGTATCTTTGGGCAATTTTCTTTAAGGGACTTGATCAGTTGTTTAGGCAACTTTTTGAAAGCGTCATCGAGGGACTATGATCATTTGATTGTTTGTTTTGCCCAAAGAGACCTAACATGCAATATGGCCCATTCATTGAAGGCAACAAGTGGAATACCCTAGGGGGTGCAAGTGTGATTTGTGTTGTCCATTTTCATGCTTGTTTATCTTGAAATTAGGTCAAACTATTTTGTTGTTTTTGATTCGCATACAAACCCTAATTCTAACATGGTATAATTAGAAAGCAATAAAGTGCGAAAAATAAATTTACTAAGCTATTACAACACAATATATGGGAAGGGGGGTACAAATGTTCAAATGGGGATTTTGACAAGGAATTTAAACCTAAACTATTACATCAATATTGAATTATTTACAAGATATTTAATTGCACAAATTAAATAAAATAAGAATAAATATGCAAGATGCAAAAATGGTTTTTGTATGTATGGAAAAATGTATTTTTATATGTCAAATAAACAAAAATAAAAATATTAATTTTTTGGAGTTTTTATGTATTTTAGGGCAAAACCCTAATTTCATTAAATAAAATGTATTAATTATTTAATATGTATAATATTTATTTATTATATACAAAAATAAAATAAAAATGAAGTATATTTGTCAAAAAGGCATTTTTTATATTAAATATTAATAAAAAAATAAAAGTGTATGTATTTTGCATTTTAACCTAAATATATTAATATGTATGAATATTTGTATTATTTACTAAATATATATTATATACAAAAATAATAATATTTAATATTTATAAAAAAAGTATATTTTATATAAAATATTTTCAGAAGATAAAATGAAATAAAAATGGAAAATAAAATGTGTTTGCATTATTTTCTAGTATTTTAAGTAAAAAATGTTTATATATTTATTTCTATACAAAAACTAATCTAAACAAATAAATACCTAATAAATATGAAAATGGTGTAAAAAATATTTTTTATATTTTTAATATCATAAGAAAAAATAAATAAGTCAAACCAAAAAAGAAAAAGTCAAAAAATCATTAAAATAAGCCAAATGGGCCTAGGGGGTGTGAAAGCAAAAAAGTGGTGTAAACAGAAATAACAAACAGGCCCAGCCCAGAAAGTTGTTGTCTTCAACCTTCAGACAAACAAAATTCAAAAACACGCGCCTTTCTTCTCAAATCCCTAACTCCTGATTCTTTGATCTTTTGCCAAATCTTCCAACATGAAACCTGTAGAGCTTGAAGCCACGATTCTAGACATATAAAGAAGTTAATCTAACTCTCAGAAATGAGAGAGAATTTCTTCTCTCCCAAATCCTGACCTAATTTTTATGCCATGTTCAGACTTAAAATTCTCTAAGCACACATAATATAAATGAAATCTAATCACATGGGCATGTTCAGGGCTATGAATGTGACATGTTTTCTTCACAAACCTAAAGCTAACAATGCCTGGATAGAGAGATTCGTGTTCATGAACTTACCTGTTCAGTTGAAGTTGTATCTGATGATTGAGGTGTCTTCAATGCAAGATGATGATTGGTACAACTTCCTTGATGTCCAGGGATGCTATTCCAAGCTTTACTTTGTCTTGAATCCTTTTGAATCGTGCTATAGAACTTCAACTGCAAAACAAGAAAGTGAAAATGGTGATGTTTCCTGGGAGTGTTACAGGTCGTGTTTGAGGTTTTGATCAGCTTCAAGGGATGTTAGGGAATGTGTTTGATGTGTTTTTAGCAAGAAAGCATGGAAGGTTTGAGCTATGGAACTCAAACTGCAGGGATGCCCTGTTTTGAGCAGTTTGAAGGTGATTCTTGGAATGGGGAGGTATTAGGGATCTTAGGGTCGTGCTTCAGCTTAGGATGAATGTTTAGAATGTGCTTGATAACTTTTTCTAAGCCTTGGTTAACTGATATGAGAGTTGGTACATGTTATGCTATGTTTCTTAAACTTTAAGCAAGCAATGGCCAAGTTCAGTTCTAGACAGGTAGAGGCCCCTCTAATGTGCTGCATAACTCAGTCTTGATCAGTGTGATTAACTCATAAACTTGTGCCAAAGAGATTTCAAATGTACTTGCTTGGATTTGCTTTAGACATAAAGTGTAACTTTTGCAAAAATGGATATAATGCTTTTTCCAATTTGGGATTAAACCTTTAGGCAATGCTTGAACACATAGAACATGGTCTTGGCACAAAGGATTGGCATTAAATTTATGAGTGTAATTGAGATAAAAGACTTGTAATCAAGTTGTGCAAGCTGAGATTGAAAATGCATAGTGTTATGAACATGAAATTGGCCATGAACAAAGTGACTTTTGCCCATATTGCCAAATTTGATTCTCCCTAACCACAAGGGTGTTTGAGAAGTTCTTGGACATTTTGGAAAGCTTGGAATGTGTAATACAATCCATCTTTGAAATGCAAATTGAAATTCCAAGTGGAAGTGTATGAAAAATGGTCTTGAAGTTAGGTAAAAATCCTGCCTAAAATAGGTCAAATTTTCTCTAAGTTAAGAATGGTTTGGTACCCTTGTTCCAAAAATTGTAACTTGAGCTATAAGCTTCTTTTGGGAAAACTTTGTGAATCAAAGTTGTAGATTATTAAATAGGCTACAACTTTCATGTTTTGACTTTTGCTTGAATCCAAATGAATCTTGGTGAGAAAGTGGGACAAAGTTAGGAAAAAATTAGGGTTTTTCATAACTTAGAAAAATTCTAAGTTATGAAAAATCTTCATTTCAAACCCTAATTTTCATTTCTTGACTTCTTGATGAACAAGTTTCATGATTTGGCATGTTTTTATGAAAAATGAATCTTGACTCTTGATTTTGACCAAAAAGTCAAAGTTTGACTTTTCAGTATACAGTCAAAATTGATCAATTGATTGGGAAATTCAACTGTCAATCTTGTGCATCTGGGATCTTTTGAACTTGTTGAGCATGTCAAGACAATTCCATGGGGTCCTTGAGTCCATATGTGAGCTTGGTTTGCCATTGGCTAGGTCAAACAGTCAAAAATTGCCTTTGTGCAGTCAAAACCCTAAAAATGACCATTTTGCCCTTTTGATGATCTGATCAAACTTCTTGTGGAATTGTGATCCAAATTTGATCAAATGGTCCATTTGAGTTCATAATGTTGATGTGGGTCAATTTTCATGAGATTTGACTGTCAATTGGCCACAGTTGACTTTTTCCCCAATACAGTTGATTTCTAGGTCAAATGTCCAATTGACTGGGCAAAATTTGGAATCAAGACTTGAAACTTGGTATGGATAAACTTGGGAGTCCAACATGAAGCATGAAAGTCATCTTAGGCATTTTAGGTCAAAATATCTTTGTGCAAACACAAACCCTAATTTGGGTCAACAGTGCAAGGAGAAGTCTTGAGCAGAGGAAACCCTAACTGGATCTTGATCTTCAAGGGTCTTGTGATGAGAAAATGTTGAGGAAATGGGAGGGAAAATTTTGGGGTACAACAGTTTCCCCTGTTCAATCTTCTTGAACCTGAAGAGTTAGATTGGCAAGTTTGCCTTTCGTGACTCGAGGGTAAAAGGAGATTGGACACTAGAGTGCCCAGAAATTTGCACTCGCATGTTAGAGTATCAGCAATGTGATGTCGGGAATGGGCTTATAGATGCCATTTGGAGAGATGGTGGATAGGGGGATGGGCTTATAGATGCCATCTGGAGATGTGGCAGAACCTCGTCGGGAATGGGCTTATAGATGCCATTTGGAAGTGTTGATCACATAAGAGATTCCTTAGCGAGAACTTGTGTATTTGAGAAAGACAGATGTTTTCCTGGCTTGTTACAGGTGTTTGATCTTCAATATCCTCATGCAGATATGCCCTGGCTAGATACAGGTGTCGAATCTACAATCGGTTGCTCACAGATGTGCCCTGGCTGGATACAGGAATCGAATCCAGAAATAGTTGTCAACAGATATGCCCTGGCTGGATACAGGAATCGAATCTGGAAATTTTCAGACGTGCCCTGGCTAGATACAGGAATCGAGTCTGGAAATGTGGTCAACAGATATGCCCTGGCTGGATACAGGAGTCGAATCTGGAATTGTGATAGTTGATAGATATGCCCTGGCTGGATACAGGAATCGAATCTTCGAACTCTTCAGACGTGCCCTGGATAGATACAGGAATCGAGTCTGGAAACTGATCACTCACAGATGTGCCTGGCTAGATACAGGTATCGAATCTGGAATTGTGACAGTTGAAGGTAGTTGTCTTTGGGATTGTCTTTTTCCCTGAAAAGGCAAAAACATCAGTTGTATACAATGTCATGATGTATGAAATGCATGATGTCATGATGTTCAACATGAGATAGTGTTGTATGCACTTTATCATGTATGTAAGCAAGATGTATGAAATGTGAAATGTTTATGAATGTATTTTCGTCTAGGAAAATAAATCCTTGACGACCGGCCGGGGAATTAAATCCTGGGCTGGCTTTGAAGAGTAGAGATCTTCGCTTCCGCTGGGGAGGATGGTTGCAAGAATGCACTGGTAGGAGAAGATGACTCCGTTGGGGAATTGCTCTGTGGAAGAGATACTTTGCTGAAGTTGACGAGAGCTCCACTGAGGATTTCAAAGATGAACTCCGCTGGGGATAATGATGATAAACTCCGCTGGGGATACCAAAGATAAACTCCGCTGGGGATTGTGTTGATAAGTTATGTTGGGGAACTTTGATGAACTCCGCCGGGGATAGAAAGAACTTTGCCGAGGGTGATCTTCCGTGGCAACTAGCTGAGGATAACCCAGTTATAAGCCCTTGTGAGGAATAACTTTGAATAAAGCTCGGGAGAAACGTCCGTACTCTGTAGGGTTCAATCTTCCAGAATCTACTGGGGATAAGCTTTAAGATCTGTTGGGGATATGGATTCCACTTTCCCGGGGAAACTTTTGGAATTGCACTGGGGTATTGATATTCTGCCGGGGAATGTTGCTATCTTGTCTTATTCTGTGGGGAGCTGAGATAACTTGGTCACATTCTTCAGTTAAATCTACCTTGGTACCTTGGCGGACAAAGCAACCAGACTGCATTAGACAACTCTACATTGCCCCTGTTTCTGATGTCACCAGTAATTAGCCTTTTGTTTCATATGCAAACATTTA
This sequence comes from Vicia faba, assembly GCA_948472305.1. Classification (NCBI taxonomy): domain Eukaryota; kingdom Viridiplantae; phylum Streptophyta; class Magnoliopsida; order Fabales; family Fabaceae; genus Vicia; species Vicia faba. The sequence continues at coordinate 1,618,390,608 of OX451736.1, forward strand.
TGAATCAGCAATTTAATGTCAAATGCATATATCAAAAATGAACATTGGACGTTCTTCGCAAGACAAAACAAAAAAAGGAAAAACAATGGCAATTTGTATAGAAAAGTGAATTTGTATTGATTTTGAAACTGGCCTATGAATAGGTGTTTTTGTACAAGAGGCTGACATCCTAGTAAGAGAATGCCGCCGAATAACATAGAATTTACAATTTTGAAAAGGAAACAAAACAGCTTATGTGCATAATATTCCCACTGGGTTCCAACTCTGCTATCGCCTTTATGTCTTCAAGCGTCTCATCACTTTGCTGCTTGGTTGAAGATGAAGCTGATTGATCGATGCTGAGATCTGAGCCAGATAGTTGATGCCGAATTCTAGATGCAAGGTGATCCAATGAGACATAGTGTTACGCTTTATCCCTAACTTTTGCCTGGACCGCCCTTTCGGGTTTTCAGTCCACCGGGATACCCATTTTTGCCCAAGCCGCCTTTTCAGGTTTTCGACTTGCCGGGTGTACATATTTTTTTTCATTTCATCCCTTATTTTTTCCCGAACCCTTTTGGTTCGCCGGGAAGCCCTTATTTTTGCCTAGGTATGTCAACCTAGCGGGTCTTTTATTCATGCGTAGTATCTTTTCACTATGTCTGCATTGGCGGGGTGAGGAAGGTCGTCACCATCCATAGTGGTTAGGATCATGGCTCCTCCTGAGAACACATGTTTAACCACAAATGGCCCTTCGTACGTAGGGGTCCATTTGCCCCGGGGATCACTTTGAGGAAGGATGATGCGTTTGATTACCAGGTCCCCAACTTGATACTCTTGTGGTCTGACTTTCTTGTTAAATGCCCGGATCATCCGTTTTTGATACGTCTGACCATGACAGATAGCGGTGAGTCTCTTTTCGTCAATCAGGTTTAATTGATCAAGTCGAGTCTGGATCCAGTCATCTTCACTCAGATATGCATCCTTCATTATTCGGAGAGAGGGTATCTGGACTTCAATTGGCAAGACTGCCTCCATGCCATAGACCAAGGAAAAAGGTGTTGCCCCGGTTGACGTCCTTGCTGAGGTACGGTACCCATGAAGAGCAAACGGTAACATCTCATGCCAATCTTTATAGGTCATTGTCATCTTCTGCACAATTTTCTTGATATTCTTATTAGATGCTTCTACAGCCCCATTCATCTTCGGCCGGTAAGGAGAAGAATTGTGGTGCTGTATCTTAAATTGCTCGCAGAGCTCAGTGATCATCTTGTTATTGAGATTGGTACCATTGTCCGTAATGATTCTTTCCGGGACGCCGTACCGACAGATCAGATTATGCCGGATGAAACGTTCCACGACGCTCTTGGTTACCGTTGCGTAGGAAGCTGCCTCAACCCACTTCGTGAAGTAATCGATCGCTACCAAGATGAAGCGATGCCCGTTGGATGTCGTCGGTCGGATCTCACCGATCATATCAATGCCCCACATTGCAAAAGGCCAAGGTGCCGTCAGGACGTTCAGAGGAACCGGAGGGATGTGCACCTTGTCAGCATAGATCTGGCATTTATGACAAGTCCGAGAATGTTGGTAACAATCGGCTTCCATTGTGGACCAGAAATATCCTGCCCTAAGGATTTTCTTTGCCATGGTGTGTCCACTGGAATGTGTTCCGAATGTACCTTCATGCAGTTCTATCATGATCTTCTCTGCTTCAGCCTTATCCACACAACGCAGTAGAGTTGAATCATGATTCCGTTTGTAGAGAATGTCATTGCTGAGGAAGAATTTTGCAGCAAACCTTCTCATGAACTTCTTGTCATTGACAGATGCACCTTCAGGATATTCCTGAGCTTCCAAGTATCTCTTCACCTCGTGATACCTGAGTTTTTCAGTCACCTCTTTGGCCTCAAGATCGCAGCAGTATGCCGGTTCATCCAACTTCCAGATAATGATCCGGGGAGCTTCATTGTCCCATTTGACTTTGAACATTGAAGACATCGTAGCCAGTGCGTCCGCTAGCTGATTCTCCTCTCTTGGGAAGTGTTCAAAAGTTATTTCTTCAAAGTGGGGAAGCAAGGTCAACACATACTCCTTGTAAGGAATAAGATTTGGGTGTTTCATATCCCACTCTCCTTTGATCTGATTGATCACGAGAGCGGAATCTCCGAAGACACTCAGAAATTTGATCCTTAAGTCGATTGCAGCTTGTAGACCCATGATGCATGCCTCATATTCTGCCATGTTGTTGGTGTAGTTGAAACACAATCGGGCGGTGAGTGGAGTATGAGTTCCTTTGGGAGATATGATTATAGCGCCGACACCGTTACCCAAAGCGTTGGAGGCTCCGTCAAAATGCATAGACCATCGGGATCCTTCCTCAGGTCCTTCATCCGGTCCAGGTACTTCACAGTCAGTTACCACCATGATGTCTTCGTCCGGAAAATCAAAGTTCAAGGATTGGTAATCGTCCACAGGTTGGTGTGCCAAATGATCTGCCAGTACACTTCCTTTGATTGCTTTTTGAGTTGTATACTGGATATCATATTCTGTCAAGATCATTTGCCATCTTGCTATTCTTCCAGACAGAGCAGGCTTTTCGAATATGTACTTGATGGGATCCATCTTTGAAATCAACAAAGTGGTGTGAGTCAGCATATATTGTCTCAGCCGGCGAGCAGCCCATACCAGAGCGTAACAAGTTTTCTCGAGCAGTGAGTAACGAGACTCACAGTCAGTAAACTTTTTGCTCAGGTAATAAATAGCGTGCTCTTTTCGGCCAGACTCGTCATGCTGCCCCAGCACACACCCCATTGAATTGTCAAGCACAGTCAAATATAGTATCAGAGGTCTCCCTTCCACTGGTGGCATAAGAATGGGTGGCTCTTGGAGATACTCTTTTATCTTTTCGAAAGCAGCCTGACACTCATCGTTCCAACGTACCACTTGATCTTTCTTCAGTAATTTGAAGATTGGCTCACAGGTAGCAGTTAGATGTGAGATGAAACGGGCAATGTAATTCAGTCGTCCCATAAAGCCTCTGACTTCTTTCTCTGTCTTTGGGGTTGGCATCTCTTGTATGGCTTTTACCTTGGCAGGGTCCACCTGAATACCTTTATCGCTTATAATGAAACCTAGCAATTTTCCGGACCTCACCCCGAAGGTGCATTTGTTGGGATTCAACCTCAGCTTGTATAACTTTAGTCGGTCAAACAGCTTCCTCAGATGGTCAAGGTGTTCCTCCTCAGTTTGGGACCTTGCAATCATGTCATCAACATATACCTCAATCTCATGATGGATCATATCATGAAATAAAGCAACCATGGCACGTTGGTAGGTTGCCCCGACATTTTTCAACCCGAATGGCATGACCTTGTAGCAGAAGGTGCCCCACTGAGTCACAAAGGTAGTCTTTTCCATATCTTCCGGAGCCATCTTGATCTGATTATACCCTGAAAAACTATCCATGAAGGAGAACACCTTGTGTTGAGTAGTATTGTCAACAAGAACGTCGATGTGAGGTAGAGGGAAATCATCTTTGGGGCTGGCCCTGTTCAAATCCCTGTAGTCGGCACACATCCTGACTTTACCATCCTTCTTCGGCACTGGCACCACATTGGCAACCCACTGAGGGTAAGAAGTTACTGCTAGAAACCCGGCATCGAATTGCTTCATAACCTCAGCCTTGATCTTTTCGGACATCTCTGGGCGCATACAGCGGACCTTTTGCTTTACCGGAGGGCAATCATCCTTGGTTGGCAGGTGATGAACTACAATGTCGGCATCCAAACCAGGCATGTCTTCGTAGGACCAAGCAAATATCTCCATGTAGTCATGTAGCATCTGGATCAATCGTTGCTTCACGTTGAGCTCTAGATTGGCACCAATTTTGACCTCTTTCCTATCTGTCTCAGTACCCAGGTTCACTGTTTCCACCGGCTCTTCATGCGGCTGAATGGCCCTCTCTTCTTGAAGTAGCAGTCTTGCGAGTTCACCAGGCACTTCGCAATCATCTTCACCTTCGTCCTCGGCCAAGTTGATCGGATTCTCGAAGTCATAATTGGTGGTAGCAGAGCTGTTACCAGTGAGATCCAGAGTGGATTGAAACCTGTATAAGTGAGTGTGTGTAAATATAGCTGTTTTGCAATATATAACACAGAAAGAAAAAGAGCACAAGATTTGAAATGCAACAAACGTCTAATGTTTTGATTGATGATATATGGAAATGTCATACAAAAAGCCCTCACAAATGGAGCTACGATGCCCCGGGTAGGACACCGAGCCAAAAGGTTTCAACATATTGTTTGTTACAAATTGAAAATCAAAAGAGTTAATTACTGCGTGACAAATGTGATAGGTGTAAAATCCTTTGCCGTCCAGTTGCTTGGTCCGTTGCTGGTGGTTGGATAGATCCAACTGTCAAACTCTGCTTCCTCTACGTCCTCCTCGATAGCATTCACCCTTGGGTTGGAGATAAACACCGGAGCCTTTCTGATCTTGTCCTTGCGCACAGCCCTCTGAGCCTCTGCAGTAAAGCCCAGCCCAAACTTGTCATTCTTTTGAGTGAAGTCAGGAAGCTGACCCCAGTTTGCACATTTGCCTTTCTCGATTACAGCCCGGGCATCCTTTAAGGACGCCATCTTCAACGGAAAGTCTTCTTCAACCACTATTTCAGTCGATGCCAACGTTGGAGGAACCTCCTCAAAATGCTGAAAGGGGGTTTCAATAAACTCCCCGTCCATCTCGATATACCGGAATGAATTCAAGTGACTAACCATGTATTCCTCCTCACCCTGCACAGTAACAATTTTCCCTTTGACAGGGTATTTGAGCTTTTGGTGTAGAGTGGATGTTACTGCCCCAGCCTTGTGAATCCAGGGTCGACCCAACAAGCAGGAATAAGATGGACGAATATCCATTACATAGAACTTTGAGTCGAAGACTTGGGAACCCACATGAATAGGAATGTCTACTTCACCGTGCACCATCCTCTTAGAACCGTCGAAGGCTCTAACAATGATGTTACTAGGTTTTAGCTCCAGACCCTCACAATCCAAGCGATCCAATGCCTTCTTGGACAGAACATTCAGGGAAGAACCGGTATCCACCAACATGTGTGCGAGAGTAGTGCCCCTGCACTCTATGGAAACATGCAGGGCATCATTGTGATTTTTCCCTTTGGCGGTAAGGTCAGCATCCGAGAACCCCAAACCATTGTCAGTTGTCAAATTAGCCACACAGTCAGTGAATTGATCCGCGGAGGTCTCTTGCGGCACATGGGCCATTTTCAGAAATGAAATCAGGGCCTTTGCATGGGCCTCGAAGCATAGCAGCAATGATAGCATAGAGATTTTGGAGGGGGTATGCCCCAACTGTTCAACAACATTGAAGTCACTCTTTTTAATGATTTTAAGGATTTCCTCCATCTCTTGTTGGGAGGCTTCAACAGCAGTCTTTTTTGGTGCCTCCGTCCTGGCAGGCGAATCGGTAGCAACTTCTTTGCCCCGAGCATCAGAGGACTCGGCGGCAGTAGTAGACACAGGAACTTGAATTGGAACATGCACACTTGCGGGTGTGATGATAAGCGGCTTTCGGATAACTGGCGGTGCAATGTCAGGCGAGAAGAGCCTGCCACTGCGAGTAATCTTGGCGGGACCAGTGATGTTACTGATACTGGTACCGGTGTTGAACTCCTGCTTCACTCCAAGCACATACACGTCTGCCCCATAATGCCATGGGACAGCTTTATCAGACTCATATGGGAGAGGCCCCGGAACAGTAATAGTAATGGGTGCAACAGACAAAATTTGGACTGGCTTCCTCGGGGGAGCTTTGGTAGGATTGTTAATTGTGACAACAGATACTTCTTCAGCGGAAACAAACGAAACAACAGTTTTCTTGAACAGAATTATTTTGTTGTCCATCAGGCTTTGGATGCCTGATTTCAGCAACGGACAACCGGTAGGGATAACAGCACAGGAAGCAACCCTCGCTACAACCCGGAAATAAACCGGCTAGTAGTAAGTTCCTCTTAACAGTCAAAAGAGGGGTAGCAACATCATTTACCGAAACAGCATACAAATCTTCCTCGATGGCATTTACTCTATGCTGGGGCATAGGAGAAGTTACAACATTTGGCCTCTCAGGCGCTTCAAACTGAATTTCCTTCGCATCGATAAGGTCTTGCACCTTATTTCTCAGGGCCCAACAATCATCAGTAGTATGCCTGGGGCTATCGGAATGATAAGCACAATGGGCATTTGGGTTATACTTAGGAGATGCAGTATTCACGACCTTTGGAGCCTCTTTGATGGTCACCAAGTTGGTTGATAAAAGTTGCGGTAAGATTTGTGACAAGGTCATACTCAGCCGAGTATACTGCCTCTTGGGCCTTTCACCTCTTTGTTGATTGTACTGCTAAGGAGCAGCGACAGGTTTTGAAATGACCAAAGCATTGACGGCTTGGAAACTTTCTGGCTTGACTTGTCTTCTCGGACCATAGACAGCACTTGCTTCTTTCTTTAAAGGCCTCTTCTCAGTACTTGCGGAGGCATCTTTTTGTATCTTTCCTGACCTGATGCCATCTTCAATTCTTTCACCCGTCAGAATCAAATCTGTAAACCCAGCGGAGGAGTTACCAACCAAATGATTGAAAAATGGACCAGACAAAGTCCCTAGAAACATATCAACCAGCTCACGATCAGTCAAAGGAGGCTGCACCCTGCCAGCCAAATCTCTCCATTTTTGTGCATATTCTTTGAACCCTTCGCCCGTTCCTAGAGACATACCCTGAAGTTGGGTACGCGTAGGAGCGAGATCAGAATTGTATTGATATTGTCTATAAAATGTGGTTGCCAAATCTTCCCAGTGTCGGATGCTAGTTCCATCTAGTTGGTAAAACCACTCAAGCTGTGACCCCGAAAGGCTATCTTGGAAGAAGTGAATCCAAAGGTTCTTATCTGTCGTGTAAGGTTGGATCTTTCTTACGTACGACCTTAGATGCAGCTTTGGACAGGAGGCCCAATCATATTTGGCAAAGGCAGGCGCCTTAAACTTGTGCGGGATTACTACCCCAGAAGATAAGCCCAAATCTCCGAAATCCAGCCCCGGCACATTCTGAATCTCCATGGCGCTCAAACGGTCCTCTAATTGCTTGTATCTTTCAGCAGCAGGTGGGTATTTTTCGTCATTGTAGTCCGTCTCGTTGTCAGAGACTGCAGGACTAGGAGCTCCTCCCCCTTGGGGACTGTCTTTCTCAGCAGAAGAAGTAGTTGGATCAGCCTCGTTATGGAGTGTGTTCCCAAACCTGCGTCCGGTGTTGAATAACACAGTCCTCTTTTTCTTCTTCTTCTTCAGGAGTAGAGTCTTCAACTCTTGCTGACCTTGGGCCAGGCTCAGGACCATCTCTTGAAACTAGGCACTTTGGGCCTGAAGGGCCTTGATTGCTTGCTCACTGGATGAGTCTGGATTCATGATGACTGTTCAAAATAAACAGCGAAGGAGATTAAGCAACCTGTGAAATAGGGTACCTGTCATGCATATGATGCAATGAGATGCATATGTTTTATGTTTTCAAAGACAAACAAGATTCAACTTTGTAGACAAAAGGGAAACACACTTCATTAGATTCAAATTTTAAATTGTTCAACAACTTGCCCTTAGGCATTACAGGAATGAAAAATACTGAAAAGGAAATAAAAGCTGTAAAAGGAAATATCCAAAGCCCATCAGTGCTCCCATGGCCTCCTCTTCTCAGTGTGGATGTAGTTATTCAGGACCCGCTCCTCCTCCAACTGCTTAGTCAGCCTCTGGATCTTCCGTTCCTTCTCGTTGAACTTTTCCCGATAAAAATCCCGTTCTTCCTTTAGCTGCGCCCGAGATATCTTCATTGTGTCAAAATCAGTGGGTATCTGAGGAGGGAGGACAGTTGGAGGAACCCCATCTTCATCAGGAGATTCAAGAATGATAGGTCTGGCAGCTTCGTACGGCATTCCTAACTTCTGAGCACGGATGCGGACCCATTTGCAATAAGGTTCCATTGGTAGAGAGGTCTTTGGTCCCAACTCATGTGGGTCAGCTTTGTGAATTCTGTCCCAAGCCTTAATGAATCCATGGCGTAGTTTGTCACTGTCTGCCTGAAACTCAAAATGGAAGTGAGGAACCAACATTTCATGAGGCCCTACTCTTCTGGCTCTTCCAAACTGGCGGAGAGCTAAACATGGATTATAAGAGATTCCTCCTTGGATACCAATTAACGGAACATTAGGGTATTCTCCGCAACGATCAATAACAGCTACCTCATCCAAACCTCTGAGAGTCCAAGTGATGTCATTATCAGTGAGAGACATTAACCTATGAGCCCAACCCTTTCCTTCTTCATTCTTCAGCACGAACTTAGGAAGGTGCGAAATAAACCACCTCACTAGAAAAGGAGCACAACACCACGGAGTTCCCCGTTTTCGGGCAGTACGAGCATAGAGTTGTTGCAGGATATCACCCAAAAGAGTGGGTACAGGATTCCGAGACATGAAGATCCTTATGGCATGGATACTGATAAAGGTGTCAGGATTTGGAAACAGTACCAGGCCATAGATTAAAAGAGCCAGAATGTCTTCGTACGCCTTGAAGTTTAAGTCATTCCAGAAATCATTAGCTTTGCCAACCAGAAATTTGACCAGAAAGCCCTTAACTCCACTTCTAGTTTCCCAGTTAGCCAATACCTCTTATTTGGTCAAGGGGAGAACTGCAGCAACCTCTTCAGGCCTAGGAGTCTTTTCCCAACCAGTGAATGGAGTTTGCTCCAAGACAGGGATTCCAAGCAAATAGGAGAATTCTTCCAGGGTAGGGACCAGCTGGAAGTCTTGAAAGGTGAAGCAATGATACAGGGGGTCATAAAACTGGGTCAGAACACTTATCAGTTGTTGGTCTCACTTTGCAGTGATCAAGCCAAGGAGAGAACCATGCCTGTTGATGAAGGAAGAAGTGTTTGGAATCCTACCAACCAAATCCTTGAGCAAAGTTGGTGGTTAAACAAAGTTGAGCCGGACAGTATTCCTCCGCACGGGCATCATGATGTCCTACAAAACAGAGCAAAGATGAAACTTTTTTTTGTCTTTGAAATGGGTTAGTCCTTATACAGGATGCATGCAATGGTATGATGGCATGATGCTATGACGAGGCACACCACAAGTATGATAAGGCACACAAGTCACACAAGACAACCCTTAGGTTTCAGGCCAGCATGAAGTTTAGGTATTACCCTCTTTTGGTTTCGTTGGTTAAAACCTGCCCTATCAAAAGTAACCGGGTTCTAGAGGATCTCAAATCATTGACTACCCTCAATCGGTCATAACTCCAGCATCGCAATCTTTTCTTGCGGCCAAAACCATCGCGAGAGTTTAGCCTCAATGAGTGTAGCATACTGCTACTGTTCTAATGGCCAAGTTTGGTCAATTTAGGGTTCTAAGGTTGGTTGGTGTTTAATGACTCCTTAGAAGACCCATATTCTCCTCGTTGCAACACAAGGGATATAGGTACAGACCAAGGTGCCACACCAACATAGCCACTGCTTCACCCATGTCGGTCTACGCCGGACAGGTCCCTCACAGATTATGCTACCTAAAAGGGTATTCCCCAGATCCGGGTTAGGATCTATGAAACTCCGATGCAAAGCCCACAAATATAAAAGCAAACAAAGCAAACAATTGAAAACAAAGGTGATCTAAGCCCTAAGGTTACTCCACTTTTAAATTTTTTCCCCATCAGAGTCGCCAGTTCTGTGATACGGTGGGAGAACTGACTTGGGTTTTGCGTTTGTTTTCGCAAATGTTTCGGTTGAGCAAGAGTCGCCACCGACTTTTTATTTTATCCTAAGGAAAGGTTAAAAAGCACAGCAAAAACCTTTTGAGATGTTTTCTTGGGTTCGGGGAGTAGATTATAGAAAGGGAAGGTATTAGCACCCTTTCTATCCATGGTTATCCATGGGCTCTTAGTTACTTGCTTAGATCAACTTGCCTTTTGTTTCAATTATTTGAAATGGTGCTCTTGTGTGTGTGTGGGTTTGAAAATGTTTTGAAAAGAAGCCAATATGGTGGCAACCTTTGTAATGATCCATGTTGGGATGTATACAAAGGTGTATGTCTTTTGAAAAGGTTTTCATTCGTTTTTGAAAGTTGTTTTGAAAGTGTTGTGAGGTGTGGTTTTAGAAAAGAAGGCAAGTGTTTTTGTTTTTTGCAAGTTTGATTCAAGTAACTAAGAGGTTATCTACTCCTAAATTTCTCAAAGATTATTGCTATGTTTTAACCCTTTTAACAAGTTTGTTCCACCATTGCATTTGGTGGACAATCTTATGTTAGGATGTGAAAGGGACGGGCGCGGGTCATCGTTTAGACCATAATTGCAATGGTGCCAAGTATCTTTGGGCAATTTTCTTTAAGGGACTTGATCAGTTGTTTAGGCAACTTTTTGAAAGCGTCATCGAGGGACTATGATCATTTGATTGTTTGTTTTGCCCAAAGAGACCTAACATGCAATATGGCCCATTCATTGAAGGCAACAAGTGGAATACCCTAGGGGGTGCAAGTGTGATTTGTGTTGTCTATTTTCATGCTTGTTTATCTTGAAATTAGGTCAAACTATTTTGTTGTTTTTGATTCGCATACAAACCCTAATTCTAACATGGTATAATTAGAAAGCAATAAAGTGCGAAAAATAAATTTACTAAGCTATTACAACATAATATATGGGAAGGGGGGTACAAATGTTCAAATGGGGATTTTGACAAGGAATTTAAACCTAAACTATTACATCAATATTGAATTATTTACAAGATATTTAATTGCACAAATTAAATAAAATAAGAATAAATATGCAAGATGCAAAAATGGTTTTTGTATGTATGGAAAAAGGTATTTTTATATGTCAAATAAACAAAAATAAAAATATTAATTTTTTGGAGTTTTTATGTATTTTAGGGCAAAACCCTAATTTCATTAAATAAAATGTATTAATTATTTAATATGTATAATATTTATTTATTATATACAAAAATAAAATAAAAATAAAGTATATTTGTCAAAAAGGCATTTTTTATATTAAATATTAATAAAAAAATAAAAGTGTATGTATTTTGCATTTTAACCTAAATATATTAGTATGTATGAATATTTGTATTATTTACTAAATATATATTATATACAAAAATAATAATATTTAATATTTATAAAAAAAGTATATTTTATATAAAATATTTTCAGAAGATAAAATGAAATAAAAATGGAAAATAAAATGTGTTTGCATTATTTTCTAGTATTTTAAGTAAAAAATGTTTATATATTTATTTCTATACAAAAACTAATCTAAACAAATAAATACCTAATAAATATGAAAATGGTGTAAAAAATATTTTTTATATTTTTAATATCATAAGAAAAAATAAATAAGTCAAACCAAAAAAGAAAAAGTCAAAAAATCATTAAAATAAGCCAAATGGGCCTAGGGGGTGTGAAAGCAAAAAAGTGGTGTAAACAGAAATAACAAACAGGCCCAGCCCAGAAAGTTGTTGTCTTCAACCTTCAGACAAACAAAATTCAAAAACACGCGCCTTTCTTCTCAAATCCCTAACTCCTGATTCTTTGATCTTTTGCCAAATCTTCCAACATAAAACCTGTAGAGCTTGAAGCCACGATTCTAGACATATAAAGAAGTCAATCTAACTCTCAGAAATGAGAGAGAATTTCTTCTCTCCCAAATCCTGACCTAATTTTTATGCCATGTTCAGACTTAAAATTCTCTAAGCACACATAATATAAATGAAATCTAATCACATGGGCATGTTCAGGGCTATGAATGTGACATGTTTTCTTCACAAACCTAAAGCTAACAATGCCTGGATAGAGAGATTCGTGTTCATGAACTTACCTGTTCAGTTGAAGTTGTATCTGATGATTGAGGTGTCTTCAATGCAAGATGATGATTGGTACAGCTTCCTTGATGTCCAGGGATGCTATTCCAAGCTTTACTTTGTCTTGAATCCTTTTGAATCGTGCTATAGAACTTCAACTGCAAAACAAGAAAGTGAAAATGGTGATTGTTGTACCCCAAAATTTGCCCTCCCATATTCTTCAAAATTTGCCAAGTCAAAGGTTCAAAATTTCCCCAAGGGGTTGCACAGTTCAAAGGCCTCCTAACAGTCAAAATTAGGGTTTTTGTTCTAACAAAGAAAATGAAGTTTCCAAGGGTCCAATCAAGTCCTACATGCCTACAAACATGGTCAAGCATCCTCATGCCAAATTTCAAGACTTACAGCACAAAATTGCACAGTCAAAAACCCTAATTGCACTACAGTCAACTGTAGGGGCAAAATGGTCATTTGACAGTCAAAAATTTCAAATTTTTGGTCAACATCTCATTTTGAAGCCACAAACATCATTTGATCAATACTTGATCATGATTCTCAAAGCTTGGCTCAAAAATCATCAATATGCAAAAGTTTCCTTATTTGGACAGTTCAAAAAGTCAACTGTAACTTGACCAAGGCATAACTTCCACATGGATTATCAGAAAAATTCCATCCAAAGCTCATTTTGAAGAGAATGACATTTCCTACAACTCCTCTTCATACTTCAAGTCCAAGAAATGATCTCACAAAAAGTTATCAATTTCAACATTATAGGTCATTTTCAAAAGTCAACAAAAAGGGACTTTAAGCCAAAGGCCATAAGTTGAGATTGGTAAATCAAAATGACATGGGACCAAAGACATTGGTTAGAGGACTCAAAGACCTTTCCAAAATGTCCAAGAACATGAGCAAAGCTTAAAAATTGAGCATGTTATGCCTTGTGGAAGTTTGGAAATTTTTGGATATTTTGAAAAGTCAACATTGCTTCAAATGACCTAAAATTGCTAATGGGCCTCTTTTTCTTCCAAGATTCATCATCCAAAACATGTGCACGAGCATTTGGCCCAAAGGGAAGTTTTTTATCCTTTTTATTTATTTATTTGGATTTTTAATTATTAATAATTCATTTAAATTAAAATAAATATGTGAAAAATACTAAACCTAATTTTTTAAATCTTTTTGTGCATGGAATAGGCTTAAGATTTCGTGTATGATCAGATTTGGAAGGAATTATGATGATTGGATATGATTGAGACCAAATATGCTTGAAAAAGATTGGAAAATTATGGCATAAAAATCAAAGATTGATTCCTTCAATTCATGGATTCTTTGGACAAAAAACCAACCCTAATCATTCACACATAAGTACTGATGCAAACCCTATTCCAAGAAACGACCAAGCTGCGCCATACACAAAGAACCAAACTTGAGTTTTTTGCCAAAAAGTTGAAAACTGAAAACTAGGTTTTAGGGCTTTTCAAGACCAAATAACCATTCCATTAGCTTGCCAAGGTGACCAGGAGGCTATTCCAATCAAGAACATCAACTCTAACGCCTTGAATCGGTATACAGAAATCAAAAATTTTCATATAAAATGCATAATCGTGTTTTAATATTCAAGCATGTTCATTGCATTTTTTTTCATGGATTTGTACTAATTGGATGATTCTGAAACTAACCATATGCTTTGATTGAGTTTTTACGCGTTATATAAGGATTCACCATTAAAGGATGCTAGGGTTCTTTGAACTTGAAATTGGGCGTTTCTCACTGCTGTAAAATTGAGACACCATAATACCATGAATGGACTCAGCGTGTTTGGACGATTCTAAAGCAATCCTCGCGCTCAATTTATGAGCTACCACGTGCTATTCGCTATTTTGGAAACAAGCATGTTTTGAGGGGGTTTAAAACCCCCGCTAACCTTTGTTATATTTCAGGGAAAAGCAAAGCGAGGAAGAAGACGCTGATGTGTAAAGCAATGGTTGGGTTGTTTAAATTTTCGCGCGAAAAGAGCACTAACTCATGTTTTATCTTATATTTATTGTTGGTTATATAATTAACAAAACGCGCTCACAACTCCACTGGCAAGGCACATTACTGGTAATCCCTGGGACCTGGGTTCGAGCCCCAGGTCCCCATCCCTTTCCAATGTTATTTTTCTATTCATGCTTCTATGCAGTTTCGTTACAAGGGAACACCATACGTCCCTCAAATCCAGCTTGCCACTTGGCCAATGGAGATAATCTGAAGGCCCAGATCTGAAGAACATGGTAAACCTCAGTCAACGCCTATGCACGCTAGCTAAAAAATCAAACAAGGCCATGGACAGATGGGCCTAAAATGCTACAATCTCACCTCCAATTTGGGGACAGACCCCCCTAGGTTTGCAATTTCTTTTGTATTTTTCATTTTTTATTTGATTCAATTATTTCTCTTTTTAATTAATTCCTTTAATTTAATTATTTTCATAAAAATATAAAAACAATATAAAAATCAGAAAAAGACAAAAAAAATAAGTATTTTTATTTAATGTTATATTTTGTAAATAAATCTCATTAATTTAATTTAGTTTTTTTTTAAATCTAGGGTTAATCTTAATATTTTTTTCAATAAAACCTAAAAAATTTGGTAGAATTAGGGTTTCAAATCTTGTTCATTCTTTTTTTCTTTTTTCTCACCATGATTAATTAATTATTTATTTTCATAAATCAAAATGCATTAATTAATTAGGTTTAATTTTAGGTTAAAGTTTAATATTTTCTTAATAAATAAAAATTGTAGAAATAGGGCTAGATTTCATTTAATTATTCTCATTAAAATCATAAGTACCAAAAAACTCAAAAATAATTTCTTTTTTATTTTAATTAATTTGCTTAATAATAATTTAATTCCATTAAAAAGGGTCCAACGCCCTCGTTTCCAATTTTAATTCCAACTCGCGCACTTTATTTATTTCCTTCTTTTAATTATTTATGTAATTCTCCCAAAGCCGTGTAATATTTATCTTTCGCACTTTATTTATTTACTTTCTGTCAAATCGGGTCCTGGATTTTAATTTGGCGATGTGGACCCGCGCCTTTGTAATAGTTTAGAACTTTTATTTTTCCGCACTCTTTTAACTGTTAAATAAATGCATGCAAGAATGAATGGCCAAAAATAAAAACAAACGCATAGATCACTTTGACATGAACAAGACAAAAATAAACGAAGCTGACACACAAATCACACACCACCCCTAGGGTACGCCTCACTGTTGCCTTGCCTCGAAAGGTGATCGTCGAGTAGAGGATGTCTTAGTAAGTCCTCATGATCCGGGAACCTGGCATGAGGGTAGCTTCTAAGGTGTCTTCCCATTGCTCTGGTGATCACTATGTCCCGAACCTCGAATTGACCCGAACACCTCCAACGGTGGTGCTACCTACCTCTCAATGGTGGGATGGCACTACCTTAAGGACATTTACACAGACGAATTCCTTAGGGTAGGTAGACAACTCGTAGATACTTGCTCTAATCTCAAAACAAATCAAAAAATACTTTTCACACCGACACTTTTCAAAAAGCTTTCGAAAGCAATTTTTCAAACACTCTTGAGGACCGATACAAGAGTCGAACTGGAATTTTCAAAGAAACTTTTTTAAAACCCACAGTTGAAAAGCAAACAAACCATTTTTGAAAACACAAATGAGCAAGTATCTAAGAGCCCATGGATAACCATGGATAGAAAGGGTGCTAACACCTTCCCTTTCTATAACCCACCTCCCGAACCGAGAGCAATCTCTTTAATGAATTTTTCTGTGCTTTTGTCCTTTCCATTTGGAGAAAATAAAAGACGGTGGCGACTCTTGCTTCCGCGACATTTCGCGAACCAGCGTTAAACAGTCAGTTCCAGATCCACCGATCACAGAACTGGCGACTCTGCTGGGGAATAAACTCAAAGTGAGGTGTACCTTAGGACTAAGATCACTGTGTTTTCAATTGCTTTCCTTGCTTGCTTTATTATTGTGGGTTGCTTGGGAGTTCTATAGATCCTAACCCGGATCTGGGGGATACCTTCTTAGAAAGTAGCAACAAGGCTGTGAGGGAACTGTGCGGGGTATACCGACATGGTTGAAACAGTCTGCTACGTTGATGTGGCACTTTGGTGTGTACCAGTAACCCTTGAGTTCAGTCAAGGAGAGTACGGGGCCTCCGCGTGGTGTCGTGAAGCATCAACAGACCTTAGGAACCTTAATTGAACTATCTTGGCCTCTTTAGGGTAGTGAGATAACTGACTTTGGTGCAGTCCGAGGTTGGTTGATACTCGATACTACACTCAATTGAGGGTTGCTTTCTTGGAATATTTCGGTCGCCAGTTCAGTGGCTAAATCGAAACGATGAACAATGAAAGCAATCCCGTGATATTGGGACCCTTAGAACCCGGTTACTTCTAATAGGACAGGTTGAACCCACCAACTTTAAGAGGGTACTACCCAGACCCCATGCTGGCCTAAACCCTAAGGGCTTGTCTTGTGTGCCTTGTATGCCTTACATGTTTGTCTTTGTAAATATCTGTGGTGTGTTTAATCATAGCATCATGACATCATCCAGCATCATATGCATTGACTAACCATTTCAGGGGTTCGAATCTTCACCTTTGTTCTTGTTTTGTAGGACATGGAAACTGCTCGCAGAAAGACAATTCAAATCAGTCTTGTAAGGATCCCTCCTCAGCTTAAGGAACTTATATCCAGGATTCCCGAGAGCTCTTCATTCAGTGAAAGACATGGAAGACTCATTAGCTTGGTCAACACCAACATTGAGGGAGACATGATAAAGGTCCTGTTCCAATTCTTTGACCCTCTGCATCACTGTTTCACCTTCTTGGACTATCAGCTGGTACCTACACTGGAGGAGTTCTCCCGGCTCCTGAATATCCCTATCCTTGATCAACTACCCTACAACGGTACGGAAAAGGAACCCAAGCTTGAAGAGATTGCTAAAGCCTTGCACCTACAGTCATCTGACCTCAAGGGACATTGGGAAGTTAGAAGTGGTATCAAAGGGTTCTTAGCCAGGTTCCTGTTTAAAAAGGCCCATGAATGTTGGAACTCCCTTGACTTACAAGCTTTTGAAGAAGTTGTGGCCCTCCTTGTCTATGGTTTGGTGTTGTTCCCTAACCCAGATCAGCTTATAGATATCAGTGCTGTCCAGATCTTCATGTCCAGGAATCCTATACCTACGTTGCTGGGGGACATCCTTCACTCATGTTACACTCGAACCATGAGAAAAAGAGGTGTCCTTATGTGTTGCACTCCTCTCCTGGGAAGGTGGTTTATTTCGCACCTTCCACAATCAGTTTTGAAGAACGAGCGGGGTTTGAGATGGTCACAACGGTTGATGACTCTTACACATGCAGATATACATTGGTGCCCTAGGTCCAGAGAGGATGTCACTATCATTGATCGTTGCGGGGAGTACCCTAATGTTCCTTTACTTGGAATCAGAGGAGGTATTACTTACAACCCATGCCTGGCTTGGAGACAGTTTGG
The DNA here is from genome assembly GCA_948472305.1 of Vicia faba. NCBI lineage: Eukaryota > Viridiplantae > Streptophyta > Magnoliopsida > Fabales > Fabaceae > Vicia > Vicia faba. The sequence goes on from OX451736.1 coordinate 1,618,408,017, forward strand.
TTATGCTCGGAGGGATGGCCCTCATGACATGTTAATTCCTGACATAGTTTTTGACTTCGACAATGATGCACAAGGACTTCGCCAGAGATTTATCAGAGCCTGGAGGATGCCAAGTAGGATAGACAGCAAGACACTGGGGCACAGGAACTCCATCCCGTTGGAACCTTATCTCAAGTGGGTACAGGCCCGCTCCCAGAAGTTAGTAATGCCTTATCCTCATATGCTCCCAGTAATCAAAGAGCCAGTCTTGGAAGGAGAAGTGTCCTACACCATTCAGCATCCTGATATGCCCACATCCTGGGAAGAGATGCAGAAGAGCTGGATCCAGCTTAAGGAAGAACGGAATTCTCTTGAGACCAGTCTACATGCTAGTGAAAAGAAGGTCCTGGAGCTCACCCGCCTATTGCATGAGGAGAGGAATCTCAACACCTACATAGCTCCAAAGAGGATGCGTAGTGTCTTTTGGGATTGATTTGTTTTGTAATTTGTGCCCATGAGGCTTTGACGTACTGAACAATTATTTCCTTAATGATAACGTGTGTTCTTTTTTGTCTACAACAAATTTGAACTTTTGAACCCTTGAATGCATTGCATAAACACATATCATTCATCATGTGCATAACAGGTTTTTCTTCTTTTCAGGTTGCTTACCGTTCTTCGCTGTTTATTTCAGCATCATGAATCCTGACTCATCATCAACTGAGATGTCCATCAAGGCTCTTCAGGCGCAGAATGCGCAATTTTAGGAATTAATCATGGGTTTGGCTCAGGGCTAAGAAGAGCTGAAGGCTCTGCTCCTGAAGAAGGGAAAGAAGAAGAAGAGAAGAACTGTCCTGTTCAACTCGGGCCGAAGGTTTGGCAACACTCTGCAAAATGAAGAGGCTGGTTCTTCTATTGGCAAGGGTAGTCCTCAAGAGGGAAAAGGTCCAAGTCCGATAGTCTCCGACAACGAGACTGATTTTGATGAGGAGCAATATCCTCCTGCAAAAGACAGATATAAGCAGCTGGAGGACAGATTGAATGCTATGGAGATCCAACAAGTGCCTGGGCTGGATTTCGGAGATTTGGGTTTGTCTACTGGTGTGATCATTCCTCGTAAATTCAAAGCACCATCTTTTACCAAATATGACGGGGCGTCTTGTCCCAAGCTACATCTCAGGTCCTATGTGCGGAAGATTCAACCGTACTCAGTGGATAAGAACTTGTGGATCCACTTCTTCCAGGAGAGTCTTTCAGGGACTCATCTCGAATGGTTCTATCAGCTAGATGGGACCAAGGTTCGTAACTGGGAGGAGTTGGCTACTGCTTTCTATAAGCAGTATCAATATAATGCCGACCTTGCCCCTACACGTACCCAACTCCAGGGTATGTCACTAGGTTCAAGCGAAGGTTTTAAAGAGTACGCACAGAAGTGGAGGGATCTGGCTGGCAGGGTGCAGCCTCCGTTGACTGACCGGGAGTTGGTAGACATGTTCTTGGGGACCCTATCTGGGCCATTTTTCAACCATCTTATCGGTAACTCATCTGCAGGGTTTACTGATCTTATTCTGACCGGAGAAAGAATTGAGGCTGGGTTGAAGTCTGGTAAGATTCAGAAAGGGGCATCTTCAAGTTCTAAGAAGAAACCCTTCAAGAAAGAAGCCAGTGTTGTATATGGCTCTAGAAGACAAGAGAAATCTGAGCGCCGCCAATCTGTCAGTGCGGTAATGATTGCTAAGCCTGCTGCCGCTCCTCGGCAAACCAATCCACCAAGGGCTGAAAGACCCCGGAGAGAGTTTACCCGTTTGAGCATGACTTTGTCACAGATCTTGCCACAGTTGCTATCCACCAACCTAGTGACTGTCAGAGAGGCCCCCAAAGTTGTGAACACTGCCTCCCCGAAATACAATCCAAATGCCCGCTGTGCTTATCACTCTGATAGCCCGGGGCATTCCACTGATGACTGTTGGGCATTAAGGAATAAGGTGCAAGACCTTATTGACGCAAAAGAGATACAGTTCGAAGCGCCTGAGAGGCCGAATGTGGTAACTGCTCCTATGCCCCAGCATGGAGTAAATGCGGTTGATGAAGATGTATACGCTGTTTTGGTGGATGATGTAGCTACTCCCTTAATGACTGTCAAGAGGAACCTACTGCTGGCCGGTTTATTTCCGGGTTGCAGTGAGGGTTGCCTGTTCTGTGATGTTTCTCTCTCTGGTTGTCCTTTGCTGAAGTTGGGCATCCAAAGCCTAATGGACAGCAAAGAGATTCTGTTTAAGAAGTCCGCTGTTCAGTTGGTTCCAGTAGAAGAAGTTGTTGTTGTTACAATCTTCAATAATCCAATTAAGGCTCTCCCGAGGAAGCCTGTTCAAATCATGACTGTCGCACCTGTTGTTATTACTGTTCCGGGGCCTCTCCCCTACGTATCTGATAAAGCTGTCCCCTGGCACTATGGGGCAGATGTGTATGTGAATGGAGTCAAACAAGAGTTCAACGCTGGCGCCAGTATCTGCGATATCACTGGTCCAGCCAAGGTTACCCGCAGTGGCAGGCTCTTCTCGCCTGACATTGCACCACCCGCTATTCAAAGACCCCTCCTTATAACACCTACAAGTGTACCTGTTCCTGTTTCTGATCAAGTTGTTTCCCCTGCTGCCGAGTCATCCAATGCTCGGGGCAAAGGAATTGAAGACGAGCCTGCCCGGATGGAGGCACCAATACCTATAAATGCTGAGGCCTCCCAACAAGAGATGGAGGAAATCCTGAAAATAATCAAGAAGAGCGACTTTAATGTTGTGGAACAGTTGGGGCATACGCCCTCCAAAATCTCCATGCTCTCCTTGCTCCTGTGCTCAGAGGCCCATGCTAAGGCTCTGATTTCATTTCTCAAGACGGCCCATGTGCCACAGGAGACATCTGCAGTTCAGTTTACTGATTGCGTAGCAAATCTGACAGCGGACAATGGCTTGGGTTTCTCAGACGCTGACCTTACTGCCAAGGGAAGGGACCACAATGATGCCCTGCATGTCTCTATTGAATGCAGGGGCACTACTCTGGCGCATGTGTTGGTGGACACTGGCTCTTCCTTAAATGTGCTACCCAAGAAAGCTTTAGACCGTTTGGATTGTGAAGGTCTGGAGCTGAAACCTAGCAATATCATTGTCAGAGCCTTCGACGGTTCAAAGAGGATGGTTCATGGAGAGGTTGACATTCCTATTCGTGTGGGCTCTCAGGTGTTTGACTCTACTTTCTATGTGATGGATATCCGTCCATCGTATTCTTGCCTACTGGGTCGACCTTGGATCCACAAAGCTCGGGCAGTGACCTCTACCTTGCACCAGAAGCTGAAATACCCTGTCAGAGGGAAGATTGTCACTGTGCAGGGAGAGGAGGAGTATATGGTGAGCCATTTGAATTCCTTCAGGTATATTGAGATGGACGGGGAGTTTATTGAAACCCCCTTTCAGCATTTCGAGGAGGTACTTCCAATTTCAGCAACAGCAGAAACAGCGGTCGAAGAGGAGGTTCCTCTGAAGATGGCTTCTCTAAAGGATGCCCGGGCTATGGTTCAGAAAGGTGAATGTGCTAACTGGGGCAGGCTTCCCGATTTTACACAGAAAACTGACAAATTTGGACTGGGTTTTACTGCAGAGGGACAGAAAGCTATGCGGAAGGAAAAGACCAGAAGACCTCCTGTGCTCATTACCAATCCAGGAGTGAATGCTGTTGGGGAGGATAATGAAGTGGATGAAGCAGAATTCAATAGCTGGATCTACCCGACGACTGAAGGCGGATTGACCAATTGGATTGCCAAAGACCATACTCCTGTTACTTTTGTTACGCAGTAATAAACTCCTTTGTTTTGTTATTTGTAATAAACAATAAATTAAACTCTATGGCCCGGTGTCTTACCCGGGGCACCGTTGGCTTTATTTGTGAGGGCATATAAATTGTCATTTCATATATCATAAATGAAAATCTTGGACGTTTTCCCGCATTTCAAATCTTATGCTCCTTTTCTGTCTTTCCTTCCTTTATATATTTTAAAGCAGCTGTATTTACACACACTCACTCATACAGGTTTCAATCCACTCTGGATCTCACTGGTAACGACTCTGCTACTGCCAGTTATGACTTCGAAAATCCGATCAACTTAGCCGAAGACGAAGGTGAAGATGATTGCGAAGTGCCTGGCGAGCTTGCAAGACTGTTACTCCAGGAAAAGAGGGCAATTCAACCACATGAAGAGCCAGTGGAAACAATAAATTTGGGTACTGAGGCAGACAGGAAAGAGGTAAAGATTGGTGCCAACCTAGAGCTCAGCGTGAAGCAACGGTTGACTAAGATGCTACATGATTATATGGAGATCTTTGCCTGGTCCTACAAAGACATGCCCGGGTTGGATACCGATATTGTGGTCCATCATTTGCCTACTAAGGAAGACTGCCCTCCGGTTAAGCAAAAGGTCCGTCGTATGCGTCCAGAGATGTCTGAGAAGATCAAAGCCGAGGTAATGAAACAGTTTGATGCCAGGTTCCTTGCAGTGACTTCTTACCCTCAGTGGGTTGCTAATGTGGTGCCGGTACCAAAGAAAGACGGAAAGGTCAGAATGTGTGTCGACTACAGGGATCTGAACAGGGCCAGCCCCAAGGATGACTTCCCTTTACCTCACATTGATGTCCTTGTTGACAATACTGCCCAGCACAAGGTGTTCTCGTTCATGGATGGTTTTTCAGGTTATAATCAGATCAAGATGGCGCCTGAAGACATGGAAAAGACTACATTTGTTACTCAGTGGGGCACCTTCTGCTACAAGGTCATGCCTTTTGGACTGAAAAATGCTGGGGCAACCTACCAACGTGCCATGGTTGCTTTATTTCATGACACGATCCATCATGAGATAGAAGTGTATGTTGACGACATGATCGCAAGGTCCCAGACTGAGGAAGAACACCTAGATCATCTGCAGAAATTGTTTGACCGTCTGAAGTTGTACAAGCTGAGGTTGAACCCGAACAAGTGCACCTTCGGGGTAAGATCTGGAAAGTTGCTAGGCTTCGTTGTAAGTGATAAGGGTATTCAAGTGGACCCTGCCAAGGTCAAAGCTATTCAAGAGATTCCAGTTCCTAAGACAGAGAAGGAAGTCAGAGGCTTTTTAGGACGCCTGAATTACATTGCTCGGTTCATCTCCCACCTAACTGCTACTTGTGAACCAATCTTCAAGCTGCTGAAGAAAGATCAGGTAGTACGTTGGAACGATGAATGTCAGGCTGCTTTTGACAGAATCAAGGAGTATCTCCAAGAACCACCCATTCTTATGCCACCGGTTGAAGGGAGACCTCTGATACTATATCTGACAGTACTTGACAACTCAATGGGGTGTGTGCTGGGGCAGCATGACGAGTCTGGCCGAAAAGAGCACGCCATTTATTACCTTAGCAAAAAGTTTACCGACTGTGAGACCCGATACTCACTGCTCGAGAAAACTTGCTGCGCTTTGGTATGGGCTGCTCGCCGGCTGAGACAGTATATGCTGACTCACACTACCTTGTTGATCTCAAAGATGGATCCTATAAAGTACATATTCGAAAAGCCTGCTCTATCTGGGAGAATAGCAAGATGGCAAATGATCTTGACGGAATACGACATTCAGTACACAACTCAGAAAGCCATCAAGGGAAGTGTATTGGCAGACCACTTGGCACATCAGGCCGTAGACGACTATCAGTCAATGAACTTTGAGTTCCCGGACGAGAGCATCATGATTGTGACTGATTGTGAAGTACCTGGACCGGATGAAGGACCTGAGGAAGGATCCCGATGGTCTATGCACTTTGACGGAGCCTCCAACGCTTTGGGCAACGGTATCGGCGCTGTGATCATATCCCCTCAAGGTACTCATACCCCTCTTACTGCCCGGCTATGTTTCAACTGTACCAACAACATGGCGGAGTATGAGGCATGCATTATGGGTCTTCAAGCTGCGATCGACCTAAGGATCAAGTATTTGAGTGTCTTCGGAGATTTCGCTCTCGTGATCAATCAGATCAAAGGGGAGTGGGATACGAAACATCCGAATCTTATTCCTTACAGAGAATGTGTGTTGACCTTGATCCCCCACTTCACAAAGATAACCTTTGAACACTTTCCAGGAGAGGAGAATCAGTTGGCGGACGCGTTAGCTACGATGTCTTCTATGTTCAAGGTCAAATGGGACAATGAGGCTCCCCGGATCATCATCTGGAAACTGGACGAACCGGCATACTGTTGTGATCTCGAGACTGAATTGGTGACTGAGAAGCCTTGGTACCATGAGGTGAAGAGATATTTGGAAGCTCAGGAATACCCTGAAGGTGCGTCTGTCAACGATAAAAAGTTTCTAAGAAGATTCGCAGCCAAGTTCTTCCTTAGCAACGACATCTTGTACAAGCGAAACCATGATTCGACCTTACTGCGTTGTGTGGATAAGACTGAAGCAGAAAGGATCATGGAAGAGCTACATGAAGGGACCTTTGGTACACATTCCAGTGGGCACACTATGGCAAAGAAAATCCTTCGGGCGGGGTATTTCTGGTCCACAATGGAAGCAGACTGCTACCAACACTCTCGGACATGCCATAAATGCCAGATATATGCAGACAAGGTGCATGTTCCTCCAGTTCCTCTGAATGTTTTGACTGCGCCTTGGCCGTTTGCAATGTGGGGCATAGACATGATCGGTGAGATTAAACCTACGGCATCTAACGGGCATCGCTTCATCCTGGTGGCGATTGACTATTTCACGAAGTGGGTTGAAGCAGCCTCCTATGCTACGGTAACCAAGACTGTTGTGGCACGGTTCATTCGGCACAACCTGATCTGTCGATACGGCGTCCCTGAGAGAATTATTACAGACAATGGTACCAATCTCAATAACAAGATGATCACTGAGCTCTGCGAGCAGTTTAAGATACATCACCACAACTCTTCTCCTTACAGACCGAAGATGAATGGGGCTGTAGAGGCAGCAAATAAAAATATCAAGAAAATCGTGCAGAAGATGACAGTGACTTATAAAGATTGGCACGAGATGTTACCGTTCGCTCTACATGGGTACCGTACTTCAGCCAGAACGTCAACCGGGGCAACTCCTTTCTCCTTGGTTTACGGTATGGAGGCAGTCTTACCGATCGAAGTGCAAATACCCTCTCTCCGGATAATGAAGGATGCAAATCTGAACGAAGATGATTGAATCCAGACACGACTTGATCAACTAAACCTTATTGATGAAAAGAGACTTGCTGCTATCTGTCATGGTCAGACGTATCAGAAACGGATGATCAGGGCATTTAACAAAAAGGTCAGACCACAAGAGTATCAAGTTGGGGATCTGGTAATCAAGCGAATCATCCTTCCTCAGAGCGATCCAAGGGGAAAATGGACCCCCACGTACGAAGGGCCATTTGTGGTTAAACATGTGTTCTCAGGAGGAGCCATGATTCTAACCAACATGGATGGTGACGACCTTCCTCACCCCGCCAATGCAGACATAGTAAAAAGATACTACGCATAAAAAAGACCCGCTAGGCTGACATGCCTAGGCAAAAATTAGGGCTTCCCGGCGAACCAAAAGGGTTCGGGCAAAATGAAGGGATGAAATGAAAAAAATCTGTACACCCGGCAAGTCGAAAACCTGAAAAGGCGGCTTGGGCAAAAATGGGTATCCCGGTGGACTGAAAACCTGAAAAGGCGGTCCAGGCAAAAGTTAGGGATAAAGCGTAATATTATGTCTGATTGGTCACTTTGCATACAGAATCCGGTATCTACATCGAGTTCAGACGGCATCGATCAGTCGGCTTCATCTTTAACCAAGGTCATCAAGTGATGAGACGCTCGGAGATATAAGGACAATAGCAGAGTTGAAACCCAGTGGGATCATTCATTTCACACAGCTGTTTTTTTTTTCTTTTTTTCTCTTGTACAAAATTGTATAAACTATCTTGTTCGGCGGCGTTCTCTTACTAGGACGTCAGCCTCTTGTATACAAACGCCTATTTACAGGCAATTCAAAATCAATACAAAAATCACTTTTCAGTTAAAATTGCCAATTGTTTTTTCCTTTTCTGTTTTGTTTTGCGAAGAACGTCCAAGGTTCAATTTGTGATATATGCATTGACAATAATTTGCTAGCTCATGAATATTTGCATACGAAACAAAGGATTAATTACAGGTAACGTTAGAAACAGGGGCAATAAAGAGTTGTCTAAGCAATCTAATTGTTCTATCCTCCAAGGTACCAAGGTGGGTTCAGCTGAAGAACACAACCAGATATCTTAATTCCCCAGAGAGTGAGCCAGCAAGGCAGTGCACTCTCCCCGAGCAAAGTTATCAAAGGAAATTGGGTTTCCCCGCAGATCTCAACATTCCCCAGCGCAGTATATGAATTCTTAACAAGCATCCCCGGCAGTCTTGACCTAAAGATTGTTCCCCGGTGGTATATCAAACATCCAGTGGAGTTACTTCCGATACATCTCAAAACTACCCCAGGAGAGTCCAATCCAGTTTCCCCAAGGAAGTTGGGATCCATCTCCCCAAGCAGTAGGCTTATCCCCAGTAGATTCTGGAAGCTTATCCTTGCAGAGCACGAACGCGTCCCCCGGCTTTATTCAAAAGTTATTTCTCCACCAGGATATAACTGGGTTATCCTCAGCCAAAAGCCACGGAAAGACCGTCCTCGGCGAAGTCTTCCTATCCCCAGCGAAGTCTACTAACACTTCCAACACAACAAGGGTATCCCCAGCAATTTATTATCAACAACTCAACAAAGTACCTCTCTCCCCACAGAGTATTGCTCCCAGCAAGATCGCTAGGGTACTTTTCTCCCCGCAGAGTAATCCATTCGCCAAGTTTATTCCCCAACGGAGTTATCTTCTCCTACCGGTATACTTGCAACTATCATCCCCAGCGGAGGCAAAAATCTATTCCTCAACATCAGCCCAGGAGTGACTTCCCGGCACCCGTCAAGGATTTATTTTCCGAGACAAAAAACATACGTTCATAAACATCGCACTTCCATAAATCATTATAGCATGCATATGTGCATCATATCTTACAAATCTCATTTATGTTGAGAACATCATTGCTTGATCCATATCATGCATGACATATGACTGACCTTTACCTTTCAGGAAAGATCCAATTAAGTTCTCAGCTACATGTCAAGACCTAGACCGGTTCAGTTAAATCGACCCTAAGATTTTTCTGTTTCTTATCCAGTTCAAGGCCTTCTCTGGTTCAGTCAGATCGACCCTAAGATGTCCCTGTTTCTTATCCAGTTCAAGACATTTCAGGACCTAGACCGGTTCAGTTAAATCGACCCTAAGATTTTTCTGTTTCTTATCCAGTCAAAGGCCTTCTCTGGTTCAGTCAGATCGACCCTAAGATCTCCCTGTTTCTCATCCAGTTGAAGACATTTCAAGACCTAGACCGGTTCAGTTAAATCGACCCTAAGATTTTTCTGTTTCTTATCCAGTCAAAGGCCTTCTCTGGTTCAGTCAGATCGACCCTAAGATCTCCCTGTTTCTTATCCAGTTGAAGACATTTCAAGACCTAGACCGGTTCAGTTAAATCGACCCTAAGATTTTTCCGTTTCTTATCCAGTCAAAGGCCTTCTCTGGTTCAGTCAGATCGACCCTAAGATCTCCCTATTTCTTATCCAGTTGAAGATTTCAAGACCTAGACCGGTTCAGTTAAATCGACCCTAAGATTTTTCTGTTTCTTATCCAGTCAAAGGCCTTCTCTAGTCCAGTTAAATCGACCCCTAAAAGATTTTCCTGATGAAGACTCAGTAGAAGATATCCAAGATTCTCTCAATGATACTGTTGAGATTGAAGTCGCCTATGGTTCTCTCCCCGTTACTGTGGAGGTAGTAATCGTCCCCAGATTCTCTCAGCGTTACTGTTGAGGGTGAAGTCGCCCAAGATTCTCTTAGCGTTACTGTTGAGGTGGAAGTCGTCCAAGATTCTCTCAATGATACTGTTGAGGTTGTAGTCACCTATGGTTCTCTCCCCGATACTGCGGAGGTAGTAATCATCCCCAGATTCGCTCAGCATTACTATTGAAGTTGAAATCATCCAAGATTCTCTCAATGATACTGTTGAGGTTGTAGTCACCTATGGTTCTCTCCCCGATACTGCGGAGGTAGTAATCATCCCCAGATTCGCTCAGCGTTACTGTTGAAGTTGAAATCATCCAAGATTCTCTCAATGATACTGTTGAGGTTATAGTCACCTATGGTTCTCTCCCCGATACTGCGGAAGTAGTAATCGTCCCCAGATTCGCTCAGCGTTACTGTTGAAGTCGAAGTCATCCAAGATTCTCTCAATGATTGCTGTTGAGGTTGTAGTCGTCTGTGGTTCTCTCCCCGTTACTGCGGAGGTAGTAATCGTCCAAGGTTCTCTCACCGTTCCTGTTGAGGTAGTAACCATCCCTGGTTCATTCATCACCTTTTGAAGATCCAGATCCAGCTCCTGTAACCAGTCAAGACACATCTATACCAAGAATCTAAAGACCAGCTCCTGTAACAGGTCAGGTAATCATTTTTTCTTTTGCAGGTACGCAAGCTCTCGCTAAGGAATCTCTTATGCGATCAACATCCATATGGCATCTATAAGCCCATCCACCTTCCATCATCTCTTAGCATGGCATCTATAAGCCCATCATCCTATCCTTCAATCTCCAAATGGCATCTGTAAACCCATTCCCCACCATCACACTACTATGTGAGCGCAAATTTCTGGGCACTCTAGTGTTCAATCATCTTCCACCTTCGGATTACGAAAGGCACGTCAGCCAATCTGCATCCTCAGGTCTAAGAAGATTGAACAGGGGCAACTGTTGTACCCCAAAATTTGCCCTCCCATATTCTTCAAAATTTGCCAAGTCAAAGGTTCAAAATTTCCCCAAGGGGTTGCACAGTTCAAGGGCCTCCTAACAGTCAAAATTAGGGTTTTTGTTCTAACAAAGAAAATGAAGTTTCCAAGGGTCCAATCAAGTCCTACATGCCTACAAACATGGTCAATCATCCTCATGCCAAGTTTCAAGACTTACAGCACAAAATTGCACAGTCAAAAACCCTAATTGCACTACAGTCAACTGTAGGGGCAAAATGGTCATTTGACAGTCAAAAAGTTCAAATTTTTGGTCAACATCTCATTTTGAAGCCACAAACATCATTTTATCAATACTTGATCATGATTCTCAAAGCTTGGCTCAAAAATCATCAATATGCAAAAGTTTCCTTATTTGGACAGTTGAAAAAGTCAACTATAACTTGACCAAGACATAACTTCCACATGGATTATCAGAAAAATTCCATCCAAAGCTCATTTTGAAGAGAATGACATTTCCTACAACTCCTCTTCATACTTCAAGTCCAAGAAATGATCTCACAAAAAGTTATCAATTTCAACATTATAGGTCATTTTCAAAAGTCAACAAAAAGGGACTTTAAGCCAAAGGCCATAAGTTGAGATTGGTAAATCAAAATGACATGGGACCAAAGACATTGGTTAGAGGACTCAAAGACCTTTCCAAAATGTCCAAGAACATGAGCAAAGCTTAAAAATTGAGCATGTTATGCCTTGTGGAAGTTGGGAAATTTTTGGATATTTTGAAAAGTCAACATTGCTTCAAATGACCTAAAATTGCTAATGGGCCTCTTTTTCTTCCAAGATTCATCATCCAAAACATGTGCACGAGCATTTGGCCCAAAGGGAAGTTTTTTATCCTTTTTATTTATTTATTTGGATTTTTAATTATTAATAATTCATTTAAATTAAAATAAATATGTGAAAAATACTAAACCTAATTTTTTAAATCTTTTTGTGCATGGAATAGGCTTAAGATTTCGTGTATGATCAGATTTGGAAGGAATTATGATGATTGGATATGATTGAGACCAAATATGCTTGAAAAAGATTGGAAAATTATGGCATAAAAATCAAAGATTGATTCCTTCAATTCATGGATTCTTTGGACAAAAAACCAACCCTAATCATTCACACATAAGTACTGATGCAAACCCTATTCCAAGAAACGACCAAGCTGCGCCATACACAAAGAACCAAACTTGAGTTTTTTGCCAAAAAGTTGAAAACTGAAAACTAGGTTTTAGGGCTTTTCAAGACCAAATAACCATTCCATTAGCTTGCCAAGGTGACCAGGAGGCTATTCCAATCAAGAACATCAACTCTAACGCCTTGAATCGGTATACAGAAATCAAAAATTTTCATATAAAATGCATAATCGTGTTTTAATATTCAAGCATGTTCATTGCATTTTTTTCATGGATTTGTACTAATTGGATGATTCTGAAACTAACCATATGCTTTGATTGAGTTTTTACGAGTTATATAAGGATTCACCATTAAAGGATGCTAGGGTTCTTTGAACTTGAAATTGGGCGTTTCTCACTGCTGTAAAATTGAGACACCATAATACCATGAATGGACTCAGCGTGTTTGGACGATTCTAAAGCAATCCTCGCGCTCAATTTATGAGCTACCACGTGCTATTCGCTATTTTGGAAACAAGCATGTTTTGAGGGGGTTTAAAACCCCCGCTAACCTTTGTTATATTTCAGGGAAAAGCAAAGCGAGGAAGAAGACGCTGATGTGTAAAGCAATGGTTGGGTTGTTTAAATTTTCGCGCGAAAAGAGCACTAACTCATGTTTTATCTTATATTTATTGTTGGTTATATAATTAACAAAACGCACTCACAGCTCCACTGGCAAGGCACATTACTGGTAATCCCTGGGACCTGGGTTCGAGCCCCAGGTCCCCATCCCTTTCCAATGTTATTTTTCTATTCATGCTTCTATGCAGTTTCGTTACAAGGGAACACCATACGTCCCTCAAATCCAGCTTGCCACTTGGCCAATGGAGATAATCTGAAGACCCAGATCTGAAGAACATGGTAAACCTCAGTCAACGCCTATGCACGCTAGCTAAAAAATCAAACAAGGCCATGGACAGATGGGCCTAAAATGCTACAATCTCACCTCCAATTTGGGGACAGACCCCCCTAGGTTTGCAATTTCTTTTATATTTTTCATTTTTTATTTGATTCAATTATTTCTCTTTTTAATTAATTCCTTTAATTTAATTATTTTCATAAAAATATAAAAACAATATAAAAATCAGAAAAAGACAAAAAAATAAGTATTTTTATTTAATGTTATATTTTGTAAATAAATCTCATTAATTTAATTTAGTTTTTTTTTAAATCTAGGGTTAATCTTAATATTTTTTTCAATAAAACCTAAAAAATTTGGTAGAATTAGGGTTTCAAATCTTGTTCATTCTTTTTTTCTTTTTTCTCACCATGATTAATTAATTATTTATTTTCATAAATCAAAATGCATTAATTAATTAGGTTTAATTTTAGGTTAAAGTTTAATATTTTCTTAATAAATAAAAATTGTAGAAATAGGGCTAGATTTCATTTAATTATTCTCATTAAAATCATAAGTACCAAAAAACTCAAAAATAATTTCTTTTTTATTTTAATTAATTTGCTTAATAATAATTTAATTCCATTAAAAAGGGTCCAACGCCCTCGTTTCCAATTTTAATTCCAACTCGCGCACTTTATTTATTTCCTTCTTTTAATTATTTATGTAATTCTCCCAAAGCCGTGTAATATTTATCTTTCGCACTTTATTTATTTACTTTCTGTCAAATCGGGTCCTGGATTTTAATTTGGCGATGTGGACCCGCGCCTTTGTAATAGTTTAGAACTTTTATTTTTCCGCACTCTTTTAACTGTTAAATAAATGCATGCAAGAATGAATGGCCAAAAATAAAAACAAACGCATAGATCACTTTGACATGAACAAGACAAAAATAAACGAAGCTGACACACAAATCACACACCACCCCTAGGGTACGCCTCACTGTTGCCTTGCCTCGAAAGGTGATCGTCGAGTAGAGGATGTCTTAGTAAGTCCTCATGATCCGGGAACCTGGCATGAGGGTAGCTTCTAAGGTGTCTTCCCATTGCTCTGGTGATCACTATGTCCCGAACCTCGAATTGACCCGAACACCTCCAACGGTGGTGCTACCTACCTCTCAATGGTGGGATGGCACTACCTTAAGGACATTTACACAGACGAATTCCTTAGGGTAGGTAGACAACTCGTAGATACTTGCTCTAATCTCAAAACAAATCAAAAAATACTTTTCACCCGACACTTTTCAAAAAGCTTTCGAAAGCAATTTTTCAAACACTCTTGAGGACCGATACAAGAGTCGAACTGGAATTTTCAAAGAAACTTTTTTAAAACCCACAGTTGAAAAGCAAACAAACCATTTTTGAAAACACAAATGAGCAAGTATCTAAGAGCCCATGGATAACCATGGATAGAAAGGGTGCTAACACCTTCCCTTTCTATAACCTACCTCCCGAACCGAGAGCAATCTCTTTAAGGAATTTTTCTGTGCTTTTGTCCTTTCCATTTGGAGAAAATAAAAGACGGTGGCGACTCTTGCTTCCGCGACATTTCGCGAACCAGCATTAAACAGTCAGTTCCAGATCCACCAATCACAGTGATGTTGCCTGGGAGTGTTACAGGTCGTGTTTGAGGTTTTGATCAGCTTCAAGGGATGTTAGGGAATGTGTTTGATGTGTTTTTAGCAAGAAAGCATGGAAGGTTTGAGCTATGGAACTCAAACTGCAGGGATGCCCTGTTTTGAGCAGTTTGAAGGTGATTCTGGGAATGGGGAGGTATTAGGGATCTTAGGGTCGTGCTTCAGCTTAGGATGAATGTTTAGAATGTGCTTGATAACTTTTTCTAAGCCTTGGTTAACTGATATGAGAGTTGGTACATGTTATGCTATGTTTCTTAAACTTTAAGCAAGCAATGGCCAAGTTCAGTTCTAGACAGGTAGAGGCCCCTCTAATGTGCTGCATAACTCAGTCTTGATCAGTGTGATTAACTCATAAACTTGTGCCAAAGATATTTCAAATGTACTTGCTTGGATTTGCTTTAGACATAAAGTGTAACTTTTGCAAAAATGGATATAATGCTTTTTCCAATTTGGGATTAAACCTTTAGGCAATGCTTGAACACATAGAACATGGTCTTGGCACAAAGGATTGGCATTAAATTTATGAGTGTAATTGAGATAAAAGACCTGTAATCAAGTTGTGCAAGCTGAGATTGAAAATGCATAGTGTTATGAACATGAAATTGGCTATGAACAAAGTGACTTTTGCCCATATTGCCAAATTCGATTCTCCCTAACCACAAGGGTGTTTGAGAAGTTATTGGACATTTTGGAAAGCTTGGAATATGTACTACAATCCATCTTTGAAATGCAAATTGAAATTCCAAGTGGAAGTGTATGAAAAATGGTCTTGAAGTTAGGTAAAAATCCTGCCTAAAATAGGTCAAATTTTCTCTAAGTTAAGAATAGTTTGGTACCCTTGTTCCAAAAATTGTAACTTGAGCTATAAGCTTCTTTTGGGAAAACTTTGTGAATCAAAGTTATAGATTATGCAATAGGCTACAACTTTCATGTTTTGACTTTTGCTTGAATCCAAATGAATCTTGGTGAGAAAGTGGGACAAAGTTAGGAACAAATTAGGGTTTTTCATAACTTAGAAAAATTCTAAGTTATGAAAAATCTTCATTTCAAACCCTAATTTGCATTTCTTGACTTCTTGATGAACAAGTTTCATGATTTGGCATGTTTTGATGAAAAATGAATCTTGACTCTTGATTTTGACCAAAAAGTCAAAGTTTGACTTTTCAGTATACAGTCAAAATTGATCAATTGACTGGGAAATTCAACTGTCAATCTTGTGCATCTGGGATCTTTTGAACTTATTGAGCATGTCAAGACAATTCCATGGGGTCCTTGAGTCCATATGTGAGCTTGGTTTGCCATTGGCTAGGTCAAACAGTCAAAAATTGCCTTTGTGCAGTCAAAACCCTAAAAATGACCATTTTGCCCTTTTGATGATCTGATCAAACTTCTTATGGAATTGTGTTCCAAATTTGATCAAATGGTCCATGTGAGTTCATAATGTTGATGTGGGTCAATTTTCATGAGATTTGACTGTCAATTGGCCACAATTGACTTTTTCCCCAATATAGTTGATTTCTAGGTCAACTGTCCAATTGACTGGGCAAAATTTGGAACCAAGACTTGAAACTTGGTATGGATAAACTTGGGAGTCCAACATGAAGCATGAAAGTCATCTTAGGCATTTTAGGTCAAAATATCTTTGTGCAAACACAAACCCTAATTTGGGTCAACAGTGCAAGGAGAAGTCTTAAGCAGAGGAAACCCTAACTGGATCTTGATCTTCAAGGGTCTTGTGATGAGAAAATGTTGAGGAAATGGGAGGGAAAATTTTGGGGTACAACACAAGCTTATCATCAAAACGAACACTGATTGATTCTTCCACAATCTGTGTTTCTGTATTGTATACTCTGTACCCTCTTGAGCGTTCAGAGTATCCTAACATAATACACTTCTGTGCTTTAGAGTCAAACTTGTTCAAATAATTCTTTTTATTTAACATAAAACAGGTACATCCAAATGGATGAAAATATGAAATGTTGGGCTTTCTGTTCTTCCACAATTCATATGGAGTCTTTTCCAGAATAGGTCTTATTGAGATTCTATTCTGAATGTAGCACGCTGTGTTTATTGCCTCTGCCCAGAAGATCTTGGCAACGTTTGTCTCATTGATCATGGTTCTGGCCATTTCTTGCAATGTTCTGTTCTTTCGTTCTACAACTCCATTTTGTTGGGGAGTTTTAGGACAAGAGAAATCATGCAGAATGCCTCTGTCATTAAAGAATGACTCAAAGTCTTTGTTTTCAAATTCTCCACCATGATCACTTCTGACTTTAACGATTCTAAGATCCTTTTCATTCTGAACTTGGTTACAGAAGGTAACAAACACAGAGTGTGACTCGTCCTTATGTCTTAAGAACTTTACCCATGTCCATCTGCTATAGTCATCTACGATTACTAACCCATATTTCTTGCCACTGACTGAAGCAGTTTTAACTGGTCCAAATAAGTCAATGTGCAGAAGTTCTAATGGCTTAGAGGTAGAAACAACATTTTTAGATTTAAAAGAAGGTTTTGCAAACTTGCCTTTCTGACATGCTTCACACAGAGCATCTGAATTGAACTTCAAATTAGGAAGTCCTCTGACCAGATTGAGTTTGTTAATCTGAGATATTCTTCTCATACTAACATGCCCCAATATTCTGTGCCAGATCCACTGCTCGTTGTTAACAGACAGAAGGCACTTTACATTCTGACTTTTCAGTTCAGAAAGTTTGATTTTGTAAATGTTGTTTTTCCTCTTTCCATTAAACAGGATAGTCCCATCTTTCTGACTAACAACTTTACATGATTTTTGATTAAAGATTATATCATAACCGTTATCACTTAATTGACTTATGGATAACAGATTATGCATTAATCCATCTACTAGCAGAACATTATTGATAGAGGGAAGATTTCCATTACCTACAGTTCCAGAGCCAATTATCTTTCCCCTCTGATTGCCTCCAAAACCAACGTGGCCTCCAGGCTTAAGTTCCAGGCTTTGGAACATATGCCTTCTTCCCGTCATGTGTCGCGAGCAGCCAGAGTCCAGGTACCATGAATGGTGTTTCTGACTTGCTGCTAAAGATATCTGCAACATGTATTATTTTATCCTTAGGTACCCAGATTTTCTTGGGTCCTGATTTGTTAGATTTACCAAAACTCTGGTTGAATTTTGGTTTCACAGAGTACTTACTGCTAGTGTATTTAATATCATGTGTGTGACCATACACAAAATGTGAATTCAGAGGTGTGTGTTTGATGGTTAAATCCATGAAATTCTTTGGTGTAGGAACCTTACCTTGGTATCCTATTCCCTTCCTGCCGTTTCTGCTAACTCCATAGATCATTGAAGCCATTTTGCTTCTATCTATGCTTTTAGCAAGGAACTTCTGGAAATTGTGATCATACTCCTTGATGATCTCATCAGCGTTGCTGGGAGTTTTAGAAATTGGTTCCTTCTGAGAGTTTTGTAAAGTATTTTCTAATTTTGAAATTTTAATTCTCAGCTCAGAATTCTCCAATTTGAGACTCTCAGACTTATTAGAGTCAGATTCAAGATTCCTTTTCAGGTCTCTGAATTTAACTCTAATCTGCTGATACCTTTCCAGAATCTCATTAAGGCTTTCAGCAAGTTCAGCCTTGGTAAAATTAACAGCAAAGTTAGGAAATACCTCTTCAGTATCTGATTCTGAGTTTGATTCAGAAGCTTCACTATCTTCTGAAATGTTAGCCATGAGAGCTATGTTTGCTCTCTCATCATCTGATTCTGAGTCAGCTTCAGACGAGTCAGAGTCATCCCATGTAGCCATGAGACTTTTCTTCTTTTCTCTTCCAAACTTCTTTTTAGGCTTTTCCCTCTGAAGCTTTGGGCAGTCACTCTTGTAGTGTCCTTGCTCATTGCACTCATAGCAGACGATGTCCTTGGTGTCTGGCTTTCTGCTTCCTGAGGAGCCTTCAGATCTTCTGTATCCAGAGGAAGAATCTGTCCTTCTATGTCTGGAAGAAGACTCGTTCTGATCAGATCTTCTAGGATTCCTGAACTTCCTTTGCCTCTGCTTCCACAGTTGATTCACTCTTCTGGAGAGGAGGGAGAGTTCGTCTTCTTCTGATGAGGATCCATCAGATGTTTCTTCAACTGCCTGCAAAACTTTAGACTCAGATTTTTTGTTAGAATTCAATGCTAAAGGCTTACCTTGCTTCTGAGGCTCGTCAGCTTCTAGCTCTATCTCATGACTTCTGAGGGAGCTGATAAGTTCCTCCAGAGTGATTTTGTTGAGATCTTTTGCTAGCTTCAGAGCTGTAACCATTGGTCTCCACTGCTTGGGTAAACTTCTGATGATTTTCTTGACATGGTCAGCAGTAGAGTATCCTTTGTCCAGAACCTTGAGACCAGCTACCAGAATCTGGAATCTTGAGAACATTGTTTCAATGGATTCAGATTCTTCCATTTTGAACGCCTCATACTTCTGAATGAGCGCCAGAGCTTTAGTTTCTTTGACCTGAACGTTTCCCTCATGCGTCATTCTGAGTGAGTCAAAAATGTTCTTTGTTGTGTCTCTGTTGGAGATCTTTTCATATTCAGTATAGGAGATGGCGCTGAGAAGGATGGTTCTGGCCTTGTGGTGATTCTTGAAGTCACGCTTTTGTTGGTCAGTCATTGTTTTTCTATCAATCTTCTGACCGCTTGCATTCACAGGGTGCGTGTATCCATCTGTCACCATATCCCACAGATCAGCATCATGTGCCAGAAAGAAGCTTTCAATTCTGTCTTTCCAGTAATCAAAGTTCTCTCCATCAAAGACTGGAGGTTTTCCGCTGAATCTGTCTCTGTCCTCATGGTTGTCATTGCTGGTGTAAGAATAGTTTCCCGCCATTGTGTTTTTCTGACGCTGGATCTTGTACTGACATGGTTAAGTGTTTTAGCTCAGAACCAGGCGCTCTGATGCCAATTGAAGAAGTGAAAAACATAAGAAGGTGGGGTTGAATTGTAAAACTGAAAATCAATGCAATGAACAAGATATTTTTATCCTGGTTCGTTTGATCTCAAACTACTCCAGTCCACCCGTCAAGGTGATTTCGCCTCTCTCCAACGAGGTCTTAATCCACTATATTCAACTGAATATTACAAACTGCTTTAACAACTGCTAAAGCCTTCTTGATGCAAACCACAACCCGGTTTGTCAAGGAAACACTTTCTTACAAATAAGAGAAATATGGTGTGTGAATGTTTTCTACAAAACTGTATCACAACTGTGATGTTACACAACTTAAGCTTATGAAACTAGATTGCTAAAACACTGAGTAAGGAAATATGAAGCGTTTAGCAAACTGAAAGAAGGAAGATGATGATTAGCTTTTATGCGTGTAATGTGATGTAGAGCATTAGCCAATTCAATCTTCATTGTCTTGTTTATATAACATTGAGATTGTTGAACGTTGGAGCAATAATCTTGATTCAATGCCAATAACAAACTTTCCTTATTGAGCAGATCTTGTCTGGAATGATGCCGTTGGTAATAATACGCTTTCAATGCACAGTACCGTTGCTACTTAAAGCGTGTTCTGGCTTGGCTTCATTCTGACTCTGCTTAAGTGCTGATGAACTATTGTTGTCTTTATCAGAGTGTTGAGCGCAGTTCTGTTCATCAAGCTTCAGCATACGCGTGAATTATTCTTCTGAATCTGGTATTCTGATATAGCATCTTCTGATGCTTACGTTGATGACCAATATTCTGATGCTGATTAGGTGTGCTCTTGCTGATACCTATCAGAGTTTCTGCAAAACAGAACCTAATATTTTAGGTAGCAAATAGTTCTTATATGAATCACATAATTAATATATCCTTTCATTTTGTTATCATCAAAACTTAAACATAGGGTAGTAGATTCAAACTTTGTTCTAACAGCACAAAGGTGATTCGTTCGAAGGACACTTGTTGGAAGAAAGTCAAACAATATGTTGGAAGAAGAATCTGGTCGAAGGAGGGTCAAAATGAAAGGATGAAATATTCAAAGATGCTTGCTGCCAAGTTCAGGCATAGTACACTGGCCAAAACTGCTGCACAGCTGTCCTGAAACACTGCCCCATTCTTGCACCAAAACAGCATACAAGCACTGTCCCTCGAAGGCTGCAAAGAGCAGTTTACCCAAATTGTTCAAATTATTTTGTTTTCCCTCCAAAAGCTTCAGCCAACTTTCCTATAAATAAGAGGCTCCAACACATGTTTAAGGGAGGATCTTTTGGACCAGTGGAACGAATCACCCAAAGTTTCTCAAACACAACAAATCTCTCAAGTCCCTTCAACACTTGTGAGAACAAACCCAGAATTTACTTCCTTCGATTCTGAAGAACAAGTATTCTTCAGTATCCTTTGAATCCAGTTTGGAAAGAAACATAAGACTTGTTTCTTTCCTTCCTTCGAATCCAGCAGTCCAAGCACATCTGTTGGCCCCCTCTGTCAAATCCAGAACCTTGGACCTCCACTCAAGGTCCCACACCCATTCAACGCCTCCATCAAGGTAAGTCACTCTTACCCTTGAATTTTTCATTTCATGACATAACATGTAAATAATCTCTTCGTTCGTTTCAAACATGTATATACCATTGTTCCTTCGTTTCCACCCTGTTAACATGTTTTTTAAAAGTTAACCCTTTCGTTTGGGCTTTCTGTTTACCTGAACTAACTTTAATTATTAAACTGTTTGAAAGATAAATACTAGCATGGCCTCAGGCCATGTTGCCATTTAATGCTTGAAATGAAAGAAACAGGAGACATGAGTATGAAACGAAGCCTTTGGTTTCTACACTGACTTCCAGGACCAGCCAGAGACACGCTCACACTGATTTCACTGGCCCAATCGAAGAAGGCAACAAGGCAGAAAGGCCCAGCCAGAGGCACACTTGCACTAAGTCTAGGCTCAGACGAAAGTCACTCCCATGCTGGTGCCAACCTCCAATCGAAGTACATGACCTGACTGGTGCTAAAGCCCAATCGAAGGACAGGACCTCGCCCCTGCCAAGGCCCAATCGAAAGACGTGACTTTGCTGGTGCTAGCCCCAATCGAAGGAGGCCAACGGAATGCAAATCGAAGGCTGCTCCTGCCCAAATCGAAGGAGCTCTTTTTTACTTCTTTTTATCTTATTTTTTCCTTTAAATTTTTATGCACTTCAATATGGTTGTAATAGTGTAGGATTTATTTTTTGCACTTTTTATTGCTTTTGTACAAATGCTAGTAACTAGGTGTGTATGGCAAGATAAAACCAACAAGTAGACAACCTAAAAATCAAAGAAAAATGCATGCAATAAAACATACTTTGCACACATGCACCCTTAGGGTAATCTCACTTGTTGCCTCGGAAAATAGTCATGTCCCTCGAGCATGGGCGTTTTAGCAAAGACCCTCGCTAAAAGATCGTAGTCCCTCGATGACCCTCGATGTTGCCTTCGGTAAACGATCTAGTCCCTAAAAACGACATTGCTAAAACGTCCCATATGTTGCCTTCTATGACTATACAAACGTCCCATACCCGTCCCGTTCAACATCCTAACCAAGGTTGTTCATCAAACACAATGGTGAAACAACACTGTTAAAAGGGTTAAAACACAAGAAAAATCTTTGAGTAAAATAGGGTAGATAGCTCTTAACTACTTGATCAAACTTGCAAAACATCCTTGCCATTTTTCAAACACATATCACCACACAACTTCAAAACAACTTTCAAAAACATTGAATTATCTTTTCAAAAAGACAAACACCTTTGTAAAACATTCAAATAAGAATTGTTACAAAGGTTGCCAAGACAAGGCATCTTTTTCAAAACATTTTCAAAACCACACACACCACAAGCACATTCAAACAAAGGCAAGTGATCTAAAACAAGTAACTAAGAGCCCATGGATAACCATGGATGAAAAGGGTGCTAGCACCTTCCCTTTTCATAATCTACCCCCCGAACCCACGAAAACATCTCAAAGGTCTTTCTTGTGCTTTTTGACCTTTCCTTAGGATAAATAAAAAGTTGGTGGCGAACACAAACACAAAACCTCAAGTCAGTTCTCCCACCGTATCACAGAACTGACGACTCTGCTGGGGAGAAATTCTACAAGTGGGGTTACCTTAGGGTTTTAGATCACCTTTACATGCTTGCTTTGATTGCTTTGATTGCTTTACTTTTTGGGTTCCTTGTTTGGGTTTGTTGTAAATCCTACACCCGGATTTGGGGGCACCTTTTTAGGTAAATAGCAATAAATTGTGAGGGAACTGTGCGGGGTATACCGACATGGTTGAAGCAGTAGCTATGTTAGTGTGACATATTTGTGGGTACCGGTAGCCCTTGAGTAGTCAAGGAGAATACGAGGCCGCTGAGTGATGTCATGAAGCACTAACGAACTCTTAGAACCTTACTTGACCATCTTGGCCTCTTTTAGGGGTAGTGAGATAACCGAGTTTGGTGCAGTCCGAAGTTGGTAGATACTCGATACTACACTCAATGAGGATTATTTTCTTGGAATATTTTGGTCGCCAATTAAGTGGCTAAACCAAAACAATGAACATAGAAAATAATCCAGTGATATTGAGCTCCTTAGAACCCAGTTTCTATTTTAGGACAGGTTGAGCCAACTAACTTCAAGAGGGTACTTACCTACAAACCCCATGCAAGCCTAAACCTAAGGACTTGTCTGCTTTGTGTGAATATGATTACCTGTATATACACTTGCTTATTTTTGCATACATGTACATAACATCATAACATTATACCATGGCATTCTCAATAACCATTTCAAGGATCTCGAGGGTCTTATAATGCAGGGTCACGTTGAACCAGACGTCTACCAAAGAACAAGAGGATTCATTCCCCTCTAAACAAACACCGTCAAAGATAAAGTGCAACAACTTGAATCAGGGGCTATGACCCACTTGACATGGTGAGCTTGATTCTCGTGGAAAGACATCCACCGATACAAAGTTATCTAATCAAAGATGTTGATCAAAGTTCAACCTCTAACATTTTCTTGTGTTTACCCCGCGAGATCCTTGAAAACATGCATCCACATATCATGCATCATATCATGACAGGTTTCTCCCTTACAGGTCTCCTTATCTTCCTACTGTTTATTTCAGTAGAGATGGCTCTAGAGAAGACTATCAAGGACATCCAGGCTCAAAACGCTCAACTTCAAGAGATGTTCTTGAACCTATCCAAGGGGCAGGAAGAAGTGAAAGCTCTCCTCACAAGGGGCATGGTCCTAGGGAATTCAAGCAGTATCAGGAATGATCAGTTGGAGGAACTATAGATTGAGCTGGCAACAATGAAGATCCAGATGATGGGACAACTGGTGGGCCAGATGGCTCTCATCCAAGACTTATCTCAAAGACAAGAGGAGCTCAGGGTTCTCGTCAACAAACTGCTTCGAGACAACCAAGTGGGGAAAACGTCTAAGGTTGAAGATCAAGTCATCACTCAACCTCCTTCGAACCAAGAAGACAAGGGAAAAGCTCCTCAACTTGCTTCAGGGTCACAAGCCCAACAACAACCTCACCAGCGTCAACAGGGGCATCAGCGTAAGGAGGTCGCCCTAAAAGACAATTCACTAAGATCAACATGTCACTGACTCAAGCGCTACAACACATGTTGAAGAAAGAGCTGATTACATTAAAGGCTCCTCATCCGAACCTTAAGACTTCTTCTCCTAACTACAACCCAGATGCAAGATGTGCTTATCATTTTGGTAGCCCAGGGCATGACACAAACAACTGTTGGGCTCTGAAGAACAAGGTCCAAGACATGATTGATGCCAAGGAGATCGAGTTTGACCCTCCGGAGACTCTAGCATAATCACTGCTCCTTTGACGAATCATTGAGAGAATCTTCTGTTCATTTTGAATTTTCAAGTTGTAATCTCTTTTGTTATTCAAACAATTATCTATTAATGTCAAACTTTGTTTTCATTAATGAATTGCATATGTTTGTCTTGATTTGATCCACTCATTTCCATTACATTTAAACTATGCTTTTTACTCTCTTTATGACTTTCAACTCTTGCTAAAAGTTACAAGCCTTTAGAGGGAGGATGACGAAACAATGCCGTAATCTCATACAATATGCTTTTGGACAGACCTTGTTGATGATGTACAGGTGTTTCTTTCAAATCCTAAACATTGGAGTTATAAGGAAGATAATCCCTAGTCAACCCCTTCGAGCCAAAGAAGTAGGAGTTTTCTATTTTAAACACAAATTGAAACCTTTAATTCAAAACCTGGGGCAGGGTAGTCTCTCAGTTAATTCAAATGCGCTTTAAGTCGCAACCTCTCAGTTCATAATACAACGAACGACATCAAAAGCATTCCTATGGAATCAAAAGACAGTGGTGGTTCCTTATCTCATAGGCAGTCAATCTCTCAAAAGAGAAAAGCCCACTGAGCCGAAACCTATAAAGGAGGCTTAAGAAAGATGGGGCATCCCGCTGACTGTAATCTCGAAAACAGGAACAGTCAGGCAAAAGTTAGGGATAACAAATCAAAAGAACGAGGTCATTACAAATCCTCGACAACATGAAAAATGTTGCAAAAAAAATGATGACTGCCTTCCAAAATTCAACTGGTGTGAACCATCACCAAAAACGTCGTTCCAGACTCATTTGGAGTTCAAACGCACAATTAATTGAGTTTAGGATTGAAGAACATCATGAAGAGCGGGTGGGTACAAATATACTTTGACCCTTTATCCTTTATTTCTTAAACCGTGAACCAAGCCACGTTACAACCCTTCAAAAGTCCTAACTGAAGCATGGGTTAGTTCGAAAGCATACTGTTACAAAAGGTATCCTGACTCCTGTAAGGCTTAGCCCTAAATCTTGTGTTGAAGTTGTCTTATAAAAAGTTTTCTGCTAAAAAACGCATTTTTCAAAACTTCGAGACAAGCATAAACTTTGCATTACTTGAATATCATTGTTTGCATATGCCTATTTGTTTAAACAGCGGAGAAATTCACACAATGAATATCCAGTGAACGAAAGCACTCTCAGTGAACAAAATCACTTCAAAAAGGATGACACTTCCATTGACAAATCTCCTATCAACAGGGGGACTTAACATGTCACTATCCAGCACACCTGGGGCAGTCCAATCAAGATTTCAAGAAATCTCTGAAGAAGTGCAGAGTAACCGGGGGCAGGTCTCCATCTCCGTCACTTGGGACATTGAACGTCAACCCCGACAAAGGGTTACATACAATCAAACTTTTTGGCAATGCCACAAACATTCGCTACTAGGGGCAATGACAAGTCTCCCCAAATTCCTTCTCATAGGATGACTCCCAGCAAGGGTTTAATCTCTGAAAACCTTTCCCCAGCTGAATCAACCTCAAGAATCCTCGAGGACTTTCCCCAACGAAGATGTCACCTCTCTAGCGGACTGACGACAAGGTTTATTTCCCCAACAACACCAGGATTCCCCAACTTGAGTTTGCCTCTCCGACTACTACAAATCAAAGGACCACAACTCCTCTTCCCCAGTAGACTACTCTACAATCCCCAGCAAGTTACTGCGAAACCTGGACCTGACCAGATATCAGTTCAACTTCGACTCCGCAGTAGAGCAACGAACGACTAAGACTCCTAAACTCTTTTCCCAAGCAGAAATAAACATACTCCCCACAGAGTTTTCAATATCCCCTAGCGGAGTTCTCCTCAAACAACAAAACAAGAATCCCTGATAGAAGTATTCTAAGCAAAGTTTGGAGACACACCAACTTCTCAACAACAGTCCAGGGTTTAACGACTCCCCATCATTTGTCAAAGATTTATTTTCCCAGACAAAAGTACATTCATTAACATTTCGCATTTCATACATCCTATTTACATACATGATAAGTGCATACAACGCATTCTCATTTATTTTGATAACATCATGACATCGTGCATTTCATACATCATGACACTGCATACAACTAACGTTTTACCTTTTTCAGAAAAAGGTCAATCAACAGATAGCTACCATCAACCTTTTTAAGTTCCAGATTAATACCTGAAACCAGACAGGACAATTATCTACTTGACCATCATGAAGCAACCCTACACCGGTTCCTTCTCTTTCCAAGATGTAGTTTTACACGGACTCATCATGAAGCAACTCTACACCGGTTCCTTCTCAATTTCAGATGTAGTTTTACACGAACTCATCATCAGGCAACCCTACACCGGTTCCTTCTCAATTTCAGATGAAGTTTTACACGGACTCATCATCAGGCAACCCTACACCGGTTCCTTCTCTTTCCAATATGCAGTTTTACACGGACTCGTCATGAAGCAACCCTACACAGGTTCCTTCTTTCCAGATGCAGTTTTACACGGACTCATCATGAAGCAACCCTACACCGGTTCCTTCCATTCAAGATGTAGTTTTACACGGACTCATCATCAGGCAACCCTACACAGGTTCCTCCTTTCTAGATGAAGTTTTACACGAAATCATCATCAGGCAACCCTACACCGGTTCCTTCTCATTTCCAAGATGAAGTTTTACACAGACTCATCATCAGGAAACCCTACACCGGTTCCTTCTCTTTCCAAGAAGAAGTTTTACACGAACTCATCATCAGGCAACTCTATACCGGTTCCTTCTCTTTCCAAGATGCAGTTTTACACGGACTCATCATCAGGCAATCCTACACAGGTTCCTTCCTTCCAAGATGCAGTTTCACACGGACTCATTATCAGGAAACCCTACACAGGTTCCTTCCTTCCAAGATGCAGTTTCACACGGACTCATCATCAGGCAATCCTACACAGGTTCCTTCCTTCCAAGATGCAGTTTCACACGGACTCATCATCAGGCAACCCTATACAGGTTCCTTCCTTCCAAGATGCAGTTTCACACGGACTCATCATCAGGTAATCCTACACAGGTTCCTTCCTTCCAAGATGCAGTTTCACACGGACTTATCATCAAGAAACCCTACACAGGTTCCTTCCTTCCAAGATGCAGTTTCACACGGACTCATCATCAGGCAACCCTACACAGGTTCTTTCCTTCCGAGATGCAGTTTCACACAGACTCATCATCAAGCAACCCTACACAGGTTCCTTCCTTCCAAGATGCAGTTTCACACGGACTTATCATCAAGCAACCCTACACAGGTTCCTTCCTTCCAAGATGCAGTTTCACACAAACTCATCATCAGGCAACCCTACACAGGTTCTTTCCTTCCGAGATGCAGTTTCACACGGACTCATCATCAAGCAACCCTACACATGTTCCTTCCTTCCAAGATGCAGTTTCACACGGACTCATCATCAGTCAACCCTACACAGGTTCCTTCCTTCCAAGATGCAGTTTCACACGGACTCATCATCAGTCAACCCTACACAGGTTCCTTCCTTCCAAGATGCAGTTTTACACGGACTCATCATCAGGTAACCCTACACAGGTTCCTTCTTTCAACTTACAAAATTACAATTCAACAGGAATTCTTGGATGGCATCTACAAGCCCATCTCCAACAGGATTCTATCACCTCTCCAAATAGCATCTTTAAGCCCATTCCCTCTACCATCACATCTCCGAGTGCAAATTTCTGGGCACTCTAATGTTCAATCATCTTCCACCTTCAAGTCACAAATGGCAGATTTGCCAATCTAACTCTTCAGGTGTAAGAAGATTGAACAGGGGCAGCTGTTGTACCCCAAAATTTGCCCTCTCAATTCTCAAGGCCTTTCTCACAAGGATTCTCAAGGTTCAAGCTTGCACAAGTACTTTGGAATTTTCCAGTACCAAAATTAAAAGGAAACTGTCAAAAAAGGAGAAAACAGATAAAAATATTATTTTGACAAAAATTGGAGAAATACAAGTGTTCTTAGTTTCAGCTCTTTCGATTGGCCTTTTGGCCTCTTTTGACACAAGCTTGGCTTGCATCCTTCGATTGGCCTTTTTACCTCTTTCGACACAAGCTTGGCTTGCATACTTCGATTGGCCTTTTGACCTCTTTCGACACAAGCTTGGCTTGCATCCTTCGATTGGCCTTTTTGCCTCTTTCGACACAAGCTTGGCTTGCATCCTTCGATTGGCCTTTTGGCCTCTTTCGACACAAGCTTGGCTTGCATCCTTCGATTGGCCTTTTGGCCTCTTTCGACACAAACTTGGCTTGCATCCTTCGACTGGGCATGGGCCTCTGACACAGTTTGGTTTGGATTCACAAGGAAAAGAGCCTCTTGTAATCTATTTCATTTCCAAGGCAAAATGTTCTCTTTTAACATCCTTCGATTTGCACCTCTTGCTCCCTATTTGTCTCTTTCAAATATGAACATTTTGTCTTTCGTTTGACCACATGTACCCCCTGGCGTGCAAGCTTTCGATTAGACATGAGCCACCTTAAGACACATTTGGCCCCTTCAAACGATGCACAAAGGTGATTCGTTCGAAGGACACTTGTTGGAAGAAAGTCAAACAATATGTTGGAAGAAGAATCTGGTCGAAGGAGGGTCAAAATGAAAGGATGAAATATTCAAAGATGCTTGCTGCCAAGTTCAGGCATAGTACACTGGCCAAAACTGCTGCACAACAGTCCTGAAACACTACCCCATTCTTGCACCAAAACAGTATACAAGCACTTTCCCTCGAAGGCTGCAAAGAGCAGTTTACCCAAATTGTTCAAATTATTTTGTTTTCCCTCCAAAAGATTCAGCCAACTTTGCCTATAAATAAGAGGCTCCAACACATGTTTAAGGGAGGATCTTTTGGACCAGTGGAACGAATCACCCAAAGTTTCTCAAACACAACAAATCTCTCAAGTCCCTTCAACACTTGTGAGAACAAACCCATAATTTACTTCCTTCGATTTTGAAGAACAAGTATTCTTAAGTATCCTTTGAATCCAGTTTGGAAAGAAACATAAGACTTGTTTCTTTCCTTCCGTCGAATCCAGCAGTCCAAGCACAGATGTTGGCCCCCTCTGTCAAATCCAGAACCTTGGACCTCCACTCAAGGTACCACACCCATTCAACGCCTCCATCAAGGTAAGTCACTCTTACCCTTGAATTTTTCATTTCATGACATAACATGTAAATAATCTCTTTGTTCGTTTCAAACATGTATATACCATTGTTCCTTCGTTTCCACCCTATTAACATGTTTTTTAAAAGTTAACCCTTTCGTTTGGGCTTTCTGTTTACCTGAACTAACTTTAATTATTAAACTGTTTGAAAGATAAATACTAGCATGGCCTCAGGCCATGTTTCCATTTAATGCTTGAAATGAAAGAAACAGGAGACAGGAGTATGAAACGAAGCCTTTGGTTTCCACACTGACTTCCAGGCCCATCCAAAGACACGCTCCCACTGATTTCACTGGCCAAATCGAAGAAGGCAACAAGGCAGAAAGGCCCAGCCAGAGGCACACTCGCACTAAGTCCAGGCTCAGAAGAAAGGCACTCCCATGCTGGTGCCAGCCTCCAATAGAAGTACATGACCTGACTGGTGCCAAAGCCCAATCTAAGGACAGGACCTCGCCCCTGCCAAGGCCCAATCGAAAGACGTAACTTTGCTAGTGCTATCCCCAATCGATGGAGGCCAACAGAATGCAAATCGAAGGCTGCTCCTGCCCAAATCGAAGGAGCTCTTTTTTACTTCTTTTTATCTTATTTTTTCCTTTACATTTCTATGCACTTCAATATGGTTGTAATAGTGTAGGATTTATTTTTTGCACTTTTTATTGCTTTTGTACAAATGCTAGTAACTAGGTGTGTATGGAAAGATAAAACCAACAAGTAGACAACCTAAAAATGAAAGACAAATGCATGCAATAAAACACACTTGGCACACATGCACCCTTAGGGTAATCTCACTTGTTGCCTCGGAAAATAGTCATGTCCCTCGAGCATGGTCATTTTAGCAAAGACCCTCGATAAAAGATCGTAGTCCCTCGATGACCCTCGATGTTGCCTTTGGTAAACGATCTAGTCCCTAAAAACGACATTGCTAAAACGTCCCATATGTTGCCTTCTATGACTATACAAACGTCACATACCCGTCCCGTTCAACATCCTAACGCAAGGTTGTTCATCAAACACAATGGTGAAACAACACTGTTAAAAGGGTTAAAACACAAGAAAAATCTTTGAGTAAAATAGGATAGATAGCTCTTAGTTACTTGATCAAACTTGCAAAACATCCTTGCCATTTTTCAAACACACATCACCACACAACTTCAAAACAACTTTCAAAAACATTGAATTATCTTTTCAAAAAGACAAACACCTTTGTAAAACATTCAAATAAGAATTGTTACAAAGGTTGCCAAGACAAGGCATCTTTTTCAAAACATTTTCAAAACCACACACACCACAAGCACATTCAAACAAAGACAATTGATCTAAAACAAGTAACTAAGAGCCCATAGATAACCATGGATGAAAAGGGTGCTAGCACCTTCCCTTTTCATAATCTACCCCCCGAACCCACGAAAACATGTCAAAGGTCTTTCCTGTGCTTTTTGACCTTTCCTTAGGATAAATAAAAAGTCGGTGGCGACTCTTGCTAAACCGAAACATTTGCGAACACAAACGCAAAACCTCAAGTCAGTTCTCCCACCGTATCACAATGTGTTTTATCAATGTTTATGATATGTAAATGTAATGTATGCGCATGTAAGCTGACTCACTGTATTGCTGAGGAAAATAAATCCTTGATGGCTGGAGATAATAAAATCTTTGACTGCTGTCGGGGAAAATAAATCCATGACCGCTGCTGGAGATTCAAGATCTTTGACAACTTTTGTGGGGATGTGAGAATCCTTCACGACTTTCCTGCTTGGGGAATCCCGAGAACTTTGATGACTATGGTTGGGGATTACACAATGGGAATCCTTACTCGGTTGGGGAATAAGGAAAATCTGGTGGTATCTACCGGGGATTGAATAAAGGAGAACCTTGATCTACTGGAGAAAAAGGAAAACTCTGCTGGCTTCTGCGGGGAACTAAGAATGAAAATCTTCAATCTCTTGGGGAATTTGAATCCTTGGGGATTTCATGCTAAGGAGTCAAGAGTGAGAATCTTCATTTTTTTAGGGGATGAATAAAAACTCTGTGGGGAGTAGCTATACTGCTGGGGAGATAAGGAGTTTGGGTTGTATACCAATCTACTGGTGAGTCAAGAATGAGAATCTTCATTCTGACGGGGATATCAGGAGTTTGGGTGTATGCCAATCCACTGGTGTTTCAAGAATGAGAATCTTCATTTTGTTGGGGATCAGGAGCTTGGGTGTATGCCAATCTTCTGGGATTTCAAGAATGAGAATCTTCATTCTATTGGGGATCAGGAGCTTGGGTTGTATGCCACAATCTTCTGGGGTTTCAAGAATGAGAATCTTCATTCTGTTGGGGATCAGGAGCTTGGGTTGTATGCCACAATCTTCTGGGGAATTATCCTAGGTTGGGGATAAAACAAAAGTTAACTGTTATCTGGTTGATTCTCAGATTTTAAGACAACTTGTTGGGGAAATCTGGGGAAGATTGAATGGTTTCCGCTATAGATTGATAGTTGGAAATTTGACTTCGTTGGGGAAGAAGGTTTCATCTCCGCGGAGGGTCTGTATTTCAAAAAATTTTAATCCGCTAGGGATTTGGAGTTTGAAGTTTCAACTCTGATGGGAATTAAGGGTTTGAAATTATAACTCCGTCGGGGATATGTATTTCAAGGTTTCAGTTCCGCTGGAGACCTAGATGATGTGCTGATTTGATGGTGTATGGAAATGGGCTTAAAGATGCCATTTGGAGAAACATAGGAGAATCTTCGGAGATGGGCTTATAGATGCCATCCAAAGGTGATTGTTGACGGAAAGTTTGAACTGGATATGAACAGGGAAAGAATCAGAATAAACCAATGGGAGATTTATCTTCGACTGGAATAAGAACCGGGGAGATCTTAATGTCGATCTGACTGAACCAGAGAAGGTCTTGGATTAACTTTGACTGGATAAGAATCAGAAAAAATCTTAGAATCGATTTAAACTGAACCAGACGAAAGTCTTGGAATATCTTCAATAGATACCGGGGAAAATAAATCCTTGACTGCTGTTGAAGAGTATGCGTGCCTTCAAACTTTGCTTTGAATGTTTCCACTGGGGATCCCTGTTTCGTTGTTTGAGGAGGATTCCGTTGGGAAATGTTGATTGTATGCGACCCTTTGTTGGGATTGACATTCAAGGCCCCAAGTGACGGTGAAGGAGACTTTCCCCTGGATACTCTGCACTTTGAAAGATTTCTTGAAATCTTGACTGGACTGCCCCAGGTTTATTGGACAATGACATGCCATGTCCCCTTGTTGATAGGAGATTTTTGCAATGGAAGTGTCATCCCGCTTGAAGAGACTTTGTTCACTGAGAGCCTTTCGTTCATTGGATATTCATTGTGTGAAATTCTCCGCTGCCAAACAAATAGCCATATGCAAACAACGATATTCAAATAATGCAAAGTTTATGCTTGTCTTGAAATTTTGAAAATGCGTTTTTTAGCAGAATGCTTTTGTAAGAAAAATTCAACTCAGGATTTAGAGCAAAGCCTTACATGAGTCAGGATACCTTTTGTGACAGTATGCTTTCAAACTAACCCATGCTTCAATTAGGACTTTTGAAGGATTGTAACGTGGCTTGGTTCACGATTTAAGAAACAAGGGATAAAGGCTCAAAGTATATTTGTACCCACCCGCTCTTCGTGATGTTCTTCAGTCCTAAACTCAATTAATTGTGCGATTGAACTCCAATTGAGTCTGGAACGACATTTTGTTAAGGATTTGTAATGACCTCTTTCTTTTGAAATGTTATCCCTAATTTTTGCCTGGCTGTTCTTGTTTTGAGATTACAGTTCGCGGGATGCCCCAGTTTTCTTAAGCCTCCTTTGTAAGTTTCGACTCAATGGGATTTTCTTTTTGAGAGATAATGACTGCCTATGCGATTGGGAACTATCATTGTCTTTTGATTCCAGAGGAATGTTTTCGATGTTATTCATTGTATTACGAGATGAGAGTTTGCGACCAAACGCGCATTTGAATCAACTGAGAGACTACCCTGCCCCAGGTTTTGATCAAAGGTTTCAATTTGTGTTAAAACAGAAAAAACTTCTACTTCTTTGGCTCGAAGGGATTGACTAGGGATCATCTTCCTTATAACTCCAGTGTTTAGGATTTGAAAGAAACGCATGTACATCATCAGCAAGGTCTGTTCAAAAGCATACTGTATGAGATTATGGCAATGTTTTCGTCATCCTCCCTCTAAAGGTTTGTGTCATAAGAAGAATAAAAGCATAGTTTAAAAATAGTGAAAATGAAAAGTTGAATTCAAGACAAACATATGCAATGCATTAATGAAACAAAGTTTGACATTAATAGATAATTGTTTGAATAACAAAAGAAATTACAATTGGAAATTTAAAATGAACAGAAGCCTCTTTGTTTGAACTTGTCATTTCAGGTGGAGTGCCCTCAACGGAAGATTTTCATCTGGCCATCTTGTGTGAACTCCAGCGTTCCTTCGTCGATTAGGTCTTGGATTTTGTTTCTCAATGTCCAACAGCTGTTGGTGTCATGTCCAGGACTGTTGGAATGATACACACATCTTGCATTTGGATTGTACCCTGGAATGGCTGTGTTGGGATTCTGAGGGGGGTCCCTTAATACAATCAGCTTGACTTCCAACAAGCGTTGCAGCACTTGAGATAATGACATGTTAATCTCAGTGAAGCGTTTTCCAGATATATTCTGCTTACACCGGTTACCCTGTTGACGTTGGCGCGAT
This sequence comes from Vicia faba, assembly GCA_948472305.1. Taxonomy (NCBI): domain Eukaryota; kingdom Viridiplantae; phylum Streptophyta; class Magnoliopsida; order Fabales; family Fabaceae; genus Vicia; species Vicia faba. The sequence continues at coordinate 1,618,442,396 of OX451736.1, forward strand.
TGTTGTTAGGTTTGTGACCCTGAAGCAAACTGGGGAGGTTTTCTCTCGGCTTCTTGTCTCAAGGGAGGCTGAATGATGACTTGATCCTCAACCTTAGTCGTTTGCCCCATTTGGTTACATTCATCTTGATGAAGCTTAGTGATGAGGACTCTTAGCTCCTCTTGCCCTCGAGCCAGGTTTTAAATAAGAGCCACCTGGCCCACAAGTTGTCCCATCATCTGAATTTTCATTGTTGCCATCTCAATTTGTAGCTCTTCCAACTGATCATTCCTGATGCTCTCTGGATTCCCTATGACCATGCCCCTTGTAAGGAGAGCTTTCACCTCTTCTTGTCCCTTGGACAGGTTCAAGAACATTTCTTGGAGTTGAACATTTTGAGTCTGGACGTCCTTGATAGTCTGCATTAGAGCCATCTTACTGAAATAAACAGTAAGAGGATAAGGAGACTTGTTGCAAATACCTGGTTATGCATATGATGAATGATATGTATTCATGTAATGATTTCAAGGATTCAGAAATTCAACTTCGTTTAAAACAAAAAGAAACACACGTCATATTAATAAGATAGAATTTGTTAGTACATCAATGCCCCATGGGCAAAATAATACAAAATTCTAATGTAAAAAGACGTTGTGCATCCTCTTTGGTGCAATGTAAGTGTTGAGAGTCTGCTCTTCGTGAAGTTGACGAGTAAGTTCCAAAACCTTCTTCTCACTGGCATAGAATTGGGCTTCAAAAGTATCACGTTCTCCCTTGAGTTGTATCCAACTCCTTTGTAAATCTTCAAGTGATGTTGGCATGTCAGGATGTAGGAGGGTGTATGGAACCTCTCCTTCCATAACAGGCTCTTTGATCACATGAAGAATGTAGGGGTAAGGCATCATAAGACTTTGGGCGCGGGTTCGTACCCACTTGAGGTAAGGCTCAAGGGGGATGGAATTCTTGTGTCCTAAGGTCTTACTGTCCACTTTGTTGGGCATTCTCCAAGCTCGGATAAACCTTTGTCGAAGTCCTTGATCTTCGTTGTCGAAGTCAAAAACCAAGTCTGGAATCAGCATGTCATGTGGGCCATCCCTTCGGGCATACCCAAACTGTCTCAGAGCTAAACAATGGTTGTAGGTAATGCCTCCCCTAATTCCAAGTAGTGGGACATTAAGGAATTCCCCACAATGATCAATAATGATAACATTTTCTCTGGATCGAGAACACCAATGAACATCTGAATGTGTAAGAGTCATCAATCGTTGTGACCACCTCAATCCTTGCTCATTCTTCAAAACTGATTGGGGAAGGTGAGAAATAAACCACCTTGCTAGAAGAGGAGTACAACACATGAGAACACCTCTTTTCCTCATTGTTCGAGTGTGAAATGAGTGGAGGATATCCCCAAGCAATGTAGGCACCGGGTTGTGAACCATGAAGATTTTGACAATATTGACATCTATAAGCTGGTCAGGGTTTGGGAACAAGACCAACCTATAGATGAGAAGAGCTACGATCTCCTCAAAAGCTTGTAAGTCCAATGAATTCCAGCAGCTTTGGGCCTTCTCAAACAGAAACTTTGACAAGAAGCCTTTGACACCACTTCTAGTTTCCCAATGGCCTATGATATCAGATGGTTGCAAGTGTAGGGCTTGAGCAACATCTTCAGGATTTGGATCTCTTTCCGTACTGTTGTGGGGTAGTTGATGGAGAATAGGAATCCTCAAGAGTTGAGAAAATTCCTCCAAAGTAGGTACAAGCTGGTAATCAGGAAATGTGAAGCAGTGGTGTAGGGGGTCAAAAAACTGGAAGAGAACTTTCACCATGTCTTCCTCAGTGTTGGTGTTGACTAAGTTGAGAAGAAGACCACGTCTCTCGGTGAATGGAGAATTCTCAAGAATCCTTGAAGCTAGATCCTTGAGTTGAGCAAGAATTCTTACAAGGTTGACTTGAATGGTTTTCCTGCGAAGTGAATCCATTACCTACAAAACAGGAACAAAGATGAAGATCCAAATCCTTGAAATGGTTAGTGGATGCATATGATGCTTCATGATGCTCATGATGTTATGCACAAGTATATATGTACAAACAAGTCACACAAGTTCCAAGTTTCAGGCTTGCATGGGGTTTCATAGGTAAGTACCCTCTTGAAGTTTAGTTGGCTCAACCTGTCCTATAAATAGTAACTGGGTTTTAAGGAGCTCAATATCACTAGGTTATTTTCTGTGTTTATTGTTTCAGTTTAGCCACTTTATTGGCGACCGAAATATTCCAAGAAAATAACCCTCAATGAGTGTAGTATCGAGTATCTACCAACTTCGGACTGCATCAAATCCGGTCATCTCACTACCTCTAAAAAGGCCAAGTTGGTCAAGTAAAGGTCCTAAAAGTCCATTAGTGCTTCATGACATCACTCAGCGGCCCCGTATTCTCTTTGATTAACTCAAAGGCTACCGGTACCCACAAATATGTCGCACTAATATAGCTATTGCTTCAACCATGTCGGTATACCCCGCACAGTTTCCACAACGTATTGCTATTTACCTATGAATGTTTCCCAAATCCGGGTAGAGGATTTCAAACCCAAACAATAGAACCAAATGTAAAGCAATCAAGTCAAGCAAGATAAGCATGTAAATGTGATCTAAACCCTAAGGTAACCCCACTTTTAGATATGGTTCCCCAACAGAGTCGTCAATTCTGTGATGCGGTGGGAGAACTGACTTGAGATTTTGCGTTTGTGTTCACAAATGTTTCAGTTTAGCAAGAGTCGCCACCGAATTTTTATTTTATCCAAAGGAAAGGTCAAAAAGAACAGGAAAGACCTTTGAGATTGTTTTTGGGTTAGGGGGGTAGATTATGAAAAGGGAAGGTGCTAGCACCCTTTTCATCCATGGTTTTCCATGAGCTCTTAGTTACTTGTTTTAGATCACTTGCTTTTGCTTTTCAATTGTTTGAAATGGTGCTTTTGTGTGTGGTTTTGAAAATATTTTGAAAAAAGAGGCTTTTGTCTAGGCAACCTTTGTAATGATTATTGTTTGAATATATACAAAGGTGTTTGTCTTTTGAAAAAGGTTTCAATGTTTGAAAGTTTGTTTGGAAATGTTTTGAAATGTGTTGTGTGATGTTTGAAATTAGCAAGGATGTTTGCAAGTTTGATCAAGTAACTAGGAGTTGTCTACCCTACTCAAAGATCTTTCCTACATATTTTTAACTCTTTGACATTGTTGTTTTACCATTGTATTTGGTAAACAACCTTGTCTTTGGATGTTAAACGGGATAGGCGCGGGTCATCGTATGGCCATGATAGCAATTGTGCCAAGTATCTTAGCAAGTTTTTTGAGGGTCTAGATCATTTTTGTATAGGAAACCAAGATAGCGTCATCGAGGGACTATGGTCTTTTGTTTTTTGTTTTTGTTTTTCCAAGATACCTAGCATGCATACCATGGCCATGTTTTTAAGGCAACAAGTGGATGAAACCCTAGGGGTGCTTGTATGCATTGTGTTGTCATTTTCATGCATTTTTGTCTTGTGTTTGGTCATGCTATTTGTTTTTATTTTTGGTTATCATACAAACCCTAGTTTTACTATCATGACATTTGAAAGCGATAAAATGCGTAAAAGTAAATCTAAGACTATTACAACATTATTATGGGGAGGGGGATACAAGGTTGAATAAGGGGATATTGCTCAAAAATAAAACCCTAATACTATTACAACCATATTGAATTTAATTGTACAAATAAATAAATAAGACAATTATTTAAATATGTAAAAGGATGTTTTTGTATTTTATTTTATGTATGTAAAAATGAAATTATTTAATGTCTTAAAAAAGGAAAATAATATGATTATTTTGGAAAGGGTGAAGAAACCCTAATTTTGTTTTAAGAGAATATATATTCTAAATATTTATTTATTCATTTATGTATAAAGAAAATAAATAAAAATATTCACAAAAATATTAAAAAATAAAATATGTGAGAAAATATTATTTTATATGTATAAATAATAAAAATAAAAATATATATAATTTTTGTATTAATTATAAGTTTTTATTTAAGAAAATAAAAGTATATATTATTTAATAACTATTCTTATGCTAAAAAAAATAATAATAAAATAAAATGTGAAAGTTTAAGAAAATATTTTTGGTGATTTTTTATATTTAGAAAAAATAATAAAAGTCAGAAATGTAAAAGAGATAAAAAAAATACAAAAATAATCAAATGGGCCAGAGGGGTGCAAAAAGTCAGAATAATCCAAGCCCAGCCCAGATTCCTTCATCCCTGTCCTTGAGACAGAAGCAAAACGCGCGTCAATGGTTCAAAACCGTATCTCCTGCATTTATGCTTAAAAACAAAAACTTGCAACATGAAAGTTATAGCTCTTGATCACACGATTCTAACCATGTAAAAAACTTAATCTAAGTCTCAAAGACCAGAGAGAATTTCTTTGGCCCTAAATCTTGACCTAGTTTTTTCGAAAAGTTCAACTATCAAATACTCATAGCTCAGTTAACATAAATGAATTCTATGCATATGTACAGTTCGAGGATAATGAGGACAATATTTTTTCTTCACAAACCTAAGCCTAATTGTTGTACCCCAAAATTTGCCCTCCCATGTTTCTCAAAACATTTCAAGAAAGATTCACAAGTCCAACCCGGCGCGTCATATTCAGGTGTTCTTTCGCCAAGATATCTCTGATAACGTATTCTCAAATTCAGGTTCGGCTCAAGAGTCAATTCTTTAAAGAAGGTATCCGAATGTGTGAGTTTTCTCGAAGAAATATGGTAAAAAAGTGTGCTGAAAGTGCAGTTTTTACGCGCTAAAAAATTCATAACTTGAAGATCGTGGCTCGTTTTGAACCCGTTCCGGTGGCCAAAATTCCGTCTTGACATTATCTACGTTTTCATCTCTCACGGTTGGAAGCCAATTTCGATCAGAAGGTCTTCAAAAATGGGGATTTATCAAGTATTTTCGTACAGAAAATTTGTGACAAAAGTTTATTTGCGTCATGTTCAGAAAATCATAACTTGGTCGATTTTCATCGTATCGAGCTGGTTCCGGCGCCAAAATTTCACAAATTGAGTTGGCTACATTTTCACAGAAGGTATTGAGTTCAAACGGTATTCAAAAGGCCTTTGTTTTGTTGCTCAGAGTGCGCGACGCGCCGAAAATCCTGAGTGCTGAATATTATTTCATCTGGGCCGAAACTTCGAAAATTCATAACTCAGTCAATTTTTATCGAATTGGGCTCATATTTTTACACAAGGTCACTGACTCAGAGATCTACAACTTTGCTTCAAAAGTCGAGACCGGATTATGCTCTGATCAATACCAGTTTTTTATTGAGAACGTGTCAGAGTCGACACTGGAGTCCAAAATAAGTTTGTCTGAGCTGAAAATTCAAAAATTTATAACTAATTCACCGTTTATCCGATTGAGCCGATTTTCGGACAGGAGTTAGTTCTCGATATCGGCTACATTTTGTTTTCACATTTCAACTTCAAAAATTGCACTTAAGTCCCTGCGATTTAGCCTGGAAAGTGACAAACTCAAGTGAACATTGGAGGCCCAATTGCACATTCAAAGCCCATTTTCTTTACCCTAATTTCCATTATATAATCACATTCTTTTCACACAAACCAGAAGAGAAAAAAAACCTTGCCACAACACTGTCAGAATATCAAATTCTTTCAAGAACCCTAAAACATTGAAATCCTTATTACAAATCCCTCTCTCACTACAAACAAGTCATCTCAGTTACAAACCAACATCTCACTACTTCTTCAGTAAGGGTAAGGCTGGCTTGATCTCCATGATCAAAAGGGCATAAAAGCATTCATGTCACTACTTTTCCAGTAAGGGTAAGGTTGATTTGATCTCCATGATCAAAAGAGTATAATCATTCATACATGCCATATTGACCTAAACATTAAATTTATTCATATATTGGCTTTATTTGTATTTTATGATATATAGTAATTTATTTAATGTGTTCATGAGATTCAACACTGCAGATTTAGACAGGATCCCATGCAGGTTCATTAAGGAACGTTGAGGCCAAAACACAGATGACCAAAAGCCAAAAGCCAAATGGCCAAAACAGAATAGCTTACACATGACACCAATACATGGCGAGGCAGACATCATGAGAAGGTTAAGGAACGTTGAGGCCAGAACACAAATGGCTAAAAGCCAAAACATAAATGACCAAAACAAAATAGTTTACACATGACGTCAATAGCTGTTTCACCCCTCCAATCAGGCTCGTATGCTCCTAAACTCTCTCTCTATTTGTATTATGTTCCTTTAATTAATTAATCGTTATTCTTTTTATTAATCACTAACCAATTAACATTTTTTCCTAATAAAATCAAAAACACAAAAAAATATTTTATTTATTAAAATTAACTTCATCACTTTTATTTTTGTAAATAAATTAATTTAATCAATTTAGCTTTAATTAGATTTAACTTTTAATATTTTTTGCAATATTTAAAATCAATTTAGAATATTAGGTTTTTATTAGCATTAATTCAATTTATTTTATTAAAAACTCAAAAATCCAAAAATATGTTCATTATTTAATTTAATTTAATTGTTCATTTAATTTAATTTCTTTTAATCCAAAAATAACCAAAAAATCACTTCCTTTAAAAAAAAGGGTCAAAACCCAAAAAACTCGCATCCGATTTAATTTCTCGCATGCGATCCATTTTTCCATATTATTGTACTTGCTTCCGGAATGTAATAACTTTAATTAGGACTTTATTTATTTATTGCTTTATTTTACTTTCCGCAATTTAAATTAAAGGGTTTGTTTTTGGCGATGTAAATACCCGACACCTTGTAATAGTTTAGATTTAATTTCCCGCAATTTAATTTTCACAACTATTAACTGTTAGATGTATGTTAATTAGGCTATACATGACAAGACTTATTCTCAAAATAAAATCAAAACGTAGCTCACCATAACATGTACAAAGATAACATAATTGAAACCTGACACACTCGCACATGCCACTCCTAGGGTACGCCTCACTTGGTTGCCTCGAAGTGGTCATTGAGTATAGGGTGTTTTAGAGGTCGCCCTCTTGTCTAAAGATCCAAGTTGCCTCGAAACGGTTGCCTCGGATAAAAAGGATCTAGGACATTAGGGTTACCGCTAAGGCGTCCTACTATTGCTTCGGTGACCACACATGTCCCTAATAATCGAATTGACCCTAATACCTCCAACGACAGTGCTACCTACTTCTCAATAGTGGGATAGTACCATCTAAAGGATTCTTATACAGCCTAATTCCTTAGGGTAGGTAGATGACTCATGGGTACTTGCTCTTTTCAAAAACAAACGAAATACTTTTCACACTGACACTTTCAAAAGTTTTCAAAACAAATTTTTCATACACTCTTGAGGACAGATACAAGAGTTACTTAGAAATTTTTCAAACGAAACTTTTTCAAAACCCACATACACTTGAAAAGCAAAAAAATTTTGAAAACATAAGAGCAAGTACCTAAGAGCCCGTGGATAACCACGGATAGAAAGGGTGCTAACACCTTCCCTTTCTATAAATCTACCTCCCGAACCGAGAAACATTCTCGAAAAGGAATTTTGCTGTGCTTTTGTCCTTTCCTTGTTGGAGAACATAAAAGACGGTGGCGACTCTTGCTTACCGCGACATTTCGCGAACCAGCATTTCAAAACAGTCAGTTATATTTCCACCGATCACAGAACTGGCGACTCTGCTGGGGATATTTTATAAGTGAGGTGTACCTTAGGATTAGATCACCCTATGTTTTCAATTGCATGCTTTGTTTGATTTATAATTATGGGCTTTGCATCGGAGTTTCATAGATCCTAACTCGGATCTGGGGAATACCCTTTAGGTAGCATAAGCTGTGAGGGACCTGTCCGGCGTAGACCGACACGGGTGAAGCAGTGGCTACATTGGTGTGACACCTAGTCTGTACTGATATCCCTTGTGTTGCAACGAGGAGAATATGGGTCTTCTGAGGAGTCATTAAGCACCAACTGACCTTAGAACCCTAAATTGACCCAACTTGGCCATAGAACAGTAGCAGTATGCTACACTCATTGAGGCTAAACTCCCGCGATGGTTCTGGCGGCAAGAAAAGATTGCGATGCTGGAGTTATGACCGGTTGAGGGTAGTCGGTGATATTGAGATCCTCTAGAACCCGGTTACTATTTTCTAGGACAGGTCTTAACCAACGAAACTGAAAGAGGGTAGTACCTAAACTTCATGCTGGCCTAAACTCTAAGGGCTGTCTTGTGTGACTTGTGTGCCTTCAAACCTGACTACTTGCATACTTGTTATCTGACACACGAGTTTCTTGCAGGTTTTGTTTACAGTCCTTAATATGGGCTCATAATAGGGTTTACTTACATCACTCCATGCATAGCATAACATCATACCATCATACCATCGCATACATAAAGACTAATCCATTTCAAGGATCTCAAGGGTTTGTGATGCAGGTCATGATGAACCAACATTTCTAGCAAGGGGCAAAGGGGATTTATTTTCCCCTAGCCAAGGTTGATAACTCGAGTCAGGGGCTATGACCCACTCGATATGGTGAGCCTTGACTCTTGAAGAAGGACTCTCAACAACATGAAGTTCCTTCAATCAAGCTACCGGATTCAAATTCTAACAATTTCTCTTGTTTACCCCGCGAGATCCTTGAAAACATTGCATGCATACATACACATCATTGCATAATAGGTACCCTTGTTACAGGTCACTTACCTTCTCCGTTGTTTATTTCAGCAATGGCTTCCCAACAAGACAACCAGGATCTTCGTGCTCAAGAGACTCGGTTCAGGGAGATCCTCCTAAATCTATCCAAGGGGCAGGAAGAGCTGAGAACACTCCTCACAGGGACTTTGGTCAGGAATAGTCCAGAAGACAGTAAGGATGAACGGCTGAAACATTTGCAAGCTGAGGTGGATACAATGAGAACCCAGATGCTGGAGCAGATGACTCTCATTCAAGACTTAGCTCAAAGACAAGAAGAGCTCAGGGTTCTCGTCAACCAACTGCTTTGGGATAACCAACTGGGGCAAACATCTAAGGTTGAAGAGCCAGTCATCATTAAAGTCCCTTTGAGACAAGAAGACAAGGGAAAAGCTCCTCAACTTGCTTCAGGGTCACAAATTCAGCATCAACCTCACCAGCTTCAGCAAGACAGTATGAAGCAAGTAGTCAGGGCTGGGGACCAAACCAGTAATCAGCCTCCAAGAAGTCAAAGGTTTGGTTTGATAAATAGACCTCTCTGAGCTGCTACTACTTCACAGGTCCAACAACGAACTCGCCAAGAACAACAGGTTGATCAGAGCAAGCCAGACAAGCCTATGAGGCAATTCACCCAGCTCAACATGTCGCTGTTTCAAGCCTTACAACGCCTGTTGAGATTGAATCTGATCACATTAAGGGCTCCTCCCCGGAATCCCAACACCTCAGCTCCTACCTATCATCCCAATAAAAGGTGTGCCTACCACTCTGCCAGTCCAGGACATGACACCGACGACTGTTGGTCTCTGAAGAACAAGATCCAAGACCTGATTGATGAAGGAGCTTTGGAATTCACACAAGATGGTCAGGCGGAGTTCTTCTACCATCCCTCCAAGGTTCATCATTTGAAGTGACCAGTCCTGAGACGAGAATACTTTTTGCTCATTAGAATTTTTTCAATTTGTAATTTTCTTTTGATTGTTTAAACAATTATTGTCATGGCAAACTTTTTTATTTCATCAATGCATTGCATATGTCTGTTTTGAATCAATCCATTAGTATTCACTAAATTCAAATTGCTTCATTTTTTGTGATGCTCAACTCTCAATTAATAATTCTAAGCCTTTTTAGGGAGGATGACGAAAACGATACCACGATCTTTACAGTATGCTTCTGGACAAACCCCGCTGATGAGGTACAGGTATTGTTTCAATTCCTAAACACTGGAGTTATAAGGAAGATAATCCCTCGCCAACCCCTTCGAGCCAAAGAAGTAGGAGTTTTTCTTTTCACAAAAATTAAAACCCTTAATTATAACCTGGGGCAGGGTAGTTCTCTCAGTTGATCCAGGTGCACAAAGAATGGTATCAAAGGAGTCCTTCCAAAACAAAAGACAGTGATGGTTCCGAATAATCATAAAGACAGGCAGTCATTATCTCTCAAAAAAATAAAATCCCAATAAGTCAAAACCTATGAAGGAGACTTACAAAACTGGGCGTCCCGCTGACTGTAATCACAAAAGAAACAGTTCAGGCAAAAACATGGATAATAAAAATCAAAAAAAAGAAAGAGGTCCTACAGACCCTCAACCAAAAAAGAAATGACTGCCTATTCAAAATAAACTGTCAATATCCGAACCATCATTGGAATATCAGGACAAAGACTCAAACAAGGTCTAACGCACGATCAACTGAGTTTAGGTTTGAAGAACATCACGAAGAGCGGGTGGGTACAAATAAAATTTGAGCCTTTATCCTTTGTTTCTTAAACCATGAACCGGGCCACGCTACAACCCTTAAAAGTCCTAGCTGAAGCATGGGTTAGTTCGAAAGCATACTGTTACAAAGGTATCCTGACTCCTGTAGGGCTTGCTGTAAAATCTTGAGTTGACATCACATTTTACAAAAATTCACTTGTTTTATTGAAAAATGCATTTTCAAAAACTTCAAGACAGACATAAGCTTTGCATTCTTAGAATAACATTGTTTGCATATGACTATTTGTTCAAACAGCAAAGAAATTCGCAGGACGAATATCTAGTGAACAAAGATCTTCTCAACAAAAGGAGTCATCTCAAGTGGAAGAAAACACTTCCAACCAAGGGGCAGGCATGATCATGGTCCGTCATCTGGGGCAGTTAAGTCAAGATTCAGAGAATCTCTCAAATGCCAAACAGCCCGGGGCAGATCTCCCTCGAGTCACTTGGGGCATTGGACATGAATTCCAGCTACGAATCCTGCATGATCAAACGAAGATCTTCTGGTAACATGGTAACACTACTGACAGTGACAACTCCCTACAATCCTGAGAGCATGAACATAGTCGGAAAAGTACTACGCATAATCAAAGACCCGCTAGGTTGACACACCTAGGCAAAAATAAGGGCTTCCCGGCGAACCAAAAGGGTTCGGGCAAAATAAGGGATGAAATGAAAAATCTGTACACCCGGCAAGTCGAAAACCTGAAAAGGCGGTTTGGGCAAAAATGGGTATCCCGGTGGACTGAAAACCCGAAAGGGCGGTCCAGGCAAAAGTTAGGGATCAAAAGCGTACGACTATGTCCTGTCATCTCGTCACTGGCCTACCAAAAGAAGATTCGTAAATCGGCAGTTGTCAAACACCTCCACAGGTACCTTCTCCCGCAGAAACTGGGGCAATAAGAATTGTCTAAGCGATCTGGTTGCTCTGTCCACCGAGGTGCCAAGGTATGTTCAGCTGAAGAATGTAACCAAGATATCTCCACTCCCCGTAGAGTAAGACAAGATTCAACAACACTCTCCCCCGAGCAGAGTTGGTCTCCCAGCAGCCCCGAAAGGGCACAGTATCTCTAGAAAGTTAGCAACACTCTCCCCAAGCAGAGTTAGGCTACTGCCAGCCCTAAGGAAGTCGGGTATCCCCAGAAGATCTCAATATTCTCCAGCAGAGTATACAGATATTCCTCAGTAAGCATCCCCGGCAGTCTTAATATTCCTCGACGGAAATATAAGATTGTTCCCCGACGAAATTCCAGACACCCCAGTGGAGCCATTTCCCTGCGCAGTCCGAAAAGTTTCCCCAGGAGAGTTGAATCATCCTCCCCAGTAGATTCTGGAAACTTATCCCCAGTAGATTCTGGAAGCTTATCCCCAGTAGATTCTAGAAACTTATCCCCAGTAGATTCTGGAAGCTTATCCCCAGTAGATTCTAGAAGCTGGTCCCCTGCAGAGTGCATACGTCTCTCCCCGACCATATTCAAAGGTTATTCCCCACCAGAGCCTATAACTGGGTTATCCTCATCTAATTACAACGGAAGGACCGTCCTCGGTGAAGTTCTTCCTATCCCCAGCGGAGTTCATCAAATTCCCCAACATAACTTATCAATGGAATCCCCAACGGATTTATCATTAAATCTCAGCGAAGTATCTCTTCCCACAGAGTAATTCCCCACAGAGTAATCTCTCCAACAGGTTTATTCCCCAACAGAGTCATCTTCTCCTACCGGTTTATCCTTGCAATCATCATCCCCAGCGGAAACGAAGAACTCTACTCTTTAAACATCACAGCCCAGGATTCAACAAACTCCCGGCATTCGTCGAAGATTTACTTTCCTAGACGAAAATACATTAATAAACATTTCATATTTTATACATCCTGCTTACATACATGATACGCATCATATCACACTATCTCATTTATTTTTGAGAACATCATAAAACCATGCAGTTCATGCATCATGACATTGCATACAACTAATGTTTTGCCTTTTCAGGAAAAAGGTCAATCCAAAGACGATTACTATCAACTGTCGCAATTCCAGATTTGATACCTGTATCCAGCCAGGGCATATCTGTAGACGACCAGTTCCAGATTCGATACCTGTATCTAGCCAGGGCATATCTGTGAGCGATTGATTATAGATTCGATACCTGTATCCAGCCAGGGCATATCTGCATGAAGAGTTTAGAGATTCGATACATGTATCCAGCCATGGCATATCTGTAGACGACTTATTCCGGATTCGTTTCCTGTATCTAGCCAGGGCATATCTGTGAGTGATTGATTGTAGATTCGATACCTGTATCCAGCCAGGGCATGTCTGCATGAAGAGTTTAGAGATTCGATACCTGTATCCAGCCAGGGCATATCTGTAGACGACTAATTCCAGATTCAATTCCTGTATCTAGCCAGGGCATATCTGTGAGTAATTGATTGAAGATTCGATACCTGTATCCAGCCAGGGCATATCTACATGAAGAGTTTAGAGATTCGATACTTGTATCCAGCCAGGGCATATCTGTAGACGACCAATTCCAGATTCGATACCTGTATCTAGCCAGGGCATATCTGTGAGTGATTAATTGTGGATTCGACACCTGTATCTAGCCAGGGCATATCTACATTAAAGAGATTAAAGAGATAGCTTGGAAATGCTCCTGATGTGGATGCTATTCTTTTGCTTATTCAAAGTTTCTTCTCAGAGATAGTTCAGATATGCTCCAAACCGGATGCTATTATGTCGCTTATTCAGAGTTACTTTTAAGAAATGGCTGGGAGATGCTCCAGAGATGGATGCTGTTCTTTTGCTTATTCAGATTTTTCTCTTCAGAGATAGCTTGGAAATGCTCCAGAGATGGATACTATTCTTTTGATTATTCAAGAGTTTCCTTTCAGATATAGCTGGGAAATGCTCCAGAGATGGATGTTATTCTTTTGCTTATTCAGATTTTCTCTTCAGAGATGGCTTGGAAATGCTCCAGAGATGGATGCTATTCTTTTGCTTATTCAAGAGTTTCCTTTCAGATATAGCTGGGAAATGCTCCAGAGATGGATGTTATTCTTTTGCTTATTCAGATTTTCTCTTCAGAGATGGCTTGGAAATGCTCCAGAGATGGATGCTATTCTTTTGCTTATTCAAGAGTTTCCTTTCAGATAGCTTGGAAATGCTCCAGATATGGATGCTATTCTTTTGCTTATTCAGAGATAGCGTAGAGATACTCCAGATTCGGAGGATATTTTATTGCTTATTTAGAGATTTCTTCTAGATATAGTTCAGATGCGACCCAAATATGGCAACTTTCTGATACTTATTCCAGATTCCCTTCTAGAGATGGTTCAGATGCGACCCAGATATGGCAAATTTCTGATACTTATTCCAGATTCCCTTCTAGAGATGGTTCAGATGCGACCCAGATATGGCTACATTCTGATACTTATTCCAGATTCCCTTCTAGAGATGGTTCAGATGCGACCCCGATATGGCTACATTCTGATACTTATTCCAGATTCCCTTTCAGAAATGGCTTAGAGATGCTCCAGATATGGATGCTATTCTTTTGCTTATTCAGATTTCCTTTCAGATATAGCTTAGAGATGCTCCTGACACGGATGTTATTCTATTGCTTATTCAGATTCCTCTTCAGAGATAGCTTAGAGATGCTCCTGACCCGGATGCTATTCTATTGCTTATTCAGATTCAAACTTCTAAAGACAACTTAGAGATGCTCCAGACCCAGATGCTATTCTATTGCTTAGTCCAGATTCATTCAAAAGACATTCCATATATGATCCAGATTCGGATGACACTCTGTCACTCACTCAGATATAATATGGATATACCCCAGACGCGGCGGTCATTCTACTATTTATTTAGACGTCAGCAATTAGATATAGACTAGATATGCTCCAGACACAGAAGCTATTCTATTTCTTATTCAGATTCAACTATCCATTACATTTCCAAATGGCATCTATAAGCCCATTTCCGACAAGGTTCTGTCACATCTCCAGATGGCATCTATAAGCCCATCCTCCTATCCATCATCTTTCCAAATGGCATCTGTAAGCCCATTCCCGACATCACATTGCCGATACTACACTATGCGAGTGCAAATTTCTGGGCACTTTAGTGTTCAATCATCTTCCACCTTCGGATCACGAAAGGCACGCAAGCCAATCTACATCCTCAGGTCTAAGAAGATTGAACAGGGGCAACTGTTGTACCCCAAAATTTGCCCTCCCATATTTCTCAAAACATTTCAAGAAAGATTCACAAGTCCAACCCGGCGCATTATATTCAGGTGTTCTTTCGTTAAGATATCTCTGATAACGTATTCTCAAATTCAGGTTCGGCTCAAGAGTCAATTCTTTAAAGAAGGTATCCGAATGTGTGAGTTTTCTCGAAGAAATATGGTGAAAAAGTGTGCTGAAAGTGCAGTTTTTACGCGCTAAAAAATTCATAACTTGAAGATCGTGGCTCGTTTTGAACCCGTTCCGGTGGCCAAAATTCCGTCTTGACATTATCTACGTTTTCATCTCTCACGTTTGGAAGCCAATTTAGATCAGAAGGTCTTCAAAAATGTGGATTTATCAAGTATTTTCGTACATAAAATTTGTGACAAAAGTTTATTTGCGTCATGTTCAGAAAATCATAACTTGGTCGATTTTCATCGTATCGAGCTGGTTCCGGCGCCAAAATTTCACAAATTGAGTTGGCTACATTTTCACAGAAGGTATTGAGTTCAAATGGTATTCAAAAGGCATTCGTTTTGTTGCTCAGAGTGCGCGACGCGCCGAAAATCCTGAATGCTGAATATTATTTCATCTGGGCCGAAACTTCGAAAATTCATAACTCGGTCAATTTTTATCGGATTGGGCTCATATTTTTACACAAGGTCACTGACTCAGAGATCTACAACTTTGCTTCAAAAGTCGAGACCGGATTATGCTCTGATCAATACCAGTTGTTTATTGAGAACGTGTCAGAGTCGACACTGGAGTCCAAAATAAGTTTGTCTGAGCTGAAACTTCAAAAATTCATAACTAATTCACCGTTTATCCGATTGAGCCTATTTTCGGACAGGAGTTAGTTCTCGATATCGGCTACATTTTGTTTTCACATTTCAACTTCAAAAATTGCACTTAAGTCCCTGCGATTTAGCCTGGAAAGTGACAAACTCAAGTGAACATTGGAGGCCCAATTGCACATTCAAAACCCATTTTCTTTACCCTAATTTCCATTATATAATCACATTCTTTTCACACAAACCAGAAGAGAGAAAAAACCTTGCCACAACACTATCAGAATATCAAATTCTTTCAAGAACCCTAAAACCTTGAAATCCTTATTACAAATCCCTCTCTCACTACAAACAAGTCATCTCAGTTACAAACCAACATCTCACTACTTCTTCAGTAAGGGTAAGGATGGCTTGATCTCCATGATCAAAAGGGCATAAAAGCATTCATGTCACTACTTTTCCAGTAAGGGTAAGGTTGATTTGATCTCCATGATCAAAAGAGTATAATCATTCATACATGCCATATTGACCTAAACATTAAATTTCTTCATATATTGGCTTTATTTGTATTTTATGATATATAGTAATTTATTTAATGTGTTCATGAGATTCAACACTGCAGATTTAGACAGGATCCCATGCAGGTTCATTAAGGAACGTTGAGGCCAAAACACAGATGGCCAAAAGTCAAAAGCCAAATGGCCAAAACAGAACAGCTTACACATGACACCAATACATGGCGAGGCAGACATCCTGAGAAGGTTAAGGAACGTTGAGGCCAAAACACAAATGGCCAAAAGCCAAAACATAAATGGCCAAAACAAAACAGTTTACACATGACGCCAATAGCTGTTTCACCCCTCCAATCAGGCTCGTATACTCCTAAACTCTCTCTCTATTTGTGTTATGTTCCTTTAATTAATTAATCGTTATTCTTTTTATTAATCACTAACCAATTAACATTTTTTCCTAATAAAATCAACAACACAAAAAAATATTTTATTTATTAAAATTAACTTCATCACTTTTATTTTTGTAAATAAATTAATTTAATCAATTTAACTTTAATTAGATTTAACTTTTAATATTTTTTGCAATATTTAAAATCAATTTAGAATATTAGGTTTTTATTAGCATTAATTCAATTTATTTTATTAAAAACTCAAAAATCCAAAAATATGTTCATTATTTAATTTAATTTAATTGTTCATTTAATTTAATTTCTTTTAATCCAAAAATAACCAAAAAATCACTTCCTTTAAAAAAAAAGGGTCAAAACCCAAAAAACTCGCATCCGATTTAATTTCTCGCATGCGATCCATTTTTCCATATTATTGTACTTGCTTCCGGAATGTAATAACTTTAATTAGGACTTTATTTATTTATTGCTTTATTTTACTTTCCGCAATTTAAATTAAAGGGTTTGTTTTTGGCGATGTAAATACCCGACGCCTTGTAATAGTTTAGATTTAATTTCCCGCAATTTAATTTTCGCAACTATTAACTGTTAGATGTATGTTAATTAGGCTATGCATGACAAGACTTATTCTCAAAATAAAATCAAAACGTAGCTCACCATAACATGTACAAAGATAACATAATTGAAACCTGACACACTCGCACATGCCACTCCTAGGGTACACCTCACTTGGTTGCCTCGAAGTGGTCATTGAGTATAGGGTGTTTTAGAGGTCGCCCTATTGTCTAAAGATCCAAGTTGCCTCGAAACGGTTGCCTCGGATAAAAAGGATCTAGGACATTAGGGTTACCGCTAAGGCGTCCTACTATTGCTTCGGTGACCACACATGTCCCTAATAATCGAATTGACCCTAATACCTCTAACGACAGTGCTACCTACTTCTCAATAGTGGGATAGTACCATCTAAAGGACTCTTACACAGCCTAATTCCTTAGGGTAGGTAGATGACTCATGGGTACTTGCTCTTTTTAAAAACAAACGAAATACTTTTCACACTGACACTTTCAAAAGTTTTCAAAACAAATTTTTCATACACTCTTGAGGACAGATACAAGAGTTACTTAGAAATTTTTCAAACGGAACTTTTTCAAAACCCACATACACTTGAAAAGAAAACAATTTTTGAAAACATAAGAGCAAGTACCTAAGAGCCCGTGGATAACCACGGATAGAAAGGGTGCTAACACCTTCCCTTTCTATAAATCTACCTCCCGAACCGAGAAACATTCTCGAAAAGGAATTTTGCTGTGCTTTTGTCCTTTCCTTGTTGGAGAACATAAAAGACGGTGGTGACTCTTGCTTACCGCGACATTTTGCGAACCAGCATTTCAAAACAGTCAGTTCTATTTCCACCGATCACACTAATGATTCCTAAATAAGGAGATAGAAGTTTGAGAAATACCTGTTTCAGTCAAGTTTGAATATGGCAATGCAGCAACTTTCAGTGAGGCCTGAGGTTCTTTTGAACTTGCTTGATGTTCCCTTGATCTTTCCCAATGCTTGGCTTGCTTTGAAATGGTCTGAAACTTCTTGTAGAACTCAACCTGCAAACTCAGAATTTGAAAATGGTGAAGTGTGTAAATGGAGTTACAGTGGCTTGGGAATGGTTGAGATAGCTTAGGTGTATTGTATGGAGTGTGTTGGAACTGGTTGCAAGCAAAACGCACGAGTGGATTTGGTTGTGGCTTGTGATTTGCAGAACCTGCCCTGTTTTGGGAAGAAATGAAGTTTTGGTGTACAAGGGTGTTTGAGAGGTGGTGAGCTCGTGCTTCTGGCTTAGTGTAATGTGTAAAACTTGTTTGAAATGTTTACAAAGCTTGGTTATATAAGATTACAAAGTTGTGGACCTTTTGCACAATGACTTATTTTTGAAGTAAAAGTGAGAAGTGACCATGCCAAGGTTGTACATGCCTGTATTCTAGCTGCACAAAGTTGGTGAACTTTGCCCGATATTAGGGATCTTTGTTTGCATCAAAAGGCTTGGTGTATGGCTCAAGATAATCAATTTTACATAAAGCATGCTTTATGTAAATGGCATTGTTAACTTTTGTCAAAAATGGATTAAACCTTTGTATAATGCTTCATAGATCAGAACAATGCCTTAATCCAATGTGTTTGCATTTAATTTATGAGTGTGGAAGGGTTTAAGGCCTGTAAAACAAGTACAAACAAGGTTTGGACAGAATTGCAAGTTGTATCAATGTGCAAAATGCCTTGGCCAAAAGTGATATTTTGCCATTTTCAATCCTTCGATTCTCCCTAACCATGAATGATCTTGGAGAGTTATTAGACATTTTGGAAAGCTTGTAACATGCTATACAATCCATATTTGAAATTAATTTTGATATTCCACTTGGAACTATGTGAAAAATTGCCATAAAGATAGGTCAAAATCCTGCCTAAACTAGGGTAAAATTTCACTAAGTTAAAAGTTTCATGGACCCTTGTTCACAAAATCATAACTTGAGATCCAAGCATATTTTGGGAAAACTTTGTGAATCAAAAGTTTTAGATTTTGTGGAGGACTACAACTTTCATGTTGGAAGTTTTCTTTGAATCCAATTGCATCATGGTGAAAAAGTTGGGCAAAGTTGGGAAAAAATAAGAAATTTTCTTAACTTAGAAAATTTCTAGGTTATGAAAATTTTCCATTTTAAACCCTAATTTTCAATTTTAGGTTTCTTGGTGAACAAGTTTCATGTTTTCACACATATTGATGAAAAATGACCCATGGCACTTGATTTTGACCAAAAAGTCAAAGTTTGACTTTTCAGTGTATAGTTGATTTTTGATCAGTTGACTGGAAAATTCATCTGTCAATCCAATGCTTTTGAGATCTTTTGAACCTTGTCATTAGGTAAAGATAATTCCATTGAGTCCTTGAATCTATGCTTGAACCCAATTTTCCATTGGCTAGGTGAAAAATCAAAAATTGCCCTTCTGTAGTCAAAACCCTAAAAATGACCATTTTGCCCTTTTGAAGATCTGATCAAATTTCTTGAAGAGTTGTGGTCCAAATTTGATCAAATGGTTCATTTGAGTCTATAATGTTGTTGTGGATAAAAAATTATGAGGTTTGACTGTAAATTGGCCACAGTTGACTTTTTCCCCAATACAGCTGATTTTTAGGTCAATTGTCCAATTGACTGGGCAAAATTGTAATTCAAAGCTTGAAACTTGGTATGGGCAATATTATGAGTCCAACATCAAGTATGAAAGTCACATGAGGCATTGGAAGTCCAAAAATCCTTGTGCAAGCTCAAACCCTAATTTCAGGTCAACAGTGCAAGGAAATGTCTTGAGCAGAGCAAAACCTAATCTGGTCTTGAATCCAAGCAGTCTTGTGAGGAAAATCTTGATGAAATGAGAGGGAAAAATTTTGGGGTACAACAATACGCAAACAACGATATTCAAATAATGCAAAGTTTATGCTTGTCTTGAAATTTTGAAAATGCGTTTTTTAGCAGAAAACTTTTGTAAGAAAAATTCAACTCAGGATTTAGAGCAAAGCCTTACAGGAGTCAGGATACCTTTTGTAACAGTATGCTTTTGAACTAACCCATGCTTCAATTAGGACTTTTTAAGGGTTGTAACGTGGTTTGGTTCACGGTTTAAGAAACAAAGGATAAAGACTCAAAGTATATTTGTACACACCCGCTCTTCGTGATGTTCTTCAGTCCTAAACTCAGTTAATTGTGTGTTTGAACTCCAAATGAGTCTGGAACGACATTTTGGTGATGGTTCAAACAAGTTAAATTTGTCGGAAGGCAATCATTTTTGCAACATTATTTTTGTTGAGGATTTGTAGTGACCTCTTTCTTTTGATCTGCTATCCCTAATTTTTGCCTGACTGTTCCTGTTTTTGAGATTACAGTCAGCGGGATGCCCCAGTTTTCTTAAGCCTCCTTTGTAGGTTTCGACTCAGTGGGATTTTTTTTAAGAGATAATGACTGCCTATGTGATAGGGAACCGTCACCGTCTTTTTTTGATGTCATTCATTGTATTACAAGACTAGACGCGTATTTGACTTAACTGAGAGACTACCCTGCCCCAGGTTTTGATTAAAGGTTTCAATTTGTGTTAAACAGAAAACTTCTACTTCTTTGGCTCGAAGGGGTTGACTAGGGATTATCTTCCTTATAACTCCAGTGTTTTTGGATTTGAAAGAAATGCATGTACATCGTTAGCAAGGTCTGTCCAAAAGCATACTGTATGAGATTATGGCATTGTTTTCGTCATCCTCCCTCTAAAGGTTTGTAACTTTTAGCAAGAGTTGAATGCCATAAAGTGAGTAAAAAGCATAGTTAAAATGTAATGAAAATGAAATAATTCAAGACAAACATACGCAATGCATTAATGAAACAAAGTTTGACAATAACAGATAATTGTTTGAATAATAAAAGAAATTACAAATGGAAATTCGAAATGAACAAAAGCCTCTTTGTTCGAACTTGTCATTTTAGATGGAGAGCCCTCAGCGGAATATTTTCATCTGGCTATATTGTGTGAACTCCAGCGTTGTTTCTTTAATCAGATCTTGAATTTTTTTTCTCAATGCCCAACAACTATCGGTGTCATGTCCAGGACTGTTGGAATGATACGCACATCTTGCATTTGGATTGTACCCTGGAACGGTTGTGTTAGGATTCTGAGGGCGGTTCTTTAATACAATCAGCTTGACTTCCAATAAGCATTGCAACACTTGATATAATGACATGTTAATCGCAGTGAAGCGTTTTCCAGATGTATTCTGCTTACGCCGGTTACCCTGTTGACGTCGGCGAGGTTGTTGTTGGGCTTGTGACCCTGAAGCAAACTGGGGAGGTTTTCTCTCAGCTTCTTATATCGAAGGAGGCTGAATGATGACTTGATCCTCAACCCTAGTTGTTTTCCCAATTTGGTTACATTCATTTTGATGAAGCCTGTTGATGAGGACTCTTAGCTCCTCTTGTCCTTGAGCCAGGTTTTGAATAAGAGCCATCTGGCCCACCAGTTGTCCCATCATCTGAATTTTCATTGTTGCCATCTCAATCTGTAGCCCTTCCAACTGATCATTCATGATGCCCTCCGGATTCCCTATGACCATGCCCCTTGTGAGGAGAGCTTTCACCTCTTCTTGTCCCTTGGACAGGTTCAAGAACATCTCTTGGAGTTGAGCATTTTGAGTATGGACGTCCTTGATAGTCTGCATTAGAGCCATCTTACTGAAATAAACAGTAAGAAGATAAGGAGACTTGTTGCAAAGACCTGTTTATGCATATGATGAATGATATGTATTCATGTAATGCTTTCAAGGATTCAGAAATTCAAATTTGTTTTAAACAAAAAGAACACACGTCATATTAATAAGATAGAATTTGTTAGTACATCAATGCCCCATGGGCAAAATAATACAAAATTCTAAGGTAAAAAGACGTTGCGCATCCTCTTTGGTGCAATGTAGGTGTTGAGAGTCTGCTCTTCGTGAAGTTGACGAGTAAGTTCTAAAACCTTCTTCTCACTTGCATAGAATTGAGCTTCAAAAGTATCACGCTCTCCCTTGAGCCTATTCAACTCCTTTGTAAATCTTCTAGTGATGTTGGCATGTTAGGATGTAGGAGGGTGTATGGAACCTCTCCTTCCATAACAAGCTCTTTGATCACAGGAAGCATGTAAGGGTAAGGCATCATAAGACTTTGGGCGCGGGTTCGTACCCACTTGAGGTAAGGCTCAAGATGGATGGAATTCTTGTGTCCCAAGGTCTTCCTGTCCACCTTGTTGGGCATCCTCCAAGCTCGGATAAACCTTTGTCGAAGTTCTTGATCGTCGTTGTCGAAGTCAAAAACCAAGTATGGAATCAGCATGTCATGAGGGCCATCCCTTCGGGCATACCCAAACTGTCTCAGAGCCAATCAGGGGTTGTAGGTGATGCCTCTTCTAATGCCAGGTAGAGGGACATTAAGGAATTCCCCACAACGATCGATGATGATAACATTTTCTCTGGATCGAGAACACCAATGAACATCTGAATGTGTAAGAGTCATCAATCGTTGTGACCACCTCAAACCTTGCTCATTCTTCAAAACTGATTGGGGAAGATGAGAAATAAACCATCTTGCCAATAGAAGAGTATAGCACATGAGAACACCTATTTTCCTCATTGTTCGAGTGTGAAAAGAGTGGAGGATATCCCCAAGCAATGTAGGCACTAGATTGCGAGTCATGAAGATTTTGATAGCATTGACATCTATAAGCTGGTCAGGGTTTGGGAACAAGACCATCCCATAGATGAGAAGAGCTACAATCTCCTCAAAAGCTTATAAGTCTAATGAATTCCAGCAGCTTTGGGCCTTCTCAAACAGAAACTTTGACAAGAAACCTTTGACACCACTTCTAGTTTCCCAATGGCCTATGATATCAGATTGTTGCAAGTGTAGGGCTTGAGCAACATCTTCAGGCTTTGGATCTCTTTCCGTACCGTTGTAGGGTAGTTGATTGAGAATAGTAATCCTCAGGAGTTGAGAAAATTCCTCCAAAGTAGGCACAAGTTGGTAGTCAGGAAATGTAAAGCAATGATGCAAAGGGTCAAAGAACTGGAAGAGAACTTTCAGCATATCCTCCTCAGTGTTGGTGTTGACTAAGTTGAGAAGACGACCATGCCTCTCGGTGAATGGAGAATTCTCAGGAATTCTTGAGGCTAGCTCCTTGAGTTGAGGAGGAATTCTTACAAGGTTGACTTGGATAGTTTTCCTGCGAAGTGAATCCATTACCTACAAAACAGGAACAAAGATGAAAATCCAAATCCTTGAAATGGTTAGTGGATGCATATGATGCTTCATGATATCCATGATGTTATGCACAAGTATATATGTTCAAACAAGTCAAAAAAGTTCCTAGTTTCAGGCTTGCATGGGGTTTCATAGGTAAGTACCCTCTTGAAGTTTAGTTGGCTCAACCTGTCCTATAAATAGTAACCGGGTTCTAAGGAGCTCATTATCACTGGATTATTTTTCCGTGTTCATTGTTTCAGTTTAGCCACTTTACTGGCGATCGAAATATTCCAAGAAAACAACCCCTAATGAGTGTAATATCGAGTATCTACCAACTTCGGACTGCACCAAAGCCGGTCATCTCACTACCCCTAAAAAGGCCAAGTTGGTCAAGTAAATGTTCTAAAAGCCAATTAGTGCTTCATGACATCACTCAGCGGCCATGTATTCTCTTTGATTGACTCAAAGGCTACCGGTACCCACAAATATGTCGCACTAATATAGCTATTGCTTCAACCATGTCGGTATACCCCATACAATTTCAACAACGTATTGCTATTTACCTATGAATGTTTCCCAAATCCGGGTAGAGGATTCAAACCCAAACAATAGAACCAAATGTAAAGCAATCAAGTCAAGCAAGATAAGCATGTAAAGGTGATATTAACCCTAAGGTAACCCCACTTTTAGATTAATCCTCAACAGAGTCTCCAGTTCTGTGATGCGGTGGGAGAACTGACTTGTGGTTTTGCGTTTGTGTTTGCAAATGTTGCGGTTTAGCAAGAGTCGCCACCGACTTTTATTTTATCCAAAAGGAAAGGTAAAAAAGCACAGGAAAGACCTTTGAGATTGTTTTTGGGTTCAGGGGGTAGATTATGAAAATGGAAGGTGTTAGCACCCTTTTCATCCATGGTTTTCCATGGGCTCTTAGTTACTTGTTTTAGATCACTTGCTTTTGCTTTTCAATTGTTTGAAATGGTGCTTTGTGTGGTTTTGAAAGTATTTTGAAAAGAGGCCTTTGTTTAGGCAACCTTTGTAATGATTCTTGTTTGAATGTATACAAAGGTGTTTGTCTTTTGAAAAATGTTTCAATGTTTGAAAATTTGTTTGGAAAATGTTTTGAAATTGTTGTGTGATGTTTGAAAATAGCAAGGATGGTTTGCAAGTTTGATCAAGTAACTAGGAGTTGTCTACCCTACTCAAAGATCTTTCCTACACATTTTTTAACCCTTTGACATTGTTGTTTTACCATTGTATTTGGTAAACAACCCTATCTTTGGATGTTAAACGGGACGGGCGTGGGTCATTGTATGACCATGATAACAATATTGCCAAGTATCTTAGCAAGTTTTGAGGGACTAGATCATTTTTGTATAGGCAACCAAGATAGCATCATCGAGGGACTATGATCTTTTTGTTTTGTTTTTGTTTTGCCAAGATACCTAGCATGCATACCATGGCCATTTTAAGGCAACAAAGTGGATGAACCCCTAGGGGTGCTTGTGTGTATTGTATTGTCATTTTTCATGCATTTTTGTCTTGTGTTTAGTCATGCTATTTGTTTGATTTTTGGTTCTTTGCATACAAACCCTAATCTTACTATCATGGTATTTGAAAGCGATAAAATGCGTAAAAGTAAATCTAAGACTATTACAACATTATTATGGGAGAGGGGGTACAAGTTTGAATAGGGGGATATTTGCACAAAATAAAACCCTAAAACTATTATAACAACCAAATTGAAATATTGCATAAATAAATAAATAGACAAATATTTAAATGTACAAATAAATATAAATATGCAAAAAATGTTTTTTTTTGTATTTTATTTTATGTATGTAAAATAAACTATTTATGTCTCAAAATAAGAAAAATATTAATGATTATTTTTGAAGGGTGGAAACCCTAGTTTTTGGTTTTAAAAGAACATATATTATATTATTTATTTATTCATTTATGTACAAAGAAAATAAATAAAAATATATACAAAGATGTTAAAAAAATAATATTTGTGAGAAAATAATATTTTAAGTATAAAAAATAAAAATGTATAATATTTTTATATTATTTATAAGTTTATTTAAGAAAATAAAAGTATTTAACCTAATAAACTATTTTTTTTTCATAAAAAAATAATAAAAATAATAAAATAAAAATGTAAAAATTAAGAAAATATTTTTGGTGATTTTTAATATTTAGAAAAAAAATAATAAAGTCAAAAAATAAAAAGGGAAATAAAAAATATGCAAAAATAAAGAAATGGGCCAAGGGGGTGCAAAAAGCAGGATGGGGGTGTGTCAAAAGCAGAAGCAAGCCAGGCCCAACCCAACTCACTTTGTCCCTGTCCTTGGAATAAAAATGCGCGCCTTGTTCTTCAAATCTGTATCTCCTACATACGTGTTTAAAAACAAAAACTTGCAACATGAAAGTTATAGTTCATCATCACACGATTTTAAACATATAAAAAACTTGATCTAACTCTAAGAAACCAGGGAGAATTTTATCACCCCCAACTTCTGACCTAAAAAATTTAGCAACTTCAACATCCAAATTCTCCTAGCTCAGCTAACATAAATGAATTCTATGCATATGTACAGCTCAAGGACATTGAGGACTACATATTTGCTTCACAAACCTAAGCCTAATGATTCCTAAATAAGGAGATAGAAAGTTGGAAAATACCTGTTTCAGTCAAGTTCGAGTATGGCAATGTAGGAGTTGTGAGTGAGGCCTAAAGGACTTTTGAGCTTGCTTGATGTTCCCTTGACCTTTCCCAATGCTTAGCTTGCCTTGAAATGGCTTGAATCTCCCTATAGAACTCAACCTACAAACTCAGAATTTGAAAATGGTGAAGCTTGAAAATGAAGTTATAGTTGTTGGACAGGGACTTGGGTAGCTTGGATGGGATGTATGCAAATGTGTCTGAAGTGGTTTGGGACAAAATGCACGAGTGGAATTTGATTTGGAAGTGGTTCTGCAGGGCTTGCCCTGTTTTGGGCAGAAATGGAGTTTTTGGTGTATAAGGGTGTTTGAGAGCTTATGGAATCGTGTTTCAGGCTTGGTGTGATATGCTGAAGTTGTTTGAAATGTGCACAAGACTTGGTTTTAACAGATGCAAGAGATATCCTGACTTTTGCACAATTGCTTGTTTTTTGAAGAAAAGGTGGAAAGTGACAAAGGCAAAGCCTGTACAGGCTAGCTCCAGGCCTGCACATAGTTGGTACCAATTGCCTGACATTCATGGACTTTGTTTGCATAAAGAAATCAGGTCCATGGCTCAAGACAAACAAAATTGCATAAAGTGACCTTTATCAAAGTGGCGATGTTAACTTTTTGCCATTTTTGGATTAAACCTTTGTACAAAGTTTCCAAGACAAAAACAATGACATTAACCATTGTATTTGCATTCAATTTTTGAGTGTAGAAGAGATTAGAACCTGTAAACCAAGTACAAGCATGCTTTGGACAGAATTGCAAGTTGTAGCAATGTGCAAAATGCCTTGGACAAAAGTGATAATTTGCCATTTTCAATCCTTCGATTCTCCCTAACCGCAAATGATCTTGGAGAGTTCTTGGACATTTTGGAAAGCTTGTAAAATGTTATACAATCCATCTTTGAAATGAATTTTGATATTCCACTTGGAACTATGTGAAAAATTGCCATGAAGATAGGTCAAAATCCTGCCTAAACTAGGGCAAAATTTCACTAAGTTAGAAAGTTTCATGGACCCTTGTTCACAAAATCATAGCTTGAGATCCAAGCATATTTTGGGAAAACTTTGTGAATCAAAATTGTAGATTTTGTGGAGGACTACAACTTTCATGTTGGAAGTATTCTTTGAATCCAATTACACCATGGTGAAAAAGTTGGGAAAAAATAAGAAATTTTCATAACTTAGAAAATTTCTAAGTTATGAAAATTTTCCATTTTAAACCCTAATTTCCAAAATTAGGTTTCTTGGTGAACAAGTTTCATGTTTTGACACATCTTGATGAAAAATGACCCTTGGCACTTGATTTTGACCAAAAAGTCAAAGTTTGACTTTTCAGTGTACAATTAATTTTTGATCAGTTGACTGGAAAATTCATCTGTCAATCCAATGCATTTGAGATCTTTTGAACCTTGTGATTAGGTCAAGATGATGCCATTGATTCCTTGAAACCATGCTTGAACCCAATTTGCCATTGGCTAGGTGAAAAATAAAAAAATTTCCCTTCTACAGTCAAAACCCTAAAAATGACCATTTTGCCCTTTTGATGATCTGATCAAATTTCTTGAGGAGTTGTGGTCCAAACTTGATCAAATGGTTCATATGAGTCTATAATGTTGATGTGGATCAAAAATTATGAGGTTTGACTGTGAATTGGCCACAATTGACTTTTTCCCCAATATAGCTGATGTCTAGGTCAACTGTCCAACTGACTGGGCAAAAATTTGATTCAAGGCTTGAAACTTGGTATGAGAAATCTTAGGAGTTCAACATGAATTATGAAAGTCACATGAGGCATTATAATTTCAAAAATCCCTGTGCAAGCTTAAACCCTAATTTCAGGTTATCGGTGCAAGGAGATGTCTTGAGCGGAGCAAACCCTAATCCTGTCTGGAGTCCAAAGAGGTCTTGTAGGTAAAATCTTGATAAAATGAGAGGCCAAATTTTTGGGTACAAAAATTTGCAATGGGAAAAGAATGGAATCAAATGGATGTTTGAGCTGAAAGTTGCAATGAGTCAAAGTTGGGAAAAAGAGGTTGACTTTCCATACTTAGAAATATTTCAAGTTTTTCTTCAAAAGTGACCTATAATGTTTTGCATCCAAACATGGCCTTCCTCTTGGAATTTTCTCTTGACCAAAAAATATGGCATGAAATAGACCTCTTGAATGACATTTTGAAACTTGAACCATTCAAAATCTACAAAAATTGAGAGAGTTATAAATTGTTGAAGTTGGCAAAAAATCATGAAATGACCTATAATCCTTTGTATCCTTAGGGCATATTCCATCCATTTTCTCACTTTGAATATAAAATAAGGAATAAAGTTCACATCATCAAAATCATTTTGGAAAAAAAGTGGGCTCGAGGTGATAAAAATTGACCAAGTTATGATCATTTGAAGTCACGCATGGGAAATTGGGGGTTCATCTAGAGGACTTGTAATCTTTCCTCATCATCAAGTTTCTTCCACATGAAAACCACTTGAAACTTTTGAAGTGATTTGTTAATAACCATTTTAAGATAAGGATGTTTTTGGAATCACTCAAAAATACTAAAATATGAGCAAGATATACTTCTTTAAAGTTCAAAACCCTAGCTCCTAGATAAAGAAAATGCTTTGAGGAACTTTAATAATTTTGAACAACCTTCTTGTACAAAAACTTTTGCTTTGTAGATAGAAGTTGTTGAGGATGATAATGATAACTCATAGCAACCAAAAACACTTCCATATCTTGAGAATTGAGAGAAATATGCATTTGTGACCAATGGGAACAAGACCTTGTCCAACCATGACAACTTCTTCAATTAACCCCTTGTACTTTTGAATCAATTTTGATAACTTTGAAATGTGGTGAACAAGAATAAACCTTGCCATGCCTTTTCTTCCAAAACAACTTCAATGGTGAGGTTTGGATTTCTCAAGCTTTATTGACTAGGTCATGGAAATAAACTCATGAACCCATGGATCAACTTGCTAAGCCACATTGCCTTTACCTACATTATTAACAAGTGAGACAAACCAACATTGCATTTTATTAATTAAAAGGAAAGTAAAAACAAAACATGAATGATAACAAAAGAAAAACAAGTTAAGGTGCTTCGTGATTCCTCCAAGAGCAAAGCTAAAGATAGGGAGGAGAACCAAAAACCGTAATGTGATCTTGTTGTGATTGAATCAATATGGTATGTTGAAGGGATCTTAGGGGGGAAAATTGGGGTACAACACTCCGCATGAACCTTTTGAAATATATGTTTTTTGGTTAAAGTTGTTTGTTTGGTTAAAATGGTTTGTTTTGTCAAAATGGGTGCGAATGAGATTTTGAAGATACGACGACCTAGTGTCGAAGTTTTGACTTAAAATATGTTAGTTTTAAAATTGAGTCTTCTAGGAAAATTAACTTAAGATTAAAAAAATAGTAAAAACAAAAATGAATGAAGGGATTCTCACAATTGTATAAGATGTATTTGATGACATGAAGTCAACAAAGTTAAAACATTTCCCTTGGAATTGAGACGGACGGAAGATATAAAGATTAAACGATCGAGAATAAAATTAATTAGAGCGAAAATTGAATAATGACAAAAATTCAATAAGAGATTAATTTATAAGCATGTATTTTTAAACAAATAAATAATAAAAATTAAATAAAGACTAAATTATAATAGCATGTATTTTTGAATAATTAAATAAATAGCAAACATTAAATAGAAGACTAATTTAATAGCATGTTTTTTATATTTTATAATAGCATGAAATAATTATATGTAAAATAAACTAAAGCTAATATAATTGAGAAATAAGGCCAAAAGAACAAAATAAAAATGAAATAAAATGCCTTAGCAGGGGTTGAACTTGGGTCCCTTAAGTTATTAGTGGTATACTTTGTCAACTAAACTATGCTATTTATCTGTTATATCTATGTTTTAATTAATAAATAAGGTGAATATTGATAGGGTGATTAGGCCAATAGGCCCAATGGGGCTGACCTGGTTGGGAAGAGGAAAATAAGGGTTTGAAACCCTAAAGACAAAGAAAAGGCGCCGCTGCTTGTTTAACACGGGGAAGGAAAAAACAAATTTATTATTATTATTGTTAATTCCAACAAAAAACAATTAACAAGAAAAAGTTGAAAATAAGCGATCCTCTCTCTCTTTTATCGTATCACCATTTTTTTAAAAACACTCTTCATCTCTCACTCGTCTTCAACCCTCAACCAGAACTCACTCTCATTCTCTCTCTCTCTCATCAGTACCGACACCATTATCTCTTTGTGAGTCATATTTTCCAAATCAATCTTAGCCCTTGAAGAAACATTCTTCGTCGAAACAACACAATCAACAGAAGCAACAACATCAATTCCAGGTCCATATCAAACATCTTGAAAAATCAGCACAAGTAGCAGAAGAACCCTCATTAATATTGTTCTTGCTATTCCTCCTGTAGTATTCCTCGCATGCTTTTTTCTGGTTTCCTCCCTTGATGAGTCCAATCTGCAGAAGCACGAACCATCGCCGACACCGACACTTGCTGAGAAGCACTGGCAGTGCTCCCTAAACCTCTAAAATTAGCATCCGCAGATAAAAAGTTAATCCTTTTGTTGGTGGGTTGCTGAGAAACTACGAATTTATGAGATTGTGGAGTTGCAATGAGTGGTTTGGATTTGTTGATCCATTTCTGAAATGGGTTTGTGGGTTGTTCTGTGAATCGCAGAAGATAACTAGTTTTGATTTTGGTTCTTATTTGCGCACATAGTTATCCCCTTACCGGGTGTAAAAACGTCACCAAACGAATTTAAACAGATCGTGGCTTTGAAGAAATTGTCTTTAACAGGACACCCAACTTTCCCCATTTGGTCCCCCAAGGTCTTACATAATCGATTGTTGAGTCTCTTTTGAATCATGAGCTCGCAGTCCTTTAAACATTTTTCGAGGTTAGAATCGTTGCGTCTCAGCTTGTCCAGGTCCAGATTCATTGTTAGTTAAAACAAGTAAGGCTTAATCCTATGTTTCTCTTTCTCTTGAGAAAAGCAGGGTTTTTGCCGCAAGCGGCATTTGACAGAGAAGAATGAAGGGTTAAAGTAGGGGGAAATGGAGATGATGTGGATGCAACAAGGAAGACTATGACAGAGGAGAAGTTTGAGCAGTTTGGTTTTTTTGCTACCTGAGTTAAGGCTTTGAAAGGGTTTAACAAGAAAAGAAGATTTAGCAGCTTGAATCAAATCTGAATTTTCCTTTTGTAATGAGAAGGTGAAGGTGAGAAGATGGTAACATCGATGGAATTTTCAGAAAGTTCAAAAATATGCAGAGATTCATAGAGGCTTGAAGGATTTTCAGGGAGAGATTTTGAGAAGTGAGTTTTTTGTGAGCTTTTCTCTATTAAACCTGTGTATTGTTGGTTGAATGAATATATTTATATCTCCTCTCTGATTTTTTTTAGATTTGATATTTCCTCTTTGTGAAAAGTTCAAGGCCCTATGATAAATATGGGGGCTGCGATGCAGAAATAAAAGACGCCAAAAGAGCACGCAATGCAGCAAGCTGCAAATCTGTGGCAGTTGCAGTAGGATCCTTTTCTGAAGCACGTTTATTTCTTCACTTGATGAACCTTCTCTGAAAGAATTTGTTGCTATGGTTATCAAAAGACTATCGACTTTGGATCTCCACTGTTGTGATTTTTAAAGCGCCAACCACAGTAAGAAGAGCCTCTAATGCCTCAAGTGCAGCTATCCTCGGAGAAATTGGAGCCACCCAACATTACTTAGGAATTTCTACTCCTAAAACACCACCTGGATCATTTTCCTGAAGGGACCCATTTGTACTGCTATGCTTCCTTTTTCTATTACTTACTGGTTGTAGCGCTGCGGGGGTTTGACTTAGGTAACTTTAGGGGTTTATTTGGTTATAGTTTCTGATTAAAACAAGTTATAATTTTTGGTGTTAATAAGTTTTGTTTTAATGAAACAAATTATAACTTATATTAACAGGTTTTAGGTTTGGTGGTGATAGGTTATAACATATATATATATATATATATATATATATATATATATATATATATATATATATATATATATATATATATATATATATATATATATATATATATATATATATATATATATATATATATATATATATATATATATATATATATATATATATATATATATATATATATATATATATATATATATATATATATATATATATATATATATATATATATATATATATATATATATATAGTTCTGTTTTTATTATAACAGGTTTCAAAAACCAGTGATCTAAACATAAAAATTACTATGCAAATAAATCTAGCAGACATGGATGTACATGTGAAAGAGTTGTGCAGAAGTAATAGAGAGGAATAAAAATACCTATCGGGGTCTCTCCGATGGAGCTTCAAAACAGTAAGTTTTCCCTCTTTTCTGTTTTGTTGATGCCCAATTCTTGCTGTGATTCTTTGTTGTGACTCTTGAACAAGTTTTCCTCTTTTCTTATTTTCCTCTCCTTGAGTTTTTCTTGTGTAATTTTTATGTCCATGAAGATGGCTTTTATAGAGAAAGAACAAGGCATTTAGGGGGGAAAATAGTAGAATATTTGAATGGTTTTGACAAACTGTTTTGATGCCTTTTTTTCATACAATTTTAAGTTGCCATTTTGATGCAATTTCTTGGCTGTTATGATGCAGGGCAGCCGGCTGTTTATAGCATTTTTGTTTGCAGTTTTATAGCAGAATTTGGACTGATCTGTAGGCTGCTATTTAGACTAGTTTGTAGCATTTTATAACAGTTTTAGGACTGTTATTGCTGGCTGCTGTTAGGCTGACTTACAACAGTTTTTTTGGGATCATTACAGTCTGTTGTTGGGTTGATTTGTAGGCTGCTATTGGGCTGATTTGCATTGTTGAACATGGCTGGAAAAATATGGGCAGCACGTTTGAAGCATGAAGCTTTAGGACATTAGAAATTTAGTCTTGATTTTTATGTACAAACTTGTAATTCCTCTTGTAATTTTGTAGTGATAAGTCCAAATAAAATTGTAACATGAATGGAACTTATCTTGAATGTAATTTTCTCAATAATTGTAAACACTTGAATCTTTATAAACTTCCACTTGAATTTTGAAAAGGATTGATTGATACTTGAATGAATTTTTGAATGATGAATAAACAATGATGCAAGCCTTAAGACCTCAATCTTGCATCTTATATTAGAGATCCAATTGAATTACATGAATTGATCTTGTAATGAAGTTGTAACCATCATGTATTTATTCTTGTAATGAATGATTATTTGAATCAAGTTTCTTTTTCCAACATCTTCTTTAATACATGCTTCATGTGAATTCAAATGGCCATGGTGGGAATCCATCAAAGTAATCACACAAAAATAGTTTTGAATAAATATTAATGTGATGAACGACTATTCTTGAATGAGCCCTTTTGATAACTTCTATTTAATTAACACTTGAATTCACATGATAAAAATTCCAAGTATTCTAAATAAATTCTTCCAAAGCGATCTTGAATTCAATCACTCCACTGTAACGAAATTCACCCCGCGTCATGTAAGTAATCGAACCATACTTAAAAGCTTAGAATGATCAATAGAAGATGGATTTGAGGCGAAATGTTATTGCATTGAGAATACTTAGAGATCAAGAAACTCTTAAATCATGACAAATGTCCCATAAAGTCCTCTCATGGCTTTCTAAACACAACTTGTCATCAACTTTTAAAGAAAGCCTTCTGATGACTTTTGGTCGAAGTGTTTGGAATTGACTTGCATAGCCTGATCTTTCTTGTATTTCAAGGCAAGGTGAAACACACGTAAACCAATGATCATGGAACCTTGACTGTTTATTTTTGAATTTTGGAGACGCTTGAGGCCACTTGTTGGAACAAAGCATGGAAATAAACACACGATTCTCTTGATGAATCAGTCTTCCAGAATCAATGATCAACTGTACTTCTGGCTTAAGAGGCTCCAAACCATAATTGAGGCGTGACACCTGATGCTCTTGATTCAAACCTGTTTTTGCACATAAAATCAAAGAAACAAAATGCATACACTTCGTGTTTGATTAGAAGTTAGTCATGCATAAGATAAAATATTCACAACACTCGATAATCTCTGCACAGGCAATGCTCGAAGGTGAAACATTCGAAACCGACCATATTTCGTGGCCTTGATGTATATAACAAAAAATGTAAAAATGAAGATGGGATCTTAGGTCAAAAATTGGAGTATGACACCTAGTTATAGGCCTTTGGTTTAGGAGGTGCATCTTGACTAGTCAACCCTTGAGTGTCTTGACTACTTGAAGAGCCTTGAAAGAATGCTTTGAAAAAAATAGGAGGGAAAATTTTGGGGTACAACACTATCCATATTCTTTATATAACTCTCATTTCTTTATAACCAACTAGCCACATCAACAAATATAACTCATTTCTCTATTGGACACATTTGTTAGGCTTAGGCCCAAACCAAGTACCTAACAATAAAGCTAAACTCTATTTATCAGTATAGTCTCTTACATACAAATAGGGGTGGCAAACGGGCATGCCCGCCCTGTTTGGGCCCGCCCCGCTAAAACCTGTAAAAAAAGTGGAACGGGGCGGGCATAGTTGAATATGAGGGTCTAAAATTTAGATTTGCCCCGCAAAAAAGTGAGTGCGGGCCGAGGAATGCTCGTGGGCAATGCACTTTTTAGGCCTAAAAATGCAAAATTTTATACAAATAATCATGCCCGTAAAAATCAGCGAAGAAAACGGGGCGGAGTGGGGCGGTCACATTAAAGGGTGAGGGCCTAAAATCTTGGTCCACCCCACACTAAATTGCGGATAAAACGGACATGCCTAACGGGCTGGACCCGTTTTGTCAACGATGGTGTCAACGATGCTCATGTGTTAAAAAGAGCAGATATTGGAATTGTTGTTGCTAACACTACAGATGCTGCTAGAGGTGCTTATGATATTGGAACATTATTTTGACATGGTTGTTCTGAGGTATTCTCAGTAGAAATCACTACGCATAAAGTGAGTTTTAACAGCGCACATTAGACAGCGCTTTTGTACAAAAGCGCTTCTATAAGTGAATTAAAAAAAACACGGAAAACGTATAAAATAATTAGTAAAAGCGTTGCTAAACATATAACCTTAGACAACGCTTTTAAAAAGCGCCGCTAAAGGATTGCTTTAGAAAGCGCTTTATCATAAGTGCTGGTAAAGGGCCACTTTAGACAGCGCTTTAAGAAAGCGCTGTCTAAAGTCATAAAAAATTAAAAAAAAATAATAGAAAAGCGCTGCTGAAGGTCACTATTAGCCAGCGCTTTTCAAAAGCGCTGTCTAAGGTCCATATTAGCCAGCGCTTTTAGAAAGCGCTGTCTAAACCCTTATAAGTCAGAATTAAAAAAATAGAATCTTTGTATTCATAGTATCACGAAAACATAAACCCTTTCCCTCGCGAAACCCATTTTCTTCTCCGTCTCAAATCGTCCTCCATCGTTCGCCATCATACCGTCCTCCACCGTCTCGCTCCGTTTCCCTCCACCCACACTGACCGGTTCTCAAGGTATGTTCTTTATTGAAAATGTGTTTAACTCCATTGATGTCCAAACTGAGTTATCATCCTTGAAAATGTGTTAATATCCATTGATGTCAAAATATGTTTATCTCCTATTGATGTCTAAACTGGGTTATATGTATGCATTTTATTTTTTGGATTCTTGGTAGGGCTTGATATATAACAGCAACATTTTTAGCATTTTTAGCATTTTTTGGATTCTTGGTTCTATGTTTTGGAATATAAAAGATGATATATATGATGGGTTTTTTTGTTATTTTAATTGGTTTCTGAATTGTTTATCATGTTTATATTTTCCATAAACTAGTATTTTGTTACTAGTATTTTGAACCTAAATATATATACAACTTGTTTTTTATTCTCTTCTGACTCGCTTTTATATTGGGTTTATGTTTATGTTTATTACAAGTTAGATGGCTACTAACGACGATCACCCACGTGATGATTCTGTGCATGATGGAGATAAGGCCGTTAGTAAAACGGAAATGGAATATAGAAGAGGAATAACAATAATGAAGAGAATAATACGGGATATAGACCAAGGCATAAAGTATGATGTGCATTGGAGCCAAGAAGACCAACTCATTGAGCCTAACAGTTCAACGTTGACAAGTTATCTCGGTTCCATGGTAAGAAGAGAAATTCCAATCACATGTGAAGATTGGAGAGCAAGAGTGTTGGACGACGCTAAAGATAAAATATGGAGTGAGATACAGGTACCATATGTGATGTTAATTGTTTTTAATGACGATTATATCTCTAAATTACTTATACTAACGCACTTTGTTTATGATTTTCGTAGAGGTCGTTCATCATTGAGGATACAAGGAGAGATTATATTCTTAAATTGACCGGGAAACTACATAGAGGGTTTAGAGTTTTCTTGTCAAACAAGTTTCTAAGGGATGCAGATAAAACTTTTGTTGATGCAGAGCTTCCAAGGAAATATGTTGATTTAATTACAGCTGAAGAATGGGAAACTTTTAAATCTAAAAGAAGTACTAAAAAATTTGAGAGTTTAAGTATCGTAAATCGATAACGAGCATCAAGTCCAGCATATCCATACAGAAAAGGCCGTATGGGATATGCACGATTACAACAATCTATTATAAGTATCTATAAATTGCAAAGTATCTATAATATATACACGCTTATATTTAATCATGTTTTTTGGCTTAATGTGTAGCTAACAAAAGAGAATAGTTATGAAACATCTCTTTCGGAACACATTTTGTGGAAGGAAGCACGTGTGTGTGAGGATGGAGTTGTTGAAGAAAAAGTTCAACAAATTTTTGAGAGATGTGTAAGTATAACATTATTTATTTAATTACATCATACTTTTATTTGTTTAATTACATCATTCTTTTATTAACATATCATTCTTTAATTATAATATTTATATGAATTTCAGGAGAGTCTTTCCCAGTCTATACCTCCAGACGAAGATACTGATTGCAGGAGAATACTCTCACGAGCATTAGATATTCGTGAGTATTCTGGTCAGGTGAGGGGTAAGGGATTTAGGATCACTCCAACATCCTTGAAAGAAAAAAACAAAGACAAAATCTCCAAGCAATAAAGAACTGCAGGAGAAGTTGGAAAAGTTACAACAAGAAGTCCATGAGCTGAGAAAGGAAAAGGAAATCGATCAAGCTACATGTTTTAAAGATACTAGTGACAAAGCTAGTATCAATGGTAACTTTGGACAAAATATTCCCGAGGTAATTATATACCATCTTTATAAATTATAAAACCATGTTTATTAACTATATAACCTTGTTTATTAATTATATAACCATATTTATTAAATTATAGGGCATTTCCCAGTGTCAACTATATTTATCGACACCGACTTATCGGATGGTTGGCAAGGGAAAAATGTATAATATCTCGGGAGAAATGCTTCACCATAGACCGCTCCCAGAGGGATTTTTGAAAGTATCGGTCGACATCGTTTTAGAGGGGGGTGCGTTGTTACCACTACCTGACGATATGGTGGATGCAACATTGATGGCAGATGCAATAGAATCGTTTGTTGCATGGTCATCAAGCCTCATTTGCGTAGATAATGAGGTATGCTTAAAATCATTTACTATTCAAATTTTTTATGGCAATTATTCTTACATTTTGTTTACATGGTAATCTTAGGCTCCCACAAAATCTATTCTAAAAGATAAGGGGATCAAGCGGGATACCGAGTCAATTGCATCATTCGAGGTAACACAATTATATGACATTTATGCTATGAGAAATGCTAATTTGTGATTTTATACTTCCCCTAACTAATTATATGATAACTAGATTCATGCTAAAGAGACTGCACAACTTAGTAGGGGTAAGGCGCCTGA
This sequence comes from Vicia faba, assembly GCA_948472305.1. NCBI lineage: Eukaryota > Viridiplantae > Streptophyta > Magnoliopsida > Fabales > Fabaceae > Vicia > Vicia faba. The sequence continues at coordinate 1,618,480,295 of OX451736.1, forward strand.
AATTAGAAACATTTCCACACAAAAAAAGAATGTTGCTAAGAAGACTGTGGCACACAAAAAAACTACTGCTCAGTTTAGGTCGTGCCTTCAGACATATTTAAGAATTACAGATATTCCGGATGGTGGTACCCGCCTTATACCTGTGAGTGCATATATCTTTGGTTTTGAATATCTTGAAGCAATTGGTAGAGAGGATATGGGGCAAGTTTTTAGGCATTTGGAATTAGGCCTCGGTGTTATCAGTATATACATCAGGTATACTCTGATCAACTTTGTTTAATTAAATGAACAATTTAATCCCCCATTTCAATGAATATAGTATAATGTTAATCATGTTTTAATTTAAGGTTTATGTATGACAACATTGTGCTCCCGCGTGGATTATAAGCAAGATTTGGCTTCTTAGCTCCCAACACTGTCAATTCCGAGTGGATTGTAACGAGACCAGATGATGTCATATCATATGTACTAGGTTTATTCGTGGCCAGTAAAGATACTGAGAAGTTGTTCTTTTTGCCATATAATACTGGCAACGGGTTAGATTTTCATCCTAACTTTATCTATTATAATTTTCCATTTTTGGCCATTGTTTAATATTTATTTAATCTTACAGTGGACACTGGTTATTGGTTGTGATTAATCCTATGAGAGAAACTGTGTATTATCTGGACTCATTATACAATGATTGGTCAACATATCCAGATTTGAAACAGATGATTGACACATAAGTGTTTCGCTCCCAAAGAGATATTCAAGTTTATGTTTATGTTTATGTTTATGTTTATGGTCAACATATCTGGATTTGTGTTTATGTTTATGATTCTATGTGAGATTGTTCTAAACAGTCGTTTATATTTTATTATAGCGTTCTACTTGCTTTTCTCTTCCAACGAGATATTCAAGTACCAAAAAGTAAAGCCAACAACATTACATGGATCAGAGTGGAGGTATATTTTCACAAAGAGATATTCAGTTTTGCTTATTTTAATGATGATACTTGATAAAACAATTTAAGGGGTATATCCTAATATATGTTCATATTTTCTTTCCATGTGTAGTGTCCTCGCCAACGTAACGGTATAGATTGTGGCTATTTTATGTTGAGGTTTATGAAAGAAACTATTCTTTTGGATCGATTAGAGATTCCATCCACGGTATGGATTTCTAACTTAGGAATTACATACTATTTTCATATTTTGTGTTTCCCATAAAATGACATATTGTTTTAACTAAATCACATACTATGTTATATTATTATATATGTAGTACTTTGAGGAATTCAATTGTGCACATTACTCAAAAGATCAATTGGATGAACTTATGGAGGAATGGTGTCAATTCATTATCGGGTTGAGAATTTTATAAGTTAAGGTATATTGTCTTATTTCCTTTGATGAGAACTTTCGAGTTTTGAGTATAAATTAAATTCGAATAAAGTACAATGTTAATATTATCATGTTATGAATTTCGATCATTTGGTTTTTTTTTTCCAGGTTTATAGGTACATGTGTAGAAGATAGAGCTAAGATATTCATGTTGTTGTTGTTTCATGAGAATTCTCGAAGATAGAAAGATGTATATATGTAAATTCAATTTTGAATATTTTAAGCATTTTAACTTGTATCATAAATTTTGTAATTGTTGTTGTCTATATCATCAATTTATATATATGTGCAATTTTATATATGTATATTTTATTGGAATGAAGCTATCAAATATGGTGCATAAAAGATAATTCTGAAAACCTGGATCAAAATATTGGAATGAAGCTACCAAATATGGTAAAAATTCTGATTAAAATAGATAATTTATTAAAAAAAATTATGAACAATAGACAGCGCTTTAGGAGAAAAGCGCTGTAAAAACTTTAAAAAAAATGCTGCCTAAAGTCTGAAAGCGCTGTCTAAAATGGGGGAATAGACAGCGCTTTCAAAGAAAAGCGCTGTCTAAAGTCTATCTGGAAAAAATTACAAGGCGTTGTCTAAAGCCCAAGCACTGTTAAAGGGGTATATAAAAAGCGCTGTCTATTTTAAAAACGTTGTCTAAAGTGGACATAAGCTAGCGCTTTTACATTGAAAAAAAGCGTTGTCTTTTCTTTTAGTAGCGCTGCTTTAGGCAGCGCTTTAAAGCGCTGTTAAAGGCCAAAAAAAGCGCTGTCTTTTCCCTTATTTGTAATAGTGAATGCTATCACTTTTACAGGTAATTGTAGCTGGTGATATGGTGCTTTCACAAGAACAACCTGTGTCCAGCAATATCTTTAAACTGCTCAAATTTCAGTTATAGAATCTTATGAACTTTTGGCAGATATATTATTCATGGCACTGATCACATCCCAGAAAATGGACAGCGTCAAATAGGCAAGGCCTCTTATACAATCAATTCAGGTTAGGAGGGTTATAATAGACAAAGAAACTTAAGATATTTTTAGTAGATGATGTAATTATATTTGTCTTTCTGTCCTTGAAGGGTTTTTCAAAAGCTTTACTCTCTCATCCAAATCAGCTTGTGGAAATGCTAAAAAGAAAAGCACTCATGGGATTCCTCTAAAGACAATAAGCATGTTGTGGCTTTAACTCTTCATTCAACAAGGTTGGCAAACTCAAATGTGAATTAAGAAGAGACAAGAACAAACCATGGAAATTCTTATCGATGGACTTTGGCGTACATGATTAAACTTTAAACACCTCAAGGTATGCAATATAAAGGAGTTTAAGTCTCTATGGCTCTAATTATAAATCAATTTTTTTCCTGTTTTTCTCAATTATAATATTTCCACAAATTATAATAATTACAATATTTTGTTTTATGTGGATTGAGTTCTCATTGAAATATCATATGTACTTCTAAGTAAATATAATGAATGAAAGTCATACATACGTTAGTTTTTTATAGTGCTCTTTTGTGTTGTGTGTCGGCCTTTTAGTGCATTTGACTTTGGCCACTTTAACCTGCTTTCCGAGGTAGTGATATTTTAAGATTGTGTTGGATTCTTGTCCGAGGTAGTGTTCTTCAACTATGATTCTTTCCTAGTTGTTTACCATTTCTCTTCATGACTCTCATTTATATGCTATTATGTGAACAAAATGACGTCTTAATCTATTAATAGACACCATACCTTCATTGCTTATTAATTTTTCTGCACTTCAGGATAGGCCCCAAGCAGGACAGATACCTCATGTTCACATTCATGTTGTTCCGCGGAAAGGTGGTGATTATGAGAAGAATGACGAGATATATGGGGTGTATTCAAGAAAAAGCAAACTTAACTCGAGATAAATGATGTTGTGTGCTGATAGAATGCTCCTGTTATGGAAACTCTTAACTCGGCCTAACCATATTCAGTTTTGTATTCTTGAAAAATAATAGTAGCTATAGTTATACTTCATAGATAGTACTAGCGCAATAGGCATAATATTTGTTGCTCCCAATCTGATTATTGAAAATGTCATTTGCATTCCAAAATTCTTACTTCAATCTAATTTCAATCATTTCATTGGTACTTACTTAAAAAATGTAAAATATATTTTGTATTTAAATTTATTTATATTGCACATGTGTATTTAAAAAAATCACAAATATAAATTGTATGATAATATAAAATATTTTTAATTATTTTATAATCACAAAAATAAAAATAATATATAATTATTGATTCAAACATAAAAATTATATATATATATATATATATATATATATATATATATATATATATATATATATATATATATATATATATATATATATATATATATATATATATATATATATATATATATATATATATATATATATATATATATATATATATATATATATATATATATATATATATATATATTTAAATTTTAACGGATCAGGTTATATTTTTTATATAATTAAAGAAAATAAAACTAAATATATTTAATAGAGTGTATGAATCAAAACACAGACAAATATTTATGTTATTAATTTTTATTTATACAATTAAAACAATATTTACAAATACATGAGTAATATCATTTTGAATTTTCTGGATCCTGAATTTTCTGTCTTTCTAACTTTGTGTTCGAATTTTCTCTAAAACCATGTTCCATGTTCATATTATAATTGTTTTTGAGGCAGAAGTTATCCGGCCAAGGGCTTGCATTCATTCTAGGGGGTGGATCAGGTATATTTTCTTGACTTGCGTACATATTTATAGCATTTTTTTTTTTATTTTCATTTCTGTTGCAACACTTTCCTCCCTTCAAAAATTCAACTCTTAAACAACTCATTAAGTACGACAGAAATGTCTGATTTCAAATTATTGTATATCTGTAAAAATTAAAGAAAATTGGATTCAAACTACTCATTATTATTCTGATTTCATATATTTATTGATAATTGATAATTAATTATTACTATTTCTAAATTATTATGACAATTAATTTGAGATATATGTTTTTATTATATATACCTAGAATGTTATATTTTCCTTTTTTATTTAATTAAAATATAAATTAGTTTTTTTTTGACAAAAAATTAGATTTTTATTATTCCGTAGTCACAGAAATATCGTATTTTAAAAAATTTATTTTGATCTAATAATTTTTGGCCACATACATAATATACTTTAATAAAACCATTTTAAAAAAATTAATTATATTTCACACTATACTTATTAAAATAGAAGAATATGGGAGAGACAAAGAAACATAGGATCGCAAATAATATATGAATTAAAAATATATTATTTTGTTAATTATTTGTGTTATTAAATTTTTTTATTTTGAAATTATTTTTATTTAAGAAACATTATTTTTTAAGATTATATATATATGTAAAATAATTTTGTTTTTATTTTAAACATATGTATATTTTTTAAAATAATAAATTATTTTGGTTAGATAATTTTGTTTTTCTTATTTACATGATTAAAATATTGAATATTAACGGAAATATGAAATTATTGATCAAAATATTGAATATTAACAAGAACATGAAATTACTTATCAAAATATTAAATATTAACATGAAATTACTGATTAAAATATTGAATATTAACGGAAACATAAATTAACTGATCAAATTATTGAATATTAACGGAAACATGAAGTTATTTATCAAAATATTTAATATTAACAAAAACATGATGTTACTGATAAAAATATTAAATATTAACGGAAACATGAAATTAGTGATCAAGATATTGAATATTAATGTGAACACGAAGTTACTGATCAATTTATTGAATATTGACGGGAATATTTACTGATTAAAATATTTAATATTTACGAAAACATGATGTAATTGATCAAAATATTGAATATTAACGAGAATATTAAATTACTGAATTACCGGAAACACGAAGTTATTAAAGTTACTGTTCCATTAATTATTAAATAAACATTCAATTAATTTTTTCAATAATCATTAAAAATGATGATATTACATTGTATCACACCAATACCCGTACAAAGGTAAGGGTATCCCGCTTTATAATATTGAATAATATAAAATAAATAAAGATATTCATAAACAAAATTATATTGATTGTGTTTTTAATTTGAATTTATTTATATTACAAATGTGTATTTAAAAAATCACAAATTTAAATTGTACGATAATATAAGATATTCTTAATTATTTTATATTATTTATTTTTAAAAACTTTATATTTTTTCTTTTCGTATTTTTTTTATATAATTATTTCTATTTCATTAATTACATGTGCTTTTGTTCCTAAATTAGGCTTGTACTTTCTCCACGATTTTTCTAACCTCACACTTTCCCAATTAATTTCTACACCACTTTAGGTTTTTTTTTTTAAATATTAATTATTGTGTTTTAATTAATTAATTTTCTTAGTCATTATATAAAATATAAAAAAATATGTTGCATTTTATTAATTCAATTAGTTTAGTTTTTTTTATAGAAAAGACAGAGATATAAAAAATATGTCCATTAGTTTATTTATTTTTTAAATTATAAAAAATACAAAAGGTTCCTGCAAACAACTATTTTAGCCAAAATAAAACAGATATTTTAAAAGGTTCACGTAGAGTACTACAAATATTTTGGGTGCTATATAAAAGGATGACTATTTTATTGAAAAATAACGAACAACACAACGAAGAAACGAAAAACAATTTATCTATCAAGAAATTTGAAAAGAAAAGTTATTGTGAAAAAGAATTCCAAAGAGAAAATACTTGAGAGAAAATCATAACACAAATAGTTGTTGCTCATTAGTGTGTTAACTTTTATTCTCTAAAAACATAAGAGTTGTTGCTCATATTTGCGTTTTTATTATCAATGTTGTATACACAAAAGTTCTTCCTCATATTTATGTGTAATCATTTGTTCTTTATTGTAGTGTTATATTTGTTTTTTAGAAGCACCGTTGTAAATATTATTTGATTATAAATCTTTTAAGATTTGTTTCCTCAAGTGACTAAGTTGTAGTCTGTATACTTGAGAGGGCGGATGTGTTTTTCTAAACTCTTAGGCGTTGTTGTAATCTTTCAAGATTAGTGTATTAAATCCTTTTCTAAGGAAAAATCACTTTGGCGGATGGACAAAGTAGCCTTTTCTAAGGTGAACTTGTATAAACTATTTGTGTTATTTTTCTTTTTAGCTTGTCTATCATTGATTGTTTGTGAGAAGAATCTCTAAAAGAAAAAGTTTTTGAAAACCCAATTCAAACCCCCCTTTTCTTGTGTTTTTCTCTACCTTTAGTAAATATAAGACACATGCCTGGACTCAAGAATCAAGAAGCCAATGACTTAGCTCAAATTGCTTCTGGATACAAGGTGTCGAAGGAGAAGTTAGAAGATCCGATTGAAGTTAGAGGACGAGTAAAGGAAACTAAGTTATGCCCATCAGATTTGGAAAGAGTAAAACTGGATTAAGTAGACAAAGAGAGCTTTGAAGTTTTAGTCATTGATAACCTAGAAGATACGGATTGGAGAAAGCCAATAGTAGATTACCTAAATAATCCAATAGCACCCGCAGAAAGAAGAACCAGGTACCGTTCTTTGAGTTATACGCTTATGGATAATGAATTGTTCAAGAAAACACCGGAAGGAATATTGCTCAAATGCCTTGGCGAAATTGAAGCTTACATAAATTTGTTGAATGTGCATAGTGAGGCATATGAGGCACATCAAATTGGGCACAAAATGAAGTGGATATTGTTTTGACAAGGAATGCATCGGCCTACTACGTTGAAGGATTGTATAGAGTTCTCCAAAGGTTGCCAAGAGTGCCAGGTGCATTCAGGCATTCAACATGTTCTTGCGAGCGAACTACATTCTATAATAAAACTTTGGACCTTTAGAGGTTATGCCTTAAATTTAGTTGGTGAAATTCGACCAACTTCGTCCAAAAATCAGAAGTACATCCTAGTGGGGATTTATTACTTTACTAAATGGATTGAGGTTATACCTTTTGTGAATGTTGACCAAGAGGCAGTCATTGAGTTTATCCAAAAACACATAATTTATAGATTTGGAATCCCTGATACCATAACTAGCGATCTAGGATCAGTGTTCACTAGTCGAAAGATGCAAGAATTTGTCAAAGAAATGGGATTTAAATTATTGACTTCGACGACTTACTATGCTCAGACAAATGGTCAAGTCGAAGCAGCAAACAAAGTAGTCATTGGTTTAATAAAGAGACACGCGGGGAAGAAGCCAAAAAATTGGCATAATACTTTAGACCAAATTTTGTGGGCTGGTTGAACATCTTCCAAGAAGGCTACCAATATTACACCTTTTCGACTGACCTATGGGTATGATGCAGTATTTCCAGTCAAAATATATCTATAATCAGTTAGAATTCAAAGACAAAATTAAATTCCATCAGAGTACTATTAGAAAATGATGACGAATGAGCTTGTCAACTTGGATGAAGAGATATTAAATGTCTTAGAAATATTGAGAAGGCAGAAGGAGTGAGTAGAGAAAGCATATAATAAAATATTTTAGATCAAGATGTTTTCGATTGGAGATTTGGTGTGGAAAGTAATTCCACCAATGGACCAGAAAGATAAAGCATTATGCAAATAGTCCCCCAATTGGGAAGGCCCATTTCAAATTATTCAAGTATTCTCGAATAATGCTTACGAAATCGAGGAATTAGCAAAGGATCGAAGAATCCTGGGGATAAATGGGAAATATTTGAAATATATATATAAACCTATGCTTCAGAAAATTAAAATTACAACAGAATAACATATGTGAAAGTTAGAAGCCAAGATGGTAACTGAAACTAAAAGGTGCCAAAATGGCTAAGTTTGTTACAAATTAAGTGAATTGGAAGGAAAATAACAAGAGATTAACATCTAATTTAAAATGGCAAGTCAGCCTTTATTCGACCATACTTTAATTTTGCTAACATCAGTCGATGATCAATCAAGGACTTGTTAGTAGCAAGATCAGCAATTTTGCCCTCTAATTTATGGGCTCGTTTGACATGATAAACACTCAAAGAAATTTCCTCATCGATCTTGGTTCGACTTTGTTTTTTAATATCCTGATGGTGAACTTTGTCCTTATTGCTTTTGGCTTGCAAGTTTTTTATTTCATGTTCCCAGGCAGAAATATTTGCAACACAAGTCTCGAATTCTTCTTGATCTTGGTCGAAGGATTTATCCATATCCTCAGTCTTTTTTGTGCTTACGATAGCTTCAGTCTACTCTGCAGCTTGTGCCTCTTGTTTGTTTTGGATTTTGGTCGTTACATATAGATCACGGTTAAAATCAGCAAAAACTTGGTTAAGTAAAGTTTCTAGAAGTTCCATAATGGTTTCAGCAACTTCTGGTGAAGAGGTCAGAAGATCAACTTGTTTTAACAAACCTTTCAACCCATAGAGGGAAGAAACATCCTTTTTCAGCATCTCGAACACATCAACACCAATGAACTTCTCTTTGATTGTTTGGAGAAGTTGGTTAGAAGGTTCAGCATGGGATCGCCCACCATAAGCAGTTGAAGAACTTGAGCACTTATCTGCAAAATTTCCCTAGTTGGTCGAAGACCAGTGATGGCAGCGATGTCGAATAATGTAGGAGTTATCATTCAGCATGAGAGATGGAAGCTGTTGTAAGTGTTATCCCATAAATATAGGGAAGAAACCAACACGGGTTGGCAATAACCTGGCCTAATCTTTGACAATTGAATCATGTCATAGATTCCCATATCTTTCTAGATTTGGGCTTTCTTACTCTCGACTTTGGCAAGCCAAGCAAAATAAGGTTCAAGTTCTTTAGATAAAGGGCAAGATTTAAACTCTCTAGGAGTATTGGTCATGTAATCTAAGTTAAAGGGTTTCTCTACTTCTAAGGCTTCAGTCGAATACTTTTCCTGAGTATCAGATCTGGTTTGTGTTTTGGGATCTATTTTAACACTAGCATCTACATTACTATATTTTGTTTTCTTCTTGCTAGCTATGGGTTTATTACAATGATACGTTGGAAAAAACTCCTTGAGTTTTTCAACATCAACACTAGTATCCAATAAAGGACACATATATGTGTGGGTTTCACCGAAAATAGTAAAACTGATAAATACCTGGAGTTAGAAGATCTTGTATATCTCCTCAAGCTATGGTAGTTCAGGAACATACTCTTGGTTCCTTATTCACATTTGTTTGGCAATCTGGTTTTCAGGTGGAAGAGTTTCTTTCTGGCTCTTGTTAGCTTTGGTGGTGTTAGATTTTGAAGGCGCCATTATAGAGAAATCCGGAGTTGTGTATATCTGTTGCCAAGGTTTTCAGAGAAAAAGTGTAGATGAAATGGAGCTTTAAGGATTATAAAATGAAAAAAAGTTCAAATGAAGGAGATGAAGGGTATTTATAAGACAAAGAAAAAGCGGTTGATTTCTTTGTAAAAAAAACAACTGGCAAAGGTGAGTGGGACGCGTGTCCGCTTTTATTTGGCTAAACATGCGCCTGTCTTTTGGATTGCCACACTACTCCTATAAAATATGGGTGATAATTATTTTTTGCAATTCAGCGTGTCTCGATGAGACGTTTGGAAGAAGTGGTCATAACGACCATGATGTCACAATAGTTAAAATCATTGTTGCGTCGAAACATTCAAAAATTTGGCCATTTCTCCATGTGTTAGAAACAAACTTTTTGGGGGGGGGGGGGGATTTTTTAGCTGAAATTTTGACGGTTAAGAAGGTCTGAAATGACAAGTAAAACTAAAGGAAAATATTCGAGGAAAGCAAGAAATTTCTATGGGAATTCGAAATAGTAAAGATTTTGACTAGAAAACCGAATGGCTACAGGGTAGTGATGGCCAGAAACTTAGAATATATTAGAGGTTCAAGTTGGATATTGTTGTACCCCAAAATTTGCCCTCTCACTTATCAAGAATTTCCTTACAAGATCTCTTTGACTCAAGACAACATTAGGGTTTGACCAGCTCAAGACATCTCCTCAAGCACTGATGACCAAAATTAGGGTTTGAGTTTGCACAAGGATTTTTGGACTATCAATGTTTCATATGACTTTAAAGGATTTTTGCACAAGTCTTGAATCACACTTTTGATCAGTCAATTGGACAGTTGACCTAAAAATCAGTTGTATTGGGGAAAAATCAACAATGGCCAATTTACAGTTAAACTTCATAATTTTTTATCCACATCAACATCTTAGACTCATATGTATCATTTGATCAAGTTTGGACCATAATTCCTCAAAAGAATTGATCAAATCATCAAAAGGGCAAAATGGTTAAAATTAGGGTTTTGACTGGGAAGGGGCAATTTATGATTTTTGACCTAGCAAATGATCAATTGGTTTGAAGCATGATTTCAAGAGTTCAATTGAATCATTTTAAACTAATAACATGATTCAAAACATTACAAATCCATTGGATTGACAGATGAATTTTTTCAGTCAACTGATCAAAAGTCAACTGTACATTGAAAAGTCAAACTTTGACTTTTTGGTCAAATCAAGTGTCAAAGATCATAATTCATCAAAACATGTCAAAATGTGAAATTTGTTTATCAAGAAATCAAGGATTCAAGATTTTGTTTTGAAAAGTTGAAATTCCTTAACTTAGAAATTTTTCTAAGTATAGAAAATTTCTTTTTTTTCTCAACTTTGAGCCAAATTTTCACCATGATGCAAGATGATTCAAAGGAAACTTCCAACATGAAAGTTGTATATCCCCATGAAATATACAACTTTGCTTCACACAATTTCTCCTAAAAATGCTTGGATCTCAAGATATGATTTTGTGAATACATGCTCATGAACTAAAATAACTTAATGAAATTTTGCCCTAATTAGGCAGATTTTTGACCTAACTTCATGGTAATTTTTCACATAGTTCCAAAGGGAATTTTCAAAATCAATTCAAAGATTAGTTGTAGAGCATATTGAAAGCTTTCTAAAATGTCAAATAACTCCTTGAGATCATTTTTGAGTAGGGAGAATCGAAGATATGAAGTAGGTGATTTATCACTTTGATTTCAAGCCATTTCATGATGAACAAAAATTCAAATCCAAACCTAGACTGCATAATATTTGCTTTGCAGGCCTCAAACTTGTTTCTCACTCCATAATTAAATGTTTACACAACTGTTAGATGATAACGAGAAATCGTATCATATAATTGCTACATTTTTAATCGATTTTCATACTACATTAACCCATTTAACTCCCGATTGTTCCGAGTTTTTATGTATTTTCACAGGTACAACATGTTTCAAACCAATTTAGTGAAAAAGATCACATGAAGAAAGCTAACATAAAAATCAGAAGAAAAGGAATTAATCGGCAAAATTCTGCAAAGTTTGATGTTGTGACGGTCGTCACACGTCCATTACAGCGTAACGCGCCCACAACATGAAGAACGCTCGTCACACATCATTGACAAACGTAACGCGCTATTTAAGCGCATTACGACCGTCACCTCTTCATTACGACCGTCACACGCGTAATTCAACGTCATGAAGAACAAGAGACGTGGGCAATGTAATAGAAGGATCTTTTCAACTCCTACAAATTCTCAACTTCACCAACGACCAATCCTGGTCTTCCTCCACTCAAGCAGTACAACTCCACGTTCCTAAATTTTCTTAAATGTAAAAAAAAAAATTCTCTTCTATAAATAGGAGATATTTCAATGAAGGGAGGAGGAGAGTTTTTTTACATAATTTCTTGCGGAAGCCCTGCCAAATTTACGAACAGTTCGTTTGCATTTTTTTGTTCTGCTTTATTTCCCTTTTACCAATTAATAGCTATTTCCAACATTAGGAAATTGCTATTGTAGTCAGAATTTATTTTTAGCCTCAGAATTCGTTTCAAGTTCCAATTCCGAAGGTTCCAATCTTGCCGACTTGTGGAAGAGGGAGCTTGAGGAATAATATTATTATTTAGGTTTTTAATCGCATTTAATTTAATTTTAATACAATTTGTTTACGTTTATTTTTTTATTTATTTATCATGAATGTTTTATTCTTTCCCGATTATATTTTCTGTATGTCTGTTTCGAGTACTATGACTAGCTAATTTTCCAGAGTCGGGATGTGATAATAGTAACCAAATGGATTAAATAGTGCCTAAGCTAAAATCCAAATTAACTTAATTTCTGGCTGTGACTTTTTATAATTAAAATCAATCTTTTTGTTACGAGAGTAAGAAAAGTAGAATAGGTTAGGATCGAGACCACGAAAGTATGAGGTTTTAACCGGATAGCTAAAGTTAGGCATTTGATTTAAATACAGCGAGAGCGCTTTAAAACGAATTAGATTTTATTAAGTTTTCAAAGAATATTTTCTAAACACTTATGGGCTAGTGAGAGCAGGCATAGGGCTTTAGGGGTATAATCCGAGATAAGACCACGAAAGTGTGAGTTGTGGGTTTTTAAACTGATAATTTCTACAAAACCATCTAAGTTAAACATCTTTATATGCTTAGGTTCGATTAGATCTACTTAGGTTCACTATATTACATACCGACCGTTTTATTATTATTATTCCCTTAATTCGATTTAGTTTTCCTCTACCTTAACCTCTAAAAAACCAAGCGTGACAACATCCTCCTTAGCTAAACTAGCAAACCTTTATAGCACTGGAGTGATTACAAAGTCCCTGTGGGTTCGACATCTTTTTATTACTACCGCGATAGGCTGTGCACTTGCAGTTAAGATACCGTTAGACACATTAGGTCGATCGCACATCAAGTTTTTGGCGCTGTTTCCAGGGAACCAATTTTCTGGATCTCCTACTGACGACCCAAACCTACATCTGTCGGTGTTTATGCAGTACTCAGACACTGTAAAAGCGAATGGTGTAAACCCCGAGGCGATACGATTGCGCCTATTTCCCTTTTCTTTAAGAGACAGAGCTCAAGCATGGCTCCAATCTCTTCCTTCAAACTCAATCACCACATGGGATGAGTTAAAAAAGGTATTTTTAGCTAGATATTTCCCACCAAGCAAAACTATTATGCTCAGAGCCAACATCAATGGTTTCAGACAAAAAGATAACGAATCACTTTTTGAAGCGTGGGAACGCTATAAGGACATGATCAGACTCTGTCCTCATCATGGTTTATAAGAATGGATGATCATTCATACGTTCTATAACAGTCTCTTGTACAACACAAGAATGACTATAGACGCTGCTGCTGGTGGCGCATTGATGGATAAGCCGTATATCGAAGCAAATCAACTTATCGAAAGCATGGCTCAAAACCATTATCAATGGGGAAGAGAAAGAGCTAATATGGAAAAAACTCAAACAAAAGGTGGCATGATTGAAGTGAATAGCCTGGATCAAGTCAATGCCAAAGTAGAAACCCTTACCCAAAAGCTAGAAAATATTACTACCGCTCCCGCAGCTACCGTGGCTGCAGTAGCTCAAGCTTGCGATCTATGTGGTCTTCAATCACATCCTGCTCCAGAATGCCCACTTCTAACAGGAGTCCCAGCTGAACAAGTAAATTACGTACATGGAAACCCTTATAGCAATACCTATAACCCTGGTTGGAAGAATCATCCGAACTTTTCATATAAAAGCAATAATGCGTTATACGCACCTGGACAAGCTCCTGCCACACCACCTGGCTATCCAAAAGCTGCCCCAAATCACCCCAATAATGGACCTAATACATCCAATGCCCCTAGGAAGTCTAATCTAGAAATCATGATAGAACATTTCATTGCTTCCCAATCTCAAACTAATAAAGATGTTCTAAATCAAAACTTACATACTAATGAGCAGATTAAACAATTATCAAGTAAAGTTGATGCTTTGGCTACCCATAATAAGATGCTTGAAACTCAAATTTCACAAGTGGCTCAACAACAAGCATCTACTGCTGCCTCAACTGGATTTTTCCCTGGTCAACCACAACCTAACCCAAAAGGACAAGCTAACGTTGTAATACTGAGAAGTGGAAAAGAACTTGACGGACCTGTTGATCCAAGACTCGAAAATCCAGCCATGTACCAAAAGCAGAACAATCCTGTGATACAGTGGGAAGAACTGACTGTTTTTTGGAATGCTGGTTTGCGTTTTGCGTTTATTTTTGCAAAATGTCGCGGTAAGCAAGAGTCGCCACCGACTTTTATTTTATCCAACAAGGAAAGGAAAAAAGCCCAGAAAAATTCCTTTTTCGAGATGTTTCTCGGGTTCGGGGGGTAGATTATAAAAAGGGAAGGTATTCGCACCCTTTCTATCCGTGGTTATCCACGGGCTCTTAGGTACTTGCTCAATTGTTTTCAAAATTTTCTTTCTTTGTGCTTGTGGGTTTTGAAAAAGTTTTTGTTTCAAAAACTTTGATTTAACTCTTGCTTCTGTCCTCAAGAGTGTATGAAGTGTTTTTGAAAACTTTGTTCGAAAAGTGTAAGTGTGAAAAGTTTTTGTTTTTGAAAGAGCAAGTATCTAAGAACCATCTACCTACTCGAAAAAGGAATCGTTCTATGCTATCTTCCTTTAGACAATGTTATCCCACTATTGATGAGTAGGTAGCATCGTTGTCGGAGTTTTAAGGGTCAATTCGAATGTGGGACTTGTGGTCACTAAAGCAATGTTAGGACGCCTTAGTGGTAACCCTAATGTCTTAGATCATTTGTTTTGAGGCAACAATATCCGAGGCAACCATTTCGAGGCGACTATGATCTTTAGACAAGAGGGCGACCTCTAAAACAACCTATACTCAATGACCGTGTACGAAGGCAACCAAGTGGGGTGTACCCTAAGAGTGCGCATGTGCGAGTGTGTTGTTTTCAGTTATTTTTATCTTTGTACATGTTAATGGTGATCTAAGTTGATTTTAGGTTAAAATATTCAGTCTTGTCATGCATCCCTATTATCAAACATCTAACAGTTATATTTTGCGGAAAATAAATTGTGGAATTTTAAATTACAAGGCGTCGGGTATTTACATTGCCAAAGACAAACCCTTTGTAAAAATAAATAAAGCGATAAAAAATAAATAAAGGTCCTATTAGCTACTACAAACCGGGAACAAGTACAATATTGAATAAATAGATCGCGTGCGGGAAATTAAATCGAGCGCAAACTAGGGTTTTGACCCTTTTTGTTAAAGAAAAGATTTTTTTTTATTTTAAGAAAGAAATTAACTTAAATTAATTACTAAATTGAATTAAAATAAATTAGTTAATAAAAATAAATTATTTTTTGGATTTTTGGTATTTTAAGAAAGAAATAAAAAAATTAATTGAATTAGTAAAACCTAATTAAGTCTAGTTAATTTTAATTCTTTAAAAGAGGAATTAAAGTTATTCTAATTAAGAACCTAAATTAATTTAATTAGTATTTATTAATAAAATAAAAATTGAAATTTGATCAAATATAAAAATGTTTTTTTGTGATTTTATTTTATAAAGAAAATAATTTTAATTGGTTAGTTAATTAAGAAAAAATAATAAAATAAACAAAATAAATAAAATAGAGAGAGAGGGGGGTATGGGCCTGAAATTGGTGTTTGAGAAGCACACTGAAGGCCCATTAGAATTGGCCCTGGTTGACTTCGCCTGGATTTGGTGTGTGCTTGTTGACTGGATCTATGATGGACCCTCAGCTCCTGGCCACTAGATTTGGCATTTGGCCATCTGGCTGTTGGATGTAGGAGGGCGCATGGTGAGCTGCTGACTTGAACATGTACAAGATCACCTGAAAAGCAAAATTATCAAAGAAGTGGAGGACCTGGGATTCGAACCCAGGTCCTGATGGTGATTGCCAGCTTACCTTGCCACTACGCCGTTTTGCTTCATTTGTTAATGTATTACATAACAATTATAATATATCAAAAAAACAATTTATTGGTCAGAAAATAAAAATGCACGGAAAAACATTTGAACGGGCCAATCAGAGCATGCCAGCTCTTTGTCCCTGTCCTTCCACTACTGTATTTTACCTGCGGATTTGGATCCGCAGCTAAATGCGCAAGCTTTCTCTAAAATCTTCCCTAGGCCTCATAAATCAATTCCAAAATCATGGCTGAATTCGCCTTGGCTCTCTGATCAACACTATACCCTTCTTGAGTCCTGATTTTTCCTGAAAAAGAAAACCCCAAAATACAAACGAAGAACCCTAGCTATAGGGGCTCCTCATTTAGGCCAGAAACACATAATTGGATATTGCCAAACGTTTGCAAATGTTGTGAGGAGTGTAAATTTTCCAATGATTTATTTAAATGATGCAAGAATGATGAATCACGAATTCAAGAACCAAGGTGATTATCGTGACACTCACAGTGCTTTTGAAGGCCTGAGGACGCGTGCTTTTGATCCAGGAAGGTTGTGTGATCACCCAAGAATCGATTGGGATTGGTCTCTGCTTCTGAAAACGCCTCTAAGTATGATTTTGATTTCACACTTTTTAGAGAATTTTGCAACTTTTGTATTGCCTGTTCTTGTAGCCTCCAACCTCCATTCACGTTTCTTGTGGCTTGCTTATGTACTATGGAATGCATTAGGTGAAGAATTATGGATTGAATCTCTCTAAATCAATGCACCCATATTTGATTTGATTTCCTCTTTAAAGCTTGCCAAATTTATTAAAAATCAATCCTTTTGCACATGATATGGTGTGATCCGAGTTTGATGATGCCCATGATGATAATTAAGACCTGAAACAACCAGAAAGATCTTAGGTAATCAAAGTTTGGATTTTATATGATTTAATTTGATTTAAAATGAATAAATTCAATAAAAAATCAAATTAAATAATAAAAATAGAATATGAGCTCATGGCTGAAGCTAGGACACGTGGACAATGATGCAAGCTCAAATCAAGTGGAAGAGAATGGGCCCATTTGACAAAATTTGAAGTTTTGGGGATAGTTGACTTTTGGCAATTTTACAAAAATGTCCAACTTCAACAATGCATAACTTCTTCAATTTTGAACTTTTGGAAGTGTTCTTGGACTTTTTAGTAAGATTGAGATGTCCTATAACCAACACTTTTGGTCTCATCGCATTTTGATATTCCATGCTCAAGTTATAAGCTTTGGAAAAAAAGGTGTTTTTGTTGACTTTCAAAAATGACCTATAATGTCCAAATTTATAACTTCTTGTGAGTACATTTTCTGATCTTGGGGTATGAAGATGGATTGTAGGGAATTCCATCCTATTCAAAATGAGCTTTAGATGGGTCATTTATCATAAAGTATGAGAAAGTTATGCTTGGTCAAAGTTGAGTTGACTTTTCCTACAAAACCCTAATTTAGCAACTTTTGAGTCTTGATGAATTTTGAGCAATCCTTGATGAATCATGATCAACCCTTGATCAAATGTTGAAATATCCTTCAAAATGAGAATGTTGACAAAAAATCTTGAAGTTTGACTGTTTGTAGGTCATAGTTGACTTTTGCCCTATCACATTCGATTTTTGGACCTTTTGAGCAATTGACTGAGCAAACTTCCTCTGCAAGGCTTGAAAATTGACATGGATGATATTGAGAACATATTAGGACATTGGGGAACACTTGAGGTCATTTGGAATCAGAGATATTGATGCAAAACAAAACCCTAATTTGGGGTTGACTGCCTTAGGAGATAGCTTGACTGTCCAACTCTTGAGCAATCTTGAGCCACTTGGAGATTTTTCTTGCAATGTCTTGAGAAATATGAGAGGGAAAATTTTGGGGTACAACAAAGCCAACTGAAAATTAGAATGAACCAAAGGAAAAGGAAAACGAGAACCAAGAGGCAGTGGAGAAAGAAAAGCCTTATGTGCCTCCACCACCCTATAAACCGCCGATTCCGTACCCTCAGAGACTTACCAATTCCAAAACGATGTGCCAATTCAAGAAATTTGTTGAACTTCTGAAACAGTTGAATATCACAATACCGTTTACAAAAGTTATCACTCAGATGCCCTTGTATGCTAAATTTCTCAAGGAAATCCTATCTAACAAGAAAAAGATAGAAGACAACGGAACAATTACACTTACTGCTGAGTGTAGCTATATTATTCAAAACAATATGCCCCCTAAGTTAAAAGATCCAGGTAGTTTCTATATACCTTGTAACATTGGAAGGTTTGTCATAGACAAAGCTTTATGCGACTTGGGAGCAAGTATTAGTGTCATGCCCTTATCTATTTGTAAAAAGATGGAAATGGGAGAACTTAGACCCACAAAAATGTCCATTCAATTAGCTGACCGATCAGTTAAATACCCTGTAGGTATACTGGAAAACGTTCCAGTTAGAATAGGTCAATTCTATATCCCGACCGATTTCATAATCATGGACATTACTGAAGACTCAATTACTCCTATCATATTAGGAAGACCCTTCCTAGCCACAGCTGGAGCTATAATTGATGTAAAGAAGGGCAGACTAACATTCGAAGTTGGAGAGGAAAAAGTGGAATTCATCCTCACTCAATTCTTACAAGCACCAGCCATGAATGACACATGTTATCTAATCGACGTTATAGACGACTGCGTAAGAGAGATGGAATCGGAATAGACCACATACTCTAAAATAATGAAAATCCAAACCCCTCTGATATTCGAAGACGACAATTGGCGTGAACCATACCAAGATGATAGTCTAAGCGAAAGTCTAGCACTTACACCTGATCATATGCCATGTCCGAAGAAACCAAGTTTAGAATTAAAAATCTTACCCAGGAACCTAAGATACGAATTCCTAGATACCAAATTTACGCGACCAGTAATAATCAATTCCAGTTTAGGAACGCTCGAAACTGAGAAACTTTTAGACGTCCTAAGAAAGTACCCGACTGCATTAGGTTATAACATATCCGACTTGAAAGGAATATGTCCTTCAATTTGTATGCATCGTATTATGCTAGAAGGAGATTGCAAAACCTCTAGAGAACCCCAAAGAAGGATTAACCCAATCCTTAACACTGTAGTCAAGGATGAAATTAAGAAGCTATTGGAAGCAGGAATCATATATCCAATCTCCGACAGTAAATGGGTTAGCCCAGTACACGTCGTACCGAAGAAAGGAGGTATCACTGTTGTGAAGAACGCAAAAGGTGAACCGATAATGCAAAGAGTGGTAAATGGGCATAGAGTGTGCATTGATTATAGGAAACTAAACAAAGCTACTCGAAAAGACCATTTACTCTACCCTTCATAGATCAAATGTTAGAACGATTAGCCAAACATTCATACTTCTGCTATCTAGATGGTTATTCCGGATTTTTCCAAATTCCTATTCACCCTGATGATCAAGAGAAGACTACATTTACATGTCCCTATGGAACGTTCGCTTATAGACGAATGCCCTTCGGATTGTGCAATACCCCAACAACCTTTCAACGATGTATGATGTCAATCTTTGCAGATTTCATCGATAACATCATGGAAGTGTTCATGGACGACTTCTCTGTGTGGGGCAAAGTTTTGAAGGATGCCTATCAAACCTAGAAAAGATTTTAGAAAGATGTGTGAAAGTAAACCTCGTGCTTAACTGGGAAAAATGCCATTTCATGGTCAGAGAAGGAATCGTACAAGGACATGTTATATATAACAAGGGAATTGAAGTTGATAAAGCCAAGATAGAAGTCATAAAAGAACTTCAACCACCTAAGACCGTTCGAGAAATACGAAGTTTTTTAGGACACGCCGGTTTCTACCGACGATTTATCAAGGATTTCTCGAAGATCACTAAACCACTTACCGGTCTATTAATGAAAGACGTTGAGTTTATATTCAATGAAGATTGTCTTAAAGCGTTTGAAACTCTAAAATCAGCCCTCATCACCGCACCAATCATGCAACCACCCGATTGGAGATTACCTTTTGAAATCATGTGCGATGCGAGCGACTACGCCATAGGCGCAATTCTTGGACAAAGGAAGGACAAGAAACTTCACGCAATCTACTACGCCAGTAGAACGCTAGACTCATCTCAAATGAACTACGCCACAACTGAGAAAGAACTGTTGGCAGTTGTCTTTGCGCTTGAAAAATTCCGTTCTTACCTAGTAGGAGCATAGATAATCATCTACATAGACCACGCTGCTATCAGATATCTACTAACTAAGAAGGATGCAAAACCAAGACTCCTCAGATGGATCCTACTTTTGAAAGAATTTGATCTAGAAATTAAGGATAAGAAAGGAACGTAAAACGTCATAGCAGACCACTTGTCAAGATTAGAAGGTATAAAACCTGAACAAGTACCAATTAACGACGATTTTTTGTATGAACAACTGATAGCACAAATAAGAATCGATCTAGCTCAATTGGACCAAAACAAACCAAAAGCCAAAGAAGTCGTGGAAGCGATCCATACAACCATGGGATTGCCATGGTATGCCGATATAGTCAACTACTTAGCTGCAGGCGCGCTCCCACCAGACTTAACTTACCAACAGAAAAATAAATTCTTCCATGATCTCAAGTATTATTATTGGGATGAACCTTTATTATTTAAAAGAGGACCGAACGGAATTTTCCGCCGATGCGTACCTGAAGAAGAAATGGAAGATGTTATCTCGCACTGTCATTCATATCCCTATGGCGGACATGCCAGCACTTCTAAAACTTGTGCAAAGATCCTACAAGCCGGCCTATTCTGGCCTAATCTATGGAAGAATGTCCACATCGCTGTTAAAAACTACGATCGGTGTCAACACACCGATAATATTTCAAGACGTGATGAAATGCCTCAAAGAGGAATACTAGAAGTAGAAATCTTTGATGTTTGGGGAATCGATTTCATGGGACCTTTCCCATCTTCTTTCGGAAACAAGTATATACTCGTAGTTGTCGATTATGTTTCAAAATGGATTGAGGCTATGGCCTCTCCTACAAATGAAACACGAGTAGTAATTAAGCTCTTTAAAAACACAATCTTTCCAAGATTTTGTGTGCCTAGACTTGTCATTAGTGACGGTGGCTCCCATTTAATTTCAAAGATATTCGACAAATTATTATCTAAGTATGGAGTCAAACACCGAATAGCAACACCATATCATCCACAAACCAGTGGACAGGTCAAAGTCTCGAACAGAGAAATTAAACAAATCCTAGAGAAAACTGTCGCCATATCTAGGAAAGATTGGTCATCTAAGCTTAACGAGGCTTTATGGGCTTATAGGACAGCCTACAAGACCCCTATAGGAACTACACCCTTCAAACTTGTGTACGGAAAGTCCTGTCATCTCCCGGTAGAATTAGAACACAAGGCATATTGGGAAATCAAAACGCTCAACATAAACTACACAGCTGCTAGAGAAAAACGAATCCTCGACTTGAATGAATTAGAAGAATTGAGATTAGACGCTTATGAGAACGCTAAGATATATAAGGAAAGAACCAAAAGATGGCACGATAAGCGCTTATCCCGGAAGGAATTCAGTGTAGGAGACGTTGTGCTATTATTTAACTCTAGAC
Source organism: Vicia faba (assembly GCA_948472305.1). Classification (NCBI taxonomy): domain Eukaryota; kingdom Viridiplantae; phylum Streptophyta; class Magnoliopsida; order Fabales; family Fabaceae; genus Vicia; species Vicia faba. The sequence continues at coordinate 1,618,502,126 of OX451736.1, forward strand.
TTAGGCTTTTTCCTGGAAAACTGAAATCCAGATGGTCTGGTCCTTTTGAAGTAACAAAAATATTCCCTAGCGGAGCAATAGAAATTAAGGGTAGGAATAGTGACCCGTTCACAGTGAACGGGAAGCGATTAAAACAATATCATCATATTGAAAATAGAAACTATGCGAATAGTCTAAAACTCTTAGAATTACCCACTATTTCCCCTGAATGATCTACTGCTAGGAACTATGTCAGGCTTATGACGTTAAAAACAGCGCTTAGTGGGAGGCAACCCACCTATTTGTTTTTGTTATTATTTCCGCTTGTTTTTATTTTTGATTTTCTTTTCCGTTTCTGCATTTATTTATTTTAAAGCCTTATTTTCATTATTTTCTTTTCCATTTTTCCTAAAAATCTTTATACAACTGATGCTGATTTTCAAACAACTTTATTCACTACAGGTTTTCTGAAAAAGTTTTTTTCTATCCTACCTTCTCCCCTGATTTGTTTCCCCCATTTAGTATTTACTATGGAAACCACTTTTAGAGGAAGGAACCAAATGAGGAGATTTGAGGAATTATCACACAGGAATATTGGTATGACATTGTATTATAATGAACCAACAATGGACACTTTAGGCATTAAGGATAGTGTCCTTTATCTGTTTAACCAACTGGGATGGGAAAAAGCCCACATTAAGTCTAGGTTTGTTACATACCGCTAGCTTACCCTTGAATTTTTGAGCTCCTTAGTTCATATACCTGAGTGCGGTTTCGGAACTAGAAATGGATTTATAGCTTTCAGATTATTTGGTATTGAATTTGCTTATAACCATAAAGAATTAGCCGACCTTCTAGGATTCCCTAGCGGACCTTTTGCTTTTACTACCACCCAGGCATAATTAATGGATTTCGAGCTAGATTACTTTTGGGGGACCTTAACCGGAAACTACCACCCTGAGCCGGATAGCATGGACAATAATGAAATACACAACCCCTCTATCCGCTATTTCCATAAGATTCTAGCCCATACCATATTCGGAAAAGAACAGAACCGTACTGCAGTATCTAAAGATGAGATGTTTTTACTGCAGTGTATGACACAAGGCCGACCTATTAATGCAGTGCCATTCTTGATGCAAACCTTTTCTCGCATTGCTCAGAATCCTAATGAACCAATCATCATAGGAGGCCTAGTCACCATGATTACCAATGCCCTCGGACTTAGATACCAACTGCATAGGTGTACACAATTTGGTTCAATACGCCCTATGAATATTGATTTCTGTTTCCACCTACGAATAATAGGTAATCTAGGTCCTGCACCTTTCGAATACCTGATAAGGGATGAAGTAGTCACGGTATTTACACTTCCAAACCATGCTAAAGTAAGTGCCCACAATCGCGACAATTGGCTGTATGAGCTAAACCTTCCCGACCATCCTTCAACACCTGAGACACCACAATCCTACCAAGTTAATGATACCACGATGTCTGATGAGAGTGATCCTGAGACCCCTTATGGTTACCATGATGGTAATAACATTGTAGAGGACATTGATGCCCCTGAAATAACAAAAGGAGAATACGCTGAAAATTTGAATAAAATCTTTACTACACTGGATGTTTATCAGACAGACATTAATGGAATCAAGAATGAGTTGAAGAGCATGCGTATGGACGTAATAGGCTTAACTAATATAACTGTGGAGAAATTTTATCACATAAATGCAGCTTTCAATGATTTGAAAACGCGACTGGGATGAAGCGGCAGAATCAACATTTATTTTTACTTTGTGTTTATTGTTTCTAGGCAGTTTAAGATTTCATTTTATACAAGTTTACTTTCTACAGTTTTTAAAGTTCTGTTAGAAACAGATATTTATTTCAATTTCAGTTTCATTTTCATTTTCATTAAATTTACTGCGTGCTACATCAAATATTAAATTCACTATATATTATCATTCTGCAAAATTTTTGTTATAAGATGTGTGTTGGAATTAATCTGCATGTTTATTGTGTTGAATTAATGTGCTATAAGGTCTTGGAATTAAACTGTTTCATTTATTTCATAAAAACAATTCTTTGAATCCGTAACGATCGTAACATCCCCATGACGAGCGTAACACGCGTTTCACCGTGTTACGCCCGTCAGCCCACTGTGACGGTCGTCACGCGCGCTCAAAAGCATATTCTGCTATTACAGAAGTCGTTCCCCTTCCCATTTCTTCTTTCCTTTTTCCCAAAACCATAACAACACCCATTCAATTTTCTCTTAAATTCCATCACTCCAACACTTAAATTCCATCACTCTACTACTCCATCCATATTCCAAACCCTTTCACGATTCAATCTCTTGCATGCAATATGGCCAACAACCAGCAAATCCCCAATCTCACTTTCAGAGCCGGCGAGCAAGGTGAAACCCAAAGACAAAAATTCCAGAAATTCCAATGCAGCGGTCTCCAACCTACTCGGTATGTTGACCTTGATTGTCTGAGAAATTTGGGACTGCTAGAGAGTGTCTGACAACTTTTGCAGAATGTGAACTTATGGAACCTGTTCCGCCAACCGCAACCCATCTACGAAACTCTCACCTTGGAGTTTCTGAGTTCCTTTTCACACATTACTCCCACTGGAGCCACAAACCAACTCTCAGGCGTGGCCAAATTCCGTATGTTTGGCACTGAGTATCAGCTGTCCCAAACTGATATCGCACGGCTGTTCGGTTTCAGTTCCGACGAAGGTGTCCACCTCCGGGTGCCGGATAATTTCGGCGAGGAAGCTTTTAAATTATGGCACAGTATGACAAACATTCGTGCCGAATCTTATGACCACCTAAACACCACCCATATCCATAATCCGGCTATCCGATACTTTCACCGCATCCTCTACAACACCATCTTCGCCCGAGACAACAACCACAAGCTCAACTCTAAGGAGCTTTTCTTCATGCACTGTGCATTCACCGGCCAGAAGATCAACGCCGCCCCATTTTTATTGGCCCATATTCACTCCATTTGTGCTAGAGGCGGAAAACCCTTCTATTTCGGAGGGATTGTCACTTCTCTTGCCATAGCTCTGAATCATGGTTCCGCTCTCAAAGATATGCCTTCTATGGCACCGACATTGCTGACTCTGGACCACTGCAAGGTAGCACACCTCATCTATGAGCGGGAGGATGGCATATTCCATCCCGTGATCCGAAACATTGTTTATCATAACATTACTTTGCCTTGCAGGGACCGAATCGACCCACAAAACAGAGCCAACTGGTTATTCGATCCTGCAGCTCCCGAGGGCCATGTTCCTATTGGTGAAGACCAGCCTAATTCCCCCGCAGACGAGATGCAAGAAGAGTTGGACAGTGCTTCCCCCGTTCACGACATTCCAGGACCTTCATCTGCACCACCTCCTATTACTCTTGAAGAAATTCTCTGAGCCATCCATCAACAAAATCAAATGAGTGCCGCACTTGAAAGAAGACAACAGGAGCAATATGACTATTTATGTGCATAAAACGCTCAGATTCTGACTGGCCAGCGGAGCATGAACGAGAGGTTGGATGAGGCCCTGTCTGAACTTAACGCTTTAAGGTTGGACGTCAGCACCCTTGGCTACCAGGACACTGATACCGAAGCCACGCCTACTAGGCGATCACGCACCAGGAGTAGAGGACGTGGCCATCAGTAGTTTTTTTTCTTAAGTAGTTTACTTTTACTGTTTCTTTTTCTTTTTGTTTGTTTTTGTATTTATATTTCCCCGCCTTTATACCGCAACATTGAGGATAATGTCGGATATAGTAAGGGAGAGGTACCTTTCCATTTACCATAAACAAGTAATTTTTTTATGATATTTCTCAGTTTAAATTCTTCCCCGCTTTATTTAGCCATACCAAAATTTTTTTGCTTTATCTTCGCATTAGCCTGACATACCTATCTTAACGAAATCCTAGTTAGGAACCCGAGAACGATTCAACAAGATCGATACGGTTATGACACCTTAGACTTCCTACTTATGCGATCCATTTCAATAACCGTTATACCTATATCTTGAGTTTTAGTTCTAAAGTAACCCCTAGTAGTTTATACTAGCAGTCAAGACCGTCTTGACACAAACCACGCGGGGAGCCGACGAATATAAGTGTTTGATGCCTGATCAATGAAATATCCTTCTTATCTCGCTGCTAAAAAGGAAAAAGTTGCATCAAAATACAAGGTCGCATATAAGAGATGAGCAAATAATGAAGGAGTCCATTGTTGGTTGGTTCAGAGGTATCTGGTTCTGAACTTGGTAGGGTGTGCTACGGCTCGATCCCTCACAACCTCCAATTTGGATAATATGTATAGGGTTGCCACATTCCTGTACCAGACCCCGTGCTAAAAGGATCAAAGTCACTACCCGATTACTCCACTACGTGCGTGCTAAGACAAAGGGCTTAATCTGACTGCGCTAGAACAAAACCGGGTGAAATAGATACAAGAAACTCTGGGAAGAATTATAACGGAACTATTGGACATTTCGTTTAAAATGGAAGTTTACAACTTAGCTTATTGCCTGTGTCATTAGCGTATCGTTAGTGTTTCACTTAAGTATCGGTCGAACTGACAAGGATTCCCCGTAATTGCTTTAAAAATCAAAGGTATGTCATGCATGTGGGCCTGATAAAACTTGTCCGATCTTTCTAAATGATTATTTGCTTGTGGACGAGCAAAGGTTTAAGTATGGGGGAATTTGATAACGAGAAATTATATCATATAATTTCTACATTTTTAATCGATTTTCATACTGCATTAACCCATTTAACTCCTGATTGTTCCGAGTTTTTATGTCTTTTCAAAGGTACAACATGTTTCAAACCAATTTAGCGAAAAAGATCACATGAAGAAAGCTAACATAAAAATCAGAAGAAAAGGAACTAATCTGCAAAATTCTACAAAGTTTGATGTTGTGACGGTCGTCACACGTCCATTACGAGCGTAACGCTCCCACAACATGAAGAACGCTCGTCACACATCATTGATGAATGTAACGCGCTATTTAAGCGCATTACGACTGTCACCTCTTCATTACGACTATCACACGTGTAATTCAACGTCATGAAGAACAAGAGACGTGGGCAACATAATGGAAGGATCTTTTCAACTCCTACAAATTCTCAACTTCACCAACGACCAGTCCTGGTCTTCCTCCACTCAAGCAGTACAACTCCACGTTCCTAAATTTTCTTAACTGCAAAAAAAAAATTCTCTTCTATAAATAGGAGATATTTCAATGAAGGAAGGAGGAGAGTTTTTTTACATAATTTCTTGCGGAAGCCCTGCCAAATTTACGAACAGTCCGTTTGCATTTTTTTGTTCTGCTTTATTTCCCTTTTACCAATTAATAGCTATTTCCAACATTAGGAAATTGCTATTGTAGTCAGAATTTATTTTTAGCCTCAGAATTCGTTGCAAGTTCCAATTCCGAAGGTTCCAATCTTGCCGACTTGTGGAAGAGGGAGCTTGAGAAATAATATTATTATTCAGGTTTTTAATCGCATTTAATTTAATTTTAATACAATTTGTTTAAGTTTATTTATTTATTTATTACGAATGTTTTATTCTTTCCCGATTATATTTTCTGTATGTCTGTTTCGAGTACTATGACTAGCTAATTTTCCAAAGTCGGGATGTGATAATAGTAACCAAATGGATTAAATAGTGCCTAAGCTAAAATCCAAATTAACTTAATTTATGGCTGTGACTTTTTATAATTAAAATCAATCTTTTTGTTACGAGAGTAAGAAAAGTAGAATAGGTTAGGATCGAGACCACGAAAGTGTGAGGTTTTAACCGGATAGCTAAAGTTAAGCATTTGATTTAAATACAGCGAGAGCGCTTTAAAACGAATTAGATTTTATTAAGTTTTCAAAGAATATTTTCTAAACACTTATGGGCTAGCGAGAGCAGGCATAGGGCTTTAGGGGTATAATCCGAGATAAGACCACGAAAGTGTGAGTTGAGGGTTTTTAAACTGATAATTTCTACAGAACCATCTAAGTTAAACATATTTATATGCTTAGGTTCGATTAGATCCACTTAGGTTCACTATATTACATACCGACCGTTTTATTATTATTATTCCCTTAATTCGATTTAGTTTTCCTCTACCTTAACCTCTAAAAAACCAAACGTGACAACATCCGCCTTAGCTAAACTAGAAAACCTTTATAGCACTAGAGTGATTACAAAGTCCCTGTGGGTTCGAAATCTTTTTATTACTACCGCGATAGGCTGTGCACTTGCAGTTAAGATACCGTTAGACACATTAGGTCGATCGCACATCATTAGAGCTTTAATCCAAACACTTGAGCCTTTATCCAAGTTACAATTCCATTTTTGGCACAAAGTTGCCATTTCCATTTTGATAAAGCATTACTTTTGCCTTTGTCAACTTCTTGAGCCTCTCAATTGTTTTCTCTGCAAACAAGCAAAGTCAAAACCAAAATCAACTTGTCTAAGGCCTCTACCAACTTAGATCATGCTTGTACAACACTTAGAGACTTGTCTCCTCACTTTTCATCAAAAGCAAATTATAGAGCCAAAAGGCTATAACTCAGAAACCTTGAGTGGAGTTGATCTCTAACCTTTTCCATACATATACACAAGTGTATTTCAACATAACACACAAAGGCTAAGACTCCAAAATACTCCCAAATACTTTGCAACTCGGAATCTTCCATAGCTTGACAGTTTTGAATCTTACATAGCCATCTCCAAATCCACTCGTGCGTATTGAGTTTTAACCATCCAAACACTTAATATACATCATATCTAAGTGATCCAGACCCCTGTTTCAAGACTGTAGCTCCTCCTCCATCATCCACCATTTTCAAACATCAAGCTTGCAGGTTGACTTGAGTAGATAGATTCAGGGACTTTCAGGACAAAGTAAGGATTGGAATACACTCAAGTAGGTCCAGGCAAGCTAAACAGATCCTCAAGCCTTCTCAAAAATTTCTCAAACTCCATTCACGATCCCAGCTGCAAGAGGTAAAAACTCAAACTTCTATCTCTTCATACAAGCATCATTTGGTCCTGATTTGTGAAAGCAAAATGTAGATATCATTGTTCTAAAGCTAACCATGTTCATAGTTTTTATTTATATTAGCTGTATATAGAGAATTTTGGATTTAAAATTTCTGCAAAAATTAGGTTTCAAATCAGGGCCAGTAAAATTAGATCTTATCTTTGAATTTTAGTTTATATAAATTATATGGTTTAACTCGTGGGAAGAAACACCATAACTTTCATGTTTGAACTTTCCATTTTTATGGAGAAATGAAGAAGATATAGGTGGTCCGGCCATGGCTCAAGGTTGGAGATGAAGTTGCCTTCAGGAGGCGTTTTCTAATATATATTTGTGGTTTTGTTTATATAAACGGATGTACAGCCACCCCAATGGTAAGGCAGCGCGTGTAAATGCTAGAGGTCATGGGTTCGAGCCTCAGCGTGCTGCCTTTTGCATTTTCTCACATTTTTTCCATTTTATTTGTCGCTTTGCAGCGCTGAGCTTTTTTGTTTCATGGGCCTATGATTTTTTTTCTAACATTCTGCATCTTGTTTGCTTGTGACACCCCTGGCCCATATCATTTTATTTATTTTATTTTATTTTCATTTTATTTTCTTAAAAATATTTTTCTTAATATTAAAAATAAAAAAAAAAATATTAAAAAAATGATAGATTTATATTTTGGCTTATTTTATTTTATCTTTCTCACATAAAATATTTTTATTTAGTCACATATTATCTATTTTTATTAAATAAGCTTGTAAATTAAATTAGAACTAGTTTAATATTTTTTTCTTTATACCCATTAAATATTTATTTTAATATAAAAAAGGACCAAAAATACCTCATAATGCCATATATTATTTCAAGACAAAAAATACTTTTTTCATAAAGAAACTTATTTTCTTTTAATCAAATAGAATTAGGGTTTATTCAAAAACCTTTTCTTAAATAATTCCTTTCCTTAATTAATTTAAAGTTAATCTTGATTTATTTACTTTTCTAACTAGGTTTAGGTTAAAACTTTTTCACATGAAAACCAAACAAAATCTTCTTTGTATTTACATACCTTTGCATATTTAATTCATCTTGTATACCTTTTATTCCATTTATTTGTACATATTAAATTTGGTTGTAATAGATTAATTAGGTTTATATTATTTCAACCCCTATTCATGAATTGTATACCCCCCTCCCACAAATGTTGTAATAGCGTAGTAACTTTAAATTTCGCAATTTATCGCTTTTACATAATATGCTAGTAATTAGGGTTTGTATGGAAAGAATAAAACCAATCAAATAGAAAAACCTAATTCAAGACAAAATCAAGCATAAAAATGACACACTTGCATACAAGCACCCATAGGGTTAACCCACTTGGTTACCTTATACAAAATGGCCATATTACACATGTAAGGTGTCTTAAAAAAAACAAATACAAGATCATGGTCCCTCGATGACGCTATTCAAAGTTGCCTTACAAAAATGATCTTAGTCCCTCAAAAATGCTAAGATACTTTGCAACATTGCTAATCATGGCTATACGATGACCCACGCCCGTCCCGTTTACATCCAAAGATAGGGTTGCTTACCAAATCAATGGTAAGACAACAATGTCAAAGGAAAAGGAAATGAACAAGAAAGACATTTGAGTAGGTAGATTGCTCCTAATTACTTGCTCCATTTCAAAATAAACATCCTTGTTATTTTCAAAACAACCACATACACCTTCAAACATCTTACAAAATTTGAAAACATTTTCAAAAGATCAATATCTTTGTATACATTCTTACGAACGAGAATCATTACAAAGATTGCCTAAATAATAGCCTCTTTACAAAAATACTTTCAAAAACCACACAAAGCACAATTTCAAACAAAAGCAAGTGATCTAGCAAGTAACTAAGAGCCCATGGAAAACCATGGATGAAAATGGTGCTAATACCTTCCCTTTTCATAATCTACCCCCCAAACTCAAGAAACAATCTCAAAGGTCTTTCTTGTGCTTTTCACCTTTCCTTTTAGATAAAAGAAAAGTCGGTGGCAACTTTTGCTATCTGCAACGTTTGTGATCAACCGTAAAACAATCAAGTCAGTTCTCCCACCGCATCATAGAACTGGAAACTCTGCTGGGGAAAATTCTAAAAGTGGGGTTACCTTAGGGTTAGATCATATTTATTTGCTTACATTGTTTGACCTGTATGCTTTACATTATGGTTCTTTGTTTTGGTTTGAATCCTCTACCCAGATTTGGGATACATTATAGGTAAGTAGCAATACATTGTGGAAATTGTATGGGGTATACCGACATGGTCTAAGAAATAGCTACGTTAGTGCGACATATTTGTGGGTACTGATAGCCTTTGAGTTAATCAAAGATAATATGGGGCCGCTGAGTGATGTCATGAAGCACAAATGAACTTCTAGAACCTTTACTTGACCAACTTGGCCTTTAGGATGTAGTGAGATGACCGACTTTGGTACAATCCGAAGTTGGTAGATACTCGATACTACACTCATTGAGGTTTGGTTTCTTGGGATATTTCGGTCGCCATTAAAGAGGCTTGAGCTGAAACAATGACCAAGGAGACAATCCAATGATATTGAGCTCCTTAGAACCCGGTTACTATTACTAGGACAGGTTGAGCCAACTAAACTTCAAGAGGGTACTTACCTATAAAACTCCATGTAAGCCTAAACTAAGGACTTGTTTGCTTTGTTTGTATATGCATACTTGTACATAACATCATGAATATCATGAACATTGTGATACGGTGGGAAGAACTGACTGTTTTTTTTTTTTGGAATGCTGGTTTGCGTTTTGCGTTTGTTTTCGCAAAATGTCGCGGTAAGCAAGAGTCGCCACCGACTTTTATTTTATCCAACAAAGAAATGAAAAAAGCACAGAAAAATTCCTTTTTCGAGATATTTCTCGGGTTCGGGGGGTAGATTATAGAAAGGGAAGGTGTTAGCACCCTTTCTATCCGTGGTTATCCACGGGCTCTTAGGTACTTGCTCATATTGTTTTTAAAATTTCTTTCTTTGTGCTTGTGGGTTTGAAAAGGTTTTTGTTTTGAAACTTTGATTTAACTCTTGCTTCTGTCCTCAAGAGTATATGAAGTGTTTTTGAAAACTTTGTTCGAACAAGTGTAAGTGTGAAAAAAAATTTTGTTTTTTGAAAGAGCAAGTACTTAAGAACCATCTACCCACTCGAAAAAGGAATCGTTCTATGCTATCTTCCTTTAGATAATGCTATCCCACTATTGATGAGCAGGTAGCACCGTTGTTGGAGTTTGAAGGGTCAATTCGAATTAGGGACTTACGATCACTAAAGCAATGTTAGGACGCCTTAGCGGTAACCCTAATGTCTTAGATCATTTGTTTTGAGGCAACAATATCCGAGGCAACCGTTTCGAGGCGACTATGATCTTTGGACAAGAGGGCGACCTCTAAAACTACCTATACTCAATGACCGCGTACGAAGGCAGCCAAGTGGGGTGTACCCTAAGAGTGCGCATGTGCGAGTGTGTTGTTTTCAGTTAATTTTGTTTTTTTGTACATGTTAATGGTTATCTAAGTTGATTTTAGGTTTAAACGTTCAATCTTGTCATGCATCCCTATTATCAAACATCTAATAGTAATATTTTGCAGAAAATAAATTGCGAAAATTAAATTACAAGACGTCGGGTATTTACATCGCCAAAAGCAACCCTTTGAAATTTAAATGCGGAAAATAAATAAAGCGATAAAAATAGTCCTAATTATCTATTACATTCCGGGAACAAATACAATATTGAATAAAAGAAAATAAATCGCGTGCGGAAAATTAAATCGAGCGCAAGTAGGGTTTTGACCCTTTGGTTATTAAAGAAAAGTTTTTTTGTTATTTTTGAATTTTAAGAAACAAACTATCCTAAATTAATTATTGAATTAAATTAATTAAATTAATTAATAAAAATAAATATTTTTGGGTTTTTTGTGTTATTTAAAGAAAGAAAATAAAATTGATCAATGTTAATAAAAACCTAATTAAGTCTAATTTGTTTTAATTATTTGCAAAAAATATTAAAGTTATCCTAATTAAACCTAAATTAATTAAATTAATATTTGTTAATAAAAAATTTAAATTTGATTTAAATAAGAAAATATTTTTTTGGTTTTAATTTTATAAAGGAAAAAAAATGATTGGTTGGTTATTAAATAGAAATAATAAATAAATAAATAATTAAAACAAAATAAAATAAAATATAGAGAGATAGGGGGTATGGGCCTGATTTGGGGGTTTGATCAGCAATTATGTGGCCCAAACGAGCTGGCCCTGTATTGACTTTAAGAGATCCAGTGAGTGCATGCTGACCTGGCCCATGGTAGACGTTCATCCTGGATCACCAGATCTGGCCTTTGGTCATCTGGTGCTTGATTGAGTGAGGGAGTATGGTGGGCTATGCGCTTGGATTTGCATGAGAATACCTGAAGAAAAAATACAAAGAGCAATTTGGAGGACCTGGGATTCGAACCCAGGTCCTGTGGGATGTGCCAATGTTCGCTTGCCACCAGGCCATTGTGTTTTAGTTGTTATTGATATACATAATAATAATAATAAAAGAAAAAACAATCATATGCCAGAAAAAGTAAAACAAAGTGCGCGTGTTTTGAATCAACCACTGGAGAGGCGACACGTCTCCATCTTCTTTCTCACGTCCTTGGATAAAACTCTGCAACACCTATAGCCACGGACACCGCCTGTCACTAAATGTCGTGCATCCCTATAATCCACTGTGAGCCATGGAAATGAAATCTAAGGGCATGGTTGTGCTCGTCTCATCGTCCCGGTCACAACCATGCCCTTCTCATCAGCCAATTTTCCCTGAAAAAGAAATGCCCAAAAACAAACCACGAACCCTAGATATGGTACCTCACAGTATGAGTCACATAAACAAAATTGGATAATGTAAAAAGCTTAGAAACTTGATGAGGATCATGAATATGCAAATAGTTTATACAAAAGATGCAGAAATAAAGATTTGCGAATTCAAGAAAGAAGCGATTTTTTGTGACTCTTACAATGCTTTTGGGCGTGTTTGAGAGTTTGCTTGGGATCCAGGAGGGTTATGTGATCACCCAAGAATTGATTGAGATCGTTCTTGGCTTCTGAATTTGCCTCTAAGTGTGAATTCGAACTCAAGCTTTTTCACACTTTTTTCAAGTTTTGTTTGGTTGGTTCTTGCAGCCTCTAGCCTCTTTTTCGTTCCCTCTAGCTTCCTTATGTATTATAGACTGCATTAGGTTAACAATTGTGGGTTGAATCCTTCCACATCAATGCCATGAGATTTGATTTGATTCACCATTACTAAACCTTCCAAAATTGTCAAAACTCAATCTTTTTGCACATGGATTGCTTTATACTAGTTTGATACCTTTGATGATGATGATTCAGTCCTGAAATAGCCAAAAAGATATCAAGTAATCAATCTTTGGATTTTATTTGATTTAATTTGATTAAAAATGAAATAATTCAATAAAAAATCAAATAAATTAATAAAATTGATAAATGGACACAAAGCTGAAGCTAGGACACGTGTGCAATGTGGAAAGTTCAAATCAAGTGGAAAAGAATGGGCCCATTTGACAAAATTTGAAGTTTTGGGGATAGTTGACTTTTGGCAATTTTGCAAAAATGCCCAACTTCAACAATGCATAACTTCTTCAATTTTGAACTTTTGTAAGTGTTCTTGGTTTTTTTAGGAAGCTTGAGATGTTCTCTAACCAACCCTTTTGGTCTTATCTAATTTTGATATTCCATGCTCAAGTTATAAGCTTTGGCAAAAAAGGTGTTTTTGTTGACTTTCAAAAATGACCTATAATGTCCAAATTTATAACTTCTTATGAGTGCATTTTGATCTTGGGGTATGAATATGGATTTTAGGAAATTGCATCCTATTAAAAATGAGCTTTGTATGGGTCATTTCTCATAAAGTATGAGAAAGTTATGCTTGGTCAAAGTTGGTTTGACTTTTCCTACAAAACCCTAATTTAGCAACTTTTGGGTCTTGATGAATTTTGAGCAATCCTTGGTGAATCATGATCAACCCTTGATCAAATGATGAAATATCCTTCAAAATGAGAACGTTGACAAAAAATATTGAAGTTTGACTGTTTGTGGGTCACAGTTGACTTTTGCCCTAGCACAGTCGATTTTTGGACCCTTTGAGCAATTGACTGAGCAAGCTTCCTCTGCAAGGCTTGAAATTTGACATGGATGATCTTAAGAACATACTAGGACATTGGGGAGAACTTGAGTTCATTTGGACTCAAAGATCTTGATGCAACACAAAACCCTAATTTGGGGTTGACTGCCTTAGAAGGTAGCTTGATTGTCTAACTCTTGAGCAATCTTGAGCCATTTGGAGATTTTCCTTTCCTTGTTTTGAGAAAATATGAGAGGGCAAATTTTGGAGTACAACAGCTGCCCCTGTTCAATCTTCTTAAACCTGAGGATGTAGATTGGCTTTCGTGCCTTTCGTGATCCGAAGGTAGAAGATGATTGAACACTAGAGTGCCCAGAAATTTGCACTCGCATGAAGTGGTATCGACCTTGTGATGTCGGGATTGGGCTTACAGATTCCATTTAGAGATTGTTGGTAGGAGGATAGGCTTACAGATTCCATCTGCAGGAGCGTCGATCGCATAAGAGATTCCTTAGCGAGGACTTGCATACCTGTTGTTGTAGAAGATTCCGCTGGGGAAGTCTAACTTTTGTTGAGATTTGGGAACTGTCTGGTCTTCAACGTAGTATACCATTGAGATTGTAGAACTCATCCGTAATTCAACTAGGGGAAACATCTTCATCAAGATCTAGGAACTGCCTGGTCTTCAACGTAGTATACTGTTGAGATTGTAGAACTCGTCCATACTATGACGGAGGAAAACATCAAGATCTAGGAACTGTCTGGTCTTCAACATAGTATACCGTTGAGATTGTAGAACTCGTCCACACTTTGACGTAGGGAAACATATTCATCAAGATCTAGGAACTGTCTAGTCTTCAACGTAGTATACTGTTGAGATTGTAGAACTCGTCCACACTATGACGGAGGAAAACATCTTCATCAAGATCTAGGAACTGTCTGGTCTTCAACGTAGTATACCGTTGAGATTATTGAACTTGTTCACACTATGACGTAGGGACACATCTTCATCAAGATCTAGGAACTGTCTGGTCTTCAACGTAGTATATCGTTGAGATTGCAGAACTCGTCCACACTATGACGGAGGAAAACATCAAGATCTAGGATCTGTCTGGTCTTCAACATAGTATATCGTTGAGATTGTAGAACTTGTCCACACTTTGACATAGATAAACATCTTCATCAAGATCTAGGAACTGTCTAGTCTTCAACGTAGTATACCGTTGAGATTATAGAACTCGTCCACACTATGACAGAGGAAAACATCAAGAACTAGGAACTGTCTGGTCTTCAACGTAGTATACCGTTGAGATTGTAGAACTCGTCCACACTTTGACGTAGAGAAACATCTTCATCAAGATCTAGGAAATGTCTGGTCTTCAACGTAGTATACCGTTGAGATTGTAGAACTCGTCCACACTATGACGTAGGGAAACATCTTCATCAAGATCTAGGAACTGTCTAGTCTTCAACGTAGTACACCGTTGAGATTATAGAACTCATCCACACTATGACGGAGGAAAACATCAAGATCTAGGAACTGTCTGGTCTTCAATGTAGTATACCATTGAGATTGTAGAACTCGTCCACACTATGACGTAGGGAAACATCTTCATCAAGATCTAGGAACTGTCTAGTCTTCAACGTAGTATACCGTTGAGATTATAGAACTCGTCCACACTATGACGGAGGAAAACATCAAGATCTAGGAATTGTCTGGTCTTCAACGTGGTATACCGTTGAGATTATAGAACTCGTCCACACTATGACGTAGGGAAACATCTTCATCAAGATCTAGGAACTGTCTAGTCTTCAACGTAGTATACCGTTGAGATTATAGAACTCGTCCACACTATGACGGAGGAAAACATCAAGATCTAGGAACTGTCTGGTCTTCAACGTAGTATACCGTTGAGATTATAGAACTCGTCCACACTATGACATAGGGAAACATCTTCATCAAGATCTAGGAACTGTCTAGTCTTCAACGTAGTATACCGTTGAGATTATAGAACTCGTCCACACTATGACGGAGGAAAATTGTCGAGATTGAGAATCTTATTTGAAATTCAACCGAGGATAATTCAATTGAGATTTAAGAATCGGTCAGGTCTTCGACTGAGCTGAGAACTTAACTGCATCTTTCCTGAAAGGTAGAGGTCAGTCGTATGCAATGCATGATATATATCAAGCAATGATGTTCTCAAAAAAAATGAGATTATGTTGTATGATGCGTATATGCATGTATCATGATGTATGGAAATGTAATGTTTTTAGCTGGGGAAAATAAATCCCGGATGGCTGCTGGAGAATAGAGTTGGATTCTTCGTTTCCGCTGGGGATGGTGAACGAAGATGATTGTGAGAATAAACCTGCATGAGAGAATAACTTCGTTGGGGAATAAGCTGAGGAAGAGATTACTCTGTGGGGAAGAGATGTTCTGCTGAGGATTCAACCAATAAGTTCCGCTGGGGATGAATTACCGTTGCTGGTGATACTAAATCATGTTGGGGTTTTGAACTCTTTTTGTGAGAGGAAAGAACTCCGCTGGGGATGCACTTTCAGTTGCGACTTCACTGGGGATAACCTGTTAGACTCTTGTGGGGACAATCCCTTGAGTTTTGCTGGGGACAATCTTCCTTTGAACTCGGCTGGGGATATTTATTTTTATACTCTGCCGGGGACGAACTTCTGGAGTCTACTGGGGATGATTCTTCAACTCCACTGGGGAAGCTTTTTTCAGACTGCGCTGGGAAAATTTTGACTCCACTGGGGATATCTTGTATTCTGCTGGGGAATATCCTTATACTCCATTGGGGAATATTAAGACTGCCGAGGATATTAAGCCTTTTCAGCGCTGGTGGTAGATAAACTCTGCTTAGGGAGAATATTACCGATGCATTCACAGTTGCGAGTCTCAGCTGGGGAGAGCTATCATTACTGTCTTACTCTGCGGGGAGTGAAAGTACCTTAACCATGCTCTTCAGCTGAATTTACCTTGTACCTGGTGGACATAGCAACTATACAACTTGGACAATACTCATTTGCCCCTGTTTCTGATATTACCAGTAATTGTCTTTTTGTTTCGCTTACAAATATTTATGAGCGGCAATTAATGTCAAGTGCGTATATCAAAAATGAATATTGGACGTTCTTTGCAAAACAAAACAGATAAAGGAAAAACAGTTTGAAATTTCTTTGAAAATGAATCGTATTGATTTTGAAGTTTAGCCTGTAAAATAGGCGTTTTTGTACAAGAGGCTGATGTCTTAGTAAGAGAACACCGCCGAATAATAGAATTTACACAATTTGTGAAAAACTAAACAAAACAGATATGTGAATAATCCCACTGGGCTTCAACTCTACTATTGCCTTTATGTTCTCGAGTATCTCATCACTTTGCTATTGGTTGAAGGTAGATCAGATTGATTATTTCCGTCCGAGCTTGATAGTCGATACCGAATTCTGGTTGCAAAATGATCCAATGAGACATAGTGTTACGCTTTGATCCCTTATTTTTGCCTGGACCGCCCTTTCGGGTTTTCAGTCCACCGGGATACCCTTTTTTGCCCAAACCGCCTCTTCAAGTTTTCGACTTGCCGGGTGTACAGTTTCTTTTCATTTTCATCCCTTATTTTTGCCCGAACCCTTTTGGTTCGCCGGGAAGCCCTTATTTTTGCCTAGGTCAATCAACCTAGCGGGTCTTTGATTATGCGTAGTATTTTTTCACTATGTCTGCATTGACGGGATGAGGAAGGTCGTCACCATCCATGGTGGTTAGAATCATAGCTCCTCATGAGAAAATGTTCTTCACCACAAATGGCCCTTCGTAAGTAGGGGTCCATTTTCCCCTGGGATCACCTTGTGGTAGTATGATGCGCTTGATAACCAGGTCCCCAACTTGATACTCTTGTCGTTTAACTTTCTTGTTAAATGCCTTGATCATCCGCTTTTGATACGTCTTACCATGACAAATAACAGTAAGTCTCTTTTCGTCGATTAGGTTCAGCTGATCAAGCCAGGTCTGAATCCACTCATCTTCGCTCAAACCTGCATCCTTCATAATCCGAAGAGAGGGTATCTGAACTTCAATGGGTAATACGACCTCCATGCCATATACCAAAGAATATGGTGTTGCCCCTGTTGACGTCCGTGCTGAGGTATGGTATCCATGAAGAGCAAATGGTAACATCTCGTGCCAATCTTTGTATGTCACAGTCATCTTCTGTACAATCTTCTTAATGTTCTTATTAGCCGCTTCAACAACCCCATTCATCTTCGGCCGATAAGGAGAAGAGTTGTGATGCTGTATCTTGAATTGCTTGCAGAGTTTGGTGATCATCTTATTGTTGAGATTCGTTCCATTGTCTGTAATGATCCTTTCTGGTACACCGTATCGACAGATCAGATTGTGCCGAATAAACCGTGCCACGACGTTCTTGGTTGCAGTAGCAAAAGAAGCCGCTTCAACCCACTTTGTAAAGTAATCAATAGCTACCAGGATGAAATGATGCCCGTTGGACGTTGTAGATCTGATCTCGCTGATCATGTCGGTGCCCCACATTGCAAAAGGCCAAGGTGCCGTCAAGATGTTCAGAGGAACTGGAGGTATGTGCACCTTATCAGCATAGACCTGGCACTTGTGACATGTCCGAGAATGCTGATAACAGTCGGCTTCCATAGTGGACCAATAATATCCTGCCCGTAGGATTTTCTTCGCCATGGTGTGTCCACTGGAATGAGTCCCGAAAGTACCTTCATGTAAATCCGCCATGATCCTTTCTGCTTCATTCTTATCTACACATCGTAGTAAGGTTGAATCATGGTTACGCTTGTAAAGAATGCCATTGCTGATGAAGAATTTCACCGCGAACCTCCTCAAAAACTTCTTGTCATTAACAGATGCACCCTCGGGGTACTCCTGAGCTTCGAGACACCTCTTCACCTCATGAAACCAGGGTTTATATGCTACCTCTTCAGTCTCAATATCACATCAATGTGTAGGTTCGTCCAGTCTTTCAATGATAATCCGGGGAGCTTCGTTGTCCCAATTGACTTTGAACATAGAAGGCATCGTAGCTAGCGCATCCGCTAACTGATTCTCCTATCTAGGGAAGTGTTCAAAGGTTATCTCCTCTAAGTGGGGAAGCAACGTCAACACATACTCCTTGTAAGGAATAAGATTAGGGTGTTTCGTATCCCACTCGCCTTTGATCTGGCTGATCACGAGAGCGGAATATCCAAAAACACTTAAGAACTTAATCCTTAGGTAAATTATTGCTCGAAGACCCATAATGCATGCTTCGTACTCCGCCATATTGTTGGTACAGTTGAAACATAGTCGGCCAGTGAACGGAGTATGAGAGCCTTTAGGAGATATGATCACAACGCCAATGCCATTACCCAAAGCGTTCGAGGCTCCATCAAAGTACATAGACCATCGAGATCCTTCCTCAGGTCCTTCATCCGGTCCAGGTGTCTCATAGTCAGTTACCAACATGATATTCTCATCCGGAAATTCAAAGTTCATAGACTGGTAATCATCCACTGCCTGATGTGCCAAATGGTCTGCCAACACACTTCCCTTGATTGCCTTTTGGGTCGTATACTGGGTGTCATACTCAGTCAAGATCATCTGCCATCTTGTTATTCTTCCGGATAAGGCAAGCTTCTCGAAGATATACTTGATTGGATCCATTTTTGATATCAATAGAGTAGTGTGAGTCAGCATATACTGTCTCAGCCGGCGAGCAACCCATGCCAAACCGCAGCAAGTTTTCTCAAGCAACGAGTATCAGGTCTCGTAGTCGGTAAACTTTTTACTAAGGTAATAAATAGCATGCTCTTTTCGGCCAGACTCATCATGCTGACCCAGCACACACCCCATTGAGTTGTCGAGTACTGTCAAGTATAAGATCAAAGGTCTCCCTTCAACTGGAGGCATCAGAATGGGTGGCTCTTGGAGATACTCTTTGATCCTTTCGAAAGCGGCCTGACATTCATCATTCCATCGTACCTGTTGTACCCCAAAATTTGCCCTCTCATATTTCCCAAGACATTGCAAGAATAATCTCCAAGTGGCTCAAGATTGCTCAAGAGTTGGACAGTTAAATCATCTCTTGAGGCAGTCAATCTCAAATTAGGGTTTTGTGTTGCATCAAGGTCCTTACATCCAAATGACCTCAAGTGCTACCCAATGTCCTAATATGTTCTCAAGTTCATACATGTCAAATTTCAAGCCTTGCAGAAGAAGTTTGGTCAGTCAATTGCTCAAGAAGTCCAAAAATCGACTATGCTAGGGCAAAAGTCAACTGTGACCCAAATACAGTCAAACCTCAAGATTTTTTGTCAACATTCTCATTTTGAAGGATAATTCATCATTTGATCAAGGTTTGATCATGATTCATCAAGGATTGCTCAAAATTCATCAAGATTCAAAAGTTGTTAAATTAGGGTTTTGTAGGAAAAGTCAACTCAACTTTGACCAAGCATAACTTTCTCATACTTTATGATAAATGACCCATACAAAGTTCATTTTGAATAGGATGAAATTTCCTACAATCCATATTCACATCCCAAGATCAATACATGCACTCACAAAAAGTTACAAATTTGTACATTATAAGTAATTTTTGAAAGTCAACAAAAACACTTTTTTTGCCAAAGCTTATAACTTGAGAATGGAATATCAAAATGAGATTCGACCAAAAGTGTTGGTTATAGGACATATCAAGGTTTCTAAAAAGTCCAAGAATACCTCCAAAAGTTCAAAATTGAAGAAGTTATGCATTGTTGAAGTTGGGCATTTTTCCAAAATTGCCAAAAGTCAACTATCCCCAAAACATCAAATTTTGTCAAATGGGCCCACTTTTTTCCACTTGATTTGATCTTGTCACACTAAACACGTGTCCTATCTTCAGTCTCGTGTCCAATTATTAATTTTTCTATTTTATTTGATTTTTATTGAATTAATTCATTTTTAATCAATTTAAATCCAAATAAAATATAAATATTGATAACTTGGTATCTTTTTGATTGATATAGGTCTTAAATATCATCATGAACACAATCAAATCCGAATCAAGCCATATCATGAACAAAAAGATGGAATTTGGACATTTTTGGAAGCTTTTTAATGGTGAATCAAATCACATCTTCAAGCATTAATGCACAAAGATTCAAAGCCCAAAACATAACCTAATTCATTCCATTATACTTATACAAGCTAAAGGCACACGAATCAAAATCCTACAGACTGCAAAATCACAAAAGCAAAACTTGAAAAAACTTGAAAAAAGCTTGAATCTGAAATCGTGCTTAGAGACCGATTCAAAGCAAAATCTCAACGCTATCCTCTTGCTGGACATCCATTGAGTCTGTAGCAATCAAAAGCAAGGCCATTCACCTCCTAAATCGCGCTGTAAGTCTCCCTGAAAACGACCTTGTACTCGAAATCGTATCCTCTCATTCTTGCATTTTTTTGACAAATTATTGGTATAGTCATGATCCTTGTGTGATTTCTAAGATTTCTGTATCATTTGATTGTATTTTCATGAGCCATAGCCCTGTAACCGAACCTAGGGTTTGGAAGTTTGTTTTTTGGGCGTTTTCTTTGCAGGGAAAATTGGAACCAATAATGGACATGGATGAAATCAGGAGAGGAAGACGAACATGGTTGTGGTCTTAGAATTAATTTCCATGGCCTAGAGAAGGTTTTAGGATGAACCCAGGGATTTAGCTGCGGATAAAAATCCACAGGTAAATAACCAGGGTTGGGCGAAGAAGATGATTACCTGCCCCCTCCCCATTCGTTGGTTCAAATATTTCGCGCTTATTTTTTTTATTTCAGGCATAATAGTTGTTTCCTCATATAATGATTATTGTTCATTCCATTAACAATTATAACACGTTGGCTGAGTGGTAGTGGAACGCTTGCATTGGCCTGCAGGACCTGGGTTCGAATCCCAGGTCCCCAACATATTTGTTATATTTTTCTTTCAGATATTCCAGCGTATCTCATGCCCTACAGTGCATCCTACTCCCTCAGATCTCAAGGCGCCAGATGGCCTCCAGGCCAAATCTGATGGCCCAAAGGTGATGACTATCATAAGACCAGGTCAACGTGCCATAGGGAATCAAGGAAGGTCAAAGCTGGCTTGCACGTTTGGGCCTCAAAAATGCCAATCTTACCCCCCTGATCTGGGCCCAAACCCCTTGGTTATTTCTATTCTTTTTTTTATTTCCTTCATTTAATTGTTTTGTATTATTATTTTCATTATTTAAACTAACCAATTAAATTTTTTTCTCATAAAATCAAAAACACAAAAATATATTTTATTTATTAAAATTAAATTCATCACTTTTATTTTTGTAAATAAATTAATTCAATTAATTTAGTTTGATTAGGTTTAGCTTTTAATATTTTTTGCAATATTTAAAATCAATGTAGATAATTAGGTTTTACTAACGTTAAATCAAATTTATTTTATTTCTTTAAATACTCAAAAATCCAAAAATATTTTAATTAATTAATTAATTAATTTATTTAATTGTTAACCTAATTTAATTGCTTCCATTAATTCAAAAATAACAAAAAAATCTTTTCTTTCAAAAAGGGTCTAAACCCTAAAAAATGCGCCCGATCTAATTCTCCCGCATGCGATCCATTTATGATATTGATGTAATTGTTTCCCGGAATGTAATAGTTTTAATAGGACTTTAAATTATTTTATTGCTTTATTTTACTTTCCGCATTTTAATTTCAAGGGTTTGTTTTTGGCGATGTAAATACCCAACGCCTTGTAATAGTTTAGATTTAATTTCCGCAATTTAAAATTCCGCAACTTATTAACTGTTAGATGTTTGGATAATAGGGAATGCATGACAATATCAAATCTTTAACCTAAAATCAACATAGCTCACCCATGGCATGTACAAAGATAAAATTAACCGAAATAACACACTCGCACATGCGCACTCTTAGGGTACACCTCACTTGGTTGCCTTCGAACGTGGTCATTGAGTATAGGAAGTTTTAGAGGTCGCCCTCTTGTCCAAAGATCATAGTTTCCTCGAAACGGTTGCCTCAGAAAAATGATATAAGACATTAGGGTTACCGCTAAGGCATCCTAATGTTGCTTTAGTGACCACACGTCCCTTAATTGAATTGACCCTAAAACTCCAACGACGATGCTACCTACTCATCAATAGTGGGCTAGAATTGTCTAAAGGACATTTGTACAGATTAATTCCTTTTTCGAGTAGGTAGATGGTTCTTAAGTACTTGCTCCTTTTAAAACAAAACAAAACTTTTCGCACTTACACCTTTCAAACAAAAACTCTTTTCAAACCCACAAACACAAAGAAAAGCAAATTTTGAAAACACTTTGAGCAAGTACCTAAGAGCCCGTGGATAACCACGGATAGAAAGGGTGCTAACACCTTCCCTTTCTATAATCTATCCCCCGGACCCGAGAAACATCTCGAAAAAGGAATTTTTCTGTGCTTTTTTCCTTTCCTTGTTGGATAAAATAAAAGACGGTGGCGACTCTTGCTTACCGCGACATTTTGCAAATACAAACGCAAAACGCAAACCAGCATTCCAAAAAACAGTCAGTTCTCTCCCACCGTATCACAGAACTGTCGACTCTGTTGGGGAATTATTAATAAGTGGGGTGTACCTTAGGATTAGATCATTGTGTTTTCAATTGTATGCTTTCTATGATTTACATTTGTGGGCTTGTATCGGAGTTTCTATAGATCCTAACCCGGATCTGGGGGATACCCTTTAGGTAAGTAGCAATAAACTGTGAGGGAACTGTACAGCGTAGACCGATACGGTTGAAGCAGTAGCTACGTTGGTGTGGCACTTTAGTCTGTACCGATATCCCTTGTGTTGGAACGAGGAGAATATGGGTCTTCTAAGGGGTCATTAAGCACCAACTGACCTTAGAACCTTTAAATTGACCAACTTGGCCATAGAACAGTAGCAGTATGCTACACTCATTGAGACTAAACTCTCGCGATGATTCCGGCTGCAAGAAAAGGTTGCTAAACTGGAATTATGACCAATTGAGGGTAGTCAGTGATATTGAGATCCTCTAGAACCAGGTTACTATTTTTAGGACAGGTTTAAACCAACTGAACTGAAAGAGGGTAGTACTTAAGCTCCTTGACAGCCTGAAATCTAAGGGCTCTGTGTGACTTGTGTGCCTTTACCATGTTTGCTATTTGTGGATACTTGTGGTGTGCTTACCATCATGACATCATAGCATTGCATACATCTTGCATTGGACTAACCTATTTCAAAGACATGAGGGATTCATCTTTGTTCTGTTTTGTAGGTCATCATGATGCCCATGCGTAGGAATACCATCTGGATCAACTTTGTCCAGGTTGCCACCTTGCTTAAAGATCTGATTGCAAAGATGCCTGATACTACTTCCTTCCTCAGAAGACATGGTTATCTTCTCAGTTTGGTCACCTCCAAATTGGACGAGCAAATGATGAGTGTCCTGGTCCAATTCTATGATCCGCTGTACCATTGCTTTACTTTCCAGGACTACCAGCTGGTTCTCACCTCAAAAGAGTTCTCTGAGCTGCTCGGTATCTCTATTCTAGAGCAGACCCCGTTTATTGGTTGGGAGAAAATTCTGAGACCCGAAGAGATTGCTGCAGCCCTTCATATGACCAAGGAAGAGGTAATGGCTAATTGGGAGACTAGAAGTGGAGCAAAGGGCTTTCTGACTAAGTTTTTGGTTAGTAAGGCAAATTATTTCTGGGATAGTCTAGACTTCAAGGCGTTCGAGGATATTCTGGCTCTTCTGATATATGGCTTGGTATTGTTTCCGAACTCTGACTCCTTTGTTGATGTGAATGCGATAAATATCTTCATCTCTCGGAATCCTGTACCCACTCTCTTGGGTGAAATTCTTCATCAACTTTATGCTCGTACTGCCCGAAAGCGGGGAACCTTGATGTGCTGTGCTCCGTTATTGGCAGGGTGGTTTATTTCGCACCTTCCCAAGTCAGTGCTGAAGAACAAAGAAGGCATGGGCTGGGCCTATAGGGTCATGTCTCTCTCGCATAATGACATTGTTGTACCCCAAAATTTGCCCTCTCTTTTCATCAACATTTTCTCACCACAAGACTCTTGGAGCTCAAGATCAAGTTAGGGTTTGCTCTATTTAAGACTCCTCTTTGCACTGTTGACCCAAATTAGGGTTTGAGTTTGCACAAAGATGTTTTGACCTAAAATACCGAAAGTGACTTTCATGCTTCATGTTGGACTCACAAGTTTACCCATACCAAGTTTCAAGCCTTGATTCCAATCTTTGCCCAGTCAATTGGACAGTTGACCTAGAAATCAGCTGTATTGGGGAAAAAGTCAACTGTGGCCAATTGACAGTCAAACCTCATGAAATTTGACCCACATCAACATAATGAACTCATATGAACCATTTGGTCAAGTTTGGATCACAATTCCACAAGAAATTTGATCAGATCACCAAAAGGGCAAAATGGTCATTTTTAGGGTTTTGACTGCACAAAGGCAATTTTTGACTGTTTGACCTAACCAATGGAAAACCAAGCTCACATATGGACTCAAGAACTCAATGGCATTGTCTTGACCCAATCAACAAGTTCAAAAGATCCCAAATGCCCAGGATTGACAGATGAATTTTCCAGTCAACTGATCAAAATTTGACTATATACTGAAAAGTCAAACTTTGACTTTTTGGTCAAAATCAAGTGCCAAGATTCATTTTTCATCAAGACATGTCAAATTATGAAACTTGTTCATCAAGAAACCCAAAATTGCAAATTAGGGTTTAAAATGAGAAAATTTCATAACTTAGAATTTTTCTAAGTTATGAAACTTCCTTATTTTTTCCTAACTTTGTCCCATTTTTTCACCAAGATGCAAATGGATTCAAACAAAACTCAAAACATGAAAGTTGTAGTCCATTGCAAAATATACAACTTTTATTCACAAAGTTTCCTCAAAGGAAGATTGTAGCTCAAGTTATGATTTTTGGAATAAGGGTGCAAAACATTTTTAACTTAGAGAAATTTTGACCTATTCTAGGCAGGATTTTTGTCCAACTTTATGGCCACTTTTCACATGGTTCCACTTGGAGTTTCAATTTGCATTACAAAGATGGATTGTAGTACACATTCCAAGCTTTCCAAATTGTCCAAGAACTTCTCAAACACCCTTGTGTTTAGAGAGAATCGAATTTGCAAAGTTGGGCAAAAGTCACTTTTGTTCATAACCAAATACATGTTCATACATTGGCATTTTTCAAATCAGCTTGTACAAGCTAGCTTGCAGGCCTCAAAACCAGTCTCACACACCATAATTAAATGCCTAACCATTGTATTAATGCATTATTTCTTCACTTTGGGCATTGCACATAAAATCAATCCTTAAGTTTAAAAAGCAAACATGCCATTTTGATAAAGATGCACTTTATGTCAAATACAAAATCCAAGAGGCATGGGCCAGATCTTTGAGGCTAGCATTTGTACACAAATCACTTTGATCAAGAACAAGAGGTGCAACATAGATAGAGAGGATATACAGGCCTGCATAAGGACTTGAGTTTACTTACTTCAAAAACAAGCAAGATTGCAAAAGGACTCTCAACTCTCATTCCTGTAAAAACCAACCTAAGCAAACTTTGTTCTCATCTTACATGAACCCTAACTGACCTAAAACACGAGTCCTTCATCCTCAATCCATCCTCATATCCAAAATCACAGTTTTTCTGCAAAACAGAGTCCCTTCTGCAACTTGACTTCCACAAACATTTCCACTCGTGCATTTTGGCTAAAAAGAGTTCAAAAATGTTCCATATCATCCACTAAAGCTATCCCAAGCATTGAACTCAAGCTGTAACACCCATAACCACGTTTGCCATTTTTATTTTCAAGCTGTGCAGGTTGACTTCCATAGCACGATTCAGTTGATTTTAAAGCAAGCTAGGAGTTGGAGAAGCATCCTTGGACTTCAGGCAAGCTGTACAAAAGCTCAAAATCCATTGGAAGTTGCTACATTGTTCTGTTCAAGTCAAGCTGAAACAGGTAAAAACATGAACTTCTATCTCTCTATCCAGGCATGATTAAGCTTAGGTTTGTGAAAAAAACATGTTCTACTCATAGCCCTGAATCCATCCATGTATTTACTTTTCATTTATATTATGCGTGCTGTGAGAATTTTGGCCATGAACATTGAAGAAAATTTAGGTCAGAAATTGGGGATGAAGAAATTCTCCTTCGTTTCTTAGAGTTAGGTCATGTGTTTTATATGTATGAATTCGTCTCTTGATGCTTTACATTGTTTATGTTATGAGTTTTTGTTAAAAGTCAAAGAATCAGGAGATGATGATTGCATAAGAGGCGCGCGCGTTTTCTGTTTGAATGGAGCTGGAGGTTGAAGACAAAGCTGGCTTGGGCTGGGCCTGAGTCAACATGCTGTTGACACCCTTTTTTTTTCCATTTGCACCCCCTTGGCCCATTGTGTGATATATTGATCATTTTTTATTTTTCCTTTTTGATTCTGACTTATTATTTTTTTCTCAAATATAAAAAATATCAAAAATATTTTTCCATACATTTTTGCATTTATTTGGTTTTATTTAAACATATACATGTAAATAAATATAGATACTTTTATTTAAAACACTAAAAAATAATACAAAAATATATTTATTTTCAGTTATTATTTTTCATTTACATTTTGAAAACATTTTCTAAAAATACACATTTTTGTAAATAATTAATATTTTATTTTTTGTACATATTTAGCTTATTAAATATATATAAATATACTTATACATATTTTATTAAATATTTAGGACAAAAATATGAAAATAATACATTTTTATTTTTATTAATATTTGACATCAAAAATACTTTTTTTTACAATATACTTCTTTTTTTTTTTTTGTATATAATTAACAAATATTGTATATAATTAATAAATAAATATTATTTATTTAGAAAACTAGGGTTTTGCCCTAAACCATAAAAATATCAAAAAATTGACCTTTTTTATTTTTGTTTATATTTCACATGAAAAAATACTTTCACATACATAAAAAATCTTTTTTTGCATAATACATTTTTGCATATTTATTATATTTATTTAAATATTGTACAATTAGATATTTGTATATTCAATATGGATGTAATAGTTTTAGATTTAATTTCTTGCTAAATATCCCCCCATTCAAACATTTGTAACCCCATCCCCATAATTATGTTGTAATAATTTAGGACTTTAAATTTCCGCATTTAAAAGCTTTCAAATTATGCCATGATAGACCTAGGGTTTGTATGCAAATCAAATAACAAATAGCTTGGCTAATACAAAGACAAAAAAGCATAAAAATGGACAACACAATGCACACTTGCACCCTTAGGGTTACTCCACTTGTTGCCTTCAAAAATGGGCCATGTTGCATGATTGAGAGTCTTTGGTAAAAACAAATCAAATGATCATAGTCCCTCGATGACGCTTTCTCAAGTTGCCTAAAAAATGATCAAGTCCCTTAAAGGAAAAATTGCCAAAGACACTTGGCACTATTGCATTCATGGTCTAAACGATGACCCGCGCTCGTCTCGTTAACATCCTAACACAAGATTGTCCACCAAATACAATGGTGGAACGATACTGTTAAAAGGGTTAAAACATAGGGAAGATCTTTGAGAAATTTAGGGTAGATAGCTCTTGGTTACTTGACCAACTTGCAAAACAAATCCTTGCCATTTTTTCAAAACACACTCCACAACACAAACTTTCAAAACATTTCAAAAGACAAATACACCTTTGTATACATTCAAACATGGATCATTACAAAGGTTGCCACAACAAATGGCCTCTTTTCAAAACTTCTTTCAAAATCACACACAAAGCACCATTTCAAGCAATTGAAAAGCAAAGGCAAGTGATCTAAGCAAGTAACTAAGAGCCCATGGATAACCATGGATAGAAAGGGTGCTAATACCTTCCCTTTCTATAATCTACTCCCCGAATCCAAGAAAACATCTCAAAGGTTTTTTCTGTGCTTTTTAGCCTTTCCTTAGGATAAAATAAAAAGTCGGTGGCGACTCTTGCTAAACCGAAACATTTGCGAAAACAAACGCAAACCTCAAGTCAGTTCTCCCACCATAACCAGAACTGGCGACTCTGCTGGGACAAAAATTAAAAGTGGAGTAACCTTAAGGCTTAGATCACCCTTTTGCATGACTAATTGTTTGCTTTGATTGCTTTACATTTTGGTTCTCTTGTTTGGGCTTGAAATCCTACATCCGGATTTGGGGAAACATTCATAGATAGCAATACGTTGTTGAAACTGTGCGGGGTATACCGACACGGTTAAAGCAATAGCTATATTAGTGCGACATATTTGTGAGTACCGGTAACCCTTGAGTTCAATCAAGGAGAGTACGGGGCCGCTGAGTGATGTCACTAAGCACTAATGACCTAGAACCTTACTTGACCATCTTGGCCTTTTGTTAGGGATAGTGAGATGACCGGATTTGGTGCAGTCCGAAGTTGGTAGATACTCGATACTACACTCATTGAGGGTTGTTTTCTTGGAATATTTTGGTCGCTAGTTAAGTGGCTAAACCAAAACAATGAACATAGAAAACAATTCAATGATATTGAGCTCCTTAGAACCCGGTTACTATGTATAGGACAGGTTTTTAAGCCAACTTCACTCAAGAGGGTACTTACCTATGAAACCTCATGCAAGCCTGAAACTAGGGTTTTGTGTGACTTGCTTGTACATATCTTTGTGCATACATCATGAACATCATAAAGCATCATATGCATCCACTAACCATTTCAAGGGTTTGGATCTTCATCTTTGTTCTTGTTTTGTAGGTCATGGAAATTCTTCGCAGGAAAACTATCCAAGTCAACCTTGTGAGAATCCCTCCTAAACTCAAGGAGCTTACATCCAGAATTCCAGAAAGCTCTCTCTTCAATGAAAGACATGGTAGACTTCTCAACCTAGTCAACACCAGCATTGAAGAAGACATGGTGAAAGTGTTGTTCCAATTCTTTGACCCCCTTCACCACTGTTTCACATTCCCCGACTACCAATTGGTGCCTACTTTGGAGGAGTTTTCTCAACTCCTGAGAATTCCTATTCTTAATCAACTACCCTACAACGGTACAGAAAAAGAACCAAATCCTGAAGATGTTGCTCAAGCACTACACTTGCAACCATCCGACATCAAGGGGCATTGGGAAACTAGAAGTGGTGTCAAAGGCTTCTTGGCAAAATTCTTGTTTGAGAAGGCACAAGAGTGTTGGAATTCTTTGGATCTACAAGCCTTTGAAGAGATTGTGGCACTCCTCATTTATGGGTTGGTCTTGTTCCCAAATCCTGACCAACTTATAGATGTCAATGCTGTCAAGATTTTCCTATCCAGGAATCCCATACCTACATTTCTTGGGGACATCCTCCACTCATTTTACACACGAACTATGAGGAAAAGAGGTTTTCTCATGTGTTGTACTCCTCTACTTGCAAGGTGGTTTATTTCTCACCTTCTACAATCTGTTTTGAAGAATGAACAAGGCTTAAGGTGGTCACAACGATTGATGACCCTCACACACTCTGATGTACATTGGTGTTCTCGGTCCAGAGAAAATGTCATCATCGTCGATCGTTGTGGTGAGTTCCCTAATGTTCCATTACTTGACATTAGAGGGGGCATTACCTACAACCCTTGTCTAGCTTTGAGACAATTTGGATATGCACAGAGGGATGGCCCTCATGACATGCTGATTCCTGACCTAGTTTTTGACTTCGACAACGATGCGCAAGGACTTCGCCAAAGATTCATCAGAGCTTGGAGGATGCCTAACAAGGTAGATAGCAAGACACTGGGGCACAAGAACTCCATCCCTCTTGAGCCTTACCTCAAGTGGGTACGAACCCGAGCCCAGAGTCTTATGATGCCTTACCCTCATATTCTCCCTTTGATTAAAGAGCCTGTCAAGGAAGGAGAGGTTCCTTACACCATCTTACATCCTGACATGCCTACATCATGGGAGGAGATGCAGAAGAGTTGGATCCAACTCAAGGAAGAAAGGGATACTTTTGAAGCCAGCTTCTACGCCAGCGAGAAGAAGGTTTTAGAGCTTACCCGCCGACTTCACGAGGAGGAGACCCTCAACACTTACATTGCACCAAAGAGGATGCACAATGTCTTTTTACCGTGAGAAGTTTTTGTAATATTTGGCCCATGGGGCATTTATGTACTGACAAAATTTCTTCTTATTAATATGACGTGTGTTCTTTTTGTTTGCAACAAATTTTGAATTTCTAAATCCTTGAATGCATTGCATGAATAAACATATCATTCATCATATGCATAAAATGGTCTCCACACCAGGTTTCCTTATCTTTCTGTTGTTTATTTCAGTAAGATGGATCTCGAACAGACGGTCAAAGATCTGCAGTCACAAAACTCGCAGTTTCAACAGCTCCTAATGACCTTAGCAAAGGGTCGGGAGGATCTTAAAGCACTGTTAGGAAATAAAGAGCAAGAAAGAGGAAAAAAGAAGAATAAAAGAGTTGGGGTAGCTACACTGGGAAGAAGATTTGAGAATTAAGTTAGGAGAGTTCTTGAATTCCCCTCCACATCTGATGAGGGGACCGGTAAAGGAAAGGGAGCTGCATTACCTTCTGAGTCTGAGGCTGAAGAGGAAGAGGTTGAGGAAGATAAAGATTATTCAGAGCAGCAATACCCGCCAGCGGATGACAAATACAAAAACCTAGAGGATAGACTGGCAGCTATGGAGCTGCAAAGGGTTCCCGGGCTAGATTTTGAAGAATTGGGATTGATTGCTGGGATTGTGATCCCTCCAAAGTTTAAGGTGCCAACTTTTGCAAAATACGATGGTCTGTCTTGCCCGAAGATGCACCTGAGGTCATATGTCAGAAATATTTAACCTCATTCATCCGATATAAATCATTGGGTACACTTCTTCCAGGATAGCCTATCCGGTACACATCTAGATTGGTTTTACCAACTTGAGAGGTCAGAGGTGCATAGCTGGGAGGACTTGGCAGCTGCCTTTTATCGCCAGTATCAATATAACACTGACTTGGCGCCAACCCGTACTCATCTACAAAGTATGGGGATGGCCTCAAATGAGGAATTCAAAGAATACGCCCAGAAATGGCGCGACTTGGCCGAGAGAGTGCATCCACCTTTCTCAGATAGGGAACTAGTTGATATGTTCTTGGGGACTCTATCTGGCCCGTTCTTCAACCATTTGATCGGGAGCTCTTCCGCAGGGTTTACTGAATTGATTCTGACTGGCGAACGAGTGGAAGCTGATATTAAGAATGGGAAGATTCAAAGGGATGCCTCTGCATCCACAACTGTTAAGAAATCATTTCCAGCCAAGAAGGAGGCAGCTGTTATATACTCCCAGAAAAGATCGGGAAGAACTGAGCGCCGACCGACTGTGGGGGCCGTGATGATCCAAAATTCATCAAATGATCAGCCTCGTAACAATCAGTCTAGACCTAACCAGCAACGGGTAGAACGGACACAACGGCAGTTCACCCGCATCAATATGACGCCTGCACAAGTTCTTCCCCATTTGTTGAAGTTGAATTTGACTGGTTTAAAGGAGGCACCGGAAAACCCTAACACTACATCTCCATACTATCATGCCAATGCTAAATGTGCCTACCATTCTGATAGCGCTGGACATGACACCAACAATTGTTGGGCGCTAAAGAATAAAATTCAAGACTTGATAGACGCAAAAGAGGTTGAGTTCGACGCCCCCGAGAAGCCGAACGTAATATCCGCTCTGATGCCAAAGCATGGTAATCATGTTCATGCCGTTGAAGAAGATCTGTATGTTGTTGTTGTTGATGATCTGGTAACTCCACTACTAACAATCAAGTTGAATCTGTTGAAAGCTGGGATTTTCCCAGGATGTAAAGAAGACTGCTATTGTTGTTCCTCCCTACCAATCGACTGTCCATTGCTGAAGATAGGCATCCAAGGCCTAATGGACAGCCAACAAATTCTTTTCGAAAAGATTCCTTCTACTCCAACTCCTATCGAAGATGTTTCAATAATCACCATTTCCACCAATCTTTCCAAGGTCCCTAAAAAGCATGTTAAGATTACATCCGCTACGAAGATTGTTCCTCTGAAAATAACCATGCCTGGGCCTGTCCCCTACAAATCTGACAAATCGATATCGTGGAATTATGGTGGAGAAATCTACTACCACGGTGTTAAACAAGTTGAGATAACTGAAGAGAACTCTGACGAAGAAAATGCCGACATTGAAAACATTGCCGGTACGAGCAAGATTACCCGAAGTGGGAGAATTTTCTCTCCAGAGATTGCCCCTCCAAAGGCAATCTTTAGACCCTCAGCTGCTGCCAAGGTTACCCCTGCACCGATAAAACTTTCTGCAAGAACTCCGTTGATTGAAGAAGTTGTTACTCCTGTGGTTGTCCCTCCTACTTCTGCTGATAAGGGGAAAGGGATCCAAGATGAGCTCGTCAGGACGAGGGCTCAACCATTGGTCATCCCCGAAACCTCTAAGAAAGAAATGGAGGAGATTTTGAAAATAATAAAGAAAAGTGATTATGACGTTGTAGAGCAACTGGGGCAAACCCCCTCGAAGATCTCCATGCTGACTTTGCTGCTTTGTTCGGAGGCTCACGCCAAAGCATTGATAGGATTTCTGAAGACAGCCCATGTTCCCCAGGAAACCTCAGCCGATCAATTCCAGGATTGTGTAGACATCCTTACCGCAGACAACGGCCTGGGTTTCTCTGATTCTGACCTGACTCCGAAAGGAAGAAATCACAATGACGCATTGCATGTGTCAGTTGAATGCCGAGGAACTACTCTTGCCCATGTTTTAGTCGACACTGGTTCTTCTCTGAACGTGCTGCCTAAGAAGGCTCTCGACCGGTTGGATTGTGAAGGCTTGGAGCTGAAACCAAGTAATATCATTGTCAGGGCCTTTGACGGGTCTAAAAGAATGGTGCATGGGGAGGTCTAAATTCCCATCAAGGTGGGCACTGAAGTATTCCACTCAACTTTCTATGTGGTGGACATCCTTCCACCATACTCTTGCTTGCTAGGGAGACCATGGATACATAATGCTGGCGCAGTCACTTCCTCCCTACATCAGATGCTGAAATACCCTGTCAGGGGAAAAATCATAACTGTACACGGTGAAGAGGAGTACATGATCAGTCATCTGAACTCCTTTAGGTATGTGGAAGTGGAGGGCGAATTCATTGAAACACCGTTCCAACACTTCGAAGAAATTGCTCCCGAGGTGGCGGTAGCAAAGGCAGTAGCTGAGGTACCCAAGCAGGTGGCCAGGATGGCATCTCTGAAAGACGCAAAGGTTGCAATGAAGGAGGGAAAGACCTCAACATGGGGGAAGTTGCCTGACATTCCTCACAAAACAGACAAGTTTGGGTTGGGATTTACCACTGCGGGGCAGAAAGCTACGCGTCGCTCAAAAATTGAAAGGACACCCGTCAAGATTTCTCCTCGTGGAATCAATGCTTTGGAAGACGAAGACGAAGAGGCCAACATTGAAGATTGGATCTTCCCAACCATCGAAGGGGGACTACGCAACTGGGAGGTGAAAGACTTCGTCCCCATTACTTTCATTAATCAGTAATTTATCTTTCGAACATTTCCTGTTGGTCTGTAATAATTACTTTTAAACAATCTGCACACTATTTTTCACCTCATGCCTTGCCCGGGGCATGTAGGTCCATTTGTAAGGGTTTTGATTCTCTTCATATTCATATTCCATGTTTAATGAACCATTGGACGTTTTTCATTTATAAACTGCGGTGTTCATTTTCTTTCCTTTTGCATTTTTGTTTGTTTAAGGATGGCTATCCCTTACACACACCCACACTCACAAATGCAGGTACCCATCCACTCTGGATTCTATGGGTGACTATTCTGCTGTATCCTTCAATAACTCTGAAGATTTGGTTAATCAGGCTGAGTGCGAAGACGACGAAGATTGTGAAGTGCCAGGGGAGTTAGCCAGACTTCTACAGCAAGAAGAAAGGGCCATCTTGCCTCACGAAGAGTTGTTGGAAACTGTCAACTTAGGAACAGAGGAAGACCGGAAGGAAGTACAAGTGGGTGCCAATCTGGAACCAAGTGTCAAGGAGCGCTTAATACAGCTGTTGAATGAATACGTTGAAATCTTCGCGGTCTTATGAAGACATGTCGGGTTTAGACACAGATATAGTGGTCCACCGTCTCCCTACAAGAGAGGATTGTCCACCGATCAAGCAAAAAGTCCGCCGAATGAGGCCCGACATGTCTGAGAAGATTAAAGCTAAAGTAATAAAGCAATTCAACACTGGCTTTCTGGCTGTTACATCCTATCCGCAATGGGTTACTAACATTGTGCCCGTTCCTAAAAAAGATGGCAAGGTCAGAATGTGTGTGGACTACCGGGATTTGAACAGGGCTAGCCCTAAAGATGATTTTCCGCTACCGCATATCGACATTTTGATTGACAACACAGCTCAGCACAAGGTGTTTTCCTTCATGGACGGATTCTCGGGCTACAACCAGATTAAAATGGCCCCCGAGGACATGGAGAAAACAACCTTTGTTACACAATGGGGTACCTTCTGCTACAAGGTGATGCCGTTCGGACTGAAGAACGCAGGGGCAACTTATCAGCACGCCATGGTAGCTTTGTTTCATGATATGATACATCATGAGATTGAAGTTTACGTAGACGACATGATAGCTCGATCACAAACAGAGCAGGAGCACCTTGAACATTTGTAAAAGCTGTTTGCCAGGTTGAAGGAGTACAAACTCAGGCTGAATCCAAGTAAGTGCACTTTTGGAGTTAGGTCTGGTAAACTTCTAGGATTCATTGTCAGCAACAAAGGCATTGAGGTCGATCCAGCCAAAGTGAAAGCTATACAAGAAATGCCTGCCCCTCGTACTGAAAAGGAGGTAAGAGGGTTCTTGGGGCGCTTGAACTATATTGCCAGATTCATCTCTCATCTGACGTCTACCTGTGAGCCAATTTTCAAACTATTGAAGAAAGATCAGGTAGTCGAATGGAACGACGATTGTCAAGCTGCTTTTGATAAAATCAAGGAGTATTTACTAGAACCTCCTATTCTGATGCCACCTGTCGAAGGAAGGCCGCTGATCATGTATCTGACTGTTTTGGACAACTCAATGGGGTGCGTACTGGGCCAGCATGAGGAGTCTGGTCGAAAAGAGCATGCCATTTATTACCTTAGCAAAAAGTTTACCGACTGTGAGACTCGCTACTCACTGCTCGAGAAAGCTTGCTGCGCTTTGGTATGGGCTGCTCGCCGACTAAAGCAGTATATGTTGACTCATACCACTCTGTTGATTTCCTAAATGGATCCTATCAAGTATATCTTCGAGAAGCCTGCTCTATCTGGAAGAATCGCTAGATGGCAAATGATCCTAACTGAGTATGACATCCAGTACACTACCCAAAAAGCTATAAAAGGGAGTGTACTAGCTGACCATCTAGCTCATCAAGCTATCGAAGATTATCAGTCCATGAGATTCGACTTCCCGGACGAATACATCATGAATTTGGACAACATTAAAGGTAACGGACCGTATGACGGACCTGAAAATGGATCCCGATGGACCCTGTACTTTGATGGTGCTTCAAATGCACTTGGAAACGGTATCGGTGCGGTACTCATTTCCCCGGAAGGTTGCCACACACCTTTCACGCCCGACTTTGCTTCAGCTGTACCAACAACATGGCCGAATATGAAGCCTGCATTTTTGGTCTCAAGGCTGCTATAGACCTGGGGATCAAATCTTTGATCGTATTTGGGGACTCGGATTTGGTTATCAGTCAAATCAAAGGAGAGTGGGATAACAAACATCCTAATCTTATCCCATACAAAGAACATGTCCTGACATTGTTGCCTCATTTCGAGCAAATCACCTTCGAGCATTTTCCGCGAGAAGAGAATCAGCTAGCAGATGCTCTGGCTATAATGTCTTCCATGTTTAAACTCAACTGGGATAACGAGGCTCCCCAAATCACCATCGAGCGAATGGATGAACCTGCGCATTGTCATGAGATTAATACCGAAGAAGTAGTGGAACAACCTTGGTTTCACGAAATCAAAAGGTATCTCCAGACTAGAGAGTATCCCGAAGGAGTTTCCGTAAATGACAAAAAGTTCCTAAGGAAATTTGCTGCCAAGTTCTTCCTGAGCAACGACATCCTCTATAAACGCAGCCATGATTGTGTTTTACTCCGATGTGTAGACAAAGCTAAAGCAGAATTGATCATGACTGAGATACACAGCGGCACATTTGGCACCCACTTGAGCGGGCATACGATGGCTAAGAAGATTCTAAGGGCATGCTATTACTGGTCTACCATGGAAGCTGATTGCCATCAACATTCCCGTACTTTCCACAAATGTCAAGTCTACGCTGACAAGATTCATATTCCTCCTGTTCCTCTCAACGTTCTGACAGCTCCTTGGACATTCGCAATGTGGGGCATTGACATGATTGGAGAGATCAAGCCCACAGTGTCCAATGGACATCGCTTCATTATGGTTGCTATTGACTATTTCACCAAATGGGTCGAAGCAGCTTCCTTCGCCTCTGTTACAAAGAATGTGGTTGCCCGCTTCATCAAGAAAAACCTCATATGCCGGTATGGTGTCCCCGACAGGATCATCACAGACAACGGTACAAATCTAAACAATACTATGATCACCGCTCTATGCGAACAGTTCAAGATTTATCATCACAATTTATCTCCCTATCGGCCGAAGATGAACGGTGTTGTTGAAGCTGCGAACAAAAACATTAAGAAGATCATTCAGAAAATGACAGTTACCTACAAGGACTGGCATAAGATGTTACCGTTTGATCTGCATGGATACCGTACCATGGCACGTACTTCAACAAGGGAAACCCCATTTTCTTTGGTATATGGCATGGAAGCTGTCCTACCCATGGAAGTTCAAATTCCTTCTTTAAGGATTATGAAAGACTCTGGTTTGAATGAAGACGATTGGATTCAGACCCGACTTGATCAACTCAATTTGATCGACGAGAAACGACTCACTATTGTTTGCCATGGTCAGACGTATCAAAAACGGATGATCAAGGCTTTCAACAAGAAAGTCAGACGTCAAGTATATCAAGTTGGAGATCTCGTAATCAAGCGGATTATCTTGCCGCAAAGTGATCCCAGGGGCAAATGGTCTCCTACTTACGAAGGACCATTTGTGATCAAGAGCATATTTTCTGGTGGTGCAATGATTCTGACCACCATGGACGGCGACGATTTGCCACACCCTACGAACGCACACATAGTCAAAAAATACTACGCATGAAACAAACCCGACAATTCGAAAACCCGAAAGGGCGGCTTGGGCAAAAATGGGCATCCCGGTGAACCGAAAACCCGAAAGGGCGGTTCAGGCAAAAATTAGGGATAAAACAAAAAAATATGTACACCCGGCAAGTCGAAAACCCGAAAGGGCGGCTTGGGCAAAAAGGGGTTTCCCGGTGGATTGAAAACCCGAAAGGGCGGTCCAGGCAAAAGTTAGGGAATTGAAGCGTATGACTATGTCTCGTCGGATCACTTTAAAGAATAATCTCTTCATCAACAAGCTCCGAACTTCTGATCAATCCAGTCATCGGCGAACGAAGCATTGAATGGACAAGATATTCAGAGTTGTGAAGGCTATAGCAGAATGGGGATCCCATGGAATTGTTTCACGTAGCCATCTTTCTCTTGTATAAATTTTTTCAATTTTTACGACAACATCCTCTTACTAGGATGTCTGTCTCCTTTGTACAAAGATACTCATAGAAAGTTAATACAAATACTTTTCCAAATACAGAAATTTGCTTTGTCTTCCTTTTGCTTTTCTACACTTATGTTTTATTTGAGAAACGTCCAATGTTTTGTTAAATAGGCATATGCATTTGAACATAATCATTTCCTTACTAATTAAGAAAAGATGATTACTGATAGGTTGAAGGTACGGATAGATATCTTGATGCCCTTTCAGAAGGAATCCCCAGCAGTTCTAAACTCCAAATTCCTCAACGAGGTTCAAATCCAGAGCTTAATTCCCCAAACAGAGTTAAACTTCAGGATTCTCAGCAGAACAAAAGCTTTCTCAAAACTGATTTCCCCAGCCAGAGAGTCTTCCAGAACTCAATTCCCCTCAGAGTTAAGTTTTAGTATCCCCAGTGGAGCCTTAAAAATCTGAAAATCCTATCCCCAGTTGAAGTCAAAACTGTTAATCCCCAGCGGAGCTAAAATTTCCAACTATCAATCCCGAGCGGAGCCAGACTAGTGAACCTTCTCCCCACAGAGATACTTCCCACCAGACTGAAGATTCTCAGTCTTACTTCTCCAGCATAAGTCTACCAGATTCTGGACTCCCTAGTAGAGATCATCAAAATTCTCATTCCCCACAAGTCACCAAGGAGTTTCAATCCCCGTCAGTGGTCCTAAAATCCCTCAACAATTGAAGATCTTGTTCCCCGAGCAGTCAACAGTCAGCAAGGATATCTCAGCTTTAGCACTCAGAGATTCCTGCAATCCCCTGCAGAAGTCAATGATTCATTTTCCCCGGCAACAGTCAAGATTCTCTCATCTCCGGCTATCCAGGAATCATCTATCCTCAGCAAGACAGCTCATCATGTTACATGCGCATTCATTACATTCATATATCATAAACATTGATATAACATATATATTGCATCATACATACCATGCAACATAACTTTGTGTTTTAGCTAACATTTCATCCTTTTCAGGATGAGATTAAAAGGCTATCATTAACAGTTATTCAGATACAGTATGGATACACCCCAGACGCGGCAGTCATTCTATTACTCATTCAGAATTTCAAGTCAGATACAATACAGATACACCCCAGACACGGCAGTCTTTCTACTACTCATTCAGACTACAGCAATCAGATACAGACTAGATACGCTCCAGACACGGCAGCCATTCTATCTCTCATTCAGATTCATTTATCCACCTCAAGGTTCAATGCATTCCAAGCACGGATACCATTCTGACCCTTACAGGTGCAGTTTGATTCTTCCCAGTGCATTCGCCACGGAAGTCATTCTGTCATTTATTTAGATCCCAGTTACAGTTTCAGATACACTCCAGACACGGAAGTCATTCTGCTACTCATACAAATCTCAATTTCAGATACGGTCCAGATACGCTCTAGACACGGTTTCCATTCTGTCACTCATTCAAAATTTATCCTCAGCACGCAGTTGCTCCATACACAGATATTTCTGTCACCAAGATACGATACAGATACACTCCATACATGGTAGTCATTCTGATATTCATTCCATATTCAAACACAGTTACAGCTCGGATACGCCCCAGATGCGGAGGCCTTTCTTTTGCTCATACAAACTCAGTCTCCAGATACAGCTCAAATGCATTCCAGACACGGATACCATTTTGATCCTCATTCTTCTGACCAATCACATTGCAGTTCAACAAGCATTCCAGATGGCATATTTAAGCCCATCCCCGACAAGATTATGTCTCCCCTCCAGATGGCATCTTTAAGCCCATTCCCACACCCATGCTTTGACGAGTGCAAATTTACGGGCACTCTAGTGTCCAATCTCCTTTTACCTTCGAGACGCGAAAGGCAAGCTTGCCAATCTAACTCTTCAGGTTCAAGAAGATTGAATAGGGGCAACTGTTGTACCCCAAAATTTTCCCTCTCTTTTCATCAACATTTTCTCACCACAAGACTCTTGGAGCTCAAGATCAAGTTAGGGTTTGCTCTGTTTAAGACTCCTCCTTGCACTGTTGACCCAAATTAGGGTTTGAGTTTGCACAAAGATGTTTTGACCTAAAATACCCAAAGTGACTTTCATGCTTCATGTTGGACTCACAAGTTTATCCATACCAAGTTTCAAGCCTTGATTCCAATCTTTGCCCAGTGAATTGGACAGTTGACCTAGAAATCAGCTGTATTGGGGGAAAAGTCAACTGTGGCCAATTGACAGTCAAACCTCATGAAATTTGACCCACATCAACATAATGAACTCATATGAACCATTTGGTCAAGTTTGGATCACAATTCCACAAGAAATTTGATCAGATCACCAAAAGGGCAAAATGGTCATTTTTAGGGTTTTGACTGCACAAAGGCAATTTTTTACTGTTTGACCTAACCAATGGCAAACCAAGCTCACATATGGACTCAAGAACTCAATGGAATTGTCTTGACCCAATCAACAAGTTCAAAAGATCCCAAATGCCCAGGATTGACAGATGAATTTTCCAGTCAACTGATCAAAATTTGACTGTATACTGAAAAGTCAAACTTTGACTTTTTGGTCAAAATCAAGTGCCAAGATTCATTTTTCATCAAGACATTTCAAATTATGAAACTTGTTCATTAAGAAACCCAAAATTGCAAATTAGGGTTTAAAATGAGAAAATTTCATAACTTAGAATTTTTCTAAGTTATGAAACTTCCTTATTTTTTCCTAACTTTGTCCCATTTTTTCACCAAGATTCAAATGGATTCAAACAAAACTCAAAACATGAAAGTTGTAGTCCATTGCAAAATATACAACTTTGATTCACAAAGTTTCCTCAAAGGAAGATTGTAGCTCAAGTTATGATTTTTGGAATAAGGGTGCAAAACATTTTTAACTTAGAGAAATTTTGACCTATTCTAGGCAGGATTTTTGTCCAACTTCATGGCCACTTTTCACATGGTTCCACTTGGAGTTTCAATTTGAATTACAAAGATGGATTGTAGTACACATTCCAAGCTTTCCAAATTGTCCAAGAACTTCTCAAACACCCTTGTGGTTAAAGAGAATCGAATTTGCAAAGTTGGGCAAAAGTCACTTTTGTTCATAACCAAATACATGTTCATACATTGGCATTTTTCAAATCAGCTTGTACAAGCTAGCTTGCAGGCCTCAAAACCAGTCTCACACAC
This sequence comes from Vicia faba, assembly GCA_948472305.1. Lineage (NCBI taxonomy): Eukaryota > Viridiplantae > Streptophyta > Magnoliopsida > Fabales > Fabaceae > Vicia > Vicia faba. The sequence continues at coordinate 1,618,543,407 of OX451736.1, forward strand.
CATAATTAAATGCCTAACCATTGTATTAATGCATTATTTCTTCCATTTGGGCATTTCACATAAAATCAATCCTTAAGTAGAAAAAGCAAACATGCCATTTTGATAAAGATGCACTTTATGTCAAATACAAAATCCAAGAGGCATGGGCCAGATCTTTGAGGCTAGCATTTGTACACAAATCACTCTGATCAAGAACAAGAGGTGCAACATAGATAGAGAGGATATACAGGCCTGCATAAGAACTTGAGTTTACTTACTTAAAAAACAAGTAAGATTGCAAAAGGACTCTCAACTCTCAATCCTGTAAAAACCAACCTAAGCAAACTTTGTTCTCATATTACATGCACCCTAACTGACCTAAAACATGAGTCCTTCATCCTCAATCCATCCTCATATCCAAAATCACAGTTTTTCTGCAAAACAGAGTCCCTTCTGCAACTTGACTTCCACAAACATTTCCACTCGTGCATTTTGGCTAAAAAGAGTTCAAACATGTTCCATATCATCCACTGAAGCTATCCCAAGCATTGAACTCAAGCTGTAACACCCATAACCATGTTTTCCATTTTTATTTTCAAGCTGTGCAGGTTGACTTCCATAGCACGATTCAGTTGATTTTAAAGCAAGCTAGGAGTTGGAGAAGCATCCTTGGACTTCAGGCAAGTTGTACAAAAGCTCAAAATCCATTGGAAGTTGCTACATTGTTCTGTTCAAGTTAAGCTGAAACAGGTAAAAACATGAACTTCTATCTCTCTATCCAGGCCTGATTAAGCTTAGGTTTGTGAAGAAAACATGTTCTACTCATAGCCCTGAATCCATCCATGTATTTACTTTTCATTTATATTATGCGTTCTGTGAGAATTTTGGCCATGAACATTGAAGAAAATTTAGGTCAGAAATTGGGGATGAAGAAATTCTCCTTCGTTTCTTAGAGTTAGGTCATGTGTTTTATATGTATGAATTCGTCTCTTGATGCTCTACATTGTTTATGTTATGAGTTTTTGTTAAAAGTCAAAGAATCAGGAGATGATGATTGCATAAGAGGCGCGCACGTTTTCTGTTTGAATGGAGCTGGAGGTTGAAGACAAAGCTGGCTTGGGCTGGGCCTGAGTCAGCATGCTGTTCACACCCCTTTTTTTCCATTTGCACCCCCTTGGCCCATTGTGTGATATATTGATCATTTTTTATTTTTCCTTTTTGATTCTGACTTATTATTTTTTGCTCAAATATAAAAAATATCAAAAATATTTTTCCATACATTTTTGCATTTATTTGGCATTTATTTGGTTTTATTTATACATATACATGTAAATAAATATAGATACTTTTATTTAAAACACTAAAAAATAATACAAAAATATATTTATTTTCAGTTATTATTTTTCATTTACATTTTGAAAATATTTTCTAAAAATACACATTTTTATAAATATACTTATACATATTTTATTAAATATTTAGGACAAAAATATGAAAATAATACATTTTTATTTTTATTAATATTTGACATCAAAAATACTTTTTTTTACAATATACTTCTTTTTTTTTGTATATAATTAACAAATATTGTATATAATTAATAAATAAATATTATTTATTTAGAAAACTAGGGTTTTGCCCTAAACCATAAAAATATCAAAAAATTGACCTTTTTTATTTTTGTTTATATTCCACATGAAAAAATACTTTCACATACATAAAAAATCTTTTTGTGCATAATACATTTTTGCATATTTATTATATTTATTTAAATATTGTACAATTAGATATTTGTATATTCAATATGGATGTAATAGTGTTAAATTTAATTTCTTGCTAAATATCCCCCCATTCAAACATTTGTACCCCCATCCCCATAATTATGTTGTAATAATTTAGGACTTTAAATTTCCGCATTTAAAAGCTTTCAAATTATGCCATGATAGACCTAGGGTTTGTATGCAAATCAAATAACAAATAGCTTGGCTAATACAAAGACAAAAAAGCATGAAAATGGACAACACAATGCACACTTGCACCCTTAGGGTTACTCCACTTGTTGCCTTCAAAAATGGGGCATGTTGCATGATTGAGAGTCTTTGGCAAAAACAAATCAAATGATCATAGTCCCTCGATGACGCTTTCTCAAGTTGCTTAAAAAATGATCAAGTCCCTTAAAGGAAAAATTGCCAAAGACACTTGGCACTATTGCATTCATGGTCTAAACGATGACCCACGCTCCTCTCGTTAACATCCTAACACAAGATTGTCCACCAAATACAATGGTGGAATGATACTGTTAAAAGGGTTAAAACATAGGAAAGATCTTTGAGAAATTTAGGGTAGATAGCTCTTGGTTACTTGACCAACTTGCAAAACAAATCCTTGCCATTTTTTCAAAACACAGTCCGCAACACAAACTTTCAAAACAACTTTCAAAACATTTCAAAAGACAAATACACCTTTGTATACATTCAAACATAGATCATTACAAAGGTTGCCACAACAAATGGCCTCTTTTCAAAACTTCTTTCAAAATCACACACAAAGCACCATTTCAAGCAATTGAAAAGCAAAGGCAAGTGATCTAAGCAAGTAACTAAGAGCCCATGGATAACCATGGATAGAAAGGGTGCTAATACCTTCCCTTTCTATAATCTACTCCCCGAACCCAAGAAAACATCTCAAAGGTTTTTTCTGTGCTTTTTAACCTTTCCTTAGGATAAAATAAAAAGTCGGTGGCGACTCTTGCTAAACCGAAACATTTGCGAAAACAAACGCAAACCTCAAGTCAGTTCTCCCACCGTATCACAGACATCATCTGGACTCTCAAGGGTATGGATGAGGAGGCTATCATTGATTGATGTGGGGAGTATCCCAATGTTCCACTGTTAGAAACCCATGGAGGAATTTCTTACAACCCGTGCTTGGCCTTACGTCAGTTCGTAAGTGCCAAAAGAGAAGGACCTCATGAGATGCTAATGCCTAATATCATCTTTGATTTTCAAGGGGATAGCGATGAGCAACGTCGCAGGTTCATAAGGGCTTGGGATAGAGTTCACAGATCTGATCCACACGAGCTGGGTCTAAAGACTTCTCTGCTAATGGAGCCATATCTCAGATGGGTCCGCATCCGTGCCCAAAAGCTAGGTATGCCATATGAAGTTGTCCGGTCTATCATTGTTGAAGTTTCTAATGAAGAAGGGGTTCTTCCAACCATCCTCCATCCTTATATGCCCACTGACATTGGGGCACTAAAAAGATCTTGGATGCAGCTGAGGGAAGAACGAGGTTCTTACCCAGAGAAGTTCAACGAGCAAGAGCAGAAGATCCAGAAGTTGACTAGACAGCTGGAGAACGAGCGGATTCTCAATCATTATGTCCGCACCGACAAGAAGAGACCATGGGAGCATTGATTGACCTTTGATGATTTCCTTTCCAGTTTTTGTGTACTTTTTAGTATTTCCTTTCATGTAACGCCTTAAGGGCATCATTTGAACAATTTGAATTCCAAAGTTTTTCTAATAAAGTGTGTTTCTTTTCTTGTTTACAAATTTGAATCTCCCGATTGTCTTTGAAATCATGTCATACGCATTTCACCCCATGCACTCCATAACAGGTACCCATTACAGGTCTCTTATCTTCTTCGTTGTTTATTTCAGCACTCATCATGTCTACTGAACCTTCAACTGAGCAAGCCATCAAGGCCCTCCAGGCCCAGAATGCCCAATTCCAAGAGCTGTTCATGAATCTAGCTAAGGGTCAGCAAGATTTGAAGACCCTGATTCTGAAAGAGAAGAAGAAGAAGAAGAAGAGGACAATCCTGTTTAACACAGGGCACAATTTTGGAAACAGGCTTCAGAATGAAGTTGATTTGACTACCTCATCTGGAGGGAAAGATAGTCAGGAAGAAAGGAGGGCTCCTATCCCTGTGGTCTCCGACAACGAGACAAACTTCGACGAAGAACAGTATCCTCCAGTTGAGGACAGATACAAGCAACTGGAAGACCGGTTGAGTGCTATGGAAGTTCAGAAAGTGCCTGGTCTGGACTTTGGTGATCTAGGTCTATCATCTAGGGTAGTGATTCCCCACAAATTCAAGGCACCAGCCTTTGCTAAGTATGACAGAGTTTCTTGTCCGAAGCTGCATCTCCGGTCATATGTAAGGAAGATTCAGCCGTACACCGCTGATAAGAACCTATGGATCCATTTATTTCAAGACAGTCTCTCAGGGACTCAGCTTGAGTGGTTCTACCAGTTGGACGGAGCCAGTATCCGCAGTTGGGAAGATTTGGCCACTGCTTTCTACAGGCAGTACCAGTATAACTTCGACCTCGCTCCCACGCGTACCCAACTCCAGGGTATGTCAATAGGAACGGGTGAAGGATTCAAAGATTATGCTCAGAAGTGGAGGGACCTTGCTGGTAGAGTGCAACCACCCTTGGCTGATCGAGAGCTTGTAGATATGTTTCTGGGGACCCTGTCTGGTCCATTTTTCAACCATCTGATTGGAAGCTCTTCATTTGGGTTTACAGAGCTTATTTTGACCGGTGAGAGGATTGAGGCTGGTATTAAGGCTGGAAAGATACAAAAGGGTGCCTCATCAAGCACCGAGAAAAAGCCCTTTAAGAAAGAGTCTAGTGCTGTCTACAGTTCAAGAAGCCAGAGTAGACCTGAACGCCGCCAAGCTATTAATACGGTTGTTATTTCAAAGCCTGCTGGTACTCCTCAGCACAACAATAAACAAAAGGACGAGAGACCTCGAAGGCAATTCACCCGTCTCAACATGACCTTATCTCAGATCCTGCCACAATTACTAAAGACCAATCTGTTGATTCCAAAGGAAGCCCCAAAGAATCCAAATACAACGTCACCGAGGTATAACCCTAATGCACGTTGTGCTTATCACTCTGATAGCTCGAGGCATAATACAAATGATTGTTGGACTTTGAAGAATAAGATACAGGACTTAATTGATGCGAATGAGATTGAGTTCGAGACGCCCGAAAGACCTAATGTTGTGACTGCTCCTATGCCCAAGCATGGAGTGAATGCTTTAGAAGAAGACTCGTTTGTGGTTTCTGTGGATGATATTGTTACCCCTCTGATGACTGTAAAGAAGAACCTTTTGCTAGCCGGTTTATTTCTGGGCTGTGATGAAGATTGTCGTATGTGTTCTGTTCTACCTACCGGTTGCCATCTTTTGAAATCAGGTGTCCAGCGCCTGATGGATAGTAAAGAGATTCTGTTTGAGAAGACTGTTGTTCCCTTAGTTCCTTCTGAAGAAGTTGCCATCATTACCATTTTCGACAATTCTTCCAAGGCTCCCCCGAGGAAGCCTGTTAGAATTACATCTATTCCAAGAATCGCACCTGTGATCATCACTGTTCTGGGGCCCATCCCTTATACCTCTGATAAAGTTATCCCTTGGCACTATGAGGCTGATGTTTATTTTCATGGAGTTAAGCAAGATTTGGATGTTGATACTGACATCAACAATATTGTTGGACCTGCTAAAGTCACCCGCAGCGGAAGACTTTTCTCACCTGATATCTCTCCACCAACTGCCCGAAAACCTGTTGTTATTACACCTGCCAGTGTACCTGCTACTATTCCTGTTCAAGTTCCTATTCTTACCCCTGTCGCCGAGTCATCTGACACTCGGGGAAAAGGGATCACCACTGATGTGCCTGCCCAGACGGAGGCACCGAAGACGATTACTGTCGAAGCTTCTAAACAAGAGATGGAAGAGATTATGAAAATCATCAAAAAGAGTGACTACAATATAGTTGAACAGCTGGGGCAAACCCCGTCCAAGATCTCTATGTTGTCACTGTTGCTGTGCTCAGAGGCCCATGCCAAGGCTCTGATTACCTTCTTAAAGACTACACACGTACCACAAGAGACCTCAGCTGATCAGTTTACAGATTGCGTGGCCAATTTGACTGCTAATAATGGGTTGGGTTTCTCTGACCCTGACTTGAATGCTAAGGGGAAGAATCACAATGATGCCCTGCATGTCTCCATCGAATGCACGGGCACTACTCTTGCTCATGTATTGGTGGATACTGGTTCCTCGTTGAACGTCCTGCCTAAGGAAGCTCTAGACCGGTTGGACTGTGAAGGGTTAGAGTTGAAGCCAAGCAACATTGTTGTTAGGGCATTTGATGGGTCTAAAAGGATGGTGCATGGAGAAGTTGATATTCCGATTAAGGTTGGTTCTTAGGTTTTCAATTCTACGTTCTATGTGATGGACATTCAGCCATCTTATTCTTGTTTGTTGGGTCGTCCATGGATCCACAAAGCTGGGGCCGTAACCTCAGCGCTCTACCAGAAGCTGAAGTACCCGGTCAAAGGGAAGATTGTGACAGTGCAAGGAGAGGAAGAGTACATGGTTAGCCACCTCAATTATTTCCGATATGTAGAGATGGATGGGGAGTTCATTGAGACCCCATTTCAGCATTTTGAAGAGGTTCCCCAAACACTGGCATCAGCTGAGACTGTTGTTGAAGATTCTCCTATGAAGATGGCTTCCTTTAAGGATGCCCAGGCTGTTGTTGAGAAAGGTGGGTGTGCAAATTGGGGACGACTCCCTAATTTTACACAGAAGACTAACAAGTTTGGTTTGGGTTTCACTGCATAAGCTCAAAGGGTTGTTCGGAATGCAAGGATCGGAAGACCTCCCGTGTTCATCAGTAACTCGGGAGCGAATGCCATTGAAGACGATGTTGAAGAGTCTGAGTTTGACAGTTGGATCTACCCTACGACCGACGATGGACCAAGCAACTGGACAGCAAAGGACTTCATCCCTATTACTTTTGTTACCCAGTAATGAACTTTTGTTTTGAATATGTAACAGACAATGTTTTAAACTTTATGGCCCGGTGTCTTACCCGGGGCACCGTGGCTTCATTTGTGAGGGCTTTATGTGTGTCATTTTCATATATCATTAATAAAAGCATTGGATGTTCTTGCATTTCAAATTTTGCGCTCCTTGTTTTTCTTTATTATATATTGCAAAACAGCTATTTTACACACACTCACGTATACAGGTCTACATCCACTCTGGATCTCACTGGTAACGACTCTGCTACTGCCAGTTATGACTTTGAAAGTCCAATCAACTTAGCCGAAGATGAAGGTGAAGATGATTGTGAAGTGCCTGGTGAACTTGCAAGACTGTTACTTCAGGAAGAGAGGGCTATTCAGCCGCATGAAGAGCCGGTGGAATCAGTGAATCTTGGTACCGAGGTAGACAAGAAAGAGGTCAAGATTGGTGCAAATCTAGAGCCTAGTTTGAAGCAACGGTTGATTCAGATGCTGCATGACTATGTTGAGATCTTTGCCTGGTCTTACGAAGATATGCCTGGGTTGGATACCGACATTGTGGTTCACCGCCTGCCTACCATGGAAGATTGTCCTCCAGTGAAACAGAAGGTCCGCCGAATGCGCCCAGAGATGTCTGAGAAGATCAAAGCCGAGTGTTGTACCCCAAAATTTGCCCTCCCATTTCCTCAACATTTTCTCATCACAAGACCTTTGAAGATCAAGATCCAGTTAGGGTTTCCTCTGCTCAAGACTTCTCCTTGTACTGTGGACTCAAATTAGGGTTTGTGTTTGCCTAAGGATGTTTTGACCTAAAATGCCTAAGATGACTTTCATGCTTCATGTTGGACTCCCAAGTTTACCTATACCAAGTTTCAAGTCTTGATTCCAAGTTTTACCCAGTCAATTGGACAGTTGACCTAGAAATCAGCTGTATTGGGGAAAAAGTCAACTGTGGCCAATTGACAGTCAAACCCCATGAAATTTGATCCACATCAACATTTTGAATTCATATGAACCATTTGATCAAGTTTGGATCACAATTCCACAAGAAATTTGATCAGATCACCAAAAGGGCAAAATGGTCATTTTTAGGGTTTTGACTGCACAAAGGCAATTTTTGACTGTTTGACCTAGCCAATGACAAACCAAGCTCCCATATGGACTCAAGGACCCCATGGAATCCTCTTGACATGTTCATCAAGCTCAAAAGATCCCAAGTACACAAGATTGACAGTTGAATTTCCCAGTCAATTGATTAATTTTGACTGTATACTGAAAAGTCAAACTTTGACTTTTTGGTCAAAATCAAGAGTCAAGATTCATTTTTCATCAAAACATGCCAAATCATGAAACTTGTTCACCAAGAAATCACAAAATGCAAATTAGGGTTTGAAAATGGAATTTTTCATAACTTAGAATTTTTCTAAGTTATGAAAAACCCTAATTTTTTCCCAACTTTGCCCCATCTTTTCACCATGATCCATTTGGATTCAAACAAAAGTCAAAACATGAAAGTTGTAGCTTGTTGCATAGTCTACAACTTTGATTCACAAAGTTTTCTCATTTGAAGCTTGTATCTCAAGTTATGATTTTTTGAATAAGGGCACTAAACCATCTTTTAACTTAGTGAAATTTGACCTATTTTGACAAGGTTTTCTACCCTACTTCAAGGCCACTTTTCATACCCTTCCACTTGGAATTTCAAATTGCATTTCAAAGATGGATTGTAGTACACATTCCAAGCTTTCCAAAATGTCCAAGAACTCATCAAACAACCTCATAACTTGAGAGATTCGAATTTCACAAGTTGGCAAAAATTCACTTTTTGTTCTTCATCAAAGCATGTTCATAAACTTGGCAAATTTGAATTCAGCATGCTTAAGCTACATTGCAGGCCTCTAATCCCATTTTCACTCAATAATTCAATGCATATCCTTTGTGCTCTAGCATTATCTTGCTCATTTGGACAATACACACAAAATCAAGCCTAAACTAGAAAAAGCATATTATCCATTCTTGTAAAGTGCTACTTTATGGCAACTTTGCAAATCTATGAGGTACAATGCAGATCTTTGAGGCAAAAAGGCATGGACATTTCCCACTGATCAAGACTCAAATGTGCAGCATAGATTGAGGCATTGTACTGGCCTAGAAACCAAGTTGACATTTGCTTGCTTCACATAGAAGTAACATCCATAACTTATGCCATCTCTCATACCAGCATACAAACACAAGAACAAAGTTGTCAAACACATTACACATAACATATCCAATCTAAGACACGAGCTCTTGACCTCCAAAACACCCTCCATCTCAGAATCATCCTCAAACTGCACAAACAGGGGTGCCCCTGCAGCTTGAGTTCAAACTCCCAATCCCTTCAAGCATTTTGATTCAAACCTTTTCCTCTACCTTCCCTACAATATATACAAGCTATCCATATCCTAAAATCAGACCTGTAACACCTCCAAGCCACTTCACCATTTTTAATTTTCTGTTTTGCAGTTGGAGTTCATTAGCTCGATTCAGGAAGTTTCAAGGCAAAGTAGGAACTGGAAAAGCTTCCTTACACTTCAAGGAAGCTGTACAAGTCCTCATTTCACTCTGAAACATCCTCCATTGCCCAGCTCGATTCCAACTGAACAGGTATATTCATGGAGTTCTATCTCTCTTGTTAGGCATTGTTAGCTTTAGGTTTTTGAAGAAAACATGTCACAATCATAGCCCTGAACATGCTCATATGATTAGATTTCATTTATGTTTCGTGTGCTTAGAGAATTTCATGTCTGAACATTGATGAAAAGTTAGGTCAGAAAAGAGGGGGAGAGAAATTCTCCCTCATCTTAGAGAGATAGGTCATGTTCTTTATATGGTTGAAACCGTCTCTTAATGCTCTACACTTTTCATGTTATGAGTTTTGCTTGAAAGTCCAGGAATCCAGAGATAAAAAACGCGTGTTTTGTGTGAAGAAAGCTGTACAGAGGTTGAAGAAGAAGTGATCTGGGCTGGGCCTGGATTTGTTTCCTTTTCACACCCCATTTTTTGGTTTACACCCCCCTGAGCCCATTTGCTCATTTTTTGACATTTTTGACTTTTTCTTTTTGGGTTGACTTTGTTTATTTTTTCTCATACCATTAAAATTTTTAAAATATTTTTTCCATCACTTTTTGTATTTATGGCATATTTATTTGTTTATTTCTTTTGTTATATACAAATATATATATATATATACTATTATTGAAATAAATAGAAAATAGTGTAGATACATTTTTATTTTTTATTTACTTTATGAAAATATTTTACACAAAAAAAAAATACTTTTTATTTTATTAAAATATTTAAATATTTATTTTAGAATAATACATATTTAGGGTTATATATATATATATATTTGATTATTAATGTATTTAAGAAAAAGATATAAAAATACTTGATTTTTTTTATTTTATTAACATTTGATACAAAAATATTTTTTTTCACAATATACTTCATTTTAGGTTATTTTTATAGATAATAAATAAATAGTTGTATTGAAATTAAATAATACCTTTTATTTAAAAATTAGGGTTTTTCACCCTAAGTCCAAAATACTAAAAAATAAATACATTTTTTATTTTCTTTTTCCTTTTACATAAATAATATTTTCTCATACACATAGAAACTTTCTTTTTACATTTCACATATTTATTTAATTTACATTTAATTATGCATTGCAAAATATCCAATTGTTGTAATAATTTAGATCTAAATTCTTGTCAATATCCCCATTTGAACATTTGTACCCCCCTTCCCATATTTGGTTGTGTAATAGCTTAGTAATTTTAATTTCGCACTTTATTGCTTTCTAAATAATAACATGCTAGAATTAGGGTTTGTATGCGAAAAAACGAAAAAAAATAGTTTGACCTAATACAAGATAAACAAGCATGAAAATGAATACACAAATCACACTTGCATCCCCTAGGGTATTTCACTTGTTGCCTTCAAATAAATGGGCCATATTGTATGTTGAACATCTTTGGGCAAAGCAAACAGTTTGAATGATCATAGTCCCTCGATAAAACTTTTCAAAACAAACAAAACAAATGATCAAGTCCCTTAGAGAAATTGCCCAAAGACATTTAACGTCGTTACAATTATGGTCTATACGATGACCCGCGCCTGTCCCTTTCACATCCTAACACAAGGTTGCCCACCAACACAATGGTGGTGCAAACTTGTTAAAAGGGTTAGAATATAGCAATAATCTTTTGAGAAATTTAGGAGTAGATAACCTCTTAGTTACTTGAATCAACTTGCAAAACAAAACACTTGCCTAATTTCAAAACCACACAACACTACACTTTCAAAACAACTTTCAAAAACAAATGAAACCCTTTTCAAAAGACATACATCTTTGTATACATCCCCACATGGATCATTACAAAGGTTGCCACCACATTGGCCTCTTTTCGAAAACATTTTCAAAACCCACACACTCAAGCACCATTTAAAACGATTGAAAACAAAAGGCAAGTGATCTAAGCAAGTAACTAAGAGCCCATGGATAACCATGGATAGAAAGGGTGCTAATACCTTCCCTTTCTATAATCTACTCCCCGAACCCAAGAAAACATCTCAAAAGGTTTTTTGCTGTGCTTTTTAACCTTTCCTTAGGATAAAATAAAAAGTCGGTGGCGACTCTTGCTAACCGCAACATTTGCGAATACGAACGCAAAACACTAGTCAGTTCTCCCACCGTATCACAGAACTGGCGACTCTGCTGGGGAAAACTTTTAAAGTGGAGTAACCTTAGGGATTAGATCATCTTTGTTTTCAATTGATTGTCTTGTTTGCTTTTACATTTGTGGGCTTTGTATCGGAGTTTTATAGATCCTAACCCGGATCTGGGAAAAACCCTTTTTAGGTAGCATAATCTGTGAGGGACCTGTCCGGCGTAGACCGACATGGGTGAAGCAGTGGCTACGTTGGTGTGGCATCTTAGTCTGTACCTATATCCCTTGTGTTGTAACGGGGAGAATATAGGTCTTCTAAGGGGTCATTAAACACCAACCAACCTTAGAACCCTAAATTGACCAACTTGGCTATTAGGACAGTAGCAGTATGCTACACTCATTGAGGCTAAACTCTCGAGATGGTTCTGGCCGCGAGAAAAGATTGCGATGCTGGAGTTATGACCGATTGAGGGTAGCCCATGATTTGAGATCCTCTAGAACCCGGTTACTTTTGATAGGACAGGTTTTAACCAACAAAACCAAAAAAGGGTAATACCTGAAACTCATGCTGGCCTGAAACCTAAGGGTGTCTTGTGTGACTTGTGTGCTTTATTTGCCTATGTGAATACTTGTGATGTGCTTCATCATAGCATCATGCCATCATACCATTGCATGCATAAAAGGCTAACCCATTTCAAAGACAAAAAGGTTTCATCTTTGCTCTGTTTTGTAGGACATCATGATGCCCGTGCGTAGAAATACTGTCCGGCTCAACTTTGTTCAACCACCAGTTTTACTCAAAGATCTGGTTGAAAGAATTCCAAACACTACCTCCTTCATCAACAGACATGGTTCTCTCCTTGGCTTGATCACTGCAAAATGGGACCAACAACTGATAAGTGTTCTGACCCAGTTTTATGACCCTCTGCATCATTGTTTCACCTTTCAAGACTTCCAGCTGGTTCCTACCCTGGAAGAGTTCTCTTATTTGCTTGGGATCCCTGTCTTGGAACAAACTCCATTCACTGGTTTGGAAAAGATTCCTAGGCCTGAAGAGATTGCTGCAATTCTCCCCTTGACCAAAGAAGAGGTATTGTCCAACTGGGAAACTAGAAATGGGATCAAGGGCTTTTTGGTCAAATTTCTGGTTGGCAAGGCTAATGATTTCTGGAATGACTTGGACTTCAAGGCATACGAGGACATTCTGGCTCTTTTGATCTATGGTCTGGTATTGTTCCCCAACCCTGACACCTTCATCAGTATCCATGTCATAAGAATCTTCATGTCTCAGAATCCGGTACCCACTCTTTTGGGTGACATTCTACAACAACTCTATGCTCGTACTGCTCGAAAACGGGGGACTCCGTGGTGTTGTGCTCCTTTGCTGGTAAGGTGGTTTATTTCGCACCTTCCTAAGCCCGTGCTGAAGAATGAAGAAGGAAAAGGTTGGGCTCGGAGGTTAATGTCTCTCACAGATAAGGATATCACTTGGACTCTCAGAGGTTTGGATGAGGTAGCTGTCATCGACCGTTGCGGGGAATACCCTAATGTCCCGTTGATTGGTATCCAAGGAGGAATCTCTTACAATCCATGTTTAGCTCTCCGTCAGTTTGGAAGAGCCAGAGGAGATGGGCCTCATGAAATGCTGGTTCCTCACTTCCATTTTGAGTTTCAGGCAGGCAGTGACAAACTACGCCAGGGATTCATTAGAGCTTGGGACAGAATCCACAAAGCTGACCCACATGAGTTAGGACCAAAGACTTCTTTACCATTGGAGCCCTATTGCAAATGGGTCCGCATCCGTGCTCAGAAGTTAGGTATGCCGTACGAAGCTGTCAGACCAATCATCCTTGAATCTCCCGATGAAGATGGGGTTCCTCCAACTGTCCTCCCTCCTCAGATACCTACTGATTTTGACACCATGAAGAGATCTTGGGCACAGCTAAAGGAAGAACGGGATTTCTATCGGGAGAAGTTCAACGAGCAGGAAAGGAAGGTCCAAAGGCTGACTAAGCAATTGGAGGAAGAACGTGTCTTGAACAACTACATCAGCACTGAGAGGAGGAGGCCATGGGAGCATTGATGAGCTTTGATTATTTCCTTTTGTAGTTTTATTTCCTTTTCCGTATTTTTCATTCCTGTAATGCCTAAGGGCAAATTGTTGAACAATTGAAAAATTTTAATCTAATGAAGTGTGTTTCTCTTTTTGTCTACAAAGTTGAATCTTATTTGTCTTTGAAAACATAAAACATACGCATTCCATTACACCATATGCATAGCAGGTACCCTATTTCACAGGTTGCTTAATCTTCTTCGCTGTTTGTTTGAACAGTCATCATGAATCCGGAATCATCCAGTGAGCAAGCAATCAAGGCCCTTCAGGCCCAAAGTGCACAGTTTCAAGAGATGGTCCTAAGCCTAGCCCAGGGTCAGCAAGAGTTGAAGACTCTACTCCTGAAGAAGAAGAAGAAAAAGAGAACGGCGATGTTCAACACCGGACGCAGATTTGGGAACACACTCCACAATGAAGCTGATCCAACCACTTCTTCTGCTGAGAAAAATAGTCCCCAAGGGGGAGGAGCTCCTAGTCCCGCAGTCTCCGACAACGAGACGGACTATAACGAGGAACAATACCCACCTGCTGCTGACAGATACAAACAATTGGAGGACCGCTTGAGCGCTATGGAAATTCAGAACGTGCCAGGACTGGATTTCGGAGATTTGGGATTATCTTCCGGAGTAGTAATTCCACACAAGTTTAAGGCGCCTGCCTTCGCCAAGTATGATGGGGTCTCCTGCCCAAAGCTGCATCTGAGGTCGTATGTAAGGAAAATCCAACCTTACACGGCGGATAAGAATCTCTGGATTCACTTCTTCCAGGACAGCCTCTCGGGGTCTCAGCTTGAATGGTTCTACCAATTAGACGGAGCTAGCATCCGGCACTGGGAGGATTTGGCGACTGCTTTCTACAGACAATACCAATATAATTCTGATCTCGCTCCTACGCGTACCCAACTTCAGGGTATGTCTCTAGGGACGGGTGAAGGATTCAAAGAATACGCTCAAAAATGGAGAGATTTGGCTGGCAGGGTGCAGCCTCCATTAACTGATCGAGAGCTGGTTGATATGTTTCTGGGAACGTTGTCTGGTCCATTTTTCAATCATTTGGTTGGAAACTCCTCCGCTGGGTTCACAGATTTGATATTAACGGGAGAGAGAATTGAAGCTGGCATCAGGTCAGGCAAGATACAGAAGGCTGCCTCTACAAGTGCTGAGAAGAGGCCATTTAAGAAGGAAGCAAGCGCCGTCTATGGCCCTAGAAGGCAAGTCAAGCCCGAAAGTCGCCAAGCCGTCAACGCTTTGGTCATCTCCAAACCTGTTGCTGCTCCTCAGCAGTACAATCAACAAAGAAATGAAAGGCCCAAGAGGCAGTATACCCGATTGAGTATGACATTATCTCAAATTTTACCCCAACTGTTATCCACCAACCTGGTGACCCTCAAAGAAGCTCCTAAAGTCGTCAACACTGCGTCTCCTAAATACAACCCGAATGCCCGGTGTGCTTATCATTCCGATAGCCCCGGGCACACTACTGATGATTGCTGGGCCTTGAGAAACAAAGTGCAAGATCTAATTGACGCAAAAGAAATTCAGTTTGAAGCGCCGGAAAGACCGAATGTTGTAACGGCTCCTATGCCCCAGCATAGGGTAAATGCCATTGAGGAAGAAGTGTACGCTGTTTCGGTAGATGAAGTTGTTACCCCTTTGAAGACTGTTAAGAAGAACCTACTGCGGGCCGGTTTATTTCCGGGTTGCGGCGAAGGTTGCCCATTCTGTGCTATTTCCCTATCTGATTGTCCCTTGCTAAGGTTAGGCATCCAAGGCCTAATGGATAGCAAGGAGATTCTATTCAAAAAGACTGCTGTTCAATTGGTTCCAATGAAAGAAGTTTCCGTGATCACCATCTTCAAAAATCCAATCAAGGCTCCCCCAAAGAAGCCTATTCAAATCTTGACAGTTGCGCCTGTGATCATTACTGTTCCAGGACCCCTCTCCTACGTGTCTGATAAAGCTGTCCCCTGGCATTATGGGGCAGACGTATATGTAAATGGAATCAAGCAAGAATTTGATGCTAGTGCCAGTATCTGCGATATCACCGGTCCAGCTAAAGTCACCCACAGTGGCAGGCTCTTCTCGCCTGACATTGCGCCGCCCGCTATTCGAAAACCCCTCCTCATAAAACCTGCAAGTGTACCAAGTCCTGTTGCTGATCAAATTGTGTCCCCTGCTGCCGAGTCATCAAATGCTCGGGGCAAAGGGATTGAAGAAGAGCCTGCCCGGATGGAGGCACCAATACCCGTGAATGCTGAAGCCTCCCGACAAGAAATGGAGGAGATTCTGAAAATAATAAAGAAAAGTGATTTTAATGTTGTCGAACAATTGGGGCATACACCCTCCAAGATCTCCCTGCTTTCCTTATTACTATGTTCCGAGGCCCATGCAAAGGCCTTAATCTCATTTCTCAAGACGGCCCATGTGCCGCAGGAGACGTCTGCAGTTCAGTTCACTGACTGCATAGCGAATCTGACAGCGGACAACGGCTTGGGCTTTTCAGATGCTGACCTAACCGCAAAAGGGAGAGACCACAATGATGCCCTGCATGTCTCTATTGAATGCAGGGGCACTACTCTGGCACATGTATTGGTGGACACTGGTTCTTCCTTGAATGTTCTTCCGAAAAAGGCTTTAGATCGTCTGGATTATGAAGGCCTGGAGTTGAAACCCAGCAATATCATCGTCAGAGCCTTTGACGGTTCCAAGAGGATGGTTCATGGAGAGGTTAACATCCCTATTCGTGTGGTCTCTCAAGTGTTTGACTCTACCTTTTACGTGATGGATATACGTCCATCATACTCTTGTTTGTTGGGTCGACCTTGGATCCATAAAGCTGGGGCAGTAACCTCCACCTTGCACCAAAAGCTGAAGTATCCTGTCAGGGGGAAAATCGTCACTGTGCAAGGAGAAGAGGAGTATATGGTGAGCCATTTGAATTCCTTCAGGTACATCGAGATGGACGGGGAGTTCATTGAAACCCCCTTCCAACATTTCGAGGAGGTACATCCAATTTCAGCAGCTGCGGAGACAATGGCCGAAGAGAATGATTCCTTGAAGATGGTTTCCCTAAGGGATGCCCGGGCTGTGGTTCAGAAAGGCAATGGTGCACACTGGGGTCAGCTTCCTGACTTCACTCAGAAGAACGACAAGTTTGGGCTAGGCTTCACTGCAGAGGCTCAGAAGGCAGTACGCAAAGAGAAGATTGGAAAGGCTCCGGTGTTTATTTCCAGCTCAAGGGTAAATGCTATCGAGGAGGATGTGGAGGAAGCTGAGTTTGATAATTGGATCTACCCGACTGCCAGCGACGGACCAAGCAACTGGACAGCAAAGGATTTTACCCCTATCACATTTGTCACGCAGTAATTGATTTCTTTTGATTTCCAAATTTGTAACAAACAATATGTTAAAACTCTGTTGGCTCGGTGTCCTGCCCGGGGCATCGTAGCTCCATTTGTGAGGGTTTTTTGTATGACATTTTCATATATCATCAATCAAAACATTGGACGTTTGTTGCATTTCAAATCTTGTGCTCTTTTTCTTTCTGTGTTATATATATTGCAAAACAGCTATATTTACACACACTCACTTATACAGGTTTCAATCCACTCTGGATCTCACTGGTAACAGCTCTGCTACCGCCAGTTATGACTTCGAAAATCCGATCAACTTGGCCGAAGACGAAGGTGAAGATGATTGCGAAGTGCCTGGTGAACTCGCAAGACTGCTACTACAGGAAGAGAGGGCTATCCAACCACATGAAGAGCCTGTGGAGACAATTAACTTGGGTACTGAGACAGATAGGAAAGAGGTCAAGATTGGTGCCAATCTAGAGCTCAGCGTGAAGCAACGATTGATCCAGATGCTACAAGACTACATGGAGATCTTTGCTTGGTCCTATGAAGATATGCCCGGTTTGGATGCCGACATTGTAGTTCACCATCTGCCAACCAAGGAAGATTGCCCTCCAGTAAAGCAAAAAGTTCGACGAATGCGTCCAGAGATGTCTGAGAAGATTAAAGCTGAGGTGATGAAACAGTTTGATGCGGGTTTCCTTGCAGTAACTTCTTACCCTCAGTGGGTCGCCAATGTTGTGCCAGTGCCGAAGAAGGACGGTAAGGTCAGAATGTGTGTTGACTACAGGGATCTGAACAGGGCCAGCCCCAAGGATGATTTCCCCCTACCTCACATCGATGTCCTTGTTGATAATACAGCTCAACACAAGGTGTTCTCCTTCATGGATGGCTTCTCAGGGTATAATCAGATCAAGATGGCTCCTGAAGATATGGAGAAGACTACATTTGTAACTCAGTGGGGGACCTTCTGTTATAAGGTCATGCCATTCGGATTGAAAAATGCTGGGGCAACCTATCAGCGTGCCATGGTTGCTTTATTTCATGATATGATCCATCATGAGATTGAAGTATACGTTGATGACATGATTGCAAGGTCTCAAACTGAGGAGGAACACCTTGATCATCTGAGTAAGTTGTTTGACCGACTCAAGTTGTACAAGCTGAGATTGAATCCCAACAAATGCACCTTCGGGGTGAGGTCCGGAAAATTGCTAGGTTTCATCGTAAGTGATAAAGGTATCCAGGTGGACCCTGCCAAGGTTAAAGCTATTCAAGAGATGCCGACCCCAAAAACAGAGAAAGAAGTCAGAGGGTTCCTAGGACGACTGAATTACATTGCCCGATTCATCTCACATCTGACTGCTACTTGTGAGCCAATCTTCAAATTACTGAAGAAAGATCAAGTGGTACGCTGGAATGATGAATGTCAGGCCGCCTTTGAAAGAATAAAGGAATATCTCCAAGAGCCACCCATTCTTATGCCACCAGTGGAAGGAAGACCTCTGATACTATACTTGACAGTACTTGACAAATCAATGGGGTGTGTGCTGGGGCAGCATGACGAGTCTGGCCGAAAAGAGCACGCTATTTATTACTTGAGCAAAAAGTTTACCGACTGTGAGTCTCGTTACTCACTGCTTGAGAAAACTTGCTGCGCTCTTGTATGGGCTGCTCGCCGGCTGAGACAGTATATGCTGACTCACACTACCTTATTGATTTCAAAGATGGATCCCATAAAGTACATATTTGAAAAGCCTGCTTTGTCTGGAAGAATAGCGAGATGGCAAATGATCTTAACAGAATATGATATCCAGTATACAACTCAGAAAGCAATTAAGGGAAGTGTATTGGCTGATCATTTGGCACACCAACCTGTGGACGATTACCAATCATTGAACTTTGATTTTCCGGACGAAGACATCATGGTGGTAACTGACTGTGAAGTACCTGGACCGGATGAAGGACCTGAGGAAGGATCCCGATGGTCTATGCATTTTGACGGAGCCTCCAATGCTTTGGGTAACGGCGTCGGTGCTGTAATCATATCTCCCAAGGGGACTCATACTCCACTCACCGCCCGATTACGTTTCAGCTGCACCAACAACATGGCAGAATATGAGGCATGTATCATGGGTTTACAAGCTGCGATCGATTTAAGGATCAAGTTTCTAAGTGTCTTCGGAGATTCCGCTCTCGTGATCAATCAGGTCAAAGGCGAGTGGGATACGAAACACCCGAATCTTATTCCTTACAAGGAGTATGTGTCGACCTTGCTCCCTCACTTTGAAGAGATAACTTTTGAGCATTTCCCCAGAGAAGAGAATCAGCTAGCGGACGCACTAGCCACGATGTCTTCAATGTTCAAAGTTAAATGGGACAATGAGGCTCCTCAAATCATAATCTGGAAGTTGGATGAACCGGCATACTGCTGTGAGCTCGAGACTGAGAAGGTAACTGAAAAACCCTGGTATCACGAGGTGAAGAGGTACTTGGAAGCTCAGGAATACCCTGAAGGCGCATCTGTCAATGATAAGAAGTTCATGAGGAGATTTGCTGCAAAATTCTTCCTCAGCAACGGCATTCTCTACAAACGGAATCATGATTCGACTCTGCTGCGTTGTGTGGATAAGGCTGAAGCTGAGAAAATTATGATGGAACTGCATGAAGGAACATTTGGAACCCATTCCAGTGGACACACCATGGCTAAGAAAATCCTTCGGGCAGGATATTTCTGGTCCACGATGGAAGCCGATTGTTACTAACACTCCCGAACTTGTCATAAATGCCAGATCTATGCTGACAAAGTGCATATCCCTCCGGTTCCTTTGAATGTCCTGACGGCACCTTGGCCTTTCGCAATGTGGGGCATCGATATGATCGGTGAGATCCGACCAACGGCATCCAATGGGCATCGTTTCATCTTGGTGGCGATCGATTACTTCACGAAATGGGTCGAGGCAGCTTCCTATGCCACAGTAACCAAGAGCGTCGTGGCACGTTTCATCCGGCATAATCTGATCTGTCGGTACGGAGTCCCAGAAAGAATCATTACGGACAATGGTACCAATCTCAATAACAAAATGATCACTGAACTCTGTGAACAATTCAAGATACAGCACCACAATTCTTCCCCCTATCGGCCGAAGATGAATGGGGCTGTAGAGGCAGCCAATAAAAATATCAAGAAAATTGTGCAGAAGATGACAGTGACCTACAAAGATTGGCACGAGATGTTACCGTTCGCTCTTCATGGGTACCGCACCTCAGCAAGGACATCAACCGGGGCAACTCCTTTCTCCTTGGTCTACGGCATGGAGGCAGTCTTGCCGATTGAAATCCAGATACCCTCTCTCCGGATAATGAAGGATGCAGACTTGAATGAAGATGATTGGATCTAGACTCGACTTGATCAACTAAATCTGATTGACGAAAAGAGGCTCACTGCTATCTGTCACGGTCAAACGTATCAGAAACGGATGATCAGGGCATTTAACAAGAAAGTCAGACCGCAAGAGTATCAAGTTGGGGACCTGGTAATCAAACGCATCATCCTTCCTCAAAGTGATCCCCGGGGCAAATGGACCCCCACATACGAAGGGCCATTTGTGGTTAAGCGTGTGTTCTCAGGAGGAGCCATGATCCTAACCACCATGGACGGTGACGACCTTCCTCACCCCGCCAATGCAGACATAGTGAAAAAATACTACGCATAAATAAAAGACCCGCTAGGTTGACATACCTAGGAAAAAATAAGGGCTTCCCGGCGAACCAAAAGGGTTCGGGCAAAAATAAGGGATGAAATGAAAAATCTGTACACCCGGCAAGTCGAAAACCTGAAAGGGCGGCTTGGGCAAAAATGGGTATCCCGGTGGACTGAAAACCCGAAAGGGCGGTCCAGGCAAAAGTTAGGGATAAAAGCGTAACACTATGTCTCGTTGGATCACTTCGCATCTGGAATTCGGCGTCAACTATCTAGCTCCAGATTTCGGCATTGATCAATCGGCTTCATCTTCAACTAAGCAGCAAAGCGATGAGACATTCGAAGACATAAAGGCAGTAGCAGAGTTGGAACCCAGTGGGATTGTTCACATAGCTGTTTTGTTTTCTTTTTCAAATTGTAAATTCTATACTTTTGGCGATGTCCTCTTACTAGGATGTCAGCCTCTTGTACAAAAAACGCCTATTCACAGGCAAAGTTTAAATCAATACAAATTCACTTGTCCATATAAATTGCCGTTGTTTTTCTTTTTCTGTTTTGTCTTGCGAAGAACGTCCAATGTTCATTTTTGATATATGCATTTGACATTAAATTGCTGATTCATAAATGTTTGCATATGAAAAAAGAGATTAATTACAAGTGACATCAAAGACAGGGGGAATGTGAAGTTGTCTAATGCGGTCTAGTTGTTTTGTCCACCAAGGCACCAAAGTAGGTTCAACTGAAAATGTGGCCAAATCATCTTAGCTCCCCGCAAAGTAAAACAAAGTTCAGCAGCACTTTCCCCAAGCAGGAGTCGATCCCCCGTCGATCTTGAAAAAGGCACAACATTCCCCGGCAGGTCTTAAAAACTCATCCCCAGTAGATTCTGGAAGCTTATCCCCTGCGAAGAACGGACGTCTCTCCCGAGTTTTATTTAGAGTTATTTCCTCACAAGGACTTATAACTGGGTTATCCTCAGCTAAAAGCCACGGAAGACCGTTCTCGGCAAAAGTTCCTTCAATCCCCAGCGAAGTCTATCTTTGGTATTCCCAGGCAGAGTTTATCTTTGGGGTTTCCCCAGCGGAGTTTATCATCATTATCCTCAGCGGAATCCATCGTTAAAGTCCTCAGCAGGCCTCTCATCAGAACTTCGGCCAAGTATCTCTTCCACAGAGCAGCTTCCCGGCCGTTCGTCAAGGATTTATTTTCCTAAGATGAAATTACACTCATAAACATTTCACATTTTCATACATCTTGCTTACATACATGATGAAACACATACAACATCAAATGTTGAACATCATGGCATCATGCATATCATACATCATGACATTGCATACAGCTTACGTCTTTGTCTTTTCAGGAAAAAGACAATCTCAAAAACGACTACCTTCAACTGTCACAATTCCAGATTCGATACCTGTATCTAGCCAGGGCACATCTGAGAGTGATCAGTTTCCAGACTCGATTCCTGTATCTAGCCAGGGCACGTCTGAAGAGTTCAAAGATTCGACTCCTGTATCCAGCCAGGGCACATCTATCAACTACAACAGCTCCAGATTCGATTCCTGTATCCAGCCAGGGCATATCTGTTGACCACATTTCCAGACTCGATTCCTGTATCTAGCCAGGGCACGTCTGAAGAGTTCAAAGATTCGACTCCTGTATCCAGCCAGGGCACATCTATCAACTACAACAGCTCCAGATTCGATTCCTGTATCCAGCCAGGGCATATCTGTTGACCACATTTCCAGACTCGATTCCTGTATCTAGCCAGGGCACGTCTGCAGAGTTCAAAGATTCGACTCCTGTATCCAGCCAGGGCATATCTATTGACGACTATTTCCAGATTCGACTCCTGTATCCAGCCAGGGCACATCTGTGAGCAACCGATTGTAGATTCGATACCTGTATCTAGCCAGGGCATATCTGCATAAGGAGACTGAAGATCAAACACCTGTAATAAGCCAGGAAAACATCTGTCTTTCTTAAATACACAAGTTCTCGCTAAGGAATCTCTTATGCGATCAACACTTCCAAATGGCATCTATAAGCCCATTCCCGACAAAGTTCTGTCACGTCTCCGGATGGCATCTATAAGCCCATCTCCCTATCAACCACCTTTTCCAAATGGCATCTATAAGCCCATTCCCGACACCACATTGCTGATACTTCAACATGCGAGTGCAAATTTCCGGGCACTCTAGTGTCCAATCTCCTTTTACCCTCGAGTCACGAAAGGCAAACTTGCCAATCTAACTCTTCAGGTCCAAGAAGATTGAACAGGGGCAACTGTTGTACCCCAAAATTTGCCCTCCCATTTCCTCAACATTTTCTCATCACAAGACCTTTGAAGATCAAGATCCAGTTAGGGTTTCCTCTGCTCAAGACTTCTCCTTGTACTGTGGACTCAAATTAGGGTTTGTGTTTGCCTAAGGATGTTTTGACCTAAAATGCCTAAGATGACTTTCATGCTTCATGTTGGACTCCCAAGTTTACCTATACCAAGTTTCAAGTCTTGATTCCAAGTTTTACCCAGTCAATTGGACAGTTGACCTAGAAATCAGCTGTATTGGGGAAAAAGTCAACTGTGGCCAATTGACAGTCAAACCCCATGAAATTTGATCCACATCAACATTTTGAATTCATATGAACCATTTGATCAAGTTTGGATCACAATTCCACAAGAAATTTGATCAGATCACCAAAAGGGCAAAATGGTCATTTTTAGGGTTTTGACTGCACAAAGGCAATTTTTGACTGTTTGACCTAGCCAATGACAAAACAAGCTCCCATATGGACTCAAGGACCCCATGGAATCCTCTTGACATGTTCATCAAGCTCAAAAGATCCCAAGTACACAAGATTGACAGTTGAATTTCCCAGTCAATTGATCAATTTTGACTGTATACTGAAAAGTCAAACTTTGACTTTTTGGTCAAAATCAAGAGTCAAGATTCATTTTTCATCAAAACATGCCAAATCATGAAACTTGTTCACCAAGAAATCACAAAATGCAAATTAGGGTTTGAAAATGGAATTTTTCATAACTTAGAATTTTTCTAAGTTATGAAAAACCCTAATTTTTTCCCAACTTTGCCCCATCTTTTCACCATGATCCATTTGGATTCAAACAAAAGTCAAAACATGAAAGTTGTAGCTTGTTGCATAGTCTACAACTTTGATTCACAAAGTTTTCTCATTTGAAGCTTGTATCTCAAGTTATGATTTTTTGAATAAGGGCACTAAACCATCTTTTAACTTAGTGAAATTTGACCTATTTTGACAAGGTTTTCTACCCTACTTCAAGGCCACTTTTCATACCCTTCCACTTGGAATTTCAAATTGCATTTCAAAGATGGATTGTAGTACACATTCCAAGCTTTCCAAAATGTCCAAGAACTCATCAAACAACCTCATAACTTGAGAGATTCGAATTTCACAAGTTGGCAAAAATTCACTTTTTGTTCTTCATCAAAGCATGTTCATAAACTTGGCAAATTTGAATTCAGCATGCTTAAGCTACATTGCAGGCCTCTAATCCCATTTTCACTCAATAATTCAATGCATATCCTTTGTGCTCTAGCATTATCTTGCTCATTTGGACAATACACACAAAATCAAGCCTAAACTAGAAAAAGCATATTATCCATTCTTGTAAAGTGCTACTTTATGGCAACTTTGCAAATCTATGAGGTACAATGCAGATCTTTGAGGCAAAAAGGCATGGACATTTCCCACTGATCAAGACTCAAATGTGCAGCATAGATTGAGGCATTGTACTGGCCTAGAAACCAAGTTGACATTTGCTTGCTTCACATAGAAGTAACATCCATAACTTATGCCATCTCTCATACCAGCATACAAACACAAGAACAAAGTTGTCAAACACATTACACATAACATATCCAAGCTAAGACACGAGCTCTTGACCTCCAAAACACCCTCCATCTCAGAATCATCCTCAAACTGCACAAACAGGGGTGCCCCTGCAGCTTGAGTTCAAACTCCCAATCCCTTCAAGCATTTTGATTCAAACCTTTTCCTCTACCTTCCCTACAATATATACAAGCTATCCATATCCTAAAATCAGACCTGTAACACCTCCAAGCCACTTCACCATTTTTAATTTTCTGTTTTGCAGTTGGAGTTCATTAGCTCGATTCAGGAAGTTTCAAGGCAAAGTAGGAACTGGAAAAGCTTCCTTACACTTCAAGGAAGCTGTACAAGTCCTCATTTCACTCTGAAACATCCTCCATTGCCCAGCTCGATTCCAACTGAACAGGTATATTCATGGAGTTCTATCTCTCTTGTTAGGCATTGTTAGCTTTAGGTTTTTGAAGAAAACATGTCACAATCATAGCCCTGAACATGCTCATATGATTAGATTTCATTTATGTTTCGTGTGCTTAGAGAATTTCATGTCTGAACATTGATGAAAAGTTAGGTCAGAAAAGAGGGGGAGAGAAATTCTCCCTCATCTTAGAGAGATAGGTCATGTTCTTTATATGGTTGAAACCGTCTCTTAATGCTCTACACTTTTCATGTTATGAGTTTTGCTTGAAAGTCCAGGAATCCAGAGATAAAAAACGCGTGTTTTGTGTGAAGAAAGCTGTACAGAGGTTGAAGAAGAAGTGATCTGGGCTGGGCCTGGATTTGTTTCCTTTTCACACCCCATTTTTTGGTTTACACCCCCCTGAGCCCATTTGCTCATTTTTTGACATTTTTGACTTTTTCTTTTTGGGTTGACTTTGTTTATTTTTTCTCATACCATTAAAATTTTTAAAATATTTTTTCCATCACTTTTTGTATTTATGGCATATTTATTTGTTTATTTCTTTTGTTATATACAAATATATATATATATACTATTATTGAAATAAATAGAAAATAGTGTAGATACATTTTTATTTTTTATTTACTTTATGAAAATATTTTACACAAAAAAAAATACTTTTTATTTTATTAAAATATTTAAATATTTATTTTAGAATAATACATATTTAGGGTTATATATATATATATATATTTGATTATTAATGTATTTAAGAAAAAGATATAAAAATACTTGATTTTTTTTATTTTATTAACATTTGATACAAAAATATTTTTTTTCACAATATACTTCATTTTAGGTTATTTTTATAGATAATAAATAAATAGTTGTATTGAAATTAAATAATACCTTTTATTTAAAAATTAGGGTTTTTCACCCTAAGTCCAAAATACTAAAAAATAAATACATTTTTTATTTTCTTTTTCCTTTTACATAAATAATATTTTCTCATACACATAGAAACTTTCTTTTTACATTTCACATATTTATTTAATTTACATTTAATTATGCATTGCAAAATATCCAATTGTTGTAATAATTTAGATCTAAATTCTTGTCAATATCCCCATTTGAACATTTGTACCCCCCTTCCCATATTTGGTTGTGTAATAGCTTAGTAATTTTAATTTCGCACTTTATTGCTTTCTAAATAATAACATGCTAGAATTAGGGTTTGTATGCGAAAAAACGAAAAAAAATAGTTTGACCTAATACAAGATAAACAAGCATGAAAATGAATACACAAATCACACTTGCATCCCCTAGGGTATTTCACTTGTTGCCTTCAAATAAATGGGCCATATTGTATGTTGAACATCTTTGGGCAAAGCAAACAGTTTGAATGATCATAGTCCCTCGATAAAACTTTTCAAAACAAACAAAACAAATGATCAAGTCCCTTAGAGAAATTGCCCAAAGACATTTAACGTCGTTACAATTATGGTCTATACGATGACCCGCGCCTGTCCCTTTCACATCCTAACACAAGGTTGCCCACCAACACAATGGTGGTGCAAACTTGTTAAAAGGGTTAGAATATAGCAATAATCTTTTGAGAAATTTAGGAGTAGATAACCTCTTAGTTACTTGAATCAACTTGCAAAACAAAACACTTGCCTAATTTCAAAACCACACAACACTACACTTTCAAAACAACTTTCAAAAACAAATGAAACCCTTTTCAAAAGACATACATCTTTGTATACATCCCCACATGGATCATTACAAAGGTTGCCACCACATTGGCCTCTTTTCGAAAACATTTTCAAAACCCACACACTCAAGCACCATTTAAAACGATTGAAAACAAAAGGCAAGTGATCTAAGCAAGTAACTAAGAGCCCATGGATAACCATGGATAGAAAGGGTGCTAATACCTTCCCTTTCTATAATCTACTCCCCGAACCCAAGAAAACATCTCAAAAGGTTTTTTGCTGTGCTTTTTAACCTTTCCTTAGGATAAAATAAAAAGTCGGTGGCGACTCTTGCTAACCGCAACATTTGCGAATACGAACGCAAAACACTAGTCAGTTCTCCCACCGTATCACACCGAGGTTATGAAACAGTTTGACGCCGGTTTTCTAGCAGTTACTTTTTACCCTCAGTGGGTGGCCAATGTGGTTCCTGTACCAAAGAAGTACGGTAAGGTCCGAATGTGTGTGGACTATAGGGATCTGAACAGGGCGAGCCCCGAGGATGATTTCCCTCTACCTCACATCGATGTTCTGGTAGACAACACTGCTCAGCATAAGGTATTCTCCTTTATGGATGGTTTCTCCGATTATAATCAAATTAAAATGGCTCCCGAAGACATAGAGAAGACAACCTTTGTTACTCAGTGGGGTACCTTTTGCTACAAGGTCATGCCTTTTGGACTGAAGAACGTTGGGGAAACGTATCAGCGTTCCATGGTTGCTTTGTTTCATGATATGATCCATCATGAGATTGAGGTATACGTCAACGATATGATTGCAAGATCCCAGACAGAGGAGGAACATCTTGACCATCTGCAGAAGCTGTTTAACAGATTGAAGTTGTACAAGCTGAGATTAAACCCGAACAAGTGCACCTTCGGGGTAAGATCTGGTAAGCTACTGGGTTTCGTTGTAAGCGACAAAGGTATTCAAGTGGATCCTGCAAAAGTGAAAGCCATACAGGAGATGCCAGCTCCTAGAACAAAGAAATAAGTCAGAGGTTTCCTGGGACGATTGAACTACATTGCCCGATTCATCTCGCACCTGACTGCTACTTGTGAGCCAATCTTCAAGCTGCTGAAGAAAGATCAAGTGGTACGTTGGAACGATGAATGCCAGGACGCCTTCAAAAGATAAAAGAGTATCTCCAAGAGTCACCTATTCTGATGCCACCAGTTGAAGGGAGACCTTTGATCTTATACTTGACAGTACTCGACAACTCAATGGGGTGTGTGCTGGGTAACCATGACGAGTCTGGCCAAAAAGAGCATGCTATTTATTACCTTAGCAAAAAGTTTACCGACTGTGAGACCTGATACTCACTGCTCGAGAAAACTTGCTGCGCTTTGGCATGGGCTGCTCGCCGGCTGAGACAGTATATGCTGACTCACACTACTCTATTGATTTCAAAAATGGATCCAATCAAGTATATCTTCGAGAAGCCTGCCTTGTCTGGAAGAATAGCAAGATGGCAGATGATCTTGACTGAGTATGACATCCAGTACACAACTCAAAAGGCAATCAAGGGAAGTGTATTAGCAGACCATTTGGCACATCAGGCAGTGGATGATTACCAGTCTATGAACTTTGAATTTTCGGACGAGAATATCATGTTGGTAACTGATTGTGAGACACCTGGACCGGATGAAGGACCTGAGGAAGGATCCCGATGGTCTATGTGCTTTGATGGAGCTTCAAACGCTTTGGGTAATGGCATTGGCGCTGTGATCATATCTCCTAAAGGCTCTCATACTCCGTTCACCGCCCGACTATGTTTCAACTGCATCAACAACATGGCGGAGTATGAAGCATGCATTATGGGTCTTCGAGCAACAATTGACCTAAGGATTAAGTTTTTAAGTGTCTTCGAAGATTCCGCTCTCGTGATCAGTCAGATCAAAGGCGAGTGGGATACGAAACACCCAAATCTTATCCCTTACAAGGAGTATGTATCGACGTTGCTTCCCTATTTCGAGGAGATAACCTTTGAACACTTCCCTAGAGAGGAGAACTAGTTGGCGGACACGCTAGCTACGATGTCTTCTATGTTCAAGGTCAATTGGGACAACGAGGCTCCCCGGATTATCATTGAAAGATTGTATGAACCCGCACATTGCTGTGACGTTGAGACTGAAGAGGTGACAGAAAAGCCCTGGTTTCACAAAGTAAAAAGGTATCTTAAGGCTCAAGAATACCCCGAGGGTGCATCTGTTAATGACAAGAAGTTTTTGAGGAGGTTCGCGGCGAAGTTCTTCATCAGCAATGGCGTTCTTTACAAGCTGTGATACGGTGGGAGAACTGACTTGAGGTTTTGCGTTTGTTTTCGCAAATGTTTCAGTTTAGCAAGAGTCGCCACCAACTTTTTATTTTATCCTAAGGAAAGGTTAAAAAGCACAGGAAAAACCTTTGAGATGTTTTCTTGGGTTCGGGGAGTAGATTATAGAAAGGGAAGGTATTAGCACCCTTTCTATCCATGGTTATCCATGGGCTCTTAGTTACTTGCTTAGATCACTTGCCTTTGCTTTTCAATTGTTTGAAATGGTGCTTTCAATTGTTTGAAATGCTGTTTTTTTTTGTGTGGTTTTGAAAATGTTTTGAAAAAGATGCCTTGTCTAGGCAACCATTGTAACAATTCTTTACTCGAATGTTTTACAAAGGTGTTTGTCTTTTTGAAAAGATGTTCAATGTTTTTGAAAGTTTGTTTTGAAATTGTGTTGTGGAGTGTGTTTTGAAAAATGGCAAGGATTTGTTTTGCAAGTTGGTCAAGTAACCAAGAGCTATCTACCCTAAATTTCTCAAAGATCTTTCCTATGTTTTAACCCTTTTAACAGTATTGTTCCACCATTGTATTTGGTGGACAATCTTGTGTTAGGATGTTAACGGGACGGGCGTGAGTCATCGTTTAGACCATGAATGCAATAGTGCCAAGTGTCTTTGGCAATTTTTCCTTCAAGGGACTTGATCATTTTTTAGGCAACTTGAGAAAGCGTCATCGAGGGACTATGATCATTTGATTTATTTTTGTTTTGCCAAAGACACTCAACATGCAACATGGCCCATTTTTGAAGGCAACAAGTGGAGTAACCCTAGGGGTGCAAGTGTGTATGGTGTTGTCCATTTTCATGCATTTTTGTCTTTGTATTAGTCAAGCTATTTGTTATTTAATTTGCATACAAACCCTAAGTCTATCATGGCATAATTTGAAAGCTTTTAAATGCGGAAATTTAAAGTCCTAAATTATTACAACATGATTATGGGGATGGGGGTACAAATGTTTGAATGGGGGGATATTTGGCAAGAAATTAAATCTAAAGCTATTACATCCATATCGAATATACAAATATTTAATTGTACAATATTGGAATAAATACAATAAATATGCAAAATGTATTATGCACAAAAAGGAATTTTTATGTATGTGAAAGTGTTTTTCAATGTGAAATATAAACAAAAATAAAAAGGTCAAATTTTGAATATTTTATGGTTTAGGGCAAAACCCTAGTTTTTTTTGAATAAATAGTATTTATTTATTAATTATATACAATATTTATATATTAATTTATACAAAAAAAAAGAAGTACATTGTAAAAAAAACTATTTTTTAGTGTCATATATTAATAAAATAAGAATTTATTATTTCTATATTTTTGTCCTAAATATCTAATAAAATATAAAGTATTTATATATTATATATTAAATATACTAAATATATACAAGAATAGAATATTAATTATTTACAAAAAAAAGTATATTTTAGAAAATGTTTTCAAAATGTAAACAAAAAATAATAACTGAAAAATATTTATTTTTGTATTATTTTTAGGGTTTTAAATAAAAAGGTTTTTATATTTATTTACATATATTAAATAAAACAAATAAATGCCAAATAAATGCAAAAAAGGATGGAAAAATATTTTTTATATTTTTTATATTTGAGCAAAAATTAATAAGTCAGAATCAAAAAGAAAAAATCAAAAATGATCAATATATCACACAATGGGCCAGGGGTGTAAATTGGAAAAGGGGGTGCAAAAAGCAGGACTGACTCAGGCCCAACCCAAGCCAGTCATCTTCAACCTTCAGCATCGTTTGAACAAGCAAAAACGCGTGTTTCTCAACTCCTGATTCCTGGACTTTCATGCAAAACTAATAACACCAATAATGTAGAGCATCAAGAGACGAATTCAGACATATAAATCACTTGACCTAACTCTAAGAATCCAGGGAGAATTTCTTTATCCCCAATTTTTGACCTAATTTTTCTTCAATGTTCATGGCCAAAATTCTCACAGCACGTATAATATAAATGAAAAGTAATCATGGGTATGGCTTCAGGGCTATGAGTAGAGCATGTTTCATTCACAAACCTAAGCCTAACTCTTCCTAGATTGAGAGATAGAAGTTCATGATTTTACCTGTTTCAGCTTGACTTGAACAGAGCAATATAGGTATCTTCAATGGAGTTTGAGCTTTGGTACAGCTTGCCTAAAGTCCAAGGATGCTTCTCCAACACCTAGCTTGCTTTGAATCACTCTGAATCGTGCTATGGGAGTCCACCTACAAAACTGAAAACTGAAAATGGCAAGTGATGTTAGGGATGTTACAGCTTGGGTTTAAGACTTGGGATAGTTCCAATGGATGATACGGAATGTATTTGAACTGGTTTTAGCCAAAGTGCACGAGTGAAATGGATTGTGGAAGTCAAACTGCAACAGATGCCCTGTTTTGCAGAAAAACTGTGATTTTCTGTATGAGGAGGGATGAAGGGTGGTTTAGTAGTGCTTTAGGCTTGATTGGATGTATGAAAGATGTTTGCAAAGTTTGTGTTTGGCTGTGTTGACAGGAATGAGAGATTGAGAGTTTTTGCAAGCTTTCTTCAAATGTAAGCAAGGATAGTGTAAGTGTCCATGCAGGCCTGTACCACACTCTATGTATGCTGCATATCTTGCTCTTGGTAACACAAATTTGTGGACTCTATCTGGCCTCAAAAATTTGGCTTGTACTTCTTGGATTTTGAATTTGACATAAAGCACTACTTTTCAAAAATGGCAAATGTGCTTTTTCTATTTAAGGGATAATTTTATGTGTAATGACCAAATGCACAAGACAATGCTTGAACACAATGGTTAGGCATTTAAATATGGAGTGCAAACTTGGTTTAGAGGCCTGCAAGCAAGTACCAAGCATGCTGATTTGAAAATGGAACTTGTATGAACATGCATTTGGTTATGAACAAAAGTGAATTTTACCCAACTTTGCAAATTCGATTCTCCCTAACCACAAGGGTGTTTGAGAAGTTCTTGGACAATTTGGAAAGCTTGGAATGTATAATACAATCCATCTTTGTAATGCAAATTTAAACTATAAGTGGAAGCATGTGAAAAATGGCCAAGAAGTTGGACAAAAATCCTACCTAGAATAGGTCAAAAAATTTCTAAGTTAAAAATGTTTTGCACCCTTGTTCCAAAAATCATAACTTGAGCTACAAGCTTCTTTTGAGAATACTTTGTGAATAAAAGTTGTAGATTTTGCAATGGACTACAACTTTCATGTTTTGAGTTTTGTTTGAATCCATTTGTATCTTGATGAAAAAATGGGACAAAGTTAGGGGAAAATAAGGGAATTTCATAACTTAGAAAATTTCTAAGTTATGAAATTTCTTCATTTTAAACCCTAATTTGCAATTTTGGATTTCTTGATGAACAAGTTTCATAATTTGACATGTCTTGGTGAAAAATGAATCTTGCCACTTGATTTTGACCAAAAAGTCAAAGTTTGACTTTTCAGTATACAGTCAAATTTTGATCAGTTGACTGGAAAATTCATCTGTCAATCCTGTGCATTTGAGATCTTTTGAACTTGTTGAATGGGTCAAGACAATGCCATTGAGTCCTTGAGTCCATATGTGAGCTTGGTTTGCCATTGGTTAAGTCAAACAGTAAAAAATTGCCTTTGTGCAGTCAAAACCCTAAAAATGACCATTTTGCCCTTTTGGTGATCTGATCAAATTTCTTGTGGAATTGTGATCCAAACTTGACCAAATGGTTCATATGAGTTCATTATGTTGATGTGGGTCAAATTTCATGAGGTTTGACTGTCAATTGGCCACAGTTGATTTTTTCCCCAATACAGCTGATTTATAGGTCAACTGTCAAATTGACTGGGCAAAGATTGGAATCAAGGCTTGAAACTTGGTATGGATAAACTTGTGAGTCCAACATGAAGCATGAAAGTAACTTTGGGCATTTTAGGTCAAAACATCTTTGTGCAAACTCAAACCCTAATTTGGGTCAACAGTGCAAGGAGGAGTCTTGAGCAGAGCAAACCCTAACTTGATCTTGAGCTCCAAGGGTCTTGTGGTGAGAAAATGTTGATGAAATGAGAGGGCAAATTTTGGGGTACAACACAAGCATAACCGTGATTCGACCTTAGTGTGTTGTGTGGATAAGAGTGAAGCAGAAAGGATCATGGCAGAGTTACATGAAGGTACCTTCGGAACTCATTCCAGTGGACACACCATGGCAAAGAAAATCCTACGGGCAGGATATTATTGGTCCACAATGGAAGCCGATTGTCATCAGCATTCTCGGACATGTCACAAGTGCCAAGTCTATGCTGATAAGGTGCACATACCTCCAGTCCCTCTGAACGTCTTGACGGCACCTTGGCCTTTTGCAATGTGGGGCATTGATATGATCGGCGAGATCAGACCTACAGCGTCCAACGGGCATCGTTTCATCCTAGTAGCTATCGATTACTTTACAAAGTGGGTTGAAGCAGCTTCCTTTGCTACAGTAACCAAGAACGTTGTGGCACAGTTCATTCGGCATAATATGATCTGTCGATATGGTGTACCAGAGAGGATCATTACGAATAATGGTACTAATCTCAACAATAAGATGATCACTGAGCTCTACAAACAGTTCAAGATACGGTATCACAACTCTTCTCCCTACCGGCCGAAGATGAATGGGGCTGTTGAAGCGGCTAATAAGAACATTAAGAAGATTGTGCAGAAGATGACAGTGACATACAAAGACTGGCATGAGATGTTACCATTTACTCTTCATGGGTACCGTACCTCAGCACAGACGTCAACAGGGGCAACACCCTATTCCTTGGTATATGGCATGGAGGCCGTACTGCCTATTGAAGTTCAGATACCCTCTCTTCGGATCATGAAAGATGCAGTTTTGAGCGAAGATGACTGGATCCAGACCCGGCTTGATCAGCTGAATTTAATCGATGAAAAGAGACTTACTGCTATTTGTCATGGTCAGATGTACCAAAAACGGATGATCAAGGCATTTAACAAGAAAGTTAGATGACAAGAGTATCAATTTGGGGACCTGGTAATCAAGCGCATTATTCTACCTCAAGGTGATCCCAGGGGAAAATGGACCCCTACTTACGAAGGGCCATTTGTGGTTAAGAACATTTTCTCAGGAGGAGCTATGATTCTAGCCACCATGGATGGTGACGACCTTCCTCACCCCGTCAATGCAGACATAGTGAAAAGATACTACGCATAATCAAAGACCCGCTAGGTTGACTGGCCTAGGCAAAAATAAGGGCTTCCCGACGAACCAAAAGGGTTCGGGCAAAAATAAGGGATGAAAATGAAAAAAATCTGTACACCCGGCAAGTCGAAAACCTGAAAAGGCGGCTTGGGCAAAAATGGGTATCCCGATGGACTGAAAACCCGAAAAGGCGGTCCAGGAAAAAATTAGGGATAAGCGTAATACTATGTCTCATTGGATCACCTTGCATGCAGACTTCGGTATCAACTATTAAGCTCGGACTGCACTAATCAATCAGATTCATCTTCAACCAATAGCAAAGTGATGAGATGCTCGAGGACATAAGGGAAATAGCAGAGTTGGAACCCAGTGGGATTGTTCACATAGCTGTTTTGTTTAGTCTTTTCACGAATTGTATAAATTATATTATTCGATGGCATTCTCTTACTAGGACGTCAGCCTCTTGTACAAAAGCGCCTGTTTACAGGCCAAACTTCAAAATCAATACAAATTCATGACAAATTTCAAACTGTTTTTACCTTATCTGTTTTGTTTTGCAAAGAGCGTCCAATGTTCATTTTTTATATATGCATTTGACATTAATTGCTGATCATGAATGTTTACATGCGAAACAAAAGATGAATTACTGGTAATATCAAGAACAGGGGCAATAAGAATTGTCCAAACTATACTGTTGTTCTGTCCACCAGGTACAAGGTAAATTCAGCTGAAGAATATGACCAAGATACTTTCACTCCCCGCAGAGTAAGACGGTAATGGTAGCTCTTCCCAGCTGAGACTTGCAACTATGAACGAATCAGCAATACTCTCCCCAAGCAGAGTTGGTCTACCATCAGCACTAAAAGGGTCTTAATATTCCCCAGCGGAGTATAAGAATATTCCCCAGCAAGTATAAGAGTATCCCCGGCATGCTTAATATTCCTCAACGGAGTATAAGAATGTTCCCCAGCAGAATACAAGATACCCCAGTGGAGTCAATATTTCCCAGCACAGTCTGAAAAAGCTTCCCCAACGGAGTTGAAGCATCATCCCCAGTAGACTCTGGAAGTTTACCCCCAGCGGAGTACAAAATAAATCTCCCCAGCTAAATTCAGAGGGTTATCCCCACAAGAGTCTAACAGGGTTATCCCTAGCAAGTCGCGACTGAAAGATCATCCCCACTGAAGTTCTTTCCTTTCACGAACAAGTATTCAATCCTCAACAAGATCCAATATCACCAGCAACGGTAATCCATCCCCAGCGAAGTTTATCAGTGGAATCCTCAGCAGAGCATCTCTTCCTCACAAAGTAATCTCCTTATCAGTTTATTCCCCAACGGAGTTCTCCTCTCCTGCAGGTTTATCATCTTCATTCATCATCCCCAGCGGAAACAAAGAATTCAAATCTATTCTCCAGCAGCTCCGGGATTTATTTTCCCCAGCTAAAACATTACATTTCCATACATCATGATACATGCATAAACGCATCATACCGTACAATCTCATTTATATTGAGAACATCATTGCTTGATCCATATCATGCATTACATATGACTGACTTTTACCTTTCAGGAAAGATGTAGTTAAATTCTCAACTATGTGGAAGACCTTCTTTGGTCCAGTTAAATCCATTCCTACAGATTTTTTCTAATGCAGTTGAAGTTATTCCAAGACCTTGTCTGGTCCAGTTAAATCGATTCCTAAAGATTTTCCTGATGCCAATCCAGTCAAAGAGCTTCTCTGGTCCAGTTAAATCGATTCCTAAATATTTTTCTGATGCCAACTCAGTCAAAGGAGACAAGACCAGTTAAATCGATTCCTAAAGATTTTTCTGATGCCAACCCAATCAAAGGAGACAAGACCAAATAAATTGATTCCTAAAGATTTTTCTGATGCTGATCCAGTCAAAGAAGACAAGACCAGTTAAATCGATTCCTAAAGATTTTTCTGATGCCAACCCAGTCAAAGGAGACAAGACCATTTAAATCGGTTCCTAAAGATTTTTCTGAGGCCAATCCAGTCAAAGAAGACAAAACCAGTTAAATCGATTCCTAAAGATTTTTCTGAGGCCAATCCAGTCAAAGAAGACAAGACCAGTTAAATAAATTCCTAAAGATTTTCTGATGCCAATCAAGTCAAAGAAGACAAAACCTCCTCTGGTCCAGTTAAATCGATTCCTAAAGATTTTTATGAGGCCAATCCAGTCAAAGAAGACAAAACCTCCTCTGGCCCAGTTAAATCGATTCCTAAAGATTTTTCTGATGCCAACCCCGTCAAAGAAGACAAGACCTCCTCTGGTCCAGTTAAATCGATTCCTAAAGATTTTTCTGATGTCAATCCAGTCAAAGAAGACAAGACCTCCTCTGGTTCAGTCAGATCACCGATAAGATCTCCCTGATTCGTATTCCATTTGAAGTTCAGACCACCTACCAACAGTCTCCAAATGGCATCTATAAGCCCATTCCCGACATCACAATGTTGATACCATGTCATGCGAGTGTAAATTTCTGGGCACTTTAGTGTTCAATCATCTTCCACCTTCGGATCACGAAAGGCCTGGAAGCCAATCTATATCCTCGGGTTTAAGAAAATTGAACAGGGGAAGCTGTTGTACCCCACAATTTTCCCTCTCATATTTCCCAAGACATTGCAAGAATAATCTCCAAGTGGCTCAAGATTGCTCAAGAGTTGGACAGTCAAATCATCTCCTAAGGCAGTCAATCTCAAATTAGGGTTTTGTGTTGCATCAAGGTCCTTACATTCAAATGACCTCAAGTTATACCCAATGTCCTAATATGTTCTCAAGTTCATCCATGTCAAATTTCAAGCCTTGCAGAAGAAGTTTGGTCAGTCAATTGCTCAAGAAGTCCAAGAATCGACTGTGTTAGGGCAAAAGTCAACTGTGACCCAAATACAGTCAAACCTCAATATTTTTTGTCAACATTCTCCTTTTGAAGGATAATTCATCATTTTATCAAGGGTTGATCATGATTTATCAAGGATTGTTCAAAATTCATCAAGATTCAAAAGTTGCTAAATTAGGGTTTTGTAGGAAAAGTCAACTCAACTTTGACCAAGCATAACTTTCTCATAATTTATGAGAAATGACCCATCCAAAGCTCATTTTTAATAGGATGCAATTTCCTACAATCCATATTCACATCCCAAGATCAAGAAATGCACTCACAAAAAGTTACAAATTTGGACATTATAGGTCATTTTTGAAAGTCAACAAAAACACTTTTTTTCCAAAGATTATAACTTGAGCATGGATTATCAAAATGATATGAGACCAAAAGGGTTGGTTATAGGACATCTCAAGGTTTCTAAAAAGTCCAGGAACACCTCCAAAAGTTCAAAATTGAAGAAGTTATGCATTGTTGAAGTTGGGCATTTTTCCAAAATTGCCAAAAGTCAACTATCCCCAAAACTTCAAATTTTGTCAAATGGGCCCACTTTTTTCCACTTGATTTGATCTTATCACACTACACACGTGTCCTATCTTAAGTCTTGTGTCCAATTATTAATTTTTCTATTTTATTTGATTTTTATTGAATTAATTCATTTTTAATCAATTTAAATCCAAATAAAATCTAAATATTGATAACTTGGTATCTTTTTGATTGATATAGGTCTTAAATATCATCATGGACACAATCAAATCCGAATCAAGCCATATCATGAACAAAAAGATGGAATTTGGACATTTTTGGAAGTTTTTTAATGGTGAATCAAATCACATCTTCAAGCATCAATGCACAAAGATTCAAAGCCCAAAACATGACCTAATTCATTCCATTATACTTATACAAGCTAAAGGCACATGAATCAAAAACCTAGAGACTGCAAAATCACAAAAGCAAAACTTGAAAAAACTTGAAAAAAGCTTGAATCTGAAATCGTGCTTAGAGGCCGATTTAAAGCAAAATCTCAATGCTATCCTCTTGTTGGACATCCATTGAGTTTGTAGCAATCAAAAGCAAGGCCATTCACCTCCTAAATCATGCTGTAAGTCTCCCTGAAAACGACCCTGTACTCGAAATCGTATCCTCTCATTCTTGCATTTTTTTTTACAAATTATTGGCATAGTCATGATCCTTGTGTGATTTCTAAGATTTATGTATCATTTGATTGTATTTTCATGAGCCATAGCCCTGTAACCGAACCTAGGGTTTGGAAGTTTGTTTTTTGGGCGTTTTCTTTGCAGGGAAAATTGGAACCAATAATGGACATGGATGAAATTAGGAGAGGAAGACAAACATGGTTGTGGTCTTAGAATTAATTTCCATGGCCTAGAGAAGGTTTTAGGATGAACCCAGGGATTTAGCTGCGGATAAAAATCCGCAGGTAAATAACCAGGGTTAGGCGAAGAAGATGATTACGTTCCCCCTCCCCATTGGTTGGTTCAAATATTTCGCGCTTATTTTTTTTATATTTCAGGCATAATAGTTGTTTCCTCATATAATGATTATTGTTCATTCCATTAACAATTATAACACGTTGGCTGAGTGGTAGTGGAACGCTTGCATTGGCCTGCAGGACCTGGGTTCGAATCCCAGGTCCCTAACATATTTGTTATATTTTTCTTTCAGATATTCCAGCGTATCTCATGCCCTGCAGTGCATCCTACTCCCTCAGATCTCAAGGCGCCAGATGGCCTCCAGGCCAAATCTGATGGCCCAAAGGTGATGACTATCATAAGACTAGCTCAACGTGCCACAGGGAATCAAGGAAGGTCAAAGCAGGCTTGCACGTTTGGGCCTCAAAAATGCCAATCTTACCCCCCTGATCTGGGCCCAAACCCCTTGGTTATTTCTATTCTTTTTTTTATTTCCTTCATTTAATTGTTTTGTATTATTATTTTTATTATTTAAACTAACCAATTAAATTTTTTTTCTCATAAAATCAAAAACACAAAAATATATTTTATTTATTAAAATTAAATTCATCACTTTTATTTTTGTAAATAAATTAATTCAATTAATTTAGTTTAATTAGGTTTAACTTTTAATATTTTTTGCAATATTTAAAATCAATGTAGATAATTAGGTTTT
The DNA here is from genome assembly GCA_948472305.1 of Vicia faba. NCBI lineage: Eukaryota > Viridiplantae > Streptophyta > Magnoliopsida > Fabales > Fabaceae > Vicia > Vicia faba. The sequence goes on from OX451736.1 coordinate 1,618,582,700, forward strand.
ACTAACTTTAAATCAAATTTATTTTATTTCTTTAAATACTCAAAAATCCAAAAATATTTTAATTAATTTATTTATTTATTTATTTAATTGTTAACCTAATTTAATTCCTTCCATTAATTCAAAAATAACAAAAAAATCTTTTCTTTCAAAAAGGGTCAAAACCCTAAAAAATGCGCCCGATCTAATTCTCCCGCATGCGATCCATTTATGATATTGATGTAATTGTTTCCCGGAATGTAATAGTTTTAATAGGACTTTAAATTATTTTATCGCTTTATTTTACTTTCCGCATTTTAATTTCAAGGGTTTGTTTTTGGCGATGTAAATACCCGACGCCTTGTAATAGTTTAGATTTAATTTCCTCAATTTAAAATTCCGCAACTTATTAACTGTTAAATGTTTGGATAATAGGGAATGTGTGACAAGATCAAATCTTTAACCTAAAATCAACATAGCTCACCCATGGCATGTACAAAGATAAAATTAACCGAAATAACACACTCGCACATGCGCACTCTTAGGGTACACCTCACTTGGTTGCCTTCGAACGTGGTTATTGAGTATAGGAAGTTTTAGAGGTCGCCCTCTTGTCCAAAGATCATAGTTGCCTCTAAACGGTTGCCTCAGAAAAATGATCTAAGACATTAGGGTTACCGCTAAGGCATCCTAACGTTGCTTTAGTGACCACACGTCCCTTAATCGAATTGACCCTAAAACTCCAACGATGATGCTACCTACTCATCAATAGTGGGCTAGCATTGTCTAAAGGACATTTGTACAGATTAATTCCTTTTTCGAGTAGGTAGATGGTTCTTAAGCACTTGCTCCTTTTAAAACAAAACAAAACTTTTCGCACTTACACCTTTCAAACAAAAACTCTTTTCAAACCCACAAACACAAAGAAAAGCAAATTTTGAAAACACTTTGAGCAAGAACCTAAGAGCCCGTGGATAACCACGGATAGAAAGGGTGCTAACACCTTCCCTTTCTATAATCTACCCCCCGGACCCGAGAAACATCTCGAAAAAGGAATTTTTCTGTGCTTTTTTCCTTTCCTTGTTGGATAAAATAAAAGACGGTGGCGACTCTTGCTTACCGCGACATTTTGCGAATACAAACGTAAAACGCAAACCAGCATTCCAAAAAATAGTCAGTTCTCTCCCACCGTATCACAGTACCACTTGATCTTTCTTCAGTAATTTGAAGATTGATTCACAAGTAGCAGTCAGGTGCGAGATGAATCGGGCAATGTAGTTCAAACATCCCAGAAAGCCTTTGACTTCTTTTTCTGTTATGGGAGATGGCATTTCCTGTATCGCCTTCACCTTGGCAGGATCCACTTGAATACCTTTGTCACTTACGATGAAACCCAGCAGCTTATCAGATCTCACCCCGAAGGTGCACTTGCTCGGGTTTAACCTCAGCTTGTACAACTTCAACCTGTCAAATAACTTATGAAGGTGGTCAAGATGCTCTTCCTCCGTCTGGGATCTTGCAATCATGTCGTCGACGTATACCTCAATCTCATGATGGATCATATCATGGAACAAAGCAACCATGGCGCGCTGATACGTTGCCCCAGCATTTTTCAATCCAAAAGGCATGACCTTGTAGCAAAAGGTACCCCATTGAGTAACAAAGGTCGTCTTCTCCATGTCTTCGGGAGCCATTTTAATCTGATTATAACCGGAGAAACCATCCATAAAGGAGAATACCTTATGTTGAGCAGTGGTTTCAACCAGAACGTCGATATAAGGCAGAGGGAAATCATCCTTGAGGCTTGCCCTGTTCAAATCCCTATAGTCAACACATATTCTAACCTTACCATCCTTCTTCGGTACTGGAACCACGTTGGCCACCCACTGTGGGTAAGAAGTAACCGCTAGAAAACCGGCATCAAACTGTTTCATAACTTCAGCCTTGATTTTCTCAGACATATCCGGGCGCATTCGAAGGACTTTCTGTTTCACTGGAGGACAGTATTCCTTGGTAGGCAATCGGTGAACCACAATATCGGTATCCAACTCAGGCATATCTTCATAAGACCAGGCAAAGATCTCAACGTAGTCACGCATCATCTGAATCAACCGTTGCTTCATACTAAGCTCCAGATTTGTCCCGATCTTGACCTCTTTCTTGTCTATCTCTGTGCCCAGATTCACTGTTTCCAATGACTCTTCATGTGGCTGTATAGCCCTCTCTTCTTGGAGTAGTAGTCTTGCAAGTTCAACCGGCACTTCGCAATCATCCTCACCTTCGTCTTCGGCTAAGTTGATCGGACTTTCGAAATCATAACTGGCAGTAGCAGAGTCGTTACCGGTGAGATCCCGAGTGGATGTAGACCTGTATATGTGAGTGTGTGTAAAATAGCTGTTTTGCAATGTATAATAAAAGAAAAACAAGGAGCGCAAAATTTGAAATGCAAGAAATATCCAATGCTTTTATTAATGATATATGAAAATGACACACATAAAGCCCTCACAAATGAAGCCACGGTGCCCCAGGTAAGACACCGGGCCATAGAGTTTAAAACATTGTCTGTTAAAAATTCAAAACAAAAGTCTCATTACTGGGTAACAAAAGAAATTGGGATGAAGTCCTTTGCGGTCATGTTGCTTAGTCCTCCATCAGTAGTAGGATAGATCCAACTGTCGAACTCAAACCCTTAAACCTCGTCTTCAATGGCATTCACTCCTGAATTGCTGATGAACAAGGGAGGTCTTCCAATCTGTGCATTCCGAACAGCCTTCTGAGCTTCTGCAGTGAAACCCAAACCAAACTTGTTAGTCTTCTGTGCAAAATCAGGGAGTTGTCCCCAATTGGCACACCCACCTTTCTCAACAACAGCCCGGGCATCCTTGAAGGAAGCCATCTTCATAGGAGGATCTTCAACAACAGTCTCAGTTGACGCCAGTGTCTGGGGAACCTCTTCAAAATGTTGGAATGGGGTCTCAATGAACTCCCCATCCATCTCTACATATCGGAAAGAGTTGAGGTGACTCACCATGTACTCCTCTTCTCCTTGCACTGTCACAATCTTCCCTTTCACCGGGTACTTTAACTTCTGGTGGAGCATAGACGTCACTGCCCCGGCTTTGTGGATCCATGGGCGACCCAGAAAACAAGAATAAGATGGCCGAATGTCCATCACATAGAATGTAGATGCAAAAACCTGAGAACCAACCTTGATCGGAATATCCACTTCAGCGTGTACCATTCTCTTGGACCCATCAAAGGCTCTAACAACAATGTTACTTGGTTTCAACTCCAGCCCTTCACAGTCTAAACGGTCTAGAGCTTTCTTAGGCAAAACGTTCAATGAGGAACCAGTATCCACTAATACATGAGCAAGAGTGGTGCCCCTACATTCAATGGAGACATGAAGGGCATCATTGTGATTCTTCCCCTTAATAGTTAAATCGGCGTCAGAGAAACCCAACCAATTATCAGCAGTCAGACTAGCCACACAATCTTTAAACTGATCAGCTGATATTTCTTGCGGTACATGTGCAGTCTTCAGGAAAGCAATCAGATCCTTGGCATGGGCTTCTGAGCAAAGTAACAGAGACAACATAGAGATTTTGGATGGGGTTTGCCCCAACTGCTCGACTACGTTGTAGTCGCTTTTTTTGATGATCTTCAAAATTTATTCCATCTCTTGTCTAGAGGCTTCAACAGTAATTTTCTTCGGAGCCTCTATCTAGGCAGGCTCATCAGTGGTCCCTTTGCCCCGAGTGTTGGACGACTCGGCAACAGGGGTAAGAATGGGAACTGGAACAGGAATAGTAGCAGGTACACTGGCAGGTGTGATAATAACAGGCTTCCGGGAAGTTGGTGGAGAGATATCAGGGGAGGAAAGTATTCTGTTGCGGGTGACTTTGGCAGGTCCAACAATATTGCTGACATCAGTATCAGCGCCCAAATCTTGTTTAACTCCGTGATAATAAACATCAGCCCCGTAGTGCCAAGGGACAGCTTTATCAGATGTATAGAGGATAGGCCCTGGAACAGTGATGATCAATGGTGCGATTCTTGGAACAGATGTAATTCTAACAGGCTTTCTCGAGGAAGCCTTGGAAGAATTGTCGAAAATGGTGATAATAGCAACTTCTTCAATAGGGATCAAAGGAATAAGAGTCTTCTCAAACATAATTTCTTTATTATCCATCAGGCGTTGGACACCTGACTTCAAAAGATGGCAACCGGTAGGTAGAACAGAACACATACGGCAACCTTCATCATAGCCCGGAAATAAACCGGCTAACAAAAGGTTCTTCTTTACATTCGTTAAAGGGGTAAGAATGTAATTCACAGAAACCACAAACAAGTCTTCATCTATAACATTCACTCAATGCTTGGGCATGGGAGCAGTCACAACATTAGGTCTTCCAGGCGCCTCGAACTCAATTTCCTTCGCATCAATTAAGTCCTTTATTTTGTTCTTCAAAACATAACAATCATTTATATCATGCCCCGGGCTATCAGAGTGAAAAGCACAACGGGCATTAGGGTTATACTTTGGTGATGTAGTGTTGGGATTCTTCGGGGCCTCCCTTGGAATCACTAGACTGGTTTTCAGTAACTGTGGCAGAATCTGAGATAAAGTCATGTTGAGCTGAGTGAATTGTATTCAAGGTGTCTCGGCCTTTGGCTGATTGTAATGCTGAGGAGCACCAGCAGGTCTTGATATAACAACCGCATTAACAGCTTGGCAGCGTTCAGGTCTATTCTGGCTTTTCGAACTGTAAACAGCACTGGACTCTTTCTTAAAAGGCTTCTTCTCAGTGCCTGATGAAGCACCCTTCTGTATTTTACCAGACTTAATACCAGCCTCAATCCTTTCCCCGATCATGATTAGCTCTATAAACCCGGATGATGAACTTCCAATCAGATGGTTGAAATACGGACCAGACAAGGTCCCCAGAAACATATCAACTAACTCCCTATCAGCCAAGGGTGGTTGCACTCTTCCAGCGAGGTCCCTCCACTTTTGAGCATAATCTTTGAAACCTTCGCCCGCCACCATAGACATACCCTAGAGTTGGGCACGCGTGGGAGCGAGGTCGGCATTGTATTGGTACTGCTTGTAGAAAGCAGCAGCCAAATCTTCCCAACTACGGATACTGGCTCCTTCTAGCTAGTAAAACCATTCAAGTTGAGTCCCTGAGAGACTGTCTTGAAAGAAGTGGATCCATAGGTTCTTATCAGCGGTGTACGGCTGAATCTTCCTAACATACGAACAGAGGTGCAATTTCGGACAAGAAACTCCGTCGTACTTAGCAAAGGTTGGTGCTTTGAATTTATGGGGAATCACCACCCCAGATGATAGACCCAGATCACCAAAGTCCAGACCAGGCACTTTCTGAACTTCCATAGCACTCAACCGGTCTTCCAGCTGCTTGTATCTATCCTCAGCCGAAGGATACTGGTCTTCGTCGAAGTCCGTCTTGTTGTCTGAAACCACAGGGCTAGGAGCCCTCCTTTCTTCCTGACTATCTTTCCCTCCAGATGAGGTGGTCAAATCAACTTCGTCTCGTAGCCTGTTTCCAAACCTGTGACCTGTGTTAAACAGGACTGTCCTCTTCTTCTTCTTCTTCTCTTTCAGAATAAGGGTCTTCAGATCTTGCTGACCCTTAGCTAGATTCATGAACAACTCCTGGAATTGGGTGTTTTGAGCCTGTAGAGCCTTGATTACTTGTTTAGTTGATGGTTTAGAAGACATGATGCTGAAATAAACAGCGAAGAAGATGAGAAAACCTGTAAGGGTACCTGTTATGAGGTGCATGGAATGAAATGCGTATGCTATGATTTCAAAGACATCGAGAGATTCAAATTCGTAAACAAGAAATGAAGCACACTTTTATTAGATAAACTTGAAATTCAAATTGTTCAACAAATGCCCTTAAGGCGTTACAAGAAAGGAAATACTGAACAGTAAATAAAAACTGGAAATAATCAAAGGACATCAATGCTCCCATGGTCGTTTGCCTTTAGTGCTGACATAGTCATTGATGATCTTCTCCCTCTCCAACTGCCTTGTCAACTTCTGGATCTTTCGCTCTTGCTCGTGATACTTTTCTCTATAAGTATCCCTCTCTTCCCTTAGCTGCATCCAGGACCTCTTCAATGCCCCAATGTCAGTAGGCATGTAAGGGTGTAAAATAGTAGGAAGAACCCCCTCTTCATTAGCAATTTCAACAATGATAGGCAAGACGGCTTCATACGGCATTCCCAGCTTTTGGGCACGGGTACGAACCCATCTGAGATATGGCTCCATCGGAAGTGAAGTCTTTGGGCCTAGCTCGTGTGGATCAGATCTGTGAACTCTATCCCAAGCCCTTATGAATCTGCGGCGCTGCTCGTCGCTATCCCCTTGAAAATCAAAGAGTATGCTAGGCATTAGCAGCTCATGAGGTCCTTCCCTTCTGGCTCGCCCAAACTGACGTAGGGCCAAGCATGGATTATAAGTAATTCCTCCATGGGTTCCTATCAGTGGAACATTGGGGTATTTCCCACAACGATCAATAATGGCCACTGTTGTACCCCAAAATTTGCCCTCCCATATTCTTCAAAGTTTTGACAAGCATCATCTCAATTTGCTCAAGTCTACTCAAGGGTTGCACAGTCAACCATCCTCCTAAGCCAGTCAAAATTAGGGTTTTGGTTCTTGCAAGGAAGTTGAGGTTTTCAAGGGCTCAATCAAGTTACATATGCCTATACATATTGTCAAGCATCCATATGCCAAGTTTCAAGGCTCACAGCATCAAGTTGCACAGTCAAAAGCCCCAATTGCCTCACAGTCAACTGTAGGGGTAAAATGGTCATTTGGCAGTCAAAAGTCAAAATTTTTGGTCAACATATTATTTTGAAGCCACAATCATCATTTGATCAAGTCTTGATCATGATTCCACAAGAATGGCTCAAAAATCATCAAGATGCAAAAGTTTCTATTTTTGGACAGCTGAAAAGTCAACTGTAACTTGACCAAGGCATAACTTTTTCATGGTTCACCATAAAAATCCCATCCAATGCTCATCTTTAAGGGGAGGACATTTCCTACAACTCATCTTCACATCACAAGTCCAAGAAATGCTCTCACAAAAAGTTATCAATTTCAACATTATAGGTCATTTTCAAAAGTCAACAAAAAGGCACTTTAAGTCAAAGACCATAACTTGAGATTGGTAAATGAAAATGACATGGGACCAAAGGCATTGGTTAGAGGACTTTAAGACCTTTCCAAAATGTCCAAGAACATGTTCATATGATCAAAATTGAGCAAGATATGCATTGGAGAAGTTGGGAAATTTTCATGAAATGGCAAAAGTCAACTATCCTTAAAACTTCAATTTTTGACAAAAGGGCCCACTTTCTTCCACTTGATTCAGCCTTGTCATGCCACCCACGTGTCCCATGATTAATCTCAAGACCAAATAATTATTTTTCTATTTTATTTAATTTTTATTGATTTAATTCATTTTAAATCCATAAAATTCAAATAAAATCTAAAAAAATTAAATGGATAGCATCTTTTGATTTGAATGGCCTTTATGTGTCATGAGCAAGCATACCAAATTCGTGCTAGGGCCATTTTGAGCATAAAATTCAAAATTTGAACAAACTTGGAATGTTCTTTAATGGTGATAAACCAAGAATCCCAAACTTGATTGCACAAGGATACAAGCTCTTAATGTGACCTAATTGCATTCATACATACATATGCAAGTGTTCCATACCTCATTCACGACCTAAGCATCCCTCAAACGGCCAAACCAAAATCCAAAAATTCCAAAGAAATTTGAAAACTGAAATCCACCTTTCAGCACGATTCAAAGTGTTTTCAAGATTCAAACATATTCCTAACACTCCCAGGAACATTTTGCAATCACAAACAAGCTCCAAAACTCAAAGAATCACCATTCACGGACCTTCGGTTTGTTATTTTTTTTCAGAATCATAGCTCTACCTTTATGCATCATTAGCCGGTTTGTAAATAAATATGGTTAATTAATTTAGTCTTTTAAAATTAGAATAACTTTAATGTTTTCATAATAAATAAAAACAATATAGAATTAGGTTTTTGCTAACTTTTAATTTCTTTTTATTTTCTTTTTTATTTTCATTAAAAACATAAAAATACAAAAAAAAAACATTTTCTTAATTAATTAATTAATTAGTTATTAGTTTTAATTTTATTAATTACAAAAAAAGGACAATTTCAATTCTTTTCTTAAAAGGGTCAAAACCCTTAGGACGTTCCCGATTAAATTTTTATTCTCGCGTATTTATTTATTTTGGATTATATTTAAGTAACTGTACAGAGTATGTAATAGTTAATTAGGATTTTATCGCCTTATTTAAATTCTCGCACTTTATTTCCCAAAATGGGTTTTTGTTTTTGGCGATGTATAGACCCGCGCCTTGTAATAGTTAGAATTTATCTTTCCGCAATTTATTTTCCGCACTCCTAACTGTTAAAAAATGCATGAAAGAATGTATGAAAAATAAAATCAAACCGTAGCTCACAAATAACATGCAAAGACAAACTTAACTGAAAAACAACACACATGCACATACCACTCCTAGGGTACGCCTCACTGGTTGCCTCGAACGTGGTCATCAAGTATAGGACGTCTTAGAGGTCGCCCTTTGTCTAAAGATCCAGTTGCCTCGAAACGGTTGCCTCGGATAAAAGGATCTAGGACATTAGGGTTACTACTAAGGTGTCCTACCATTGCTTCGGTGACCACATTGTCCCGATAATCGAATTGACCCGAATAACTCCAACGAGGGTGCTACCTACCTCTCAATGGTGGGATAGCACTATCTAAAGGACTCTTACACAACCTAATTCCTTAGAGTAGGTAGATTTCTCTTAAGTACTTGCTCTTTTCAAAACAAACAAAAATACTTTTCGCACCCACACTTTCAAAAGTTTTCAAACAAATTTTTCACACACTCTTGAGGACAGATATAAGAGTTACTTAGAAATTTTTTCAAACGAAACTTTTTTTTCAAAACCCACACACACTTGAAAAGCAAACAAATTTTGAAAACATAAGAGTAAGTACCTAAGAGCCCGTGGATAACCACTGATAGAAAGGGTGCTAACACCTTCCCTTTCTATAAATCTACCTCCCGAACCGAGAAACATTCTCAAAGAAGGAATTTTGTTGTGCTTTTGTCCTTTCCATATTGGAGAATATAAAAGACGGTGGCGACTCTTGCTTACCGCGACATTTTGCGAAACCAGCTAAAAAACAGTCAGTTCTATTTCCACCGATCATAGAACTGGCAACTCTGCTGGGGACTTAATAAGTGGGGTGTACCTTAGGAATAGTTCATCATCATGTTTTCAATTGCTTGCTTTGCTTGATTTAATATTGTGGGCCTGCCTTGGGAGATTCATAGATCCTAACCCGGATCTGGGGGATACCTTCTAGAAAGTAGCAACAAACTGTGAGGGAACTGTGCAGGGTATACCGACACGGTTGAAGCAGTTTGCTACGTTGATGTGGCACTTTGGTGAGTACCGGTAACCCTTGAGTCAAGTCAAGGAGAGTACGGGGCCGCCGCGTGGTGTCGTGAAGCATCAACTGACCTTAGGAACCTTAATTGAACCATCTTGGCCTCTTTAGGGGTAGTGAGATGACTGACTTTGGTGCAGTCCGAAGTTGGTTGATACTCGATACTACACTCATTGAGGGTTGTTTTCTTGGAATATTTTGATCGCCAGTTCAGTGGCTAAATCAAAACAATGAACATAGAAAACAACCCTATGATTTTGAGCTCCTTAGAACCCGGTTACTTTTGATAGGACAGGTTTTTGAGCCCACCAACTTCAAGAGGGTAGTACCCCAAACTTCATGCTGGCCTAAACTTTAAGGGCTGTGGTGTGACTTGTGTGCCTTATCATGTTTGCTTTTTGTGAATACTTGTGGTGTGCTCTTATCATAACATCATAACATCATACAGCATCATATGCATTTACTAACCACTTCAAGGGTTCGAATCTTCATCTTTGTTCTTGTTTTGTAGGACATGGAAACTATCCGCAGAAAGACAATTCAGATCAACCTTGTAAGGGTCTCTCCTCATCTTAAGGAGCTTACATCCAGGATTCCCGAGAACTCTTCCTTCAGTGAGAGACATGACAGACTCATCAGCTTGGTCAACACCAACATTGAAGAGGATATGGTGAAAGTGTTGTTCCAGTTCTTTGACCCTTTGCATCACTGTTTTACTTTCCCGGATTATCAATTGGTGCCTACCTTGGAAGAGTTTTCCCAACTTCTGAAGGTTCCTATTCTTAGTCACCTACCCTACAACGGTACGGAAAGGGAACCAAAACTTGAAGAGGTTGCTAAAGCATTATGCCTACAACCATTTGACATCAAGGGACATTGGGAAGTTAGAAGTGGCATCAAAGGATTCTTGGTAAAGTTCCTGTTTGAGAAAGCACAAGAATTTTGGAATTCCCTTGACCTACAAGCTTTTGAAGAAGTTGTGGCACTCCTTGTCTATGGGTTGGTGTTGTTCCCGAATCCAGATCAGCTTATAGATATCAATGTTGTCAAGATCTTCATGTCCAGGAATCCTATACCTACGTTGCTTGGGGACATCCTCCACTCATGTTACACTCGAACCATGAGAAAAAGAGGTGTTCTCATGTGTTTCACTCTTCTCCTGGCAAGGTGGTTTATTTTGCACCTTCCGCAATCATTTTTGAAGAACGAGCGGGGTTTGAGATGGTCACAACGATTGATGACTCTTACACATGCTGATATACATTGGTGTTCTCGGTCCAGAGAAAATGTCACTATCATTGATCGTTGCGGAGAGTATCCTAATGTTCCTTTACTTGGAATCAGAGGAGGCATTACTTACAACCCGTGTTTGGCTTTGAGACAATTTGGTTATGCTCGGAGGGATGGCCCTCATGACATGTTGATTCCTGACATAGTTTTTGACTTTGACAACGATGCACAAGGACTTCGCCAGAGATTCATCAGAGCTTGGAGGATGCCCAACAGGGTAGATAGTAAGACACTGGGGCACAAGAACTCCATCCCCCTTGAACCTTATTTCAAACGGGTACGAGCCCGCTCCCAGAAGCTGGTGATGCCATATCCTCATGTTCTCCCCGTGATCAAAGAGCCAGTTTTGGAAGGAGAGGTACCCTACACCATTCTACATCCAGACATGCCAACATCTTGGGAAGAAATACAGAAGAGCTGGATCCAACTCAAGGAAGAACAGAATTCTCTTGAAACCAGTCTACATGCCAGTGAGAAGAAGGTCTTGGAGCTCACCTGTCTACTTCACGAGGAAAAGACTCTCAACACTTACATCGCTCCAAAGAGGATGCGTAGTGTCTTTTGGGATTAATTATTTTGTAATGTTTTGCCCATGAGGCCCTGATGTACTGAACAGATTATTTCCTAATACAATGTGTGTTCCTTTTTTGTCTACAACGAATTTGAACTTTCGAACCCTTGAATGCATTGCATAAATAGCATATCATGCATCATGTGCATAACAGGTACCCTTTTTCTACAGGTTGCTTAATCTTCTTCGCTGTTTATTTCAGCACTCAATCATCATGTCTTCCGAGCCTACTACCGAACAAGCTATCAAGGTCCTCCAGGCCCAGAACGCCCAGTTTCAAGAGCTGGTCATGAGCTTAGCCCAAGGACTACAGGAGTTGAAGGCTTTGCTCCTGAAGAAGAAGAAGAAGAAGAAGAGGACTGTGATGTTCAACACTGGACGCAGACTCGGGAATACACTGCAGAATGAAGCTGAGCTGACTACTCCATCTGTTGGGGAAGGCAGTCACCAAGGGAGAGAGGTTCCTAGTCCTGTGGTCTCTGACACCGAGACAGATTTTAATGATGAACAGTACCCTCCTACTGAGGACAGGTACAAACAGCTGGAGGACCGGTTAAATGCTATGGAGATTCAACGTGTGCCTGGGTTGGATTTTGGAGACTTAGGGTTATCTTCTGGGGTGGTGATCCCACACAAGTTCAAGGCGTCTGGCTTTGTAAAGTACGACAGGGCTTCCTGTCCTAAGCTGCACCTTCGTTCTTATGTAAGGAAGATCCAGCCTTACACTGCATACAAGAACTTATGGATCCATTTCTTCCAGGAGAGTCTTTCAGGGACTCAACTCGAATGGTTCTATCAGCTGGATGGAACCAATATTCGTAACTGGGAGGACTTGGCTACTGCTTTTTATAAGCATTATCAGTACAATTCCGACCTCGCTCCCACGCGTACCCAACTCCAGGGTATGTCACTTGGGACGGGTGAAGGTTTTAAGGAGTACGCGCAGAAATGGAGAGACCTGGCTGGCAGGGTGCAGCCACCGTTGACTGACCGTGAACTCGTGGACATGTTCTTGGGGACCCTGTCTGGTCCATTCTTTAATCACCTGATTGGCAATTCCTCTGCTGGGTTTACAGACCTGATCCTGACTGGTGAAAGGATAGAAGCTGGTATCAAGTCCGGAAAGATACAGAAAGGTGCCTCCTCGAGTACTGAAAAGAAGCCCTTCAAGAAGAAAGCTAGTGTTGTTTATGGTTCCAGAAGACAAAACAAACCGGAACGCTGCCAAGCTGTCAACGCGGTGGTTATTTCAAAGCCTGCTGCTGCTCCTCAGCAGTACAACCAGCCAAGAGGTGAGAGACCCAAAAGGCAGTATACTCGGCTCAGTATGACCCTCTCTCAGATATTGCCGCAACTGCTGTCAACCAATCTGGTAACTGTCAAGGAAGCTCCGAAGGTAGTGAACACAACCTCTCTGAAGTACAACCCCAACGCCCATTGTGCTTATCACTCTGATAGCCCGAGGCATTCTACTGATGATTGTTGGGCTCTAAGGAATAAGGTTCAGGACCTTATTGATGCTAAAGAGGTACATTTCGAGGCGCCCGATAGGCCTAATATGGTAACGGCTCCCATGCCCAACCATGGAGTAAATGCTATTGGGGATGATGACGACGTGGAGGAATCTGAATTCGACAGCTGGATCTACCCGACGACCAACAGTGGACCAAGCAACTGGACGACGAAAGATTTCATACCTATTACTTTTGTCACTCAGTAATGAACTCCTTTGTTTTGAATTTGTAACAAACAATAATTTGAAACTTTATGGCACCGGTGTCTTACCCGGGGCACCGTGGCTTCATTTGTGAGGGCTTATTATTTGTCACTTTCATATATCATGAATAAAAGCATTGGACGTTTTTTACATCTCAAATCTTGTGCTCCCTTTCTGTCTTTATATATTGAAAAACAGCTATATTTACACACACTCACTTATACAGGTTCCAATCCACTCTGGATCTCACTGGTAACGACTCTGCTACTGCCAGTTATGACTTCGAAAATCCGATCAACTTAGCCGAAGACGAAGGTGAAGATGATTGCGAAGTGCCTGGTGAGCTTGCAAGGCTGCTACTCTAGGAAGAGAGGGCCATTCAGCCACATGAAGAGCCAGTGGAAACGGTGAATCTGGGTACTGAGACAGACAGAAAGGAAGTCAAGATTGGTGCCAATCTGGAGCTCAGTGTGAAACAACGGTTGATCCAGATGCTGCATGATTATGTGGAAATCTTTGCCTGGTCCTACGAAGACATGCCTGGGTTGGATACTGACATTGTGGTTCATCACCTGCCTACCAAGGAAGACTGCCCTCCGGTTAAATAGAAGGTCCACCGTATGTGTCCAGAGATGTCCGAGAAAATCAAGGCTGAGGTTATGAAGCAATTCGACGTCGGTTTTCTAGCAGTGACTTCTTACCCTCAGTGGGTTGCCAACGTGGTTCCAGTGCCGAAGAAGGATGATAAGGTCCGAATGTGTGTTGATTACAGGGATTTGAACAGGGCGAGCCCCAAGGATGACTTCCCTCTGCCTTACATCGACGTTCTGGTTGACGACACCGCTCAGCATAAGGTATTCTCCTTCATGGACGGTTTCTCCGGTTATAATCAAATCAAGATGGCTCCTGAAGACATGGAGAAGACCACTTTTGTTACTCAGTGGGGCACCTTTTGCTACAAGATCATGCCTTTTGGGTTGAAAAATGCTGGGGAAACCTACCAGCGTGCCATGGTTGCTTTATTTAATGATATGATCTATCATGAGATCGAAGTGTATGTCGACGATATAATTGCAAGGTCCCAAACTGAGGAGGAACACCTTGACCATCTGCAGAAGCTGTTTGACTGTATGAAGTTGTACAAGCTGAGATTGAACCCAAACAAGTGCACCTTTGGGGCGAGATCTGGAAAATTGCTAGGCTTCGTCGTAAGTGACAAAGGTATTCAAGTGGACCCTGCCAAGGTGAAATCCATACAAGATATGCCAACTCCCAAGACAGAGAAAGAAGTCAGAGGCTTTCTAGGACGGTTGAACTACATTGCCCGATTCATCTCACATCTAACTGCTACCTGTGAACCAATCTTCAAGCTACTGAAGAAAGATCAAGTGGTACGTTGGAATGATGAATGTCAGGCCGCTTTCGAAAGAATCAAAGATTATCTCCAAGAGCCACCCATTCTTATGCCACTGGTTGAAGGGAGACCTCTAATCTTATACTTGACAGTACTGGACAACTCAATGGGGTGTGTGCTGGGGCAGCATGACGAGTCTGGCTGAAAAGAGCACGCCATTTATTACCTTAGCAAAAAGTTTACCGACTGTGAGACCCGATACTCACTGCTCGAGAAAACTTGTTGCGCTTTGGTATGGGCTGCTCGCCGGCTGAGACAGTATATGTTGACTCGCACCACTCTGTTGATTTCAAAAATGGATCCAATCAAGTACATATTCAAAAAGCCTGCTCTGTCCGGAAGAATAGCGAGATGGCAAATGATCTTGACAGAATACGACATCTAGTACACGACTCAGAAAGCAATCAAGGGAAGTGTATTGGCAGACCATTTGGCACACCAGGCAGTGGACGACTACCAATCTATGAACTTTGAATTTCCAGACGAGGATATCATGGTAGTGACTGATTGTGAAGTACCTGGACCGGATGAAGGACCTGAGAAAGGATCCCGATGGTCTATGCACTTTGACGGAGCCTCAAACGCTTTGGGTAACGGTATTGGTGTTGTGATCATATCTCTAGAAGGCACTCATACTCCACTTACTGACCGGCTATGTTTCAACTGCACCAATAACATGTCGGAGTATGAAGCATGTAACATGGGTCTTCAAGCTGCAATTGACTTAAGGATTAAGTTTCTAAGTGTCTTCGGAGATTCCGCTCTCGTGATCAATCAGATCAAAGGCGAGTGGGATACGAAACACCCAAATCTTATTCCTTACAAAGAGTATGTGTTGATGTTGATTCCCCATTTCGAAGAGATAACTTTTGAACACTTCCCAAGAGAGGAGAATCAATTGGCGGACGCGCTGGCTAGGATGTCTTCTATGTTCAAAGTCAAATGGGACAACGAGGCTCCCCGGATCATTATCTGGAAATTGGACGAACCTGCATATTGCTGTGATCTTGAGGCTGAAGAGGTAACTGAAAAACCTTGGTATCATGAAGTGAAGAGGTACTTGGAAGCTCAAGAATACCCCGAGGGTGCATCTATTAACGACAAGAAGTTTTTGAGAAGGTTCACAGCAAAATTCTTCCTCAGTAACGGCATTCTCTACAAGCGAAACCATGATTCAACCTTACTGCGTTGTATGGATAAGACTGAAGCAGAAAGGATCATGACAGAGCTGCATGAAGGTACATTCGGAACACACTCCAGTGGACATACCATGGCAAAGAAAATCCTTCGGGAAGGATATTTCTGGTGCACAATGGAAGCTGACTATTACCAACATTCTCGGACGTGTCACAAATGCCAGATCTATGCTGATAAGGTGCACATTCCTCCAGTACCTCTGAACGTCTTGACAGCACCTTGTCCTTTTGTAATGTGGGGAATTGATATGATCGGCGAGATCAGACCGACGGCATCCAACGGGCATCGCTTCATCCTAGTAGCGATTGATTACTTCACAAAGTGGGTTGAAGCAGCTTCCTATGCTACGGTAACCAAGAACGTCGTGGCACGGTTCATTCGGCACAACCTGATCTGTCGATACGGTGTACCTGAGAGGATCATTACGGATAATGGTACCAATCTTAACAATAAGATGATCACTGAGCTCTGCGAGCAATTCAAGATACAACACCACAACTCTTCTCCCTACCGGCCGAAGATGAATGGGGCTGTCGAAGCGGCGAATAAGAATATCAAGAAGATTGTGTAGAAAATGACAGTGGCGTACAAAGATTGGCACGACATGTTACCGTTTGCTCTTCATGGGTACCGTACCTCAGCACGGACATCAACATGGGAAACACCCTTTTCCTTGGTCTATGGCATGGAGGTAGTCTTGCTTGTTGAAGTCCAGATACCCTCTCTCCGGATATTGAAGGATGCAGGTTTGAGCGAGGATGACTGGATCCAGACTCGGCTTGATCAATTAAACTTAATTGACGAAAAGAGACTCACTGCTATTTGTCATGGTCAAACGTACCAAAAACGGATGATCAGGGCATTTAATAAGAAAGTTAGACGACAAGAGCATCAAGTCAGAGACCTGGTAATCAAGTGCATCATTCTTCCTCAAAGTGATCCCAGGGGAAAATGGACCCCCCACGTACGAAGGGCCATTTATGGTTAAACATGTCTTCTCAGGAGGAGCCATGATTCTAACCACCATGGATGGTGACGACCTTCCTCACCCCGCCAATACAGACATAGTAAAAAGATACTACGCATGATCAAAGACCCGCTGGGTTGACACACCTAGGCAAAAATAAGGGCTTCCCGGCGAATCAAAAGGGTTCGGGAAAAAATAAGGGATGAAATGAAAAAAAATCTGTACACCCGGCAAGTCGAAAACCTGAAAAGGCGGCTTGGGCAAAAATGGGTATCCCGGTGGACTGAAAACCTGAAAGGGCGGTCCAGGCAAAAGTTAGGGATAAGCGTAATACTGTGTCTCATTGGATCACCTTGCATCCAGACTTTGGCATCAACGATCAGGCTCAGACGGCATCGATCAATCAGCTTCATCTTCAACTGAGTAGCAAAGTGATGAGACGCTTGAAGACATAAAGGCGATAGCAGAGTTGAAACCCAATGGGACTTTTCACATAGCTGTTTTGTTTTCCTTTTCACAAAATTGTATAAACTCTATGTTGTTCGGCGGCGTTCTCTTACTAGGACGTCAGCCTCTTGTACATAAACGCCTATTTACAGGCAAATTCAAAATCAATACAAATCCACTTTTCCAGACAAGTTGCCAATTGTTTTTCTTTTTCTGTTTTGTTTTGCAAAGAACGTCCAATGTTCATTTTTGATATATGCATTTGACACTAATTGCTGACTCATAAATATTTGCATACGAAACAAAGGACTAGTTATAGGTGACATCAGAAACAGGGGCAATCGTCTAAGCGATCTAGTTGCTCCGTCCACCAAGGTACCAAGGTAAGTTCATCTAAAGGATGTAACCAGGATACCTTCACTCCCTGCAGAGTAAGACAAAGTTCAGCAATACTCTCCCAAACAGAGTTGGTCTCCCAATCAGCCCTAAAAAGACACAGTATCTCCAGCAAGTCAGCCATACTCTCCCCAAGTAGAGTTAGCCTACTGTCAGCCTTAAGGAAGTTGAGTATCCCCAGAAGATCTCAATATTCCCCAGCGGAGTGTACAGATATTCCTCTACAAGCATCCCCGGCAGTCTTGGTATAAGATTGTTCCCCGGCGGAATACCGGACACCCCAGCGGAGCTACTTCCCCAGTACAGTCCAAAAGTTTCCCCAGGAGAGTTGAATCAATCTCCCCAGTAGATTCTGGAAGCTTATCCCCAGTAGATTCTGGAAGCTTATCCCCTGCAGAGTACGAACGCTTCTCCCCGGCTTTATTTCAGAAGGTTATTCCCCACCAGAGCTTATAACTGGGTTATCCTCAGCTAAATACCACGGAAGGATCATCCTCGGCGAAGTTCTTCCTATCCCCAGTGGAGTTCATCAAAATTCCCCAACAAACTTATCAACGGAATCCCCAGCGGAGTTCTCATCAAAACCTCAGCGAAATATCTCTCCCCACAGAGTAATTCCCCGCAGAGTATCTCTGAAACAAGTTTATTCCCCAACGGAGTCATCTTCTCCTACCGGTTTATTCTTGCAACCATCATCCCCAGCGAAAACGAAGAACTCTACTCTTCAAACATCAGCCTAGGATTCAACAAGTGCCCGACATCCGTCAAGGATTTATTTTCCTAGACCAAAATACATTCATAAACATGTCACATTTCATACATCCTGCTTACATACATGATAAAGTGCATACTACACTATCTCTGAACATCATGACATCATGCATTTCATACATCATGACATTGCATACAATTAATGTTTTGCCTTTTCAGGAAAAAGGTCAATCCAAAGATGATTATTATCAACTGTCGCAGTTCCAGATTCGATTCCTGTATCTAGCCAGGGCACGTCTGCATGAAGAGTTTAGAGATTTGATTCCTGTATCCAGCCAGGGCATATCTGTAGACGACAAATTCCAGATTCGATTTCTGTATCTAGCCAGGGCATATCTGTGAGCAGTTGATTGTAGATTCGATACCTGTATCTAGCCAGGGCACGTCTGCATGAAGAGTTTAGAGATTCGATTCCTGTATCCAGCCAGGGCATATCTGTAGACGACAAATTCCAGATTCGATTCCTGTATCTAGCCAGGGCATATCTGTGAGTATCTGATTGTAGATTCGATACCTGTATCCAGCCAGGGCGCGTCTGCATGAAGAGTTTAGAGATTCGATTCCTGTATCCAGCCAGGGCATATCTATAGACGACCAATTCCAGATTCGATTCTTGTATCTAGCCAGCGCATATCTGTGAGTGATTATAGATTCGATACCTGTAGCCAGCCAGGGCATGTCTTCATGAAGAGTTTAGAGATTCGACTCCTGTATCCAGCCAGGGCACATCTATAGACGACAAATTCCGGATTCGATACCTGTATCTAGCCAGGGCATATCTGTGAATGACTGATTGTGGATTCGACGCCTGTATCTAGCCAGGGCATGTCTGCATGAAGAGTTTCCAGATTCGATTCCTGTATCCAGCCAGGGCACGTCTGTAACCAACCTTTTGAAGTTCCGGATTCGATACTTGTATCCAGCCAGGGCACATCTGTGAGTAACTGATTGTAGATTCGATGCCTGTATCCAGCCAGGGCATGTCTGCATGAAGAGTTTAGAGATTCGACACCTGTATCCAGCCAGGGCACATCTGTAAGCAACCTTTTGAAGTTCCGGATTTGATTCCTGTATCTAGCTAGGGCACATCTGTGAGCAGTTGATTGTAGATCTGATACCTGTATCCAGCCAGGGCATATCTGCATGAAGAGAATTGAAGATCAACCCCTGTAACAGGCCAGGAAACCATCTTCCTTTCTCAAAGTATGCAAGTTCTCGCTAAGGAATCTCTTACGCGATCGACATCTCCCGATGGCATCTATAAGCCCATCTCCACAACTATCTATTACAGTTCCAAATGGCATCTATAAGCTCATTCCCGACAAGGTTCAATCACACCCCCAGATGGCATCTATAAGCCCATCCTCCTATCCACCACCTTTCCAAATGGCATCTATAAGCCCATTCCCGCCATCACACTACTGATATTCTACTATGCGAGTGCAAATTACTGGGCACTCTAGTGTTCAATCATCTTCCACCCTCGGATCACGAAAGGCACACAAGCCAATCTACATCCTCAGGTCTAAGAAGATTGAACAGGGGCAACTGTTGTACCCCAAAATTTTCCCTCCCATATTCTTCAAAGTTTTGACAAGCATCATCTCAATTTGCTCAAGTCTACTCAAGGGTTGCACAGTCAACCATCCTCCTAAGCCAGTCAAAATTAGGGTTTTGGTTCTTGCAAGGAAGTTGAGGTTTTCAAGGGCTCAATCAAGTCACATATGCCTATACATATTGTCAAGCATCCATATGCCAAGTTTCAAGGCTCACAGCATTAAGTTGCACAGTCAAAAGCCCCAATTGCCTCACAGTCAACTGTAGGGGTAAAATGGTCATTTGGCAGTCAAAAGTCAAAATTTTTGGTCAACATCTTATTTTGAAGCCACAATCATCATTTGATCAAGTCTTGATCATGATTCCACAAGAATGGCTCAAAAATCATCAAGATGCAAAAGTTTCTATTTTTGGACAGCTGAAAAGTCAACTGTAATTTGACCAAGGCATAACTTTTTCATGGTTCACCATAAAAATCCCATCCAATGCTCATCTTTAAGGGGAGGACATTTCCTACAACTCATCTTCACATCACAAGTCCAAGAAATGCTCTCACAAAAAGTTATCAATTTCAACATTATAGGTCATTTTCAAAAGTCAACAAAAAGGCACTTTAAGTCAAAGACCATAACTTGAGATTGGTAAATGAAAATGACATGGAACCAAAGGCATTGGTTAGAGGACTTCAAGACCTTTCCAAAATGTCCAAGAACATGTTCATATGATCAAAATTGAGCAAGATATGCATTGGAGAAGTTGGGAAATTTTCATGAAATGGCAAAAGTCAACTATCCTTAAAACTTCAATTTTTGACAAAAGGGCCCACTTTCTTCCACTTGATTCAGCCTTGTCATGCCACCCACGTGTCCCATGATTAATCTCAAGACCAAATAATTATTTTTCTATTTTATTTAATTTTTATTGATTTAATTCATTTTAAATCCATAAAATTCAAATAAAATCTAAAAAAATTAAATGGATAGCATCTTTTGATTTGAATGGCCTTTATGTGTCATGAGCAAGCATACCAAATTCGTGCTAGGGCCATTTTGAGCATAAAATTCAAAATTTGAACAAACTTGGAATGTTCTTTAATGGTGATAAACCAAGAATCCCAAACTTGATTGCACAAGGATACAAGCTCTTAATGTGACCTAATTGCATTCATACATACATATGCAAGTGTTCCATACCTCATTCACGACTTAAGCATCCCTCAAACGGCCAAACCAAAATCCAAAAATTCCAAAGAAATTTGAAAACTGAAATCCACCTTTCAGCATGATTCAAAGTGTTTTCAAGATTCAAACATATTCCTAACACTCCCAGGAACATTTTGCAATCACAAACAAGCTCCAAAACTCAAAGAATCACCATTCACGGACCTTCGGTTTGTTATTTTTTTCAGAATCATAGCTCTACCTTTATGCATCATTAACATGATTTTTTGGTTGTATTGTGTTGCTTGAATCTGCAGGGAACTTTTGGCATAAGTTAATTGCTTTGAAACGGCCTAAATCATGAATCACCATGTTCAAATTCTAGGGTTCATAAACCTTTGAATTGGGGGTTTACACATCCAGCAAAATTGGGACCTTTTATGCATATGGTTGTGATCCTTGCAACCAGACGAACATAAATCAATCATCGCGCCCAATTTATATTATGTACAATTCTATTCTCTATTTTGGACGTTTGCAGGTTATGGGGGTTTAAAACCCCCGTTATTTGATTTTATTTTACAGGAAAACGCGAAGAAGATGAATGCGTGTTGATACATGGTTGGCTCATTCAAATGAAACACGCGTGTTTTTTTAATTTCAAGAATAATGGTTGTTTTCATATTTTAATTTCTTTGATTGTTACATTAACAAAGCTTGCAAGATGGCGTAGTGGAAAGTGACATGGTTGGTAACCATTGGGACCTGGGTTCGATTCCCAGGTCCCCCAAACATTATTTCTATTTTTTCTTAACATGGTTCTGTACAGGCTATCCCAAGTGTCCCACCATACACCTCATCCTGATGCACGCCATGTGTCCTCAAACGCTGATCTAATGGCCAAAAGATGCTGGACACCACACTCTCAGTCAACCGTGCCATGGAGAATCTCACAAAGTCAAACAGGGCTTGATCTTAATGGGCCTGGAAACTGCTTCAACACCTCCAGAATCTGGCCTTCACCTCCTTAGTTTAGCATTTCTTTTCTTATTTTCTTTCTTTTTATTTTCTTGCATTAATTATTTTTATTATTTAATTAATTCACAAATAATTATTTTCATAACCAAAAATCAAGAAAAAAACTAATATTTTTATTATTCTTATTTACTAATGTCACTACTAATTTATTTTGTAAATAAATATGGTTAATTAATTTAGTCTTTTAAAATTAGAACAACTTTAATGTTTTCATAATAAATAAAAACAATATAGAATTAGGTTTTTGCTAACTTTTAATTTCTTTTTATTTTATTTTTTATTTTCATTAAAAACATAAAAATACAAAAAAACATTTTCTTAATTAATTAATTAATTAGTTATTAGTTTTAATTTCATTAATTACAAAAAAAGGACAATTTCAATTCTTTTCTTAAAAGGGTCAAAACCCTTAGGACGTTCCCGATTAAATTTCTATTCTCGCGTATTTATTTATTTTGGATTATATTTATGTAACTGTACAGAGTATGTAATAGTTAATTAGGATTTTATCGCCTTATTTAAATTCTCGCACTTTATTTCCCAAAACGGGTTTTTGTTTTTGGCGATGTATAGACCCGCGCCTTGTAATAGTTAGAATTTATCTTTCCGCAATTTATTTTCCGCACTCCTAACTGTTAAAAAATGCATGAAAGAATGTATGAAAAATAAAATCAATCCGTAGCTCACAAATAACATGCAAAGACAAACTTAACTGAAAAACAACACACATGCACATACCACTCCTAGGGTACGCCTCACTGGTTGCCTCAGACGTGGTCATTAAGTATAGGACGTCTTAGAGGTCGCCCTTTGTCTAAAGATCCAGTTGCCTCGAAACGGTTGCCTCGGATAAAAGGATCTAGGACATTAGGGTTACTACTAAGGTGTCCTACCATTGCTCCGGTGACCACATTGTCCCGATAATCGAATTGACCCGAATAACTCCAACGAGGGTGCTACCTACCTCTCAATGGTGGGATAGCACTATCTAAAGGACTCTTACACAACCTAATTCCTTATAGTAGGTAGATTTCTCTTAAGTACTTGCTCTTTTCAAAACAAACAAAAATACTTTTCGCACCCACACTTTCAAAAGTTTTCAAACAAATTTTTCACACACTCTTGAGGACAGATACAAGAGTTACTTAGAAATTTTTTCAAACGAAACTTTTTTTTCAAAACCCACACACACTTGAAAAGCAAACAAATTTTGAAAACATAAGAGTAAGTACCTAAGAGCCCGTGGATAACCATAGATAGAAAGGGTGCTAACACCTTCCCTTTCTATAAATCTACCTCCCGAACTGAGAAACATTCCCAAAAAAGGAATTTTGATGTGCTTTTGTCCTTTCCATATTGGAGAATATAAAAGACGGTGGCGACTCTTGCTTACCGCGACATTTCGCGAAACCAGCTAAAAAACATTCAGTTCTATTTCCACCGATCACATCCACCTCGTCCATACCCTTAATAGTCCAAATGATGTCATTGTGAGAGAGACATAACCCTATAAACCCAGCCCATGCCTTCCTTGTTCTTCAGGACTGATTTGGGGAGGTGAGAAATAAACCACCTCGCCAACAATAGAGCACAGCACATCAAGGTTCACCGTTTCCAAGCAGTACGGGCATAGAGCTGATGAAGAATGTCACCCAAGAGAGTGGATACAAGATTACCAGAGATGAAGATTTCCCGCATTCACATTAATAAAGGAGTCAGAGTTAGGAAACAATACCAAGCCATATATCAGAAGATCCAGAATATCTTCGAATGCCTGGAAGTCTAGACTATCCCAGAAATGATTGACCTTACCAACCAAGAACTTAGTCAAAAAGCCCTTTGCTCCACTTCTAGTTTCCCAATTATCCATTACCTCAGCCTTTGTCAGATGAAGGGATGAAGCAATCTCTTTCGGCCTAAGGATATTCTCCCAACATGTAAACGGGGTCTGCTCCAGAATACGGATACCGAGCAGATCAGAAAACTCTTCCAAGGTAGGGACCAACTGGTAGTCCTGAAAAGTAAAGCAATAGTACAGTGGATCATAGAATTGGACCAAGAAACTCATCATCTTCTCGTCCAATTTGGAAGTGACCAAACCCAAGAGGTAACCATGTCTCCTGATAAAGGAGGTAGTATCTGACATTGTGATCGGTGGAAATAGAACTGACTGTTTTGAAATGCTGGTTCGCGAAATGTCGTGGTAAGCAAGAGTCACCACCGTCTTTTATTTTCTCCAACAAGGAAAGGACAAAAGCACAACAAAATTCCTTTTCGAGATGTTTCTCGGTTCGGGAGGTAGATTATAGAAAGGGAAGGTGTTAGCACCCTTTCTATCCGTAGTTATCCACGGGCTCTTAGGTACTTGCTCACTATGTTTTCAAAAATTGTTTGCTTTTCTTGTGTTTGTGGGTTTTGAAAAAGTTTGTTTGAAAAACTTCTAGGTAACTCTTGTATCAGTCCTCAAGAGTGTAGGAAGTGTTTGTTTGAAAACTTTTGTTTGAAAGTGTGAGTGCGAAAAGTTTTTGTTTTTGTTTTTGAAAGAGCAAGTACCCAGGAGAAATCTACCTACTCTAAGGAATTAAGCTGTGTAAATGTCCTTTAGACAGTACTATCCCACTATTGAGAAGTAGGTAGCACCGTCGTCGGAGTTATTCGGGTCAATTCGATGATAGGGACATGTGTGGTCACCAAAGCAATAGTAGGACGCCTTAGCGGTAACCCTAATATCCTAGATCCTTTTTATCTGAGGCAACCGTTTCGAGGCAACTGGATCTTTAGACAGGAGGGCGACCTCTAAAACACCATGTACTCAATGACCACGTCGAGGCAACCAAGTAAGGCGTTGTTTACCGTGGGAATTGGTAAACAACCGCTGATCTTCCAAATGGTTACTTATTTGGTGACTCGCAGGATCGATCAGATTGATCCTAAGACATGGTTGATTTTGGGGTTTTGATTAAGTTTGATAATGATTAAATGACGAGGAAATAAAGAAGCTTTATGTAAATTGCATGAAGAAGAGAACTTGATAAAATAAAGGAAGGCTTGAAATAAAGGCTTTCGACTGGAAAAGTAAAGGAGAAAGCAAGTAAAGTTTCTGGAAAATAAATGACTTTGATTAATAAAGTGGTGTTTCACACATACATTCTCAACAATTCTTTCTCACACGCTAGGTACTCGAATCTATATGAGTGACTTGTATATAATTGTGAACACACGCGAAAAACTGCGTGAACTACTAATATTTATACTAAACATCCCAAGTAACCGTCGGGCAGTTACACTGCTTCGAGATGACTCCACTTGGCACGTTCTCAGCGTTCGACGCTCCAGATCTTTGCACGTTGCACTTGGTAACCGCTGGGAACCGTTTTCCCTCCAAACGTTCGAATTTCAAACCATCCCACTCTGAGCAATCGAACACCTTCGTCGAGAGGCATCTTCGACGAGCCACACCTTCGACGTCGAAGGCAACCAAATTCTCCCTTGGAAGAAATCCTCTAAGTACATTGCCATCTTCTGATGGGCATTTCGATAGACCCAGCTGGTCGAAAACATCCTTCAGCTTTAATGGCTGATATTAATAAAAACAAGGGTGTCGAATTTAGGAGCCAACAAATTGCCCCCCAAGAATGCCTTATTTCAACCCCGACAAAGAAAAAGGCATTCTTTGAAACTCTATTCGACACCTGTCTTTTCATTCTTAGTCACAAATTAAATTGTGCACTTTTTTGTCTTCTACCAACCACTGACAATCCCAAGGAAAAGCCATCATTTCATATGTACCTAAGACGTCACCTCAGTACGGCGTGCAACGTGCCAAATGTCTTTTCATAAATTGTCATCATGACAATTCCCAAAAACGAGGGCGCACGCTGCACCCTTTCATTTCTGCAGAACGGCTATGTCAACAGGGGATGCCACGTGTCCCACTATCTTCTGCAACATTAAATGGCCTCGAATTTGGGGATTTCCCAACTACTATAAATAGCGCCAAGTACCCATTGTGGGACTTTTTCACGCTACCTTGCCTTCAAACTTCCTTATTGAATACAAACTCTCTG
This sequence comes from Vicia faba, assembly GCA_948472305.1. Taxonomy (NCBI): domain Eukaryota; kingdom Viridiplantae; phylum Streptophyta; class Magnoliopsida; order Fabales; family Fabaceae; genus Vicia; species Vicia faba. Next base: position 1,618,608,819 of record OX451736.1, read on the forward strand.
CAAACTTTGCAAACAACTTGTTCTTCACTTCATCTTCAACCTTAACATCAACAATGGCATCCGGTTCTTCCACCGCTCCTAGTTTTAACATCCCCTCCAGAAATGCTAAACCCAAGATTTTCTCCACTGCCCCCGTAGTTACTCCCACAGGCCAACAAAGGGTCCCTGAGCCCCTAGACATTGCTGAACGTGACGATTATTCACGCCAACTCATGATTCCAGTTGGATACTCCAACCAAATCTTCGCCATGTCTGGCCCGCTCAACCCAAGCATCGCTGAAGCCATGAAGATCAAAAGCTTCTTTCCAGTGCTCGAAAAGCTCAAACCTGTTGGATGCTCTAAAAAAGATGCAGAGGATAATGAAGATCCCGCTAAGGAGAAAATCGATCTTCGCTTCTTCAATAGGGGTGTTAGGGCTTTCAGGTCTAGCCCTAGCCTCACTCCTGACTACAGTGCTTGGCTGGAAAAAATGGAGAAAAGCCAGGCTTTGATCTGGAAAGACCTGGGGATATTCGACCTAGTTATGTTGTCGAAGACGGGTCTCAACTACTCCCCAGAAATGTTGATAGCTTCCTTACTCTTCTGGGATTACACTCATTTCACCTTCCATCTTCCCTGTGGAATGCTGACACCCACGCTGTTCGACGTGGCTGCCATCACTGGCCTTCGACCCACTGGGGATTATTTCGACCCAGAAGAAATGTCGGAGGATCAGATTGGATTTTCTGCCACAAAACCAACCTACACCACCTATATCAACCATTACCACGATAAGTCGACGACCACTGTGTCGGATGTAGAGCATATCGCGTTTCTAGCCTTATGGCTGTCACGCTTTGTGTTTTGCACCAAGTCTTTACAGGTGACCAAGAAGATGGTGACCCTCGCCACCCAACTCCACCATGGCCAAAATATCTGTTTGGCAGAATTGATCTTGGCGAATCTGTACGAGTCGATTAGCAGCGGAGCGACTCTTTTGAAGATCATCGAGAACAGAGTCAGTCTGCTGCTTGCAGGACCTTTTTGGCTACTTCAGTTGTGGCTCAATGCCACCTTCGAGTCTTTCTTACCTCAGAAGACTCAAATAAATGAGCAAGCTCCGGAGATAGCAAATAGGTGCATCGAAGGCACCAGATTGGCTCTGCTGACCCCAACTGAAGATAGGCTGGAGCTTCAACAAACTTTTACAAACTTCGTCTTGATGTTTGCAAAAAGGAAAGAATTTTTTTCGACCATGGCTCCCTTTGCTCGACGAAAGGTTGGTCCAGAGTGGTTCACGAGGCCCCATCCTAAATCGTCGAGTGGCCCTCAGGTCGAAGAACATACAACAGTGTGGGAAGCATTTCTCACACCAAGAATAATGCCCCTGCGATTCAAGAGCTCCAAGACTCACTTGAGCCTGATTGCGTATCAACCAAACTTGGTTTCTCGCCAGTTTGGTATCATTCAGACACTTCCTTCTCCTATTTTTCCCAGGGAGAAGTCTATGTTATATTTTTGCAACGACTACACTGAAGAGGCTGCCACCAAGCATATCGGCAGGTATGCTGGTCGAACAGTCCTTTCGTTGTTCGACTATCAACTTAACTTTCTCTGCTCACCATCCTTCGAAGAGTGGTGGAAAAGTTACTACGCTGAAGAGTTTTTCGACGAGAAGGACTTCGTGGACGAACTTCATAAGTCTTTTGTTCTTGTCTTGGACAAAATAAAGAAATGTAAGTTCATCCTTCCAAATTATTTTGTCCTTCCCTTTCGACTGGTATCCTGTTAATTATTTTGTCTTCTTTCAGTTGTTCGAAAGCCTGCAGCCAAGAAAGCTGCAGAAGGCCATCAGGGAGGAGGTCCCTTGACAAAACCTCCACCACCGGCGAAGACTATAGCACCGGCGAAGACTACAACAGGCCATCAGGGGGAAGGTCCTTCGAAAAAGCCTTCTGCACCGGTAACCAGACTTTTATTATTTTCTTCTGGCTTTAACATTCTGACTTTCGATGTAGCTTCTAAATCGAACTCCAATTGGTTTTTTAGGCACCTTCACCCAAGAAACGACCAGCACTGACGGTCGAATCTGGGAGTGACGAAGAAGACGATTCTCCCCCTGCTCCTCTTAAAAGGAGAAAGCTGAAGAAGGACGTTCCTTCTCCTGAGACTCGAACAATCAGAATAAAGGTTGCTGGGAGAAAGCCCAGGCCACCTCCAGTAATTATTGAAGAGCCAACGGAGGAGGAACTAAATGTTCTTCTCAATAAACCTGTCGAAAGCGACAATTCCAGCCCTGGGGCTGAAGTTCCTCTGCAGGTAATTTCTTTGACCCTTTTTTAACTCAGGTGTCGATACCCACGTTCGATTATGTCCCTTCCTAACTTAGAAGATTCTTCTTCTGCTTTTCCCCAGGAAACCACTGAAAGCTCAGCGCCAAGGACTTCTGAAACATTGGACTCTGCTGAACTCAGTAGGCCACAAGAGAAAGACTTGGTGAACGATGAAGCCAATGCTGAAACAAATGAAGCCAATGCTGAGACAGAAGAACAACAAACAGAAGATCCTCAAACAGAAGAGCAACAACCAAAAGAGATTCAAGTGGTTGATCTGTCGGAGGAACATCATGACGAAGGAGGTCATGCTGATGCTGGTACTGCTGATCTTCAAGTCGAAGAAAATCAAGTCAAGGCAAATGCTACTCTACAGCCTCAACCCCAAGGCAATGCTGCTGCGAAGGTTACCACCTCAACAAAGCATAGATCGAAAGAAGACTTAGCACTCTTGAAGCAAACTGATCTCGTTGGCTATCTGAATGCCATTATCGAGAGCAAGGGAAGTTCGTCTGATATTAGTCAGGAGGCATCTACTCAGTCGGGGAAATCCACTGAGACTTCTCCTCTCTATGAGGCTTTGACGAAGGTTAAGGCTCAGTTCTTCAAGAAAGATTTGATGAAAGCTTTGGAGGGGGACCCTACTGCTCCATCGTATTTTGGGGCTGTTTTGAATGCCGTAGACTTGCTAGCTGTGACTCCGAAGGTTTCAAGCTTTATCATGGAGTTACACTCCATTATTGATCAAGTCTCAGCAGACTATCAGCGACAAAGGGGCTTCAACAGCCAGCTTGAAGCGTTATATGGCAAAAGCTCTTCTGCATGGACTGCCATAGCAGAGACGACTTCTTGAATTGCAGAGTTGTCGAAGCAAAAGGCATCTAAGCAGGAAGAGATTGATGCCATAGATCGAGAGAATGCTTCCATAAAGGCGCAAATCAAAGAGTTAGAGGCCAAGATGAATGCCAATACTAAGCGCAAGGAGGAACTTCTCTCGACTGTTCCAGACACCGAGAGTCAAGCTGAAATCACACAAGGCCTAGAATTTGCTGAGAAAGCTCAAGCCTTCGACGACCAAATTGCCAAGCTTGCCCAGGCGAATGCCTTGTGCAACAAAAGATTGGAGTTGCAGCAGGCGAAGTACCTTCGACTCAAAGATTCAATCCCCTTCTGATTGACTCAGCCCTTTAACCATATATTGTAATATGTATTTGACAATATTGCCATTTTGGCTAATTTATAAAATTTTCCATTTTGGCTTAGTTATGGTTAATTTAGTCGTTACTTGTTATTTATTTTTATCTCTTTGAGCATAGGTTTATACTTTTTCAAATATTTGCCATTTACTCTCAAGAGCCTTTTATCGTCACCTAACTCTTCGACTTCATAAGCTCCACCAGAAAAAGTTTGGATAATTCTGAATGGTCCTTCCCATTTGGGTGACCATTTTCCCATGCTTCGATCCCTTCGATCCATGGGAAGAATCACCTTCCAAACTAATTCTCCAGGCGAGAATGCCTTAGGTTTCACTTTTTTATTGTAAGAGTCCTCTACTCTTTTCTTCTGAAGCCTTAGTAGGTCAAGAGTGCGCAGTCTTTCTTCGTCTAAATCTACTAGTTCGTCTAACATCATATCCCAATAAACTTCAGAGGGAATATCATGGTGTCTCTGAACCCTTGCAGATTGAAGACAAATTTCTGCTGGCAACATTGCATCATGACCAAAAGTTAGCCTATATGGTGTTGTACCTATGGCTTCTTTTGGGGACGTTCGACAGGCCCACAAAATCTGGTCTAACGTCTTATGCCAATTTTTTGGCTTCTTCCCAACATGCTTTTTATCAAGCCAATCACTACTTTGTTCGCTGCTTCGACTTGACCATTTGCCTGTGCATAATAAGGCGTTGATGTTAGGAGTTTAAAGCCTGTTTCCTGAGCGAATTCCTGCATCTTTCGACCGGTGAAAACTGATCCTTGATCAGTAGTTATAGTCTCAGGGATTCCATATCTAAAGATAATGTTCTTTTGAATAAATTCAATGACATTTTCTTGGTCTACATTGACTAAAGGAATAGCTTCGATCCACTTAGTAAAATAATCAATGCCTACCAATATATACTTCTGGCTCTTTGATGATGCTGGTCGAATCTCTCCAATAAGGTCCAACGCCCATCCTCTAAAGGGCCAAGGTTTCACTATTGAGTGAAGTTCGCTTGCTGGTACATGTTGGATGCCTGTATGGACTTGACATTCTTGACAACCCTTGGCGAACTCGACACAATCTTTCAACATGGTGGGCCAGTATAGTCCTTGTCGAAACAACAACCATTTCATCTTGTGGCCTACATGGTGAGCCCCACATGCTCCAGCGTGCGTAGTCGAAAGGGCTATGTATGCTTCAGTTTCACTTAAGCATTTTAGCAATACCCCTTCAGGCGTCTTTTTAAATAACTCATTACCCATGAGTACGTAACTCAACGCCCTATACTTTGTTTTTCGTTCTGTCGAAGCTACTGGATTTTGAAGATAATCCACAATGGGTTTCCTCCAATCTTGCTCTGACAAATTGTCTATGAACGAAATTTCGAAGTTAGTTTGATCAGCATACCCTAGTCTTGTCGATTCCAAGTCTGTTGGTGACAAACAGGTTGCTTTTATCTTTTCTCGAACTTCGATTGCTCTTTGTAATCTCGTTTTTGAAATTTTGTACCCAGATGCAATTTGTGCCAAATCGTTGGCTATTTGATTTTCCAATCTGGGTATGTGTCGAATATTGACCATTTCAAATTTTTTCAACAAACGATTTGCTATCACAAAGTACATAATGAGATTTTCTCTTATGCATTTATATTCTTTTGTGACTTGCTTAATGACTAACTCTGAGTCTCCCATTATTTCGACTCGAGTTTCCCCCAATTCCAACAATATCTCAAGGCCAGTAATTAGAGCTTCATACTCAGCCTCATTGTTCGAACAAGAACCTGATATCTTGTACTTGAATGTTGTTGGAATTTTTTCTGGAGAAATAATCAAGACTCCTACTCCTGTTCCATCTTTATGGCTGGAACCATCGAAGTAGAATTTCCAAGGTTCTATCTCCACATAATTAATACTCTCAACTTGAATTGAGTGGTCGACTATAAAGTATGCAACCACTTGTCCTTTTACTGCCTTAAGAGGCATAAAGGTCAAGGAGTATTCAGTTAATTCTAGTGCCCACTTGCCAATTCGACTGTGCAAGATGGGTTTCGACAACATGTACTTGAAAACATCAAAATGAGATGAAACATACACATCAACTGGTTTTATATATTGCTTGAGCTTTGTACAAGAGAAATACAGACATACACACAATTTTTCAACTTCACTATATCTAGTTTCTGCATCGTTCAAAACTCTACTAAGATAGTAAATGGGTCTCTCGACTCCATTTTCATCTTCTTGGGCTAACATGCTTCCCAAAGTTTTGTCGGACGCAGCTATGTACAATCTCATACTCCTGTTGCTACAAGGAGGCACCAAAATAGGTGGCTTTGTGAGGTACCCTTTGATTTTGTCGAAGGCTTCTTGCTGCTCCTGCCCCCATTCGAATCCCTCTTTGTTCAGTCGAAGCAAGGGTGAAAAGGCTTGAGCTTTCCCACTTAGGTTAGATATGAATCTCCTTAAGAAATTTATCTTGCCTAACAGAGATTGCAGTTCCTTTTTATTCGATGGCGCTTTCGCTTCCAGAATTGCCTTCGTCTTGTTCTGATTGATTTCGATTCCTTTCTTGTGGACAACGAAGCCCAAGAAATCTCCAGCTTTCACACAGAATGCACACTTCAAAGGGTTCATCTTGAGACCATGTTCTCTCATTCTTTCGAATGATTGTCGAAGGTGGTCTATATGGTTCTTCCTGGAAACAGATTTTATAACAATGTCATCAATATATACTTGCATAAAAGTGTTAATAAAATCATGGAAGATAGAATTCATTGCTCGCTGGTATGTTGCCCCAGCGTTCTTTAGGCCAAAAGGCATCACTACCCATTCGTAAGTGCCCAAAGCCCCAGGGCATCGAAAAGCTGTTTTCGACACATCCTCTTCAGCAATGAATATTTGATTATATCCTGAATAACCATCGAGCATACTCAGATACTCGTAGCCAGCAGCAGAATCGACTAGCATTTCCGCCACAGGCATAGGATATTCATCTTTGGGTGTAGCAGCATTCAAATCTCTGAAATCTATGCACACCCTCAATGTACCATTTTTCTTAATTACTGGCACAATGTTGGCAATCCATTCGACATACCTCGTGATGCGTATGAATTTGCACTTCAGCAGTCTTTCGACTTCCATTTTGATCTTCGACAGTATTTCTGGGGCGAAGCGTCTTGGACTTTGCTTGATTGGCTTCTTCCCAGGTTTGATTGGCAACTGAAGTTCCACCAATCCTCTGTCGAGACCAGGCATTTCATCGTAATCCCATGCAAAACAGTCCTTGAACTCATTCAACAAATGGATTACTTCTAACCTGAGTTCTGGGTCAATTCTTGCGCTAATGTAAGTTGGCTTTTTCTCTGACCCTTCGCCCAAGTTGATTTCTTCTAAAGGATCTTGCGCTAACATTTTGATGTTGTTCGCCAAGGGGTCCTTTTCGAAGCCCAAAGGCTCATCGTCATAGATGGCGTCGAGCCTTTGTTCCTGCATCCCTTCTGGCATGATATCAGGAGGTTCTGGATCGAAGTCCTTTCCAGGACCTGTAGAAGATAACTGTTGATCATTGGCCTGTGTGGCCATGTATTTTACTTCGGCTTCGAGAGCCGTTATCATCTTTGTTTCGGCTACGTAAGCCGAAATTCGCTGCAATGATTGTGACTCAGTCATTATCACTGAATTCACTTCCCCAACCAGTTGGTTGGATATCAGTTAACCCACTGAAGTCTATGTGGGACAAGTCTCCTCTGTCCCATTGAAAACCATGCTCAGGGTGCAGGTATAGGGAACAAAAAGTATTTGGCGCTGGCGCCAAGTCGAAGTCAGGTGTTGGGCATGGCCCAATGTGAGCCAAGTTTTTGTCGAAGTCTTCCAGCTCTAGGTGATTCACTTCGCCCAGGTAATAGCTTTGGTTTGCTTCTATGTTTTCGACCATCCCATCAGGACGCCATAGCAGCAACCTCTGGTGCATTGATGATGGTACAGCTCCAACACCATGAATCCATTCACGGCCCAACAAAAGATTATAGTTAGGTTTGGCCGATATGACCATAAACATAGTTGGTCGAAGGATAGATCCCACCTTGATATCCAGTTGGATCACACCCATTGTGGTCCCTATGCCGCCTTCATAATTCGACAGGACCATGTTGTGAGGCTTGATATTCTCATCACTTTGGCCTATTTTTCTTAGCATAAAGTGAGGAATAATGTTGATGGTTGCCCCACAATCCACCAAGATTTTATTTACTGTGGTTTCTTCGAGTTTAGCCCTTATAAATAAAGGTTTGAGGTGATTTTTCATCGCCTCTGTAGGTGGTTCGAAGAACCCATTCTGCTCCTCAGTAGTGCCATTATCCATGACGAAATAGCACACTGGCCTATGCTTGGCCATTTCTTGCTCCACTTCCCAATCGCTTGTTTCGACCTCCACCTGGCGGTTGAACTCCCTGGGCAGAACTGAGACTATGTTCACCATGATGTCCAAAGTGTCATCAGACTCAGAACCATCTTCGTTATCCACTTCACCTTGATTAGGCCAAACTAGCCTATTAGTTACTGGTTCTCTTTCCAGAGGTTTCCTTTGCTTTCTTTGAGGAACATTTGAACTGGTTTCTGCCTTTGGTTCATTAGCAGCCTCCCTCTCAGCTTTTCGACGCCTCTGGTATCTCCTCCATTGAGATCGAGACATGGGATTTTTCCCTTTGTAGTTGCTTGACACCTGTGTCACTTTAGGGGAAGCAACCTGAGGCTCTTTCTTATGTGTTAAAGATGAACCTCTTGGCACATCGAAGGAGTGCCATCTTTCCTCGCTTGGCCTCTTTCGACCAGATGTTTTGTACCATGTATCTACTGGCACATTAGTTGGAGGCCTGAAAGTTAGTGGCCTCTTTTCTTGGTTTGAACCTCTTTGGGAGGCTCTTCTGGGATCATGTCGAAGATCAACACTTTCCCTTCTTTTATTTGCTGCTCTTACACCTTGAATATGTTCAGCAGCTTTTTTGTCGAAGATCGAACTGTATATGGGACACAGCATCACTTCTGACTTCTTTTTCTGGCATCTTTGCAGGAAATCTGCCAGATTTTCATTTTCCCGAGGGAAAGCAGTTTTGTTGGCTTGTTCTTGCCTCATGGCCTCCTCTGATGCTTTTGGTTCAGAGACTTCGACCATGTTGACATTCATGGTATCTTTGTTGGCAAGAGTCAACTGCTTCATTTGAATCTCCAAGTCCTTCGTCTGGCCTTGAACTGCAGCCAAGTGAGAACTGGGTTTTGTTCCAGATTTTTGGGCTCCAACTGTCTCTAGCTTCGGGCTTTCGACCGCTTTCTGAACCGCTTCAATTGTCTTTCTGGACAGATTCCCAGAAAAACTGCCAAAGATTGGCATGTTGACATGGTCCTTTGAGACTTCGACCATTGTGATTCCTGGCCTCTTCGAATGGCTTCTGGATGCCTCGATCACGTTCACCTCTGAAGGTTCAGCATAATGGGCTTCAGCCTGCAACGGGTTAGAGTCCACAGTCATGGGGGTCTTGTCAGCAAACTTCAACCTCCCTTCTTCGATAGCGTCTTGCACAAGATTCCTGAAAAGAAAACATTGAGACGTTTTATGGCCCAGAAAATTATGATATTTACAAAAGCCTCTCTTCTTTCTTTGATCAAGAGGAGGCAATTTTACCCCTGGGGGTATTATCATTTGGCCATCTTTTACAAGCAAGTCAAAGATTTCATCACATTTTGTAATATCAAAGCTATAAGTCTTTTTGGGGAACCTATCGTTTGTCCTTTCTGGACCAGTGGGATTTTTTCCACTTGAGGGGACTAACAGTTTGCAAGAATATGGTGGTCCTTGTTTTAGTTCCGCTAAATCGACTTCGCCTTCTTCGACAGTTATAGTTTCTTCGAAGGTTTCTGGATCTTCGTCATCCATCTCAACATACGATATCCTCTCTCTTTTATGAGCTTTCGTTGCCTTGGCTTTCTCAGCTTTAAGGCATTCGACCTGTCGAACTCTATCGGCCAGTTGGGCCATGTCTCTCAGGTATTGAGTGTCTAACTTCTTCCTAATGGAATAATCTAAGCCGCCTGCGGCTATTTCGACTAACTCATGTTCTGGCACTTGTGTAAAACATCTTGCTTTGAGCAACCTAAACCTATTTAGATATTCGTCTATAGGTTCAGTGAAACGTCTCTTTACACTGGCCAATTCTTTCAGGCTTATCTTGGTTTGTCCCATGTAGAATTGCTCATGGAACAATCTCTCCAACTGGGTCCAATGATGGATCGAATTGGGGGGAAGAGTTGTAAACCAAGTAAATGCATTCTTTGTTAAAGAACTCGAGAAGTACTTAATCCTCAGGTTTTCGTTGTTTGAAATATCTCCTGCTTCGATCAAGTATCTCGCCACATGTTCGACAGTAGACTCTGTCGTGTCCCCAGAGAATTTAGTGAACTTAGGGACTTTACATCTAGGAGGTAAGTCTGTTTGTAACACGTATTCTGACAGTGTGGATGTGAAGTTGGGCCTACGAAAGCCAATGTTCATCCCATTTTGCGTCATGATTCTTTCGATCATGGCTGCCAAATTATTTTCCAAACCCATATTTTGGTATTGGATATGCTGAACTACTTCGTCAGCATTTTGGTTTCTGTTAACTAACCTTACCTCTGGGGTTATTACCCTAGGTTCTTCGACAGGCTGCTCCAATTGTGCCCTAAGGTTTTCTTCGACAGGCTGCTGGACTTGGTTGATAGTGGTTTCTTCCTCTAAGAGTATACCTTGGTTTCCCCTTATTGGCGCCCTTTGGGGCTGTCGAATAGGTTGGGGTACTCCAAAGAAATCAGCCAAACGCGTCATTTGCGCTGTCATCTGCTGATTCGATTGGGTGGTGTTTTGTATTAGAGGATTCAGCAATGTACTTAAAGTTTGTGCCAGCATTTGAACCATATCATGGTTGCTTTCGTCCATTTGTTGCCTCAAGACTGCTGTCGAGGCATTTGTAAGGCCATGTGCTACTTGGGACGTTCCTCCTAAGAGTTGGGTCCTATTTCTGTTCGCCATACCTACTCCAGAACCTTGGAGTGGCGAAGAGGCACTCACTAAAGGGTCTGAAAAAGTGGACGCTGCGTTCGTTAGGCTAGCCAAATCAGACGTTGGCATGCCATATAGTGGTTCTCGATTATGACCTCCTGTCATAAATCCTGGGGGAACATAAGGCCTTGTGCCTAAATTTCCCCTTGGTGGGGGGGTTCCCAAAGGTACTCTGGGGCCAGTGAACGGAGGTAATGGCCCCGTCGTTGTGACCGTTACTGCTGGTGTTGAACCAGCGGTTATCGCTTCACTTACGGTTGGGATAACTGTTGCTCCCACATTCGTTTGTGGGATTTCGTTATTGTTTGGCGGATTCGCCATCTCTTCTCTTCTTCTGGCAGTATTGGTATTGTTAGTGTATATTCTACCACTTCTCAATAACATACAATACTCCTCGAAAAAGATGATATTTTGTGTAAACAGATTAAACTTCAAAATCAACACACAGTCCCACCGGGTGTGCCAATTTGTTTACCGTGGGAATTGGTAAACAACCGCTGATCTTCCAAATGGTTACTTATTTGGTGACTCGCAGGATCGATCAGATTGATCCTAAGACATGGTTGATTTTGGGGTTTTGATTAAGTTTGATAATGATTAAATGACGAGGAAATAAAGAAGCTTTATGTAAATTGCATGAAGAAGAGAACTTGATAAAATAAAGGAAGGCTTGAAATAAAGGCTTTCGACTGGAAAAGTAAAGGAGAAAGCAAGTAAAGTTTCTGGAAAATAAATGACTTTGATTAATAAAGTGGTGTTTCACACATACATTCTCAACAATTCTTTCTCACACGCTGGGTACTCGAATCTATATGAGTGACTTGTATATAATTGTGAACACACGCGAAAAACTGCGTGAACTACTAATATTTATACTAAACATCCCAAGTAATCGTCGGGCAGTTACACTGCTTCGAGATGACTCCACTTGGCACGTTCTCAGCGTTCGACGCTCCAGATCTTTGCACGTTGCACTTGGTAACCGCTGGGAACCGTTTTCCCTCCAAACGTTCGAATTTCAAACCATCCCACTCTGAGCAATCGAACACCTTCGTCGAGAGGCATCTTCGACGAGCCACACCTTCGACGTCGAAGGCAACCAAATTCTCCCTTGGAAGAAATCCTCTAAGTACATTGCCATCTTCTGATGGGCATTTCGACAGACCCAGCTGGTCGAAAACATCCTTCAGCTTTAATGGCTGATATTAATAAAAAGAAGGGTGTCGAATTTAGGAGCCAACAGGCGTACCCTAGGAGTGGCATGTGCACGTGTGTTGTTTTTCAATTAATTTTATCTTTGCACATGTATTATGGTGAGCTACGTTTTGATTTTATTTTTCAGGCAAGTCTTGTCATGCATAGTTAACAGTTAATAATTGTGCGGAAAGTAAATTGCGGAAAGTAAATCTACGCTATTACAAGGCGTCGGGTATTTACATCGCCAAAAACATAACCCTTGAAAAGTAAATGCAAAAAAATAAAGAAAGCGATAAAAAGTCCTAATTATCTATTACATTCCCGGAGCAAATACATAAATATGATCAAAAATAAATATGCACGCAAAGAAATTGAATCGGGACGTCCTTAGGGTTTTGACCCTTTTTGAGAAAAGAATGAATTTTGGTCCCTTTTTGCATTTAATTAATATTAAACCTAATTTACTAATTATTTAATTAATTACAAGGAAAAAGTATTTTTGTGTTTTTTATGTTTTAATGAAAATAAAATAAAGGAAATTAAGTCAAAAGTTAGTAAAAAAACCCTAATTCTAAATTTTTTTTATTTATTGTAAAAAAAAGTCAAAATTAAACCTAATTAAAACAACTAAACTAATTAATTAGAATTTATTTACAAAAATAATTAAATTAAGCTGAAATTAATAAATAAAAATATTTACATTTTTTAGTTGTCTGAATTTATTATGAAAAATATTAATTATGTTAATTAAATAAATAATAATAATTAGTAAAAATAATAAAAAAGAAAGAACAAAAAAAGAATAAACAAGGGGGGTGTGCTGGCCCATTAGGAGGTTTGTAAGCAATTGCTGGCCCATTTGTACATTCAGCCACGTTTGACTTTGGGAATTGTCCAGATACGCATTGACTGGGAACACCATGGTCAACACCTCATGGCCATTGGATTTGTGGCTGTGGCCACTTGGCATACTGAGCACTGGAGGTATATGGTGGAAGGCGTTGGAAAGCCTGCATGTGATCATGTTAGAAAAAATATTATAGAGTTTTGGGTGGACCTGAGAATCGAACCCAGGTCCCAATGATTACCAGCCACCTCACTATCCACTGAGCCATGCGCCTGCATTTGTTAGTATAATGAACAATGAAATTAATATATAAAAACAACAATTATGCTGGACAAAACAAAAATTACGCGCGCTATTTGAATGGGCTAATCATATGCTAACACGTATTGTCTTCTTCCTTATGCCTGCAAAAAAACAAATTAGATAGCGGGGTTTTTAACCCCCACAACCTACATCAACGAAAAATAGCGATTAGCTCCCTGCTTAACATAAATATTTCGCGAGTATATCACTGTGTTCGTCTGGCCTTGACGATTCCAACCATATGCATTAGATGTTCTAATTTTTCCTGGACAGTAAAGCCCTAATTTGAGAACTCAAGAACCCTAGAATTCTCCAATGGCAACTCACGATTATGTACACTATAATCCAATTAACCAATACCATTAGCTTCAGAGGAGTTCTAGCAATACAAAACAATGATTAGAACATGTTAATTATGCATGAATAATGAATTACGATTATGAAAGAAATATGCAAACCGTGGTTCTGAAACTAGCGATTCTTGGAGCTATGAAGCTGGAAACTGATTGCAAATTGTCCTGGGAACCTCCAGCAATGTATTTGAATCCACAAAAGCCCTTGAATTGGCCTGGAACCTAGAAAACAGTTTCCACTTTTCTTTGATTTTTTTTCAATATGGTAATGGCCTTTTCTGCAGAGATTTCACGTCCAACGCGTTAGGGTTAGGTTGTGTACTTATAGGAGAATGGAATTAGGTTAAATCTTGGCCAAGAAATCCATGGAATTGATGTTTGTATATTTGATTGAAAATCAAATATTTTTCAATCTTTTTTATTGGAAAAACTTGCCAAACTTGGAGATTTTTGTCCCCTTGATGTGCACACGAATTTGCCAGCTCTTTTAGGTCATATTTGCTTCATGAAAAGATTGAAAAACCATATCTTGATATTTCCTACAATTTAAATTAATTAAATGAATTAAAATTGATTAAAAATCCAATTAATTAATAAAAAATAAGAAAATAAATCAATTTAAGCTTGATGGGTCGTGCATAGGCCTTGGATAAAGTTTCAAGAAGCAATTTGAGGCCCATTAGCAAAAACAAAGTGTTTTGAGCAAAGTTGACTTTTGCAAATTCACAAAAATTTCCCAACTTCTCCAATGCATATCTTGCTCAATTTTGATCATATGAACATGTTCTTGGACATTTTGGAAATGTCTTGAAGTCCTCTAACCAATGCCTTTGGTCCCATGTCATTTGGATTTACCAATCTCAAGTATGGTCTTTGACTTAAAGTGCATTTTTGTTGACTTTTGAAATTGACCTATAATGTAGAAATTGATAACTTTTTGTGAGAGCATTTATTGGACTTGGAATGTGAAGATGAGTTGTAGGATATGTCATCCCCTTCAAAATGAGCATTGGATGGGATTTTTCTGATGAACCATGAAAAAGTTATGCCTTGGTCAAGATACAGTTGACTTTTCTACTGTCCAAAAATAGTAACTTTTGTATCTTGATGATTTTTGAGCCATGCTTGAGGAATCATGATCAAGACTTGATCAAATGATGATTGTGAGCTCAAAATAAGATGTTGGCCAAAAATTCTGACTTTTGACTGCAAAATGACCATTTTACCCCTGCAGTTGATTGTGAAGCAAATGGAACTTTTGTCTGTGCAAACTGGCATTGTGAAACTTGAAACTTGGCATGTAGATGCTTGACAATGTATATAGGCATATGAGACTTGATTGGACCATTGAAAACCTAAAATTCCTTGAAAGAAACAAAACCCTAATTTTGGCTGGCTTAGGAGGTATTTGGACTGTGCAACCCTTGAGAGATCTTGAACCATTTGAAGATGATTCTTGATAAATCTTGAAGAATATGGGAGGGAAAATTTTTGGGTACAACAGACATCTTTGCAACCAATTCTTCAAGCATAGTGGGAACCTGAACAAAGTTGATATGGATGGTGTTCCTACGCATGGGTGCCATTACCTACAAAACAGAACAAAGATGAATACATCTTGTCATTGAAATAGGTTAGTCCAATGCAAGATGTATGCAATGTTATGATGTCATGATGTCATGATAGAAATCACACCACAAGTATCCACAAATAGCAAACATGGTAAGGGCACACAAGTCACACAGAGAGCCCTTAGATTTTAGGCTGGCAAGGAGCCTAGGTACTACCCTCTTTCAGTTCAGTTGGTTCAAACCTGTCCTAAAAATAGTAATCGGGTTCTAGAGGATCTCAATATCACTGACTATCCTCGATCGGTCATAATTCCAGTTTAGCAACCTTTTCTTGTAGCCAGAATCATCGCGAGAGTTTAGTCTCAATGAGTGTAGCATACTGCTACTGTTCTATGGCCAAGTTGTTCAATTTAAAGGTTCTAAGGTCAGTTGGTGCTTAATGACCCCTTAGTATACCCATATTCTCCTCGTTGCGCCACAAGGGATATCGGTACATACTAAAGTTCCACACCAACGTAGCTACTGCTTCAAGCGTATCGGTCTACGTCGTACAGTTCCCTCACAGTTTATTGCTACTTACCTAAAGGGTATCCCCCAGATCCGGGTTAGGATCTATAGTAACTCCGATTCAAACCCACAAATATAAAGCATACAAAGCAAACAATTTAAAACACAATGATCTAATCCTAAGGTGCACCCCACTTATAAGCGTCCCCAGCAGAATCGCCAGTTTTGTGATACGGTGGGAAGAACTGACTGTTTTTTTTTTTGGAATATTGGTTTGCGTTTTGCGTTTGTTTTTGCAAAATGTCGCGGTAAGCAAGAGTCGCCACCGAATTTTATTTTATCCAACAAGGAAAGGAAAAAAGCACAAAAAAAATTATTTTTTCGAGATATTTCTCGGGTTCGGGGGGTAGATTATAGAAAGGGAAGGTGTTAGCACCCTTTCTATCCGTGGTTATCCACGGGCTCTTAGGTACTTGCTCATATTGTTTTTAAAATTGCTTTCTTTGTGCTTGTGGGTTTGAAAAGGTTTTTGTTTTGAAACTTCAATTTAACTCTTGCTTCTGTCCTCAAGAGTATATGAAGTGTTTTTGAAAACTTTGTTCGAACAAGTGTAAGTGTGAAAAAGATTTTGTTTTTTGAAAGAACAAGTACTTAAGAACCATCTACCCACTCGAAAAAGGAATCGTTCTATGCTATCTTCCTTTAGACAATGCTATCCCACTATTGATGAGCATGTAGCACCGTTGTTGGAGTTTGAAGGGTCAATTCGAATTAGGGACTTACGGTCACTAAATCAATGTTAGGACGCCTTAGCGGTAACCCTAATGTCTTAGATCATTTGTTTTGAGGCAACAATATCCGAGGCAACCGTTTTGAGGCGACTATGATCTTTGGACAAGAGGGCGACCTCTAAAACTACCTATACTCAATGACCGCGTACGAAGGCAACCAAGTGGGGTGTACCCTAAGAGTGCACATGTGCGAGTGTGTTGTTTTTAGTTAATTTTGTTTTTTTTGTACATGTTAATGGTTATCTAAGTTGATTTTAGGTTTAAACATTCAATCTTGTCATGCATCCCTATTATCAAACATCTAACAGTAATATTTTGCGGAAAATAAATTGCGGAAATTAAATTACAAGACGTCGGGTATTTACATCGCCAAAAGCAACCCTTTGAAATTTAAATGCGGAAAATAAATAAAGCGATAAAAATAGTCCTAATTATCTATTACATTCCGGGAACAAATACAATATTGAATAAAAGAAAATAAATCGCGTGCGGAAAGTTAAATCGAGCGCAAGTAGGGTTTTGACCCTTTGGTTATTAAAGAAAATATTTTTTGTTATTTTTGAATTTTAAGAAACAAACTATCCTAAATTAATTATTGAATTAAATTAATTAATAAAAATAAATATTTTTGGGTTTTTTGTGTTATTTAAAGAAAGAAAATAAAATTGATCAATGTTAATAAAAACCTAATTAAGTCTAATTTGTTTTAATTATTTGCAAAAAAATATTAAAGTTATCCTAATTAAACCTAAATTAATTAAATTAATATTTGTTAATAAAAAATTAAAATTTGATTTAAATAAGAAAATATTTTTTTGGTTTTAATTTTATAAAGGAAAAAAATGATTGGTTGGTTATTAAATAGAAATAATAAATAAATAAATAAATAAATAAAACAAAATAAAATAAAATATAGAGAGATAGGGGGTATGGGCCTGATTTGGGGGTTTGATCAGCAATCCTGTGGCCCAAACAAGCTGGCCCTGTATTGACTTTGAGAGATCCAGTGAGTGCACGCTGACTTGGCCCATGGTAGACGTTCATCCTGGATCACCAGATCCGGCCTTTGGCCATCTGGCGCTTGATTGAGTGAGGGAGTATGGTGGGCTATGCGCTTGGATTTGCATGAGAATACCTGAAGAAAAAATACAAAAAGCAATTTGGAGGACCTGGGATTCGAACCCAGGTCCTGTGGGATGTGCCAATGTTCGCTTGCCACCAGGCCATTGTGTTTTAGTTGTTATTGATATACATAATAATAATAATAATGAAAGAAAAAACAATCATATGCCAGAAAAATTAAAACAAAGCGCGCGTATTTTGAATCAACCATTGGAGAGGCGACACGTCTCCATCTTCTTCCTCACGTCCGTGGCTAAAACTCTGCAACACCTATAGCCACGGACACCGCCTGTCACTAAAGGTCGTGCATCCCTATAATCCACTGTGAGCCATGGAAATGAAATCTAAGGGCATGGTTGTGCTCGTCTCATCGTCCCGGTCACAACCATGCCCTTCTCATCAGCCAATTTTCCCTGAAAAAGAAATGCCCAAAAACAAACCACGAACCCTAGATATGGTACCTCACAGTACGAGTCACATAAACAAAATTGGATAATGTAAAAAGCTTAGAAACTTGATGAGGATCATGAATATGCAAATAGTTTATACAAAAGATGCAGAAATAAAGATTTGCGAATTCAAGAAAGAAGCGATTTTTTATGACTCTTACAGTGCTTTTGGGCGTGTTTGAGAGTTTGCTTGCGATCCAGGAGGGTTATGTAATCACCCAGGAATTGATTGAGATCGTTCTTGGCTTCTGAATTTGCCTCTAAGTGTGAATTCGAACTCAAGCTTTTTCACACTTTTTTCAAGTTTTGTTTGGTTGGTTCTTGCATCCTCTAGCCTCTTTTTCATGCCCTCTAGCTTCCTTATGTATTATAGACTGCATTAGGTTAACAATTGTGGGTTGAATCCTTCCACATCAATGCCATGAGATTTGATTTGATTCACCATTACTAAACCTTCCAAAATTGTCAAAACTCAATCTTTTTGCACATGGATTGCTTGATATGAGTTTGATACCTTTGATGATGATGATTCAGTCCTGAAATAGCCAAAAAGATATCAAGTAGTCAATCTTTGGATTTTATTTGATTTAATTTGATTAAAAATGATATAATTCAATAAAAAATCAAATAAAATAATAAAATTGATAAATGGACACAAAGCTGAAGCTAGGATACGTGTGAAATGTGGCAAGCTCAAATCAAGTGGAAAAGAATGGGCCCATTTGACAAAATTTGAAGTTTTGGGGATAGTTGACTTTTGGCAGTTTTGCAAAAATGCCCAACTTCAACAATGCATAACTTCTTCAATTTTGAACTTTTGGAAGTGTTCTTGGACTTTTTAGGAAGCTTGAGATGTCCTCTAACCAACCCTTTTGGTCTCATCTCATTTTGATATTCCATGCTCAAGTTATAAGCTTTGGAAAAAAGGTGTTTTTGTTGACTTTCAAAAATGACCTATAATGTCCAAATTTATAACTTCTTGTGAGTGCATTTTATGATCTTGGGGTATGAAGATGGATTGTAGGAAATTTCATCCTATTCAAAATGAGCTTTAGATGGGTCATTTCTCATAAAGTATGAGAAAGTTATGCTTGGTCAAAGTTGGTTTGACTTTTCCTACAAAACCCTAATTTAGCAACTTTTGGGTCTTGATGAATTTTGAGCAATCCTTGGTGAATCATGATCAACCCTTGATCAAATGATGAAATATCCTTAAAAATGAGAATGTTGACAAAAAATCTTGAAATTTGACTGTTTGTGGGTCTCAGTTGACTTTTGCCCTAGCACAGTCGATTTTTGGACCCTTTGAGCAATTGACTGAGCAAGCTTCCTCTGCAAGGCTTGAAATTTGACATGGATGATCTTGAGAAAATTCTAGGACATTGGGAGCACTTGAGGTCATTTGGACTCAAAGATCTTGATGCAACACAAAACCCTAATTTGGGGTTGACTGCCTTAGGAGGTAGCTTGACTGTCCAACTCTTGAGCAATCTTGAGCCATTTAGAGATTTTCCTTGCCTTGTTTTGAGAAAATATGAGAGGGAAAATTTTGGGGTACAACAAACATCATATACATCTACTAACCATTTCAAGGATTTTAGGATTCATCTTTGTTCTTGTTTTGTAGGATATGGATTCACTTCGCAGGAAAACTATTCAAGTCAACCTTGTGAGAATCCCTCCACAACTTAAGGAGCTAGCTTTAAGGATTCTTGAAAACTCTCCATTCACCGAGAGACATGGTCGTCTACTCAACTTGGTCACCTCCAACACAGATGAGGACACGATGAAGGTGCTCTTTCAGTTCTTTGATCCTTTACACCATTGCTTCACATTTCCCGACTATCAACTTGTGCCTACTCTGGAAGAATTCTCCCAACTCTTGAGGATTCCAATTCCCAATCAACTACCTTTCAACGGTACGGAAAGAGATCCAAAGCCATAAGAGATTGCTCAAGCTCTACACTTACACTCATCTGATATCACAACTCATTGGGAAACAAGGAGTGGTGTCAAAGGTTTCCTAGCAAAGTTCTTGTTTGAGAAAGCCCAAAGCTGTTGGAATTCCTTGGACTTGCAAGCCTTTTAGGAATTGGTGGCTCTCCTCATCTATGGGATGATTTTGTTTCCAAATCCTGACCAACTCATAGATATCAACACCGTCAAAATCTTCATATCCCGCAACTCGGTGCCTACATTGCTAGGAGATATCCTACACTCTTTTCACACTCGCACAATGAGCAAAAGAGGTGTCCTTATGTGTTTCACTCCTCTCTTGGAAAGATGGTTTATTTCTCATCTTCCCCAGTCTGTATTAAAGAATGAGCAAGGTTCAAGGTGGTCACAAAGGTTGATGACGCTCAAACATTCAGACATTCATTGGTGCTCCCGATCCAAAGAGAATGTTATCATTTTCGACCGTTGTGGAGAATTTCCTAATGTCCCTTTACTTGGCATTAGGGGAGGAATCACCTACAACCCTTGCTTAGCCTTAAGACAGTTTGGTTATGCCCGAAGAGATGGCCCGCATGAGATGCTGATTCAAGGTTTGGTATTTGACTACGACAACAACAATCAAGGTCTTCGCCAAAGATTTATTCGAGCTTGGAGGATGTTGAACAAGGTGGATAGCAAGACTTTGGGGAACAAGAATTCCATCCCTCTTGAGCCTTACCTCAAATGGGTACGAACTCGTGCTTAGAGTCTTATGATGCCTTACCCCTCCATTCTCCAGGTAATCATTGAGCCTGTTAAGGAAGGAGATGTTCCATACACTATCCTACATCCTGACATGCCCACATCTCTTGAAGACCTCCAAAGGGATTGGATACAACTCAAAGGAGAGCGAGATACTTTCGAAGCCCAATTCTACGCAAGCGAGAAGAAGGTTTTGGAACTCACTAGGCTACTTCATAAGGAGTAGACTCTGAATGCCTACATTTCACCAAAGAGGATGCGCACTACTTTTCTATCTTAGAGCTTTTGTATTATTTTGCCCTAGGGGCATTAATGTACTCAAACTTTATCTTATTAATATAACGTGTGTTTCCTTTTCTGTCTAAAACAAATTTGAATCTTTGAAATCCTTGAAAACATTGCATATGCATATATCATTCATCATAACATAAACAGGTCTTTTGCAACAAGTCTCCTCATCTCTCTACTGTTTATTTCAGTAAGATGGATCTCGAGCAAACAGTGAAAGATCTCCAAGCTCAGAATACGCAGTTTCAACAGTTTCTCATGACCCTAGCCAAGGGGCAAGAAGAGTTGAAGACTCTGCTGGCTGAAGAGAGGAAAAATAAAACAAAGAAGGTAACCGGAGTCTTAAACATGAGAAGAAGATTTCATGGGCAGACAAGAAAGACTTTGGACTTTGCAACAACATCCTGTGAAGGAGAGGGGAAAGGCAAGGAAACAGTTGTCCCGTCAGAATCGGAAGAGGAGGAAGAAGAAGAGGACTACTCTGAGGAACAATACCCTCCGGCTGATGACAAGTATATACATCTTGAAGAGCGGTTGAGCGCGATGGAAATCCAAAAGGTGCCAGGCTTGGACTTTGAGGAATTGGGACTAGTGTCGGGGATTGTGATTCCTACGAAATTCAAAGTGCCTACATTTTCCAAATATGACGGAGTGTCATGCCCTAAAATGCATCTCCATTCATATGTGAGGAAAATACAACCCCATACCACTGATAAAGAATTATGGGTGCACTTCTTCCAAGACAGTCTGTTTGGGACTCAACTTGACTGGTTCTACCAACTAGAAAGGGATAATGTTCCCAATTGGGAAGATCTCGCCGTAACTTTCTACAAGAAATATCAATACAATGCTGATTTGGTGCCTACCCGTACTCAACTCCAGAGTATGGCCATGGCTTCCAATGAAGGTTTTAAGGACTATGCGCAAAAATGGAGAGATTTGGATGGAATATTTCAACCCCCTCTGTCTGAGAGAGAATTGGTAGACATGTTCTTAGGCACCTTATTTGGTCCCTTCTTCAATCATTTAATCGGAAGTTCATCTGCTGGCTTTACTGGTCTAATATTAACCAGAGAGAGGGTAGAAGCCGGCATAAAAAATGGAAATATTCAGAAAGACACATCTTCTTCTACAGCTGTAAGGAAGCCTTTCATCGGGAATAAAGAGGTAGTTGTTGTATATCCGCAAAGAAACCAAGATAGGGCCGAACACCGACCAATGGTGGGGGCTGTTATGATCCCTAAGCCTACGTCTGATCAACAAAGAAGTAATCAACCAAGGGTGGAAAGGCCAGCCAGGCAGTTCACCAGAATTAACATGACTCTGTCTCAAGTATTACCGCACCTTCTAATATCCAATTTGGTAACCTTGAAAGAAGCTCCGAAAAACCCCAACACAACATCTCCTCATTATCATCCCAATGCCCGTTGCGCATATCACTCTGAAAGTCCTGGTCACGATACTAATAACTGTTGGGCCTTGAAGAACAAAATACAAGACCTCATTGAAGCAAAATAAATTGAGTTTGATGCGCCCGAGAAGCCAAATGTCATTTCTTCTCCTTTGCCCAGACATGGCCACAATACTAATACATATGTTCTATATCAAAGTTCAGTATTTGGAGAAGTGAGCCTTCCTGTCAAGATCACATATGTTCTATATCACTTTTCAAGTCATGGATATAGAAACAACAAATACATGTTTACTCGGGAGACCTTAGATTCATGCAGCAGGGGCAGTCACTTCGACTTTACATCAGAAACTGAAGTTCTTCATTGAAGAAAGATTGGTCATAATCGATGGTGAAGAGAACATATTTGTAAGTCATATAGAATCTTACAGGTATATCACTGTTGATGAAGACTGTGTAGCCACACCATTTCAAGTCTTAGAGGTTGCCTCAATGGCAACCTTACGAGTAGAAAAAATCAAGAAACCTAATGTGACTTCATGGAGAGATTTACAGGTAGCAGTGGAAAGTGGTGCCTCAAGGGGTTAGGGAAAGCTCCCGGAAATACCTGAGAAGGAGAATCACTTTGGTTTAGGTTACGAATTATCAAAGGTTGCTTTGAAAGGCAAAGCACAGTTTCCTCCGACCGAGGAGACCTTCATCAACAAAGGAGTAGAGCATGACAGACAAGTGGCAATGGTATATAACAAGAGCAACATCAAAAGGGCATCTTATTTCATCCATGAATGTGCCCCAGGTGAAGAACTAAAAAATTAGACAACTGTGGAGATTCCCGAGATCTTTTTCTTTCCAAAGTAATTTTTCTTGTTTTTGAAAGAAGCCATGTCAAGCCCGAGGCATAGGGGTTTCTTGTAAGGGTCCCCCAATTTGTTTCAGACAGTATTCATGATTAATAAAAGTTATATTTCACATTCAATTAAGATCCATGTCTTTCTCTTGCATTTGTCTCTTATATTTAAAAATGGAAATACTTTTCTTCATATGCATTTCTCAAATTCATATACTAAAAACTGCACCAAAACATGATAAATGTGCAGATCCATTTCCAAAATCACCGATAATGTTACTGCTGTTATCTGATATAATTTTGATGCACCCATCAACCAAGTGGAAGAGGAAGATGATGAAAATCTTGAACTTTCCAAAGAATTGGCGAGGGAGTTAGAGAAAAAAGTTGACAATATACAACCATACCAGGAATCTATTGAGACCATTAACCTTGGCACAAAATAATATCTGAAAGAGATCAAGCTAGGGGAAACATTGGAGAAAAGCATCAAGGAAAGGCTGATCAAGTCTTTACATGAGTATGTGGATATATTTGCATGGTCTTACAGGGATATGCCAAGATTAGATACAGACATTGTGGTGCACATACTACCTCTCAAGGAAGGGTGCTCTCCAGTTAGGCAGAAGCTTAGAAGAACTCGTCCAGACATGTCTAATAAGATTCGAGAAGAGGTCCTTAAACAATTTGACACAAGGTTCTTAGCGGTGGTAGATTATCAACCTTGGATAGATAACATCGTCCTAGTACCGAAAAAGGATGGCAAAGTATCCATGTGTGTGGATTATCGAGATCTAAACAAAGCAAGTCCCAAAGATAATTTCACATTACCTCACATAGATGTTTTGGTGGACAATACAACTCAAGCTTTGGTATTCTCATTAAAGATCAGAGTCTAAAGAATAGTCAATTTCTGATGGTTCAGAACCTGAATATACCAGACTCTGATTAAGTCAACCTCTGAAGATACAAAGTTTGAAGGATTAGAAGCTAAGACTTAGACTTTGAATGATCAGAACCTAAAGCCAATCAAAGCTCAAGAATCATGGAATTTTTGACAAGTCATTATCAGACTCTGAGGTCAATTTGTCTTCTTCTAGTCACGTGAAGACTTTGCAGAATTCTACAGAAGCATGAAAATTTTCAACTGATAATTCCTTTTGTAGCAAATGAGTTTCAAATGGTATTTCAATTACAGTAACCATATCAGGAAGCTTTGCAATGAATCTATTGATTCTTCTCTCAAAGACTCGCTTGTGCAAGAATTATTCTCCAACGACTCTTTCATGGTTCTCTATAAAAGAAGCTGAAGATTGTGATAAATAAATAACATTGCGCCTTGACAAACAAAGAGAAGTTACTCTGTCAGAACAAAGAGCACGAGATTAACTTATAATTTTTTTTACCAATTGTACATTCTTAGAAGTTCTTAAGTCTTAGAGTTTTCTATGTTGTATTCTGTTTACACCTCTAATTTCATATCAAGTATAATTATCAAACTTTCACCATTATTTATCTTCTAGATATATTATAAAAAGTCTCTTGCTTGTGTGCTTGGGCATTTGAAAGTCTCTAGCTTGTATGTTTGAGAATTTAGAAGTCTCTTGCTTGTATGCTTGAGCATCTGAAGTCTCTTTCTTGTGTGCTTGAACATTGATGTCCCTTGCTTGTGTGTTTGGGCATTAGAAGTCTATTGCTTTTGTGCTTGAGGAATTTGTAATCAGATTTGGTTATAACAGAAATCCCTTGGAAGTGCAATGGGACTGGATTACTCCTAATTTGTAGGATTAACTATGATAATTTCTTGTGTGTTTTCTTGCTCTCTTCTTTATTTCCGATCAACTTTATTCCACTGCTAATCACCAGACTTTGAATCAGATTTTATCCTTGTGATCAAAATCAGATACGAGATTTGAAAGATAATAAGAAGAAAAAGTTAACATAATTCAACCCCCATTCTTGTGTTTTTCTCACCTTTAGTTGGCATTAAAGCATGGTCTATGCATCAACACTTAGCAGCAATACATAAAATATGCTAAGAGAAAAACATTATGGTTGAATCAGAAATCACTAGTTCTCCTAGAAATAATGCTTATTAGAGTACTTCTGAAAGAAACAACTACATCTCTAAACCTCCAACATTCAGTGGAAATTCTACTGAGTTTGAGTGGTGGAAGAGAAAAATGCATACTCACATCATAGGTCTTGATGATGAGTTATGGGATATTCTTAATGATGGAATTGGTTTTGAAGTTGATGGAGTAGGTATGATTCCTGATAGACAGAGCCTCACACATGCTCAGAAAAACATATATAGAAATCCTCAGAGTTAGAAGAATCTTGGTAGATGATCTACCTCATTCTGAGTATCCAATATTCTTGACAAATTTACTCCCAAAACCACTTTTAAACCTATTTGTGCTACCTATGAAGTAAATCAACAAGTTAAAGAGATCAAGGAAAACCTTCTGGTCTAACATTACAAGCTATTCAAAATGAAGGAGGATGAAGACTTTGAAACCATGTTCTCAAGGTTTCAAGTTCTTGTATCAGGTCTTCAAGGTTTAAATAAAAGTTATACAACTACTGATCATGTCAGGATTCTAAGGATTCTTTCTACCAAGTATAAACCTAAGGTGACAGTTATACACGAAGCTAGAGACTTAAACAAAATAAGTTTGGAAAGTATGATTAGAAATCTCTAACGTCATAAGATAGAACTTATTGCAGGTGAGCCTATTCAATAGTCAATGTCTTTTTCTTTGAAGTCTGTTGATCATTCTGCCAAATATTCTCAAGTCTGGAAATCTGAGAACCTACTCATGAAGGAGGTTCCGAAGAAGAATCAGAAGATGAAGAAATGGCATAAATAATCAAAATATTTCAATATTTGGTCAATAAAAAGAACAAAATATTCTCTGGCAGAAGTAATGGCAAAAGAACGGAGATGATATGAAGGGATGCAGAAGGACCAGTCAAATAAAAGAAACTTTCAAAAGAACAAATTCAGAAACAAGATCAAGAAAAGTCTCATGGTAACATGGGATGAACTTGATAAAGAAGGAGAATCTGAAAAAGATAAAGAAGAAGCTAATCTGGATCTGATGGCTTCAACATATTCAAACACATAATATGAATCAGGTTCTAGCTCAAACTCTGAAGTAGAATATGAGGTATTTTTTAAACTATCTCGTTCATATTTAATTTATTTCATTGAAGAACTTATGGGTCGTTGTCAAGATAAAGCCAGACATATAAAAATTTTAAAAATAGATTATGATCTCATGAAAGTTGAATTAGAATCTTTCAAAAGTAAGATTGACAAATTAGAAAGAGATTGTATTTACTTAATAAATGATATGTCCAAAAAATACCTTAGTGAGTATAAATGGCCTTAATAAATGATATGTAGATAATATAATTTTGGGTTCTATTAATGTTACTCTTTGAAAGGAATTTTCGAAGACTATTCCGGTTGAATTTGAGATGAGCATGATTGGAGAATTGAAGTTCTTCCTTGGAATTCAAATAAATCAGTGCAAATATGTAGTCTATGTTCATCAGACCAAATACACAAAGGAACTTATGAAGAAGTTTAAGCTGGATGACTGCAAAATCATGATAACTCATATGCATTCAACCTATAATCTAAGCAAAGAGGAAAGAAGCACCGAGTATTTCAGAAGTTGTATAAAGGTATGATAGGTTCTTTACTTTATCTAACAACTTCTAGACCTGATATTTATTTAGTTTGTGCTTGTGTGTTAGATTTCAATCAGATCCTAGAGAGATTCACTAATCTAGGGTTGCTTTAAAGGAAATCCATAGACTATAAGTTAGTTGGATTATGTGATGCTGACTATGTCGTGGATAGAATTGAAAGAAAATCCACTAGTGAAGGTTGTCAATTCATAGGTGAAAACTTTTATATCTTGGGCTAATAAAAGACAAACAACCATTGCTTTGTCCATAACAAAAGTAAAATACATCTCAGCTGCTAGTTTTTGCACACAACTCCTCTTGATAAAGTATCAGTGGGAGGATTATCATATTTTTTGAAGCAGTATTCCCATATTTTGTGATAATATTGTTGCTATATATCTGACAAATAATCCTATTCAAAATTCTAGAACCAAGCAAATTGAAATCAAATATCACTTTATTAGAGATTATGTTCAGAAGAGTGTAATAGATATACAATTCATTGATATTGACATCAATGGGCTTATATATTTATCAAGCTTATTACTATTGAAAGATTTGATTTGATTTAAAAGAATATGAACATCCATTTTGTTAAAGGATATTGTTGGTTTCTAAATGAAGGATCAGAGTCTAATGGTGATCAGAAGCTACTGCGATCAGAAGCTTTAAACTAGATTCTGATGAGTAGTAGACTCTGAAGCATCTCATCCTCTGATGCTAAGAATTTGATTAATTGTCTCTGATAATATAGAAGTGGAAATTATTTTTATTTGTGTACCTTATGTCCACTTATGTGTCACTTATCTGAAGAGTCCTCTGACGGTTTTGGTGCTTTATTTGTTGGATTTTCTTATCCTTCAAGTTTTGTTGTCTTGCTCATACTCTGAGATATATTAATATTAGGAATATTATGTTCTCTGGTAAAATAGAATCTAGTCTTGTTATCCTTAAGTCAATTTTTTTAACTATGTTTGATTAAAAAAAATTTAAATGACAAAAATGGTTGAACACTATTATTAGATTTCTCCATCAGTGGTTCATTCAAAGGGGGTCAGTGAAAAGATAATAACATGCAATAATGGGAAAAGAACTAAGCATGAGGAAGTTTCCCCAGTCAATATCTCACACCTCCTTAACATCTAAATCAAATTTAAATTGATCAATTATATTCTTCATCTTCTTGGGTTTCTTCCTTCTTGTCACTAAAGTTCTTTGTACCCTTGATGCTCTAGTGGATGTGTTTGCACCGTCAGAAGATTTGATTCTTTCATCCTTCTCAAAGGAGCCCCTCTTAGAATATGTGGTGTCGTTGAAATTGATGATCTCATTGGAGGAAATGGTCCTGGAATTCTTTGTTGATTTGCTCATTTTGTTAGAGATATGAAGAGGTTAATGAAGGAATGTAACCTTGCCTGAAACAATATTCTAATTATATAGAGAATTTTTTTATTAAAGCATAATATATTTTTGGGATGTTGTGCACTAATGGCAATGGAAGAAGGTTGTATTCTAGGTCTACAAGATAATGTTTCCACCTTTGACAGTTGTTGTTTCCCATACATGCTTAGTTGAAAGGATAAGGATTAACCATCTCGAGAATTGAATAAATGTTCTCAACCATCCTAGCTAGTTTTTTGGTCTATAAAACTTGTTTCTCTAATTATTTTCTTGGGGAACACAAAGCCTAATTTGAGTCATTTTATCCAAATATATAATATCCCAAACATTTTAATCTTTATTTCTTCTTATGCTTATTCTGCATACTTCTTTTTGTTGATGACAAAAGGGGGAGTATGAGGATAAGTATTTAAGCATTTGAATCTGATTGGTTGATATTGTTTATGCTTAAAATATGAAGAATTTATTATTTGTGCTTCAAGGAAAAATTTAATTAACCTGGATACGACTTAGGGGGAGCTTACAAACCCCACCCTTAGGACTATCAGACTCAGGGGGAGCTTACAAATCTCAAACCCTGGAGTCAACTTGTTAATTAAATCAACAACTATTATTCTTAAATACTTATGTTTGTCATCATAAAAAAGAGGAAGATTGTTGGAACAAATTGGTTTATACCACATCCCTTAGGTTTTGATGATAACAAATTATTTAAAGAATAATTGGATAGACTAATGTGTGTTCAAGTGTGCATGTACAAAGATTAATATTCTGATCGAAAGTCAGTTATGATATGGCACTGAACATTCAAAGAGATGCTTAAAGTTGCAGATTCTAAAGGTCCGACTCTAACAAAGTCAACTCTGAAGACCAGAGTCTGAAGAATAGCCATGCATATATTGAGAGTGCATATAATAATCCTGATAATGGTTATGAAAATCCTCCTTCTACGTATGTCTACTGCATTAGACATATTGCACAAAACTTCATGTGGGAAATCAAAGACATATGTACATGAATTATTGCAATTATTGAGACGTTGTCGGCATATATGCAGGGCATAACTTGTTTTTAATGGAAACTGAATATTCCATAAACTAATTTGGGTGGTTCAACCATGCATAAAATGTTTTGCATTATGCAAACCTATTATTCAAATTTATGGAACATAGTTGCACGGTAAATACAAGGAAACATTACTTATGATAGAGGCATAAGACAACAACAATAATATCTTTCTCATTGCCTTTGGTTTGGTTGAAGGTGAGACCTCTGGTGGTCAGAGTTTCTTTCTCAAGAATCTCAGAACACATGTTTCTCCATAACTCAACCCTTTATTTGTTTTCAAATAGACATGCATATATTGTGAGTGCATACAATAATCGTGATAATAGTTGACAAAATCCTCCTTCTAAGCATGTCTACTGCATTACACATATTGCACAAAACTTCATGTGCAAAATCGAAGGCAAGTGTCTTCATAAAAAGGTTGTGAACACAAGGTATGCTATAAATCAACCATCATTCAAACACTACCACGAGGAAATTAGACGGTTAAATGCATATGAATTAAGGTGGGTCGATAATATTCCAATTGAGAAGTGGACTAGGGCATTTGACAACGGTCGATAATGGGGCCACTTGACAATAAACTTTGTGGAATCAATGAATTATGTCTTCAAAGGAATTATAAACCTACCCATAACTACTTTGGAGAGCAACCTATTTTAGGCTGGGATCAATGTTCGCAATCTAAAGCAAAAAATGGAGTTAGGTCTTACAATTAGGGCAATTGCTTAGTGAAAGCTTCATGAAAGTTATGAAGGAGGAAATTATCAAAGCTAGCACACATCTGATCACAATATTTGACTATCATAACTACAGTTTCAGTGTAGAGGAGACAATGGATCACAATGAGGATACCCTAATGTGATACTACTAGGTCAAATTACATTGAGGTTGGTGCGATTGCAGAAATTTCAAAGTTTTTCATATGCATTGCTCCCATGTCATTGCGGCATGTTCAAGTGTACTCCATGACGCTTTCTTGCATCTATCCTCAGTTTACAAAGCTCTGAGCTTGTTCAGTGTATACAATAATAGCTTCCCAGTGGTAGCGAAAGAGGAATATTGGCCTACATATCAAGGAGATATAATTTGGTATAACAGAAATATGATAAGGAAGAAAAAAGGTTGCCCCAACAACACGCGTATTAGAACCAAAATGGATACAGTTAACAAATTGGAAAGAAGTGTGGTATATGTCGTTAGACCGGATACACACGGAATCGTAAGCTCTAGATGATAATTTATTATATTGTTACATTTTTTGTAACCATGAAATTTAATATAGATAGCAACTTTTTTTACAACAAAACAAACACAAACACAAACACGTCTAAAACAAACACACAAACAACAAATAAAAAGACTTAACACTACAACATATTTAAGAGCATACAACAATCAAAACAAGATCATATGGTGCAGACGTCATATCTTTAACATTATTGTCATCTTTAACTGACACCCACATACACTGGATATCGTCATTGTCACCTGCAATAGAGATGTATAAAACAAGTCTGTCAATTCTTCTAACTCTTTCATCATCTTTAATCTCTCCGTCTAACTAAAGGATCAAGTTTCTCTCAAATTGATTGAAATTCTGGATGTTTCAAAAACGCATCTTCATCGAAGGTTTGATTATCGAAGAAAAAACATGCTTGTGTCTTTTACTACTCATGTTAGAATAAATGAAGAAAAAATTAAGGAAAAAACGAGAAGATGTATGAAAAAATAATTCATCTATTTATATAAAATAGTACCTATTAAAATATATTTTATTATCAATTAAAATATATAAAAGAGAAAGCAAATAAGGAAAGCGCCAAATGAATTAAAACCCTATTGAATGCGCCAATTTATCTTACTTGTCTTCTAAAATGATAAATAGCAAGACCAATTCAATTGGCTAGAACTTTGCAGATAACATTTATTTTATATGAAATATAGATAGTTTGAAATTTTTTGGAGAATAATGAATATTTAAGTATATTTTTTAGAAAATACAGTTATTTAAAAAAAATGGATTTACAACTACATCCTACATTTATTTTAGATATCGGTTGGAATGACATATGTGTTAACGGAGTTTATCAACAGCATGATTTAGTTAACATACAAACTTAAAATAATTGATATATATTCACTAGCATGAAGGAGATTGTTATAAATAGTATGAGATTCATCAAACAATGTCTATTAAATTTATTTTTCTTTCTTATTTAAATAGGATTGTTTTTTGTAATTATAATTTTTTTAAAATCAAATATTTATTAATTGACACTAATAATTTGTGTGGTACTTATTAGAAAGATAATTTAGTTAGTTTCTATAATTTCTAATGCTTATCTTTTAATAGGATTTTTTTGACATTTTTAATATTTAGTATAAATATGTTATCCTAGGTTATTAATATTGTACCCTACTTTTATCTCCTTCTATTTTGGTATGCAACAGTAGTCTTCTTGTTATCATTCTTTGTTCATTCTTCTTCTCCCACTTCATTACCTTGCACCAACAAATTGATATCTAGAGCACTTGGTTCTATTTTTTCCTGGGAAACACGAGTGATTGTGAGCTGTGTGTTTAATTTTAGTTCATTGATTTTTTTGTTGAAATCTTGAACAAATCTGAACAGAATCTGATTCTGTGGGTTGGGAAATAGTGTGTTTGAAGATCTGAAAAATATGTGCAAGGTTTAAGATGAGTGGAGGCAGTAGTTTGAACACCAAACTCCCAGTTTTTAATGGCAAAAACTGGAACAGATGGATGATACAAATGTGTGTGTTGTTTGATGCGCAAGATGTTCTGAATTTGGTTACAGATGATTATGTATCAGCTGCAGCAGATGCAACTGAAGAACAAAAAAATGTTGAGAAGGTTATGAGGAAGAGGGACCAGAAAGCTCTGTTATATATCCATCAATGTGTGGATGAAAGCGTGTTCGAGAAGATTGCTAATTCGACAACGTCAAAAGGGGCGTGGGGTTTACTGGTGAGATGTTACGGTGGTGACGCATCAGTAAAGAAGGTGAAGCTTCAATCCCTGCGAAAGCAATATGAGAACTTGAACATGAAGAACAATGAGAAAGTTTCTGAATATATCTCCAGAGTGATCCTGATCACTAACGAGATGAAGGCGTGTGGAGAAACTCTGTCTGAACAGGTAATCATAGAGAAGATTCTGAGGTCGCTTACTCCTCAGTTTGATTACATTGTTGTTTCTATTGAACATTCTAAAGACCTGGAAACCATGAGAATAAAAGAATTGCAAAGCAGTTTAGAAGAACAGGAGTTACGCCTGACTGAGAGAACTTCTGAGAGGGAAGCTGAGCAAGCTCTGAAGGCTTCCTTTGTCAAGAAAGACCAGAAGTAGAATAAACGTGGTGATAGATTCCAGAAGTCAGAAACCTCAACTTCTGATGATAAGAGATATCATAAAGGAAAGGAGAGGTATGACAAAAGGAAGGTTCAATGTTACTCTTGTAAACAATTTGGCCACTTTGCCAGAGATTGTAGGTCAAACAAGGAAAGGAAATCAGAAAAAGTGTATATGGCTAAGGAAAACTCTGATGATGAACCTGTGCTACTAATGGCTTCTGATTCTGATGGAAAATACTCAGAATATTGGTGGTATATGGACACTGACTGTTTAAATCACTTAATGGAAAACAAACAATGGCTGAAAGACTTTGACTCCAGAAGAAGAACAAAGGTTAGATATGCTGACGACAAATATCTTAATGCAGAAGGTATGAGAGATGTCAGAGTTAGAGTGAAGAATGGGAAAAACATTATGTTCAAAGACGTTTGGTATGTTCCTGGTATTAGAAGCAATTTGATGAGCGTGGGTCAGCTGATTGAGAAATGTTTCTCAGTTGTTATGAAAAACAATCTCTTGATGTTATATGATTCCAATCAGAAGTTGATTATGAAGTCTGAACAAGGAGGAAACAGAACATTCAAGGTAAATATAAAAACAGTTGAAGTAACGTGTCTTAGTGCAGAAGGCGCTGAAGGTGACAGTAAGCTGTGGCATAAGAGGTTGGGGCATTTGAACTATAGAAGCTTAGGGAATCTATGTTCTAAGAAGCTTGTACATGGTATTTCAAAGATTGTGAAGTCTAAGAAGTCATGTGAGATATGCATGAAAGGCAAGCAACCCAGATTTCCATTTGCATCAGAAGTAGCCCCCAGAGCGAAGCATTCTCTAGAAGTAGTACATTCTGATGTGTGTGGACCATTTCTAGTACCTTCACTTGGAGGAAACAAATATTTTGTGTCTTTTGTGGATGAGTTCACAAGAATGACATGGGTAACACTCATCAAGTTCAAGCATGAAGTGTTTACTGAGTTCCAGAAGTTCAAAGTGAAGGCTGAGAAGCAGAGTGGTCAGAAGTTGAAGATTCTGAGAATGGATGATGGAGGTGAGTATAACTCTATAGAGTTACAGAAGTTCTATGAGGAGAATGGAATAAAACATGAGGTTACTGCTCCATATACTCCTCAACACAACGGTCTTGCTGAAAGAAGAAACAAAACTTTGCTTGATATGACCAGAAGCATGCTGAAAGAAAAAAAGCTACCTCACGTGTTATGGGGAGAAGTTGTTTCCACATCAGCATATATTCTGAACAGGTGTCCAATGAAGAAGCTGAAGGAAGTTATTCCTTTAGAAAAATGGACTGGAGATAAGAAGAGTGTCAGTCATTTGAAGGTGTTTGGCTCTGTCTATTACAAACACGTTCCAAAAGATAGAAGACAAAAACTGGATGATATAAGCAAAGTAATGTTACTGGTAGGGTATCACAGTACATGTGCGTATAAGCTTTATTGTCCAGAAACTATAAAGTTGAAGTCAACAGAGACGTTGTAGTGGAAGAGTCCGAAGCATGGGATTGGAACAAGTCTCAATCAAATTCTGGTGTAGTGCTAACACCAGAGTTAGCTTCTGAAGATGTTTTAGAAAGTTCTGAAGATAAATTGGAATTAGAAGATGAATCTGATTCTGAAGATTCTGAAGATGAGTCAGAAGGAGATTCTGACAGTGAATCTGATTCTGATCCAGATGCCGATGATGACCCAGAATCTGGTGGTGATCATAGTTCTGGAAGGGAAAACCCTGAAGGTGGTAACTCTAAAGGTAGTAGTTCTGGTGCAGCTTCAGAACAAACTCAAAGGCCACAGAGAATCAGAAAAAAGACAAGAAGGTTTGCAGATTTCAACATGTTGCAGGATAATAAAGTTTATTCTGAAGGAGAAATCGTTCAGTGTGCCATGTTATTAGACTCTGAACCAGTGGGCATTGAAGAAGCTCTCAAGAAGAAAGAATGGCTGAATGCCATGAAAGAAGAACTTGAGGCAATAGAAAGGAATAAAACATGGAAATTGACTAAGCTTCCAGATAAGAAAAAAGCCATCAGTGTCAGATGGGTTTTTAAGTTGAAACTTAAGCCAGATGGTTCAATTGGAAAGTACAAAGCTAGACTAGTAGCTAGAGGTTTTCTTTAAAAACCTGGGCTAGATTACTTTGAGGTATTTGTACCTGTAGCTAGGCATGAAACAATCAGACTGGTGATTGCTTTAGCTGCAAATAGAAATTGGCCTTTAATGCATCTGGATGTGAAGTCTGCATTTCTGAACAGTCCATTGCAGGAAGAAGTTTACGTGTCACAACCTCCTAGATTTGTGAAAAAGAATCAGGAAGGGATGGTATACAAGTTGAATAAAGCTCTATATGGACTGAAGCAAGCGCCCAGAGCTTGGAATCTGAAAATTGATTCATTTTTCAAGAAGCAAAAGTTTCAGAAATGTGAGATGGAATATGGTGTTTATGTGCAACACTCTGATAACAATATGATTCTGGTGTGTCTCTATGTTAATGACATTTTGCTAACAGGAAGCTGCCCATAAGATATAAAGAAGTTCAAAGAAGTTCTGATGAATGAGTTCGAGATGACAAATCTAAGAAATATGACATATTTCCTAGGAATGGAGATTCTGTACTCAAAGAAGGATATCATTCTGCATCAGTTGAAATACGAACTTGAACTTCTGAAGAGATTTAAGCTGCAGAATTGTAAAGTTGTTGTGACACCATCAGAAACCAATCAAAAATTGGATTCTGACTCTGATGGTGATTCTGTTGATACTACAACCTTCAAACAATTGGTTGGTTCTCTAAGGTATTTATGCAATACTAGACCTGATATTTGTTATGCAGTTGGATTGGTTAGCAGATTCACGAGTAATTCAAAGTGATCTCAATTCCAAGCTGCTGTCAGAATTCTGAGATATATCAAGGGAACTCTGAAATATGAAGTGCTATTTCCTTATGAAAGAAAGACAGAACCAAAATTAGTAAGTTATTCTGATTCTGACTGGTGTGGAGACAGAGTGGACGGGAGAAGTACTTCTGGATACTTGTTTAAATTTCTGGGAGGTCCTATTTTATGGAGTTTCAAGAATCAGCCTGTCGTGACTCTGTCAACGTGTGAAGTTGAGTATATCGCAGGTGCTGTAGCGGCTTGTCAAGCTGTTTGGCTTCTGAATCTCTTGCATGATCTGAAGCTTGAAATTGAGAAACCTCTGAAGCTGATGATTGATAATAAGTCTGCAATTGATCTTGTCAAGAATCCAGTGCTACATGGAAGAAGCAAGCACATTGAGACGAAATATCATTTTCTCAGAAGTCAGGTACAGAAAAGAGTATTAGAAGTTCTGCACTGCAGCACTCAGAAACAACTAGTAGATCTTCTGACGAAGACAATTAAGACAGACCAATTTTTTCGCTTGAGAGATGAAATTGGTGTTAGTTTCTAATAGAAAATCTAAATTAAGGGATGGTATTGGAAAAATAATTTAGTTAATTTCTACAATTCTCAATGCTTATCCTTTAATAGAATTTTTTGGCATTTTCAATATTTAGTATAAATATGCTATCCTAGACTACCAATATTATATCCTACTTTTATCTCCTTCTATTTTAATATGTAACAGTAGTCTTCTTATTATCATTATTTGTTCATTCTTCTTCTCTCACTTCATTACCTTACACCAACAATACTTCTTAAAACATTTAAGTAAATGTAAATGAAAAATGATAAATAAAGTTCACTTTACTTAATTACCTTAGAAATCAAGAAGTGGAGTTTCTTCTGCCTTCTTTTTCAGGTTTTGTACCACCAACAAAGTGGTCCACCGTGTAAACACCTTCTATTATTATATAAAACTTATCTCCCACAAGAAGTTAGGTTAACGGTTTAATTAAAGAAAAATCACTTCATAACAACAATTGAAAAACAATTATTCAAGAGAGTTCTTCTGTAAGATCAGATCTATTACAACTAAAATTATAACAAATTTCCAATTAAAATATTCTATTTATTAATTTCATTGTGTTCAGAACGGTTTCTTACAGAGGAATATTCTCGTTTGCACTTTTCACATGACACTTGTGATGTTTTTTTAAAGCAATTATTATAAACAAAGTTTATCTCAAGTCATGATCACTTGAAGTAAAAAAAGTTTATATAATAAGTCAAATTTTCTCAATTTTTCCTTGTCACTTCCTCAATAAATAAACTTTTGAGTGATTGGCTTCACACAATTCAAAACTTGCAGTTATCTTATCCAGAGAAATAAACAAGTGAATGAAAAAGAAAAAAAAAGCAAAAAAATAATTGATATGATTGCACCACTTTGTGATAGGAATGCTAAAGCTAATCTTTATCAAAATGGAGAAAGATATATCGTGGCAAAGGTAGACTCGTTCACCGCCAATCGAAGATCAAAATTTAAGTTTATTGGGAAATAAAATATAATAATGAATTGAGATAGTGATCATATATATGAGGTCATCATGGAAATCACTTCAAGAGAAATGATTCTGTTGATAAGGTTCATGTATGCTATGTAGCCATGTTTGGAAGTTATTGCAATCATTTGATCGTTTGCTTCATGAAGAGGAATGCATGTGTATGTGTGTCTGAGATCAAGTTAGTACTGCAAGTGTTGACAAGTTTATGCTAAAAGAAGTTTGAAAAATCAATTTAATTGGTCAATAGGAAAACAATTGAAGTCGCATTATCATTATCATTGTTGTGTCGGCTGTCTAAAATGAGTATTCTTTATATGAAATTTTATTTTATTAAAATTATTTTATCAAGTTAATAATAATTTATCAATTAAAAAAAATTATTTGAATTTAAATTAGATTTTTATTCAATAAATTTAACTTTTCAATTGAAATCTTTAAATTTCTAAACTCCTAATTGATCAGTTATTCGTCCTCCATCGTCATTTTCTTCTAGATTATCTTTCATCTTTTTTCAATGATGCAGAAATTTTATTTGTCCTCTTTCGTCACTCAATTTCGTATATATATTTTGGTTCGATTTATAGCTTTCGGATCAAACGAGTTTATCTGCTTTATATTGGTTGTGTTGTTCATTCAATATATAAAAAAAAAATTATCTTTGTTGTTCAATTTCCTTGTCCAATGGTTCAAAATTATTTCTTCCTTTCATAGATAGTTGTAAGATC
Organism: Vicia faba; assembly: GCA_948472305.1. NCBI lineage: Eukaryota > Viridiplantae > Streptophyta > Magnoliopsida > Fabales > Fabaceae > Vicia > Vicia faba. The sequence continues at coordinate 1,618,646,515 of OX451736.1, forward strand.
CAAATCTTTATATTTTTTTAAAATCAAATTTATTTGATTTATAACACAAACGTTTTGGATATTAGGGTTTGTTTTTTAAGTTAAAATTGATTTGAATTCTTACCCAAAAACGATCGATTTGGGTATTAGGGTTTGTATTTTAAGTTGAAGTTAATTTGAATTCTTACATATAAACGATCAATTTGGAGATTAAGTTTGTATTTTAAGTTGAAGTCAATTTGAATTCTTACCCAGAAACTAACAATTTAGTGATTAGGTTTGTATTTAAAATTGAATTTGATTTGAATTCTTATGCAAGAATTATGGAATTGGAGATTAGGGTTTGTGTTTTATGTATTTCATAAATTTTGAAAATTACATTTCCATTGAATTGAAAGATAGTGAAATAATCTTCATTCAAAAATTGAACATTTAGGATTTGATTTGAATTGAGAATTTATATTTTGACATGTAGATTAATTGTTATAGAACGATTTCATAGATGATACTCTGGATTTGAGTTAAATAATATAAACTTTTTACTCCCAGTTGAAGTTTGTTCTTTCGGATTATAGTTTATCCAATGTAACGATAAACATGTAAGTGTTAGCCATCAAGAATGTGTTGGCTCATCATGGGGAACATTTATATTGGGTCAAGAGCAACACATAAATGAAAGAAACAACACATATTCACCTAAAATCTTAAAGTGATAGGTGTATGGGTTTTCTTATTTATTATGAGACTAACAACTCACACTTGTACACAACAACAGGACACACCGTCTGACCACCACATTTCCAGGAAGACTTTCGATACAAGGAGCATGTACCTTAATTGAATTATCGGCTCTGATACCACTGTTGGATCATCATGGGAAGCATTCACATTGGGTCAAGAGCAACAGGTAAGTGAAAGAAACACCACATATTCACTTAAAATCTTAAGGTGATAGGCGTATAGATTTTCTCACTTATAAAGTGTTCAACCTCCACTATTTTAAACAATGTGTGACTAACAACTCACACTTATACACAATAGAAAGTACTAAATTTGTTGCAATTTGATGTTTAAACAGAGTCAAATAGATTGAAATTTTTTGTTTCATAGCAAAATGTTCATTTTTTTATTACAATGCTAACTTTAGTATAGGAGTTCAAATTTTATTTAGGGTGTTTTAGTTTAATAGTAAAATATTAAAAAGTTAAATGAAAATTATTATTGATTTCCATTACCAATTTCGATTATAATGCTAAATTATCATGTTGAACCTATAATTTGAATTTGATAATCACTTAGGTTTTGTTGCAATTTGAAATAGTGTAGATGATTCTCAAACATGTTGATTAAAGATCAAGTCAACTTGTGAAGAAGGAGATTATGAATATAAGAGCCTAAGTTAAATGTTAGCCCAAGACAGTTGTACATAGGAAGATCACATAGGTGTGTAAATCCATATGTAACATATCATTATTTTTGTGAGTTATTGGAAAATAAAATTGTTATGTGTATTTGGTGTGTATTTGTCATATGGTAATTAGTTTTGAATTTTGTCAGAAAGGTCAAAGTACATAGTAAACGATCAGATTATATAATACAACCCAATTATCCAAAAAAAACATGAAAAATCAACTAAATCATCCTAAATCATAGAAGGAAACCTCGATATTAAAAATCAATTTTCATGTTTAAGAGTCAAGAAAGGATCAATAACATAAGAGAATCACACTTGAAAAGCTTTAGTAATTCATGGAGTCAAAATTGTGTATCGGCGTAGCGGTACTAGTACTTTTCCTAAAATGGTGTACTTGTGCTTCATAGAAGAAAACCAAAATAGTTCAAAATACAGACAAAAATTATCTCAAGTGAAGATGTAATAGCGTATCATAATATAATTCAATGTTTTCCTAGAAATTATATCAATGCTTTAACCGATGCTTTGAAAATCATAAAAACTTCAAACTTCAAACTTTAACTGATGATTTCCTTTTCTTTTTCTGATCCTTCCAATAATCTTATAACGCTTTATCAAACAACACATTATTACTTGATTGAACCAAATGCAGTGCAAGTTTCATCCTTGTGGAAGTCACAACCTGTATATAATTATAAATATTTGGAAATAAAATTACAAGGGAAGTGATTAAATTTATGATATTCATATGAATTTAACTTACAATAATATTATCAAAATCACTTTGGAATGTACACTCAATCATCCATGTACACACTCAAACTCAACAGTTATTTCTATGGTCAGTTAGTAAATGCATTAGTGACACATAAAAGGTAATACTATCAATCAATTAAAATAGAGTAAGGTATGAGAGTGCTTACGATTCAGGTAGTTTTTGTTAACGACACCTTGGTTCAACTAGGCAGAAGTTTGTTATTATATGTTTTGGACAATTTAGATTGATATCATCAAAAGTTTCATGAATCGGAATTTTCTCAAGAAATATGGCCAACCAGAAAGTACAAACCAAAGTTTAAAAAAAGTCAAACAATAGATCGGAAAGTAAAAAGCCAATTCACACACACGTGCATATCTATTTTAAGATTGAACAACGTCTAAAATGATGTCTTTCAAGACAATGCAAAGAGTTCAACCAAATCAATTTTATTTCGACAAAATCAACAACCAATAGATACCAGTGCACACCTTTGTCATTGATTGGAATTAAAATTTGCAAAAATGTAATGTTAAATTGTAGTAACATGATTTTTAATGTGCAAACTCTTTTGGCAACGAAGTAACACACAAATAACCCTGGTAACAAAATATTTTGTTGTCATGAAGCGAGATTGGTATATATTCATTACATAGTCGGGAGTTTGATGTCCTTCCATGACATATTTGTTGCAATTAAAATAAAATAATAAATGTATTTTAAGTCAATAATTAATAATAAAGGAGTGTGCATATAATAGTAGTAGTAGTAGTAATCATCGTAAACTCAATAGGCAGATACTAAATGGACTTAGTTTCCCCCACAAAATATATCAACCAGTTTAGTCTTGAAACAACAAGATTAATAATTTTTATAATCATATGAAAATGATATTAACAAAATTATACGTTAATAGAATAATTTTACTCGGTGTCATATTAACAGTAACCTTCTGATCTAAAGGACATCTTGGCATCAGGAACTTCAATGCTCTCTCCAACTACACTTGAAGTTAATTTAACCAAAACCTCATCACTACAAAGAAAATTGATATAATCATCAAACTAATTGTGATAAATAAACTTACTATTAGGTTTTATCATGTGTGTTAAAAATACATAGACATTAAGTTGTTCTTTGTCACACATAAAGATGTACGCGACTGTTTAAGAACATATGTCATTTAAATTCATTCTTGGAGTTGGTCTAAATTTCATTGGCATCCATTATCATTAAATACATATGAAACAAAGATTGTTGTAATCAATAATTTTCTGAATATAAATATTCAATAAATAATCTTGCCTAGTTTAGCTTTGTTATACATAGTCGGTCCCAAGCTCGGATAAAAGGAGAGTGTTGTGTTAGGAAATCGACAACCAACATAAAAAAATATTGAATCTCTATCCTAGAGAGATTTTATGGAAATCCCTAGAGAAGAAAAGGGTTAAGATTACATGCATATATTCGAGCTATCCAAGATATTCTTGAAGGGGATATCGACTAGTGTTCAGAAACAGGGCGAGGAGACAAAAGATTTTTCCATTAAAATTGATTTGCATCAAGATTCAACCTTAAGCCCGTACCTTTTACCTTAATTTTAAATGTACTCACGGAACACATCCAATAGCTAGCACCGAGATGTATGTTTTTTGCAGATGATATAGTCCTTCTCAGAGAGTCAAAGGAGGATTTAAATGAGAGGTTGGAAACTTGGAGATGAGATTTATAAACGTGTGGTTTTTGCCTAAGCAGAAGTAAAATGGATTATATTGAATGTAAGTTCAACCAAATAATAAACATTTCTAACCTAAAGTTGAAAGTTGAAGACCATATTATCCCTCAAGTCACACGATTTAAATATCTTAGATCCATAATACATAATGATAGATAAATAGAAAGGGATGTAAACCATCGAATTTTACTCGGGTGGTTGAAATAGAGAAAGGCCTCAGATGTTTTATGTGATGCAGAGGTACCGCTCAAGCTAAAATAAAAGTTTTATTTGACTACATTAAGACTTATGTATACAAGACAAAATGTTGAGCAGTTAAGAATCAACACGAGAATAAAATAATTATAACATAGACGAGGATGTTGCGGTTGATACTTGATAAGACTCGACAGGATAAAATTAGAAATGAAAATATTAGAGAATGTATCGTGGCAACACCTATAAAAGAGAAGATGGTGGAAATAGAATTAGGTGGTTTGAGCATCTAGAGAGAAGATCTGCATATTTTGTAGTAAGGAGAGTAGACCAGATGGAGAGAAGGGAAATAATTCGAGAAAAAGAAAGACCCAAAAAGACTATAAAACAAGTTATTAAGAAAGATCTCGAGATTAATAATTTGGTTAGAAGTATGGCCTTTGATAGAATATTATGACAAAAGTTGATCCATGTAGCTGACCCCGTCTAATAGGATAAGGCTTAGTTGTTGTTTTTGTATAAAAATTTAATTAATTTTTTAAAACAAATATAAATATAATATAATTAATAAAAGTTCATATATATTTTGTATTTGTCTTAAAGAACCAGGTAACAATATTTACTCGAACTTAACATTCGATTCATATGTCTCATCTTATGTGTCCAGGAAAATATACCAAAATAGCTAAAATATAATGTCACAGGGAAGGCATGTATACCGAACAATTCCTCACATCATAAGTCGTATTATTGCAGTATTTACATTGTCTGATTGTTTGGGTATCATTCTTTTTTTCTTTGGAGCACGTTTTCTTTTCACTGTCATTGGACCACCTACATATGACTTCTAGGTCTCATAGGGCCGTCAAAGTTACAATTATTTTTCTGTAGATTCATTATGACATTCATTATATCCCCATAAACAACATTCTTTTTTAAGCTTATTTGCAAAAAGTTATAAAAATAGAACAATAAGAACTGAAATGAGCGAGCACAACCAGATTCGAATCTACTTCCCCGTTAGAATCCATGTTCAAAAATCTAATTTTGGCATCCCTCATCCAATGTGTCAAAATCAAACTCCTATGAATGTGATCGATATTCTCTTCTTTTATAACATAAAAATGTGAGAACATGGAAGTCTACGAGAATCAAATATTCTACACGAACATCATAATGTTTTACCAGAAGCATCATATACAACTTATCTTTCAAAACCAGACTCACAATATTTTGTCAATGTAAAAGTTGTTGTTTCCCCATATGATAATCTCTCATTCACAATTAATGTACTAGCCTTCATAGTTTCTTCTATTACTTCCTTTAAAATCTCTACCATATATGTTTTAGTAGCATCCCTCTCAATCAGACGCAAATGAGTTATCAACCCAAGATCTAAAAACTTTGATTTAAAATCAGCAACATGTTCATTTTTTTCTGTACTCTCTCAAATTTTGTTCAAAATTATGCATAAATTAAAAAATGCACCATTTCTACCTTATATAACTCTTGATTATTGAATTGACAACTTCATATTGAGACATAGTTCTTATATGACCAAAAAATTTATCGTGTAGATATGTGTAACGCGGTGGGAGAACTAACTTGGCTGTTTTGCGTTTGATCTCAATTGTGCGGTTAGTAAGAGTCGCCACCGACTTTTCTTTTATCCAATAAGGAAAGGCTGAAAAGAACAGGAAAGACCTTTAGAGATGTTTTCTGAGTTTGGGGGTAGATTATGAAAAGGGAAGGTATTAGCACCCTTTTCATCTGTAGTTATCTGCGGGATATTAGTTGCTTGCTAGATCACTTGCTTTTGTTTGAAAGTATGCTTGTGATGTGGGTTTTGAAAGTATTTTTGAAAATGTCTTTGTAATGGTTCTCGTTTCTATAAGAACGCGTATAAAGTGTTATTTTCGAAAATAGTTCAAAAATGTGTTTGTGGAATGTGTTTTTTGAAAGTGATTTGGAAAAGGTGTCTTCTTTGTAATGGCTCTCGTTTCTATAAGAACGCGTACAAAGTGTTTGTCTTTTGAAAATGTTTCAAATGAGTGTATTGGTGTTTGAAATGTTTTTGTTGTGAGCAAGCGAGCAACTAGCAGAAAATCTACCTACTCAAAGGGTCTTTAATGTTCTTTTCCTCCTCCTTTAAGTGTTGCTATCTTACCATTGATTTGGTAAGAAGCCTCATCGTTGGATGTGAAAGGACGGGCGCGGGACATTTGTATAGTCATAGAAGGCAACCTATGGGACGTTTTAGCAATGTCGTTTAGGGACGAGATCGTTTACCGAAGGCAACATTGAGGGCCATCGAGGGTTTTTGCTAAAACGTCCATATTCGAGGGACATGACTATTTTCTGATAGGAAACAAAATGGTATTACCCTAAGGGTGCTACTGTGCAAGTGTGTTTGATTTTCATGCATTTAGTCTTGATTAGGGTTATCTATTTGTTGATTTTATGTCTTGCCATACACACCCTAATTACTAGCATTTATGTTTGAAAGCAATAAATTGCGGAAATGTAAAGGTCCTACGCTATTACATCATTTAGGGATGGGGGTACAAATTTACAAATGGGGGGTTGCAAGAATTTAACTCCTAATTAACTATTACAACCATATTGAAATGTACAATGCAAGAAAGAAAAAAGGACTTGTTTAGAAAATGGTTTTTTGTCTTAATGAATTATGAAAAAGAAATAAATTAATTAATAAAGAGAAAATATTTTTATATCTTTTTTATATTAATAAAAAGGGTATTAATATTGAAAATGATAAAAAAGGGAAATAATGAGAGATAGAATTAGCATGCTGCTGAAAACAAAACAAAGGGGATTAGAAGTTCTGATGCCAGGCGCACTGTGGTTCAGAAATAAATGTCATAGGAAATCAGAAGTTCTGGATTGATACACTCTGAGGTCCTGCAAGAAACGTTAGAGGGAAAACACATAAGTTCTAGGTTTCTATATGCTGAACTTCTGAGTGTTAGAACAGTGAGAAAGTCTTAGAGTTTTGTGTATTAAAACAGTGAGGAGAACTCAGAAGTTCAGTATATGCTAAGATAGTGAGTGAACATCAGAAGTTCAGTGTGTGTTAACAGCGAGTGAAAATTACAAGTTCTGAGTGTTAAAACAGTGAGTGAAAACCAGAAGTTCAGTGTGTGTTAACAGCGAGTGAAAATTAGAAGTTTTGTGTGTGTTAAAATGGTGAGAAGAACTCAGAAGTTCTGTGTTACATTTAAACACTTTCCTCATATTAATCAGCACATCAGCAATTTATTCAGTTCTTAACAACAACAAATCAGAAAGATAAAAGCACAACAGTTCATAAAAGTTCTAATCCTAATTCTGAGCCTAGCTTTATTCAAGAAGTTCTTATCCAAAGTTTTTTCTACTTAGGAAATGATATGGACAACATCAATACTATGATATTTCCATATTTAATGATGTTCTGAATGAAAATATTCAAAGCCAGAAATACTTACCTTAAAGCTGGAACGTGTGTTTGGGACTTGAGCTAGTGCCTTCAGATGTTTTGGAGTCAGCAAGAACAACGGAAGAGAAATTGCTAAGTTCTTTGATTCAAAGGGAAGAACAAACGTTTTGTTTAGGATTTGTGAAGGTTTTTAATGTTTCCTTTTCTATCTTTGATAATTCTTTCTCTCTCCAAAAGCCAGCCCCTTGAAAGTGTGATGAAGCAACTTATTTATAGGTGAGTTTGTTGCGGTTTTAGGGGGAAAACAAATGGGATTTAAACCTTTTTGGCATATTGTTCCATTTCTTTTTAATCGCAGCTTTTGTATGCTAATTTAGTGCAAATATAGGGTTTGAGAAAGTGAAGGCGTGGACTGGATCAGCAGCTAGTTGCAGGACTGTGCCACAGCAGGACAGCAGCTTATTTAAACGAGGTTTTTGGATTTGGTTATGTTCTGATCGCAGAAGAACAGAATGAGACTCGAAGGGTGATGTTCTGACCGAAGCGTTAAACATAGCCTTCATATGCTAAAGAATCATGTTTTGACCAAAGAGCATCGCTTCCACATGTTTTGATTGAAGCATCATGTTCTGAATCGTTTTTGTAAATTCTGACTGCACTTGCATGGAGGCTGGCTCAGAAGTTCTGAAGTATCATATCCTCTTATCACTTAGAAAATTTTCTAAATGCTTAGAAAATTTGATTTTTTTCAAAGTAATTTCTGACTTCTGATTTTGATGAACTAATTTCATGTCTTGATGAAATGTGATTGTTGAAACTTGATTTTTGATCCAAAAGTCAAAGTTTGACTTTTCAGTGTGCATTGGACCATTTTTACCTTGTGAATGAATTTCTTTAGAAAATTTTAATCTGAGACTTGAAACTTGCCAGAAGCAAACCTGAGGGTCTAGAATGATCTTTTGAGAAATGAGAGGGAAATTTTAGGGTACAACAGCTGCCCCTGTTCAATCTTCTTAACCCTGAAGAGTTAGATTGGTGTATCTGCCATTCGTGACTTGAAGGTGGAGGATGATTGAACACTAGAGTGCCCATAAATTTGCACTCTGAAGATTTGGAGGTTGAGGTGTAAGGAATGGGCTTAAAGATGCCATTTGGAGAAATGATGGAGAGTTATCAGAGATGGGCTTATAGATGCCATCCAAAGGTTATTGTTAACAGAAATTGGACTAAGTCTGAACTTGACTTCAACTAGAAAAGAATCATAATAAACCTTTGGTCGATTTAAACTGAAACTAGCAGAAGTCTTGCATGTTATTTGACTGAAAAGGATCATAATAAATTTTGGAGTGATTTATCTTAACCAGAGACAATGTCTATTTGGAAAGTATCAGGATAAACCATTGAGAGATTTAAACTGAACCAAAAGAGATCTTGGATATTCTTTAACTGAAGAGAAATTAGAATAGATATTTGAGTGGTTTATCTGAACCAGAGAAAGTGTCTACTAGGAAAGAATAAGGATAAACCATTGAGAGACTTAAACTGAACCAACAAGGGTCTGGAGAAGAATCATAATAAATCTTGGAGCGATTTATCTGAACCAGAGAAGATGTCTGCGGGAAAGAATTAGGATAAACCATTGAGAGATTTAAACTTAACCAGCAGGGGTCTGGAGAAGAATCAGAATAAATCTTAGAGCGATTTATCTGAACCAGAGAAGATGTCTGCGGGAAAGAATAAGAATAAACCGTTGAGAGATTTAAACTGAACCAGCAGGGGTCTGGATTAACTTTGACTGGAATGGAAATCAGAAGAATCTTAGGATCGATTCAACTGAACCAGACAAAAGTCTTGGAATATCTTCAACTGGAATAGAAATTAGAGAGATCTTAGCATCGATCTGATTGAACCAGAGAAGGTTTTGAATTTTATTTAACTAGAAAGAATCAGAATAAATCTTGGAGCGATTTATCTGAACCATAGAAAACGTCTACAGGAGAGAATCGGGATAAACCGTTGAGAGATTTAAACTAAACTAGTAGAGGTCTTGGTATGAGTATCAGAATGATATCCGTATCTGGATCGTATTTGGACTGTATTTGAATGAGTGATAGAATGACATCCGAATCTGGATCGTATCTAAACTGTATTTGAAAGGTATGTTGAATGAGTGACAGAATGACATCCGAATCTGGATCGTATCTACACTGTATTTGAAGGAATCTGGAGTAAGTATCAGAATGTCAGCCATATATGGATTGCATCTGAACTGTCTCTATAAGGGAATCTGGAATAAGTGTCAAAATGTCAGCCATATCTGAATCGCATCTAAATTGTCTCTAGAAGGGAATCTGGAATAAGTGTCAGAATGTCCGCCATATCTGGATCGCATCTGAACTATCTCTAGAAGGAATCTAGAATAAGTATCAGAAATGTCATCCATATCTGGATCGCATCTGAACTGTTTCTAGAAGGGAATCTAGAATAAGTGTCAGAATGTTAGCCATATATGGATCGCATCTGAACTGTCTCTAGAAGGGAATCTGGAATAAGTGTCAGAATGTCAGCCATATTTGTATCGCATCTGAATTGTCTCTAGAAGGAATGTATGAGAAGGAGCCCGTGTAGGATTGATTCAGCTGGTCGTGTAGATAATTTCCCTGGCTTGTTACAGGTATTAATTTCTGACCTTTTGAAGATTATTGATAATAGCCTTCTATTGATTAACTTTTTCCTGAAAAAGGTAAAACGTTAGTTGTATGCAATGTCATGGTGTATGAAATTCATGGTGCAATGATGTTCTCAAAATAAATGAGATTGTGTCGTATGCACTTGTCATGTATGTAATATGACGCATGAAGGGTGAAATGTTATTTGAATGTGTCTTTGTTTGGGAAAATAAATCCTTGACAAATGTTGGTGAGTCATTAAATCCCGGACTGCTGTTGAAGAGTAGGTGAGTCTTCCAACTTTGCTTAGAATATTTCCACCAAGCATTCGTGTTTTGTTGTTTGAGGAGAGCTTCGCTGGGGAATATTGAAAACTCCGTGGAGAGTATTGATTCTTTCTTGGGGAAAAAGAGTTCAGGAGTCTCAGTTGTTCGTTGCTCTATTGGGGAGTCAAAGTTGAACTGATATCTGGTCGGGTCCAGGGTTCACAGTAACTTGCTGGGGATTGTAGAGTAGTCTATTGGGGAAGAGGAGTTTTGGTCCTTTGATTTGTAGTAGTCGGAGAGGCAAACTAAAGCTGGGGAATCTGTAGGTTGTTGGGGAAATAAACCCTATTGTCGGTCTGTTAGAGAGGTGTCTTCTTCACTGGGGAAAATCCTTGAGGATTCTTGAGGTCGACTCAGCTGGTGAGAAGTTTTCAGAGATTGAAACTCTGGTTGGGAGTCATCCTATAAGAAGGATCTTGGGGAGGTTTGTCACTACCCCTAGTAGCAAGTGTTTTTGGCACTTCCAGGAATTAATTGACTGTACGTAACCCTTTGTTGGGATTTGTGTTCAATGCCCCAAGTGATGGAGACCTGCCCCTGGTATATTAAGCATTTCTTGAGAAATTTCTTAGGATCTTGACTGGACTGCCCCAGGTATGCTCGATAGTGACATGTCATGCCCCCTTGTTGATAGGAGATTTTTCGTTGGAAGTGTCATCCCACTTGAAGTGATTTTGTTCACTGAGATAGTTTTCGTTCATTAGATATTCGTTGTGTGAATTTATCCGTTGTCAAATAAATAGCCATATGCAAACAACGATATTCAAATAATGCAAAGTTTATGCTTGTCTTGAAATTTTGAAAATATGTTAAATAAGTTTTGTAAGAAAATTTAAACTCATGATTTAGAGTAAAGCCTTACAAGAGCCAGGATACCTTTTGTAACAGTATGCTTTCAAACTAACCCATGCTTCAATTAGGGATTTTGAAGGGTTGTAGCGTGGCTTGGTTCATGGTTTAAGAAACAAAGGATAAAGGCTCAAAGTATATTTGTACCCACCCGCTCTTCGTGATGTTCTCCAGTCCTAAACTCAGTTAATTGTGCGTTTGAACTCCATTTGAGTCTGGAATGACGTTTTGGTGATGGTTCGAACAAGTTTAGTTTATCAGAAGGTAGTAATTCCTTGCAACATTTTTCATGTTGTTGAGGATTTGTAGTGACCTCTTTCTTTTGATTTATTATCCCTGATTTTTTTCTGACTGTTCTTGTTTTGAGATTACAGTCAGCGGGATGCCCCGGTTTTTCTTAAGTCTCCTTCGTAGGTTTTGACTTAGTGGGATTTTTTCTTTTTGAGAGATAATGACTGCCTATGTGATAGAGAACCATCACTGTCTTTTGATTCCAGGGGAATGTTTTTGATATCACTTGTTGTATACGAAGTGAAAGTTTGCGGCTAAACACACGTTTGAATTAACTGAGAGACTACCCTGCCCCAGGTTTTGATTAAAGGTTTTAATTTGTGTAAAAAAAAACTTCTACTTCTTTGGCTCAAAGGGGTTGACTAGGGATTATCTTCCTTATAACTCAAGTGTTTAGGATTTGAAATAAACGCCTGTACATAGTCAGCAAGGTCTGTTTCAAGAGCATACTGTATGAGATTATGGCATTGTTTTCGTCATCCTCCCTCTAAAGGCTTGTAACTTTTAGCAAGAGTTGAATGTCATAAAGAGAGTAAAATCATAGTTTAAGTATAATGAAAACGAACGGATGAATTCAAGACAAACATAGGCAATGCATTAATTAAACAAAGTTTGACATTAATAGATAAGTGTTTGAACAACAAAAGATATTATAACTTGAAAATTCAAATGAACAAAAGCTTTCAATGATTCGTTATAGGAGCAACGATCACGTTTGGAGTCTCCGGAGGGTCAAACTCGATCTCCTTGGCATCAATAATGTCTTGGATCTTATTCTTCAGAGCCTAACAGTTGTTCGTGTCGTGTCCTACACTATCAGAGTGGTATGCACACCTTTCATTGGGATGATAGGTAGGAGCGGAAGTGTTGGGGTTCCAGAGAGGAGCCTTTAATGTAATCAACTCTGCCTTCAACATGTGTTGTAGCACTTGAGCCAGTGACATGTTGATCTTAGTGAATTGTCTTTTAGGCGCAACCTCTTTATGCTGATGCCCCTGTCTTTGTTGAGCAGGTGTAGGATTAGAGATCAGGATTGCTCCTACGTGTTGATCGTGGTTGCCCTGGTTACGACCTTTTTGGATGTACACAACATTGGACTCTTTCTTCCCATTGTATGGCTTTTTCTGAGTATCATAGGATGTAGCTCCTTGGATCTTTCCGCTTTTGATGCCAGCTTCAACCCTTTCGCCAATCAGTATTAGCTCGGTGAACCCGGCCGAGGAGCTTCTAATTAGGTGATTTAAGAAAGGTCCCGTTAAAGTTCCCATAAAGATGTCAATCATCTCCCTATCAGTTAAGGGTGGCTTCACCCCACCAGCCAGATCTCTCCATTTTTGGGCGTATCCTTTGAAGCTCTCGTTGGAACCCATGGTCATGTTCTGCAATTGCACACGATTTGGTGCAAGATCAACATTGTATCGGTACTACTTGTAGAAAGCAACAGCTAGATCCTCCCAGGTGTGGATGCGAGAACTCTCCAATTGATAGAACCATTCAAGTTGAGTCCCTACTAGGATTTCTTGGAAGAAATGTGTTATACCCCAAAATTTGCCCTCCCATATTCTTCAAGATTTGGCAAAGATCAATCTCCAAATGGTTTAAAATCTCTCAAAGGTTGCACAGTCCAATTACCTCCTAACACAGTCAAAATTAGGGTTTTGGTTCTGGCAAAGAAATTGAGGTTTTCAAGGGTCCAATCAAGTCCCATGTGCCTATATACATTGTCAAGCATCCATATGTCAAGTTTCAAGACTCACAAGGTCAAGTTGCACAGTCAAAAGCCATATTTGCTTCACAATCAACTGTAGGGGTAAAATGGTCATTTGACAGTCAAAAGTCAAAAATTTTGGTCAACATATTATTTTGAAGCCACAATCATCATTTGATCAATTATTGATCATGATTCCACAAGCATGGCTCAAAAAGTCTCAAGATGTCAAAAGTTTCTATTTTTGGACAGTTGAAAAGTCAACTGCAAATTGACCAGGGCATAACTTTTTTATGGTTCATCAGAAAAATCCCATCCAATTCTCATTTTGAAGGGGATGACATTTCCTACAACTCATCTTCACATTCCAAGTCCAAGAAATGCTCTCACAAAAAGTTATCAATTTCAACATTATAGGTCATTTTCAAAAGTCAACAAAAAGGCACTTTAAGTCAAAGACCATAACTTGAGATTGGTAAATCAAAATGACATGGGACCAAAGACATTGGTTAGAGGACTTCAAGACATTTCCAAAATGTCCAAGAACATGGTCATAGCTTCAAAATTGAGCAAGATATGCATTGGAGAAGTTGGGAAATTTTTGGGAACTTTCAAAAGTCAACTTTGCCTAAAACACTTCATTTTTGCTAATGGGCCTCAAATTCTTTCTTGAATCATTACCCAAGGCCTATGCACGACCCATTGGAATTAATTTGATTTATTTTCTTATTTTTAATTAATTAATTGAATTTATATTAATATTAATTCATTTAATTGGTTTTAATTGTAGGAAAATTAAAAAGATATGCTTTTTGGATCTTTTTGTGAAGCAATAAGGCTAGGGCAAGCTGGCAACTCGTGTGCACTTCCAAGACCTCAAAATATCCATGATTGGCAAGGTTTCATGAAAGAAAAGATTGAAAAAGATATGATTGGCAATCACATATTCAAGTCATAATGCAATTGATTCATGGGCCTTATTCTAACCTAAATTCATTCACATATATGTGCTGAAGGAAACCCTAAAGAAAGAGACGAAAAAATCTACCACAAAAACACCATTGCCAAATTGAAAAAAAGTCAAGAATTTTGGAAACTGAATTCCCACTTGCAGGCCAATTCGAGCCTTTTTCTTGTTTCCAATATATTGTTGGACCTTTCAGGAAGCTGTTGCCATTGAGAGCAAGCCTTAAAGCTCAAGAAAACGCTCTAACAAATTCACAGTTGATCACTTTTTTTCCAAAACTGTAAACTTCGATTCATGCATTTTTAATACATTTGGTTGATTGTTTTGTGTTCATAGCATTCAGGTGAAGCTTCTGGTATGATTTAATTTCGTTAATATGCCTTGAAACGCCAGTTGCCATGGGAGAGATTTAGGGTTTCCAAGCTTTTAGATTGGGGCTTTTCAACATGAGTAAAATTAGAGACCATAATGCCCATGGCTGAAACCGTCTGGATGAGACGAACAAGATGGACCTATCGCGCCCTTTTTATATTGTCCCTAATTCTAATCGCTATTTTTCACTGTTGAAGTTAGTGGGGGTTTAAAACCCCCGCTATTTGCTTGCTTTTTGTTTCAGGAAACGAAGAAGAAGACGTGTGTGGCATCATGTGACTGGAAGATTCAAATCTAGCGCGCTTTATTTTGTTTTATACCATTATGATTGTTTTTCTTATATAATAATTATTGTCCACTTATATTACAAACGCGTTTGAATGGTTCAGTGGCAAAGGCACAAGGGCAAGGAACGCTGGGACCTGGGTTCGATTCCCAGGTCCCCCATATAATTCATAATATTTTTTCTAACACAATCTTGTGCAACAATCATCCAGTGGTCCACCCTAAGCCTCACGCCTCAGTTAGCCAGGTGTCTCTCAACTTCCATCCAGTGGCCAAGAGATGGGGAGCATGATACTCCCCAGTCAAACAGCATGCACATGATTCCTGAAAGTCAACGAGGCTTGGTCTTCAATGGGCCAGAATTTCTCACAATTAACCTCCACATGGGCCATCTTACCTCCTTGGTTTGCATATTTATTTTATTTTCTTTTCTTTTAATTTTCTTTTAATTGTTTAATAATTATTTTTATTAATTCACCATAAATTAATTTTTCCTAATAAAAATCAGAAAATCAAAATTTGTAAATATATTTAATTATTTTATTTATTTCACCATTAACTTATTTTTGTAACTAAATGCTAACAATTAATTAGTTTAATTTAGGTTTAACTTCAATTTTTTCTTAATAAATAAAAATTACATAGAATTAGGTTTTGACACTTTTAATCTTTTTTTTCTTAATTAATTATTATTATCATTATTAATTATTATTGTTTTTGTATATAAACATGTAAATTAATTAATTAGCTTAAATTAGTTTAACTTTAACATTTTTCTTAATAATTAAAATAAACTTAGAACTAGGGTTTTCTTTTAATTTTAATTGCTTTATTTCCATAAATACAAAAAAAAACATAAAAAACATCTTTCTTGTAAATAATTAATTAAATAATTAGGTTTTAATTTAACTTCAAGCAAAGGACAAAAACTCTTAATTTCTCAAAAGGGTCCAACACCCTCGGACGTCCAGTTTAATTTATTCGCGCGTTATTTTTATTTGATTATTATGTAACTGTTTATGGAATGTAATAGTAATTAAGTTTATTGCTTTTTTTACCTTCCGCATCTTTATCAAAAACGGGTCTTTGTATTTTGGCGATGTATAGACCCGCGCCTTGTAATAGCGTAGCTTTTACCTTTCCGTATTTTATTTTCCGCACTCCTAAATTCTAAATTGCATGAAAGAATGTATGGTAATTAAAAACAACTCGTAGCTCACAATTGCATGATCCAAGATAAATGTTAAACTGAAAACAACACACAAAGCACATGCCACTTCTAGGGTACGCCTCACTCGTTGCATTCGAAACGTGGTCGTCAAGTATAGGGTGTTTTAGCGGTCGCCCTTATGTCTAAAGATCTGGTTGCCTCGAAACAGTTGCCTCGGATTAAAAAGGATCTAGGACATTAGGGTTACTTATAAGGTGTCCTACCATTGCTTTGGTGACCACACTGTCCCTAACATCGAATTGACCCGAACACCTCCAACGGTGGTGCTACCTACCTCTCAATGGTGGGATGGCACTACCTTAAGGACTCTTACACAGCCTAATTCCTTAGGGTAGGTAGATGACTCATGGGTACTTGCTCTCTTCAAAAACAAACAAGACAATCTTTTCACACTGACACTTTCAAAAGCTTTCAAAACAAATTTTTCAAACACTCTTGAGGACAGATACAAGAGTCACTCAGAAATCTTTCAATGAAACTTTTTCAAACCCACTCACATTTTGAAAAGCAAAACAATTTTGAAAATATAAGAGCAAGTACCTAAGAGCCCGTGGATAACCACGGATAGAAAGGGTGCTAACACCTTCCCTTTCTATAAATCTACCTCCCGAACCGAGAAACATTCTCAATAAGGAATTTTGCTGTGCT
The DNA here is from genome assembly GCA_948472305.1 of Vicia faba. Lineage (NCBI taxonomy): Eukaryota > Viridiplantae > Streptophyta > Magnoliopsida > Fabales > Fabaceae > Vicia > Vicia faba. The sequence goes on from OX451736.1 coordinate 1,618,663,377, forward strand.
TTTGTCCTTTCCATATTGGAGAACATAAAATACGATGGCGACTCTTGCTTACCGCGACATACGCGATCCAGCTTTAAACAGTCAGTTCTATTTCCACCGATCACAGAACTGGCGACTCTGCTGGGGATATTAATAAGTGAGGTGTACCTTAGGATAGATCATACTTATATTTTCAATTGAATGTTTTGTTTGCTTTATTATCGTGGGCACTGTCTTGGATTTTCATAGATCCTAACCCGGATCTGGGGATACCCTTTTAGGTAGCATAAGCTGTGAGGGACCTGTCCGGCGTAGACCGACACGGGTGAAGCAATGGCTACGTTGGTGAGGCACCTTGGTCTGTACCGATATCCCTTGTGTCGCAACGAGGAGAATATGGGTCTTCTGAGGAGTCATTAAGCACCAACCGACCTTAGAACCCTAAATTGACCCAACTTGGCCATAGAACAGTAGCAGTATGCTACACCCATTGAGGCTAAACTCTCGCGATGGTTCTGGCCGCAAGAAAAGATTGCGACGCTGGAGTTATGACCGATTGAGGGTAGTCAGTGATATTGGGATCCTCTAGAACCCAGTTACTTTTGATAGGACAGGTCTTAACCAACGAAACTGAAAGAGGGTAGTACCTAAACTTCATGCTGGCCTAAACTCTAAGGGTTGTCTTGTGTGACTTGTGTGCCTTCAAACTTGACTACTTGCATGCTTGTTATCTGACACATGAGTTTCTTGCAGGTCTTGGTTTACAGTCCTTAATTGGGACTCATTACAGGGCCTACTTACATCACTCCATGCATAGCATAACATCATACCATTGCATACATCCTACATAAAGACTAATCCATTTCAAGGATCTCAAGGGTTTGTGATGCAGGTCATGATGAACCAACATGTATAGCAAGGGGCAAAGGGGATTTATTTTCCTCTAGCCAAGGTTGTCAGGGGCTGTGACCCACTCGATATGGTGAGCCTTGACTCTTGAAGAAGGACTCTCAACAACATGAAGTTCCTTCAATCCAGCTACCGTATTCAACTTCTAACCAGTTTCTCTGTTTACCCCGCGAGATCCTTGAAAACATTGCATGCATGCATACATATCATTGCATAACAGGTACCCTTTTGACAGGTCACTTATCTTCTTTGCTGTTTATTTCAGCAATCATCATGAATCCTGAATCATCCAATGAACAAGCTATCAAGGCCCTCCAGGCCCAGAATGCCCAGTTCCAGGAGTTGGTTAAGAGTCTAGCCCAGGGGCAACAGGATTTGAAGACTCTGCTTTTGAAGAAGAAAAAGAAGAGGACGGTGTTGTTCAACCCTAGACGCAAATCTGGGAATGGATAACAAAACGAAGCTGAGCTGACTACCCCGTCTGTTGGTAAAGGCAGTCCCCATGAGAGAGAGGTCCCTAGTCCAGTGGTCTCCGACAATGAGACGGATTTCAATGATGAACAGTACCCTCCTACTGGGGACAGGTACAAACAGCTCGAAAACCGGTTAAGTGCTATGGAGATACAGAAAGTGTCCGGCCTGGACTTCGAAGATCTAGGTCTGTCTTCTGGGGTGGTGATCCCACACAAGTTCAAGGCACCTGCTTTTGCAAAATATGACGGGGCTTCCTGTCCTAAGCTGCATCTCAGGTCATACATAAGGAGGATCCAGCCCTACACGGCTGACAAGAATTTTTGGATTCACTTCTTTCAAGATAGTCTGTCAGGGACTCAACTCGAGTGGTTCTATCAACTGGATGGAGCCAACATCCGCAGCTGGGAGGACTTGGCCACTGCGTTCTACAAGCAGTACCAGTATAATGTCAACCTTGCTCCCACGCGCACTCAGCTTCAGGGGATGTCCATGGGTGCAGGCGAAGGCTTTAAGGAATATGCGCAAAAGTGGAGAGACCTTGTTGGAAGGGTGCAGCCACCCTTGACTGACCGGGAACTCGTCGGCATGTTCTTGGGGACCCTGTCTGGTCCGTTCTTCAATCATCTAATTGGGAATTCTTCTGCTGGGTTCACAGATTTGATCTTGACTGGGGAAAGAATTGAAGCTGGTATCAAGGCTGGGAAGATTCAAGAGGCCACACCTTCTGATACTCACAAAAAGCCTTACACTGGGAAGAAAGAGTCCAATGCTGCGTACAGTCAAAAGAGTCGTCGTGACCAACATGTGGGGGCAGTCAGGATCTCTGGTTCTACCCCATGCCGACAACAACAAAATGGGAATCAGCGAAGGCCAGACGAGCCTAAGAGACAGTTCACCAACATCAATATGGCGTTGTCACAAGCACTGCAACACATGTTGAAGATGAATCTGATTGCGGTGATAAACCCTCCTGCAAATCCAAAGACTTCTTCTCCAAGCTACAACCCAGAAGCGAGGTGTGCTTATCATTCTGGTAGCCCGGGGCACGATACTGAGGATTGTTGGGCGCTGAAATACAAGATCCAGAATATGATCGACGCTAAGGAGATCGAATTCGAGCCTGCTGAGACTCCCAATGTGATCACTGCTCCCTTGCCAAAACATGGATAGGATTGAAAAACTTTTGTTCATTCGAATGTTCAAATTGTAATTTTCTTTGATTGTTCAAACATTTTATTTCATGTCAAACTTGGTTATTTCATTAATGCATTACACGTGTCTGTTTTGAAGTAATTATGTTCACTATATTCAAAATTGCTTTTATTTTTAATGTTCAACTCTCGATTAAATAATTCTAAGCCTTTTGAGGGAGGATGACAAAAACGATACCACGATCTTTATAGTATGCTTTTGAACAAACCCCGCTGGTGAGGTACAGACATTGTTTCAATTCCTAAACACTGGAGTTATAAGGAAGATAATCCCTCGTCAACCCCTTTGAGCCAAAGAAGTTGGAGTTTTCCTTTTCAAAAATTAAAACCCTTAATCATAACCTGGGGCAGGGTAGTTCTCTCAGTTGATCCAGGTGCACAACGAATGACATTAAAAAAGTCCTTCCGAGACAAAAAGACAGTGATGGTTCCGAATAATCATAAAGGCAGGCAGTCATTATCTCTCAGAAATAAAAACCCATTAAGTCAAAACCTATGAAGGAGACTTACAAAACTGGGGCATCCCGCTGACTGTAAATACAAAAAGAAACAGTTCAGGCAAAAATAGGGATAACAAAACCAAAAAAGAAAGAGGTCCTATAAACCCTCAACAAAAAAGAAATGACTGCCTGGTCAAAATAAATTGTCAATATCCGAACCATCATTGGAATATCAGGACAAAGACTCAAACAAGGTCTAACGCACGATCAACTGAGTTTAGGTTTGAAGAACATCACGAAGAGCGGGTGGGTACAAATATAATTTGAGCCTTTATCCTTTGTTTCTTAAACCATGAACCAGGCCACGTTACAACCCTCAAAAAGTCCTAGCTGAAGCATGGGTTGGTTCGAAAGCATACTGTTACAAAAGGTATCCTGACTCCTTAAGGCTTGCGGTAAAATAACGAGTTGACATCACATTTTACAAATTTGCTTGTTTTTATGAAAAAATGCATTTTCAAAAAACTTCAAGACAGACATAAGCTTTGCATTTTTAACATAACTTTGTTTGCATATGACTTTTTGTTTGAACAGCATAGAAGTTCGCACGACGAATGTCTAATGAACAAAAACACCTCCAACCAAGGGGCATGGCATGATCTTTGTCCATCATCTGGGGCAGTTAAGTCAAGGTTCGGAGAATCTCTCAAATGCCAAACAGCCGGGGGAAAATCTCTGCCTGAGTCACTTGGGGCATTGGATGACCAAACATCTTCTGGTAGTACAGCAACACAACACTACCAACAGGGGCATCTCCCTACATCCTGAGAGCGTGGACATAGTCGAAAAAATACTACGCATAATCAAAGACCCGCTAGGTTGACACGCCTAGGCAAAAATAAGGGCTTCCCGACGAACCAAAAGGGTTCGGGCAAAATAAGGGATGAAAATGAGAAAATCTATACACCCGGCAAGTCGAAAACCTGAAAAGGCGGCTTGGGCAAAAATGGGTATCCCGGTGGACTGAAAACCCGAAAGGGCGGTCCAAGCAAAAATTAGGGATCAAAGCGTACGACTATGTCCCGTCATTTCGTCACTTGCCTACCAGAAGAAGATTTGTCAATCGGCAATTATCAAGAACATCCGCAGGCACTTTCTCCCGCAGAAACTGAGGCAATAAGAATTATCCGAACTGTACAAAATGCTCTGTCCACCAAGGTACAAAGGTAGGTTCAGCTGAAGAATTGACCGAGATACCTTCACTCCCCAAGCAGAGTTGGTCTCCCATCAGCCCTAAAAAGGCATAGTATCTCCAGCAAGTCAGCAATACTCTCCCCCGAGCAGAGTTAGTCTACCATCAGTCCTGAAAAGTTGGGTATCCCCAGAAGATCTTAATATTCCCTAGCAGAGTATACAGATATTCCTCAGCAAGCATCCCCGGCAGTCTTAAACTAAGATTATTCCCCAGCGGAATACAGACACCCCGGTGGAGCCACTTCCCCGGTAGAGTTCAAAAGTTTCCCCAGGAGAATTGAATCAATCTCCCCGGTAAATTTTGGAAGCTTATCCCCAGTAGAGTCTGGAAGCTGGTCCCCTGCAGAGTACGAATACATCTCCCCGACCATATTCAGAAGGTTATTCCCCACCAGAGCTTATAACTGGGTTATCCTCAGCTAATTACCACGGAAAGATCGTCCTCAGCGAAGTCTTTCTATCCCCCAGCGGAGTTCATCAAAATCCCTAACAGAGCTTATCAACGGAGTCCCCAGCGGAGTCATCATTAAAATCTCAGTGAAGCATCTCTTCCCACGGAGTAATTCCCCGCAGAGTAATCTCTTCACCAGGTTTATTTCCCCAACGGAGTCATCTTCTCCTACCAGTTTATTCTTGCAATCATCTTCGTTCATCATCCCCAGCGGAAACGAAGAACTCTACTCTTCAACATCAGCCCAGGATTTAACAAACTCCCCGGCACTCGTCAAGGATTTATTTTCTCGGACGAAAATACATTCATAAACATTTACATACATGATACATGCATATACGCATCACATCATACAATCTCATTTATTTTTGAGAACATCTTAAAATCATGCAGTTCATGCATCATGACATTGCATACGACTAATACTTTGCCTTTTCAGGAAAAAGTCGATCAAAAGATGATTACCATCTACCTTTACAGTTCCAGATCAACACCGGTAACAAACTAGGAAAATTCTGTGGACGACTGGTCGTGGGTTAATATCTGAAACCAAACAGGACAATTATCTACTTGATTATCATCAAAGCAACCCTACACCGGTTCCTTTTCTTTTAGAAGAAGTCTTACACGGGCTCATCAACAGGCAACCCTACATCGGTTCCTTCTCAATTTTCATCAAGAAGTTTTACACAAACTTACCCTGCAGTAACCTTACCCCGGTTCCTCCAGAAGTCTTACACGGACTTATCTCATGGTAACCTTACCCCGGTTCACCCAGAAGTTTCACACGAACTTACCCTGCAGTAACCTTACCCCGGTTCCTCCAGAAGTCTTACACGGACTTACCTTAAGGTAACCCTACACAGGTTCCCTTCTTAAACTCCAGACGTAGTTTTACATGGACTCGTCATCCGTAAGACCTACACAGGTTTCCTTCTCAGCCCTAGATGCGGTTTTACACGGACTCGTCATCAAAGTAACCCTACACAGGTTCCTTCTCCATTTCAGATGCAGTCTTATACGGACTCATTATCAGTAAACCCTACACAGGTTTCCTTCCTCCAAAGATGCAGTTTTACACGAGCTCATCATCAGTCAACCCTACACAGGTGTCCTTCTTTCAACTTACAAAAATTACAGTTCAACAGACCACCTCCAGATGGCGTCTATAAGCCCGTCCACCTATCAACAGTCTCCAAATGGTATCTATAAGCCCATTCCCGACAAGATTCTGTCACATCTCCAGATGGAATCTATAAGCCCATCCTCCTATCCATCATCTCTCCAAATGACATCTGTAAGCCCATTCCTGTCACCACACCGCTAACACTCTACTATGTGAGTGCAAATTTCTGGGCACTCTAGTGTTCAATCATCTTCCACCTTCGGATCACGAAAGGCACGCAAGCCAATCTACATCCTCAGGTCTAAGAAGATTGAACAGGGGCAACTGTTGTACCCCAAAATTTGCCCTCCCATATTCTTCAAGATTTGGCAAAGATCAATCTCCAAATGGTTCAAAATCTCTCAAAGGTTGCACAGTCCAATTACCTCCTAACACAGTCAAAATTAGGGTTTTGGTTCTGGCAAATAAATTGAGGTTTTCAAGGGTCCAATCAAGTCCCATGTGCCTATATACATTGTCAAGCATCCATATGTCAAGTTTCAAGACTCACAAGGTCAAGTTGCACAGTCAAAAGCCCTATTTGCTTCACAATCAACTATAGGGGTAAAATGGTCATTTGACAGTCAAAAGTCGAAAATTTTGGTCAACATCTTATTTTGAAGCCACAATCATCATTTTATCCATTATTGATCATGATTCCACAAGCATGGCTCAAAAAGTCTCAAGATGTCAAAAGTTTCTATTTTTGGACAGTTGAAAAGTCAACTGCAAATTGACCAGGGCATAACTTTTTCATGGTTCATCAGAAAAATCCCATCCAATGCTCATTTTGAAGGGGATTACATTTCCTACAACTCATCTTCACATTCCAAGTCCAATAAATGCTCTCACAAAAAGTTATCAATTTCAACATTATAGGTCATTTTCAAAAGTCAACAAAAAGGCACTTTAAGTCAAAGACCATAACTTGAGATTGGTAAATAAAAATGACATGGGACCAAATACATTGGTTAGAGGACTTCAAGACCTTTCCAAAATGTCCAAGAACATGTTCATAGCTTCAAAATTGAGCAAGATATGCATTGGAGAAGTTGGGAAATTTTTGGAAACTTTCAAAAGTCAACTTTGCCTAAAACACTTCATTTTTGCTAATGGGCCTCAAATTCTTTCTTGAATCATTACCCAAGGCCTATGCACGACCCATTGGACTTAATTTGATTTATTTTCTTATTTTTAATTAATTAATTGAATTTATATTAATATTAATTCATTTAATTGGTTTTAATTGTAGGAAAATTAAAAAGATATGCTTTTTGGATCTTTTTGTGAAGCAATAAGGCTAGGGCAAGCTGGCAACTCGTGTGCACTTCAAAGACCTCAAAATATCCATGATTGGCAAGGTTTCATGAAAGAAAAGATTGAAAAAGATATGATTGGCAATCACATATTCAAGTCATAATGCAATGGATTCATGGGCCTTATTCTAACCTAAATTCATTCACATATATGTGCTGAAGGAAACCCTAAAGAAAGAGACGAAAAAAACTGCCACAAAAACACCATTTCCAAATTGAAAAAGTCAAGAATTTTGGAAACTGAATTCCCACTTGCAGGCCAATTCGAGCCTTTTTCTTGTTTCCAATATATTGCTGGACCTTCCAGGAAGCTGTTGCCATTGAGAGCAAGCCTTAAAGCTCAAGAAAACGCTCTAACAAATTCACGGTTGATCACTTTTTTTCCAAAACTGTAAACTTCGATTCATGCATTTTTAATACATTTGGTTGATTGTTTTGTGTTCATAGCATTCAGGCGAAGCTTCTGGTATGATTTAATTTCGTTAATATGCCTTGAAACGCCAGTTGCCATGGGAGAGATTTAGGGTTTCCAAGCTTTTAGATTGGGGCTTTTCAGCATGAGTAAAATTAGAGACCATAATGCCCATGGCTGAAACCGTCTGGATGAGACGAACAAGATGGACCTATCGCGCCCTTTTTATATTGTCCCTAATTCTAATCGCTATTTTTCACTGTTGAAGTTAGTGGGGGTTTAAAACCCCCGCTATTTGCTTGCTTTTTGTTTCAGGAAACGAAGAAGAAGACGTGCGTGGCATCATGTGACTGGAAGATTCAAATCTGGCGCGCTTTATTTTGTTTTATACCATTATGATTGTTTTTCTTATGTAATAATTATTGTCCACTTATATTACAAACGCGTTTGAATGGTTCAGTGGCAAAGGCACAAGGGCAAGGAACGCTGGGACCTGGGTTCGATTCCCAGGTCCCCCATATAATTCATAATATTTTTTCTAACACAATCTTGTGCAGCAATCATCCAGTGGTCCACCCTAAGCCTCACGCCTCAGTTAGCCAGGTGTCTCTCAACTTCCATCCAGTGGCCAAGAGATGGGGAACATGATACTCCCCAGTCAAACAACATGCACATGATTCCTGAAAGTCAACGAGGCTTGGTCTTCAATGGGCCAGAATTTCTCACAATTAACCTCCACATGGGCCATCTTACCCCCTTGGTTTGCATATTTATTTTATTTTATTTTCTTTTAATTTTCTTTTAATTGTTTAATAATTATTTTTATTAATTCACCATAAATTAATTTTTCCTAATAAAAATCAGAAAATCAAAATTTGTAAATATATTTAATTATTTTATTTATTTCACCATTAACTTATTTTTGTAACTAAATACTAACAATTAATTAGTTTAATTTAGGTTTAACTTCAATTTTTTCTTAATAAATAAAAATTACATAGAATTAGGTTTTGACACTTTTAATCTTTTTTTTTCTTAATTAATTATTATTATCATTATTAATTATTATTATTTTTGTATATAAACATGTAAATTAATTAATTAGCTTAAATTAGTTTATCTTTAACATTTTTCTTAATAATTAAAATAAACTTAGAACTAGGGTTTTCTTTTAATTTTAATTGCTTTATTTCCATAAATACAAAAAAAAAACATAAAAAACATCTTTCTTGTAAATAATTAATTAAATAATTAGGTTTTAATTTAACTTCAAGCAAAGGACAAAAACTCTTAATTTCTCAAAAGGGTCCAACACCCTCGGACGTCCAGTTTAATTTATTCGCGCGTTATTTTTATTTGATTATTATGTAACTGTTTCCGGAATGTAATAGTAATTAGGTTTATTGCTTTTTTTACCTTCCGCATCTTTATCAAAAACGGGTCTTTGTATTTTGGCGATGTATAGACCCGCGCCTTGTAATAGCGTAGCTTTTACCTTTCCGTATTTTATTTTCCGCACTCCTAAATTCTAAATTGCATGAAAGAATGTATGGTAATTAAAAACAACTCGTAGCTCACAATTGCATGATCCAAGATAAATGTTAAACTGAAAACAACACACAAAGCACATGCCACTTCTAGGGTACGCCTCACTCGTTGCCTTCGAAACGTGGTCGTCAAGTATAGGGTGTTTTAGCGGTCGCCCTTATGTCTAAAGATCCGGTTGCCTCGAAACAGTTGCCTCGGATTAAAAAGGATCTAGGACATTAGGGTTACTTCTAAGGTGTCCTACCATTGCTTTGGTGACCACACTGTCCCTAACATCGAATTGACCCGAACACCTCCAACGGTGGTGCTACCTACCTCTCAATGGTGGGATGGCACTACCTTAAGGACTCTTACACAGCCTAATTCCTTAGGGTAGGTAGATGACTCATGGGTACTTGCTCTCTTCAAAAACAAACAAGACAATCTTTTCACACTGACACTTTCAAAAGCTTTCAAAACAAATTTTTCAAACACTCTTGAGGACAGATACAAGAGTCACTCAGAAATCTTTCAATGAAACTTTTTCAAACCCACTCACATTTTGAAAAGCAAACCAATTTTGAAAATATAAGAGCAAGTACCTAAGAGCCCGTGGATAACCACGGATAGAAAGGGTGCTAACACCTTCCCTTTCTATAAATCTACCTCCCGAACCGAGAAACATTCTCAATAAGGAATTTTGCTGTGCTTTTGTCCTTTCCATATTGGAGAACATAAAATACGATGGCGACTCTTGCTTACCGCGACATACGCGATCCAACTTTAAACAGTCAGTTCTATTTCCACCAATCACAAAATGGATCCAAAGCTTTAGATCAGTTGTGTATGGTTGAATCTTCGGACATAAGGCTTTAGGTGCATCTTAGGGAAAGAGTCTCCATCGTACAAGACAAAGGTAAGGATTTTGAGCTTTGGCGGGATGACCACCTCAGAAACCAAACCCATGTCTCCTAAATCCAAGCCAGGTATCTATTGAATCTCCATAGCATTGAGGCGATCCTCCAACTATTTGTACTTGTCATCAGCGGAAGGATATTGTTCCTCAGAGTAGTCAACTTCGACTTTATCAATCTCCAGACTGTTGTCTTCTTCATGACTATCCCCCATGTTGGATAGAATTGAGAGATCTATAGCTCTCTTGGCTGGTCCTCTAAGTATTCTTCCCAAGTTCATGACACCTACTGGCTTCTTAGGCTTCATCTTCTTGTCTTTGAGAAGAAGAGTCTTCAGGTCCTCTCGCCCCTTAGCCAAAGCCAGGAACATTTCGTGGAATTGAGCGTTTTGAGCTTGGAGATCTCTCACCATTTGTTCCATATCCATCTTACTGAAATAAATAGTAGGAAGATAAGGAGGTCTGTATGGGAGAAACCTGTCATGATATGATGCATAATATGTGGATGCATGTTTTCAAGGATCTCGCATGATAAATGTTAGTGGTCACTTACAGTTTTTATTGGAGAACTTTGTATCAGTGGATGTCCTTCCACGAGAATTAAGTTGACCATGTCAAGTGGGTCATAGACCTTGACTCAAGTTGTTGTACTTGATCTTTTACGGAGTTTGATTAGAAAATGAATCCTTTTTGCCCCTTGATAGACGTCTGGTTCAACGTGTGCCTGCATCATAGACTCTTGAGATCCTTGGAATGGTTATTGAAAATGCTATGGTATGATGTCATGATGTTATGTACAAGTATGCAAAGTAAGCAAGTTGTTATGTACAAATAGTCATATACACACAAAGCAAATAAGTCCTTAGGTTTAGGCTTGCATGGAGTCTTATAGGTAAGTACCCTCTTGAATTTTAGTTGGCTCAACCTATCCTAGTTAATAGTAAATGGGTTCTAAGGGATCTCAATATCACTGACATTTCTTTTAGGCATTGTCTCAGCTTAATCAATCTTTTCTTGCGGCCGAGATATCCCAAAAGTCTAGTCTCAATGAGTGTAGTATCGAGTATCAACCAATTTTCAACTTTCCACCAAAACCGGTTATCTCACTATGTCCTAATTGGCCAAGTTTATTCAATTAAGGTTTTAAGGTCAGTTAGTGCTTCATGACGCCACTCAGCGGCCCCGTATTCTCCTCGATTCAACACAAGGGATACCGGTACCCACAAATGCGTCACACTAACGTAGCCATTGTTTCAACCATATCGGTCTACGCCGTTCAGTTTCCACAATCTATTGCTACTTACCTAAAAAGGTGTACCAGATCTGGGTAGAGGATCAAAGTAAGCCCAAACAAGGAACCATAATGTAAAGCATGCAAGTCAAACAAGGAAAGCAAGTAAATGTGATCTAGCCCTAAGGTAACCCCACTTGTAAGTTTTCCCCAGCAGAGTCGCCAATTATGTAACACGGTGGGAGAACTGACTTGGTTGTTTTGCGTTTGATTGCAATTGTGCGGTTAGCAAGAGTCGTCACCGACTTTTCTTTTATCCAATAAGGAAAGGCTGAAAAGAACAAGAAAGACCTTTAGAGATGTTTTCTGAGTTCGGGGGGTAGATTATGAAAAGGGAAGGTATTAGCACCCTTTTCATCCGTAGTTATCTGCGGGCTCTTAGTTGCTTGCTAGATCACTTGCTTTTGTTTAAAAGTATGCTTGTGATGTGGGTTTTGAAAGTATTTTTAAAAATTTTCTTTGTAATGGTTCTCGTTTCTACAAGAACGCATACAAAGTGTTGTTTTCGAAAATAGTTCGAAAATATGTTTGTGGAATTTGTTTTTTGAAAGTGATTTAGAAAAGGTGTCTTCTTTGTAATGGCTCTCGTTTATATAAGAACGTGTACAAAGTGTTTGTCTTTTGAAAATGTTTCAAATGAGTGTATTGGTGTATGAAAAAAAATTTGTGAGCAAGCGAGCAACTAGGAGCAAATCTACCTACTCAAAGGGTCTTTAATGTTCTTTTCCTCCTCCTTTAGGTGTTGTTATCTTACCAATGATTTGGTAAGAAGCCTCATCGTTGGATGTGAAGGGATGGGCGCGGGAAGTTTGTATAGTCGTAGAAGGTAACCTATGGGACGTTTTAGCAATGTCGTTTAGGGACAAGATCATTTACCGAAGGCAATATTGAAGGTCATCGAGGGACTACAATCTTTTATCGAGGGTTTTTGCTAAAACGACCATATTCGAGGGACATGACTATTTTCTGATAGGCAACAAAATGGTATTACCCTAAGGGTGCTAGTGTGCAAGTGTGTTTGATTTTCATGCATTTAATCTTGATTAGCGTTATCTATTTGTTGATTTTATGTCTTTCCATACACACCCTAATTACTAACATTTATGTTTGAAAGCAATAAATTGCGAAAATGTAAAGGTCCTACGCTATTACATCATTTAGGGATGGGGGTACAAATTTACAAATGGGGGGTTGCAAGAATTTAAATCCTAATTAACTATTACAAATGATAAAAAAAAGGACTTGTTTAGAAAATGGTTTTTTGTCTTAATGAATTAAGAAAAAGAAATAAATTAATTAATAAAGAGAAATATTTTTATGTCTTTTTTATATTAATAAAAAGGGTATTAATATTGAAAATGATAAAAAAAAGGGAAATAATGAGAGATAGAATTAGCATGCTGCTGAAAACAAAACAAAGGGGATCAGAAGTTCTGATGCCGGGTGCGCTGTGGTTCATAAAGAAATGTCCGAGGAAATCAGAAGTTCTGGATTGATACACTCTGAGTTCCTGTAAGAAACATTAGAGGGAAAACACAGAATTTCTGGGTTGCTACGTGTTGAACTTGTGAGTGTTAGAACAGTGAGAAAGTCTTAGAAGTTTTGTGTATTAAAACAGTGAGGAGAACTCAGAAGTTCAGTATGTGCTAAGACAGTGAGTGAACATCAGAAGTTCAATGTGTGTTAACAACGAGTGAAAATTAGAAGTTATGAGTGTTAAAACAGTGAGTGAAAACCAGAAGTTCGGTGTGTGTTAACAGCGAGTGAAAATCAGAAGTTCTGTGTGTGTTAAAATGGTGAGGAGAACTCAGAAGTTCTGTGTTACATTTCAACTCTTTCCTCATATTAATCAGAACATCAATAATTTATTCAGTTCTTAACAACAACAAATCAGAAAGATAAAATCACAACAGTTCATAGATGTTCTAATCTTAATTTTGAGCCTAGCTTTATTTAAGAAGTTCTGATCCATAATTTTTTTCCACTTATGCAATGATATGGACAGCATCAATACTATGATATTTACATATTTAATGATGTTCTGAATGAAAAGATTCAAAGTTAGAAAGACTTACCTTAAACCTGGAACGTGTGTTTGGGACTTGAGCTGGTGCCTTCAGATGTTTTGGAGTCAGCAAGAACAACGGAAGAGAAAATGCTAAGTGAAGAAGTGAAAAACACAAGAAGGGGGGAGGGTTGAATTGAAACTTAAAAATAAAATTCAATAGACTCTTGATTTTTATCCTGGTTCGCTTGATCTCAAACTACTCCAGTCCACCCGCCAAGGTGATTTCGTCTCTCTCCAACGAGGACTTAATCCACTAATCAAACATATTACAGAACTACTTTGACAACTGCCAAAGTCTTCTTGAGTATGACCACAACCCGGTTTATCTCAAGGAACAATATCTTAATCAAAGAACAATTAACTGTGTACTATATGTTTTTCGTTACAAAAAATGTATCACTATTGTGATGTATTACACAATTTGAGTATATGAAAGAATATGAATATTTGCAGCTTTTTTAGATGTATTAGCGGTTGTTAGCAAAAATCGTAAATGATTTATCCTTTGAGCTTGTTTATATAGGCATGGAAATCTGTCCAAAATAAGACGTGATAAAGGACGCTCAATGCACTTTCCATACTGAGAAGATTATTGTCTGAATGAAGTCGTTGCATATGATACTGTCTTAATTGAAATGTAACGCTTCAGAACTTGGGAATCTTGCATGTTTCTTTACTTCAGAACTTTGATGACTCAGAGATATGAGGATCTGTTGGCGCATTAGACTTTTGTTCAAAATCAGAGTATCTTTTACTTTAGCGCGGATTCTGATCATCATTCTTCAGAACATACTGATTAGCTCAGCTTGAAAGATTTTGTGGCTTAACTTCTGATGTTGTTTCAGTCAGAACTTCTGTATAAAATACAACACAAATTTAGAGTGCATATTTGTTCTTTGTGTTTGTTATCATCAAAACTCTAATTAAGGGTTGTAGAATCAAACTATGTTCTAGCAATCTCCCCCTTTTTTATGATGACAAAAACTAGGATTTTCAATAAAAATATAGAACAAAAAGCTTAAGAGAGTCTCCCCCTAAGTTGATTACTCAGATAGAGATGAGTTACTTCCCTGAAGTTCCTTCTCGTCAGAGCTTTTGATGCATCTCCTTCTGGTCTTATTAGAATATGTTCCTGTTCATGCTTTTAGAAAAAAAAATAAAAGTTAAGATATTCAGAATGTTTGAGACTTTGTCCCGGTATACTGATATTGAAAATATCTTACGTTCTCCCCCTTTTTGTCAGGTATCAAAAAGCAATATAATCAGATTCAAAAAAGGTGATTTGTATTGAAAACAGAATGCAATGACATTTTTCAGAAACAAGGAGGATAAGATGAAGAATGCAGAATATAAGTTAAAGAAAATCTAAGAAGGAGGGGGAAGTCGTGTGAACAACGCTTCCAGCAAGCTCTTAATATGAGTGCCTGATTCTTCCTGCTTTCCCAGAATGTCTTTGATTTCTTTTGTTGTATCTTCTTGTTTGTCCAATATATCCCTGATCTCTTTGTTTATGTCTTCTTGCTTATCCAGCCTGGCGTGGATTAAAGCATTCTCCTTCTTCAACTCTTCCAGAGTTTGCATGACTATAGACGAAGCTGGTATATCTTCAGGGGTTGCATGTCGTTCAGAACACTCTACAGCCTCTTCTGATTGAACAACTTCTTTTGTTGCAATTTCCTTTTCTAGAGCATTAGTCAGAGGGTGACTATCAGAGTCTAGTTCAGTGGCTTCTGAAGGTTGGTGCTCTTTCCAGGGAGCATTTTCCAGCAGAAGAATTTCTTTCTTGTCCCATTGACTTAGAACTTGATCTTTAAAGGCTTTCAGCTGATCACTGAAGTTCTGCTAAACCATCTCATAGCTTAATTCTTTCAGCTTCTGGGATTTAGAGTTAAACCATTTTCTGAATCCATCTCATAGAGAATCAGAAGCAGCAGGATTAGAATTCTCTTGACTTGCTTGCTTCAAAGAAGTAACCCATTCCTGTATTTCTGTTTCAAAAATCAACAAGTTCTTACCAACATCTGATTTGGTTAAGGTTGGTTTGGGTTTGGGAATGGAAATTTTATTTGAGGTGGAAAATAGATGGCTTCTAGATCAATGGCAATTCTGAGATGATCAGCTGGACGATTAATTGGTGAGGGGGTAGAAGAATCAGAAATCAGGATTGGTGAGCGAGGAGTGTTTGGTGGTGTGGAATAATATGGTGAAGGTATTTCTGGAATATCATGAATGGAGAGAGGTAAACGAACCATAAGAGGTTCTGTTATTCCAAGAATTGGGGTAGTGGTATCAGAGTCTGAAAGGAAGTCTTCTGATTGGTTTGCGGTAGCGTGTTGATTTTCTGATTCAGGTGTTTCAGAATTTGGATTTTCAGATTGAGGAGAGATAGGGTTTTCATTTTCTAGTTGGGGTGAGTTGAGGTTTTGATGTTCTGGTTGAGGAGAGTGTGGTTATGAATTTTCTGGTTGTTGAAGCTGAATATTTGGATTTTCTGGGATTGGTGAGTGAAAGTCTTGATCAAACAGTTCAATATCAGAGAGAACTCTTGCAAGTTCTGGTTGATTTTATTCTAGATTTGGATTGGGGGAGTGAGGTTTTTTTAACAAATTGCCAAGAGTTACAGATGGATCAAACTCTATGTCAAAATCCTCAACTGTTTGTGGTGAGGGATTTTCTGTTGGTTGAGGGGGAATGGTTTCAGATGTTGGAACAACTATTGATTCTACAACAGAAACAAAAGATGTGTTACCTTTCTTTTTCGCAGCTTTGGGTGTCCTCTGAGAGGATCCTTCTCCTGCTGCTTTCCTCTTTCTGGATTTCTTTAGCATAACCTCTGGAGCTGGTGTTGTACCCCAAAATTTGCCCTCCCATTTCCTCAACATTTTTCTCATCACAAGACCTTTGAAAATCAAGATCCAGTTAGGGTTTCCTCTGCTCAAGACTTCTCCTTGCACTGTTGACCCAAATTAGGGTTTGTGATTGCACAAAGATGTTTTGACCTAAAAAGCCTAAGATGACTTTCATGCTTCATGTTGGACTCCCAAGTTTATCCATACAAAGTTTCAAGTCTTGATTCCAAATTTTGCCCAGTCAATTGGACAGTTGACCTAGAAATCAACTGTATTGAGGAAAAAGTCAACTGTGGCCAATTGACAATCAAATCTCATGAAAATTGACCCACATCAACATTATGAACTCACATGGACCATTTGATCAAGTTTGGATCACAATTCCACAAGAAATTTGATCAGATCATCAAAAGGGCAAAATGGTCATTTTTAGGGTTTTGACTGCACCAAGGCAATTTTTGACTGTTTGACCTAGCCAATGGCAAACCAAGCTCACATATGGACTCAAGGGCCCTATGGAATTATCTTGACATGCTCAACAAGTTCAAAAGATCCCAAGTACACAAGATTGACAGTTGAATTTCCCAGTCAATTTTGACTGTATACTGAAAAGTCAAACTTTGACTTTTTGGTCAAAATCAAGGGTCAAGATTCATTTTTCATCAAAACATGCCAAATCATGAAACTTGTTCACCAAGAAATCAAAAATGCAAATTAGGGTTTGAAATGGAAATTTTTCATAACTTAGAATTTTTCTAAGTTATGGAAAACCCTAATTTTTTCCCAACTTTGCCCCACTTTCTCACCAAGATTCATTTGGATTCAAACAAAAGTCAAAACATGAAAGTTGTAGCTTGTTGCATAATCTACAACTTTGATTCACAAAGTTTTGCCAAAAGAAGCTTGTATCTCAAGTTACAATTTTTGGAACAAGGGTACCAAACCATTCTTAACTTAGTGAAAATTTGACCTATTTTGGACAAGTTTTTACCTAACTTCAAGACCATTTTTCATACACTTCCACTTGTAATTTCAATTTGCATTTCAAAGATGGATTGTAGTATACATTCCAAGCTTTCCAAAATGTCCAAGAACTTCTCAAACAACCTCATGGTTAGGGAGAATTGAATTTTGCAAAATGGGAAAAAGTCACTTTTGTTCTTGGCCAAGACATGTTCATACATTGGTGCCATTTTGAATTCAGCATGCTTAAGCTACATTGCAGGCCTCTAATCCCATTTTCACTCAATAATTCAATGCAAAACCATTGTGTCAAGATGTTGTTCTATACATTTGGACATTACATGGAGAATTAACCCTTAATTAGAAAAAGCATTATTTCCATTTTGAAAAAGTAGAACTTTATGTCCATTTTGCAAATCCAATTGGTACAGTCAAAATATTCTTGGCACAAGTTTAGGAGCAAATTGCACTAATCAAGGCCAATGTATGCAGCATAGTATGAGGGCCTGTACAGGCTAGAAACATCAAGTGGCCATTGTTTGCTTAAAATTCAAGTAACATAGCATATGATATACCAACTTCCATATCAGTCAAGGAGGCTTTAGAAAAAGATATCAAACACATTCCAAACATTGATCCTAAGCTAAAGCACGAGCCTTTCACCTCCAATACCTTCACAAACTCAGAACCACCATCAAACTGCCAAAACAGAGTGACCTCTGCAGATTGAGTTCCAACTCTCATCCCTGTCATGCTTTCTTGCTAAAAGCTCTTCACACACCTTCCCTACCATCAATGCAAGCTAACCAAAACCTAAAACACGACCTGTAATTCCTCTAACCAGTTCCACCATTTTCATTTTCTTGTTTTGCAGTTGAAGTTCTCTAGCACGATTCAAGAAGTTTCAGGACAAAGTAGGACTTGGAATAGCATCCTCACACTTCAAGGAAGATGTACAAGTCATCATCTTGCTCTGAAAACTCCCCCATTGCAAGGCACGATTCCAACTGAACAGGTATGTTCATGAAGTTCTATCTCTCAGTATAGGCATTGTTAGCTTTAGGTTTGTGAAGGAAACATGTCACAATCATAGCCCTGAACATGCTCATATGATTAGATTTCATTTATATTACGTGTGTTGTAAGAATTTTGAGTCTGAACATTGATGAAAAGCTAGGTCAGGAATTGGGGGAGAAGAAATTCTCCCTCATCTTAGAGAGTTAAGTCAAGTTTTTTATATCCCTGGATTCGTCTTCTCATGCTCTACACTTTTCATGTTGAAAGTTTTGCTTAAAATTCCAGGAATTGGAAGATAGGAAACGCGTGCTTGCTTGAACAATTTTGTTCTGAGGTTGAAGATGACTGGTTCTGGGCTGCGCCTGGAATATTTTTCTTATTTGCACCACACAATTGCTTCTGAACCCCCTGAGCCCATTTGGTTTATTTTTAATGTTTTTTTGACTTTTCTTTTTTTGGTTTGACTCATTTATTTTTCTTCACAATATAAAAAATATAAAAATAATTTTTTACACCATTTTTGAATTTATTAGGTATTTATTGGTTAGTTTAGTTTTATTCACAAATAAATAAATAAACCCATTTTATTTAAAAAATACTAAAAATAATGCAAACCATTTCATTTTCCATTTTCATTTTTATTTTTATCTTCTGAAAATATTTTATATGAAATATACTTTTGTTATAAAAATTAAATATTTTTATTTTGTGCATATTTAATATATTTTTGTAAATAATATAAATAAATATATATACATTAGTACACTTAGGATAAAAATACCAAAAATATACATATTTTTATTTTATTAATATTTAACACTAAAAATACATTTTTACAAATATACTTCATTTTTATTTTATTTTGTATATAATAAATAAATATTTGTACATAATAAATAAATAATACATTTTATTTAATAGAATTAGGGTTTAACCCTAAACATGAAAAAACTCCAAAAAAATAATATTTTTATTTTTGTTTATTTTGACATATAAAAATACTTTTTTTCATACATACAAAAAAACCATTTTTGCATCTTGCATATTTATTCTTATTTTTATTTAAATTGTGCAATTAAATTATCTTGTAAATAATTCAATATTGATGTAATAGTTTAGGTTTAAATTCCTTGTTAAAAATCCCCATTTGAACATTTGTACCCCCCTTCCCATATATGGTTTTGTAATAGCTTAGTAAATTTATTTTCGCACTTTATTGCTTTCTAATTATACCATGTTAGAATTAGGGTTTGTATGCGAAAAAACAACGAAAATAGTTTTGACCTAATTTCAAGATAAACAAGCATGAAAATGGACACACAAATCACACTTGCACCCCCTAGGGTATTCCACTTGTTGCCTTTTAAAATTGGGCCATATTGCATGTTAGGTCTCTTTGGGCAAAACAAACACAAATCAAATGATCATAGTCCCTCGATGACGCTTTCAAAATGTTGCCTAAACAAATGATCAAATCCCTTAAAGAAAATTGCCCAAAGATGCTTGGCACCATTGCAATTATGGTCTAAACGATGATCCGCGCCCGTCCCTTTCACATCCTAACATGAGATTGTCCACCAAATACAATGGTGGAACAAACTTGTTAAAAGGGTTAAAACATCGCAATAATCTTTGAGAAACTTAAGAGTAGATAACCTCTTAGTTACTTGAATCAAACTTGCAAAAACAAAACACTTGCCTATTTTCTAAAACACACCTCACAACACTTTCAAAACAACTTTCAAAAACAAAATGAAAACCTTTTCAAAAGACATACATCTTTGTATACGTCCCCACATGGATCATTACAAAGGTTGCCACCACATTGGCTTCTTTTCAAAATATTTTCAAACCCCCACACACACAAGCACCATTTCAAACAATTGAAAACAAAAGGCAAGTGATCTAAGCAAGTAACTAAGAGCCCATGGATAACCATGGATAGAAAGGGTGCTAATACCTTCCCTTTCTATAATCTACTCCCTGAACCCAAGAAAACATCTCAAAAGGTTTTTGCTGTGCTTTTTAACCTTTCCTTAGGATAAAATAAAAAGTCGGTGGCGACTCTTGCTCAATCGAAACATTTGCGAAAACAAACGCAAAACCATAGTCAGTTCTCCCACCGTATCACAGAACTGGCGACTCTGCTGGGGACTATCTTAAAAGTGGAGTAACCTTAGGGCTTAGATCACCTTTGTTTTCAATTGTTTGCTTTGTTTGCTTTTATATTTGTGGGCTTTGCATCGGAGTTTCATAGATCCTAACCCGGATCTGGGGAATACCCTTTTTAGGTAGCATAATCTGTGAGGGACATGTCCGGTGTAGACCGACATGGGTGAAGCAGTGGCTACGTTGGTGTGGCACCTTGGTCTGTACCTATATCCCTTGTGTTGCAATGAGGAGAATATAGGTCTTCTAAGGAGTCATTAAACACCAACCAACCTTAGAACCCTAAATTAACCAAACTTGGCCATTAGGACAGTAGCAGTATGCTACACTCATTGAGGCTAAACTCTCGCGATGGTTCTGGCCGCAAGAAAAGATTGCGATGCTGGAGTTATGACCGATTGAGGGTAGTCAATGATTTGAGATCCTCTAGAACCCGGTTACTTTTGATAGGACAGGTTTTAACCAACGAAACTAAAAAGGGTAACACCTAAACTTCATGCTGGCCTGAAACCTAAGGGTTGTCTTGTGTGACTTGTGTGCCTTATCATGTTTGCCTGTGTGAATACTTGTGGTGTGCTTCATCATAGCATCATGCCATCATACCATTGCATGCATCCTGAATAAAGGACTAACCCATTTCAAAGACAAAAAAAGTTTCATCTTTGCTCTGTTTTACAGGACATCATGATGCCCGTGCGTAGGAATACTATCCGGCTCAACTTTGTTCAACCACCAACTTTGCTCAAGGATTTGGTTGGTAGGATTCCAAACACTTCTTCCTTCATCAACAGGCATGGTTCTCTCCTTGGCTTGATCACTACAAAATGGGACCAACAACTGATAAGTGTTCTGACCCAGTTTTATGACCCCCTGTATCATTGTTTCACCTTTCAAGACTTCCAGCTGGTTCCTACCCTGGAAGAATTCTCTTATTTGCTTGGGATCCCTGTCTTGGAGCAAACTCCATTCACTGGTTTGGAAAAGATTCCTAGGTATGAAGAGGTTGTTGCAGTTCTCCCCTTGACCAAAGAAGAGGTATTGACTAACTGGGAAACTAGAAGTGGAGTTAAGGGCTTTTTGGTCAAATTTCTGGTTGGCAAAGCTAATGATTTCTGGAATGACTTGGACTTCAAGGCATACGAGGATATTTTGGCTCTTTTGATCTATGGTCTGGTATTGTTTCCCAATCCTGACACCTTTATCAGTATCCATGTCATAAGGATCTTCATGTCTCGGAATCCTGTACCCACTCTTTTGGGTGATATCCTGCAACAACTCTATGCTCGTACTGCCCGAAAGCGGGGAACTCCATGGTGTTGTGCTCCTTTGCTAGTGAGGTGGTTTATTTCGCACCTTCCTAAGTTCGTGTTGAAGAATGAAGAAGGAAAGGGTTGGGCTCGTAGGCTAATGTCTCTCACTGATAATGACATCACTTGGACTCTCAGAGGTTTGGATGAGGTAGCTGTTATTGATCGTTGCAGAGAATACCCTAATGTCCCTTTGATTGGTATCCAAGGAGGAATCTCTTATAATCCATGCTTAGCTCTCCGCCAGTTTGGAAGAGCCAGAGGAGTTGGGCCTCATGAAATGTTGGTTCCTCACTTCCATTTTGAGTTTCAGGCAGACAGTGACAAACTACGCCATGGATTCATTAAAGCTTGGGACAGAATTCACAAAGCTGACCCACCTGAGTTAGGGCCAAAGACTTCTCTACCATTGGAACCCTATTGCAAATGGGTCCGCATCCGTGCTCAGAGGTTAGGTATGCCGTACGAAGCTGTCAGACCAATCATTCTTGAATCTCCTAATGAAGATGGGGTTCCTCCAACTGTCCTCCCTCCTCAGATACCTACTGATTTTGACACAATGAAGAGATCTTGGGCGCAGCTAAAGGAAGAACGAGATTTCTATCGGGAAAAGTTCAACGAGCAGGAACGGAAGATCCAGAGGCTGACTAAGCAATTGGAGGAAGAGCGGGTTCTGAATAACTATATCAACACTGAGAAAAGGAGGCCATGGGAGCACTGATGGGCTTTGGATATTTCCTTTTATAGCTGTTATTTCCTTTCCAGTATTTTTCATTCCTGTAATGCCTAAGGGCAAGTTGTTGAACAATTAAAATTTTAATCTAATGAAGTGTGTTTCCCTTTTGTCTACAAAGTTGAATCTTGTTTGTCTTTGAAAACATAAAACATACGCATCTCATTTCACCATACGCATAACAGGTACCCTTTTTCACAGGTTGCTTAATCTCCTTCGCGGTTTATTTTGAACAGTCATCATGAATCCAGACTCATCCAGTGAGCAAGCAATCAATTCCCTTCAGGCCCAAAGTGCCCAGTTTCAAGAGATGGTCCTGAGCCTGGCCCAAGGTCAGCAAGAGTTGAAGACTCTACTCCTGAAGAAGAAGAAGAAAAAGAGGACTGCGTTATTCAACACGGGACGCAGATTTGGGAACACACTCCATAATGAAGCTGATCCAACTACTTCTTCTGCTGAGAAAAACAATCCCCAAGGGGGAGGAGCTCCTAGTCCCGCAGTCTCCGACAACGAGACGGACTATGATGACGAACAATACCCACCTGCTGCTGACAGATACAAGCAATTGGAAGACCGCTTGAGCACCATGGAGATTCAGAATGTGTCGGGGCTGGATTTCGGAGATTTAGGGTTATCTTCTGGGGTAGTAATTCCACACAAGTTTAAGGCGCCTGCCTTCGCCAAATATGATGGGGCCTCCTGTCCAAAGCTGCATCTAAGGTCGTACGTAAGGAAGATCCAACCTTACACGGCAGATAAGAACCTTTGGATTCACTTCTTCCAAGATAGTCTTTCGGGGTCACAGCTTGAATGGTTCTACCAACTAGATGGAACTAGCATCCGACACTGGGAAGATCTGGCAACCGCATTCTACAGACAATATCAATACAATTCTGATCTCGCTCCTACGCGTACCCAACTTCAGGGTATGTCTCTAGGAACAGGCGAAGGGTTCAAAGAATATGCACAAAAATGGAGAGATTTGGCTGGCAGGGTGCAGCCTCCATTAACTGATCGTGAGCTGGTTGATATGTTTCTAGGGACTTTGTCTAGTCCATTTTTCAATCATTTGGTTGGTAACTCCTCCGCTGGGTTTACGGATTTAATTCTGACGGGAGAAAGAATTGAAGCTGGCATCAGGTCAGGGAAAATACAAAAAGCTGCCTCCCCAAGTACTGAGAAAAGGCCTTTCAAGAAAGAAGCAAGTGCCGTCTATGGTCCTAGAAGACAAGTCAAGCCAGAAAGTCGCCAAGCCGTCAATGCTTTGGTCATCTCAAAACCTGTTGCTGCTCCTCAGCAGTACAATCAACAAAGAGGTGAAAGGCCCAAGAGACAGTATACTCGGTTGAGTATGACCTTATCACAAATTTTACCCCAACTGTTATCAACCAACTTGGTGACCATCAAAGAAGCTCCTAAGGTCGTCAATACTGCATCTCCTAAGTATAACCCAAATGCCCGTTGTGCTTATCATTCTGATAGCCCCGGGCACACTACTGATGATTGCTGGGCCTTGAGAAACAAAGTGCAAGATCTTATCGACGCGAAGGAAATCCAGTTTGAAGCGCCTGAGAGGCCAAATGTTGTAACTGCTCCTATGCCCCAGCATAGAGTAAATGCCATTGAGGAAGATTTGTATGCCGTTTCGGTGAATGACGTTGCTACCCCTCTTTTGACTGTTAAGAGGAACTTACTACTAGCCGGTTTATTTCCGGGTTGTAGCAAGGGTTTCCTCCTGTGTGCTATTATCCCTACCGGTTGTCCACTGCTGAAATCAGGCATCCAAAGCCTGATGGATAGCAAGGAAATTATGTTCAAGAAAACTGCTGTTCCGTTTGTCTCCGCTGAAGAAATATCTGTTGTCACAATTTACAATCCTGCCAAAGCTCCCATGAAGAAACCAGTCCAAATTATGTCTGTTGCACCCATTACTATTACTGTTCCAGGGCCTCTCCCCTATGAGTCTGATAAAGCGGTCCCATGGCATTATGGGGTCGACGTGTATGTGCTTGGGGTGAAGCAGGAGTTCAACACCAATACCAGTATCAGTAACATCACTGGTCCCGCCAAGATTACCCGCAGTGGCAGGCTCTTCTCGCCTGACATTGCACCGCCAGTTATCCGAAAACCTCTCACCATCACACCCGCAAGTATGCATGTTCCAATTCAAGTTCCTGTGTCTACTACTGCCGCCGAGTCTTCTGATACTCGGGGCAAGGAAGTTGCTACCGATTTGCCTGCCAGGACGGAGGCACCAAAAAAGACTGCTGTCGAGGCCTCCCAACAAGAAATGGAGGAGATTCTTAAAATCATCAAAAAGAGTGACTTCAATGTTGTCGAACAGTTGGGGCATACCCCCTCTAAAATCTCTATGCTATCGTTGCTGCTATGCTCAGAGGCCCATGCAAAAGCCTTGATTTCATTTCTGAAAACGGCCCATGTGCCGCAAGAGACCTCCACGGATCAATTCACCGACTGTGTGGCTAATTTGACGGCTGACAATGGCTTAGGGTTCTCGGATGCTGACCTTACCGCCAAAGGGAAAAATCACAATGATGCCCTGTATGTTTCCATAGAATGCAGGGGCACTACTCTCGCACACGTGTTGGTGGATACCGGCTCTTCTCTGAATGTTTTGCCCAAGAAGGCATTGGACCGCTTGGATTATGAGGGCCTAGAATTGAAACCTAGTAACATCATTGTTAGAGCCTTTGATGGTTCTAAGAGGATGGTGCACGATGAAGTAGACATCCCTATTCGTGTGGGTTCCCAAGTCTTCGACTCAATGTTCTATGTAATGGATATTCGTCCATCTTACTCCTGCTTGTTGGGTCGACCCTGGATTCACAAGGTTGGGGCAGTAACGTCCACTCTACACCAAAAGCTCAAATACCCTGTCAAAGGGAAGATTGTTACTGTGCAGGGTGAGGAGGAATACATGGTTAGTCATTTGAATTCATTCCGTTATATCGAGATGGACGGGGAGTTCATTGAAACCCCTTTTCAGCATCTTGAGGAGGTTCCTCCAACGTTGGCAGCAACTGAAACAGTGGTTGAAGAAGACTTTCCGTTGAGGATGGCGTCCTTAAAGGATGCCCGGGCTGTGATCAAGAAAGGCATTTGTGCAAATTGGGGTCAGCTTCCTGATTTCACTCAAAAGAATGACAAGTTTGGGCTGGGCTTTACTGCAGAGGCTCAGAGGGTTGTGCGCAAGGAAAAGATCAGAAAGGCTCCGGTGTTTATCTCCAGCCCAAGGGTGAATGCTATCGAGGAGGACGTAGAGGAAGCAGAGTTTGACAGTTGGATCTATCCAACCACCAACAACGAACCAAGCAACTGGACGGCAAAGGATTTTACACCTATCACATTTGTCACGCAGTAATTAATTCTTTTAATTTCCAATTTGTAACAAACAAATATGTTGAAACTTTTATTGGCTCGGTGTCCTACCCGGGGCATCGTAGCTCCATTTGTGAGGGCTTTTTGTATGACATTTCCATATATCATCAATCAAAACATTGGACGTTTGTTGCATTTCAAATCTTGTGCTCTTTTTTCTTTTTGTGTTATATATTGCAAAACAGCTATATTTACACACACTCACTTATACAGGTTTCAATCCACTCTGGATCTCACTGGTAACAGTTCTGCTACCACCAGTTATGACTTCGAGAATCCGATCAACTTGACCGAAGACGAAGGTGAAGATGATTGCGAAGTGCCTGGTGAACTCGCAAGACTGCTACTCCAGGAAGAGAGGGCTATTCAGCCGCATGAAGAGCCGGTGGAAACAATTAACCTGGGTACTGAGACAGATAGGAAAGAGGTTAAGATTGGTGCCAATCTAGAGCTCAGCGTGAAGCAACGATTGATCCAGATGCTACATGATTACATGGAGATATTTGCTTGGTCCTATGAAGACATGCCTGGTTTGGATGCCGACATCGTAGTTCATCACCTGCCAACCAAGGAAGACTGCCCTCCGGTAAAGCAAAAGGTCCGTCGTATGCGCCCAGAGATGTCTGAAAAGATCAAGGCTGAGGTTATGAAGCAGTTCGATGCCGGATTTCTAGCAGTAACTTCTTATCCTCAATGGGTTGCCAACGTAGTGCCAGTGCCAAAGAAGGACAGAAAAGTCAGGATGTGTGTCGACTACAGGGATTTGAACAGGGCAAGCCCCAAGGATGATTTCCCGCTACCTCACATCGACGTTCTTGTTGACAATACTGCTCAACACAAGGTGTTCTCCTTCATGGATGGTTTTTCAGGGTATAATCAGATCAAGATGGCCCCGGAAGATATGGAAAAGACTACCTTTGTGACTCAGTGGGGCACCTTCTGCTACAAGGTCATGCCATTCGGACTGAAAAATGCTGGGGCAACCTACCAACGTGCCATGGTTGCTTTATTTCATGATATGATCCATCATGAGATTGAGGTATACGTTGATGACATGATTGCAAGGTCCCAAACTGAGGAGGAGCACCTTGACCATCTGAGGAAGCTGTTTGACCGACTCAAGTTATACAAGCTGAGGTTGAATCCCAACAAATGCACCTTTGGGGTAAGGTCCGGAAAATTGCTAGGTTTCATTGTAAGTGATAAAGGTATTCAGGTGGACCCTGCCAAGGTAAAAGCCATACAAGAGATGCCGACCCCAAAGACAGAGAAAGAAGTCAGAGGCTTCCTGGGACGACTGAATTACATTGCCCGATTCATCTCACATCTAACTGCTACTTGTGAGCCAATCTTCAAATTACTGAAGAAAGATCAAGTAGTACGTTGGAACGATGAATGTCAGGCTACTTTTGAAAAGATAAAGGAGTACCTCCAAGAACCACCCATTCTTATGCCACCAGTGGAAGGAAGACCTCTGATACTATATTTGACAGTACTTGACAATTCAATGGGGTGTGTGCTGGGGCAGCATGACGAGTCTGGCCGAAAAGAGCACGCTATTTATTACTTGAGCAAAAAGTTTACCGACTGTGAGTCTCGTTACTCACTGCTTGAGAAAACTTGCTGCGCTCTAGTATGGGCTGCTCGCCGGCTGAGACAGTATATGCTGACTCACACCACTTTGTTGATTTCAAAGATGGATCCCATCAAGTACATATTTGAAAAGCCTGCTCTGTCTGGAAGAATAGCAAGATGGCAAATGATCTTAACAGAATATGATATCCAGTATACAACTCAGAAAGCAATCAAAGGAAGTGTACTGGCAGATCATTTGGCACACCAACCTGTGGACGATTACCAATCATTGAACTTTGAATTTCCGGACGAAGACATCATGGTGGTAACTGACTGTGAAGTACCTGGACCGGATGAAGGACCTGAGGAAGGATCCCGATGGTTTATGCATTTTGACGGAGCCTCCAATGCTTTGGGTAACGGCGTCGGCGCTGTAATCATATCTCCCAAAGGAACTCATACTCCACTCACCGCCCGATTGTGTTTCAACTGCACCAACAACATGGCAGAATATGAGGCATGTATCATGGGTCTGCAAGCTACAATCGATTTAAGGATCAAATTTCTGAGTGTTTTCGGATATTCCGCTCTCGTGATCAATCAGATCAAAGGCGGGTAGGATACGAAACACCCAAATCTTATTCCTTACAAGGAGTATGTGTTGACCCTGCTTCCCCACTTTGAAGAGATAACTTTTGAGCACTTCCCAAGAGAGGAGAATCAGCTAGCGGACGCACTAGCTACGATGTCTTCAATGTTCAAAGTTAAATGGGACAATGAGGCTCCCCGGATCATTTTCTAGAAGTTGGACGAACCGGCATACTGCTGCGATCTCGAGGCCGAGAAGGTGACTGAAAAACCTTGGTATCATGAGGTGAAGAGGTACTTGGAAGCTCAGGAATACCCTGAAGGTGCGTCTGTCAATGACAAGAAGTTCATGAGGAGGTTTGTGGCAAAATTCTTCCTCAGCAACGGCATTCTCTACAAACGGAATCATGATTCAACCCTACTGCGTTGTGTGGATAAGGCTGAAGTAGAGAAGATCATGATAGAACTGCATGAAGGTACATTCGGAACACATTCCAGTGGGCACACCATGGCTAAGAAGATCCTTCGGGCAGGATATTTCTGGTCCACAATGGAAGCCGATTGTTACCAACACTCTCGAACTTGTCATAAATGCCAGATCTATACTAACAAGGTGCATATTCCTCCGGTTCCTCTGAACGTCCTGACGGCACCTTGGCCTTTTGCAATGTGGGGGATTGATATGATCGGTGAGATCCGACCAACGGCATCCAACGGGCATCGCTTCATCTTAGTAGCGATCGATTACTTCACAAAGTGGGTCGAGGCAGCTTCCTACGCAACGGTAACCAAGAGCGTCGTGGCACGTTTCATCCGGCATAACTTGATCTGTCGGTACGGCGTCCCGGAAAGAATCATTACGGACAATGGTACCAATCTCAACAACAAGATGATCACTGAGCTCTGCGAACAATTCAAGATACAGCACCACAATTCTTCTCCCTACCGACCGAAGATGAATGGGGCTGTAGAGGCAGCCAATAAGAATATCAAGAAAATTGTGCAGAAGATGACAGTGACCTACAAAGATTGGCACGAGATGTTACCATTTGCTCTTCATGGGTACCGTACCTCAGCGCGGACGTCAACCGGGGCAACTCCTTTCTCCTTGGTCTATGGCATGGAGGCAGTCTTGCCAATTGAAGTCCAGATACCCTCTCTCCGAATAATGAAGGATGCGGACTTAAATGAAGATGAATGGATCCATACTCGACTTGATCAATTAAACCTGATTGACGAAAAGAGACTCACCGCTATCTGTCATGGTCAGACGTATCAAAAACGGATGATCAGGGCATTTAACAAGAAAGTCAGACCACAAGAGTATCAAGTTGGGGACCTGGTAATCAAACGCATCATCCTTCCTCAAAGTGATCCCCGGGGCAAATGGACCCCTACTTACGAAGGGTCATTTGTGGTTAAACATGTGTTCTCAGGAGGAGCCATGATCCTAACCACCATGGATGGTGACGACCTTCCTCACCCCGCCAATGCAGACATAGTGAAAAGATACTACGCATGAATAAAAGATCCGCTAGGTTGACATACCTAGGCAAAAATAAGGGCTTCCCGGCGAACCAAAAGGGTTCGGACAAAAATAAGGGATGAAATGAAAAAAAATCTGTACACCCGGCAAGTCGAAAACCTGAAAAGGCGGCTTGGGCAAAAATGGGTATCCCGGTGGGCTGAAAACTCGAAAGGGCGGTCCAGGAAAAAGTTAGGGATTAAAGCGTAACACTATGTCTCATTGGATCACTTTGCATCCGGAATTCGGCATCAACTATCTGGCTCAGATTTCGGCATCGACCAATCCGCTTCATCTTCAACTAAGCAGCAAAGTGATGAGACGCTTGAAGACATAAAGGCGATAGCAGAGTTGGAACCCAGTGGGATTGTTCACATAGCTGTTTTGTTTCCTTTTCAAAATTGTAAATTCTATGTTATTCGGCGGCATTCTCTTACTAGGATGTCAGCCTCTTGTACAAAAACGCCTATTCACAAGCAAACTTCAAATCAATACAAATTCACTTGTCCATACAAATTGCCATGGTTTTTCCTTTTTCTGTTTTGTCTTGCGAAGAACGTCCAATGTTCATTTTTGATATATGCATTTGACATTAAAATTGCTGATTCATAAATATTTGCATGTGAAACAAAAGATTAATTACAGGTGACATCAGAAACAAGGGCAATGTGAAGTTGTCTGAGGCAGTCTGGTTGCTTTGTCCGCCAAGGTACCAAGGTAGATTCGACTGAAGAATGTGACCAAATCATCTCAGCGCTCCGCAGAGTAAGACAAGATTCAGCAATACTTTCCCCAAGCGGAGTTGATTCCCCGTCAATCCTGAAAAGGCACAACATTCCTCGGCAGGTCTTAAAGCTTATCCCCAGTAAATTCTGGAAGCTTGTTCCCTGCAGAATACGAACGTCTCTCCCGAGCTTTATTCAGAGTTATTCCTCACAAGGGCTTATAACTGGGTTATCCTCAGCTAATTGCCACGGAAGATCGCCCTCAACAAAGTTCTTTCAATCCCCAGCGGAGTTTATCTTTGGTATCCCCAGCGGAGTTTATCATCATTATCCCCAGCGGAATCCATCATTGAAGTCCTCAGCAGGCCTCTCATCAAAAACTTCAGCAAAGTATCTCTTCCACAGAGCAATTCCCCGGCCGATCGTCAAGGATTTATTTTCCTAAGATGAAAATACATTCATAAACATTTCACGTTTTCATACATCCTGCTTACATACATGATAAAGTTCATACAACACTATCTCATGTTAAAACATCATGAATATCATACATCATGGCATTGCATACAACTTATGTTTTGCCTTTTCAGGGAAAAAGACAATCCCAAAGACAACTACCTTCAACTGTCACAATTCCAGATTCGATACCTGTATCTAGCCAGGGCATATCTGAGAGTGATCAGTTTCCAGACTCGATTCCTGTATCTAGCCAGGGCACGTCTGAAGAATTCAAAGATTTGATTCCTGTATCCAGCCAGGGCACATCTATCAACTACAACATTTCCAGATTCGATTCCTGTATCCAGCCAGGGCATATCTGTTAACGACCATTTCCAGACTCGATTCTTGTATCTAGCCAGGGCACGTCTGAAGAGTTCAAAGATTCGATTCCTGTATCCAGCCAGGGCATATCTGTTGACGACTATTTCCGGATTCGACTCCTGTATCCAGCCAGGGCACATCTGTGAGCAACCGATTGTAGATTCGATACCTGTATCCAGCCAGGGCATATCTACATGAGGAGATTGAAGATCAAACACCTGTAACAAGCCAGGAAAACATCTGTCCTTCTCAAATACACAAATTCTCGCTAAGGAATCTCTTATGCGATCAACACTTCCAAATGGCATCTATAAGCCCATTCCCGACAAGGTTCTGTCACATCTCCAGATGGCATCTATAAGCCCACATCCCTATCCACCACCTCTCCAAATGACATCTATAAGCCCATTCCCGACATCACATTGCCGATACTCCAACATGCGAGTGCAAATTTCCGGGCACTCTAGTGTCCAATCTCCTTTTACCCTCGAGTCACGAAAAGCAAACTTGCCAATCTAACTCTTCAGGTTCAAGAAGATTGAACAGGGGCAACTGTTGTACCCCAAAATTTGCCCTCCCATTTCCTCAACATTTTTCTCATCACAAGACCTTTGAAAATCAAGATCCAGTTAGGGTTTCCTCTGCTCAAGACTTCTCCTTGCACTGTTGACCCAAATTAGGGTTTGTGATTGCGCAAAGATGTTTTGACCTAAAAAGCCTAAGATGACTTTCATGCTTCATGTTGGACTCCCAAGTTTATCCATACAAAGTTTCAAGTCTTGATTCCAAATTTTGCCCAGTCAATTGGACAGTTGACCTAGAAATCAACTGTATTGAGGAAAAAGTCAACTGTGGCCAATTGACAATCAAATCTCATGAAAATTGACCCACATCAACATTATGAACTCACATGGACCATTTGATCAAGTTTGGATCACAATTCCACAAGAAATTTGATCAGATCATCAAAAGGGCAAAATGGTCATTTTTAGGGTTTTGACTGCACCAAGGCAATTTTTGACTGTTTGACCTAGCCAATGGCAAACCAAGCTCACATATGGACTCAAGGGCCCCATGGAATTATCTTGACATGCTCAACAAGTTCAAAAGATCCCAAGTACACAAGATTGACAGTTGAATTTCCCAGTCAATTTTGACTGTATACTGAAAAGTCAAACTTTGACTTTTTGGTCAAAATCAAGGGTCAAGATTCATTTTTCATCAAAACATGCCAAATCATGAAACTTGTTCACCAAGAAATCAAAAATGCAAATTAGGGTTTGAAATGGAAATTTTTCATAACTTAGAATTTTTCTAAGTTATGGAAAACCCTAATTTTTTCCCAACTTTGCCCCACTTTCTCACCAAGATTCATTTGGATTCAAACAAAAGTCAAAACATGAAAGTTGTAGCTTGTTGCATAATATACAACTTTGATTCACAAAGTTTTGCCAAAAGAAGCTTGTATCTCAAGTTACAATTTTTGGAACAAGGGTACCAAACCATTCTTAACTTAGTGAAAATTTGACCTATTTTGGACAAGTTTTTACCTAACTTCAAGACCATTTTTCATACACTTCCACTTGTAATTTCAATTTGCATTTCAAAGATGGATTGTAGTATACATTCCAAGCTTTCCAAAATGTCCAAGAACTTCTCAAACAACCTCATGGTTAGGGAGAATCGAATTTTGCAAAATGGGAAAAAGTCACTTTTGTTCTTGGCCAAGACATGTTCATACATTGGTGCCATTTTGAATTCAGCATGCTTAAGCTACATTGCAGGCCTCTAATCTCATTTTCACTCAATAATTCAATGCAAAACCATTGTGTCAAGATGTTGTTCTATACATTTGGACATTACATGGAGAATTAACCCTTAATTAGAAAAAGCATTATTTCCATTTTGAAAAAGTAGAACTTTATGTCCATTTTGCAAATCCAATTGGTACAGTCAAAATCTTCTTGGCACAAGTTTAGGAGAAAATTGCACTGATCAAGGCCAATGTATGCAGCATAGTGTGAGGGCCTGTACAGGCTAGAAACATCAAGTGGCCATTGTTTGCTTAAAATTCAAGTAACATAGCATATGATATACCAACTTCCATATCAGTCAAGGAGGCTTTAGAAAAAGATATCAAACACATTTCAAACATTGATCCTAAGCTAAAGCACGAGCCTTTCACCTCCAATACCTTCACAAACTCAGAACCACCATCAAACTGTCAAAACAGAGTGACCTCTGCAGATTGAGTTCCAACTCTCATCCCTGTCATGCTTTCTTGCTAAAAGCTCTTCACACACCTTCCCTACCATCAATGCAAGCTAACCAAAACCTAAAACACGACCTGTAATTCCTCTAACCAGTTCCACCATTTTCATTTTCTTGTTTTGCAGTTGAAGTTCTCTAGCACGATTCAAGAAGTTTCAGGACAAAGTAGGACTTGGAATAGCATCCTCACACTTCAAGGAAGCTGTACAAGTCATCATCTTGCTCTGAAAACTCCCCCATTGCAAGGCATGATTCCAACTGAACAGGTATGTTCATGAAGTTCTATCTCTTAGTATAGGCATTGTTAGCTTTAGGTTTGTGAAGGAAACATGTCACAATCATAGCCCTGAACATGCTCATATGATTAGATTTCATTTATATTACGTGTGTTGCAAGAATTTTGAGTCTGAACATTGATGAAAAGCTAGGTCAGGAATTGGGGGAGAAGAAATTCTCCCTCATCTTAGAGAGTTAAGTCAAGTTTTTTATATCCCTGGATTCGTCTTCTCATGCTCTACACTTTTCATGTTGAAAGTTTTGCTTAAAATTCCAGGAATTGGGAGATAGGAAACGCGTGCTTGCTTGAACAATTTTGTTCTGAGGTTGAAGATGATTGGTTTTGGGCTGGGCCTGGAATATTTTTCTTATTTGCACCACACAATTGCTTCTGAACCCCCTGAGCCCATTTGGTTTATTTTTAATGTTTTTTTGACTTTTCTTTTTTTGGTTTGACTCATTTATTTTTCTTCACAATATAAAAAATATAAAAATAATTTTTTACACCATTTTTGAATTTATTAGGTATTTATTGGTTAGTTTAGTTTTATTCACAAATAAATAAATAAACCCCTTTTATTTAAAAAATACTAAAAATAATGCAAACCATTTCATTTTCCATTTTCATTTTTATTTTTATCTTCTGAAAATATTTTATATGAAATATACTTTTGTTATAAAAATTAAATATTTTTATTTTGTGCATATTTAATATATTTTTGTAAATAATATAAATAAATATATATACATTAGTACACTTAGGATAAAAATACCAAAAATATACATATTTTTATTTTATTAATATTTAACACTAAAAATACATTTTTACAAATATACTTTATTTTTATTTTATTTTGTATATAATAAATAAATATTTGTACATAATAAATAAATAATACATTTTATTTAATAGAATTAGGGTTTAACCCTAAACATGAAAAAACTCCAAAAAAATAATACTATTATTTTTGTTTATTTTGACATATAAAAATACTTTTTTTCATGCATACAAAAAAACCATTTTTGCATCTTGCATATTTATTCTTATTTTTATTTAAATTGTGCAATTAAATTATCTTGTAAATAATTCAATATTGATGTAATAGTTTAGGTTTAAATTCCTTGTTAAAAATCCCCATTTGAACATTTGTACCCCCCTTCCCATATATGGTTTTGTAATAGCTTAGTAAATTTATTTTCGCACTTTATTGCTTTCTAATTATACCATGTTAGAATTAGGGTTTGTATGCGAAAAAACAACGAAAATAGTTTTGACCTAATTTCAAGATAAACAAGTATGAAAATGGACACACAAATCACACTTGCACCCCCTAGGGTATTCCACTTGTTGCCTTTCAAAATTGGGCCATATTGCATGTTAGGTCTCTTTGGGCAAAACAAACACAAATCAAATGATCATAGTCCCTCGATGACGCTTTCAAAATGTTGCCTAAACAAATGATCAAATCCCTTAAAGAAAATTGCCCAAAGATGCTTGGCACCATTGCAATTATGGTCTAAACGATGATCCGCGCCCGTCCCTTTCACATCCTAACATGAGATTGTCTACCAAATACAATGGTGGAACAAACTTGTTAAAAGGGTTAAAACATCGCAATAATCTTTGAGAAACTTAGGAGTAGATAACCTCTTAGTTACTTGAATCAAACTTGCAAAAACAAAACACTTGCCTATTTTCTAAAACACACCTCACAACACTTTCAAAACAACTTTCAAAACACAAAATGAAAACCTTTTCAAAAGACATACATCTTTGTATACGTCCCCACATGGATCATTACAAAGGTTGCCACCACATTGGCTTCTTTTCAAAACATTTTCAAACCCACACACACACAAGCCCCATTTTAAACAATTGAAAACAAAAGGCAAGTGATCTAAGCAAGTAACTAAGAGCCCATGGATAACCATGGATAGAAAGGGTGCTAATACCTTCCCTTTCTATAATCTACTCCCTGAACCCAAGAAAACATCTCAAAAAGTTTTTGCTGTGCTTTTTAACCTTTCCTTAGGATAAAATAAAAAGTCGGTGGCGACTCTTGCTCAACCGAAACATTTGCGAAAATAAACGCAAAACCATAGTCAGTTCTCCCACCGTATCATAGCTGGCTTGTGCAGGTCACGAATGTTTATTTATGGAATAGTCTCATCTTCCTTGCAAGCTTCAAGGTATCTGACCATAATCTTTGGAGAAGCATCTATCTCAGAGAATAGTGGAAAATACTTCAGAGGGATTCTCCTAGAAGTGATGACCTCATGAGAAGC
Source organism: Vicia faba (assembly GCA_948472305.1). Lineage (NCBI taxonomy): Eukaryota > Viridiplantae > Streptophyta > Magnoliopsida > Fabales > Fabaceae > Vicia > Vicia faba. The sequence continues at coordinate 1,618,699,292 of OX451736.1, forward strand.
AATTGTTGGTTCCTTCTTAATCCTTTCAATAATCTTCATTTTCTTCAGATTCTTGGCATTCAGTGGTTTCCCAACAGTTGCTTCCAGAGTGTTGATCTCTTAAGCCTCTGTCAGATGTTCTATCAACCTGTTTTCCGTCTGAATATCTGAAATCAATCTTCCCAGAGGAATCCAATCCCTCTTAGTTATTTCTTCTTCTCTTGTCTCTTTCACACTTATTCTCATATGGTTGAAGAGAAGATGTGGATGATTTATTTTGGTCTTCTTTGCAATGAAGTATAACAAAAACTGTTGATCAATGTTGATGTAATCAGGGGAGCTTGTAGGCTTTCTGTGATTGATACATCCAAGAATGATTCTAGCCCAGATTCTATAATAATCTTTCAAGTCTCTGATCTTGCTGGATGGATGTCCAGAAGTGGAGATGACCCTAGCAATGGATTTTAGGTCAGAACACTTATCAGCCATATCAATGCATCTGAATCTTCCGCCATTGTATCCAATGAGTTTCCCAATTAAATCTTCTATAATCACCATCTTCTTCCCCATAACATATGACGTGACCTGGTGGTTGGATGAAGTAGCATGAATCCAAAACTCTTTAACAAGAATGGGAAAAGTTGGACCCAACAGACGATCAAAGTATTTGTTCCATCCCTGTGCAGTTACATCTTCATACAGATCAAACTCATTTTCCTGTAAGCTCTCAAAGCCGATGATCAATTCACATAGAACTTCAAGGTTGTCGACCGAAGTGAGCAGTGTTCTAATGAGCTCCTCATACTGTTCTGTTGATGAAGAACCATGAGCGATGTTGATATTCTTGAGGCTTGATGAGGATGCCATTGTTCACACGGATTCTTTGAAGAAAACTGATAGAAAGGGTTTTTTGAAAAACTAGAGAAATAGAGAATATTGAAGGTAGTAAAACGTGAATGAAATAGTAAATTGAGTTTTATAACCACTTTTGAAAACGTAATCAGTAAGAAAGAGAAAATAAGTAATGATTATACTGAATTAATGAAACCTGAACTTAGGGGATTTTGTGAGATATTGAACAGTTACCAATGACAAGTGTCTCAATGCATCCAATCAGAGCCTTGGACCCTTCAGAATTTGAACGTGTGTTCAGCCTCAGAAGGTAGCTTGTGAGAGGATGATAGATGTTTGATGGTGTGAACTGCACGCCTCTATCCTTGAAATGAAAAGTTCAGATCTTCATAGATAGATTCTGAGGCAACTATACTCCTAACTTCTGAAGACAAGTTGATCAGATGTTCACAGAAAACAATAAAATTCTAAGGGTTAGAATATGCAAATAAAACATTTTATTCTGGACACAATTTAATGCTGAGATGTTTCAGAATAAAATTGAATCTATCTTCAGAAAGGGGTTTTGTAAACACATCAGCCCATTGATGGTTTGTGTCAATAAATTTTAAAGTGATAATTCCTTTCTGAATATAATCCCTAATAAAATGATATTTTATTTCTATATGCTTAGCCCTAGAATGTGTGATACGGTGGGAGAACTGACTTGGGTGTTTTGCGTTTGTGTTTGCAAATGTTGCGGTTAAGCAAGAGTCGTCACCGAATTTTCTTTTATCCAATAAGGAAAGGTGAAAAAGCACAGGAAAGACCTTTAGAGATGTTTTCTTGAGTTCGGGGGTAGATTATGAAAAGGGAAGGTATTAGCACCCTTTTCATCCATGGTTTTCAATGGGATCTTCGTTGCTTTCTAGATCACTTGCTTTTGTTTGAATATGTGCTTTCATGGTTTTGAAAGTATTTTGAAAACGTATTTGTAATGGTTCTCGTCTCTATAAGAACGCGTACAAAGTTTTTGTTTGGAAAATAGTTCAAATATGTGTGTTTTTCGAAAGTGATTTTAAAAGGTGTCTTTGTAATGGTTCTCGTCTCTATAAGAACGCGTACAAAGTGTTGTCTTTTGAAAATGTTTCAAAATGAGAGTGTTGGTGTATAAAAATGTTTTTTTTTTGTGAGCAAGTGAGCAACTAGGAGCGAATCTACCTACTCAAAAGTTCTTGGATGTTGTTTTCCTCCTCCTTTAGATGTTTCTATCTTACCATTGTTTTCGTAAGAATCCCCATCGTTGGATGTGAAGGGACGGGCATGGGACGTTTGTATAGTCATAGAAAGCAACTCATGGGACGTTTTAGCAATGTCGTTTTAGGGACTAGATCGTTTATCGAAGGCAACATCGAGGGTCATTGAGGGGCTACGATTTTTTATCAAGGGACATGACTATTTTTTCCAATGGGCAACAAGTGAGATTATCCTAAGGGTGCGTGTGTGCGAAGTGTGTTTGATTACATGCATTTAGTCTTGCTTTTTAGGTTGTCTATTTTTTGATTTCATATCTTTCCATACGTTCCCTAGTTACTAACAATATATGAAAGCAATAAAAGTGTGGAAAGTAAGGATTCTACGCTATTTCAATCATTAGGGGGATGGGGTGTACAAATTTACGAATGGGGGTTTGCAAGAAACTAAATCCTAATTACTTATTACAACCATATTGAAATGATAATGCAAGAAAGAAAAGGGATCTTGTTTAAAAAAAAGGGTTTTTTGTGTTGATGAATATAAAAAAGGAATGAATTAGCTTAGTAAAAAAAGAAAATATTTTTATGCCTTTTTATATTGATGAAAAGAGTTTTAACGTTGAAAGTGATAAAAAGGAAAATAAATGAAATATAAGACCAGCGGGCTGCTACAAGCAAAACAAACGGAATCAGAAGTTCTGAAGCCAAGAACGCTATGACTCAGCAGGAGACGTCAGTAGGTATCAGAAGTTCTAAGTTGGTAAACTCTGAGGTCCTGCAAGGAACATTAGAGGGGAAACACAAAAATTCTGGGTGGTATTCACACAGTGGACCACAAGTCAGAAGTTCTGTATTACACTAAAACAGTGAGTAAACCCCAGAAATTCAGTGTATTGTCAACATGTAAAAATCATAAACTCTGAGTGTGTAAGAAAACAGCGAATGGAAACATCAGAAGTTCAGTATGTTTGACATGTAGGGAGAACTCAGAAGTTCTGAGTTGTGTTAGAACAATGAGTGAATAATGGAAATTCTATGTGTTAGAATGATGAATGAAAAAAAACAGAAGTTTTGTGTTACATTTCAACTCTTTCCTTATATCAATCAGCACAATGTTAACTTGTTCAGTTTTCAGCAAATAGCAAATCAGAAGGATAAAAAACACAACAGTTTATGTAAGTTCTGATCCTGGTCCTGAGTCTAGCCTTAATCAGGAAGTTCTGATCCACAGTTTTTCTACTTACATAGTGATATGGACAACATCAATACTATGATATTTACATGTTTAATGATGTTCTGAATGAGAAGATGCAGAGTCGGGGAGACTTACCTTGAACCTAGAGCGTGTGGTTGGGACTTGAGCTACTGCCTTCAGATATTCTGGAGTCAGTAAGAGCAACGAAGGAGAAAATACCAAGTTCTTTTACTTCAAGGGAAGAACAGGGGTTTTGATTTTCTGTTTGGGATTTCTGGATTTTTATGAAGCGGTTCCACATATTTCTTTTCTCTCTTTTTGAAGATTCTCTCTCCAAAAGCCAGCCCCTTGCAAGTGTGATGGAGCAAATTATTTATAGATGAATTTGTTGTGGTTTTGGGGGGAAAAACAAATGGGATTTGAACATTTGGCACACTGTTCCATTGCTTTTTGATCACAACTTGTTGTATTTGGTGCAAACACAAGATTTAGGAAAATGCAGACGTAGACTGGAATAACTGCTGGTTAGAGTACTGTACTGTAACAGTGCAGTAGGTTGTTTAAACAAGGTCTTTGGATTTGGTGTTGTTCAAATTGCAGAAGATCAGAAACGTAACCTCCAAATGCTGAAGGGGCATCTTCTGACCGGAGCGTTGAACATAGCCTCCATATGTTGAAGAATCATGTTCTGACTGGAGCGTTGAGCATAGCTTCTGCATGTTCTTATTGAAGCGTCATGTTCTGAACCATGTTTGCAACTTCTGATTCCACTTGTATAGAGGTTGGCTCAGAAGTTCTGAAGTATCATATTCTCTAGACACTTAGAAAATTTTCTAAATGTTTAGAAAATTTGAATTTTAAAGTAACTTCTGACTTCTGATTTTTTATGAACCAATTTCATGCCTTTATGAAATATGATTCTTGGAACTTGACTTTTTATTCAAAAGTCATAGTTTGACTCCTTTGGTGTATAGATGACCATTTTGCCCCTGTGAACGATTTTCTTGGAAAATTTGTAATTCAAGATTTGCAATTGGATGGAAGCAAACCTAAGGGTCCAGGTTGATCCTTTGAGAAATGAGAGGGAAAATTTTGGGGTACAACAGTTGCCCCAGTTCAATCTTCTTAAACTTGAGGATGTAGATTGGTTGGTCTGCCTTTCGTGATCTGAAGGTGGAAGATGATTGAATACTAGATTGCCCAGAAATTTGCACTCGCATGAAGTAATACCGATCGATGATATCGGGAATGGGCTTACAAATTCCATTTGGAAGGCGACGGGAAATCATAGAAGATGGGCTTAAAGATGCCATCCAGAAAAGATTGGTTGCATAAGGGATTTCTGGGTGAGAATTCCTGTACCTGTTGTCGAGGGGGGAACTTTGCCGGGGAATGTTGATTTATGCACTGGGAAGTAAAGTCCAGGAGCTTCGACTGTCCATTACTCTACTGGGGAATTATCTTCTGACTGAGGAAGTGAAAGTAGAACGTATACCTGGTCAGGGTCCAGGCTGTACAGCGATTTGCTGGGGAAATGTGAAACTGAACGTATCTGGTCGGGTCCAGGCCTTACAGTGTTGTAAATTGTTGTCTGGAGATAAAGGATAAGAAACCTGGATAGTAGGGTTACTTCGAAATGAAATCCTGGGTAGTAGGGCTTGTGGGAAGGAACCTGGGTAGTAGGGTTACTTCGAAATGAAAGGCTGGATAGTAGGGCTTGTGGGAAGAAACCTGGGTAGTAGGGTTACTTCGAAATGAAAGCCTGGATAGTAGGGCTTTGAGGAAGGAACCTGGGTAGTAGGGTTACTTCGAAATGTAAGCCTGGATAGTAGGGCTTGTGAGAAGGAACCTGGGTAGTAGGGTTACTTCGAAATGGAAGCCTGGATAGTAGGGCTTGTGAGAAGGAACCTGGGTAGTAGGGTTACTTCGAAATGAAAGCCTGGATAGTAAGGCTTGTGAGAAGGAACCTGGGTAGTAGGGTTACTTCGAGATGAAAGCCTGGATAGTAGGGCTTGGTGAAGGAACCTGGGTAGTAGGGTTACTTCGAAATGAAATCCTAGATAGTAGGGCTTGGTGAAGGAACCTGGGTAGTTGGGTTACTTCGAAATGAAAGCCTGGATAGTAGGGCTTGGTGAAGGAACCTGGGTAGTATGGTTACTTCGAGATGAAAGCCTGGATAGTAGGGCTTGGTGAAGGAACTTGGGTAGTATGGTTACTTTGAGATGAAAGCCTGGATAGTAGGGCTTGGTGAAGGAACCTGGGTAGTAGGGTTACTCCGCTTGATCATGTAGATTAGTTGACCCATTTGATTTCGGGAACTGAGTTTCCATTAGTTGTCTGTAGATGTGATCTGTATAATTGTTGGAATTGTTGGTGATAGATGTTTTTCCTGAAAAGACAACAGGGTTAATCATATGCGATGCATGATATGTGTTGTGAGATGATGTTCTCAAAATAAATGATATTATGTTGTATGTGGTATGTGTGTGCATGTCATGATGTATGAACATGAGATGCTAGTTGTGACACATCTGAGTCTGGGAAAATAAATCCCCGACTGCTGCTGGAGAATAAATATTTTGTCGAGACAGGATGCTGGAGGATAACTCTACGGGGGCCAATTTAGAGGAAGAGATACTCTGTTGGTAGACCTGCTGACCTGGAGGAATAAACTCAACTGGGGGTGAAATTCTGTTGCTGGAGATGTTGAGCTCTGTTGGAGACTGAGCTTTCGTACTCAGAGGAAGACCCTACTTGGGGAGGTGAAAATTGTTGACTTGCCTGCGATCACGAACCTCGACTGGGGATAGTTATGCCCTGTTTCAGGAAATTTGGCATCAATTCCTTCGGATACTCTTACTCTGTGGGGAGTGTACGTACCAACAATTATGTTTCCAAGCTGGCTTTATCCCGGTGCCTGTCGGGCAGAGTAATCGTGGGGTTTGGTACTTCTTGTTTTTCTCTGTTTTTGGAATTACGAGTATTTGTCTTTTGTCTCTTATGTAAATATTTATGAGCAACAATTATTTTCAAATGCATATATCAAGAATAAATCAATGGAAGTTTTTGCAAAACAAAAGAAAAAAAGAAAAATGAACTGAAGTTTCTTGTGAAAATGACTTGTATTAATTGTTGAAGTTGGCCTATAATAGGGGTTTTGTACAAGGAATCTGACGCTCTAGTAAGAGAACGCCGCTGTAAAAATGAAAGATATACAGTATTGTGCACGACAAAAAGAAAATAGCTATGTGCAACAATCCCATTGGGTTTCAAATCCGCTATTGCCACTATGCCTTCAAGCATCTCCTCACTTTGCTACTTGTCCAAAACTGATTAGATCGATTGATGCCATTTGAGTTTGACAGTTGATATTGAGGTCAGATTGCAGGGTGATCCAGTGGGACATAGTGATACGCTTTTCATCCCTAACTTTTTCCTGGACTTCCCTTTCAGGTTTTCGGTCCACCGGGATACCCCTTTTTGCCCAAGTCGCCTTTTCAGGTTTTCGACTTGCCGGGTGTACATATTTTTCCATTTTCATCCCTTATTTTTGCCCGAACCCTTTTGGTTTGCCGGGAAGCCCTTATTTTTCCTAGGCCAGTCAACCTAGCGGGTCTTTGAGTTAGGCGTAGTATCTTTTCACTATGTCTGCATTGACAGGGTGAGGCAGGTCGTCACCATCCATGGTGGTTAGAATCATGGCTCCACCCGAGAAAACATTTTTTTACCATAAATGGCCCTTCATATATGGGAGTCCATTTGCCCCTGGGGTCATTTTGCGGCTGTATGATGCGCTTGATCACCAAATCCCCGACTTGATACTCTTGGCGTCAGACCTTCTTGTTGAAAGCCTTGATCATTTGCTTTTGATACGTTTGACCATGGCAGATAGTAGTAAGTCTCTTTTCATCGATTAGATTTAACTGATCAAGTCGGGTTTAGATCCAGTCGTCTTGGTTCAAACCCGCATCCTTCATAATCCTGAGAGAAGGTATCTGGACTTTGATGGGTAGGACTGCCTCCATGCCATAGACCAGAGAGTAGGGTGTTACCCTTGTTGATGTTCGTGTTGAGGTACGGTATCCATGAAGAGAAAACGGTAACATCTCATGACAGTCTTTATATGTCACCGTCATCTTCTTGATGTTCTTGTTAGCTGCTTCAACAGCGCCATTCATCTTCGGTCGGTAGGGAGAAGAGTTGTGATGTTGTATCTTGAACTGCTTACAGAGCTCGGTGATCATTATGTTATTGAGATTTGTACCATTGTCGGTAATAATCCTCTCTGGTACACCATATCGACATATCATATTGTGTCGGATAAACTGCGCCACGACATTCTTGGTTATTGTAGCAAAAGAAGCTTCCTCAACCCACTTTGTGAAATAATCAACGGCCACTAAGATGAAGCGATGTCCATTGGAAGCGGTGGGCTTGATTTCGCCAATCATGTAAATGCCCCACATTGCAAAGGGCCACGGAGCTGTCAAAACATTTAAGGGGACTGGTGGCACGTGCACCTTATCATCGTAAATTTGGCATTTATGACAAGTTCGAGAGTGCTGAAAACAATCAGCTTCCATAGCGGACCAGTAGTATCCTGCCCGTAGGATCTTCTTAGCCATGGTATATCCACTAGAATGAGTTTCGAAGGTTCCTTTATGTAGATCTGTCATGATCCTCTCTACTTCGCTCTTGTCTGCACACCGCAATAAGGTAGAGTCATGATTGCGCTTATAGAGGATTCCATTACTGAGGAAGAACTTTACGGCGAACCTTCTCAGAAACTTCTTATCATTGACAGATGCCCCTTTGGGATACTCTTGAGCCTCGAGAAACCTTTTGACTTCGTGAAACCAGGGTTTGTCTGCCACTTCTTTGGTATCGATCTTACAGCAGTGTGTTGGTTCATCTAACCTCTCAATGGTGATTCGGGGATCTTCGTTGTCCCACCTAACTTTGAACATGGTAGCTAGTGCGTCCGCTAACCGATTCTCCTCTCGTGGGAAATGTTCAAAAGTTACCTCCTCAAAGTGCGGGAGCAATTCAGTACGTGTTCTTTGTAAGGAATGAGATTCGGGTGCTTTGTATCCCACTCACCTTTGATCTGACTTATCACCAAGGCTGAATCCCCAAAGACATTTAGGAACTTGATCCTGAGGTTAATAGCTGCTTTGAGACCCATGATACATGATTCATACTCTGCCTTGTTGTTGGTGCAGTTGAAACATAAACGGGCAGTGAACGGAGTATGACAACCCTTGGGAGATATGATCACAGCGCAAATACCGTTACCCAATGCGTTTGAGGCTCCATCAAAATACATAGATCATCGGGATCCTTCCTTAGGTCCTTCATCCGGTCCATGTCCTTTGTAGTCAGTCACTAGCATAATGTTCTCATCCGGGAACTCAAAATTTATGGACTGGTAGTCATCCACGGCCTGATGAGCCAAATGATCAGCCAATACACTCCCCTTGATTGCTTTCTGGGTTGTATATTGTATATTGTATTCAGTTAATATCATCTGCCATCTTGCTATTCTTCCGGAGAGTGCGGGCTTCTTGAAGATGTATTTGATTGGATCCATCTTAGATATCAATAAGGTAGTATGAGTCAGCATATACTGTCTCAGTCGGCGAGCAGCCCATGCCAAAGTGCAGCAAGTTTTCTCGAGCAGTAAGTATCGTGTCTCAGAGTCGGTAAACTTTTTGATAAGGTAATAAATGGCATGCTCTTTTCGACCAGACTCGTCATGCTGCCCCAGGACACACCCCATTGAATTGTCTAGCACAGTCAAGTATAATATCATAGGTCTCCCTTCAACTGGAGGCATTAGAATTGGAGGTTCTTGAAGGTATTCCTTGATTCTTTCAAAAGCAATCTGGCATTCATCATTCCAATTTACTACTTGATCTTTCTTCAGAAGCTTGAAGATTGGCTCACAAGTGGCGGTCAGATATGAAATGAACCTGGCGATATAATTTAAGTGTCCCAAGAAACCTCTAACTTCCTTCTCTGTGTGGGGAGCATGCATATCTTGTATGGCCTTTACCTTCGTAGGGTCTACCTGAATACCCTTGTCACTGACGATGAAGCCCATAAGCTTTCCAGCCCTTACCCCGAAGGTGCACTTGTTTGGATTCAACCTCAGCTTGTACATCTTCAACCTGTCAAACAGTTTCTGGAGATGATCAAGGTGCTCTTCCTCGATCTGAGACCTGTCTATCATGTCATTAACATAAACTTTGATCTCGTGGTGAATCAAATCGTGGAACAAAGCGACCATGGCGCGCTGATAGGTTGCCCCAGCGTTCTTCAACCCAAAAGGCATCACATTGTAGCAGAAGGTGCCCCACTGTGTAACGAAGGTCGTCTTCTCCATGTCTTCAGGAGCCATCTTAATCTGGTTGTAGCCAGAGAAACCATCCATGAAGGAGAAGATTTTGTGTTATGCGGTGTTGTCAACCAGGACATTAATGTGGGGAAGCGGGAAGTCATCCTTGGGGCTTGCCCTGTTCAAATCTCTGTAATCCACACACATTTGTACCTTGCCGTCCTTCTTAGGTACCAAAACAATGTTAGCAACCCACTGCGGGTAAGAAGTGACAGCTAAGAATCCTGCGTTGAATTGCTTCATGACCTCTGCCTTGATCTTCTCTGACATTTCGGAACACATACGACGAACCTTCTGTTTAACCGGAGGACAATCTTCTTTAGTTGGTAGGCGATGTACCACAATATCATTGTCCAAACTAGGCATGTCTTCATAGGACCAGGCGAAGATCTCAACATAGTCGTGCAGTATCTGTATCAATCTCTGTTTGACGCTGAGCTCCAGATTTGCACCTATTTTAACCTCTTTTTTGTCCTCCCCAGTACCCAAATTCAATGTCTCAACTGGCTCTTCGTGAGGCTGTATGACCCTTTCTTCTTGTTGTAGTAGTCTAGCAAGTTCTCCAGGTACCTCACAGTCGTCCTCACCTTCGTCCTCGGCTTGGTTGATCGGATTTTCGAAGTCATAACTGGCAATAGCAGAGCTGTTATCAATGGAATCCAAAGTGGATATGGATCTACAGCATGATACGTGAGTGTGTGTAAGAGCATAGCTGTATTGATAAAGTAAAGGCAAAATAGAAAAACAGAGAGCACAAAATTTGTATGCAAAGAACGTCCAATGCTTCATTGATGAAATATGAGATGACATATAATAACCCTCACAGATGGAACCATCGTGCCTCGGGTAATACACAAGGCCAAAAAGTTTAAATTGTTCAATACAAACTCAAAAAACAAGCAAGACAATTACTGCGGAATAAAAGAAACTGGAACAAAATCTCTAGCCGTCCAGTTATTCGGTCCACCATTGGTAGTCGGGTAGATCCAGTTGTCGATGTCAGGGTCTTCCTCACTGTCTTCAATAGCGTTGACCTCTCGATTACTGATGCGTAGGGGAGGTCCTCCAGCCCGAGCGCGTCGAACAACCCTTTGATCCCATAAAGTAAAGCCCAAACCAAATTTGTCAATTTTGTGAGTGAAGTCAGGGAGCTGACCCCAATTGGCCCATCCACCTTCTTCAACCACAGCCCTGACGTCCTTGAGAGAAGCCATCTTCAAAGGAGGTTTGTTGTTAGCAGTTTCAGTCGATGCCAAGATCTGAGGGACCTCTTCAAAATTCTGACAAGGAGTTTCGATAAATTCCCTGTCCATCTCTATGTAGCGGAAGGAAATGAGATGGCTCACCATATACTCCTCTTCACCCCCTTACAGTGACAATCTTCCCTTTCACCGGATACTTCAGCATTTGGTGGAGTGTGGAAGTAACTGCCCCAGCCTCATGGATCCAAGGACGACCCAGCAAACAAGAATACGACGGCCTGATGTCCATCACATAAAAGGTGGACTTGAAAGTCTGAGAGCCTATCTTGACAGGGATGTCCGCTTCCCCGTGCACCATTCTTTTCGACCCGTCAAAAGCCCTTACCATAATGTTACTAGGATTTAAAGTTAAGCCCTTGCAATCTAAACGGTCCAATGCCTTCTTGGGCATAACATTCAGCGAAGACCCAGTATCTACCAGCACATGGCCCATGGTAGTGCCACTGCATTCGATCGAGACATGCAGAGCATCATTGTGTTTCCTTCCATTCGGTGTCAAGTCTGCATATGAAAAACTCAGCCCATTGTCAGCAGTCAGGCTAGCCATGAAATCTTTAAATTGATCAGCTGAAGTCTCTTGCGGCACATGCGCAGTTTTGAGGAATGCAATTAAAGCCTTCGCATGGGCCTCGGAGCACAACAGTAGGGATAACATGGATATCTTTAAGGGGGTCTACCCCAGCTGCTCGACCATATTGTAGTCGCTCTTTTTAATTATTTTCAAATTTTCCTCTATCTCTTTCTTAGAGGTTTCCAAAAAAAAATTTCTAGGTGCCTCCGTCCGAGCAGGCTCACCTACAGCTTCTTTGCCTTGCATCCAAGATGACTTATCGGCAGGGGTAATAACTGGAGTAGTAACTGAAGTACTAGCAGGAGCAGAAGATGAAATAACAGTAGGCTTAGTGAGAGTCTTTGGGGAGATCTCAGGAGAGAAAACTCTTCCACTTCTAGTAATCTTGTTGGTCCCAATAATGTTACAGACATCAGGATCAGCTTCTTCGGTCTTCAAGTTCTATTTAACACCATGATAGTATGCATCGGCGCCATAATGCCAAGGGATAGCTTTATCTGAGGTGTACGGGACAGGACCAGGACATGTGATTATCAACGGAGCGACTCTTGTAGTGGGTGTAATCCTAACAGGTTTTCTCGAGGAAACCTTGGAAGGACTGGCGGAAATGGTTATAATGGCAATATCTTCACACGGAACAGTTGGAATCAAAGTCCTTTCAAACAAAATTTCTCTGTTGTCCATCAGGCGTTGGACACCTGTCTTCAGCAAATAGCAACCAGAAGGCAGGGATGAACATATGTGGCAACCTTCACCACAACCCGGAAATAAACCGGCCAGCAACAAATTCTTCTTAACAATCATAAGGGGAGTAGAAACTTCATCAAATGAGGTCACAAATAGATTGGTATCAACGACGTTAACTCCACGGTTGTGTCTAGGCATGGGAGCAGTTATGACATTGGGCTTTTCTGGAGCGTCGAACTCAATCTCCTTGGCTTCAATCAAATCTTGTACTTTATTTCTCAGAGCCCAGCTGTCATTTGTATCGTGACCAGGACTCTCGGAATGGTAGGCACACTGGGCGTTAGGATTGTACCGAGGAGATGAGGTATTAGGATTCTTGGGAGCCTCTTTCAAAGATGCCAAGTTAGATCTCAGCAGGTGGGGTAGAACCTCTGTCAATGTCATGTTAATCCGGGTAAACTGCCTTTGTGGTCTTTCTACCCTTTGCTGATTATTGCGTTGTGGAGAAACTGTAGGTCTATGTATCATCACGGCACTTATTGTCTGGAGATGTTCATCTCTGCTTTGACCCCTCGGGCTATAGATGGCACTGACTTCCTTCTTACCATCAAATGGCTTCTTTACTGAGCTTGAATAGACATCTTTTTGTATTTTGCCGCTCCGAATTCCATCTTCCACCCTTTCTCCAGTTAATATCATCTCAATAAAACCAGTCGATGAGCTACCGATTAAATGGTTGAAGAACGGACCAGATAGTGTCCCAAGAAACATGTCGACCAACTCTCTATCAGACAAAGGGGTAGGACTCTCCCGGCCAAATCTCTCCACTTCTGCGTGTAGTCCTTGAAGCCTTCACCTGCACCCATGGACATACTCTAGAGTTGAGTACGAGTAGGGGCCAAGTCGGCATTATATTGATACTGCTTGTAAAAAGCGGCAGCCAGATCTCCCAGTTTTGGATATTGATTCCCTCCAATTGGTAGAACCATTCAAGCTGAGTCCCCGACAGACTTTCTTGAAAGAAGTGAACCCACAAATTTCTATCAGTGGTGTGGGGCTGGATCTTCCTTACATAGGAACAAAGATGAATCTTCGGGAAAGACACCCCATCACACTTTGAGAAAACCAGAGCCTTAAATTTCTGCAGGATGACCACTCCTGACACCAATCCCAGTTCTTCGAAATCCAACCCTGGTATTCTCTGGATCTCTATAGCACTTAATTGATCCTCTAACTGCTTGTACCTATCCTTAGCGGGAGGATACTGCTCATCATTGTAGTCGGTATCGTTGTCAAAGACCTCACGACTGGGGTTTTCTTCCTTTGTCTGCCCCTCTTGGTTTTCCCCCTCTTTGGATGAGGAAGTCACATCAACTGATTGCTTTAGTGGACCCCCGAATCTTCTGCCCATATTGAGGGCACCGACGCGCTTCTTCTTCTTCTTCTTCTTCTTCTTCTTCTTATCTTTCTCTTTCAGGATGAGGGCCTTCAGATCCTCTTGCCCTTTTTCCAGAGTTATGAACATCTGTTGAAATTGGGCATCTTGTGCCTGGAGATCTTTGATGCTTTGTTCAGAAGACATATCTACTTGAAATAAACAGCGGAGGAGATGAGAAACCTGTAACAGAACCTATTTATGCAATGTCCTGGATGGTATGTGTATGCAATGATTTCAAGGATTTCAAGGAATTTAGAGATTTAAAATTGTTCAGACCAAAAAGGAACACACGTCATATTAATAAATCCAAGTTTGAGTACATTATGCCTCTTTGGGCTTACAATGAGAGAAACAAACATACAACAAAACTCCTAAGACAAAAAGGTTGAACGCATTCTCTTTGGCACAATGTAGGCGTTCAGATTCCGTTCTTCATAAAGCTTCTTGGTGAGTTCCAAAACCTTCTTCTCACTGGCGTAAAATTGGGTTTCAAAGGTATCTCGCTCTTCCTTCAACTGAACCCAAGCTTTCTGCAAGTCTTCGAGAGAGGTACGTATGTCAGGATGAAGGACAGTGTATGGGGCGTCTCTTTCAACAACAGGCTCTATGATAACAGGGAGGATAGAAGGGTAAGGCATTAAGAGACTTTGAGCACGAGCCCGTACCCATCTAAGGTAAGGTTCGAGAGGGATAGAGTTTTTGTGTCCCAAAATCCTATTGTCAACCTTGTTCACCATTATCCAAGCTCGTGTAAACCTCTGGCTAAAACCTTGGTCTTCTTTGTCGTAGTCGAATACCAGACCTTGAATGAGCATCTCATGAGGGCCGTCTCTTGGGGCATACCCAATCTGTCAGAGAGCTAAGCAGGGATGGTAGGTGATACCTCCCCTAATACCAAGCAAAGGGATGTTAGGTAATTCCCCATAGCGGTCAATAATAGAGACATCTTCCAAGGATCTCGAACACCAATGGATATCATAGTGGGCGAGGGACATTATCCTTTGATACCATGTCAGTCTTTGCTCGTTCTTCAATACGGATTGAGGTAGGTGTAAAGTGAACCACTTAGCGAGTAGGGGAACACAACACAAAAGAGTACCCCTCTTCTTCATGGTGCGGGTATGAAGACAATGCAAGATGTCTCCCAGTAAGGTAGGTATGGGATTGCGAGAGAGAAAGACTTTGATGGCATTAATATCTATGAATTGGTCCGAGTTAGGGAACAGAACCAAACCGTAAATGAGAAGATCCAGGATGTCTTCAAAAGCTTGGAAATCCATGTCGTCCCAGAGTGAACAAGCCTTTTCCAATAGAAACTTGGCTAGGAAACCTTTAACCCCGCTTCTTGTCTCCCAATTGGCTATGACGTCGGCTTTCTTCATATGCAAAGCTTCGGAGAGGACTTCAGGTTTTAGAATCCCTTCTAGACCAGTGAATGGTATCTGATCAAGCACGGGCACCCCTAAGAGTAGAGAGAACTCTTCCAGCGCAGGTACCAACTGATAGTCCGGGAAGATGAAGCAATGATTTACGGGATCAAAAAATTGGAACAGTACACACATCATTTCTTCTTTGAAACTGGATGTAGCCAAACTGAGGAGTCTACCATATTGATTGGTAAAAGGAGAATCCCCGAGCACTTTCGAGGCTAACTCTTGAAGTTGAGGGTGTGCTTTTACAAAGCTGATTTGGATGGTGTTTCTTCGGATGGAATCCATGACCTATAAAACTAAAACAAAGATAAATTTCTAAATCCTTGAAATGGTTAGTGAGCATGCGTATGATGCTTATGATGTTTATGATGTTATGTACAAGTAGATATACATACAAAGCAGACAAGTCCCTATGTTTTAGGCTTGCATGGGGCTTTATAGGTAAGTACCCTCTTGAAGTTTAGTGGGTTCAACCTATCCTAGTAATAGTGATCGGGTTCTAAAGGATCTCAATATCATCGACCTTTCTCTTAGGCATTGTCTCAGCACAATCAATCTTTTCTTGCGGCCGAGATATCCCAAAAGTCCAGCCTCAATGAGTGTAGTATCGAGTATCAACCAATTTTCAGCTCTACACTGAAACCGGTTATCTCACTACGTTCTAATGGCCAAGTTGTTCAATTAAGGTTCTAAAGTCAGTTAGTGCTTCATGACGCCACTCAGCGGCCCCGTATTCTCCTCGATTCACCACGAGGGATATCGGTACCCACAAATGTGTCACACTAACATAGCCATTATTTCAACCATATCGGTCTATGCCGTACAGTTTCCACAATCTATTGCTACTTACCTAAAAAGGTGCCCCAGATCCAGGTAGAGGATCAAAACAAACCCAAACAAGGAACCAATAATGTAAAGCAAGCAATTCAAACAAATGAAGGCAAGTAAATATGATCTAACCCTAAGGTAACCCCACTTTTAAGCATTTCCCCAGCAGAGTCGCCAGTTCTGTGATACGGTGAGAGAACTGACTTGGGTGTTTTGTGTTTGTGTTTGCAAATGTTGCGGTTTAGCAAGAGTCGCCACCGACTTTTCTTTTATCCAATAAGGAAAGGTGAAAAAGCACAGGAAAAACCTTTAGAGATTTTTTCTTGAGTTCGAGGGGTAGATTATGAAAAGGGAAGGTATTAGTACCCTTTTCATCCATGGTTTTCCATGGGCTCTTAGTTGCTTGCTAGATCACTTACTTTTGTTTGAATATGTGCTTTTGTGGTTTTGAAAGTATTTTGAAAACGTCTTTGTAATGGTTCTCGTCTCTATAAGAACGCGTACAAAGTGTTTGTTTGGAAAATAGTTCAAAGATGTGTGTTTTTCGAAAGTGATTTTAAAAAGGTGTCTTTGTAACGGTTCTCGTCTCTATAAGAACGCGTACAAAGTGTTGTCTTTTGAAAATGTTTCAAAATGAGAGTGTTGGTGTATAAAAATGTTTTTATTGTGAGCAAGCGAGCAACTAGGAGCGAATCTACCTACTCAAAAGGTCTTAGATGTTATTTTCCTCCTCCTTTAGATGTTTCTATCTTACCATTGTTTTGGTAAGAAGCCCCGTCATTGGATGTGAAGGGACGGGCATGGGACATTTGTATAGTCATAGAAAGCAACTCATGGAACGTTTTAGCAATATCGTTTTAGGGACTAGATCATTTATCGAAGGCAACATCGAGGGTCATCAAGGGGCTACGATCTTTTATCGAGGGTCTTTGCTAAAACTCCCATGTTCGAGGAACATGACTATTTTTTCCGATGGGCAACAAGTGAGATTACCCTAAGGGTGCGTGTGTGCAAAGTGTGTTTGATTTCATGCATTTAGTCTTGCTTTTTAGGTTGTCTATTTGTTGATTTCATATCTTGCCGTACACTCCCTAGTTACTAACAATACGAAAGCAATAAAAGTGCGGAAAGTAAGGATTCTACGCTATTACAATCATTAGGGGGATGAGGTGTACAAATTTATGAATGGGGGTTTGCAAGAAAATAAATCCTAATTACTTATTACAACCATATTGAAATAATAATGCAAGAAAGAAAAGGGACCTTGTTTTAAAAAAAAAGGATTTTTGTGTTGATGAATATAAAAAAGGAATGAATTAGCTTAGTAAAAAAGAAAATATTTTTATGCCTTTTTATATTGATGAAAAGAGTTTTAACGTTGAAAGTGATAAAAAGGAAAATAAATGAAATATAAGACCAGCGGGATGGTACAAGCAAAACAAACGAAATCAGAAGTTCTGAAGCCAAGAGCGCTGTGACTCAGCAGGAGACGTCAGTGGGTATCAAAAGTTCTGAGTTGGTAAACTCTGAGGTCCTGCAAGGAACATTAGAGGGGAAACACAAAAATTCTGGGTGGTATTCAGACAAGGGACCACAAGTCAGAAGTTCTATATTACACTAAAATAGTGAGTAAACCCCAGAAATTCAGTGTATTTTGGCACACTGTTCCATTGCTTTTTGATCACGGCTTGTTGTATTTGGTGCAAACACAAGATTTAGGAAAATGCAGGCGTGGACTGGATTAACTGCTGGTTAGAGTACTGTACTATAGCAGTGCAGCAGGTTGTTTAAACAAGGTCTTAGGATTTGGTGATGTTCTGATTGCAGAAGATCAGAAACGTAACCTCCAAATGCTGAAGGGGCATCTTATGACTGGAGTGTTAAACATAGCCTCCATATGCTGAAGAATCATGTTCTGACTAGAGAGTTGAGCAGAGCTTCTGCATGTTCTGATTAAAGCATCATGTTCTGAACCGTGTTTGCAACTTTTGACTGCACTTGCATAGAGGCTGGCTCAGAAGTTCTGAAGTATCATATTCTCTAGACACTTAGAAAATTTTCTAAATCTTTAGAAAATTTGAATTTTAAAGTAACTTCTGACTTTTGATTTTTGATGAACCAATTTCATGCATATATGAAATATGATTCTTGGAACTTGATTTTTGATTCAAAAGTCATAGTTTGACTCCTTTGGTGTGTAGATGACCATTTTGCCCTTGTGAACGATTTTCTTGGAAAATTTGTAATTCAAGATTTGCAATTGGGTGGAAGCAAACCTGAGGGTCCAGGTTGATCCTTTGAGAAATGAGAGGGCAAATTTCGGGGTACAACAGAATGAAAAATGGGATTTCTTGATAGACAGATGGCAGAAGTATTATCACAGAAGATAGGGATGTTACTCTCAAATATGTTGAAGTCTTCAAGCTGACTTTTCATCCAGAGCATTTGTGTGCTACATCCAGCGGCTACTATGTATTCACCTTCTGTTGTTGACAACACAATTATGGACTGTCTTTTGCTGGTCCATGAGATCAGACTGTCTCCCAGAAACTAGCAGCTTCCGGGTGGTTTTACGCTCTACTATGTCTCCAGCAAAGTCAGCATCACAGTATCCTACTAAGCTGTATTCATTGGATTTTCTATAAAACAAACCCAGGTCAGTAGTACCTTTCAGATACTTGAAAATTCACTTAACTGTTGTTAAGTGAGATTCTCTAGGATCTGATTGGAATCTAGCACATAAACAAACGCTGAATAAAATATCATGCCTTGAAGCCGTCAGATAAAGGAGAGAGCCAATCATACCTCTGTAAATTTTTTGTTCTACCTTTTTACTTACCTCTTCCTTTTCCATAATGCACGTGGGATGCATTGGAGTCTTTGAGGGCTTACATTCTGAAAGGTCAAATTACTTTAGAAGTTCTCTGAGATATTTGCTCTGGTGAATGTAAGTTCCCTCTGGAGTCTGGTTTATCTGAATACCCAGAAAAAATTTAAGTTCCCCCATTAAGCTTATCCCAAACTCTGCCTGCATGCACTTAGCAAATTCTCTTCCCAGAGAAGGTTTAGTAGATCCAAAAATAATGTCATCTACGTAAATCTGACAAACTAAAATGTCATTCTTAAATGTCTTACAGAACAAGGTTGTGTCCGTTTTCCCTCTGGTGAGTTCCTTTTCTAACAAAAAGTTACTTAGCCTTTCATACCAAGCTCTGGGAGCTTGTTTCAGAACATAGAGTGACTTCTTTAGTTTGAAAACATATTCTGGGTGTTTGGAATTTTCAAACCCATGGGGTTGATGCACATATACCTCTTCATCAATGTAACCATTTAAGAATTCACTTTTGACATCCATCTGATACATAGTGATGCCATTATTTACAACAAAAGAAATTAAGAGTCTGATAGATTCTAACCTGGAGACTGGAGCAAAGGTTTCTGTATAGTCTATCCCCTCTTGCTGACTATAACCTTGTGCCACTAGTCGTGCCTTGTTTCTGATGACTTCTCCTTGTTCATTCAGTTTGTTTCTGAACACCCACTTTGTTCCAATGACGTTGAATCCTTTTGGTTTGGGAAACAGATCCCATACGTCATTTCTGGTGAATTGGTTTAAATCCTCCTGCATTGCCAGAATCCAATCATTGTCCATAAGAGCTTCATCAATTGTTGTTATTTCAATCAGAGATACCAATCCCATGAGGGATTCTTCAGAGTTTCTGAATGTTGATCTTGTTCTTATTGGATCATCCTTATTTCCTAGAGTCTTATCTTCTGGGTGAGCTATGCTGCTTCTGGATAACTTTTTCTGGAGTTGATCAACAGAAGGTACTGGAACACTTGTGACATTTCCTTCTGAAGTTATTGGAGCGTCTCTGTTGGGAACTTCTGATGAGTTGTCTTCAATACCTGTGAATTCAACTTCTATATCTACAAAAGATTCATTCTGCTTTGACTTTTGAGGGTCAAGCTTATAATCAAATCTAACACTGATTGACTCTTTAACAATATGTGTTTCTGTATTGTATACTCTGTACCCTCTTGAGTGTTCAGAGTATCCTAACATAATAAACTTATGTGCTTTAAAGTCAAACTTGTTCAGATGATCTTTAGTATTCAGAATAAAAACATGTACATCCAAAAGGATGGAAATAAGAAATGTTGGGCTTTCTGTTCTTCCATAATTCATATGGAGTCTTTTCCATAATAGGTCTTATAGATATTCTATTATGAATATAACACGCTGTGTTAATTGTTTCTTCCCGGAAGATCTTAGCAATGTTAGTCTCATTGATCATGGTTCTGGCAATTTCTTGCAATGTTCTGTTCTTTCGTTCTACAACTCCATTTCTTTAGGGAGTTCTAGGACAAGAGAAATCATGCGAAATTCCTTTTTCATTAAAAAATGTTTCAAATTTTTTATTTTCAAATTCTCCACCATGATCACTTCTGATTTGACAATTCTAAGATCCTTTTCAATCTGAACTTGGTTACAAAAGCAACGAACACAGAATGTGACTCGTCCTTGTGTCTTAATAACTTTACCCATGTCCATCTGCTATAGTCATCTATGATCACTAACTCATACTTCTTTCCACTAACAGACGCGGTTTTCACTGGTCCAAATAAGTCTATGTGCAGACGTTCTAATGGCCTAGAGGTGGAAACAACATTTTTATCTTTAAAAGCAGGTTTTGCAAATTTGCCTTTCTGACATGCTTCACACAGAGCATCTGAGCTGAACTTCAGATTAGGAAGTCCCCTGACCAGATTGAGTTTGTTAATCTAAGATATTCTTCTCATACTAACATGCCCCAATCTTCTGTGCCAGACCCATTGCTCGTTGTTAACAGAAAGAAGGCATTTTACATTCTGACTTTTTAGTTCAGAATGTTTTATCTTATAAATGTTGTTTTTTCTCTTTCCATTAAACAGGATAGATCCATCTTTCTGACTAACAGCTTTGCATGAATTTTGATTAAAGATTATATCATAACCGTTATCACTTAATTGACTTATGGATAACAGTTTATGCATCAATCTATCAACTAAAAGCACATTATTAATAGAAGGAAGATTACCATTACCTACTATTCCAGAGCCAATGATTTTCCCTCTTTGGTTGCCTCCAAAGCCCATGTAGCCTCCAGGTTTAAGTTTCAAGCTTTGGAACATATGTTTTCTTCCCGTCATGTGTCGAGAGCATCCAGAGTCCAGGTACCATGACTGGTGTTTTAGCCTTGCTGCTAAAGATATCTGCTACATATATAATTTTGTCCTTAGGTACCCATATCTTTTTGGGTCCTGGTTTGTTAGTTTTACCAAAATTCTGTTTGAATTTTGGTTTGGCATAATAATCATTGCTAGTATATTTCAGGTCATGTGTGTGCCCATATGTTAAGTGTGATTTTAGTGGTGTGTGTTTTATTACTAGGTCAATGACTTTCTTAGGTGGAGATACCTTACCTTGGTATCCTATTCCTTTTCTGCCATTCCTGCTAACTCCATAGATTATTGAAGTCATCTTGCTTCTATCTATGTTTTTAGCCAGAAACTTCTGAAAGTTGTGATCATATTCTTTTATGATTTTATCAGCGGTACTGGGAGCCTGTGAGATTATTTCTTTCTGAGAGTTTTGTAAATCAATTTCTAGTTTTGAAGTCTTTTCTTTTAGCTCAGAATTTTCTAATCTTAGACTCACAGTTTCTTCAGAGTCAGAGACAATATCCCTTTTTAGGTTCTTGAATTTGACTTTGATGTGCTGATATCTTTCCAGAATCTCATTCAGGCTTTCGGCTAGTTCAGCTTTAGTGAAATTAACAGTAAAATCAGGAAATACCTCTTCTGTGTTTGATTTTGAGTCTGACTGAGATGATTCGCTGTCTTCTGTCACATTAGCCATAAGAGCAATGTTGGCTCTTTCATCATCTGATTCTTAGTTTGCGTCAGAAGTATCTTAATCATCCCATGTTGCCATGAGACTTTTCTTCTTCTCCTTGAAGAACTTATTTTTGGGCTTCTCCTTCTGAAGCCTTGGACAATCACTTTTGTAGTGCCCCTGTTCATTGCACTCATAGCGGATGATGTCTCTGTTGTTTGACTTCCTGTGACCAGATGAAGCTTTAGATCTTGTATCCAGAGGAGGACTTATACTTTCTGTATCCGGAGGAAGATTCATTCTGATTCTCTGACCTTCTGGAATTCTTGAATTTTCTTTGCCTCTGCTTCCACAGCTGATTTACCCTTCTGGAGAGAAGAGACAGTTCGTCTTCTTCTGATGAGGATCCATCAGAGATTTCTTCCATAGCCTGCAAAACCTTAGAATCAAGTTTTTTGTTAGATTTTAATGCTAAAGGCTTACCTTGCTTCTGAGGCTCGTCATCTTCTAGCTCTATCTCATGGCTTCTGAGGGAGCTAACAAGTTCCTCCATAGATATCTTGCTGAGATCTTTAGCCAGCTTAAGCGCAGTGACCATATGCCTCCATTGCTTTGGTAGACTTCTGATGATCTTATTTACATGATCAGCAGCAGAATACCCTTTGTCAAGAACTCTCAGCCCAACAACAAGAATCTGGAATCTTGAGAACATCGCTTCTATGGATTCACTGTCTTCCATCTTGAAAGCTTCGTATTTTTTGAATGAGCGTAAGGGCCTTGGTTTCTTTAACTTGTATGTTACCTTCATGCGTCATTCTCAGAGAGTCAAACATGTTTTTAGTTGTCTCTCTGTTTGAGATCTTCTCATATTCTGAGTATGAGATGGCACTGAGAAGTATTGTTCTGGCTTTATGATGGTTTATGAAATCACTCTTTTGTTGGTCAGACATTCTTTTTCTATCTATCTTCTGACCACTTTCATCCACTGGATGTGTGTATCCATCAATTACCATGTCCCATAGATCAACATCATGAGACAGAAAGAAGCTCTTAATTCTGTCTTTCCAGTAGTCAAAATTTTCTCCATCAAAGACTGGAGCTTTGCCGCTGATTCTGTCCTTGTCATCATGATAGTCATTGCTGATGTTTTGGCTTAGTCCCACCATAGTGTTTTTCTAAAGCTTGGATCTTGTACTGACACAGTTAAGCATATGAACTCAGAACCAGGCGCTCTGATGCTAATTGAAGAAGTGAAAAACACAAGAAGGGGGGGGGGGGGGGTGAATTGAAACTTAAAATAAAATGCAATAGACTCAAGATTTTTATCCTGGTTCGCTTGATCTCAAACTACTCTAGTCCACCCGCCAAGGTGATTTCGCCTCTCTCCAACGACGACTTAATCCACTAATCAAACAAATTACAAAACTACTTTGACAACTTCCAAAGTCTTCTTGAGTATGACCACAACCCGGTTTATCTCAAGGAACAATATCTTAATCAAAGAACAATTAACTGTGTACTATATGTTTTTCGTTACAAAAACTATATCACTATTGTGATATATTACACAATTTGAGTATATGAAAGAATATGGATATTTGCAGCTTTTTGAGATGTATTAGCGGTTGTTAGCAAAAATCGTAAACGATTTATCCTTTGAGCTTGTTTATATAGGCATGGAAATCTGTCAAAAATAAAACGTGATAAAGGACACTCAATGCACTTTCCATACTGAGAAGATTCTTGTCTGAATGAAGCTGTTGCATATGATATTGTCTTAATTGAAACGTAACGCTTCAGAACTTGGGAATCTTACATGTTGCTTTACTTCAGAACTTTGATGACTCAGAGATATGAGGATTTGTTGGCACATCATACTTTTGTTCAGAATCAGAGTATCTTTTACTTTAGCGTAAATTCTGATCATCATTCTTCAGAACATTCTGATTAGCTCAGCATGAAAGCTTCTGTGGCTTAACTTCTGATGTTGTTTCAGTCAGAACTTATGTATAAAATACAACACAAATTTAGAGTGCATATTTGTTCTTTATGTTTGTTATCATCAAAACTCTAATTAAGGGTTGTAGAATCAAACTTTGTTCTAACACTAAGTTCTTTGATTCAAAGGGAAGAATAAAGGTTTTGTTTAGGATTTGCGAAGGTTTTTACTGTTTCCTTTTCTCTCTTTGATAATTATTTCTCTCTCCAAAAGCCAGCCCCTTGAAAGTGTGATGGATCAACTTATTTATAGGTGAGTTTGCCGTGGTTTTGGGGGGAAAACAAATGGGATTTAAACCTTTTTGGCATATTGTTCCATTGCTTTTTAATCACAGCTTTTGTATGCTAATTTGGTGCAAATATGGGATTTGAGAAAGTGCAGGCATGGACTGGATCAGCAGCTAGTTGCAGGACTGTGCCACAGCAAGGCAGCAGGTTGTTTAAACGAGGTTTTAGGATTTGGTGTTGTTCTGATTGCAGAAGACCAGAATGAGACTCGAAGGGTGATGTTCTGACCGAAGCGTTGAACATAGCCTTCATATGCTGAAGAATCATGTTCTGACCAAAGAGCATTGCTTCCACATGTTCTGATTGAAGCATCATGTTTTGAACCGTGTTTGCAAATTCTGACTGCACTTGCGTGGAGGCTGGCCCAGAAGTTCTGAAGTATCATATCCTCTTATCACTTAGAAAATTTTCTAAATGCTTAGAAAATTTGATTTTTTCAAAGTAATTTCTTAATTCTGATTTTGATGAACTAATTTCATGTCTTGATGAAATGTGATTGTTGAAACTTGATTTTTGATCCAAAAGTCAAAGTTTGACTTTTCAGTGTGCATTGGACCATTTTGCCCTTGTGAATTACTTTCTTTAAAAAATAGTAATTTGAGACTTGAAACTTGCCAGAAGCAAACCCGAGGGTCTAGAATGATCTTTTGAGAAATGAGAGGGAAAATTTTGGGGTACAACAATATGTAGTTGCTCAAAGTGACTTGTTCTCATGTGTTTTGGCAATCTAAGCATTTACTTCAAGTTCATTCTCCTTAACTAGCTCTGACCAAAATTCTTCAAATTGCTCAGGTGAAAAATTTGAGTACAATGCTTTTTTTAAACCATCCAAAAATTGTTACTTCGTTACATTTTAACCTGTATTCTTGTTCAAATTCCAAGCACTCAACCGATGGATTGTATCAGGAAAATTTTGTTTTATAGACTCCCTCACATACCCCAAATTTTGCCCCTAAGATCCCTCTATCATCTCATATCAACCCAATCATATCAAGATCACACTAGGGGTTGGTTCTTACCCTTATTTTTGGATTTTCTCATGAGGGATCACCAAACACTTTGATTTGTGTAATGTGATCATATATGTCTTGTGTTGATTGACTTTTAACTAACAAATATAACGAAATTTTTACTTTATAAATGTTGGTACTATAGGTAATGGCACAACACATTTCATCAGGTTGATTCACAGGTTCATGAGTTTATTTCCATGTCTTCTTCAACAAATATTCATTTAGATTTAAGCTTCATCATTGAGAGTGATTTAGAATAATGTCATGAAAATGTCTACTAAGATTCATCATGCTTCAATTTGCCAAAGGAAGTCAAAAGATGCAAGAATTGATTGAAGAAGTTTGACCTAATTGGACAAATTCTTAATTCCTTGATCACAAGTGCATAACTCCATCATTTCTCAACATTTGGAAGTGTTTATTGTTGCTATAGGTTCTTATTATCATCCCTAACAATTTCTCTTCACATAGAAAAAGTATTTTTACAAGGAAGATTGTCAAGATTGAAAGGGGTTCCCAAGTCATTTTGATGCTCTAAGGGCTATATCTTGTCCATCTTTTGAGATTTTTGAGTGATTCCAAAGATATGCTTCTCTTTAAATGGTTATCAACAAATAACTTCAAAAGTTTCAAGCAAATTTTATGTGAAAGACCACTAATGATTGATAAAGATTACAAGTCCTCTAGATAGGCTATCAAGTCCCCTCATGTGACTTCAAATACTCATAACTTGGTCAAATTTTGTCTCCTTGAGCCCATTCTTTTTCCACAACAATCTTTAGGATGTCAACTATAATTTTGTTTTTATGAGAAAGACATGAACATGCTTAGAAAGTGGTTGAAAATTAGAAAATATTATAGGTCTTTTGTGAATTTCCCCAAATTTGTTCATCATTTTTCAAAGATCATAACTTTTTCATTTTTTATGATTTTTGAGTGATATCAATTCCACACTTCAATTAAAGAGGTCTACTTCATGTCATATTCAAATTTCAAAATCAAATTTTGAGTGGAATGCCATTTTTGAATGCAAAATATTACAAGACACCTTTTGATGCCAAACTTAGAAATTTTTCTAAGTGTATGAAATCCATGTGTTTTTGCTGATTTCAAAGGGACACGACTTTTGATCCAAGGCACCAAATGAAACCATTATTTTCACATTTTAAATCTTGATTTAAGATCTCTGTAATGCTTCAAAAACCACATCATATAGTGCCCTACATTGTTGACACCATGGTAGTAAAGTTAGCTTCCTGAAAATGTTTATAAGTTCAAAGTCAGAATTAGTTTGGATTGGTTTGGCCTCTAAACACAAAGTTTTCACGCTTTTTTGCTTCTAATCATGTTTATAAACTTTCCAAAAGCAATTAGCACCATGAAATGCAGGTCTTGGCTGAGTTTTGATGCTAACCAAGTCACACATTTCTCATGTTTCAGATTCACACGAACTCACTCAATTATTCTCCCATTTGCATGCTTAAGCATTGCCTCATCCTATCCTATAAATAAGATGCGCATTCCACCTATTTCCACAAGTTTTTGATAGCCAATTGACCCCTTCCAAGATCTCATTTGAACTCTTAAGGCTTGAAATTCTTTTCAGTGAGCTTCGTTGGACTTCCCTGAAGCTAACCGTACTCCTACCTTCAAGAATCGTGACCTGAATCAAGCTCCATAAGTCCAATTTCAGAGCTTCCTTCTTGAGTTCGAACAGGTAGTTTCTCCACCAATTCGCCTCAAATTTGTTGCTAGAATGTAGTTCTTGTTTCTCTGGTGCTCGTGGTAAACTTTGCTTCCAACTGTCATTGAGTTTGATACGTTTGTTTTCAAATCCATTCTCAAAAAATTTCCTCTGGTTTTTTCCAAATCGATTACGCTGTGACAAATATAAATTTGGCGCGAGGGTACCATTGGAATTGTCTTAAAAAGACAGAGCGAATGGTACTGGTCTCAAGCTCCAATTTTTCCATTTCATGAACCTGCAAATTGCGTGAACGGAGGTTGAAGATGACCTATGTGTCTGTCTTCAACCAATGATGAGTTGCCACGCATTTTTTTCAAATTTGTTTAAATAATGGATCACGTGTGTTATTTCTTGAAGACTGTGATATGCACAATGTGTCTGATCTATTGGATTAGCTTACTAACGTGTTTTGACTCTCATTCAATGGTCCATACTTTTCTGACTTTATTTTTATTTCTGATTTTTTATATTTAATTGTTTTAAACTTCAAAAATCATAGAAAATTCATTTTTGACCCAAAAATTATGAAAAAATCACAAAAACATTTTTAAATATTCTCTTTCTGATTTTTATTTTTTCATGATTTTTATTTTTTCATGATTTTATTTTCAGATTTGATATTTTTTATGATTTTTTCTTTGTTTTGACTTGTTTTTTTAATTATTTAAAAATACTTTTTGGTATTTTTAAATTATGAAAAAAATTCATCAAGATCATTTTCTTTTTTTGTGACTTTCTGAAATTTTTTCTAGAATTTCATTTTAAATTTTACTATTTTTGATCTTTTTTTTTCACTTACTTGAATGATTTTAAATAATTAAAAAATACTTTTCTATTTTAAAAAATTACTAAAAAATTTGTAAAAATACTTGATATGATATCTGACTTTACTATGTTTTCTTTTAATTTTTATTTGATACTTTGAATATAGTTTGTTATTTTACCTTTTATTTTCACTTAAAAAAACAATTTAAAAAACCATTTTCTTTTTTATTTTGATTATTAAATACAATTTTATTTTTAATATATTCTGGTTGAGCTTGAACAATGTGATTTTTTATCATGAGCTTCATTAACATCATTGGATCTTGGGTGTTGAGTTTAACTCCACAAAAATGGATGAATGATTTTAATGATAATTTAATTAAAATCTTTGGTTCAAATATTTACCCTCCATCTTCATCCTATCTCTTTCTTACTTGTGTTACATGTTATTAGAGGATGATCTACATATCATTTCTCCAAACATATGGTACATGGATTGCTATTGACCAGCCTCAAAATAGGTGTGACTTCTATATAAGTCCACTTACGATTGCTTAACATATCGCTAAATTTTGTCCCGATTCGAGAAATGATCATTTGTGGCCCAAACTTATGTTTACAAGCCCAAGTATGTTTAATTTGAAACATTTGATCCAATAACCTTGAGGTTCATTGTTAGAGGCTTTCGTCTTATCAATCCTCTAATAAACCTTCATAAATTTTGGGCTAACTGAATCATTTAAACATCGTTGATCATTTGTTGTTGCCTCGAGAACTTAAAATGAATGATATACTTGACAAAAAGCAAATGAAACTTGTTGTTGAGAAGCTTTAATTTTATCAATCTTCTAATGAGTTTTCAAATGCAAGTTTCAAGATGGTCATTCAGCTAATCTCTAATTTCTGGCTCACTAACAATTGACTTTTATTTATACTTTTACTTTGCGTCTTTACTTTTACGCATCATTCATTTTTAGCATTTACATTTCATGCTATTTTCATCTTTGCTCACTTGAGCATTTATCTTTATGTTTTTTATTTTGCTCACTTGAGCCTTCATTTTCTTTTTGAATATACTTAATAACCAACTTGAACAATAAAAAACTTTGAGGTCACCTGGAATATTTGGTTACTATCCTTGGCATTATGGAGTTACGGACCTCTTGGACTTAGGATTAAAAGCCTTGACTACCCTTAAGACCTTGTGGCTCTGATTGTTATTTTGTCTGGAGTTCTTGGGGTTTACCCCAAGACATTGGGTTGATTTTCTTTGTGTGCAGGTTATTCTAATTATATGCTTTATCTGTAATGGTGAGTTTCTCTGTATACAGCCGTTACTCTACCCAATTTTTATGAAGACTTAATGCATCAGAAGTTTGGTATTCTTAAAAGGTTTAAATATCTTTACTTGTTTGGTTTCGATTCAAAGGATGAGAATTCTACATTGACTCATTACGTTTAGTGTTGACTTGTTATTGGTTAGATGGTTCTTTTCCCTAGATTTTACCTTATGCCTTAGGATAGTCCATTCATCTCCTCCCATCTTCTTTAATTTCAAAAGTCTTCTCTCTCCTTTTTCAAAACTATTCTTGTTTTCTAAACTTGAACCGCTTTCATAATAAACTTGGACTTAGGTCCATGCATTTTCAAAAATATTTTCTTAATCAAACTTTAACAAACTTAATAATACTTTCAAATTTTTTGTGAGAAGACTAAAAGTCAATCAATCTCATTCAAATCATTTTGTCACTTTGGCTTTTTTACTTTAAACTTTTCTCAAAAGATTAGACTCTTGTCAATTCTTGTAGTGATGCAAACTACTATACTTCTACGATATGTAGTGAAGTGAGATATTTTTCACTTGGGCGTTGAGCGATGCTTTGTTGATTTTTAAATCCAAGCTATATCCTCCACTTTGAGATGTCGCAAATTCTCCTTTCTCAAAATCGTGGGTAGTAAGTATGTTTTCCACTCGGATATGATGATGATGTCTCGTCTCTTAAAATTAACCAACACACTTATGTTTTAAAATTTTTTAAAGGTGAACTACGAGTACCCTGATCCCCTATTGCACGGAAGGTGGTACGTAGGCACTAAAGGTTCGCAACCGCGGCAGGTGCAAAAATTGCAAAAAATATATTTCTTTCCCCATCTATTTTTTATACAACACTTATAGCCAAAATACACAAATTTTCAAAGAGGTTCCTGCAGAGTATTGTAGATGTTTAGGGTGCTAATACCTTCCCTTTGCATAACCAACCCCCGTACCTAGATTCTCTCCCCCTCTTTTTTTTGGGTTATTCTCTTTTTTCCCGTTCCTCTGGAAACAATAAAGTGCGGTGACAATTTTTATTTGATCTGTGCGAGTAAAGTCAATCCAATGATTTAGTCTCAACATTTCTACCTCTACAATAGCCCCATCTCCATCTATTACCATTGCTTTTGGATATTTATTTTCCATGAACTCTAAGAAATACCTCAACAACCAATTATACATCTTTGTCATTTCATCTGACATCAATGCAACACCAAATATAACAGTTTGTGAGTGGTAGCTTCACCCAGAAAATATAACCAACATATAATTGTATTTGTTCTTCTTATAAGTTGTTTCAAACACAACAACATTGCCAAAATAGAAATAGGATGGTCTATTATTGTTGTGTGCCTAAAAAAGTGATTTCAATCTTACATCACTATTGATAGAATATTCTGCATTCAACATAAGGTCCAAAGTTAATTTCACATTTAGATAACTTAAAGTTTCAACAACATTACCATCTTTAATAACAACATGCATTTTTTATCAAAATAATTATACAGATCTTTCTTTGTGAAACCAACATCAATGTATCCATCCTTTTGAGCAGCCATGTATCCCATTATATGACACATTTTAATTCCATGTGACTGAAGACCATCAATTTGAGCTCTATTTATTTCAATAATTTGATGATAAATTGGGTGTATATGCACAAACTTTGATGGGGGTTAATTCATGGATACGAGCCTCTTCAAAAATTGACACTACATATTTTCCTTTTTTGACATTATGGTGCATATGAAGCCTAGCTGCACGTATAGTACGGGTCAGACGTCAGTGATCTCTTTTCCTATCTACCCTAGATAATGCTTCTTGTCTCTTAATCCATTTTGTTGCATACATACTACCCAATTACTATTACTTCACTATATTGAGATCCTCTTCGCCTAACATTGCTTTTTCTAATGGCAAAACCTTTACATTTTTCATACCAATAATAAAAGTCATAAGCTTCACTCACAGTTCCAAATTCTATAGCACGGATTTTATTTGAAGTAATGGAATAAATATTACCAATATATGACCTACAACTGCTTGGCTATTTGACCACTCCGCTCCAACTGATTCCTCATCATCGTCATTATCAGCATCATCCTCATCATCTGAAATTTAATGTCCACTAGATACAACATCATTAACATATTTATCACCATCATATTCAACATTAGATAAATTAGTGTAATAAACATTTTTCAAATCAACACCCACAAAATCGTCGTAGTTGTCCATCTAAAATCAGCCAATATATAACACAACATAAGAAAAATTCAATTATAAAACCTAATTTATAAATTAAATAACTAACAAATTGAAATTTTCAATTTTCAAACATATTGAATATCTAACAAACTGGAAATCGAAATTCCTAGATTTGAAATTCAACTACAGATAATGACATCAATCATAAAACCTAATTCCCAAATTAAAATAAAATTTATCTAACATGATGAACAACTAACATATTGAAAATCAGAATCCTTAAATTTACAATCCAATTACAGATAACAACATCAATCATAAAACCTAATTCTCAAATTAAAATCATATAAAAATTAAAATCACTAAATTTCAAACTCAAATACCTTGGCAAATCTGCTATCAATACAAACACCAATAGACTGTGTGAGGAGAGATTGAATGGGAGAAAATACGAACACCAACAAATCGTGTAAGGAAAATTGTACGAGAGAATATTAAATATCCACTCGTTGTACAATGTTGGAAAGAAAACTCATTTCACAATGGCGAAAGAAGAAGATGAAACGTGCATTCGTTATAAACAATTGGAAAGAAGATTGTTTTATGGTCGTTTTACAATTGTGCAGAAAGAAGATGAATGTGAGTAGTTCTACAGGGTAAGAAAATAAGATGAATTTTTTTTTGAAAATATCGTTTCAAAATTTACATTTGTTTTATGAATATTGATTTTCGAAAAATAAGATTTAAAGTTAAAAAAACAACATTATAAATTTAATTTATGTTAGAAACTTAATTCTAATACTAATAGATATGAGTATGCACAATAAGTGACATGTACTATATAATCCTACGTGACACTCTAAAGTTTAGAAACTATAATGATTGATCAAAATTGTGATTACATTAAAAAAAAGGTTAATACTTATTCCTCTGTCATACGCGCGCTTTTTAAAAAATCTCTTATAAAAAAATATTTTTCCCCTAACATTTAAATTTTTTTTATAGAAGAGATATATATTTATAATTGTTAAAATCCAACAGATCTATAACAAAGTCCAAAACATAACCCTTTCTGCAAATAGATCCATGATCCGAACTAAAAACTCTCAAAACACGCAAACAGAGAAAGCTGGTCATATGATCGAAAAACCTGAACATCGTATGAACTGATTCCTGTCCATCGTACATACATCATCGCGTCGCCGTTGTACGAACCCGTTGCGTCGCTGGCCCACTGCAGCCATCGTAGAACTCCGCTTGCCGCAACCCTCTGCCGCCATACGAGTTTTTATATGGATCTAGCTTATTTGAAATATTATAATAATTAATTTTTTTGTAGGAGGAGTTTGATAGACAACTTGTCCTACAGTTGTCAGAGCATCCTGAACTTGAACCACCACCGGGATATCCTATTGATCCTATTGTGGATTTTCGGACATGATGTTTTAGGTGGAAAGAAGAAAAATGGAAGAGTGTATGGTGTTGGAGGGTACGCCAAAATTATCAAGCGGCGTGATAGGAGTTTTAAAATGATACTTGCTGATGGAGAAGGAACATCAACTCCACCTATATTAACCGCCGAAATGATTGAAACTGTGAGAAACTTGGCGAATATTGAGGCAGCAATCCAAGTAGCAGCAAGAAATGCAGTAATTGAAGAGATGAAAAAAACAATTAGAGATGCAACAAGAAATACAGAGAAGAGAAATGGAGTTGCGGGAAGAAATGAGGAGGCAAACACAAGAGTATCAAGAAGCAATGCGGATTGCAAATGAGTGGGTTCAAAGATTTGATCAATTTTTTGCTTCATAAAATTCCGGTGGTGGATTTGGAGGAACTATGGACATGGAGGAATTGTTGAAGAAGAAGAGGAAGAAGAAGAACAAGATGAACAAGAATAAAATATTTAAATTTAAAAATTTCATGTTTATTTTAATTTGTATGAAATAATTTATGTTAACTATTTTGAACTTAAGAATTTTATTTTATTGTAATTTGTATGAAGTTTTATTTTAATTTTTATTATGTTTGATTGAATTTTAATTATTATATTTATTATATTAATTTTATTATAATAATATAATTTATAAAACTATCATTACTGATTTCTAATTTATTAATATCAATTTTTTATATAAATATTTTAACAATTTGCCAGGGGATTATCTCCTCAGAAATGATAAAGCCTTTACATTTTGCCACGGGCTTTACCCCAAGCAAATTTTCTAACTCAATTTGCTGTAAAAAACAAGTTGCATTTAGCGAGAGATTTAACCCCTGACAAAATATCCACGTGTAAGACTCCTCGCAAATAAATTTGCAACCCCCTATTTTGCTAGGGTACCAAACCCCTCACAAATTTCTTCTTTGTGAGAGATTTTTGCCATTTGTGAGGGGTTAAGCCCCTGACAAATAACATTTTTTTGTAGTGCACATTCATACTTTCTTTCATATTTAACCATACCAACCAATATATAATATATGAATGCGCTCCTGTGAACAATATCTAACTAGGAATCGAGTTGAATAACATGAACTTTTTCAATATTATTAAAGAAGATCATATCTTTTGATTAGAAGTGTCACATAATTTTCAAAGATGATTCTTAATAACCTTAAATTTGAGAGGAATACACCTCAATATATATATATATATATATATATATATATATATATATATATATATATATATATATATATATATATATATATATATATATATATATATATATATATATATATATATATATATATATATATATATATATATATATATTAACTAAGAAGATATGGAGAGATGTACATTATTATCATGAGCAAAAAGAACATCACTCTTATTTCATCTTCTTTTAAAAAAAACAAAAAAAAAAGTGTTTTTTAATTAGAAATCACTTCAAAAGTATAAAGTTGATATTTTTAATTCTAATTATATGACTTTAGACAGCGTTGGCTAATATGGGTCTTTAGCAGCTCTTTTAAGATTTTTTATATATTTATATGACTTTAGACAGCGCTTGGGAGAAGCGCTGGCTAATGTGGTCCTTTACCAGCGTTTTTTTAAACGTTGTCTAAAGCAACCCTTTAGCAGTGCTTTCTATTTCTTTAGCAGCGCTTTCTAATATGGGCTTTAGCAGCGCTTTATACGTAGGTCTATAGCAACGCTTTTAAGAAGCGTTGTTTAAGGTGGGCCTTTTAGCAGCGTTTTAACAGAGCTTCGTACGTGGGCCTTTAACAGCGCTTCTAAGAAGCGCTGTCTAATGTGGCCTATTAGCAGTGCTTTGGAGAAGCGCTGTCTAAAGTGGGTCTTATAGCAGCGCTTTGGAGAAGTGTTGTCTAAAGTGATCCTTTTAACAACGCTTTTACATAACTTCATTAATATTTTTCGTGTTTTATTTTTTATTTGACTTATAACAGCACTTTTGAAAAAAAACGTTGTCTAAGGTGCGCTGCCTAAAACCCTTTTTAACGTAGTGAAAAGAAACGAGTGTTTTTTAATTCATAAAAATCACTTCAAAAGCATAAAGTTGATATTTTTAAAAGCATTCTCAAAATATTCTTAATAGATTACTTTCTCCAAAGTTTCTTTAGTGGATTAATTAAGCACACATCTTTACTACAACTTGATAACATATAGCATAAGTAGTCTTAACATATTTCATAAAAAGCCTACAGTCAAAATGCTTTGTAGACAAGTTTCTCTATACAATGCATTTATACATAACAAACAATTAAGCAAACTCCAAAAAGCATTTAAGCAAGTTAATCTTCTTACTTATTTGAAAACAAAGGTACATATTTTCTCAAGTAAAAGACAAGCTTTGTTGGTTGATTGGATCATCATGTCTGTTAGATTCTTCTTTTCTTTTTCTTCCTCTTCTTTATCTTACAAATACACTATTGTCTTACCATAACTCCACGTGTCATTTTACTATGTCTCCAACATTCACATTTTCATATGAAACCATATCGATCTATTTTTCATCATCTTCATCTTCATCACTATATATATCTATATATCATTCATCAACCACCACATGAATGAACCTCTCAACACTCACACTTACACTCTCTTCTCCATCACTCACATGTCACAAAACCATCACCCCCACTAGCTATGACACCGCCTCTTCCATTACCCTTTCTCCCTGAAGAACTCATTCTTGAAATCCTCACAAAACTTCCAATAAAATCTCTTTTACGTTTCAAGTGTGTGTGCAAATCATGGTTACACATAATTTCCAACCCTTACTTCATAAAAAAACAGCTTCACTTTTCAACACAAAACACTGACTTCACAACCCATCATAGGATCATCTTGAGTGCCACAACAGCCGAATTTCACCTCAAATCTTGTTCCATTACCTCTCTTTTCAATAACCCATCAACGGTTTCTGAAGTTCTTAACTACCCTGTGAAAAACAAGTTTCGACATGATGGTATCGTTGGCTCTTGTAATGGGTTCCTTTGTTTTGCTATAAAAGGTGATTGTGTTCTTCTTTGGAACCCTTCTATCAGGGTTTCTAAAAAGTCACCACCTTCAGGGAATAATTGGAGACCCGGTTGTTACACTTCTTTTGGTCTTGGTTATGATCATGTCAATGAAGATTACAAGGTTGTTGCTGTTTTTTGTGATCCTAATGAGTTTTTCAGTGAATCTAAAGTTAAGATTTTTAGTATGAAGACTAATTCTTGGAGGAAGATTCATGATTTCCCTCATGGTGTTTCGCCTTATCAAAATTCATCTGGGAAATTTGTGAGTGGTACTCTCAATTGGGGTTCTAATTACTCAAATGGTCCAAGTTCTTTGTGGATGATTGTTTCTTTGGATTTGGAGAAAGAGACTTATAGGGAAGTTCTCCCACCTGATTATGAAAAAGAAGAGTGTTCAACTCCTAGTTTGGGTGTTCTAAAGGGTTGTCTTTGCATGAACTATGATTACAAAAAGAGTGATTTTGTTGTTTGGTTGATGAAGGATTATGGTGTGAGAGAGTCTTGGGTTAAGTTGGTGACAATTCCTTATTTGCCTAATCCTGAGGACTTTTCATATTCAGGGCCTTACTGTGTTTCAGAGAATGGTGAAGTGTTGTTGATGTTTGAGTTTGATTTGATTGTGTATAATCCGAAAGATCATTCGTTTAGGTATCCGAGGATTGAAGGTGGGAAGGGTTGGTTTGATGCAGAGGTTTATGTTGAAAGTTTGGTTACACCAATGAAGGATTAAGGTTGATGTGCTTGTGCTAGCTATGCAACTGAAGTATAAGGAAGAATAAAATGATGTCAAGTATTTGAAATCTTTCTGGTTTTTTTGTTTCTGTTTGTGTTATGCATTATTGGATGTATAATATGTATATATATAGAACTTGGAGGCAAAGCAATGTATATAGGTGGTGTTAGTGTTTGATGAAGCTTAGTTGTGTGCTTTGTTGAATCATGTTATGCACACACACAATGATAGTATTAGATAAAATTTAGAGCTTGGTGTACTTGTTGATATGGGATTATTATGTTGATGTGATTAATTTGTGTAAATTGAATATTTGTGCATACAAATATATATTATTAGTTTTGAAATCTTAGCTCAGTGCTATGAGATTAGCTTTTTGTAATTTCAAAATACTGAGTTTGAATCTCATTGAAAACAGTTGTAAAATGGTCATTAGTGCTATAGTAAAATGGCACGTTTTTCTATAAGTAGTAGATTTTTTAAAGAATATATTGATGGAAGATGGGCAAGTATATGCTTTCTAGTATTATTGTAAGTAAGCATATTTTTAAGTAATAATTTTCGATTCCGTTGCATTTTGGAAGGAGAAAAAAAAGAATATGGACTATTTTCAAGTTGAAATGATGGGTAATTAACTGCATTTGAGAAACAGGGCATATTCTATTGGTAAAGGATAACAAAAGGAGGAAATTTCCATAACTCATTGCAACTAGATATTAAATCCTTTTGCATCCTCTATATAACAGAGGACAATGCTGAAGCAAGAACGGAATAAAGTAAAAAAGCTGGAGAACCTGGTTCTCTAGCACAAAACTGGAAGCAGATTTGTGGCTTCTTCAGTATATATGAAAAACAGCAACGAACAGAATATATTAAGTTTGAAGCATATACAACAATGTAAAAAGGGTACTACATTTTTGTATCTTATTAGATGCTTGATTACATTAAATTCAAATTGACTTTTATTAGATGCTTGATTACATTAAATTCAAATTGATTTGATTTTGCCTCGGTTTGAAACAACAGTTTGAATGTATTGAGCCGACATTAAACTTGAAGCTCTAATTTGTACTTTATTTTTAAGATCAAAATTTGAAGACAGTGGGAAGTGGTTAAATAAACAAACAATCACAAGGTAAAGTACAGAGTTAAATAAACAAACAAACACAAGGTAAAGTATAGTGTGTCTATTAAAGAAAACATAGGTTAAACAAACCAACTATATATATTGTACATGGAATTCAGGTAAATTTAATGTGATTCACAAGAACTAGATAATCATATTCTATTCATTCCAATTAGAAAAAGACAGTTTTTTTCACAAACAACTAGGATAATCATGGTTCTGAAATTCATGTGAACATGGGTTTGCTGATCAGCGGCTGAAACAGAGGGCGGAAACTAGAACATTCTCTGATGGTGGGTAGTGGGAATTTTTCTTTTATTTTTCAAACTATCAAAACATTCAAAACACTTTATGTCTACATCAATCTAATTTTCAAAGACTGAAAATACTTATCCTCTCCAATTGCTACAACAAGGATATAACAGCAACTTTCATAAAAACATATTTGCTGACTGCTTTGCTTGTGGCCAACATAAACCGCAGGTGTTGCTTGCTCATTGGAAGATAAACAAACCATTCAAAGTTTTAAGACGATGAACACAAAGCAACATAGTTGAATCAATTGACAGGTGCAATATATAATTAAGGTGAAACCTATTTCACTCCTTACATGTTTAATTATGATG
The DNA here is from genome assembly GCA_948472305.1 of Vicia faba. Taxonomy (NCBI): domain Eukaryota; kingdom Viridiplantae; phylum Streptophyta; class Magnoliopsida; order Fabales; family Fabaceae; genus Vicia; species Vicia faba. The sequence continues at coordinate 1,618,737,357 of OX451736.1, forward strand.
GCAAAGATAGTGGCCAATACCAGCAATCTGAACAAAATTGGATCTCCTACAACTTAAGTATACTGTAGCTGCTATAAAGGATAATCTTAACAATACATTACTTAACAAAAAGTGTAGAACTACTAAGATGGATAAAAGATGGTACCATAAAAACAACTTAAGCTAAAAAGTTAATTGTGCAACTTTGTACAACTTCACAGAACTTGGAACAATTCACCTGTGCCAGCACAACTTTCTCCCACCTTCACGCAAAATCTCATAGGCGAGTTTATACTTTTCAATGGATGATGCGCCAGCATCTATGTATTTAGATGCTGTTTCTCTTAGACTCCATAGCATCAAACTTTTTAGCTCCTGGGAGCTACTCCATGATTCTATGTCAGGAAAAACACCATCCTCAGCATTTCTGGTCCAGCGGTGTAGGATGTAGCGTGAAGGAACTTCTCTAAGTTCCAATATTTGGAAAACCCTCAACACGTGTCTACAAAGAACACCTTCATATTCAAACATCTGACAGCTGCAATTAGTGTCAATATTGGATGCATTGAATGTAACTACATGCTTCTCTGTATCCTCATTTCCACACTTGCGCACCAAATATCTGCTGAGGGACCCTTCTTCATAGATTTTAAACCCAAGATAACTATAGCACTGCAAAAGCTCTTTTTGAAATACTTTGAATACTGCAAGAGTGTAAAGCCTTCTACATTGTTCTTCTACGGGTTCTTTTGTTTGCAAAAAAGTTTGAAAATTAGAAGTGTTAAAATCCTCTTTTCTTTCTTCTTCACGACGTCGCTCAAGACCTCTTTCGTACCGTTGAATAAACTCTGGGAGAGGTGTTTGACCATTTAAAAGTGCACCAAAGAATGATTCCATGCTTTCTTTTAAAGGAATTCCAGCAGAAAATGTGTTCTTTATATAGAACGGAACCCAGGATGCACGTTTATCGTACATTTCTTTTAGCCAAGCATTGTCCTTCAATCCATATTTGATGAGTAGAGCATTCCAAGCGGTGTCAAATTCATCAACTGTTTGGCTCTGGTAAACACACTTTTCATAATCTTTTGTGAATCCATGACCCATCAGACCTGCAAGCTCTTGTTCCTTTGCATTAATTTGCCACAATGAAAAGCGGTGATGGGTTACTGGAAATACTTTTGCTACTGCTCTCTGGATTGAAACGTCTTGATCAGCTATTACTGACAGAGGCTGCCGACCACACATTGCTCTTAGCCATGTCTGAAACAACCAAGTGAAAGACTCTTCAGATTCATCAGCAATTAAAGCACATCCAAGAAGGACGGGTTGCTTGTGGTGATTAACCCCCACAAAAGTAGCAAATGGTACCATAGAGAGGCTCTTTCTATAAGATGTGTCTACAACGAGGACATCGCCAAACTGACTACATGAGTATCTAGATCTGCCATCAGCCCAAAATATGCTCATGCAATGACCATTATCAACTTCCATGGCATAAAAGAAACCTGTATCTTCAGCTTGTCTAGACTGAAAATACTCTAAAAGCATGTTATACCAATCACTTCTGATGTGATTTTGTCTACCTCCTCTCAGGACAGGGTAGTTATCTATCCTAAACATGTCGCTGTTCACCAATTCAGTGTTTACCTCCTCAGTTAAAATATTAGAAGCAGGAAGACTTGCTGTCCTACGTTCCTTTTCAGGGACCAGGTCATGATTATGATCTTTTTCAAGACGGTCGACTACCCACTTTCCTGATGGCTGTCTCTTAATCCTCAAATAGGCCTTACAACCAACTCTTGAAGGGTGCTGGAACCCTTCTTTTGAACACACAAAACGTCGTGATGTAATACCCCCGTCATTTTTAGAACGAAACAATTGACCATTTCGAATTTTAAAACCCTTATATGCTGCATGAGTGTGATAAAATTGGTAGGCTTCAACAGGGCTACTGAACTCTTGACCAACATGCGGTTCGATCCTAGCCTGTCCTTCAAGTTCTTCTTTTCTCAAACGCTTGAAATTAATAACACCAAAGGAACAAATAGGTTCACCATTGGCTACTTCAAGCGATTTCTTCCTTGGCCTGCGAGTGATTCCGATTGAAGAATCAACAGTGACAGCAGAACCCATCGGCTGCAACGTTGGAGCGAAATTTTCACTTTCATTTTCAAGATTATGATTATGCTCCTTGTGAAAATGATCAACAACCCACTTCCCAGAATCATTTAACTGCACCCTTATGAAAGCCGGACATCCAGTTCTTGAGCTGAGCTGATGTCCCTCCTTCGAACACACAAATCTCCGAGAAGAAACCGATCCATTAGTTCTGGATCGATAAAGCTGACCAATACGAACTTTAAATCCCATTCGAGTAGCGTACGATATATAATACCTAAGCGCATCATCTGCATTGAAAAACTCCAATCCTACATACGGATCACAAGAAAAATCTATTTCCTCCTCCCCAATTACATTACTCATTACCAGTTCAGTACCAACAGCATGCTCCTTCACAATCATGATCCCAAATTCTTCTACCCTACCGTTTTCAAATCAAACAAAAGCGCATTCCACACGCTAAGAAGAACACACTTATTTCTTCAACATCTGAAATATTCACACTGGAAAATTAACTTTACATAACAAAATTAACCATCACTTGCGCTTCAATTCTATCATAAAAATATCATCGTGGGGGAAATTAATTAATTACCACGGAATGATTAGGTTTTTGAGGAAAAATACAAAATGAAAAAAAAAATTGAAATAATTAGGGTTTTAGCAATAGGAAAATTACCTCGAATTGGAGCATTGGTGAATTGGATTGAAAATGAAATTGAGAGAAAGTTGAATTGGGGATTCGAATGAGATGAATCGGAGAGGTGTAAAGTGAAAATGGTTGTGAGGAAATGTTTTCTTGAGATTGAGTTTTGGCGTCAACAATGGTGGTGGTAATTGGACATATAGGTAGAACCCGTATTAGGATCCGGAAACGCTTTTCCTAATTTCGATAAACCCGACAAATAAAAAATTGGTAATCATATGAAAGGGATGACACTTCCACAGTGGCACCGGACACCCCCACACTTTGAACTAAAAGACTATATTACCCTCTTAAAAATAAAATTGTAAAACTAAATCCACTTAAAACTTTGTCTAATTTCGATTTGGTGTGAATTTGGATTGATATTTACAAATAAATTATTCTTTTTTGTTTTTTCTTGTATTTTTATTGGATTTTTAAGAATTTTATAATAAATCTGATACATAATGTAACAAATGTTTGCAATTATCTCGCATGTGTAATAAAATTGGTATGAAAATTTTGATTTTTCACTTGTTGTTTGGTAAAATTGGATGTCTTGTATTGGGTGATACTGTTTTTTTATAATAAATCTGATAGAAATGTATGGTTTTTGTTCTGTTTGGGGATAAAAAACATGTGTACAAATTCTTGATGCAGTAGTGCAAGATGCTCTTATGCGGTTGTGCGTGATGGATTTGCAAGTCAATTTTTGAATGAAAAGTGGATAAAATAAATTATGGATTAAATTGTATTTGTAGTTGTCCACGTGGTGGTATTTATGCAGTAGGAGAATATTGAGTCTTTCTCGTATTGGGCTTGAGACAGACCTAGAACAGTTGCACTTAATGGTTGTTATGGCGTGGTGCATAAGAATCCTTCGAAGGAGTTAGGTTGGGTACGTCTGATGTGATCCAGTGTTGAGAATGCTGGTGCAAGGTAATGAAAGGGAGAAGAAGAAAGAGCAATGAATGATAACAAAGATGACTACTATTGTATATCAAATAGAGGAATGAATGAGTTATAATATTGATAGCCTAGGTAGCATATTTATACTAAAATTAAAAATGCCAAAAGGCCTTATTAAAGAATAAGCATTGGGAATTGTAGACATTAACTAAATTATATTTCCAATATCATCCCTTAATTTAGATATTTTATCAGAAGCTAACAACACCAATTTCATCTCTCAAGCAAAGAAATTGATCTGTTTTAACTGTCTTTATCAGAAGATCTGCAAGCTGTTTCTGAGTGCTAGAGTGCAGAATTTCTAAACTCCTTTCTGCACTTGACTTATGAGAAAATGATACTTCGTCTCAATGTGTTTGCTTCTTCCATGTAGCACTGGATTCTTGGCAAGATCAATTGCAGACTTATTATCAATCATCAGCTTCAGAGGTTCCTCAACTTCAACCTTCAGATCATGCAGGAGATTCAGAAGCCAAACAGCTTGACAAGCAGCTACAGCACCTGCGATATACTCAGCTTCACATGTTGACAGAGCCACGACATGATATTTCTTGGAACTCCAGGAAATGGGACCTCCCAGAAATTTAAACAAGTATCTAGAAGTACTTCTCCTGTCCACTCTGTCTCCGCACCAGTCAGAATCATAATAACTTACTAATTTTGATTTTGTCTTTCTTTCAGAAGGAAACAACACTCCATATCTCAGGGTTCTCTTTATATATCTCAGAATTCTGACAGCAGCTTGGAAATGAGACCACTTTGGATTACTCATGAATCTACTAACCAATCCAAATGCATAACAAATGCCAAGTCTAGTATTACATAAGTACCTTAGAGAACCAACCAACTGCTTGAAGGTTGTAGAATCAACAGAATCACCATCAGAGTCAGAATCCAATTTTAGATTGGTTTCTGATGGTGTCACAACAACTTTGCAATTCTGCAGCTTAAATCTTTTCAGAAGTTCTAGTTCGTACTTTAACTGATGTAGAATGATACCCTTCTTCGAGTACAGAATCTCCATCCCTAGGAAATATGTCATTTTTCCTATATCTGTCATCTCGAACTCATTCATCAGAACTTCTTTGAATTTCTTTATATCTTCTGGGCAGCTACTTGTTAGCAAAATGTCATCAACATAGAGACACACCAGAATCATATTGTTATCAGAGTGTTGTACATAAACTCCATATTCTATCTCACATTTCTAAAACCTCTGCTTCTTGAAAAACGAATCAATTTTCAGATTCCAAGCTCTAGGCGCTTGCTTCAGTCCATACAGAGCTTTATTCAACCTGTATACCATTCCTTCCTGATTCTTTTTCACAAATCCAGGAGGTTGTGACACATAAACTTCTTCCTGTAATGGACCATTCAGAAATGCAGACTTCACATCCAGATGCATTAAAGGCCAATTTCTATTTGCAGCTAAAGCAATCACCAGTCTGATTGTTTCATGCCTAGCTACAAGCGCAAACACCTCAAAGTAATCTAGCCCAGGTTTCTGAAGAAAACCTCTAAGCTACTAGTATAGCTTTGTGCTTGCCAATTGAACCATCTGGCTTAAGTTTCAACTTAAAAACCCATCTGACGCTGATGGCTTTTTTCTTATCTAGAAGTTTAGTCAATTTCCAAGTTTTGTTCCTTTCTATTGCCTCAAGTTCTTCTTTCATGGCATTAAGCCATTCTTTCTTCTTGAGAGCTTCTTCAATGCCCACTGGTTCAGAATTTACTAACATGGTACACTTAATGACTTCTCCTTCAGAGTTAACTTCATTATCCTGCAACATGTCAAAATCTGCAAACCTTCTTGGTTTTTGTCTGATTCTTTATGGTCTTTGAGTTTGTTCTAAAGCTGCACCAGAACTACTGCTTTCAGAGTTACCACCTTCAGAGTTTTCCCTTCCAGAACTATGATCACCACCAGATCCTGGATCATCATCAGCATCTGGATCAGAGTCAGATCCATTGCCAGAATCTTCTTATGACTCATCTTCAGAGTCTTTAGGATCTTCAGAATCAAATTCATCTTCTGAACTTTCTAAAACATATTCAGAGGCTAACTCTGGTGTTGGCACTACACCAGAATCTGATTGAGATTTGTTCCAATCCCATGCTTCAGACTCTTTCACCACAACGTCTCTGCTGACTTCAACTTTATTAGTTTCTGGAAAATAAAGCTTATATGCACTTGTACTGTGGTACTGCACAAACAACATTACTTTGCTTCTATCATCCAGTTTTTGTCTTCTAGCTTCTAGAACATGTTTGTAACAGACATAGCCAAACACATTCGGATGACTAACACTCTGTTTATCTCCAGTCCATTTCTCTAAAGGGACAACTTCCTTCAGTTTCTTCGTTGGACACCTGTTCAGAATATATGCTGATATGGCAATAGCTTCTCCCCGTAGCAGGTGAGGTAGCTTTTTCTCTTTCAGCATGCTTCTGGTTATATCAAGCAAAGTTCTATTTCTTCTTTCAGCAAGACCGTTGTGCTGAGGAGTATATGGAGCAGTAACCTCATGTTCTATTCCACTCTCCTCACAGAACTTCTGAAACACCGTAGAGTTATACTCACCTCCACCATTCGTTCTCAGAATTTTTAACTTCTGACCACTCTGCTTCTCAGCCTCCACTTTGAATTTCTGGAACTCAGTAAACACTTCATGCTTGAACTTGATGAGTGTTACCCATGTCATTCTTGTGAACTCATCCATAAAAGACACAAAATATTTGTTTCCTCCAAGTGAAGGTACTGGAAATGGTCCACACACATCAGAATGTACTACTCCCAGAGCATGCTTCGCTCTGGGGGTTACTTCTGATGTAAATGGCAATCTAGGTTGCTTGCCTTTCATGCATATGTCACGTGACTTCTCAGGCTTCACAATCTTCGAAATATCATGTACAAGCTTCTTAGAACATATATGCCCTAAGTTTCTATAGTTCAAAATCCCCAACCTCTTATGCCACAACTTACTGTTACCTTCACCGCCTTCTGCACTAAGACACGTTACTTCAGTTGTTTCTACATTTACCTTGAATGTTATGTTTCCTCCTTGTTCAGACTTCATAATCAACTTCTGATTAGAATCATACAACTTCAGAAGATTGTTTTTCATAACAACTGAGAAACCTTTCTCAATCAGCTGACCTACGCTCATCAGATTGTTTCTAATACCAGGAACATACCAAACGTCTTTGATCATAATGTCTTTCTCATTCTTCACTCTAACTCTGACATCTCCCATACCTTCTGCATTAAGATACTTATCGTCAGCACATCTGATCTTTGTTCCCCTTCTGGAGTCAAAGTCTGTCAGCCATTGTTTGTTTCCAATTAAATGATTTGAACAACCAGTGTCCATATACCACCAATCTTCTGAGCATTTTCCATCAGAATCAAAAGCCATTAGTAGTACAGGTTCATCATCAGAGTTTCTCTTAGCCATATATGCTTCTTCTGATTTCCTTTCCTTGTTTGACCTACAATCTCTGGAAAAATGGCCAAATTGTTTACAAGAGTAACATTGAACCTTCCTTTTTTCATACCTCTCTTGTCCTTTATGATATTTCTTATCATCAGAAGTTGAGGCTTCTGACTTCTAAAATCTATCACCACGTTTATTCTGCTTCTGGTCTTTCTTGACAAAAGAAGCCTTCAGAGCTTGCTTAGCTTCCCTCTCAGAAGTTCTCTCAGACAGACGTAACTCTCGTGCTTCTAAGCTGCTTTATAATTCTTCTATTCTCATGGTTTCCATATCTTTAGAATGTTCAATAGAAACAACAATGTAATCAAACTGAGGAGTAAGCGACCTCAGAATCTTCTCTATGATTACCTGTTCAGACAAAGTTTCTCCAAACGCCTTCATCTCGTTAGTGATCAGAATCACTCTGGAGATATATTCAGAAACTTTCTCACTGCTCTTCATGTTCAGGTTCTCATATTGCTTTCGTAGGGATTGAAGCTTCACCTTCTTTACTGATGCGTCACCACTGTAACATCTCACCAGTAAATCCCACGCCCCTTTTGATGTTGTTGAATCAGCAATCTTCTCGAACACACTTTCATCCATACACTGATGGATATAGAACAGAGCTTTCTGGTCCCTCTTTCTCATCATCCTCTCAGCAGTTCTCTGTTCTTCAATTGCATCTGCTGCAGCTGGTACATAACCATCTGTAACCAGATCCAGAACATCTTGCGCACCAAACAGCACACACATTTGTATCATCCATCTATTCCAATTTTTGCCATTAAAAACTGGAAGTTTGGTGTTCAAACTACTGTCTCCACTCATTTTAAACCTTGCACGAATTTTTTTCAGATCTTCAAACACACTGTTTCCCAACCCACAACTCACAATCACTTGTGTTTCCTAGGAAAAACAGAACCAAGTGCTCTTGATGCCAATTTGTTGGTGCAAGGTAATGAAAGGGAGAAGAAGAAAGAGCAATGAATGATAACAAAGAGGACTACTATTGTATATCAAATAGAGGAATGAATGAGTTACAATATTGATAGCCTAGGTAGTATATTTATACTAAAATTGAAAATACCAAAAGGCCCTATTAAAGAATAAGCATTGAGAATTGTAGACATTAACTATATTATATTTCCAATAGAGAAGTGGAAAATATGTGGAGACAACTTCATTGAGTGTTAATCCTATCATTGATGTGTTTCACATGTTTCCTCGCATGTGGCGCTAGGTTCATATGTAAAGGTCGGGCGCAGTGCTCAAGTGAACTCAAATTTCGTTACATTTTCGAGGTGTCATTTGGACCTTTGTTTTTTAATGTTCAATTGCTTTCATTTTGCAGCGTTGATCCGCCTCATTTTTTTCATTATGTAGGTTTCTTTGGCCTTATAAACAAATTTATGTTCCCTCTCATAATTGAACTTTATATTCTTTATGAACCATTTCTTCTTCTTCTTCTCCAAAGCTCTGGTGATTCATGCTCTTTCTATATTTCCTTCTTGTTTGGGTCCATCGTTCTTGGATCATCTCCATTGTCAAGTTCCATTTACCCTTAGTAGTTTCTTCACTTCATTTCTTACTCATGTACCATTTTTTAACAATTTACCTTGTATTTGATGTTTATCTTTCTAGCATTCGTCATGGCCAACTTAAAAAATGTTTCTAAGAATATAAATGAAGATGATGGGGGGAGGGATTCTCTAGTATCAAAATTTTATGAGAACCTTGATGTCCCACATGTTGAACTTTTTGAAGTAATGACCCTAATCCTAACTTTATTATGCTAGTTGATAGTTTTGGATTTAAAGGGGGTTCTGTAGAGAGTGGTGACTGACATCTTAGTACCTCTGAAGAAGATAGAGAAGGGAACTCTAATAATTTGGATTTGAGGGAATTTGTTTCCCAAGGAAGTGATGTATTACCGAACAAGATTCAGATCATAAGGAAGGGATGTATTACTGAATAATTCCTTGCATCATGAGTTATAATATTGCAGTATTTACATTGTTAGATTTTGTTGGTTTCATTTTTCTTCTTCTTTGGAGCACCTTTGCTTTTCATTGTCATTGAATCACCTACATATGAATTTTGGATTCCATAGGGTCATCAGAATTACAATACTTTTATGTAGATTCATTATGTCATTCATTATATCCCTATAAATAACATTCTTTTTTTAAGCTTCGGATTCCATAGGGTCATCAGAATTACAATAATTTTATGTAGATTCATCATGTCATTCATTATATCCCTATAAATAACATTCTTTTTTTAAGCTTCTTTGATAAAGGTTCTATAAACAGAGCAATAAAAGTATTATAATGTTCAAGACAAAATATATATAAAATATAATGTTCAAGATAAAATATTTTGGAGTTGTTAAACCAATTTTGGTTATTCTGCGATTGATGAGACTTTGATGTCAAAACTTATTTGTTGTTCTACTGCATATTTCTGGAAGAATACTTTATTTTGGCTTTTATGATTGGTGATTCATATGTGACAGTCTAATTGGTGGAATCTGTTTTTCTGAATCATATTATTTTATGTCGAGTCAAAATTAGGGTGTTACACTCTGCACTTCTTTAGTTCTGAAAGATATGTTAGAAGACTTGGGTTAGAAATAATTTAGTTACCATCCCCGATGATCGTCACCACTACCATTAATGACAGTGTGAAGAGTATCTGGATGTGCGAGAGTTGTCAGGTTTTGGTAAATGACTGTAGTTTCTTGATTGATTTGATTTGTCTACCCTTCAAGAAGATAGATGTAGTGTTAGGAATGGATTGGCTCTCCACCAGTTAAATGTATATCAGTTATAAGTAAAAGGCGATCTATATTCCTGATGAAATAAAAACTCTAGAGGAAGTGGTGTCTACGTTATTAGAAGATATAATTAACGTGATTCATTGCCTCTATTCCAAAGAATACTTCTTCAATATGTGTGGTGTGTGAGTTTCCAAATGTATTCCTGGAGGACGTCACTTCCTTAATTCCTGAGAGGGAATTTGAGTTATATATAGATCTAGTCTTAGGTACATCACCGGTATATATTGTACCTTATTTGATTTCTCCAACGAAATTGAGAGAACTGAATAAGCAATTAGAAGAGTTGTTGGACAAACATTTTATCCGCCATAGTGTGTCTCCTTGGGGTGCTCCTATCTTATTGATGAAGAAGATATATGGTGGTAATGCAGTTATGCATTGATTACCACCAATTGAACAAAGTAACCATTAAGAACAAGTATCATTTGCCTTGAATTGATGACTTTCTATATCAGTTGAAAGGAGCATGCATGTTCTCGATGATTGGTCTACGGTCAGCGTACCATCAAATTCAGATAAAGAGCTCAAACACCCTGAAGACCACATTTCAAACCCGATATGAAGTTGTGTGTTTCTTGTAATTCCTTTTGGGTTGACTAATGCTCCATTTGTATTCATGGATTACATAAATAGTGTATTCCAACCCTATCTGGATCAATTTGTGCCAATCTTCCTAGATGACATCTTAATATACTCTCGTACACCTCAAGAGCACTAGAAACATCTGAGCATTATACTTTCAGTCTTGCGGGATAAATTTTTTTTTGCAAAGTTTAGCAAGTGTGAGTTCTGGAAGTATGATGTCAAGTTCCTTGGGAATATTATCCTTTACGGAGGTGTGGTTGTAGACCCTTCCAAGGTCTAAGTGATGATCAATTAGAAGAGGCCTAAGAATGCATCAGAAGTCAGAAGCTTCTTGGGTTTAGCAAGGTGTTATCGAAGGTTCATCATGGGTTTTTCTCAATTGGCTTTACCTTTGACCAGACTCATCGAGAAGGAATTTTTGTTTAGGTGGCATTCAAAATATGAGTGGAGTTTCGAAGAGTTAAAGGAAAGGTTAACCACCGCCCCAGTTTTAACTATTCCAGATTCGACTCAAAAATATGAAGTGTTTTGTGATGCGTCTAATATGGGTTTTGGTTGCATGTTGATGCAAAATGGCCAGGTAGTAGTACATGTATCCCTCCAACTGAAGACCCGTGACGAGAATTATCCCACACATGATCTTGAATTGGAAATGACCATTTTTGCACTTAGTGTAGAGACATTACCTTTATGACGTTCACTTTGAGATATTTAGCCCTAATTCTTCGAAGATGTACCATGATTTGAAGAAGAGTTTTTAGTGGCCAAAATGAAAAGAGATATTATCGAGTTTGTGGACAAATGTGCGTTGTATCAACAGGTGAAGATTGAGCACCATAGGCCTAAGGTATGTTGCAACACTTAGATATACCCGAATGGAAATGAGAAGGTATATATATATATATATGGACTTTATAGCGGGTTTACCTCGTACGCCTGGAGGACATGATTCGATTAGGGTGATTGTGGATAGATTAACCAATCCAATTCACTTTGTACCCATTAAGACTACATACAAGGTCATCCATTTATCGAGGCTCTTACTTATAGAGATGGTTCGATTGCATGGTGTACCCACATGTATTGTATTCGAACAAGATATGAAGTCCACTATGCGTTTTAGGAGAGATTTTCACCATCCAACGGGAAATAAATTGAACCTTAGTACCTCAAACCACCCTCATTTTAATGGTTAGGTGGAAATGACTATCCAAACCATCAAGGATAAAGCAAACAAGAATACACAAAACATGATTGAAAGGAATTGAATAAAAACTAGATAATGTGATAACCTCAAAGTCATGATAAAATTCTGAAACAGTAGATCAACTTTAGAGTTAAATCAGCCATGTAATCCTAATGTATATAATATTTTTATATGTATCTAATATTATAAAAATATTTCGTTGGAAGGAGGGGTGTTGATGGATAGATTTCAGAGGCTTTTTGAGCTGTCTAAGTATAACGAAGCATCGGTAGCAGAGATGTTTGTGTTAGGGTGGGGAGTGGGTATAGAGGCTTGGAGTTGGTGTATGAGGTTGTTTGCATGGGAGTAAGAGTTGGTGGGGAGTGAATTAGGTTGTTGGATTATATGGTGTTGTAGGAGGCTGTGGAAGATTCTTGGGTATGACGCCTTTATTACTCAAATTGTTACAATGTTAGTAGTGTTTACCATTTGTTAACAAAGACGAAGGATGTTCAACTGTCTAGTGGCTCTCAGGTTTGGTGGTCTAAAGCGGTATCGCTTAAGCTGAGAATCAGAGTTGTCCTAATGCTTGTATTCATATGGTGATAGGGATCATACTTTTGTTCGATGTGATCATTTTGGTAAATTTTGGCCTTTGCTTTTTGGGTGGTTAGGGATCATGACGGTTTTTCAGGATAGGTGCAAAGATCATCATGATCAATTTGTAGATTTGGGAGGGGGTTAAAGGATTGTCGTATTATTTTTCACATCATTTGGATAACTGCTATGTGAGTTATTTGAAAAGTGCGGAATCAAAGTATTTTTCAAAATAAGAGTTTGTAGGTGTCGTCAATCTGGGAAAAGGTTTCGTTTAACGTGTTTGTTTTCTGGTTTTTTTGTTGTTTTTGTGTGTTTTGGACCATGTTGGTGTTGTAACAACTTTTTGTAGTTTTCAAGTACGTCTTGCGCTTGAAGGATTCTCTTGGTGGTATTATATCTTTTTAGCTTTTTCAAAAAAAAATACATTTTTCTCGTGTTTGAGTTCTGTGATACGGTGGGAGAACTGACTATGGTTTTGCGTTTGTTTTCGCAAATGTTTCGGTTGAGCAAGAGTCGCCACCGACTTTTTATTTTATCCTAAGGAAAGGTTTAAAAAGCACAGCAAAAAACCTTTGAGATGTTTTCTTGGGTTCGGGGAGTAGATTATAGAAAGGGAAGGTATTAGCACCCTTTCTATCCATGGTTATCCATGGGCTCTTAGTTACTTGCTTAGATCAACTTGCCTTAATTTTCAATTGTTTGAAATGGTGCTCTTGTGTGTGTGGGTTTGAAAATGTTTTGAAAAGAAGCCAATGTGGTGGCAACCTTTGTAATGATCCATGTTGGGATGTATACAACGGTGTATGTCTTTTGAAAATTTTTTCATTTGTTTTTGATAGTTTGTCTTGAAAGTGTTGTGAGGTGTGGTTTTAGAAAATAGGCAAGTGTTTTGTTTTTGCAAGTTTGATTCAAGTAACTAAGAGGTTATCTACTCCTAAATTTCTCAAAGATTATTGCTATGTTTTAACCCTTTTAACAAGTTTGTTCCACCATTGTATTTGGTGGACAATCTTGTGTTAGGATGTGAAAGGGACGGGCGCGGGTCATCGTTTAGACCATAATTGCAATGGTGCCAAGTATCTTTGGGCAATTTTCCTTAAGGTACTTGATCATTTGTTTAGGTAACTTTTTTTTTGAAAGCGTCATCGAGGGACTATGATCATTTGATTGTTTGTTTTGCCCAAAGAGACCTAACATGCAATATGGCCCATTTATTGAAGGCAACAAGTGGAATACCCTAGGGGGTACAAGTGTGATTTGTGTTGTCCATTTTCATGCTTGTTTATCTTGAAATTAGGTCAAACTGTTTTTGTTGTTTTTGATTCGCATACAAACCCTAATTCTAACATGGTATAATTAGAAAGCAATAAAGTGCGAAAAATAAAATTACTAAGCTATTACAACACAATATATGGGAAGGGGGGTACAAATGTTCAAATGGGGATTTTGACAAGGAATTTAAACCTAAACTATTACATCAATATTGAATTATTTACAAGATAATTTAATTGCATAAATTAAATAAAATGAGAATAAATATGCAAGATGCAAAAAATGGTTTTTGTATGTATGGAAAAAAAGTATTTTTATATGTCAAAATAAACAAAAATAAAAGTATTATTTTTTGGAGTTTTTTATGTTTTAGGGCAAAACCCTAATTTTATTAAATAGAATGTATTAATTATTTAATATGTACAATATTTATTTATTATATACAAAAATAAAATAAAAATGAAGTATATTTGTCAAAAAGGCATTTTTTTATATTAAATATTAATAAAAAAATAAAGTGTGTATATTTGGTAATTTAACCTAAATATATTAATATCTATATAAATATTTGTATTATTTACTAATATGTATTATATATATAAAATAATAATATTCAATATTTATAAAAAAAGTATTTTTTATACAAAATATTTTCAGAAGATAAAACAAAATAAAAATGAAAATAAAAATGTGTTTGCATCATTTTTGGTATTTTTAAATAAAAGTGTTTATATATTTATTTCTATACAAAAACTATTCTAAACAAATAAATACCAAATAAATATGAAAATGGTGTAAAAAATATTTTTTATATTTTTAATATCATAAGAAAAAATAAATAAGTCAGACCAAAAAAGAAAAAGTCAAAAAATCATTAAAACAAGCAAAATGGGCTCAGGGGGTGTAAAAGTAATAAAAGGGTGCAAAAAGAAAGTCAACTCAGGCCCAGCCCAAGAAGACTTCATCTTCAACCTCAGAACATGTTTGAACACAATCCACGCGCGTTTTTCATCTCACAATTCCTGGACTTTCAAGCAAAACTCACAACATGAAAAATGTAGAGCATTAAGAGACGAATTCAGGGATATAAAGAACTTGACTTAACTCTCTAAGATGAGAGAGAATTTCTTCTCTCCCAATTCCTGACCTAGTTTTTGTTCCATGTTCAGACCTAAAATTCTCTAAGAATACATAATATAAATGAAATCTAATTATATGGGCATGTTCAGGGCTATGAATGTGACATGTTTTCTTCACAAACCTAAAGCTAACAATGCCTGGATAAAGAGATTTGTGTTCATGAACTTACCTGTTCAGTTGAAGTTGTATCTGGTGATTGAGGTGTCTTCAATGCAAGGTGATGATTGGTACAGCTTCCTTGATGTCCAGGGATGCTATTCCAAGCTTTACTTTGTCTTGAAACCTTTTGAATCGTGCTATAGAATTTCAACTGCAAAACAAGAAAATGAAAATGGTGATGATGCCTGGGAGTGTTACAGGTCGTGTCTTAGGTTTTGATTAGCTTCAAGGGATGTTATGGAATGTGTTTGATGTGTTTTTAGCAAGAAAGCATGGAAGGTTTGAGCTATGGGACTCAAACTGCAGGGATGCCCTGTTTTGAGCAGTTTGAAGGTGATTCTGGGAATGGGGAGGTATTGGTATTCTTAGGGTCGTGCTTCAGCTTAGGATGAATGTCTTTAATGTGTTTGATAACTTTCTCTAAGCCTTGGTTAACTGATATGAGAGTTGGTATATGTTATACAATGTTTCTTACACTTTAAGCAAGCAATGGCCACTTGGTGTTTCTAGCCTGTACAGGCCCCCATACTATGCTGCTAACCTTCCCCTTGATCAGTGTGATTAACTCATAAACTTGTGCCAAAGAGATTTCAAGTGTACTTGCTTGGATTTGCTTTAGACATAAAGTGTAACTTTTGCAAAAATGGATATAATGCTTTTTCCAATTTGGGATTAAACCTTTAGGCAATGCTTGAACACATAGAACATGGTCTTGGCACAAAGGATTGGCATTAAATTTATGAGTGTAATTGAGATAAAAGACCTGTAATCAAGGGAAGCATGTTGAATTCAAAGTGGCACAAATGTATGAACATGTAACTTGGCCAATTCAAAAGTGAGTTTTTCCCATATTGTCAAATTCGATTCTCTCTAACCATGAGGTTGTTTGATGAGTTCTTGGATATTTTGGAAAGCTTGGAATGTGTACTACAATCCATCTTTGAAGTGCAAATTGAAATTCCAAGTGGAAGTGTATAAAAAATGGTCTTGAAGTTAGGTAAAAACTTGCCTAAAATAGGTCAAATTTTCTCTAAGTTAAGAATGGTTTGGTACCCTTGTTCCAAAAATTGTAACTTGAGATACAAGTATCTTTTGGGAAAACTTTGTGAATCAAAGTTGTATATTATGAAATAGGCTACAACTTTCATGTTTTGACTTTTGCTTGAATCCAAATGAATCTTGGTGAGAAAGTGGGGCAAAGTTAGGAAAAAATTAGGGTTTTTCATAACTTAGAAAAATTCTAAGTTATGAAAAATCTTCATTTCAAACCCTAATTTGCATTTCTTGATTTCTTGATGAACAAGTTTCATGATTTGGCATGTTTTGATGAAAAATGAATCTTGACCCTTGATTTTGACCAAAAAGTCAAAGTTTGACTTTTCAGTATACAGTCAAAATTGATCAATTGACTGGGAAATTCAACTGTCAATCTTGTGTATTTGGGATCTTTTGAACTTGTTGAGCATGTCAAGACAATTCCATGGGGTCCTTGAGTCCATATGTGAGCTTGGTTTGCCATTGGCTAGGTCAAACAGTCAAAAATTTCCTTTGTGCATTCAAAACCCTAAAAATGACCATTTTGCCCTTTTGATGATCTGATCAAATTTCTTGTGGAATTGTGATCCAAACTTGATCAAATGGTCCATGTGAATTTACAATGTTGATGTGGGTCACTTTTCATGAGATTTGACTGTCAATTGGCCACAGTTGACTTTTCCCCCAATACAGTTGATTTCTAGGTCAACTGTCCAATTGACTGGGCAAAATTTGGAATCAAGACTTGAAACTTGGTATGGATAAACTTGGGAGTCCAACATGAAGCATGAAAGTCATATTAGGCATTTTAGGTCAAAATATCTTTGTGCAAACACAAACCCTAATTTGGGTCAACAGTGCAAAGAGAAGTCTTGAGCAGAGGAAACCCTAACTGGATCTTGATCTTCAAGGGTCTTATGATGAGAAAATGTTGAGGAAATGGGAGGGAAAATTTTGGGGTACAACAGTTGCCCCTGTTCAATCTTCTTGAACCTGAAGAGTTAGATTGGCAAGTCTGCCTTTCGTGACTCGAGGGTAAAAGGAGATTGGACACTAGAGTGCCCGGAAATTTGCACTCGCATGTTGGAGTATCAGCAATGTGATGTCGGGAATGGGCTTATAGATGCCATTTGGAGAGATGGTGGATAGGGAGATGGGCTTATAGATGCCATCTGGAAGTGTTGATCGCATAAGAGATTCCTTAGCGAGAACTTGTGTATTTGAGAAAGACAGATGTTTTCCTGGCTTGTTACAGGTGTTTGATCTTCAATCTCCTCATGCAGATATGCCCTGGCTAGATATAGGTGTCGAATCTACAATCGGTTGCTCACAGATGTGCCCTGGCTGGATACAGGAATCAAAT
Organism: Vicia faba; assembly: GCA_948472305.1. NCBI lineage: Eukaryota > Viridiplantae > Streptophyta > Magnoliopsida > Fabales > Fabaceae > Vicia > Vicia faba. The sequence continues at coordinate 1,618,754,766 of OX451736.1, forward strand.
CCGAAAATAGTCGTCAATAGATATGCCCTGGCTGGATACAGGAATCGAATCTTCGAACTCTTCAGACGTGCCCTGGCTAGATACAGGAATCGAGTCTGGAAATAGTCGTCAACAGATATGCCCTGGCTGGATACAGGAATCGAATCTGGAAATGTGATGGTTGCTAGATATGCCCTGGCTGGATACAGGAATCGAATCTTCGAACTCTTCAGACGTGCCCTGGCTAGATACAGGAATCGAGTCTGGAAATAGTCGTCAACAGATATGCCCTGGCTGGATACAGGTATCGAATCTGGAATTGTGACAGTTGAAGGTAGTTGTCTTTTGGATTGTCTTTTTCCCTGTAAAGTCGAAACATCAGTTGTATGCAATGTCATGATGTATGAAATGCATGATGTCATGATGTTCAACATGGGATAGTGTTGTATGCACTTTATCATGCATGTAAGCAAGATGTATGAAATGTGAAATGTTTATGAATGTATTTTCGTTTAGGAAAATAAATCCTTGACGACCGGCCGGGGAATTAAATCCTGGGCTGACATTGAAGAGTAGAGCTCTTCGCTTCCGCTGGGGATGATGGTTGCAAGAATACACCGGTAGGAGAAGATGACTCCGTTGAGGAATACACTTGCTGGAGAGATTACTCTGAGGGGAATTGCTCTGTGGAAGAGATACTTTGCTGAAGTTTGACGAGAGCTTCACTGAGGATTTCAATGATGGACTCCGCTGGAGATAATGATGGTAAACTCCGCTGGGGATGGTGTTGATAAGTTATGTTGGGGAATTTTGATGAACTCCGCTGGGGATTGAAAGAACTTTGCCTAGGGCGATCTTCCGTGGCAATTAGCTGAGGATAACCCAGTTATAACCCTTATGAGGAATAACTTTGAATAAAGCCAGGAAGAGATGTCCGTGCCCTGCAGGGGATAAGCTTCCAGAATCTACTGGGGATAAGCTTCTAGACCTGCTGGGGATAAGAATTCCACTTTCCTGGGGAAACTTTTGGAATTGCACTGGGGTATTGATATTCCGCCGGGGAACCATCTTAGGTCAAGACTGCCGGGGATGCTTGTTAATGAATGCCTATACTCCACTGGGGAATGTTGCTATTTTGTCTTACTCTGCGGGGAGTTGAGATAACTTGATCACATCCTTCAGTTAGACCTATCTTGGTACCTTGGCGGACAAAGCAACCAGACTGCATCAAACAACTTTACATTTCCCCTGTTTCTGATGTCACCTGTAATTAGTCTTTTGTTTCATAGGCAAGTATTTATGAATCAACAATTTAATGTCAAATGCATATATCAAAAATGAACATTGGACGTTCTTCGCAAGACAAAACAGAAAAAGGAAAAACAATGGGCAATTTGTTTAGAAAAGAGAACTTGTATTGATTTAGAGATTTGCCTGTGAATAGGCGTTTTTGTACAAGAGGCTGACATCCTAGTAAGAGAATGCCGCCGAATAACATAGAGTTTATACAATTTTAAAAAAGGAAACAAAACAGCTATGTGCACAATATTCCCACTGGGTTCCAACTCTGCTATCGCCTTTATGTCTTCAAGCGTCTCATCACTTTGCTGCTTAGTTGAAGATGAAGCTGATTGGTCGACGCCGAAGTCTGAGCCAGATAGTTGATGCTGAATTCTAGATGCAAGGTGATTCAACGAGACATAGTGTTACGCTTTATCCCTAACTTTTGCCTGGACCGCCCTATCGGGTTTTCAGTCCACCGGGATACCCATTTTTGCCCAAGCCGCCTTTTCAGGTTTTCGACTTTCCGGGTGTACAGATTTTTTCATTTCATCCCTTATTTTTGCCCGAACCCTTTTGGTTCGCCGGGAAGCCCTTATTTTTGCCTAGGAATGTCAACCTAACGAGTCTTTTATTCATGCGTAGTATCTTTTTACTATGTCTGCATTGGCGGGGTGAGGAAGGTCGTCACCATCCATAATGGTTAGAATCATGGCTCCTCCTGAGAATACATGTTTAACCACAAATGGCCCTTCGTACGTAGGGGTCCATTTGCCCCGGGGATCACTTTGAGGAAGGATGATGCGCTTGATTACCAGGTCCCCAACTTGATACTCTTGTGGTCTGACTTTCTTGTTAAATGCCCTGATCATCCGTTTTTGGTACGTCTGACCGTGACAAATAGCGGTGAGTCTTTTCTCGTCAATCAGGTTTAATTGATCAAGTCGAGTCTGGATCCAGTCGTCTTCACTCAAGTCTGCATCCTTCATTATCCGAAGAGAGGGTATCTGAACTTCAATCGGCAAGACTGCCTCCATGCCATAGACCAAGGAAAAGGGTGTTGCCCCGGTTGACGTCCTTGCTGAGGTATGGTATCCATGAAGAGAAAACGGTAACATCTCGTGCCAATATTTATAGGTCACTGTCATCTTCTGCACAATTTTCTTGATATTCTTATTAGCTGCCTCTACAACCCCATTCATCTTCGGCCGGTAGGGAGAAGAGTTGTGGTGCTGTATCTTGAATTGTTCGCAGAGCTCAGTGATCATCTTGTTATTGAGATTGGTACCATTGTCCGTAATGATTCTTTCCGGGACGCCGTACCGACAGATCAGGTTATGCCGGATGAAACGTGCCACGACACTCTTGGTTACCGTGGCGTAGGAAGCTGCCTCAACCCACTTCGTGAAGTAATCGGTTGCTACCAGGATGAAGCGATGCCCGTTGGATGTCGTCGGTCGGATCTCACCGATCATATCAATGCCCCACATTGCAAAAGGCCAAGGTGCCGTCAGGACGTTCAGAGGAACCGGAGGGATGTGCACCTTGTCAGCATAGATCTGGCATTTATGACAAGTTCGAGAGTGTTGGTAACAATCGGCTTCCATTGTGGACCAGAAATACCCTGCCCGAAGGATTTTCTTTGCCATGGTGTGTCCGCTGGAATGTGTTCCGAATGTACCTTCATGCAGTTCTATCATGATCTTCTCTGCTTCAGCCTTATCCACACAACGCAATAGAGTTGAATCATGATTCCGTTTGTAGAGAATGTCGTTGCTGAGGAAGAATTTTGCAGCAAACCTCCTCATGAACTTCTTGTCATTGACAGATGCACCTTCAGGGTATACCTGAGCTTCCAAGTATCTCTTCACCTCATGATACCAGGGTTTTTCAGTCACCTCTTTGGCCTCAAGATCGCAGCAGTATGCGGGTTCGTCCAATTTCCAGATAATGATCCGGGGAGCCTCATTGTCCCATTTGACTTTGAACATTGAGGACATTGTAGCTAGTGCATCCGCTAGCTGATTCTCCTCTCTCGGGAAGTGCTCGAAAGTTATCTCTTCGAAGTGGGGAAGCAAAGTCAACACATACTCCTTGTAAGGAATAAGATTTGGGTGTTTCGTATCCCACTCGCCTTTGATCTGATTGATCACGAGAGCGGAATCTCCGAAGACACTCAGAAATTTGATCCTTAAGTCGATTGCGGCTTGTAGACCCATGATACATGCCTCATATTCTGCCATGTTGTTGGTGCAGTTGAAACACAATCGGACGGTGAGTGGAGTATGAGTTCCTTTGGGAGATATGATTACAGCGCCGACGCCATTACCCAAAGCGTTGGAGGCTCCGTCAAAATGCATAGACCATCGGGATCCTTCCTAAGGCCCTTCATCCGGTCCAGGCACTTCACAATCAGTTACCACTATGATGTCTTCGTCCGGAAATTCAAAGTTCAATGATTGGTAATCGTCCACAGGTTGGTGTGCCAAATGATCTGCCAGTACACTTCCTTTGATTGCTTTCTGAGTTGTATATTGGATATCATATTCTGTCAAGATCATTTGCCATCTCGCTATTCTTCCAGATAGAGCAGGCTTTTCGAATATGTACTTGATGGGATCCATCTTTGAAATCAACAAAGTGGTGTGAGTCAGCATATACTGTCTCAGCCGGCGAGCAGCCCATACCAGAGCGCAGCAAGTTTTCTCGAGCAGTGAGTAACGAGACTCACAGTCGGTAAACTTTTTGCTCAAGTAATAAATAGCGTGCTCTTTTCGGCCAGACTCGTCATGCTGCCCCAACACACACCCCATTGAATTATCAAGCACTGTCAAGTATAGTATCAGAGGTCTCCCTTCCACTCGTGGCATAAGAATGGGTGGCTCTTGGAGATACTCTTTTATCTTTTCAAAAGCAGCCTGACATTCATCGTTCCAACGTACTACTTGATCTTTCTTCAGTAATTTGAAGATTGGCTCACAAGTAGCAGTCAGATGTGAGATGAATCGGGCAATGTAATTCAGTCGTCCCAGAAAGCCTCTGACTTCTTTCTCTGTCTTGGGAGTCGGCATCTCTTGTATGGCTTTTACCTTGGCAGGGTCCACCTGAATACCTTTATCACTTACAATGAAACCTAGCAATTTTCCGGACCTCACCCCAAAGGTGCATTTGTTGGGATTCAACCTCAGCTTGTATAACTTTAGTCGGTCAAACAGCTTCCTCAGATGATCAAGGTGCTCCTCCTCAGTTTGAGACCTTGCAATCATGTCATCAACGTATACCTCAATCTCATGATGGATCATATCATGAAATAAAGCAACCATGTCACGTTGATAGGTTGCCCCAGCATTTTTCAACCCGAATGGCATGACCTTGTAGCAGAAGGTGCCCCACTGAGTCACAAAGGTAGTCTTTTCCATATCTTCCGGAGCCATTTTGATCTGATTATACCCTGAAAAACCATCCATGAAGGAGAACACCTTGTGTTGTGCAGTATTGTCAACAAGAATGTCGACGTGAGGTAGAGGGAAATCATCTTTGGGGCTGGCCCTGTTCAAATCCCTGTAGTCGACACACATTTTGACCTTACCGTCCTTCTTCGGCACTGGCACCACATTGGCAACCCACTGAGGGTAAGAAGTTACTGCTAGAAACCCGGCATCGAATTGCTTCATAACCTCAGCCTTGATCTTTTCGGACATCTCTGGACGCATGCGGCGGACCTTTTGCTTCACCGGAGGGCAGTCTTCCTTGGTTGGCAGGTGATGAACTACAATGTCGGCATCCAAACCAGGCATGTCTTCGTAGGACCAAGCAAATATCTCCATGTAATCATGTAGCATCTGGATCAATCGTTGCTTCACACTGAGCTCTAGATTGGCACCAATCTTGACCTCTTTCCTATCTGTCTCAGTACCCAGGTTAACTGTTTCCACCGGCTCTTCATGCGGCTGAATGGCCCTCTCTTCTTGAAGTAGCAGTCTTGCGAGTTCACCAGGCACTTCGCAATCATCTTCACCTTCGTCTTCGGCCAAGTTGATCGGATTCTCGAAGTCATAACTGGTGGTAGCAGAGCTGTTACCAGTGAGATCCAGAGTGGATTGAAACTTGTATAAGTGAGTGTGTGTAAATATAGTTGTTTTGCAATATATAACACAGAAAGAAAAAGAGCGCAAGATTTGAAATGCAACAAACGTCCAATGTTTTGATTAATGATATATGGAAATGTCATACAAAAAGCCCTCACAAATGGAGCTACGATGCCCCGGGTAGGACACCGAGCCAATAAAAGTTTCAACATTTTGTTTGTTACAAATTGAAAATCAAAAGAGTTAATTACTGCGTGACAAATGTGATAGGTGTAAAATCCTTTGCCGTCCAGTTGCTTGGTCCGTTGCTGGTGGTTGGATAGATCCAACTGTCAAACTATGCTTCCTCCACATCTTCCTCGATAGCATTCACCCTTGGGTTGGAGATAAACACCGGAGCCTTTCTGATCTTTTCCTTGCGCACAACCCTCTGAGCCTCTGCAGTAAAGCCCAGCCCAAACTTGTCATTCTTTTGAGTGAAGTCAGGAAGCTGACCCCAGTTTGCACATTTGCCTTTCTCGATTACAGCCCGGGCATCCTTCAAGGACGCCATCTTCAACGGGAAGTCTTCTTCAACCACTGTTTTAGCTGACGCCAAAAATGGAGGTACCTCCTCAAAATGCTGAAAGGGGGTTTCAATAAACTCCCCGTCCATCTCGATATACCGGAATGAATTCAAGTGACTTACCATGTATTCCTCCTCACCCTGCACAATAACAATCTTCCCTTTGACAAGGTATTTGAGCTTTTGGTGTAGAGTGGATGTTACTGCCCCAGCCTTGTGAATCCAGGGTCGACCCAACAAGCAGAAGTAAGATGGACGAATATCCATTACATAGAACGTTGAGTCGAAAACTTGGGAACCCACACGAATAGGAATGTCTACTTCACCGTGCACCATCCTCTTAGAACCATCGAAGGCTCTAACAATGATGTTACTAGGCTTCAATTCCAGGCCCTCACAATCCAAGCGATCCAATGCCTTCTTGGGCAAAACATTCAGGGAAGAACCGGTATCCACCAACACATGTGCGAGAGTAGTGCCCCTGCATTCTATGGAAACATGCAGGGCATCATTGTGATTTTTCCCTTTGGCAGTGAGGTCAGCATCCGAGAACCCCAAGCCATTGTCAGCTGTCAAATTAGCCACACAGTCAGTGAATTGATCTGTAGAGGTCTCTTGCGGCACATGGGCCGTTTTCAGAAATGAAATCAGGGCTTTTGCATGGGCCTCTGAGCATAGCAGTAATGATAGCATAGAGATTTTGGAGGGGGTATGCCCCAACTGTTCAACAACATTGAAGTCACTCTTTTTAATGATTTTAAGGATTTCCTCCATCTCTTGTTGGGGAGGCTTCAACAACAGTATTTTTTGGTGCCTCCGTCCTGGCAGGCAAATCGGTAGCAACTTCCTTGCCCTGAGCATCGGAGGACTCGGCGGCAGTAGTAGACACATGAACTTGAATTGGAACATGCACACTTGCGGGTGTGATGATAAGCGGCTTTCGGATAACTGGCGGTGCAATGTCAGGCGAGAAGAGCCTGCCACTGCGAGTAATCTTGGCGGGACCAGTGATGTTACTGATACTGGTACCGGTGTTGAACTCCTACTTCACTCCAAGCACATACACGTCGGCCCCATAATGCCATGGGACAGCTTTATCAGACTCGTAGGGGAGAGGCCCCGGAACAGTAATAGTAATGGGTGCAACAGACATAATTTGGACTGGCTTCCTCGGGGGAGCTTTGGTAGGATTGTAAATTGTGACAACAGATACTTCTTCAGCGGAAACAAATGGAACAGCAGTTTTCTTGAACAAAATTTCTTTGCTATCCATCAGGCTTTGGATGCCTGATTTCAGCAGCGGACAACCGGTAGGGATAACAGCACACAGGAGGCAACCCTTGCTACAGCCCGGAAATAAACCGGCCAGTAGTAAGTTCCTCTTAACAGTCAAAAGAGGGGTAGCAACATCATTCACCGAAACAGCATACAAATCTTCCTCAATGGCATTTACCCTATGCTAGGGCATAGGAGCAGTTACAACGTTTGGCCTCTCAGGCGCCTCAAACTGAATTTCCTTCGCATCGATAAGGTCTTGCACCTTATTTCTCAAGGCCCAGCAATCATCAGTAGTATGCCCGGGGCTATCGGAATGATAAGCACAACGGGCATTTGGGTTATACTTAGGAGATGCAGTATTCACGACCTTAGGAGCCTCTTTGATGGTCACCAAGTTGGTTGATAATAGTTGCGGTAAGATTTGTGACAAGGTCATACTCAGCCTAGTATACTGCCTCTTGGGCCTTTCACCTCTTTGTTGGTTGTACTGCCGAGGAGCAGCAACATGTTTTGAAATGACCAAAGCATTGACGGCTTGGCGACTTTCTGGCTTGACTTGTCTTCTAGGACCATAGACGGCACTTGCTTCTTTCTTGAAAGGCCTCTTCTCAGTACTTGGGGAGGCAGCTTTTTGTATCTTTCCTGACCTGATGCCAGCTTCAATTCTTTCTCCTGTCAGAATCAAATCCGTAAACCCAGCGGAGGAGTTACCAACCAAATGATTGAAAAATGGACCAGACAAAGTTCCTAGAAACATATCAACCAGCTCACGATCATTCAATGGAGGCTGCACCCTGCCAGCCAAATCCCTCCATTTTTGTGCATATTCTTTGAACCCTTCGCCCGTTCCTAGAGACATACCCTGAAGTTGGGTACGCGTAGGAGCGAGATCAGAATTGTATTGATATTGTCTGTAGAATGCGGTTGCCAAATCTTCCCAATGTCGGATACTAGTTCCATCTAGTTGGTAGAACCATTCAAGCTGTGACCCCGAAAGGCTATCTTGGAAGAAGTGAATCCAAAGGTTCTTATCCGCCGTGTAAGGTTGGATCTTCCTTACGTACGACCTTAGATGCAACTTTGGACAGGAAGCCCCGTCATATTTGGCAAAGGCAGGCGCCTTAAACTTGTGTGGGATTACTACCCCAGAAGATAACCCTAAATCTCCGAAATCCAGCCCCGACACATTCTGAATCTCCATGGCACTCAAGCGGTCTTCTAATTGCTTGTATATGTCAGCAGCAGGTGGGTATTGTTCGTCATTGTAGTCCGTCTCGTTGTCAGAGACTGCAGGACTAGAAGCTCCTCCCCCTTGGGGACTGTCTTTCTCAGCAGAAGAAGTAGTTGGATCAGCCTCGTTATGGAGTGTGTTCCCAAACCTGCGTCCGGTGTTGAATAGCGCAGTCCTCTTTTTCTTCTTCTTCTTTAGGAGTAGAGTTTTCAACTCTTGCTGACCTTGGGCCAGGCTTAGGACCATCTCTTGAAACTGGGCACTTTGGGCCTGAAGGGCCTTGATTGCTTGCTCACTGGATGAGTCTGGATTCATGATGACTGTTCAAATAAATAGCGAAGAAGATTAAGCAACCTGTGGAAAGGGGTACCTGTTATGCATGTGGTGCAATGAGATGCATATGTTTCATGTTTTCAAAGACAAACAAGATTCAACTTTGTAGACAAAAGGGAAACACACCTCATTAGATTCAAATTTTAAATTGTTCAACAACTTGCCCTTAGGCATTACAGGAATGAAAAATACTGAAAAGGAAATAAAAGCTGTAAAAAGAAAAATCCAAAGCCCATCAGTGCTCCCATGGCCTCCTCTTCTCAGTGTGGATGTAGTTATTCAGGACCCGCTCCTCCTCCAATTGCTTAGTCAGCCTCTGGATCTTCCGTTCCTGTTCGTTGAACTTTTCCCGATAAAAATCCCGTTCTTCCTTTAGCTGCGCCCAAGATCTCTTCATTGTGTCAAAATCAGTGGGTATCTGAGGAGGGAGGACAGTTGGAGGAACCCCATCTTCATCAGGAGATTCAAGAATGATAGGTCTGACAGCTTCATACGGCATACCTAACTTCTGAGCACGTATGCGGGCCCATCTGCAATAGGGTTCCATTGGTAGAGAAGTCTTTGGTCCCAACTCATGTGGGTCAGCTTTGTGAATTCTGTCCCAAGCCTTAATGAATCCATGGTGTAGTTTGTCACTGTCTGCCTGAAACTCAAAATGGAAATGAGGAACCAACATTTCATGAGGCCTTACTCTTCTGGCTCTTCCAAACTGGCGGAGAGCTAAGCATGGATTATAAGAGATTCCTCCTTGGATACCAATCAAAGGGACATTAGGGTATTCTCCGCAACGATCAATAACAGCTATCTCATCCAAACCTCTGAGAGTCCAAGTGATGTCATTATCAGTGAGAGACATTAGCCTATGAGCCCAACCCTTTCCTTCATCATTCTTCAGCACGAACTTAGGAAGGTGCGAAATAAACCACCTCACTAGCAAAGGAGCACAACACCACGGAGTTCCCCGTTTTCGGGCAGTACGAGCATAGAGTTGTTGCAGGATATCACCCAAAAGAGTGGGTACAGGGTTCCGAGACATGAAGATCCTTATGGCATAGATACTGATAAAGGTGTCAGGATTGGGAAACAGTACCAAACCATAGATTAAAAGAGCCAGAATGTCTTCGTACGCCTTGAAGTCCAAGTCATTCCAGAAATCATTAGCCTTGCCAACCAGAAATTTGACCAAAAAGCCCTTAACTCCACTTCTAGTTTCCCAGTTAGCCAATACCTCTTCTTTGGTCAAGGGGAGAACTGCAGCAACCTCTTCAGGCCTAGGAGTCTTTTCCCAACCAGTGAAAGGAGTTTGCTCCAAGACAGGGATACCAAGCAAATAGGAGAATTCTTCCAGGGTAGGGACCAGCTGGAAGTCTTGAAAGGTGAAACAATGATACAGGGGGTCATAAAACTGGGTCAGGACACTGATCAGTTGTTGGTCCCATTTTGCAGTGACCAAGCCAAGGAGAGAACCATGCCTGTTGATGAAGGAGGAAGTGTTTGGAATCCTACCAACCAAATCCTTGAGCAAAGTTGGTGGTTGAACAAAGTTGAGCCGGACAGTATTCCTACGCACGGGCATCATGATGTCCTACAAAACAGAGCAAAGATGAAACTTTTTTGTCTTTGAAATGGGTTAGTCCTTTATACAGGATGCATGCAATGGTATGATGGCATGATGTTATGATGAAGCACACCACAAGTATTCACACAGGCAAACATGATAAGGCACACAAGTCACACAAGACAACCCTTAGGTTTCAGGCCAGCATGAAGCTTAGGTATTACCTTCTTTTGGTTTCGTTGGTTAAAACCTGTCCTATCAAAAGTAACCGGGTTCTAGAGGATCTCAAATCATTGACTACCCTCAATCGGTCATAACTCCAGCATCGCAATCTTTTCTTGCGGCCAGAACCATCGCGAGAGTTTAGCCTCAATGAGTGTAGCATACTGCTACTGTTCTAATGGCCAAGTTTGGTCAATTTAAGGTTCTAAGGTCGGTTGGTGTTTAATGACTCCTTAGAAGACCCATATTATCCTTGTTGCAACACAAGGGATATAGGTACAGACCAAGGTGCCACACCAACGTAGCCACTGCTTCACCCATGTCGGTCTACGCCGGACAGGTCCCTCACAGATTATGCTACCTAAAAAGGGTATTCCCCAGATCCGGGTTAGGATCTATGAAACTCCGATGCGAAGCCCACAATTATAAAAGCAAACAAGGCAAACAATTGAAAACAAGGGTGATCTAAGCCCTAAGGTTACTCCACTTTTAAAATTTTCCCCAGCAGAGTCGCCAATTCTGTGATACGGTGGGAGAACTGACTATGGTTTTGCGTTTGTTTTCGCAAATGTTTCGGTTGAGCAAGAGTCGCCACCGACTTTTTATTTTATCCTAAGGAAAGGTTTAAAAAGCACAGCAAAAAACCTTTGAGATGTTTTCTTGGGTTCGGGGAGTAGATTATAGAAAGGGAATGTATTAGAACCCTTTCTATCCATGGTTATCCATGGGCTCTTAGTTACTTGCTTAGATCAACTTGCCTTAATTTTCAATTGTTTGAAATGGTGCTCTTGTGTGTGTGGGTTTGAAAATGTTTTGAAAAGAAGCCAATGTGGTGGCAACCTTTGTAATGATCCATGTTGGGATGTATACAACGGTGTATGTCTTTTGAAAAGGTTTTCATTTGTTTTTGAAAGTTTGTCTTGAAAGTGTTGTGAGGTGTGGTTTTAGAAAATAGGCAAGTGTTTTGTTTTTGCAAGTTTGATTCAAGTAACTAAGAGGTTATCTACTCCTAAATTTCTCAAAGATTATTGCTATGTTTTAACCCTTTTAACAAGTTTGTTCCACCATTGTATTTGGTGGACAATCTTGTGTTAGGATGTGAAAGGGACGGGCGCGGGTCATCGTTTAGACCATAATTGCAATGGTGCCAAGTATCTTTGGGCAATTTTCCTTAAGGGACTTGATCATTTGTTTAGGAAACTTTTTTTTTGAAAGCGTCATTGAGGGACTATGATCATTTGATTGTTTGTTTTGCCCAAAGAGACCTAACATGCAATATGGCCCATTTATTGAAGGCAACAAGTGGAATACCCTAGGGGGTGCAAGTGTGATTTGTGTTGTCCATTTTCATGCTTGTTTATCTTGAAATTAGGTCAAACTGTTTTTGTTGTTTTTGATTCGCATACAAACCCTAATTCTAACATGGTATAATTAGAAAGCAATAAAGTGCGAAAAATAAAATTACTAAGCTATTACAACATAATATATGGGAAGGGGGGTACAAATGTTCAAATGGGGATTTTGACAAGGAATTTAAACCTAAACTATTACATCAATATTGAATTATTTACAAGATAATTTAATTGCATAAATTAAATAAAATGAGAATAAATATGCAAGATGCAAAAAATGGTTTTTGTATGTATGGAAAAAAAGTATTTTTATATGTCAAAATAAACAAAAATAAAAGTATTATTTTTTGGAGTTTTTTATGTTTTAGGGCAAAACCCTAATTTTATTAAATAGAATGTATTAATTATTTAATATGTACAATATTTATTTATTATATACAAAAATAAAATAAAAGTGAAGTATATTTGTCAAAAAGGCATTTTTTTTATATTAAATATTAATAAAAAAAATAAAGTGTGTATATTTGGTAATTTAACCTAAATATATTAATATCTATATAAATATTTGTATTATTTACTAATATGTATTATATATATATAAAATGATAATATTCAATATTTATAAAAAAAGTATTTTTTATACAAAATATTTTCAGAAGATAAAACAAAATAAAAATGAAAATAAAAATGTGTTTGCATCATTTTTGGTATTTTTAAATAAAAGTGTTTATATATTTATTTCTATACAAAAACTATTCTAAACAAATAAATACCAAATAAATATGAAAATGGTGTAAAAAATATTTTTTATATTTTTAATATCATAAGAAAAAATAAATAAGTCAGACCAAAAAAGAAAAAGTCAAAAAATCATTAAAACAAGCAAAATGGGCTAAGGGGGTGTAAAAGTAATAAAAGGGTGCAAAAAGAAAGTCAACTCAGGCCCAGCCCAAGAAGACTTCATCTTCAACCTCATAACATGTTTGAACACAATCCACACGCGTTTTTCATCTCACAATTCCTGGACTTTCAAGCAAAACTCACAACATGAAAAATGTAGAGCATTAAGAGACGAATTCAGGGATATAAAGAACTTGACTTAACTCTCTAAGATGAGAGAGAATTTCTTCTCTCCCAATTCCTGACCTAGTTTTTGTTCCATGTTCAGACCTAAAATTCTCTAAGCATACATAATATAAATGAAATCTAATTATATGGGCATGTTCAGGGCTATGAATGTGACATGTTTTCTTCACAAACCTAAAGCTAACAATGCCTGGATAAAGAGATTTGTGTTCATGAACTTACCTGTTCAGTTGAAGTTGTATCTAGTGATTGAGGTGTCTTCAATGCAAGGTGATGATTGGTACAGCTTCCTTGATGTCCAAGGATGCTATTCCAAGCTTTACTTTGTCTTGAAACCTTTTGAATCGTGCTATAGAACTTCAACTGCAAAACAAGAAAATGAAAATGGTGATGATGCCTGGGAGTGTTACAGGTCATGTCTTAGGTTTTGATTAGCTTCAAGGGATGTTATGGAATGTGTTTGATGTGTTTTTAGCAAGAAAGCATGGAAGGTTTGAGCTATGGGACTCAAACTGCAGGGATGCCCTATTTTGAGCAGTTTGAAGGTGATTCTGGGAATGGGGAGGTATTGGTATTCTTAGGGTCGTGCTTCAGCTTAGGATGAATGTCTTTAATGTGTTTGATAACTTTCTCTAAGCCTTGGTTAACTGATATGAGAGTTGGTATATGTTATGCAATGTTTCTTACACTTTAAGCAAGCAATGGCCACTTGGTGTTTCTAGCCTGTACAGGCCCCATACTATGCTGCTAACCTTCCCCTTGATCAGTGTGATTAACTCATAAACTTGTGCCAAAGAGATTTCAAGTGTACTTGCTTGGATTTGCTTTAGACATAAAGTGTAACTTTTGCAAAAATGGATATAATGCTTTTTCCAATTTGGGATTAAACCTTTAGGCAATGCTTGAACACATAAAACATGGTCTTGGCACAAAGGATTGGCATTAAATTTATGAGTGTAATTGAGATAAAAGACCTGTAATCAAGGGAAGCATGCTGAATTCAAAGTGGCACAAATGTATGAACATGTAACTTGGCCAATTCAAAAGTGAGTTTTTCCCATATTGTCAAATTCTATTCTCTCTAACCATGAGGTTGTTTGATGAGTTCTTGGACATTTTGGAAAGCTTGGAATGTGTACTACAATCCATATTTGAAGTGCAAATTGAAATTCCAAGTGGAAGTGTATGAAAAATGGTCTTGAAGTTAGGTAAAAACTTGCCTAAAATAGGTCAAATTTTCTCTAAGTTAAGAATGGTTTGGTACCCTTGTTCCAAAAATTGTAACTTGAGATACAAGCCTCTTTTGGGAAAACTTTGTGAATCAAAGTTGTAGATTATGCAATAGGCTACAACTTTAATGTTTTGACTTTTGCTTGAATCCAAATGAATCTTGGTGAGAAAGTGGGGCAAAGTTAGGAAAAAATTAGGGTTTTTCATAACTTAGAAAAATTCTAAGTTATGAAAAATCTTCATTTCAAACCCTAATTTGCATTTCTTGATTTCTTGATGAACAAGTTTCATGATTTGGCATGTTTTGATGAAAAATGAATCTTGACCCTTGATTTTGACCAAAAAGTCAAAGTTTGACTTTTCAGTATACAATCAAAATTGATCAATTGACTGGGAAATTCAACTGTCAATCTTGTGTATTTGGGATCTTTTGAACTTGTTGAGCATGTCAAGACAATTCCATGGGGTCCTTGAGTCCATATGTGAGCTTGGTTTGCCATTGGCTAGGTCAAACAGTCAAAAATTTCCTTTGTGCAGTCAAAACCCTAAAAATGACCATTTTGCCCTTTTGATGATCTGATCAAATTTCTTGTGGAATTGTGATCCAAACTTGATCAAATGGTCCATGTGAGTTTACAATGTTGATGTGGGTCACTTTTCATGAGATTTGACTGTCAATTGGCCACAGTTGACTTTTTCCCCAATACTGTTGATTTCTAGGTCAACTGTCCAATTGACTGGGCAAAATTTGGAATCAAGACTTGAAACTTGGTATGGATAAACTTGGGAGTCCAACATGAAGCATGAAAGTCATCTTAGGCATTTTAGGTCAAAATATCTTTGTGCAAACACAAACCCTAATTTGGGTCAACAGTGCAAAGAGAAGTCTTGAGCAGAGGAAACCCTAACTGGATCTTGATCTTCAAGGGTCTTGTGATGAGAAAATGTTGAGGAAATGGGAGGGCAAATTTTGGGGTACAACAAGTTCATACATTATTTTAGACATATTTACTTTTATTTTTTTTAATTGTACAAAAAATATAATAACTCATGCATTACACATGTTACTAGTGTGTTACCCGTGCATTCACACGGGTACCGGTGTGTTACCCGTATTTATTTTCAAAGATATAATAAAAATAAAATTTTAAAAAAAATTGTCTAACCAAAATAGATTATTATTTTTAAAAGAGATAATAAATTGGTTGCTATAATTTCTTTCGTATATAAAATATTTGAATCAACAATAAATATATATATATATATATATATATATATATATATATATATATATATATATATATATATATATATATATATATATATATATATATATATATATATATATATATATATATATATATATATATATATATATATATATATATATATATATATATATATATATATATATATATATATATATATATATATATATATATATATATATATTTGTTTTGAAATCAATAAGTATCATATGCATGTTTTATATTAATGCTTTGCGTTCGCACGCGTGTTGGTGTGGTACAGACATTTTTATTTTCAAAATGTAATAAAAATGTAAATAAGAAAAACAAAATTATTTTACTGAAAAAGTTTATATATATATATATATATATATATATATATATATATATATATATATATATATATATATATATATATATATATATATATATATATATATATATATATATATATATATATATATATATATATATATATATATATATATATAAATTTAAAAAAAAAAATTTTATATCAATAATAAATGTTCAATTTTTCATATATTGTCTTAAAAAATATTATATCTTAAATTAAAAATAATTTCAAAATAAAAATATTAAATACATAAATAATTATGTTAATTTAGTGTTTTAAAAAATAATAAGTTATGTTTTAGTCCAAAAGTTAAAATCTTACCATTAATCATCATTCCAATGACAAATATTGATTCACTACATTAAGAACATTTTGTATGATACCAATTCATTTATGTTAAAATAATATCAAGATCGGGGTGCGATTACAGTCTAGATAGTTTGTTTTATACATCTATAGGCATATTAATGACTTAAGGGGAATTGGTTTCCTACTTTTTTAGCTTGAGACGTGGGAAAGTCATGCTAGCATTGGATTGTTGAGGCTTTCTTGCCATTAACTTGCGAAGTGAGAACAATAGAGAACTGATATATTTAGACAAAAGTAAATCTATGGAGTACCATTTCTGTCTTCTTTGAACTAAACTCATACTTAAGTAAACTCTTAGTGAGCTCGTATGAGTCCTTTATTATTATTGTTTTGTATAAATAATTAGTTTATTGGCTTTGTTTTGCTATAAAAACTTATAAATAAGTATTGACTTCTAATATGTGTAGTTTTAAGACTTTATTTTTAAATTTCTAAATAAAAGAAGATATTCGTAAAAAAATAAAAGTAAAAAATATATATAAATAATAAAATGAATTTTTGAAACTCCAATTTACAAACTTTTATGCAATGAATATCTAAAAGTGTCATGTTTCGTGAAACTGAAGACAAGGGTTGAAACAAGTGATTAAGGACTTGAAGGTTAACTCTCATTTTTCATACATGGTTAGAAGTTACATATCATATGATTAATTAAACTTCAATTTGTTGAATATATTTTTAGAAGGAAAAATGTTAAAAGTTTTCCATTTATAAAATTTAATTATTGTTTTGGTTTAGATTGTCAACAATCCTAACCCATGTTGATGCGTTGAGGTGTTAATTAAGCATATAGTAACATTGTTGAACTTGAATTTGTGACATTCATGACACACTTGAACGTTTCAGCTCTTAGCTTCAAAGGAGTGAGAGCAAGTTGGTTTATGTTCCCATATCCATATGTCATAGCAAAGTTCATTTTCACAATAATAACTTTAAACAACCAAAGAGAAACCATTTTGGTAATGTTGATTCTGCATTGCACCAGAAAGTTCAATGTATTCCAGCGGAAGACGATCAAAAAGTAGCATGCATGAACGATGAAGCCATGATGACAAGAGGTCCTAAGCAATCAAAGCATCGACTACAGGACCTCCAACAACTTGTCCTTGGGCACCTGCTATAAACAACACTTAAACTGGGAAATCAATTTGTTTCAGATGAAGTTTTTTCATAAATGATGATGCAATTAAATGAATTATAAGTTTTTCATGTCAGTAACTAATTTACGATTCAAAGTAAATTCACATTTATGCAAAACTGCAGCCACAAGACACAAAATAGTGAGTATGCCATACATGAACTTCAATATATCCATCATCTTGGTTAAGAATTTGGAGAGACAATTGCTTACCGTAGAAAATGGTAAACAACCGCTGATCTTCTCAAAGTTCTAAAACTAAGGATAATTCGCAAGATCGACCAGATGATCTTAAGACATATGTTAAGAGTTTGGTTATTATTTTTATTCTATCGAAATCCTTATCAAGGGAAACGGTTTTCCGTGACTAAGGGGACAAGTATAACGACTTTCCACACTATGAATTGATCGACTGACTGATGACTCGTGACCGGCAGAAGGTATTCATATGAAAATAAGATTCAATAAACTAATTGACTAGTGACTCGTGACTGATAGAGAGTATTGAATTGTTTACACGAAATAGAAAATAACGTAAAGGCGTTGTTCGACAGTACATAGAAAGCAAATAAAGTATTCAAAAGAGATAATTGAAAAATAAAGGATTTGCATTGAAATAAAAGGGGTGATTCACGTACATCAAGCACTTCTTCACTCTTTGTTTCCTAATGCTCGGAATGACATGATTTTAACAAGTGATTTTGAGCATACAAGTGAACACACCAAAAAACTACACTAAATCTGCATATTTATAGTATTTACAATGTAACTGTCTAGATGAAATCTACGGACAACATTAAAATCTTGAGACAACCGCTTCACTGGATTTCGCCACCTATTTGACGCTTAAACAAATTGTAAATCGCTGACAACTGTTGATGACTTTGAAATTCAAATCCCGCTCCTAGCTTCTGAAGGTAAACCGTTTCTTACTCACTTCGACACTTTCCTTTTGGCAAGAGTTAAAAATCAACAACAATTCCTCTAAGTCCAGAAACACTTTTGGTTGACAGAAACCAACTTCGACTATTTTCCTTGTCTTTCACCCTTTGGTCGACTAAACCAATTTCGACCATTTCTGAACATATATTCTTTTATTTCTTTTTGGTCGGCCTAGCTCGTTTCGACAGTTTGGCGTGACATTCCTTTAAACATTCAATCTAGTTCACTAAAACTAAATTTTCAAACACTTTGGCTCCAATTTCCTAAAAACCCATACTTTAGAGGATGACCCTTAGCTTATGGGAATATCCTCATTTAATACACGTGCTTGAATAACTTTAAGATTTTTTTAAGGTAACAACAATGTGTCTTGAACATCAAAATTACTAACTCCGCCATCTCATATCAGTGTCACATTTAGTTTCTCCACAACTGTTAAAGTGGCAGGATCAGTAAGCAATGGGGCAGTTGTTCAAGACTGGCTAAGTCTTGGCTGGACATCTTCATATTAATATTATATCAATTAAATCATTATCATTCAGACTATATAATCTAATCCCAGTGGGACTCGGTACTACGATAGATGTCCAAATGATAAACAAACAATACAAATTAAATCATCACACCTCAAACCATCCAAAATAGAAAAAGTTTTCATGATTGACTTTAAACCCTTGTCACATTACCTGTCAAATACACACTGAAATCTGGCACACACAATATCATGAGTTAAGATTGATGTCTTAACAACACACATTGTCACAACAAATGTTATAACATCTGCTGACAGAAAACAGACTTGCTAAAACAGAAAGATTGTGTAAAAAAGTAAATTTACAGAAACTTAAAGAACACAATCAATTGTTAACCCAGTTCGGTGCAACTCACCTACTCTGGGGGCTACCAATCCAGGAAGGAAATCCACTATCAGTAGTATCAATTTGAAGCTAAACAGTCATAGTTTACACTTCTCACTTAATCCCCACCCAGTGCAACTTCTACCTAGGCACCTCCTAGATATGAGAATCCCTCTCACTCCTAATCACCGCAGTGATATCAAATAATCCTAATCACAGAGAATGTCTCAAGAAACTAAAAAGAAGAACACTCTTTCAAAACACAAATACTTAGTTTGCTTACAAGCTTCACTAAGAACAATACTCAACTATTTGCTTAAAAGCTTAGAGGAGAACAATAACTTGATAGACAAGTAACAATCAGTCAACTCAAATGCATCAAAAGATACAGGAGGACGTACAAAAAACACACGGAGAAACTAAGGAACTCTTAAACCTTAAACCGTTATTTTTCACAAGATTTTACAATAAAATTATGTTACTTAAAAACTAGGTCTTGGAGAACTCCTTATATAGACTTTTGTAGTTGGGCTTAGACTCTTCAATCAAATATAATCTTTAGCTCTAAATCTATGCATAATCTTCTCCACAAAAATAAAAAAAATAAAAAAAATCTTTCAATTATTTCCTAAAAAGTCTCAAAGATCTTTTTTATGAAACAAATCAAATCTGCAATTGTTCCTAAAAATCCTTGATTGCCCGCGCCTATTATGATTACTAGAAATCTCCAGAATCTCATATTTTTTCTATCAAATCTTCAAGGATATTATCCAGCTGTACTGTCATGATATTTTGTTGCAACATGTTACAACATCTAATAGAACATATGTCAAATTAGTACCAGTAGACTCTGGTGTACCAACTGGTCAAGATGTTATGACATCTTGCTTAACATTAGGCTGCAATAATGTTTTTCCCAATGAAATATGTTTCGATAAAATTATTGTCAACTCCTTGTTTTACCAAAATTATTGTCAACCATAAAATCAGAGACCTAACAATCTCCCCCTTTTGCAAATTTTGGCCAAAACAACCAAACGCCAATTAATCTGGAGAGAGGAATAAAACAACAAACACAAATTATATGAAACTATGTAAACTCTGTAGACACAACATAACTCAGAAGCTTGTACAATCAAACAGGTACAATACTCCCCATGTCATACACAATCAGTTCTCCCCCTCAAAGGAAAAACCCCTAAATCATAAAACATATAACAAAAGACACAGTTGAAGCAGCAATAGAAGCTTCAACACAACCAACACAACAATCATGCCCCCCCTGAATGATTGCATAAGCAATCACAAACAACTACTCTTCCAAAAGCAGTAGCACACAGTCCTATCACAATGCTAAATCAACATGTCAAGACATGTGATGTAACATCAGGACACAACACTTTACTCCCCCTTTTTAGCCAAAATATTGACAAAAAGAAATAGAGTAAATATACACAAGCAATTGAAATACACATCACTTTAGAACATATTGCATCTAGGAAATACCACAAATGGAAACAAACATATTCCAAACCAACAATACTACAGATGGAAACACGCATGAGAACAACCAATCATGAGCACCAGATAGAAACATAACCTTTTGGCCAGCTTTAAGTGGTCTGCTACCCCTTGCCTTTGTCGAAGAGCCTCACTCCCCTGTCAAAGAGCCTTCTGCATTCCTTGGTGTTGTATCCATTCCCATTGTCTTGTACAATACCTTCCTTCCATCCCTTTTCAGTAACAATTTGTCCGGGCATGTCATGCCTCATAGTATAGAGGAAAGATGCAACATTAGTTGCATTCCTCTATTTTTGTAATTGCTATAACTTCTTAATAGTACAAGTTTCATTCTCACTATTTTTGGTAACAACAAGTTGTTCCTTGTTGTCCATATGCTCCAAAGTTACAACACCCCCTTCAATAAGATTCTTGATCAGTTGTTTACAACTACCAAGCTCATTATTTCAGTCATGTTGAATGAGATTTCTGAAAGAGTTTAGATCTTCAATGTAAAATGTCAGGATATCCTTCTTGACATCATATATCTTTATCACCAGTTCAGAGAAACTCTTTCTTGTTTCCCTTCCTTCAGCTCCAGCAGTATACCAAGAAGCGGTCTTGTTTCTTACTTATTCATAAACCCAAGCTATTCCTCAAGGAAAAACATCTATTTGTATTTGATATCTTCATATTTAAACTAATTATGTTTCCTTCATCAGAATGAGTTGTAGTCAGTTCCTTGGAGTGTTATATTTGTCCTTTAGTAGACAAACTTATGCTGGATTAAGAATTCACTGATTCAATGTTTATGAATTCACAAATTTCCTCTATGAGTGCTTCATCAGTTTGCACACATGATGTTCTAAGATTGTCTCTGACATCCATCTTCTCTTTAGTAATTGAATCATCAATTTTCACATTGATAGATTTTATTGTCATTATGGTTCCGAGGTTAAAAACATTATAAGCTCTTTTGCTTGTTGAATAGCCCATAAATATTCCTCCATCCCCTATGGAATCCTTCTTGTCCACTTGATCTTTGTCAGTAAAGATCTGGCATTTACTTCCAAAGATATGAAAATATTTAACTCTATGTTTCCTTCCTTTTCATACCTCACAGAGAGTAGTAGTAGTACCTCCTCTCAAAGTGATCTTGTTATAAATATAACATAAAATATTCATAGGTTCAGCCTAAAATTCAAATGGAAATCACTTAGCACTAAGCATGACTATAGCAGATTCTTGTATAGCTCTCGTCTTTTGCTCAACAATTCCATCTTCCTGAGTTTTCCAAGAATAAGAGAACTCATGGCTTATTCCTCCAGAATCACAAAATTTAGAAAATTTTGCATTCTTAAACTCCTTATCATTGTCACTCCTTACTTCGACAATCACACTCATATTCTCCTTTTGAATGCGTTGACACGGACTTTTGAAAACTTCAAAAGTATCTGATTTTTCTCTAAGAAAATTCATCTAAGTATATCCAGAAAGTCATCTACAACCACGAAGACATACATTTTTCTTCCTAGTTTGTCTACTTGTAATGGTCCCATTACATCCATATGAAGAAGTTCCATCACTTTGGAAGTAGTCTGATGTTGCAACATTGGGTGTGACATCATGATTTGCTTTTATTTTCACACTCATCACAAACTTTTCCTTCTTCAATCTTGAGCTCTGGCATATCTCTAATGGCTCCTCCTAATATGACTTCCTTCATTCTTTTGAAATGGAGATGTCCAAGTTTTCGGTGCCATAGCTTCACTTCATCCTCATTATTTTATAAACATGTGGAAGAGTAAGCAATTATTTGAGATTCCCATAAATAGTAGTTATCTTTGGACCTTATGCCCGATCATTAGAACAACTTCTTTTTCATTTTTGACCAAACATTCTGATTTTGAGAAGTTAACTAATAGACCTTGATCACACTGTTGAATAATGCTAATAATATTAGTAGTTAATCCTTTCACAAATAACACATCTTATAACCTAGGACAGCCAACATACATCAGGTTTCCAACTCCTTTGATTTCACCTCTAAACCCATCACCAAATCTTACAGAACCTATGGGATGAGATTTAACATCTACTAACATCTTCTGAACCCTTTTCATATGTCTAGAGCATCCACTGTCAAAGTACCAGTCTTCACTAGTTGAGTCTCTCAAGGAAGTATGAGCTATAAGGTTAATATCCCTATTTTCAACACTTCTCTTTTGCTCACTATATTAGCCTTGGAACTAAATAAAGATTTTTATATCCATATAATTTTAAACAAAAAGGCTTTATATGACTAAACTCACCATAATAGTGACATCTCCAAGTATATCGTGGTTGATTTAAAGATTTATCACATTTGTCAGGATGATGTAACATATGTTTGGACATGTTGATATTTTCTTCTTTTCAGAAGAAAATAACTTATCTTTTGTCACTCTTCTTAGTTTATTATCAAATTGATAATGAACTTTGGCATTTCCATCCTCTTTCACCATATTTATGGAATCTGTCAAGTTATCAAGCTTGGAATTTAAGTGTGTTACCTCACTTTGTAGATGAGATACGATACTTAAGAGTTGCTTCCTCTCATTCTCCAAGTCAGCAGTGATCTTCCTTTGTTCATCCTCTTTATTGAGGCATTCATCACACATGTAACATGTCTCCTTGTAGGACACATCCAGATCTTTATAAAGATCATTCTTATCACAAGCTTCAACTTCATTTGTCCATCTTCCAGATAGAGCCAACATAAGTTTGGCAGTCTCAGAATTATCTTCATCTTCTGACTTATCATCATTAGACCAAAATGCAGTGAAACCCCTTTGCTGTTTCTTGAGGAAGTTGGGACATTCAGGTCTAATATGACCATATCCTTTACATTCAAAATATTGAATGCCTCTACTTTGACTCGACTTCTCTTTTGTTCTTATTTTCTTCTAAGAATCAAGATTGTTACTGATGTCAAATTATATGTTCTTGACATCTGGTCTCCCTCTTCTGTCCAATATTTTTAATAATCTATTTAATTACTTCCCAAGTAGCACAATAGTATTAGACAGATCCTCATCAGTGTCCATCTCAACTTGACCTTTCTCATCTTCAGCACTAGATACAAAAGTTATGCTTTTGTTTGTTTTCTCGGTCTTGTCACCAATAGCCAATTTAAATGTTTGAAGTGACCAAATAATCTCATCAACTCTCAAGTTGTTGATGTCCTGAGCTTCTTCAATAATTGTAATCTTCATGTCAAATATCCTAGGTAAAGACCTAAGAATCTTTCTGACCAACTTTGCTTCTGAAATTTTCTCTCCCAAGGCACTTGATGCACAAACAATTTCAAGAATCTTCATCTGATATTCCTGAATTGTCTCATCATCATTCATCTTCAAGTTCTTAAATTTAGAAGTGAGAAGCCGAAGAGGTACCTTCATAAGTTATCTTGAGAATTTTCCAAGCATCCTTGGCTACAGTACATGTATTAATCAGCCTGAAAACATTTATGTCTACTCCATTGAATAGAGCATTTAAAGCCTTAGAATTTCCAGTGGCTTCTTTATCATCATTTTCATCCCAATCTTCTCCAGGTTTTATATATTCTTTTCCATCTTTGTCCTTAACAACTGGATGCTCCTATCCTTTTAAAACAGTTATCCAAGCTTTACTATCCATTTATTTCAGAAAAGCTACCATTCTGACCTTCCACCAGTCATAGTTTGAACCATCCAACACGGGTGGTCTATTGTTATATCCTCCTTCTTTCTCCATAGTACCAGAAATTATATCCCTGGATCTCATCCAATAACAGAACAAGGTGTCTTCTCTTGATGCCAATTGAAATTCTGGCACACATAATATCAAGACTCAAGACTGATGTCTTAATAACACACAATGTCACAATAGATGTTATAACATCAGTTGACAAAAAACAGACTTGTTAAAACAGAAAAATTATGCAGAAAAGTGAATTTGCATAAACTTAAAGAACACAATCAATTGCTAACCTAGTTTGGTGCAACTCGCCTACTCTAGGGGCTACCAAGCCAGGAAGAAAATCCACTACCAGTAGTATCAATTTAAAGCTAAACAATCCCAGTTTACACTTCTCACTTAATCCCTACCCAATACAACTTCTACCTAGGCACCTCATAAATATGAGAACTCCTCTCACTCCCAATCAACACAGTGATATCAAACAATCCCAGTCCCAGGGAATGTCTCAAGAAACCAAAAAGAAGAACACTCTTCTAAAACACAAATACTTAGTTTGCTTAAAAGCTTCACTAAGAACGATACTCAAATCTTTGCTTAAAAGCATAGAGGAGAACAATAACTTGATAAACAAGTAACAATCAGTCAACTCAAATGCATCAAAAGATACATGATCATGTACAAAAAACACAAGAAGAAACTAAGGAACTCTCAAACCATAAACCCTTATTTTTCACAAGCTTTTACAATAAAACTATGCTACTTAAAAACTAGGTCTTGGACGTCCTTATATAGACTTCTGCAGTTGGGATTAGACTCTTCAATCAAATATAATCTTCACCTCTAAACCCTCGCAAAATCTTCTCCAGAAAAATAGAAACAAAAAACAAATATTTTAATTATTTCCTAAAAAATCTCAATGAACCTTTTTATGAAGAAAATCAAATCTACAATTATTCCTAAAAATCCTCGATTTTCTGCGCCTGTTATGAGTACTAGAAACCTCCAGAATCTCATATTTTTTCAATAAAATCTTCAAGGATATTATCCAGCTGTACTATCATGATGTTATGTTGCTACATGTTACAACATCTAATAGAACATCTGTCAAATAAGTACTAGCAGACTCTGTTGTACCAGTTGGTCAAGATGTTATGACATCTTGCTTAACATAAGGTTGTGTGGTCGGTGGGAATGAGAACTGACTGTTTTGGAATGCTGGTTCGCGTTTGCGTTTGTTTTCGCAAAATGTCGCGGTAAGCAAGAGTCACCACCGTCTTTTATTTTATCCAACAAGGAAAGGACAAAAGCACGGAAAAATTCCTTTTTGAGATATTTCTCAGGTTCGAGAGGTAGATTATAGAAAGGGAAGGTGTTAGCACCCTTTCTATCCGTGGTTATCCACGGGCTCTTAGGTACTTGCTCAATGTGTTTTCAAAATTTGCTTTTTCTTTGTGTTTGTGGGTTTGAAAGGAGTTTTTTTGTTTGAAAGGAGTGTAAGTGCGAAAAGTTTTGTTTTGTTTTAGAATGAGCAAGTACTTAAGAACCATCTACCTACTCAAAAAGGAATTAATCTGTACAAGTTTCCTTTAGACAATGCTATCCCACTATTGAGGAGTAGGTAGCATCGTCGTTGGAGTTTTCGGGTCAATTCGATTAAGGGACGTGTGGTCACTAAAGCAATGTTAGGATGCATTAGCGGTAACCCTAATATCCTAGATCATTTTTCCGAGGCAACCGTTTCGAGGCAACTATGATCTTTGGACAAGAAGGCGACCTCTAAAACTCAATGACCACGTTCGAGGCAACCAAGTGAGGTGTATCCTAAGAGTGGCATGTGCGAGTGTGTTATTTCGGTTAATTTTATCTGTACGTGTCACGGGTGAACTATGTTGATTTTAAGTTAAAGATTGATCTTGTCATGCATTCCCTATTTATCAAACATCTAACAGTTAATATTGTGCAGAAATTAAATTGCGAGAAATTAAATCTAAACTATTACAAGGCGTCGGGTATTTACATCGCCAAAAACAACCCTTTAATTTAAATTGCGGAAAGTAAATAAAAGCGGTAAATAAATAAAGTCCTAATTTAAAAACTATTACATTCCCGTAGCAGTTACAATATTGGATAAAAAATAATACGCGTGCGAGAAATTTAAATCGGGGCATTTTTATGGTTTTGACCCTTTTTATTAAATAAAGCATATTTTTTTGTTATTTTGAATTAAAATGGAAATTATATCTAAGTTAATCAATTAATTAATTAAATGAAAATATTTTTTGGGTTTTTTATAATTAAGGAAATAAATTAAAATGATTAAAAGTTATTAAAACCTAATATTCTAATAAATTTTAAATTATTGCAAAAAATGTTGAAATTATACCTAATTAACAAAACTAAATTGATTAAATTATTTATTTACAAAAATAAAGTGAAATTAGTTTTAATAAATAATAAATAACATTTTTTGTTTTCTGATTTTATTAGGAAAATATTAATTGGTTAGTTTTTTTTTAATAATAATAATAATAGTTAACAAAATAAATAAATAAATAAATAAATAAAAGAAATAAAAAGTAAAAGAAATACTCAGGGGGGGTATGGGCTTAATTTGATGGGGAAATTAGCAAAATCCAGGCCCAATTTCAATCAGCCTGCTTTGACTTTTCCAGTTTGCTATGCGTGCATTGACTAGGGTTCATAGTGAACCTTCAATCTGGATCATTGGATTTGCCTTGTGGGCCACCTGGCATTTAAGATCTGGAGGCATATGATAATCTACGCTTACTGAGTCATATGGAATAACCTGAAACAAAATTGTAACAAAGTTTTGGGGGACCTGGGATTCGAACCCAAGTCCCAATGGTATCATGCACTAACACCTTGCCAGCTGAGCCATTGGTTCTTTTTGTTAATGGGATAATCAATAAATATTATATGGACAAGTCAATTAATTATGCTGGAAATAAATAAAAATGCGCAATTTGTTTGAATTGTCCAATGAAGCTAGGACACGTCTTCGTCTTCTTCAACGAAGACTGGTTCGTTTACCTGCGGATTTTATTCCGCAACTAAATCCATGGCATCATCCTATCATGAGCTACGGGCCATATAAACGCCAATGGAGACCATCACTGCATTCGTCTCTCTCCCTTGATCATCGCTATACCCATCATTAGTCTCAATTTATCCTGCATCAAAAATGCCTAAAAAGCAAGAACAAGAACCCTAGCTTTGGATACAGGGTTATAAGCCACGAAAACAAAATTAAATATTACAGAATCATTGGAAATTGAATGACAAGTATGAATATACAAGAAAATTGGCAAAAAGATGCAAGAATGATGAGTTACATTTTCATGTACAGGGCTTGGTTCGTGGACACTTACAGCGAGTTTAAGGCAATGAGAAGGCTTGGTTTTGATTGGTATCGCTTCAGGGGATTGCCAGCAAGGGATTAGTGTCAAGCTTTTTCTTTGAATCAAGCTCTAAGGTGGATTTCAGATTCCAAGTTTTCAAGCTTTTTTTTCAAAGTTTGTTTTGCCGTTTCTGCAGTTCTTTAGGCGTGTTTTTGTTATGCTTGGCTTGTACAAGTATTATAGAATGAATTAGGTTTAACCTTTTGGCTCGAATCCACGTGCATTGAAGATTCATGATTTGATATGATCTTCCATTAACAAACTTCCAAAAATGGCTCAAATCAAATATTTTGTGCACCATAAGGCATGATTCGGATTTGGTTTGGTGTATCTTGACAATGAAGACCTATAATGACCACAAGAATCTCATTACATCAATTTTTAGATTTTATTTGATTTAATATTGATTTAAAATGAATTAAATCAATAAAAATTAAATAAAATAGAAAAATAAATGAATGGCCATGAAATTAAAGATGTGACACGTGTGTGGCATGACAAGACCATATCAAGTGGAAAAAAATGGGGCCTTTTGTCAAAAATTGGAGTTTTGAGGATAGTTGACTTTTGATAATTTTGGAAAAATGCCCAACTTCAACAATGCATAACTTCTTCAATTTTGAACTTTTGGATGTATTCTTGGACTTTTTAGAAACCTTGAGATGTCCTATAATCAACCCTTTTTGTCTCATATCATTTTGATATTCCATGCTCAAGTTATAAGCTTTTGAAAAAAAGTTGTTTTTGTTGACTTTCAAAAATGACCTATAATGTCCAAATTTGTAAATTTTTGTGAGTTCATTTCTTGATCTTGGGGTGTGAATATGGATTTTAGGAAATTGCATCCTCTTCAAAATGAGATTTGGATGGGTCATTTCTCATAAAGTATGAGAAAGTTATGCTTGGTCAAAGTTGAGTTGACTTTTCCTACAAAACCCTAATTTAACAACTTTTGAATCTTGATGAATCTTGAGCAATCCTTGATGAATCATGATCAACCCTTTATAAAATGATGAATTATCCTTCAAAATTAGAATGTTGACAAAAAATCTTGAGGTTTGACTGTATTTAGGTCACAGTTGACTTTTGCCCTAGCACAGTCGATTTTTGGGCCTCTTGAGCAATTGACTGACCAAACTTCCTCTGCAAGGCTTGAAATTTGACATGGATGAACTTGAGAACATATTAGGATATTGGGGAGAATTTGAGATCATTTTGATTTAAGGACCTTGATGCAACACAAAACCCTAATTTTGACTTGACTGCCTTAGGAGGTGATTTGACTGTCCAACTCTTGAGCCATCTTGAACAACTTGGAGATGGTTCTTGACATGTCTTGAGGAATATGGGAGGGAAAATTTTGGGGTACAACAGGTTGCAATACATGTTTTTTTCCAATGAAACATGTTTTGATAAAATTGTTGTCAACTCCTTGTTTTACCAAAATTATTGCCAACCATAAAATCACAAACCTAACACACAAAAATCTTAGACATTTAAGATTCATTGAGTTAGAAAGAATGACAAAGGCATCAAACATTAGATTCACATGGGAAAGCAAATTAATAGTTTATGACCGGTGGGACCAAAATGGTGATCGCATTTAACCTTCATACTTCATCTCTTATTTATCTTTCAAGGGTAAGAAAGTAAAATCAAATCTAAAACTCAAATAACTTATATCAAATTAGGTAGAACAAAAGAATGTCAATTGACCAACTCCATCAACAACATCAAGCAATAAAAGAAAAACATTACATGACATGTCATAAAATAATTAATAAACTTAAAAGAGCAAGTTTACCATCTCAAATTGACTCATGGAGTAGTTGTTTAGGAGATCATGACCATGTATGTGTAAAGCTGCCCTTCCTCACTCAAGATTGAATACGCTACGAATACTAAAGAAAACAAATGTTGAACCACCTGAACCAATGTTAACATTAAGTCAAGTTAAAATCCTGGCCTTAATCATCTCCAACTAAGTTCCTATAAATGAAATGTCTTAAAATTGAATAAGAGCATTCAACTACATAAGACAGTAAGCATAACCAATGCAAGTGAATAAGATATTATCCTTACATGCTCATATACACCAGAAGGAAAAAACCAAATGATCATCGCTACATCAAAAATAAAGTAACCTAAAGAAACTTGTGGAAATAAA
Source organism: Vicia faba (assembly GCA_948472305.1). Taxonomy (NCBI): domain Eukaryota; kingdom Viridiplantae; phylum Streptophyta; class Magnoliopsida; order Fabales; family Fabaceae; genus Vicia; species Vicia faba. The sequence goes on from OX451736.1 coordinate 1,618,784,683, forward strand.
TATTGTACATGAGATATAAAGACTTCTTCACCAGATAAAAGAAAATGTTGTTGGTCACAAATGAGATGTTAAAATGTGACCAGAACGATGTAGGTTATAACAATCAATTGATCTAAATCATTATGAAGGAAAAATGTAGGAAGAATATGAATTATTAAGTTCTCAAATCATAAGTTATTTCCTTGTTGCTAAAATATTTTAATTACCTCTACAAATTTAATATCAACATCACTATGATCTGATTCTCTTCTGATTGCATCATCGACAAAAAATGATCTACAACACAAAAAATCCATTTTTAACATTTTCAACCATTTCTGAATAAAATATCATGTTATTCTAAATAAAATTTAAGAAAGAATACAAAATAAAGCATCAATTAAGCTATCAAATATAAGAAAATATAACTTATCTATATAAACCGTAATTCCAGAGTTGAAATACAATAACATTTACTTTACTTTGAATCACCGACAAAGTCATTAGAGACAAAATCCTCATCCGTGTATCCAATAATTCCCTTCAACCGTCCCTCTGAAGCATGCCTTCATTTTTTTTCCAGTTTCAAAGCAATAGAAAACAAATGAATTGGTTAGTGCAATACATCAACATTTACTTTACCTTGAATAAAATAGTTTTGACACAAATAAAATGGTTTAGGTTTTGAAATGAAGAACCTTATTGAAGGTGAAAACCCTATCAATGTGTTTTCCGACGATATTCTGAGACACATTATATTTTTTATTGTAGTCATTGCAAGTAACAACTTGCATAACATTTGTGCATAACTTCTCATCACCGAACGACCTATAAGGAACCAAATAAGCTTAACCACAACAATAAAACATCAACAACCATAAATACGAAATAGAAAAAAAATAAGAAAGAGATTGATTTGAAACTTTCATCGAACACTTTGCAGGCAAGGTGCAAAGCTCTGTATTTTGAAAGCACGTTGTTAACAAAAATAACTCTCGCAACAACAACAAATAACACCACACAAACAAAACCGAAGCAAACGAAATAAGGAGAATCAAAACCAAAATTAAAAGGGAAGAGGAGATTCACGTTTTATTGAAATCTACAACAAAAAAAAGTATCATCAATAACATAGTCGCTGGTGTTGCAACACCTACACCAAAGCAACCAGTTAGATACTAAGTCAAACAACTTCAAAATGTGTTTTAAAATATAACGTACCCACAAAACTTCCATCAAGGCTCTATGTGACACGTCTGACAGAAATATGTGTTTCTTTGACCATAGTTGTCTGTGAAATAAAGTTTTCAACTATAAGATTCCAATGTTTTTGAATTCTCAAGAAACAAAAATCCCATAGTATTTTAGAGAGAAAATAAAAATACTTAACAATGTGTAACTCATTAAAAAAAAAGATTCAAAACTGAAATGATCATGATCATTAACAATCAATGAGATTCAAACCTAAAATTCATTAACAACCACAAAAATCGAAAAACTTCCAAACTAAACAGAGATAATGTTACGAAGATAACAAGTTTTACCTTCAAGATCTAAAACCATTGCTTTTAGCAGATACGAAGTGACATCTTTTAGGGTTTCGTTAGAGATGTCGCGGTTTTTCGCTTGTTTGTATTTGGTTCAACGAAAAAACAATAATAATAACAAACTAGTCAAAACCCTAACAATTAAATTAACTCAACAACTTACCAACTATGGCAGAACCACATCTACAGCTTCTGATCCGTCAACCCTATACAAAGTGGCATCGTGTGTGTCGCATATCATCGCTTCATTCAAGTTTTATTTCGATTAAAAATTGAGGAAAAAGGAAGAAAAATAAAAGGAGGATGAGAGAGAGAGAGAGAGAGAGAGAGAGAGAGAGAGAGAGAGGGGGGGGAGATGAAGAGGAGGATGAAACCAGATTGATAAAGATGGAGAAAGAGAGAAAGTATGAGAGTAGGGTGAACATTGCATTTGAGTTGGAAAATCAATGGTCTACCTTAGAAACAAATGAAACAATTAATAGCTGTACATAATAATAATTATTAGGATTAATATTTTTAGTACCGTTTTACCCTCAAAAAATAATTAATTGACCAATAAAAATAGGACTTAATTCACTTAACCGTATTATATTGCTTTTTTAATGATAGATTTTAATATTAAGATAACATTGCTAATGTTAGCATTATTAATAAAATTAGTAAAATGAAAGTTTCTACATTATTTTAGCAATATGTTATTCCCTTCTTCTCATAATAAACGTTATCTTTGAGATTTTTATATTTTTTAAGATAATAATTAGTTATGTTGATTTCAATGATAAAATGAATTTTATTTATTAATATAATCTTATTAACACTTCCTATCTTTTAAAACGATTGTTGTTTAAAGTTTTTACACACAAATTAAAGAATACAATGACGTTATCATAAGACATTACACTTTTATAAAATTAATTCTATTAATATATTGAAAGTGATATAGAGAATAAAAAGTAAAAGACAATTGAAAAAATAGTAATCATTACTCTATTGAAAAATAAAATTAACAGTCATTTTAAAATAAAATTTATTTATTAAAATGATATATTAATTAAAATAAAATAAATAAGAATAAGTTAATATAAAGGAAAACTAAATAGAAATGAGGACAACTAGTATAAGAGAGGGAAGTAAAGTATTATTACTCCATTTTAGTAAAGTTTTAAATAAATATTACAAATGACATGATGAAGTAAACTCTAATCTCTAATCCAACGGCTTGAAAAAAGCCTGTCACCGTTGAAAACTGAACAACGCGCATTCATTGATTTCTGTCATCATCATATAAACAAAGTACCAAATCTTCAAGATAAAAAAAAAACCAGAAGAGAGAAGAAGAGGAATCGAGCGATAAAGACGAAGATGATGATGTTCGATGAATCGCCACAGGCGCAGCAGGACAAGCGAGGCTACACAAGCGTCAAAAACGATCAAGAATTCGACATCGAATCCGGAGAAACCCTCTACCCCGGTCTCAGCGTCGGCGAAAATCAACTCCGTTGGGGTTTCATCCGTAAAGTCTACGGAATCCTCTGCGCTCAGATCCTTCTAACCACCGTCGTTTCCGTCGTAACCGTTTTCTATGCTCCTCTTAATCTTCTCCTCAGGGGAAATTCTCCTCTTCTCCTGTTCCTCGTCTTCCTCCCATTTATCTGTACGGTTGTTTTCTGTTAATTGTATTTCAATTGCGCGGATCCGATTTGATTCGATCTGATCTGAATTTTGTTTTGTAGTTTTGATTCCTTTGTTGAGGTACCAACAAAAGCATCCTCATAATTATATTTTGCTTGGACTTTTTACCTTGTCGATTAGCTTCACCGTTGGAGTTACCTGTGCTAACACCGACGGTAGGGTTTTGTTTTCAATTTTGATTGTTGATTTCACGTTCGGCATTGGCATTCGGTTATTCTGATGATTGATTGTATTGTGTGTGTTGTTTTGCAGGAAAAATTGTTCTCGAGGCATTGATTTTGACCTCTGCTGTGGTTTCTTCTTTAACTGGTTATGCCTTTTGGGCTTCCAAGAAGGGGAAAGATTTTAGCTACCTTGGTCCTCTTTTGTTTACCTGTCTGTTTACTCTTGTTCTCACCGGCATGATGCAGGTTGGTTTCATTGCATTTTATTTCATTTATTTCGTATGATTGATTGATAACTAGTTTTTTTTTCTCATGTAAATTTCTATATTTCAATGTTATTGATAGTTTGTGTTTGCTATGAATGTCAAATGATAATATTAGGATGGGTAAGTGGTCACATGGGATAATATGGGATAGGATTAAGAATGAAATTGTTGTAGAAAAACTGACTAGTTCTCATTGTAGAAAATATGGTAGAAATTAGTGTTATTGAATATCGGCCGCCATGGCGGTTTTTGGACTCGTTGCAATGGTAAATATCTTCAGATATTGCGGGTTTTTCCGCCATAATCCGCTATGGTGGCGCAACAAAGTGGCCGTGTGGCGGGATTTTATCTCTCCACCGTAGACCACCATCAACAACATTGATTGAAATCATGCTGACATTAGAAGCTATGTTATTCGACCGGGGCTGAGGGTTGGAAGTAAATTTGAATCTCTAGGATTCCATGCCAAACATGCATGTAGTCTAGTCTAGAGGGTTAAGGAATGAGAGGAAAAAATTCATAGAAGCACTTATAAGGAGGATAAATGAGATTTGATATTTATAATTAAAGGGAGACTGGTATGGTGGAACCCCGGTGAATGGTCTTTCAACGTGTGTTGAATCCAAAGCTTCCAGAGATAGCATTCTTTTGTGATATGCTTTGATACCACGGTTCTAAATACACAGAATTTTAAATTTAAAATGCTTTTCCATTAGGTGTGATTCATTTATAAGACATGATGAAACTGTTGTCTTCATGTGGTTAGGCCTGTCTATAGACTCGCATTATTTATGTATGTGTGTATGCTTGCAGCTTTTCTCTTGCTCATGACTAGTTTTTCTTTGATGCAGATGTTCTTCCCTCTTGGACCAGCAGCACATGCTATCTATGGTGGAATTGGTGCTATGATTTTCTCTGCTTACATTGTCTATGACACTGACAACCTGATCAAGCGCTTCACTTATGATGAATACATTGGGGCCTCTGTCACTCTTTATCTGGACATCCTGAACCTGTTCCTTTCCATCTTGAGGATTCTGAGGGAGGCAAACAATTAGTCATCCTTCACAAATTGATCTTGACCAAAAATAAGTGAAACTACTTTGTTGTGTCGCATCTTTGTGATGCTGTAGTAAGCATTATGCAGATATACAATGCTTCTCTAGTATTCCTTTACAGCTGATAGACAGCACTTTTGGTGAAATGGAAAATTTGTAGCTTTACAATTGTATTTACGTGTGATATAAGAATCTCCTTTGGGATGTGTTATTTTAACTTTGAATTTAATGTTGTCTTTTATATATAATACATAGCTTATCATACTTTCACCCTGGTATGCAGAAAACTGTGATATCATTGCTGGTGGTGTTATGTAAAATGTAGGTCTGAGCACAATAGTTTGTGAAGACTTTGAATATCTGATTTTGCTCCGGGGAATACAAGTCCCCTAATGCTTTTGACGCTTGTTTATGCCTGATGTGAAGCATATCCTATATTTTGCAATAGGAACATTCTTCTTTTCCATAGAACAAATATCAAGTTTCCCAAAATAATTATCAAAGTGATGCTATTTGATATTATTTGACAAACTTATTTTTCTGTGGTTTATGTCAAAATTTTATAACCAAATAGAGATTCAATCAAGGGCGATAAAAAACGGGTGTCATTCTGTTTCCACTGACCCACTGAATTATTGTCTTTTTGTGTAAATTTGATTAAAAAAAGGGGTGTCATTGTGTCCACTGTCCCACTGAATTATTGTCTTTTTTATGTAAATTTATGCAAACGGGTTGGGTGTGAGATTGATTCAAATGTTTAATTTGGTTAATAAAGATGGTTACTTTAGATCTGTCAAAAATCGAAACCGACCGAGTTTGATTTTTGGTGGAAACAAAGTTTGGTCAGTGAATCGTTTATCTGAATCATGAAATCAGATTAGTCGGTTCATTATATGGATCGGAACTGGTTGATTAAATCAAAAGAAAAAAAAAATCTAAATTGACTGAATCTAATTAATATTTATTTTATTTTATTTATTTTTGTTATTCAATATAAAAATAGGGTTTATAATGTTGTAAGAATATTATCATTTTTATAATTTAATTGTGCTATTGTATACTCATAAAAATACATATGCAACACGAAACTGAGTATTGTTTAATGTTGGTTTAAAGTATGATAATGGTGAAACTAATGTCAAATGATATTTTAAATATTAGTGTAATAGTAACTTTTTTAATAATAAAAAATAGTTTTTTTAATATTAATCTAAAATTTTGATATATTTTTTAAATTAGTAACTTTTTTAATAATAAAAAATAGTTTTTTTAATATTAATCTAAAATTTTGATATATTTTTTAAATTAAAAAATAAAGTTTGTGAATTTTATAAAAGATGAACCATTTTTATATATTCATTCAATAAATATTAAATCGATTAAACTGATCCGATTTATTTGCCAAAACAATTTAATTGAATCCGTCAAAAACCAAAATTTTATCGGTCGAAATTATTTTGGGCTTAAAACCGACCGATTGTCCAATCTAGTTTATGGTGTCTGCAATTTGTACCTCCTAATTTTCTATTTCACCTTCCTAACTAGTTAATTCCCATTTTTCTTGGACAAACTGACTTCTGAGCATATTTCTAATATTAATTACTCTTGGATGTTTATTCCTACAAAATATTTTCAAAATAACGGGAAACTCAGTAGAGACAAAACTCAGTCAAGATCTAGATCATATATTCCAAATGTACAAGATTTTTAATAAATGCCAAAGACAAAACTCCACAATCTTTATATGTAGTTTGTCCAAATTAACTATAAATATGGTAGCTATTTGATGGGTGAAGAAAAAGGTGCTAACCATGATACACATTATAAACAAGCACCCCATTGCAGAACATCTCCTATTGCAAGATAAACTCATTCAGCACCCCATTGCAGAACATCTCCTATTGCAAGATAAACTCATTCTGGAAGTACAGCTCTCCTACAAGTGATGTAAAGAAAGTTGCATTTGAGTCAATGATTGAACAATATATCAGTATAAAGGGAACTCAATACGACATGATTATGCAATCCCCAAAATATAGTGAAATGCGACTAACAGAACATTCTTTCTCACAAAATATATCAGTATTAAGGCGACTCATTATGACATGATTATGCAATCCCCAAAATATAGTGAAATGCAAATAACTGGACATTCCTACTCGCAAAAAGATGCCACACAACATGGCTCGAGACCCTCCTTCAAAGAGAGGATGAAGAGTCTACATGAGCATACAAATTGAACTTTATTTCAATTGGTGTTCACCTTTGTATAAGACATAAAAAATAGATCTTATTTACATCATTCAGTAACAAGGAAAAAAATTATACACTTAATGAGCAATTTGTGTTTATATATTGAATCAATAATGATCATAAACCCACAATCTGGTCATGACTTCACAGCCTCATCATCATCTTCAATATCCCAACTTAGATCCTCATCATCTTGGTCAGCCGTTGCAGAACTTAACCTCTTCCGCAAATCAATCCTACTTTCGGACCCACCAACATTGTCTTTATTATCATCATTGCTTTCAACGTCTTCAATTTCTTCCCAGCTGATGTCTTCTTCCTCAGGCAATGAAGGCTGGCTTGAAACAACTGAAATATCACTATCTTTGCAGGACTCACCGCCGTTATCATTATCTGTCTTCATATCTGATGCCTCATTTTTCTCATCCAACTTTTCATCTTGATCACCCACAATCACAGTTACTGGAACATTAGACGCCACATTGTCATTATTATTCACCTCCAATTTATCACCTTCATCAGTTATATATTCAGGAGCAACAACACCCTTCTCGTCGTTTTCTATCTTCAAATCCTTCACAGTCTCAACATTAGCACTTTCATCAGTTATAGATTCAGGAGCAACAACACCCTTCTCGTCATTTTCTATCTTCAAACCCTTAACAGTTTCAACATTGGCGCCTTCATCAGTTATAGATTCAGGAGCAACAACATCCCTATCATCATTTTCTATCTTCAAATCCTTAACAGTCTCAACATTAGCACCAACCGTAGCGGCAACCTTAGCAGAATTATCCTCCTTCAATTCAGAAACCCCACTGATACTACCTTTGGACACATCCCCATCATCATTATTATCATCATCATCATCATCGAAATCCCAGCTCAAATCCTCCTCTTCGCCAGAAATCGCACGCTTCACAAGCTTAGTCCTTGCCTCCTCAGCTTGGTTAAGCTTATGCAGCTTATAAAAATACCTGCTCCAAAATCTCTCATCATCAATCTTACTAGGAACAACCATCTCATAAATCTCATCAACAACAGAATTCTCTTTAATCAAATTCTCAATCTCCTCTTCCTTATTATCCAATTCAAACGCTAATTTCCACTCATTGAAATTCTCCAAATCTTCAGGCTCCTCCAAATAGGTATTCACATCACTCTGAAGACCTCGCATCAATACATCAAATCTACTATATTTCAAATCCAAACCCTGACTACTACTACTACTCCTCAATATTCTCTTACCGTTATTGCTCGAATCAGAATCAGAATCAGGGGCTAAAAGAGAATCCCTACCGTGTGAGATAATCTGCGCAGTCGATTTCCAAACGCTGCTGCCGATGTCGTCGATCGCTTGGCCAACGGTCTCGAGGGATTCCTGAGCCACCGAGGCGCCAACATCTAGGGAAGCCGGGAGGTCTTTAACAGCGCGTGAGGCGGCTTCTCGGATCACCGATGTTTCAATCTTCAACCCCGAGCCGAATTCTTCGAGATCGTGCCGGTAATTAGCGATGACAGATTCGGATTTAGATGCTAGGGTTTGGATCAATCCGCCGAAGCTCCAGGCGGCGTTTTCGGTGGATGTATCGTGATCTGATTCGGCTTGGTCGGGATCATGCGGTGGCGAGTCGCTTTGGTCGGAATCATGCGACGGCGAGCCGGGTTCATCGGAGAAGACGGTTTTGAAGAAGTTCATGCTGTTTGGAGAAATTGATTTGTGTAGAATTGTGTGCGATTTGAAGGCGTAAAACGGTAAAAAGACTACGTACGATTTTGTAACAAAAATTAGGTTTTCTTAATCATAAAAATGGCACTTTTCTCCTCTATTTTATAGGTTAATAGATCAATTTATTTAAATCAAACTTTATGATGTTTAAAAAAATATCACGCTTGTTAACATTGTGATATCAATACTAGTATTGTTAACATTTTGATATCCTATACTATTACGATATTATATAAATTTATTCGATTTTATATACAATTTATTTTAACACATATAAATTTAAAATGAATAATTTAATTATAAATTAATGATTATATATATTCAATTATATTAAATAATCATATAAAAAAACACTCGTGAGATGAGAAAAAAAATAAAATGTTAATATTTTAAAATAAAAATTATCTCTTAAATAAATATAATTATTGATTAAAATAAAATAAATATTTTGCTAATAATGATTCGTGAGATAAAAAAACTATTTGCTGTAAAATAAAATATATTTAGATATAAGTATAAAATTAAAAATAATTTACTAAATAAACAAAATGATATAAATTTAATTATATTAAATAATCATATAAAAAGAAGAAAAAATCGTGAAATACATAAAGAAAAAAATTAATATTTAAAAATATTTTTTTTTTCTTTTAAATTAAAATAATAATTGATTAAAATAAAATAGATATTGTGTTGATAATGATTCGTGAGGTAAATACAATTTTAATTTTATTAAAATAAAAAAAAATAGATTATTGATATTTTTAGTGATAATAAATAAATAGAAAGGAAAAATTAAAATAAAAGTGAGAAAGTGCGGTAAAAAGAAATGTGAGAGATGTTTGGTGAAAAACATAATTCAAGTGATGTAACCGATTAAAATGAGATGGTGATAAGTGCAAATTGTAACTATTTTTGTATATACTTTTTGCTGTACTTATCGACTTTTTATTGTTAATATCGTTGAATAAACCCGACTTTGTATAAATATGTTTAGTTTGTGTTTATTTGTGTTTTTGTGTACATAGTATACAGTTTGATGTTTTTCCATTCATTTTGTAGGTAATTGTTGCATTTTGGAGCATTGAGGAATAAAGTGTCGAAGGCACGACTCCATATACGCATTTTCGGAATAAAAAACCAATTTTGAGAAATTCTGTTTAGGAGAGCCCGCTTAGCGCGCAGAAGACCGCTTGTGAAGGCAAAGTCCCTCTATAAGCATTTTAATGATGTCAAAATGACTATTAATCTCTCTCTATCTGGGTTGGTTCTATGAACAATCTTGCAATGGAATGATTGGAATGAAAATCTCCAGAAACACGTATTTTTGAGAAAATTCAATATGTGTGTCGACTCAAAGATATGTGCGGTCGACTCATCATCTTCAATCAAGCCCTGGGTGTGTCAGGTCGGCCCTTCCGGTCGACTCAAACTGGAAATCAAAACATTCAAAGTTTGCGTCGACGCGCTGCACTTCAAAATGGAATTCTCTCTGACTACTGGATGTATCGCGTCGACCCTTCCAGTCGACTCAACCTGGGAATCAGAATATTCAAAGTTTGCATCGACGCAAGCCCTGAAGCGGTCGATGCATTGCATTTCAAAACAATTTTCTCTCCTGGTGCGGGTTGTGTCGCGCCGACCCCTGCTTCTGGTTGAGTCGACCGCTCGCTAGCCTCATCTGATTTTCTACTATGTTTGTGGGTCTTGGCTATCAGGTAACATATATATATATATATATATATATATATATATATATATATATATATATATATATATGTTCATTATGCATCATTATTTGATGTTAACAAGAACTGGTGAAAGATACACATAATGCTTATCATTTTCATCCTCTCTTCTCAAAAATCAACATCTACACATAATCATGGTTGTTGGTTCAAGAAAATTGTTGTGGTGATAACGTTCAAATCAAGAATTCAATTCAGATTTGGGTTGAGCAATTGTGGGTTGTGATCATGGGATTTGTACTTATGTATCCAATGATTTGGACTGCAAGTGCACAGTCTTGTCGAGTAGTTTTAAAAGATATCGAACCACAGAGACTGATGAATCGATCTACCGTTTTCTATTGTTACTATGTAAATCTAAAGCTAATGAATATTTGATTTGGGTTGTAGGGGAAACTAATCGCTAAATTAAGTTGTATTTTAATAATCAATGAGCTTAATTACCAGTATGCAACAGTCTTACCTCGGGAACTAGTGACCTGTTGGGCGTCTTTATATTTTCAAAACAGTTTTCAGTAAAACCTATCTAGTTTAAAAACCCTCGTCTCACACTGTCGTTTTGTTGATCTAGGCTATGCAGTTAAGTCCTAACATACGCTTCCGCCATCCCGCAGGAGTTAAAAACACTTTTTGGAAACTAAACAAAATCTTAATTAACTTTAAAGTGCTTCCGCTGTATTTTAAGCCAATGCCTAATTACTACTGTCCAGTTAAAAGATCTCAAACTTCCGCTTTGTTGACCCTAACCTCTATCTATTTTTTACTTCCGTAACAAAACAATTTAATGATTTGAAAAATAGTAACTTAGGCCAGAAAAGAAAGTTTCGTAGTAAAAATAGTCCCGACTAAGTTACTCGTTCCCTCGGTTGATTGACTTTACATACCAGTATAAGATTTCTAGCTCGACATAATATTAAACCAAATCGCAGAATAATTTAAAGGACAAACACAAATAAACATAATTATATTAATTAATAAGCAATAAGAATTTGTAAACATAAACCTGGTAATAACTCTGAAGACAGAAGCACTCCTGCACAAATTGTAGGCTTTGCTTCGATCGGAGAATATATTTAACCGTACAGAAGAAAATAATGCTGAAAGAATAGTGCTGGAAAGAAATAACTGGGAAAAGGAAATAATGCTGAAAAGAAATAATGCTGAAAATAATATTCTGCTGAATAAAATATCTGCTTAATAAAATCTCTAAACTTTCTCGCCAAAAAGAAGAACCCTTTCTACTGTGGTCTCAGGCTCTATTTATAGTGCTTGCTTGATTCGTTGCTCTCGAAAATGTAGGAACAATTCACTTTTCTTCCTTGAGAAATAATAGGCCATTTAATTATCACGTTCGTTGCTCTCTTGACTGAGTGGGTGAGAGAATGTAGGAACTCGTTAGATTAACCCTTGAACGTGTTTCTGTCCGTTGGATGAGGAGAAAGTGGGGTGATAGGCTGTGACGTTCGTCACACGCAAGTGACTATCGTCACTTGGTCTTCATGGAGCGTGACGTTCGTCACGTCCCCTTGACGGTCATCAGGGCTTGGTTGCTTATGGGCCACATGCTCACATGTGTAATGGGCTTTTGGGCTGGTTTCTTCTCCTTAGGCTCTTTTACTACTTTTTGCACCCTTTTTTCTTCATTTCTTCAAAAGTGTTCGGCTCAGTGCATATCTACAAAAATAGAAAAATACCTGCATAATACTTATAAAATAATTTAATTCAAACTAAAGTATGAGAAATATTTGGTGTATATCAAGCCAGAAATATCACATATTTGTGTGTCATCAAACTCCCCCATAATTAAACTTTGCTTGTCCTCAAGCAAATGCTAAGTACGATGTTTTTCTAAACATGGTTATGACTCAGATCGACTAATATATAGCTGCGTTGTGTTTTTGTCAGAAAATCGGTGGTTTGATTCGTGTTCCATAACTACGTCGGCGACGCTAGACAATCCCATTTTACGTAAACTAGTTACAGGTCCTATCATAGCCTACCTCGAGTATTTGTCTTGTTTTGCCCTTTTCATTCTAGCGCAATCACATTAAGCCCTTTATCTTCACACGCACATAGCAGAACAGTCGGTTAGTGGTTATGATCCTTTTAACCTTTTAGAGGTTTCTGGCACATTAATGTGGCAACCTTTAATTCAAATGTTGGATGCGGGGGATCAAACCGTAATCTGCCCTACCGAGTTCAGTACCAGATGCTCCTGAACCATCCATCAAATGAATTTTCATGTTACTTTGTAAGGTTTACATCCTTTGGATTAGGCGATCGGGTGAGGATCGTCCAATTTAATTAGTGTGTTTCCTTGCAACATTTTGCTGAAATATTCTATCATCCACATATATTCATTGACTTCCTGCGTAGTTTGTGTTTAAGACGGTGCTGACTGCTAATATAAACTACTCAAGGTTACTATAAAGACTAAACTCAGGGTGTTGGAAACAACGGGTACTTGAACTGATCTATCATACTCTGGGGTTGTAAAGTGTCTAAACGGTAGAAATTTCGCTTAATCTCGCCCCAATTCCTGATGATTAAAGATTTTGCAGTCTATTTACTTGTCGACTGAGAAATTTTTTTTATGGGCTCAAAAAAGAAAGGGGAGTCTAAAAGAACAACACAAATTGCTGCAATAGATGACTTGAAATTTTTTTTATTGAATTTAAGATAACAGAAGGGAAATTACAAAGAAAATAAAAATTACTAGGAAAAGGGAAATACTTCCTCCCCCATACTTGAATCATAGATTATCCTCAATGTATTGATAGAAGCGGGAAAGGGGAAAGATAACAACATAATCATTCTTCCTCCTCTTGTCTTTGGTATCGGCCACGTGTCCTTGCTCTTCGACGTGCTTGCCCGCCATGTCTGGAAGATTCACCGCCATCTCTTTGGGATATGATATTATGCAAGTCATCAACACGGAGTGTTAAGGCTCGCATATCTGCCGTTATTCCTGTGGTGAATTCCAGCATACTTTGATCGTGCCTGAGAGCGTAGTCATTTTGGTCTCTCTGCATTTGTTGCATGAGAGTCATCATCTCGATTTGGCGTGTCTCGAGGCTCTGGTGGCGTTGAGTGGACAGCTGGTTTTGTTGCATTATTGCGGCATATATTGCGTCGATGGTGGAGGGATTGTTGGCTTACTGTGGTTGGGGCTCTTGCTGCTCTAATTCTTCTTCGATTTCGTCAGCGGCAGCGTTGTTAGCCTGACCTTGATTTCCTTGCACATTTTCTCCGGGTTCAGGGGCGTTCAGGTTGTAAAGCCAGTTATCCGGATTACCCAAGTAAGTACGATTATGATTTGGCATGATCACACTACGAACTCTTGCATTCTTAACCATGAGATAGTATCCTCCAGCTTCTCGTACTTTAATCAGGCGGCCAGCTCTACAGTTATCAATGTCCATAAAAAATGTTGGCAGCGGAGGTATGAGTTGGATCCTTTCCCCCCAGTTCAAGTGAACTGCGATGGCGGTGACGATGCCTCCGATGCAAAAAGGTGTGGTCCCTTCTCTTGCAACGAGGTTTTGAATATGGGCAATCATTAAAGTGACGGGATTAAGACGAATGTTTTGCTTAAAGGTACAGTGGAGAGCATATAATTCTTTAGTGTTTACCTTGTTGTTGTTTGCCCTTCCGAAAATTGTGTTTGCCATAACACGGTGTAAGAAGCGGATGTTCGGGTTGTGGATGTGAGAGGTGTACCATGCTTCGGGTGTGACATTTGGTTCGCCGGTTATTCTCTCCTATAGTGCGTATGCACTTCCATTCCAATCCAATTATGGGGGTATGCGGTATTGCACATTATTCCCTCGGGGAAAATGAAATATGTCGCTCAAAATTTCATGGTTGAGTTGGTACTCTCGGTTGAACATCCAAAAATGAGTGGCTCCCGTTAGGTGTGCGTCTGCATCTTCTCGAGTGTGATATGCGTAGGAACTCAAGAATTCCAACGTGAGATCTTCGTAAGTTGGTGTGTTCATCGTGCTAATAAAGCTTAGGCCAGCTTTATTCAGCAAGCCTTCCATATGAGGTTGCAAGCCTAATTCTTGCAAGCAAGTGTTGTCGATGAACCGTGTGGATGTTATCCCTCGGTGATGGAATTTTATGTACCTCTCTTTTTGAAGCTCACCGGCTTCTCCTTGTCGGAGCACGAGATGTTGCATGTCGGGTTCGGGTTGGTTGGCCATGATTGTTGAACTTGATAGAAAAAAAAATGTATATGTGGTAGAGAGATGGAAAGGGAGTAGTAGTGATGAAACTAAGGATGGAAGGGGAGGGTTTATATAGATGGTTTTGTGGAGTAAGAAATTTAATGGTGTTTATGAGAGAATTTTGAAATTTGGGAGGTTGTGGGTAAGTGGAGTAAATGGGGTGGTGGAATTTTAATACAAATTTTTCGTGCATCAATGCTATCAACGGTCACAGAATTGAAAAGCGTAGGGGACATTGCCTGCCGCCTGTCACACGCTTCCTGACGCTCGTCAGAGTCAAAGACACTCCCTGACGTTCGTCACATGCATACTGACGTTCGTCAGGGTGAGGTGATGTTGGTCTCTTTGACTTCTTTGAATGCGTGCTCCACTAAATTAATTAATTAATTTCAATTTTGAGAAGTGTATTGCAAGGGATTAGTAGCATATTGTATAGTTGGAAAAATGATATGGTAAATAAGAAGCAAATAAAGATGGTAACAAAAATAAAATAAAAAAAACACATGATAATAATAATAGAAATTAAGAACAAATGAAAATAATAACGGAAATTGCAAAAAATGAATGCATACTTTGTAAATAAAAATAAATAAAATGGATATGAATAAAATTTTAGGACCGAAAAGTAACATATTATTCGAAAATAATTAAAACCATAATGAGTTTGAGAATAATAATAATGAAAAACAATGAAAAACCCCCCATACTAAAAACAAACAGTGTCCTCACTGGGGCGGTACAGAAAAACTATCAAGCATGAGGGCCTCCGGGAGGTGGTGCAGAAGCGTGCAGATGTTGATAAATGTGGTCAAACTGCTCCGTGATGACGTCCATGAAATGAAAGAAGTCACGCCGAAGTGTGCTGACATTTTCTTTAACAGTGTCGAGCTCTCCTCGGAGTGTGGTAACATCTGTCTGCAGAGTCTTGATCGTATGTGCATGATCAGGCATGGGTATGTCATTAGCTGTAGAAACAAGGGTTAGTGTAGGAAAATCTAAAGGTGTATAATCGTGGTAACCTGTGGGTGTAGATGGGCCGATCTCCTCCCTCTTAGGGTCGTGTTCGTCTGTCTTCTTTAGGGGATATAGCCAATTTGTCTTGGTATAGACACTGGTATGCTCGGGGCTAGGCAATTTGAAGCAATAGACATGGTTACGTTGGACAAGCAGATGAAAGTGAGGTGGGATGAGGTTACCAATCAAAGAAATGTTAAAGCAAAAAGGGATGTCCATGGTATAATATCTGGCGTACGGTGTAAGGCGCGACAAAGATGACCGTAGGGATAGGGCCTCGGCTATCATAGTGACTAGCCCGCCGACACAGATGGGGCCATGGGTACACTGAGCTATAGCTGACATGTTGGCGATCATAAATGATGCGCCAATGACTGGTCTAGTCTGAAAAGCACAGTAAATGATGAACAACTCATCCCTAGAAACCGAGAGTTGATTAATAGGTTTTCCAAAAAATGTGAAAGCTAAAATATGATGGAAATACCTAATAGCAGGGTTATGAATCTCTGTGGGATCAAGGTGGTCGGGGTCCTCGGGATATTGGCCCGGTATGTCTCTCCAAAAGTGATTAAGCTCAAAGTTGAGGTACTCATCCGCCTGGGTTTCCATGTGGGTGTCTAAAGAGCTAGGGAATCCTAGCAGCTGAGCTAGACTACGAACTGTAAACTGGTGGGTGAAACCGAACAATCTAAAGGACATCTGACCTCTATTACGCCCTAAGCCTTGTATAGGTTTATAGATGAGGGAGCTCAAGAACTCCAAGGTGAGGCGTTGGTGTGTAGGATGTTTATGGGCTAGGAACCCCTCCCATCCTATCTGGTTAAACATGAAGTAGACACTTTCCCTGATTCCTAAGGCTGTCAAGGTGGGATCATGCACATATATGGTCATACTCATCTGGCGCTGAGCCAGAATCTCATATCGTCTCTGCTGAGTCTCCGAGGCAAAAATGATAGTATCCATGAATTTTAGCTTGTAGGTTCCTGTGAATCGGTACTAAAATTTGGAAAAGAAAAATGCAAATAAGTAAAATATGTTGTGGGAGAAAGAAAGAAAAGGAAAAAATCGGAAAGTAAAAATCAAAATGCAGAAATGAAAATAAAAGATAAAGATATTTGAGAGATAATAAATAATAATAAAAAATAAAAAATTGTGGGTTGCCTCCCACATAGCGCTTGTTTAATGTCGTTAGCTTGACAATGTTGTTAGACGTGAATTAGTTTTCAAATTGGTGCAGTAGCTCTAATAGCGTTAAGCTCGCGGTGTAATCCTTATTTTCGACGCTGTAATAATGCTTTAGGCGTTGGCCATTTACTAAGAATGGATTCATGGATTTTCCTTTGATTTCTATGGCACCACTGGGGAAAACTTTGGTTACTTCGAATGGTCCAGACCATCGTGAACAGAGTTTTCCAGGGAACAGTTTCAGACGAGAGTTGAATAGGAGTACTACATCTCCTTCATTGGATTCTTTCCTTGAGATACATTTGTCATGCCATTTTTTCGTCCTTTCTTTGTAGATCCTTGCATTTTCATATGCATCTAATCTTAGTTCTTCTAATTCATTTATGTCGAGGATCCTTTTCTCTCCTACCGCAGTGTAGCTTAGGTTTAAAGTTTTAATTGCCCAGTAAGCTTTGTGTTCAATTTCCACTGGCAGGTGGCATGATTTTCCATATATGAGTTTAAAGGGTGTTGTACCTATCCGTGTCTTGAATGCCGTCCTGTAGGCCCATAATGCGTCAGGTAACTTAGCTGACCAATCCTTTCTTGAAGTGGCAATAGTTTTTTCCAGTATTTGTTTTATTTCTCGATTTGAGACTTCCACCTGTCCGCTTGTTTGGGGGTGGTATGGTGTTGCAACGCGGTGCCTCACCCCATATTTGGTTAAGAGTTTATCAAAGATTCGTGATATGAAGTGGTAGCCACCGTCGCTTATAACTTGTTTGGGTACACCAAACCTTGGGAATATAATGGTTTTGAAGAGTTTAATCACGACTCTAGTATCGTTTGTTGGAGAAGCTATTGCTTCAATCCATTTTGAAACGTAATCTACAGCCACAAGTATATATTTGTTTCCGAATGAGGATGAAAATGGTCCCATGAAGTCGATTCCCCATACATCAAAGACTTCCACTTGTAGGATGCCAGTCTGAGGCATCTCATCGCGTCTGGATATATTTCCGGTGCGTTGGCATCAGTCGCAGTTTAGGATTGCTATGTGCACATCTTTCCATAAATTTGGCCAGTAGAAGCCAGACTGCAAAATTTTGGCACATGTCTTTGATGTGTTTGCGTGACCTCCGTAAGGGGCATCATGACAATGAGAAATAATGCTTTCTATTTCGTTTTCCGGAACTCATCTTCGGAAAGTACCGTCTGCACTCCTCTTGAATAGTAAAGGTTCATCCCAAAAGTAATGTTTCAAATTGTGAAAGAATTTCTTCTTCTGTTGATAAGTCATATCAGGGGGTAGGATTTTGGAAGCTAAGTAATTTGCTATGTCCGCATACCATGGTATGGTTCAGATAGATACCACGACTTCTTGTATAGCATTGTTTATTTGGTCTTGGCTTTCTCGTGAATCGCTGTTAGCAGCTTGTGTGTCAAGTCCTAAGAGCAGTTGATTTGGATTTGATTCAGGCGGTTCTTTTCTGGCATCTCCTAAGTCCATCTGAGCCAACATACGTTCATACAGGAAGTCATCGTTAATAGGTACTTCTTCTGGTGTCAGCTATTACATTCGAGATAAATGGTCGGCTACTACGTTTTCGGTACCTTTTTTGTCTTTAATTTCTAAATCGAACTCTTGTAGAAGCAGAATCCATCTCAAAAGTCTCGGCTTTGAGTCTTGCTTGGTTAACAGATATCTAATAGCTGCATGGTCTGTATAGATGATTATTTTTGCGCCTACGAGGTAGGAGCGAAATTTGTCTAGTGCGAAGACTACGGCTAAAAGTTCTTTTTCCGTTGTTGCACAATTCATCTGTGCAGGGTCCAAGGTTCTACTAGCATAATATATCACATGAAGCTTCTTATCTCTTCGTTGTCCCAGGACTGCACCTACGGTGTAATCACTTGCATCACACATGATTTTAAATGGAAGTCTCCAATCGGGTGGTTGCATGATTGGTGCGGATACAAGAGCTGTTTTTAGTTGGTTAAATGCTTTTAGGCATTTGACATCAAAATCAAATTCAACGTCTTTCATAAGGAGGGTGGTTAGAGGTTTTGATATTTGCGAGAAATCTTTGATGAATCGTCGGTAGAAACCGGCGTATCCTAAGAAACTGCGTATTTCTCTCACTGTTTTAGGGGGTTGAAAGTTTTCTATGACTTAGATCTTAGCTTTATCGACTTCAATCCCCTTTTCGGACACAACGTGTCCTAGTAAGATTCCTTGTTTGACCATAAAGTGGCACTTTTCCCAATTCAGAACGAGGTTAACTTTTACGCATCTCTCCAAAACTTTCTACAAATTAACCAGACAATCTTCAAAACTCTCTCCACATACAGAGAAGTCGTCCATAAAGACCTCCATAATGTTGTCTATGAAATCAGCAAAGATTTCCATCATGCATCTCTGAAACGTGGCGGGAGCATTGCATAATCCAAACGACATTTGTCGGTAGGCGAAAGTTCCATAAGGACATGTGAATGTTGTTTTCTCTTGGTCATCGGGGTGAATAGGGATTTGAAAGAATCCGGAGTAACCGTCTATATAATAGTAATGTGAGTGCTTAGCTAATCGTTCAAGCATTTGATCAATGAATGGTAGAGGGAAATGGTCCTTTCGAGTGGCCTTGTTTAGCTTCCTATAGTCAATACACATTCTAGCTCCACTTATAGTTCGTTCCGCTATAGCTTCGCCTGCTTTGTTTGTTGTTACCGTTATACCACCTTTCTTTGGTACACAGTGGACTGGGCTTACCCATTGACTATCGGAGATGGGGTATATGATTCCAGCGTTCAAAAGTTTTTTAACTTCATCTTTAACTACGGTGCTCCATACTGGGTTAATTCTTTGTTGATGTTCTCTAGAAGATTTGCAGTCGTTCTCCAGCATAATACGATGCATGCATATGGAAGGGCTTATTCCTTTGAGATCTGTAATGTTGTATCCTAAGGCGGAGGGATATTTTCTTAAGACTTGTAATAATTTGTTTGTTTCTTGTTGTCCTAAGTCTGCGTTGACAATTACAAGTCACTTTAACTCGGTGTCAAGGAATTCATATCTGAGGGTCTTAGGTAATGGCTTAAGATCCAATGCCGGTTTTCTTGGACAAGGCATATGATCGGGTGTCAGAGCTAAGCATTCACTCAGATTGTCGTCTCGGTATTCAAGACACCATTCGTTATCTTCGAATATAAGAGGTGTGGGAATCTTCATGGTTTCGAAACAAGGTATTGGTTCCCATTGAATTTCTCTTACGCATTCGTCTACAATGTCCACCAGATAACATGTGTCATCTATGGCGGGCACTTGTAAGAATTGTGTTAGAATAAATTCGACTTTCTCTTCACCTACTTCAAAGGTTAGTTTTCCCTTTTTTACATCTATGATAGCTCCAACTGTGGCTAATAATGGTCTTCCTAAGATGATAGGTGTGCTTTCGTCTTCTCTTATATCCATGATTATGAAATCTGTAGGGATGTAGAATTGACTTATTCGTACAGGAACATTTTCTAAGATTCCTACTGGGTATTTGACGGAGTGATCCACTAATTGAACTGACATCTTTGTTGGTCTTAGTTCACCCATTTCCAGTTTGTTGCATATGGATAAAGGCATAATGCTAATACTAGCGCCTATATCACATAGGGCTTTGTCTATGACAAACTTACCTATATGGCATGGTATAGAGAAACTTCCGGGGTCTTTCAGCTTATGAGGCATCTTGTTCTGGATAATCGCGCTACATTCTGCTGTAAGCGTTACCGTTTCGTTATCTTCTAGCTTTTTCTTGTTAGATAATATTTCCTTGAGGAATTTGGCATAGGAGGGCATTTGAGTTATAGCTTCTGTGAAAGGAATTGTTATATTGAGTTGTTTCAGAAGTTCTACGAATTTTTTAAATTACCCTACATTCTTGGGTTTGGCTAATCTACCAGGAAAAGGGATTTGGGGTTTATAAGGAGGTGGAGGCACATAAGGTTTTTCTTTTTCTTTGGCCTCTCCTCCTTTATCTTCTTCGTCTACCTCTGGTTTCTCTGGTTGATTCTTCTTCTCAGTTGACGTTTCAGCCTTTTGATACATACTTTGATTTGATAGTCTTGGGTCAGGCGGTCCATCTAACTCGGTTCCACTCCTTAATATGATGGCATGAGCATGCCCCTTTGGGTTAGGTTTTGGTTGACCGGGAAATGTATCAGCCGGTGCGGCTGTAGGTGCTTGTTGTTGAGCCACTTGAGATATTTGGGTTTCTAACATTTTATTGTGGGTGGCCAAAGCATCTATTTTGTTTGCTAATTGTTTTATCTGATCATTAGTGTGTATGTTTTGATTTTGGACGTCTTTAGTTGTTTGCGCTTGAGTAGCTATGAAGTTCTCCATCATCAGTTCTAAGTTTGATTTTCTAGGTGCACTAGGAGCATTTGCAGAAGTTTTCTGATATCCAGGTGGTACGACAGGTTCTTGGTTTGGAGCATACAACGCATTGGGGTTTTTATATGAGAAATTTGGGTGATTTTTCCATCCAAGGTTGTAAGTGTTTGAGTAAGGGTTTCCTTGAGCATAATGCACTTGGTCAGCTGGAGTTCCTGCCAAGATCTTACATTCCATGACTAGATGTCCAGGTACTCCGCATATTTCGCAATTGAGAGTTATAGCAGCCACGGTGGCTGGAGGTATTGCGGTCAAATTATCAATCTTTAGGGTGAGGGCATCTACCTTAGCATGGACACTGTCTAGGCCGCTTATCTCATACATTCCTCCTTTTGTTGGTGCTTTCTCTGTAGTACCTTTGTCTGCGTGTCCTCTTTCACTTCCCCACTGATAGTAGTTTTGGGCCATACTTTCAATTAGAGCATAGGCAGCGGTGTAGGATTTGTCCATAAGTGCACCACCTGCGGCAGCGTCTATTGTTAATCTTGTATTGTAGAGGAGACCATTATAGAAGGTGTGGATAATCAACCATTCTTCCAGGCCATGATGTGGGCATAGTCTCATCAGATCTTTATATCTTTCCCAAGCATCGAAAATGGATTCGTTCTCCTTTTGTCTAAAATCGCTTATCTGAGATCTTAGCATAGCTGTTTTGCTTGGTGGAAAATATCTCGCAAAAAAAACTTTCTTCAGCTCGTCCCATGTAGTGACTGAGTTTGCGGGTAGAGATTGGAGCCAAGCTCTTGCTCTGTCTCTTAGAGAGAAAGGGAAGAGACGAATTCTTATTGCTTCTTGACTGACCCCATTGTTCTTGATTGTATCTGCGTACTGTAGAAATATTGATAGATGAAGATTAGGGTCTTCCATCGACCCACCAAAGAACTGGTTTTGTTGCACAGCGGATAACAAAGAGGGTTTCAGTTCAAATTTGTTAGCCTCGATCAGAGGTGCAACAATGCTGTTATGTGGTTCATCTTGTGAGGGTATGGCATAGGATTTGAGTGGGCGCGGAGCAGGATTTGCAGCCATTTCTTCGGTTGGTGGAGAAATGGGCGGTTCGAGTGATTGACGAGGTTGAGTGTTATGCAAGAGATGGTACTCTTGAATGTGGCGTCTAAGTCTGAGACAACGCTCGATATCGTTGATTTGTATGTATAATGGCTCGTCTTGCGAACGAGTGTTTGGCATACAAAATTAGAGAAGATAAGAAAAGAAATAGAGAAGAAAGAGAGAAATTTTTGCTCTAGTCTCTAATGCGTAACAAAAGAGTAGCGATATCGACTTAAATCAGTCCTCGACAACAGCGCCAAAAACTTGATTGTGGGATTTGTACTTATGTATCCAATGATTCGGACTGCAAGTGCACAGTCTTGTCGAGTAGTTTTAAAAGATATCGAACCACAGAGACTGATGAATCGATCTACCGTTTTCTATTGTTACTATGTAAATCTAAAGCTAATGAATATTTGATTTGGGTTGTAGGGGAAACTAATCGCTAAATTAAGTTGTATTTTAATAATCAATGAGCTTAATTACCAGTATGCAACAGTCTTACCTCGGGAACTAGCAACCTGTCGGGCGTCTTTATATTTTCAAAACAGTTTTCAGTAAAACCTATCTAGTTTAAAAACCCTCGTCTCACACTGTCGTTTTGTTGATCTAGGCTATGCAGTTAAGTCCTAACGTACGCTCCCGCTATCCCGCAGGAGTTAAAAACACTTTTTGGAAACTAAAAAAAATCTTAATTAACTTTAAAGTGCTTCCGCTGTATTTTAAGCCAATGCCTAATTACTACTGTCCAGTTAAAAGATCTCAAACTTCCGCTTTGTTGACCCTAACCTCTATCTGTTTTTTACTTCCGTAACAAAACAATTTAATGATTTGAAAAATAGTAACTTAGGCCAGAAAAGAAAGTTTCGTAGTAAAAATAGTCCCGACTAAGTAATTATATTAATTAATAAGCAATAAGAATTTGTAAACATAAACCTGGTAATAACTCTGAAGACAGAAGCACTCCTGCACAAATTGTAGGCTTTGCTTCGATCGAAGAATATATTTAACCGTACAAAAGAAAATAATGCTGAAAGAATAGTGCTGGAAAGAAATAACTGGGAAAAGGAAATAATGCTGAAAAGAAATAATGCTGAAAATAATATTCTGCTAAATAAAATATCTGCTTAATAAAATCTCTAAACCTTCTCTCCAAAAAGAAGAACCCTTTCTACTGTGGTCTCAGGCTCTATTTATAGTGCTTGCTTGATTCGTTGCTCTCGAAAATGTAGGAACAATTCACTTTTCTTCCTTGAGAAATAATAGGCCATTTAATTGTCACGTTCGTTGCTCTCTTGACTGAGTGGGTGAGAGAATGTAGGAACTCGTTAGATTAACCCTTGAACGTGTTTCTGTCCGTTGGATGAGGAGAAAGTGGGGTGATAGGTTGTGACGTTCGTCACACGCAAGTGACTATCGTCACTTGGTCTTCATGGAGCGTGACGTTCGTCACGTCCCCTTGACGGTCGTCAGGGCTTGGTTGCTTGTGGGCCACGTGCTCACATGTGTAATGGGCTGGTTTCTTCTCCTTAGGCTCTTTTACTACTTTTTGCACCCTTTTTTATTCATTTCTTCAAAAGTGTTCGGCTCAGTGCATATCTGCAAAAATAGAAAAATACCTGCATAATACTTATAAAATAATTTAATTCAAACTAAAGTATGAGAAATATTTGGTGTATATCAAGCCAGAAATATCACATATTTGTGTGTCATCAGGTTGTTCTTGAATAAAATCATTGGGATTTTCTCCTCTAAGATTCCTATTGGTGTGGGGGTTTTACACAAGTCTTTGCTTCATTGAATTCAGCCGAGTGAAGGGATTAAGAAACACGGGTTTGCTTAATCAAGTAGCGGTAACCGGAGGATTGTGAAGATTGGTTTGGGGTCAAATTGCTTACGATTGAAACCAGCCAAGTTAAAGGATTAAGAAACAGTGGGTTTGCTTAATCAAGTAACGGTAACCAAAGATTTGTTCGAAGAATTTGGCACTTGGTTTTGCTCAAACCAAGGAAAGGGAAGAAGATTGTTACATCAACAACATTGGTTTATTTGTATTGTGAACTATCTCTTCTCCTGTATCATTTTTAACTTAGTATCAAATATCTCAATTCTAGATTCTAGAATTGGGGGCAGACGTACCCTACGCGAGGACGACAATGGGAGCTGCCTTAACAAATCGTGTGTTCTTCTGCTTTTTCTTTATCTCTATACTTGATTACTATATTGTGTGAAAATTAATTTGTCAAATCTTTATTTATTGAAATTGTAGCGTGTTGAGTTCATTTCAAAACATTGGTAAGATTCCTTTTGATTGATACCTAAGAAAACTTACCACTACAATTTAGTAAAACTAAACCTAAGGTGCTTTGCTCACAAGGTGTTTGAGAAATTGACCAATCCACAAATTATTCATTGTGCTTATCCTTATCTTATTCAACTCATTGGTATTAAATAATAATCATTGAGGATGTATAAGTGATTGATGAATTGAGTAAAACACATTAATTCTTATTTTGTCATTACATCCTATACGGTTACACATATCCGATCTTTTCAATAGAGGATCGTTTAGACGATTGGAGATTCCAGGAAGTTTTCATATATTTTTCTGAATTTTTTTTTTAAAAAGCACAAATTATTTTAAACGATGTATTCAACCCCTCTTATAGATCGATCACGTCGTCTAACAATTGGTATCAGAGCACTAGTTTATCTGGTGCTTCACATATTACCTTGTAGAAAATGGAGAACGATCCAAAAGGGGTTATACGAGAGCTCATGTTTTCACCGGTGAAAACTATAGCTATTGGAAAGATTGTGTGCGTGTGCATATTAACTATGTTAATAGAAAGATATGGAAAGTTATCGAGGATGGTCCTATGCAAATAACCATGACCAATGATGATAACATTACCATACCAAAATCGGAAGCACTATGGGATGAGGAAGACGAGAAAAAGTATAGTTATGATTGGAAAGGTAGAAATATGTTTATTGCTTCTTTAAGTGTTGATGAATATTTTAGAGTATCATATTGTGCGACTGCTAAAGCAATGTGGGATGCTCTACAAATTGCCCATGAAGGGACAAATGATGTTAAACTTGCTAGAATCAATACATTAACTCAAGAGTTTGATCTCTTTCACATGAAGCATGGTAAAACCATTGCTGATATGCAAAAGAGATTTTCTCATATAATCAATCGCTTACACACTCTTGGTCATGTTACTCTCAATGTTGTTGCTACTAACAAAATTTTAAGATGTCTTAATAGGGAATGGCAACTTAAAGTTGCATTAATCAAGGAAGCAAACAATCTAGCTACACTCGACATAACAACACTGTTTGGAAAGCTTCAAGAGCATCAACAAGAGCTCATCAATCTCAATAAGCATGAGAAAAAGGAAAAGAAGGAAAAACCAAAAGACATTGAAAATAAGTCTGTCGCATTAAAGGCTTCAAGCTCAAAGTCCTCCACCAATAACTCTTGTGTGAGTGATTCTAGTGATGAAGATGAAAGCTCAAGTGAAGACATGGGGCTGTTTGTGAGAAAATATTACAAATATCTCTGAAAGAATGAAGTCCAACACTCGGACAAAAATCTCACCAATTATAGAAACCAATCAAAACCTTCAAGACAAGATGAAGGCAAGAAATCTAAATCAAGAGGATCATGTTTCAACTGAGGAAAATCTGGCCACTACAAACCGGAATGCCCGTTGCTCAAGAAAGACAAAGGAAAAGACGAATTTCAAAAGAGACCTAACAAAGCTAGAAGAGCATACATTACTTAGGATAGTGATAGTGAAGCCTCAAGAAAAAGTGACTCTAGTGACAAAGAAGAAACCGTCAACCTTTGCCTCATGGCTCATCAAAAGAAGAAAATCAATGTGGAATATCTTAAGACTACGGAGAAAAGATGGTTTCTCGATAGTCGGTGCTCAATACATATGACGGGTGAAATCTCCCTATTTTTTTACTTTGTGGCGAAAAAGAAAGGATTTGTTACCTATGGCGACAATAACAAGGGAGTAATACTCGATAAAGGTAGTGTAGGTAATCCCTCTTCTACTACCATCTATGATGTCCTATTAGTTGATGGTCTTAAACACAATCTTATTAGTATTAGTCAATTATGTGACAAAGGATACAATGTATCATTTTCAAAAAACTGTTGCATAATTGAACACAATGATAAGAAAGATGATGTGTTCAAATGCTTGAGGGTAAATAATGTGTATATGCTTGACTTGAATAATGTATCTCTAACCGGAACTAAATGTCTAGTCACTTTAAATGAGGATTCATGGTTGTGGCATAGACGTCTAACTCACTTGAATTTTGATTTGTTAAATAAAATTGTCTCAAAAGATTTAGTAGTCGATTTACCAAAATTAAATTTTTCCAAGGATCACTTATGTGATGCTTGCCAAATGGGGAAGCAAACTAGAATCCCGTTTAAATCTAAAAATATTGTTTCTACAACGAGACCTCTCGAACTTCTTCATATGGATCTTTTTGGACCATCTAGAATTAAAAGTCTAGGTGATAACTACTATGGATTCATTATTGTAGATGACTACTCAAGATTTTGTTAGACAATTTTCTTGGCAAATAAAAGTGACACATTTTCGGATTTTGAAAATTTTGCCAAGTTTTCTCAAAACAAATTGAACACTAGCATAGTTACTATTCAAAGAGATCACGGTGGTGAATTTGAGAATGATCTCTTTGATAAATTTCGTGAAAAATACGGTATTTATCATAATTTTTCCGCTCCACGTATTCCTCAACAAAATGGAGTGGTGGAACATAAAAACCATATTTTAGAAGAACTCAGAAGAACTATGATCAATGAACATCGTCTTCCAAAATACTTTTGGGTTGATGCCATTAACACGACATGTTATGTTTTGAATAGGGTTCTAATACATCCTATTCTAAACAAAATTCCCTATGAACTTTTGAAAGGAAGAAAACCAAATATTTCTCATCTTCGCGTCTTCGGATGTAAATGCTTTGTGTTAAGTAATGGTAAAGAAAACTTAGGTAAATTTGATTCAAAAGTTGATGAAGGTATCTTTCTCGTATACTCTCAATCAAGCAAAGCCTATAGAGTATTTAATAAAAGATTACATATAGTTGAAGAGTCTGTACATGTTTCCTTTGATGAATCCGATCCGAAATTAGTCGAAAAGGGTAGTGTTTATGATGGTGCAAGTGTATCTTCGGAAAGCATACTACAAGATCCCCAAAGAAAAGGACTCGAAATCTACTAAAATTAAATAAGAGTTGGATCAAGTATCTGGAGAAAGAGAGACAAATCATACAAGCAATAAAAATGATCTTCCTTTAGAATGGAAAACCTCTAAGGATCATCCCATCAACAACATCCTAGGAGATATATCAAAGGGAGTAATAACTCGCTCAAAGTTAAGTAACTTTTGTTATCATTTTTCTTTCTTCTCTCAAATTGAACCAAAAGACTCTAAAGATGCCTTACTCGATGAACATTGGTTTTTAGCCATGCAAGAGGAACTAAATCAGTTTAAAAGAAATGAGGTTTGGGACCTTGTCCCTCCTCCGCGAGATCATTGAGTTATTGGAACTAAATGGGTTTTTAGGAACAAACCAGACGAAAATGGAATTATAACTCGCAACAAAGCTCGACTTGTTGCCCAAGGGTATAACCAAGAGGAAGGCATAAATTATGAGGAAACTTATGCTCCAGTGGCCCGACTCGAGGCTATATGCCTTTTGCTTGCATATGCATGCTCGCAAAACTTCAAATTATTCCAAATGGATGTAAAAAGTGACTTCTTAAATGGATACATTAATAAAGAGGTTTATGTGTCTCAACCTCCCGGTTTTAAGAATTTTGAGAATCCTAATTATGTTTACAAACTTAAACGTGCATTATACGCTCTTAAACAAGTCCATAGGGCTTGGTACGAACATCTTAGCAAATTCTTATTAGATCAAGGATTCTCAAGAGGAAAGGTTGACACAACCCTTTTTATTAAGCATGAAGGAAAGCATTTTATTTTAGTTCAAGTTTATGTAGATGACATTATTTTTGGTTCTTTTAACGCATATTTGGTTAAGAAATTCTCTAAGATGATGCATGGAGAATTTGAGATGAGCATGATGGGAGAGTTAAACTACTTCCTTGGACTTCAAATCAAGCAATTAAATGATGGAACATTTGTGAGTCAAACCAAATATTGTCTTGACCTACTCAAGATATTTGACATGGCAAACTCTAAAGCAATCGATACTCACATGCCTACGGCCGTGAACTTGGACCGTGATGATAATGGTAAGCTCATCAATATAAAAAGGTATAGAGGTATGATTGGTTACCTTCTTTATCTTACGGCCTCTTGTCCAGATATTATGTTGTGTTTGCATGTGTGCTCGGTTTCAATCATGTCCTAAGGAGTCACATTTAAAAGCCGTAAAGCGCATACTTAGGTACCTTAGTGGTACAACTAAGTATGGACTTTGGTACTCCAAGGGTAGTGATTTTTCTTTGGTTGGCTATTCCGATTCTGACTTTTTCAGTTGCAAATCGGATAAGAAAAGCACTAGTGGTACTTGTCATTTATTTTCAAATTCTTTGGCAAGTTGGCATAGCAAAAAGCAAGTTTTAGTTACATTATCAACTGCCGAAGCGAAATACGTTGCAACCGGTAATTGTTGTGCCCAAATCTTGTGGCTCAAACAAAAATTACTCGACTTCAATGTCCAACTTGATGACATTCCTATTTTCTGTGACAATACAAGTGCCATTAACCTAACCAAAAATCCGATTTTGCACTCTCACACAAAACATATTTAGATAAGGCATCATTTTCTAAGGGATCATGTGGAAAAGGGTGACATTATTTTCGAGCATGTTGATAGCAAAAATCCACTTGCTGACATTTTTACTAAACCACTCACTACGGATCCCTTCCATTACATCCGTAGGGAACTTGGTGTTCTCGATATCTCATATAGGTTGTAACTTAAGTAAGTTGCATACCTTTTATTTTATTAAACATATTCTTTTAATGCTTGATGAACCTATGGATAACCTTGGTTAAAGCTCTTATCAACTCTCGTGAAGGTAATATCGTTCTCACCTATTCTCTACTCTTAATCATATGTAAATGGTAAACTTGTTCTTCTTTATCTTTATTATTAAAAGTACATAGGAATTCTAAGAATTATATAAATGGCATGATATCAATTGAAAAAGCTGCATAAAATCAAAATTCTTTGCTTTTGAGTAGACTCATAGCTTACATGCGTCAACGTGTACTTTATATTTCACTCAACATCAATTTAAAACAATTCTTGCATCGAAGCAACGCTCTATGAGCGGTCGACACATCGCGAAAAATGTATGATTTATATTTCTTTATCATTTTGTTCTTTTTTTTCTATATTCACTCTCTTCTCACAAAACCCTAAAAACTCTCAAAACCCATCTCTCTCAAAATCTCCCTCACATACCCATTTTTATTAAGAAATTTCCCTAATGGATTCAAGGGTAGCTAAGAAGAGAACCTTCAGAGGCAGTTCCTCCAATGTTCCGTCGGATAATCCAGTAACTGCTCTTTCACTTCTCTCTGATGACATTGCTGGTACTTTTGTAGACACTTTTGGTAAGAGAAACATAGTTAGACAATCGACTTTATATCTGAAAACCTTGGGTCATATGCATCTTCTTGAAATTATTGAATTGTTAAGATTTCAGAACTTCCACTTATTTCTTGAATGTGATACACCGTATAATGAGTATTTAGTCAAAATGTTCTATGCTGGCATGCAAGTAAAGTTTGAGGGTTTTGAATTTAAATATAGAATGAACAACATATATTATATGGTTAGCTTGCATGTATGGAAAGACCTATTTGGTATGTGGCCAGTTGATTATGATGCTATTAAAATCTTTGATACTGTTCTTGCTCCTAACTATGAATTCAAGTCGGCCATAAACTCCATGCTAAAGAAACCTTACAGTGACCGAATTGTAAACAGTGATTTATTTCCAAGATCTGTAATAACTGGTGCCCTAGCCCCATTTGACCGAAATCTCTTTTGGATCGTTTACCACATCATTCGACCCAAGAAGAGAGGTCTTTCTCGTGTGGATAAACCTGAAGTTTAACTGCTTTATGTTTTAAAACATAAAATAAAGGTTCATTGGCCATACTATTTTGCTAGCTGAATGTTTGATCTGCATAACTCTGGAAGAGGCACCGCACTATGCTATACCTC
This sequence comes from Vicia faba, assembly GCA_948472305.1. NCBI lineage: Eukaryota > Viridiplantae > Streptophyta > Magnoliopsida > Fabales > Fabaceae > Vicia > Vicia faba. Next base: position 1,618,815,285 of record OX451736.1, read on the forward strand.
TTTCATTCAAAGAGTTCTCAATCGAGAAAAGATTAAAGTTGCAGGAATTCCTTATGTTGGTATGACTTATGATCTTGAATTCACAAAGAAATCACTTACCTTGACGGGCTTCCAATGGGATCACAAGGAACAAAAATATCGTTATATTGTGAGAAGTACATCTGTTTCGTTCCAAAATAGTGATGGTGAAGAGGATGATAATGAAGAAGAAGAAGAGTCCGAGGAAGAAGAAAATGAAGCAAATATGGACAAGGATGTCCCAGTTCCTCAAGAAAACAATGCCAATGTGATAGCTCTTTTGGAGAAAATGCATATCCAACAAAAGGAAGACGCATTCCTTCAAAATGAGAGGATTTCGAACATCTACAAACTTGTCAAAGTCCAAAATGAAATGTTCTCAAACTATTTAAATATTCAAGATTAGTGGTACTCCACGTTCGAAGGCATGCTTCAATCACAAGCTGAGAACCTTGCCTCCCTTCATTCCACCTTCCTTCAACATTTTCCAAACCTTCCACCTGATGCTCTAGAAAACAATGATACCGACAACCTAGAGAATTGATTCATGTTTATATATATGTAATTATGTTTAAGCTCTTATGTTTCTTTTATAACCTCATGCACTTATCCTTATTGACTGGTTTGTAATATTCTACATACATTTGTCTAATTATTGCATTTTATGATCCACACTAATTTCATTTTATGTGAATGATTGTTGATGTTTTTAGTTGCAAATGGAAAATGATGTTGCATTTGATATATTTTGTTACTCTTGGCCTTGTGCTTTTTCTCTTTTTGATGTTTTCATAGGGGGAGAAGTGAACATAGAAGACTATACATAGCTTGCAAACAGAACGCACAAACTCAGGGAGAGCATGCTTGAGCATTATTTTGACATCATCAAAAAGGGGGAGTATGTGAGGGCAAAGTCCCTCTATAAGTATTTTAATGATGTCAAAACGACTATTAATCTCTCTCTATTTAGGCCGGTCCTATGAACAATCTTGCAATGGAATGATTGGAATGAAGATCTCCAGAAACACATATTTTTGAGAAAATTCAATCTGTTCGTCGACTTAAAGATATGTGCGATCGAATCATCATCTTCAATCAAGCTCTCGACGTGTCAGTTTGACCCTTCCGGTTGACTCAAACTGAAAATCAAAACATTCAAAGTTTGCATCGATGCAATCCCTGAAGAGGTCGATGCACTACACTTCAAAATGGAATTCTCTCTGACTGTTGGATGTATCACGTCGACCCTTCCGGTCAAATCAACCTGGGAATCAGAATATCCAAAGTTTGCATCGACCCAAGCCCTAAAGAGGTCGATGCATTGCACTTCAAAACAGTTTTCTCTCCTGGTGCGGGTTGTGTCGCATCGACCCTTGCTTCTGGTTGAGTCGACCGCTCGCTAGCTTCATCTGATTTTCTGTTATGTTTGTAGGTTTTGGCTATTAGGTAACATATATATATATATATATATATATATATATATATATTCATTATGCATCATTATTTGATGTTAACAAGAACTAGTGAAAGATACACATAGTGCTCATCATCTTCATCCTATCTTCTCAAAAATCAACATCTACACATAATCATGGTTGTTGATTCAAGAAAATTTGTGGTGATAAAATTCAAATTAAGAATTCAATTCAGATTTGGGTTGAGAAATTGTGGGTTGTTCTTGAATAAAATCATTGGGATTTTCTTCTCTAAGATTCCTATTGGTGCGGGGGTTTTTGCATAAGTCTTTACTTCATTGAATTCAGCCGAGTGAAATAATTAAGAAACGTGGGTTTGCTTAATCAAGTAGCGGTAACCAGAGGATTGTGAATATTGATTTGGGGTCAAATTGCTTCCGATCGAAACCAGCCGAGTGAAAGGATTAAGAAACTGTGGGTTTGCTTAATCAAGTAGTGGTAACCGGAGGTTTGTTCAAAGAATTTGGCACTTGGTTTTGCTCAAACCAAGGAAAGGGAAGAAGATTGTTACATCAACAACATTGGTTTGTTTGTATTGTGAACTATCTCTTCTCTTGTATCATTTGCAACTTAATATCAAATATATCAATTCTATGTTCTAGAATTGGGGGCAGACGTACCCTACGCGAGGACAACAAGGGGAAATACCTTAACAAATCGTGTGTTCTTCTGCTTTTTCTTTATCCCTATACTTGATTACTATACTGTGCGAAAATTAATTTGTCAAATCTGCATTTATTGAAATTGTAGTGTGTTGAGTTCATTTCAAAACATTGGTAACAATCCTTTTGATTGATACCTAAGAAAACTTACCACTACAATTTAGTAAAACTAAACCTAAGGTGCTTTGCTCACAAGGTGTTTGACAAATTGACCAATCCATAAATTCTTCATTGTGCTTATCCTTATCTTATTCAACTCATTGGTAGTAATTAATAATAATTGAGGGTGTATAAGTGATTGATCAATTAAGTAAAACGCATTTATTCTTATTTTTTCATTACATCTCATACGGTTACGCATATCCGATCTTTTCAATAGAGGATTGTTTATACGATTGGAGATTCCATGAAGCTTTCGCATAATTTTCTGAAAACAATTTTAAAAAGCACAAATTATTTTAAACGACCTATTCAACCCCCCTTCTAGATCAATCACATCGTCTAACACCACTAAGCGCAACTGCGCTCAGCGTATTTTATAGCGTACTGATTGCGTTTGACAATTTGGTAGAACTAATGTTTTGCTCGCTTAGTGCGGATAGCACGCTTAACGCGATTTAAGGCAGTTTAGTATGTAAAATAAGAAAGTAGCGCTTAGCGCGCTTGACCCGATTAGTGCAGTCTGCTGTGATTTATTTTATAACTTCATTTCATTCATTTTTTAGGTTATGGTTTTGGGGAAGTTTTTGCTCCCAACTCCATAAATCTTCAATTTTGTTAGTATTAGATTAGATAACAACTATGGAGCTTACATACAGATGATATGGGGTGGATTGCTCTTCGATCGACGCTGACAAACCGGTAGATTTGAGATTCATTTATCTTTTTCTTTGTGTATTCTTTATTGGTTGGGTTTGTATGTACATTTTTTTCAAACTCGTGTATATTTATCGCCTTTGGTGTTATATAAAACTTGCGAATCTTTGTGGATTGTTGTCCTAGATTTTTGCTTTGTGCTAGGGATTTGAGTTGTTATAGACATATACTGCTTAGATTCTTATCTAGGATGATTATCTAATAGTGTCTAAATTCTAGAGATAGATTTAGCGCTGTTATTCACTTGGGTGTCTGTGATTAATGCTTCTCTGTTGTTTGTGTCGCTCTGAGAGATTGTCGATGCAGGTAAGCACAGTTGACTTCTGTGTTATTGAGGTGGTTAAGAGATCGCTACCAAGGTGTTGTAGTCGAATTCTCAATTTGGGTTAGAAATGACTTAGGTTGTGAGTGACACGTGTTGATATTGATGAATATTGTAAGTTGAGTATAACAGGTTGTGATACGGTGGCAGAACCGACTATTTTGGAAAATGCTGGTTTGCGTTTTGCGTTTTTTATTCGCAAAATATCGCGGTAAGCAAGAGTCGCCACCGACTTTTATTTTATCCAACCGGAAAGGAAAAAAGCACATAAAAATTCCTTTTTTGAGATATTCTGAGTATGGGGGGTAGATTATAGAAAGGGAAGGTATTAACACCCTTTTTATCCATGGTTTTCCATGGGCTCTTAGGTACTTGCTCATCTTTTTAAAATTGCTTGTGTGTGTTTGTTTTGAAAAGTTTTTGTTTTACTTTGTTTTAACCCTTGCTTCTGTCTTCAAGAGTGTTACGAAGTGTTTTGAAAAACTTGTTTGAAAAGTGTTTGTGTGAAAAAAGCTTGATTTGAGCAAGTACATACTATTATCTACCTACTCGAAAAAGGATCATTTCTGTTCTCGTTTCCTTTAGACAACGCTATCCTACTATTGAGAAATAGGTAGCACCGTCGTTGGAGTTGTAAGTGTCAATTCGAGAGGGACGTACGATCACTAAAGCAATGTTAGGACATCTCAGTAATAACCCTAGAGTCTTAAGATCATATTCGAGGCAACATTTCCGAGGCAACATTTCTGAACGGGACATTTGATCTTTGTTTAGACAGGAGGGAAACCACTAAGACACCCTATACTTAATGATCGTTTACCGAAGGCAACCGAAGTGAGAGTATACCCTAGGAGTGCGCATGTGCGAGTGATTTGATTTCAATTATTATCTTTGCACATTAGGGTTTTCTAGCCATTTTAAATTGTCATGCAATCTTGTCATACAATCCTATTAACATACATCTAAACAGTTAATATTTGCGAGAATTAAAATGCGAGAAATAAAAACTACGCTATTACAAGGCTTCGGGGAGGGGGTTAATTACATAGCTAAAAACCCGTAAAACAATAAATAAAAGAAAATCCTAGATTAAACTATTACATACTGTGAGCAGTTACATGAATATTGCAAAAATTAATAAACGCGCGCGATGAATCGAAAGCGAGAGATTTAGGGTTTTGACCCCGACTAAGCCTAATTAAAAGAGAAATCATTATTTTTGTGTTTTTTCATTTTATTTTGAGAAAATAAAGTTTAATTGAATAAATAAAACCTAATTACTAATTAATTTGAATTAAGAGAAATATTTAAATTAACCTATTTTTTTATTTTTTTATTTTGAGAAAGAAATAAAAATTAAATCAAAAGCAAACCCTAATTTTTCTAATTTGATTTTAATTATAAAAAAGAAAGGTTTGAATTATCCTAAATTAAATTAAAATAGCATTAAAATTAAATTTGACAAAATAAAAACCTAATTCTAAATTTATGAAAATTGATTTTTATGATTTTTTTTTGTGAAAAAAGAAATTATTTGTGTTAGAAAACAATTTAAACAATTTAAAGAATCAAAATAAATAAGCAAAGAGAAATTAAGATGGGCCTGTGGTAAATAGAAAAAGGAGGGGGGTGTGGTTGGCAAATCTGAGCCCAACAAACTCCTTGGCCCTTTTGACTTTTCTCAATCCCATGTGCCTGCTTGACTGGGCGTATGATAGACCTTCATAGGATATCCTTGGATCTGATGCCTTGGTGGTTTGGATGGCTGGATGTTGATGATGTATGGTGGACTCATGGGGTACCAGCACGCCTGATTGTGCAAAGAAAAACAATATAAGGCAAATATTGGGACCTGGGGGTCGAACCCAGGCCCTTAGGCATCCTCCCACTGCGCGCTTGCCAGCTGAGCTGGATGTGTTAGTTGTATAACTAATAACAAATAAATATTATATGATAAAAAAAAAGATAAACTCTGAAACGTGCGCAGATTCAAATGGACGAGTCATGGAGCGCCACATTATCCTTCTTCTTCCTTGCCTCAGTCGTTTTAGACAAAACCTTTACCTACGGACACTGGGCGTAGGTACAACCTCGTGCTTCTCCAAAATTCTGTGCAAGCATGATAAATCATAACCAGTGGTACCAATCAACTCTTTGCAACCTCACGAGCATCATGGTACCATTATCCATGCCTAATTTTTCCTGTATGCAAAACCCCTAAAAACAAAGCATGAACCCTAGCCATGGCACTTTTATGTTCAGTCAGCAAAAACAAAATTAAATGTAACCATTAGCTAGCAAATAACTAAAGGATTAAGAATATGCCAATAAATCATGTTAAAGATGCCAAAATTAAGATATGCGAATTCAAGAAAAGGGATGAACCACATGACTCTTACAGTGTGATTCTGGACGTGGGGACGCTTATTAATGGTTGCAATATGGCCCAGAGATATCCAGCAAACGATTGAGATGGTTAGAAAGGATTGAGATGGCCTGAAACCTGGAAATTGATTTACAACTTTTCTTGAATTTTTCAACTTTGTTTTCTGTTTTGCGCGCCTCCAACCTCTTTGTTTTTGGTCTGCAAATGTTCCTTATGTACCCTAGAATGAATTAGGGTTGCAAACTTGTATCAAATCTCCCTCAATTATGATTATTGATTCATGATTTGATCCTTTGTGCAAATCATTCCAAATCAAGAAAAATGCAATCTTTTTGTATCCATATGAGCCTTGCACGATTTGGTCTTACTTCCAGCTGTGTAATGAACCTAAACATGCACAAAATCTCAAGTTTTGATTAGTTTTTGATATTTTCATTATTTTATTGATTTTATTTGATTTAATTGAAATAAAATCAAAATAAATGACAAAAATAAAAGAGTGACAAATGGAAGGGATCATAGGTCGTGGGTCAGATTACAAACTCAGTGCAAGCATAAAAAGTTGGGCCCATTTGACAAAAAATGCAATTTTTGACACATTTGACTTTTGGCAATTTTGCAAAAAAGGTCAACTTTGCCAATGCACAACTCATTCAATTTTGACCCTAGAGAGGTATTATATGACTTTTTAGAAATCTTAAGATGTCCTCTAAACAACCCTTTTTGTCTCATCTCAATTGAGTCTTCCATGTTCATGTATGAAGCTTTGAACCAAAAGGTATTTTTGTTGACTTTTAAAAATGACCTATAATGTCCAAATTCATATCTTCTTGTGGGTGCATATTTTTAACTTGGGAGCTGAAGATGAATTGTAGGTAATTGCATCCTCTTCAAAATTAGCTTTTTATGGGTCATTTTTGATAAAGTATGAGAAAGTTATGCTTGGTCAAAGTTGAGTTGACTTTTGCCACAAAACCCTAATTTAGCAACTTTTGGGTTTTGATGAATTGTGAGCAATCCTTGAGGAATCATGATCAAACCTTGATAAAATGATGAATAATAATTCATAATGAGGATGTTGACCAAAAATCTTTAAGTTTGACTGTATGTGGGCCACAATTGACTTTTGCCCTAGCACAATCGATTTTCAGGCCTTTGAGCAATTGACTGAGCAAATTTCCTCTACAAGGCTTGAAACTTGACATGGATGATCTTGAGAACATATTAGGACAATGGTGAGCATTTGGGATCCTTTGGACTCAAACATCTTGATGCAAAATGAAACCCTAATTTGAGGTAGGCTGCCTTAGGAGAGAGTTTGTCTGGTCAACTCTTGGACTTCCTTGAGCAATTTGAGGACCTTACTTGACATGTATTGAGTAATATGGGAGGGCAAATTTTAGGGTACAACAACTTCCCCTGTTCAATCTTCTTAAACCTGAGGATGTAGATTGGCTTGTCTGCCTTTCGTTATCTGAAGGTTGAAGATGATTGAACACTAAAGTGCCCAGAAATTTGCACTCGCATGAAGTGGTACTTTTCTTGTGATATCGGGAATGGGCTTATAGATTCCATTTGGAATCAAATGATAGAAGATGTTCTTATAGATTCCATCAGAAGAAGTGTCGATCGCATAAGAGATTCCTTTGCGAGAACCCGTATACCTGTTGTTGAGGAGGACTACGCTGGGGAATGCTGGTCCCTGTCTTGGGAGAAATAGAATTTTAGGAGCTTCAGTCGTCTATTATTCTACTGGGGAATCATATCTTAGTCGAGGAGGTGAAAATGAACTACTATCTGGTCGTGTTCCAGGCTTTACAGTGATTTACTGAGGAAAATAAGACTGACTGCTATCTGGTCATGCTCTAGGCTTTACAGTGACTTACTGGGGAGATGAGATTAGAATTGCTATCTGGTCGTAATCCAGGCTTTGCAATTTCTCAATTATTATCTGGTCGTGCTCCAGGCTTCAGAAGGAATCAAGTGGTTATCCGGTTGCATCCGGGCTTTCAACTTGAATTTAAGGCATACTAATATCCGGTCGATTTTCGGGCTTCATAGTAATTGGCCGAGTAAACTGCTATTTGGTCGAATTCCAAGCTTCGTAGTACCTTATACTGTTATATGGTCGTGTCCCAGGCTTCAGTGTCCTTTGCCGCTATCTGGTCGTGATCCAGTCTTCACAATGTCTTATACTATTATCTGGTCGATTCCAGGCTTCATGGTATCTTGGATTGCTATCTGGTCGATTTCCAAGCTTCACAATAACTTGCTGAGGGGTTAAGCTATTTTTCGGTCGATTCCCGGGCTTCATAGCTTGTATTTAAGATATACCACTATCTGGTTGATTCCAGGCTTCGTAGTATTTTAGAGAAATCAAGATATTATTCGGTCGATTTCCGGGCTTCATAGCTTGAAATGGAATAGAAATCTTAGCATCGATTTGTCTGAACCAGAGAAAACTTGTGAGAACTGGATTGTATCTTTCCCTGAAAGGTAAAGAGTTAGTCATATGTAATGTCATGATGTATGAAATTTATTGATTAATGATGTTCTCAAAATAAATGAGATTATGCGGTATGATGCATATGCACATGCCATGATGTATGGATATGCAATGTTCTTGTGATATCCTCCGGCTGGGGAGAATAAATCTTGGACTGCTGTTGGAGAGTACAAGGAGTTGAGTTCCTCGTTCTCGTTGGGGATAATGACCGAAGATGATTAGATGGAGACTTGAGTCTATTCTGCTCGAGAACAATCTGCCGGGAAAGACTCTGCTTGAGAACAATCCTGTGGGAGAATGACTCTGCAGGGAAGAGAGATACTCTGCTAGACGATATGCTGATTTGGAGAAAACACTCCGCTGGGGATGAATTACCGTTGTTGGTGATGATGAAATCTGCCGGGGATTGAATTTCTGCCTGTGGGAGCAATAAACTCAGCGGGTGGTAACCTTCTATTGCTGGTGATAAATAAATTTTGCTTGGGGAGAATTTTGCCGACTCATTCACGATTATGAACCTTGGCTGGGGAGAGCTAACACCAGTGTCTTTGGATACTTCCTACTCTACAGGGAGTGTATGTACCTTTAGTCATATTCTCCGGTTGGCTCTATCCCTGTACCTGCTGGATAGAGCAAATCTAAGGTTTGGACATTTCTTGTTTGCCCCTGTTCCTGGAATTACGAGTAATTGTCTTTTGTTTTTCATGTAAACATTTATGAGCAACAATTATTTTCAAATGCATATATCAAAAATGAATCATTGGACGTTCTTGCAAAACAAAACAGCAAAAGAAAAAACAAGTTTGAAATTTGTGAAATTGAATTGTATTGATTTTGAAGTTGGCCTGTAATAGACGTTTTTGTACAAAGAGGCTGGCGTCCTAGTAAGAGAACACCGCCGAAGGATAAAAATTATACAATTTGTGAAAAATAAAGAAAAACAGTTATGTGAACAATCCCACTGGGTTCCAACTTTGCTATTGCCTTTATATCTTCGAGCGTCTCATCACCTTGCTACTTGGTCGAATGTGGATCAGATTGATTGGCGCCGTCCGAGCTTGATAGTCAATACCGAAGTCTGGTTGCAAGATTATCCAATGAGACATAGCGTTACGCTTTGATCCCTAATTTTTACCTGGACCGCCCTTTCAGGTTTTCAGTCCACCGGGATACCCTTTTTTGCCCAAGCCGCCTTTTCAGGTTTTCGACTTGCCGGGTGTACAGTTTTTTTTCATTTTCATCCCTTACTTTTTCCTGAACACTTTTGGTTCGCCGGGAAGCCCTTATTTTTTCCTAGGCCAGTCGACCTAGCGGGTCTTTGATTATGCGTAGTATTTTTTCACTATGTTTGCATTGACGGGGTGAGGAAGGTCGTCACCATCCATGGTTGTTAGAATCATAGCTCCTCCTGAGAAAATGTTCTTAACCACAAATGACCCTTTGTATGTGGGGGTCCATTTGCCCCTGGGATCACCTTGTGGAAGTATGATGCGTTTGATCACCAGATCCCCGACTTGATATTCTTGATGTCTGACTTTCTTGTTAAAAGCCTTGATCATTCACTTTTGATACGTATGACCATGACAAATAGCAGTAAGCCTTTTTTCATCGACTAAATTCAGCTGATCAAGCCGGGTCTGGATCCAGTCATCTTTGCTTAAACCTGCATCCTTCATAATCTGGAGAGAGGGTATCTGGACTTTGATGGGTAGGACCGCCTCCATGCCATATACCAGAGAGTAGGGTGTTTCCCCTGTCGATGTTCGTGCTGAGGTACGGTACCCATGAAGAGCGAACGGTAACATCTCATGCCAGTCTTTATATGTCACCGTCATCTTCTGCACAATCTTCTTGATGTTCTTATTAGCCGCTTCAACAACCCCATTCATCTTCGGCCGGTAGGGAGAAGAGTTATGATGCTGTATCTTGAACTGTTTGCAGAGTTCGGTGATCATCGCATTGTCTGTAATGATTCTCTCTGGTACACCGTATCGATAGATCAGATTATGTTGGATAAACCATGCCACGAAGTTCTTGGTTACTGTAGCAAAGGAAGCTTCCTCAACCCACATCGTGAAATAATCAATAGCCACTAGAATGAAACGATGCCCGTTAGATGCAGTGGGTCTGATCTTGCCGATCATGTCAATGCCCCACATTACGAAAGGCCAAGGAGCTGTCAAAACATTCAGAGGAACCAGAGGTACATGCACCTTATCATCATAGACTTGGCACTTATGACAGGTTCAAGAATGTTGATAGAAATCGGCTTCCATGGTGGACCAATAATATCCTGCCCATATGATCTTCTTTGCCATGGTATGTCCACTGGAATGAGTTCCGAAGGTACCTTCATGTAACTCTGCCATGATCCTTTCTGCCTCGCTCTTGTCCACACATCACAGTAAGGTTGAATCATGGTTACGCTTATAAAGGATCCCATTGCTAATGAAGAACTTCACAGCGAACCTTCTTAAGAACTTTTTATCATTAACAGATGTGCCCTCGGGGTACTCTTGAGCCTCAAGATACCTCTTTACCTCGTGAAACCAAGGTTTATCTGCTACCTCTTCCATCTCAATGTTACAACAATGTGCAGGTTCGTCCAACCTCTCGATGGTAATATGGGGAGCTTCATTGTCCCACCTGACTTTGAACATAGAAGACACGATAGTTAGCGCGTCCACCAGCTGGTTCTCTTCTCTTGGGAAGTGTTCAAAGGTTATCTTCTCAAAATGTGGGAGCAATGTCAGTATGTACTCTTTGTAAGGAATAAGATTTAGGTGTTTCATATCCCACTCGCCTTTGATCTGACTGATCACTAGAGCATAATCTCTGAATACACTCAAGAACTTAATCCTCAGGTCAATAGCAGCTCGAAGACCCAGGATACACGCTTCATACTCCGCCATATTGTTGGTGCAGTTGAAATATAATCGAGCGGTGAACGGAGTATGAAAACTCTCAGGAGATATGATCACAATGCCAATGCCATTACCCAACGCGTTTGATGCTCCATCAAAATACATAGACCATAGGGATCCTTCGTTAGGTCCTTCATCCGGTCCAGGCTCTTCACAGTCGGTCACCAACATGATGTTCTCATCCGGGAACTCGAAAGTCATGGATTGATAGTCATCCATGGCCTGATGCGCCAAATGATCCGCCAATACACTCCCCTTGATTGCCTTTTGGGTTGTGTATTGGATGTCATACTCAATTAAGATCATATGCCATCTTGCTATTCTTCCGGACAAGGTAGGCTTATTGAAGATATACTTGATTGGATCCATATTTGATATCAATAGGGTAGTGTGAGTCAGCATATACTGTCTCAGCCGACAAGCAGCCCATGCCAAAGCGCATCAAGTTTTCTCGAGCAATGAGTATTGGGTCTCACAGTTGGTAAACTTTTTGATAAGGTAGTAAATAGCATGCTCTTTTCGGCCAGACTCGTCATGCTACCCCAGCATACACCCCATTGAATTATCCAATACTGTCAAGTATAAGATCAAAGGTCTTCCTTCAACTGGAGGCATCAGAATTGGTGGCTCTTGGAGGTATTCCTTAATCCTTTCGAAAGCGGTCTGACATTCATCATTCCATTTTACCACTTGATCTTTCTTCAGCAACTTGAAGATTGGCTCACAAGTAGCAGTCAGATGTGAGATGAATCAGGCGATGTAATTTAGACGTCCCAAGAAACCTCTGACTTCCTTTTCTGTTCGGGGAGCTGGCATCTCCTGTATGGACTTTACCTGGGAAGGGTCCACTTGAATACCCTTATCACTGACGATGAAACCCAACAGCTTACCAGACCTTACCTCGAAGGTGCACTTGTTCGGGTTTAACCTCAACTTATACGTCTTTAACCTGTCAAACAATTTCTGGAGATGGTCAAGGTGTTCTTCCTCAGTCTGGGACCTTGCGATCATGTCGTCAACATAAACCTCAATCTCATGATGAATCATGTCGTGGAACAAAGCGACCATGGCGCGCTGATACGTTGCCCCAATATTCTTTAACCCGAAAGGCATTACCTTATAACAGAAGGTGCCCCACTATGTAACGAAGGTTGTCTTCTCCATGTCCTCGGGAGCCATCCTGATCTGATTGTAACCAGAAAAACCATCCATAAAGGAGAAGATCTTATGCCGCGCGGTGTTGTCGACCAAAACATCGATGTGAGGAAGTGGGAAATCATCCTTAGGGCTTGCCCTGTTCAGATCTCTATAGTCCACACACATCCGTACCTTACCATCTTTTTTAGGCATCGGAACAACGTTGGAAACCAACTACGGATAAGAAGTGACAACTAAAAATCCCGCGTCAAATTGTTTCATGACTTCAACTTTGATTTTCTCAGACATCTCAGGGCGCATACAACGAACCTTCTGCTTTACCGGAGGACAGTCTTCTTTAGTCGGCAAGCGGTGTACCACAATATTAGTGTCCAAACCAGGCATGTCTTCATAAGACCAGGCAAAGATCTCAACATAGTCGCGTAGCATTTGTATCAATCGTTGCTTGACACTAGGCTCCAGATTCACACCTATCTTAACCTCTTTCCTATCTTCCTCGGTACCCAAATTCACTGATTCTTCTGGCTATTCATGAGGTTGTATGGCCCTTTCTTCCTGTAGTAACAGTCTAGCAAGTTCTCTAGGCACCTCATAATCATCCTCACCTTCGTCCTCGGCTTGGTTGATCGGATTTTCGAAGTTATAACTGGCAGTAGCAGAGTTGTTATCAATGGGATCCAGAGTGGATATGGATCTGCATTATGATACGTGAGTGTGTGTAAGAGAATAGCTGTTTTGATAAAGTGAGAGACAAAAAGAAAAACAAGGAGCGCAAAATTTGTAATGCAAGAAACGTCCAATGATTTATTAATGATATATGAAAATGACAAATAATAAGCCCTCACAAGCAAAGCCAAAGTGCCTCGGGCAAGGCACCCGACCGTAAAGTCTCAAACTATTTATTACAACTCTTAAAACAAAAGTCAATTACTGTGGAATAAAAGAAATAGGTATGAAGTCCCTCGCCATCCAGCTGTTCAATCCACCATTGGTTGTTGGGTAGATCCAGCTGTCAATATCTGAATCTTCTTCACCATCTTCAATCACATTAACTCCCTGATTGCTGATATGCAAAGGAGGTCTTCCAATCCGTGCGTGCCTAACAGCCCTTTGAGCCCCTTATTCAATTACAACACTGGCATCCTTGAGAGAATCCATCTTCATCAGAGGTTTGCCCATATTCAGAATAACAGACTTCTTCTTCTTCTTCTTCTCTTTCAGAATGAGAGTTTTTAGATCCTCTTGCCCTTTAGCCAAGCTCAAGAACATCTCTTGGAATTGGGTGTTTTGTGCCTGGAGATCTTTGATGGCTTGATCAGAAGACATTTCTGCTGAAATAAACAGCGAAGATGAGAAACCTATAATGGTACCTGTAATGGTGTGCATGATAATGGGATGCGTATGTAATGATTTCAAAGACTTTGGGAAATTTAGATTTGCAAACCAAAAAATAAACAAACTTTATTAGATTAACTTGTAAAAAGGTTCAACAATGCCTTTAAGGCGTTACAAAGAAGTAAATGAAAAACAAAGCTAAAACTAGAAAAACAAAATCAAAAATCCCATGGACTTTTCCTCTTTGTGCTGATGTAGTCATTAATCACTCTTTCTTTCTTGAGCTGCCTGGTGAGCTTCAAGATCTTCCTTTCTTTCTCATGGTACTTTTCCCGATAAGTATCCCTCTCCTCTTTTAGCTGAATCCAGGATCTCTGCAATGCCCCAGGATCAGTGGGCATGTAAGGATAAAGAACCGTGTAAGGGATACCTTCTTCATTAGTGGGCTCCACTATCACTGGCAATACGGCTTCATAAGGCATCCCAAGCTTTTGGACACGAGCTCGGACCCATTGGAGGTAAGGATGCATATGAAGGGAAGTCCTTGGTCCTAGCTCTTGGGGGTCAGATCTGTTCACCATGCCCCAAGCTCGTATAAACCTTCGGCGATGCTCGTCAACGTCTTCCTTGTAGTCAAATGCAATATCCGTAAGAAGTAGCTCATGGGGACCGTCTCTCCGAGCACGACCAAATTTTTGCAAAGCTAGACAAGGATTGTAGGTTATTCCCCCTCTGATTCTAAGAAATGGGACATTAGGGTATCCCCCACAACGATCAATGACTGCAGTGTCTTCCATAGTCTGGGAGCTCCAAAGAATATCTGTATGGGTAAGTGACATTATCCTGTAGGACCAACCCAAACCTTCTTCGTTCTTTAGCACAGACTTAGGGAGGTGCGAAATAAACCACCCCGACAACAACGGCATGCAACACATAAGGGTCCCTCTTCTTCGCACAGTACGAGTGTAAAGGGCATGCAAGATATCACCCAGTAGAGTAGGCATAGGATTGTGAGAAAGGAAGATCTTGACAGCATTTACATATACAAAGGAATCTAGATTCGGGAAGAGAACCAAACCGTAGATAAGGAGAGCCAAGATGTCTTCGAAAGCCTGAAAGTCCAAACTATCCCAGAATAGCTGAGCTTGATCTATCAGAAACTTGGCTAAGAAACCTTCGACCACGCTTCGTGTTTCCCAATTGGATACTACATCAACCCGTTTTAGATGTAGAGCTGAAGCAATGTCTTCTGGTCTAGGAGTCTCTTCCATACCTGTGAAGGGCATCTTCTCAAGGATGGATATGCCCAATAAGTGAGAGAACTCTTCCAAAGTGGGAACCAGCTGGTAATCTGGAAAGATGAAGCAATGATGCACGGGATCGAAGAACTGGAAAAGTACACTCATCATCTGCTCATCAAACTTCGAGGTAACCAGGCTAAGAAGCTGGCCATGTCTCTTAATTAACATAGAAGTCTCAGAAACTCTTGAGGCTAACTCTTTAAGTTGAGCAGGTATTTGCACAAAGTTAACTCGAATGGTATTTTTGCGCACGGAAGCCATAATCTGCAAAACAGAACAAAGATAAATTCCCTTGGTCTTTGAAATGGTTAGTATAATGAAGTATGAATTCCATGTTATGATGAATGATGTCATCATAAGACAAACAACAGGTATAGAAGATAACAGACATGGCAAAGGCAAACAAGTCACACAAAAGCCCTTAAGTTTAAGGCTTGCATGGGGTCAAGGTACTACCCTCTTGAAGTTCAATTGGTTTCAACCTGTCCTAGTAAAAGTAACCGGGTTCTAGAGGTTCTCAATATCACTGACCATCCTCCATCGGTCATGGTTTCAGATCACACAATCTTTTCTTGCGGCCGAAACTATCTCGAGCGTATGGTCTCAATGAGTGTAGCATCGAGTATCAACCAGTTCTCAGCTTTACACCGAGGCCGACTATCTCACTACTTTCTAATGGCCAAGTTGGTCGATTAAAGGTTCTAAGGTCAGTTGATGCTTAATGACACACATAGCGGCCCCGTATTCTCCTTGTTTCTCCACAAGGGATACCGATACCAACTAATGTGCCACATCAACGTAGCTACTGCTTCAACCGTATCGGTCTACGCTGTATAATTCCCTCACAGTTTATTGCTACTTACCTAAAAGGTGTCCCTAGATCCGGGTTAGGATCTATAGTAACTCCCGAATAAAAACCCTTAAAAGTAAAGCAACCAAAACAAACAAGAGAAGTAAATATGATGAACTAAATCCTAAGGTATACCCCACTTATTAAATCCCCAACAGAGTCGCCAGCTCTGTGATACAGTGGCAGAACCGACTGTTTTGGAAAATGCTGGTTTGCATTTTGCGTTTTTTATTCTCAAAATGTCGCGGTAAGCAAGAGTTACCACCGACTTTTATTTTATCCAACTGGAAAGGAAAAAAGCACAGAAAGACAATTTGAGACTGTTGTACCCCAAAATTTTCCGTCACATTCCACTCAAGACATGTTCCTTAAGATCCTTAATTGCTCAAGGTTGACCAAGAATTGATCAAATAAATTCTCCTCCTAAGCATTGGATTTCCAACTAGGATTACACAAGTTTTGAATCACTGACACTAAATCGAAGAGAGAGCAGTTTGAAAGAATGTATGAGGAGTCTTTATGAAGTCTTCGATTTAATGAACTTAGAATGTATGAAGAGGCTTTATGAAGTCTTCAATTTGATGGACTTCAAACGCGTGAGGAGGATTTTTCTAAAGTCTTCGATTGGAAGAGCTGGTAAAGGCATCGAAGGGTGTTGTTTTCGAATCATGGAAACATAAGCTATTCGAAGCACTACAAGAAAAGACATTTCGATTGACACGTTTGTTCAAATGGACGCTTTGAAAAGAAGATATTTTGGAATCAAAAAGCTTTTATTTTATCCAAAGAAGATAGGTGGAAAGCTCATGATTCAAAGGACATGCCATCTTTAAGCATGGCATGATCGAAGGATAATTTGGGATGAACTAGCCAAGTATGCGCCACCTCAGAACTTCTGACATGCCCCTGAACAGGTGTGGGATGTTTGAAGAGAAGTTCTGATGCTCTTAGGTTACCCATCGATTGGTGCAATACAAGCTCTATTCACCAATTGAAGGTGGACTAATGTGCAATAAGTTGTTTCTTATAGGCATGCAAAGTCTTCCTCTGGGCTTGCCTTCGATCCACTAGGCAAATACTTCCTTCATGCCTGCCTTCGATTCACAAGGCAAGTACGTCCTTCAGGATTGCTTTTGATTCACTACGCCAGTACATCCTTCAGGCCCGCCTTCGATTCACAAGGCAAGAACTTCTTTCATGCGTGCTTCGATTCATAAAGCAGTGGCTTCCCTCATGCTAGCTTTGACTCCACCTCTGACCCCTTCAACATATAATTTCTACATTATGAACACACATTGGTGGCCCATTCGAGGAACGCACGAGGGGTGCATGTGGTCCATTCAAAGAAACTCATAAGTGGTGCCTTCGAAGGACATACATTTGGCCCATTCGAAGAAACTCACAAGTGATGCCTTTGAAGGATATACATTTGGCCCATTCTAATAACGTACAAGGGATGCATGTGGTCCATTTGAAGAAACTCACAAGTGGTGCCTTCAAAGGATATACATTTGGCCCATTCGAAGAAACTCACAAGTAATGACTTCAAAGGATATACATTTGGCCCATTCGAAGAACGCACAAGGGATGCATGTGGTCCATTCGAAGAAACTCATAAGTGGTGCCTTCGAAGGACATACATTTGGCCCGTTCGAAGAAACTCACAAGTGATGCCTTCGAAGGATATACAATTGGTCCATTCGAAGGACACACAATTGTTGGAAACAAGTTTTGTTTTGTCTTTTGATGAGTCTGGTTAAAGATGCTTGCTGACCAAAGTCCTACATGCTGCCAAGCTTAAGCCTCCTGCACAATTACATTCGAATGAAATAATAAAAGAAGCTTCGACTGGCCAGAATGAAGTGTTCGATTGGGCTAATAGGAGAATTTTCCAGGTCAAACAACCAACACAAATGGACTCAATCGAAGGAGCCATGAGGATGAAACCTTGAACAAATCGAATTGAATCCCAGAGCCATCAAAGGAAGCCACTCAGAGCCAATCAAAGAACAAGGCTTGAGGGAAATCGAAGGAGTCAGGGAGTGAAACATGTCCAGGTTCATTCAAAACCCAAAAGGGTAGAAAATCCTCAAAAAGGTAACCTGTTTAAGGCTTTCGATTCTGCCTTCAAAGTCTGATTAATGGTTGTTTCTTGCCATTTTCATTCATCATTGCCTTCTATAAATACAGAGCTAGAGTGCAAGCAAACAGACAGATTCATTGCCCATCGAAACACATTGCCTACATACACGTTTCCTATACACACGTTATAAAATGGTCAAAATCGAAACAATTTGGGCAGGCCTCCTCAATCCAAAGCAAGCACTCCAATAAATCCTTGAAGTTTCTAGGAGACATTTCCAAGCATTAGGAAGGACCAACGCACGCGGGAATATCACTCACACAATCCCTCCGTTTTGGTAACTTGCCTTCAATCTCAGACTCCTTCAATATGTAATTTAAATTCATATCGATTGTATATCCATGCTATGAATGATATTTGTGATTTGTTAATGTTGTTACATGTGAAAATCAGTACCAAAGTAATAGGACACCATTATTTGGGAATTTGAAAACTAAGCCCTTCGAATCTCAACATCTAGGCACCTCTTTCCTTCTGGCTTGTGCAACGTGCATGTTTTGATATATATATCTGATTTGCTTTATTAATCTAACATCATGTTTTTATTTATATCAACGAATGAACAAACAACTCAGATGGTAAAGGGGAACATTTGCAGTAGAAAGGATCTGGGTTCGATACCCAGGTTGTGTATTATGTTTTTTTTCTTTAACCATTATCTTGCAGATTCAGATCGAAAGGCAGCTTCCCTCCTTGGATCGAAAGGCAGCTTCCTTCATTGGATCAAAAGGCAACTTGGGCCTCTTCCTTGATCTGGACCTGTGTTTTTTTTCTCACTTACACCACCCCCTGCTGTCTTTGCTATCCTGGCCCATTTTATTATTTTTTATTTAACTATAAAATCAGATAAAATTTCACAAAAGTTAGGTTTTAGTCTTTTTTATTAAAATTAATTTCGTTAATTAATTTTTAATTACTTAAACATTTTTTTAAAATTAAAATTAAGTAGATTTAAATTTTTATTTTTATTTTATTAAATAAAAAAAACAAACAAAAAGACTTTTCTTTCTAGGATTTAGACGTACTCCCAATTCGCACACGATTTTATTTTAGTATTATTATTTTTCATATTATTGTATCTGCTTACTGGGATGTAATAGTTTAAATTAGGACCTTTGCTTTTTTCTGTTTTATTTCCCATTTTGGACTTGTAATTTCCCCCCTCTCTGAAGTCATGTAATAGTTAGATTTAATTTTCGCACTTTAAATTCCTGCACACTATTAACTGTCTAGATGCACGACTAATAGGATTGTATGGAAAGAACATAATAATCAAACGTTAGTAAACCTAAATGCAAAGATAAATAATTGAATACAACACAATTGCACATGTACATCTCTAGGGTATCCCACTTTGGTTGCCTTCGAAAAAGTAGTCACAACTCTGGAAACGTGAGAGATGTTAGTGACTACCCTCCGGTTTAAAAATATCATAAGTCCCTCGATGACCCTCTCGATGTTGCCTCAGTAAAAATGATCTTAAAACCCTAGGGTAGTTACTAAGATTTCTTGCCAAGTTGCCTTCGTGACTATAAACGTCCCTTTGAATGTCCCTCAAATATCCAAACAACTAAGGCTACCTACTCACTAATAGTAGGATAGCATTGTCTAAAGGAAATGAGGAAAAGAACAAACCTTTTGAGTAAAGTAGATAGTTCCTAGATGCTATGCTCAAAAACAAACTTTTACACATACATAAAATTCTTTCAAAACATTTGCAAAACATTTTATCAACACTCTTGAGGACTGATACAAGAGTTATCATAAAGCAAATCGCCGCACTAAGGAATTTCAAAATACTTTTCAAAAACACACAAAAGAACAAGGTATTTCAAAAATGAGCTAAGCATCTAAGAGCCCGTAGAAAACTACGGATGGAAAGGGTGCTAACACCTTCACTTTCCATAATCTACCCCCTTACTCAGAAAATTCTCGAAAGGTATTTTTCTGTTCTTTTCACCATTTCCTTTGTTGGATAAAATAAAAGTTGGCAGCGACTCTTGCTTACCGTAACATTTGCAAACACAAACGAAAAACCAGTGTAACAGTCAGTTCTGCCACTGTATCACAGAACTGGCGACTCTGCTGGGGACGAACTTATAAAGTGGGGTTACCTTAGAGTTTAGTTAATTTTAAATTGCTTTACATTGTGTGTTTTGTATGCTTTACTTTTGAGGTCTTGTTTGGGTTGTTACTAAAAGATCCTACACCCGGATCTTGGGAACATTATTAGGTAAGTAGCAATAGATCGTGGGGACTGTGCGGGGTATACTGACACGGTTGAAATGATAGCTACGTTGGTGTGACACATTTTTTAGTACCTGTTGTACCCCAAAATTTTCCCTCTCATTTTATCAAGATTTCCCCTCACAAGACTTCTTGGACTCAAGACCAGATTAGGGTTTGCTCAGCTCAAGACATCTCCTTGCACTAATAACCTGAAATTAGGGTTTGAGTTTGCACAATGTTTTTTTGGATCATAAATGCTTTATTATACTTTCATACACCATCTTGGACCCCTAAGATTGCCCATGTCAAGTTTCAAGCTTTGAATCACATTTTGCCCAGTCAATTGGACAGTTGACCTAAAAATCAGCTGTGTTAGGGAAAAAGTAAAATGTGGCCAATTTACAGTCAAACTTCATGATTTTTGATCCACAACAACATTTTAGACTCATATGTATCATTTTATCAAGTTTGGATCACAACTCCACAAGAAATTTGATCAAATCATCAAAAGGGCAAAATGGTCAAAATTAGGGTTTTGACCGAGAAAAGGCAATTTCTGATTTTTAACCTAGCCAATGATCAATTGGGTTCAAACATGATTTCAAGGACTCAATAGCATCATATTTACCTAATCACATAGTTCAAAAGATCTCAAGTACATAGGATTGACAGATGAATTTTGCAGTCAACTAATCAAAAGTCAACTATACACTAAAAAGTCAAACTTTGACTTTTTGGTCAAAATCAAGTGCCAAAGGTCATAATTCATCAAGATATGTCAAAATGTGAAACTTTTTGACCAAGAAACCTAAAATTTCAAATTAGGATTTTAATTTGAAATTTTTCATAACTTTGAATTTTTCTAAGTATGGAAAATTTCTTATTTTTCCCCAACTTTTCCCAACTTTTTCACCATGATGCAATTGGATTCAAAGAAAACTTCCAACATGAAAGTTGTAGTCCTCCATGAAATATACAACTTTTCTCGACAAAGTTTTCCCAAATAATTCTTGGATCTCAAGTTATGAATTTGTGAATAAGGGTCCATGAACTAAAAGACTTAGTGAAAATTTGCCCTAATTTAGGCAGGGTTTTGACCTAACTTCATGTACATTTTTCACATAGTTCCAAGAGGTATATAAAGTTTAATTTTAAAGATGGATTATAGAGCATGTTTCAAGCTTTCCAAAATATCCAATAACTCTCCAAGATCATTTGTGGTTAGGGAGAATCGAAGAAGAGAAAATGACATTTTATCACTTTTGTCCAAGCCATTTTTACAATGCACCAAGTTGCAAATCTGTTCCTAGCATGGTTGTACCTTGCATTACAGGTCCTAAATCCCTTCTAAACTCCATAATTAAATTCTAACTCAATGGATAATGGCTTTGTTTTGGCTTTTGAGGCATTGCACAAAGAATAATTCCACAAATGGCCAAAAGTTCACAATGCCATTTTGATAAAGCAAGCTTTTCCAACTTTACAATTCTTGAGCCATGGACCTGATCTTTTGTTGCAAGCAATATCCACAAATATCAGGAAATGTTCACCAACTCTCATCAGCCCTAGAACTAGCAAGTACAACACTTTGGCATAGTCACTTCAACCTTTCTTCAAAAGCAAGAAAAGAGGCAAAAGGGATTAGAACTTGCACATCTGTTAAAGGGAAGGCTTGACATCATTCAAAAGGAGTTCACAAACTTTTTGCAAGCTAGAACAAGAACCCTAAGCATCTGAAACTCTCCCAAACACCAATAACACATTTTTCTGCCCAAACAGGGCAGCTTCTTCAAAACTCTTGCCATTTCAATATTTGCTCGTGCGTTTTGCTTTGTAACGCTTGAAACATATTACATACATCACATCCAAACTATCCAAGCCCTTGCTTTGCAACTGTGAGCCCTGTTTCAGACATCACCATTTTCACTTTTGAAGGTTGCAGGTTGACTTCTACAGAACGTTTCAAGCATCCACAAGGCCAACTAAGCATTGGAAAAGCTTGAGGGAACTTCAAGGAAGCTCACACGATCCTCATGCCTCACTCAAAGTCCCCACACTGCCATATCCAAACTCAGCTGAACAAGGTATTTTTCAAAACTCTATCTCTCTATTTAGGAATCCTCAAGCTTTGATTTGTGAAGCAAATATGTAGTCCTTAACATGGTGAAGCTGTACATATGCATAGTTGTCATTTATATTAACTGAGCTAAGAGAATTTAAATGTTGAACATGCTGAAAAAACTAGGTCAGAAATTAGGGGTGATTAAATTCTCTCTGATCTTTGAGAGTTAGTTTACAAACTTTATATCACTGAAATCGTGCGATCATAAGCTACATTTTTTGTGTTATGAGTTTTTGATTCTATGCAAGCATGAGCAAGTTCCAGTTTTGAAGAAGAAACACGCGCAAGCTGAAGGACAGGGACGAAGCTGGGCTTTCTTGGGCTTTTTGTTGCATTTGGCCTTTTTGTTTTTGCTGTTTGTTGCATATGACTTATTTCTTATATTTTTACATTTTTTCTTGCATATTTTTATTTTATTGCTTACATTTATTTTTTCCAATGATAAAAAATCTCCAAAAATAATTTATTTATTTTCACATTTTATTTTATATTTTTATTTATTTTTTGCATAAAAATAATTTATTTTGACAAGTGGTTTCTATTTTCTTAAATAAAATTGTAAATACATTAAAATACCATACATTTTTATTTTCATTTAACACATGAAATAATTATTTTCATACATATTTTAATTTTTAATATTTGTACATAATATTATTTATTATTTTCTTAAACAAAAAAATGAACAAAATAGAAATATAAGACATATATTTTATTTTAATTAAAAACTAGGGTTTTACCCCTTTCAAAAAATAATAATATTATTTTCCTTATTTTTAGGACTTAAATAATCTTATTTTCTCATACATAAAATAAATACAAAACATTTTGCATAAATACATTTTATTCGCATATTTAAATAATTGTTTATTTATTTATCTTGTACAATATTTCAATTGGGTTGTAATGGTATTTAGGGTTTATTTTATGCAATATTCCCCATTCAAAAACTTGTATCCCCCCTCCCATAATAATTGTTGTAATATTTTAGTTTACTTTTATGCAATTTATCACATTTATACTATGCTAGTAAACTAGGGTTTGCATGAAAAGACCAAAAATCAAACAAATAGAATGACCTAATTCAAGACAATCAAAAAGCATGTAAAATGGCACACATTGCACACAAGCACTCCTAGGGTTTCACCTACTTTGTTGCCTTAAAAATGGCTATGGTATGCATGCAAAGCATCTTGGCAAAGCAAAACAAAACAAAAGATCATAGTCCCTCGATGACGCTATCAAAAGGTTGCCTAAAAACAAATGATCTTGGTCCCTCAAAATGCTAAAAATACTTGGCAACATTGCTATCATGGTCATACGATGAACCACGCCCATCCCGTTTAACATCCAAAGATAGGGTTATTTACCAAATCAATGGTAGGTCAACAATATCAAAGGAATGAAAATGTACAAGAAAGATATTTGAGTATGGTAGATAGTTCTAAGTTACTTGCTCTTTTCCAAACAATCCTTGCTATTTTCAAAAACACACAACACATTTCAACACATTTCCAAACAACTTTCAAAACATTGAAACATTTTTTCAAAAGACAAACATCTTTTTATACATTCTTACGAACGAGAATCATTACAAAGATTGCCCAAACGATGGCCTCTTTTCAAAATACTTTCAAAAATCACACCAAACACAAAGCACCATTTCAAACAATTGGAAAAACAAAGCAAGTGATCTAAGCAAGTAACTAAGATCCCATGGAAAACCATGGATGAAAAGGGTGCTAATACCTTCCCTTTTCATAATCTACCCCCCGAACTCAAGAAACAATCTCAAAGGTCTTTCCTGTGCTTTTTCACCTTTCCTTTTGGATAAAAGAAAAGTCGGTGGCGACTCTTGCTAAACCGAAACATTTGAAATGAAACACAAAACCTCAAGTCAGTTCTCCCACCGTATCACAGAACTGGCGACTCTGCTGGGGACAAATATAAAAGTGGGGTTACCTTAGGGTTTATATCACCTTTATTTGCTTACCATGTTTGCCTTGTTTTACACTTTGGTTCTATTGTTTGGGTTTAAATCCTCTATCCGGATTTGGGAAACATTCATAGGTAAATAGAAATACGTTGTGGAAATTGTGCAGGGTATACCGACACGGTCTAAGCAATAGCTATGTTAGTGTGACATATTTGTGGGTACCGGTAGCCTTTGAGTCAATCAAAGAGAATACGGGGCCGCTGAGTGATGTCATGAAGCACTAACGAACTTTTAGAACCTTTACTTGACCAACTTGGCCTTTTAGGATGTAGTGAGATGACCGACTTTGGTGCAGTCCGAAGTTGGTAGATACTCGATACTACACTCATTAAGGGTTGGTTCCTTAGAATATTTTGGTTGTCAGTAAAGAGGATGAATTGAAACAATGAACAAGGAAACAATCCAGTGATATTGAGCTCCTTAGAACCCGGTTACTATTTCTAGGACAGGTTGAGCCAACTAAACTTCAAGAGAGTACTTACCTATGAAACCCCATGCAAGCCTGAACTAGGAACTTGTGTGATTTGCTTGTACATATATACTTGTGCATAACATCATGGACATCATGAAGCATCATATGCATCCACTAACCATTTCAAGGATTTTGGAAATTCATCTTTGTTCCTGTTTTTGTAGGTTATGGATTCACTTCGCAGGAAAATGATCCAAGTCAACCTTGTAAGAATTCCTCCACAACTCAAGGAGCTAGCTTCCAGAATTCCTGAGAATCATCTGTTCACCAAGAGACATGGTCGTCTTCTCAGCTTAATCACTTCCAACATAGAGGAAGACACGATGAAAGTTCTTTTCCAGTTCTTTGACCCTTTGCATCACTGCTTCACATTTCCTGACTACCAGCTTGTGCCCACCTTGGAATAATTTTCTCAACTCTTGAGGATTCCTATTCTCAATCAACTACCCTTTAACGGTACGGAAAGAGATCCAAAGCCAAAAGATATTGCTCAAGCCTTACACTTGCACTCATCTGAGGTCACAGCCCATTAGGAAACTAGAAGTGGTGTCAAAGGCTTCTTGTCAAAGTTCTTGTTTGAGAAGGCCCAAAGCTGCTGGAACTCCTTGGACTTACAAGCTTTTGAGGAGATTGTATCCCTTCTCATCTATGGGATGGTCTTGTTCCCTAATCCTGACCAACTCATAGATGTGAGTGCTGTCAAAATCTTCATGGCTCGCAATCCGGTGCCTACATTACTTGGAGATATCTTACACTCTTTTCACACTCGAACAATGAGGAAAAGAGGTGTTCTCATGTGTTGCACTCCTCTACTGGCAAGATGGTTTATTTCTCATCTTCCCCAATCAGTTTTGAAGAATGAGCAAGGTTTGAGGTGGTCACAACGATTGATGACTCTTACACATTCAGACATTCATTGGTGTTCTCGATCTAAAGAGAATGTTATCATCGTCGACCGTTGTGGGGAATTCCATAATGTCCCTCTACTTGTCATTAGGGGAGGCATCACCTATAACCCTTGCTTGGCTCTGAGACAATTTGGTTATGCCCGAAGGGATATCCCACATGACATGCTGATTCCATACTTGGTTTTTGACTTCGACAGCGACGATCAAGGACTTCGACAAAGGTTTATCCGAGCTTGGAGGATGCCAAACAAGGTAGACAGTAAGACCTTGGGACACAAGAATTCCATCCCTCTTGAGCCTTACCTCAAGTGGGTATGAACCCGCGCCCAAAGTCTTATGATGCCATACCCCTCCATTCTCCCAGTGATTATAGAGCCCATTGAGGAAGGAGAGGTTCCGTACACCCTCCTACATCCTGACATGCCAACATCACTCGAAGATCTACAAAGGAGTTGGATACAACTCAAGGGAGAACGCGATACTTTTGAAGCCTAATTCTATGCAGGCGAGAAGAAGGTTTTAGTACTCACTCGGTTACTTCACGAAGAGCAAACTCTCAACACCTACATTGCACCAAAAAGGATGCGTAACGTCTTTTTACCTTAGAATTTTGTATTATTTTGCCCAAGGGGTATTGATGTACTAACAATTCTATCTTATTAATATGACGTGTGTTTATTTTTTGTTTAAAACAAATTTGAATTTCTGAATCCTTGAAAGCATTACATGAATACATATCATTCATCATATGCATAAACAAGTATTCACACCAAGTTTCCTCATCTCTCTGCTGTTTATTTCAGCAAGATGGATATTGAACAAACAGTCAAAGATTTGCAAGCTCAGAATTCACAATTTCAACAGCTACTCTTAACCTTGGCTAAGGGGCAGGAGGAGCTCAAAACTCTGCTAGAGAAAGAGAAAGAGAAAAAGAAGAAGAAGCGAGCCGGTGTGGTTCTTATGGGCAGAAGGTTTAAAGGACAAGCCAGATGGACTTTGGAATTTCCATCAAACTCTGAGGAAGTGGAAAGAAAAGGTAAAGAGACTGCAATACCCTCTGAATCTGAAGCTGAAGAAGAGGAAGATGAGGACTACTTCGAACAACAATACCCTCCGGCCGATGACAAATACAAAAATCTAGAAGAGCGTCTAGCTGCTATGGAGATACAGAGAGTACCGGGGATGGACTTTGAAGAGTTAGGGTTGGTATCTGGAGTTGTAATCCCTCCTAAGTTTAAAGTGCTAATTTTTGCTAAGTATGATGGGTTGTCTTATCCCAAGATGCACCTACGATCTTATGTCAGGAAAATTCAGCCACATTCTACTGACAAAGATTTGTGGGTCCATGTTTTCCAGAACAGTTTGTCGGGAACACAACTTGATTGGTTCTACCAGTTGGAGAGGTCTGATGTGCATAATTGGGAGGATTTGGCAGCCGGATTTTATAAACAGTATCAATACAACGCCGACTTGGCACCAACCCGTACTCAACTCCAGAGTATGGCCATGGTGTCCAATGAGGGCTTCAAAGACTATGCCCAAAAGTGGAGGGATTTAGCCGGAAGGGTGCAACCACCTTTATCTGAAAGGGAGCTAGTGGACATGTTCTTGGGGACTCTGTTAGGTCCTTTCTTTAATCACCTGATTGGAAGCTCCTCTGTAGGTTTCACTGAGTTGATTCTAACTGGCGAAAGGGTTGAAGCCGGTATTAGAAGCGGGAAAATTCAGAAAGACGCATCTACCTCTGCTGCTGTAAAAAATCCCTTCACTGGAAAGAAGAAAGTGTCTACTGTCTATGCTCAGAGGAACCAGGAAAGAACCAAACAAAGACCAAATGTGGGGGCCTTCATGATTCAAAAGTCTACATCAGACCAGCCAAGAAACAACCATCCGAGAAATGATCAGCCGAGAAACAACCAGCAAAGGGTGGAAAGGCCTGTAAGGCAATTCACCAAGACAAATATGACTCCCGCTCAAGTCCTACCACATCTCCTGAAGTTGAATCTTGCCATGTTGAAGGAGGCCCCTAAAAATCCTAATACTGCATCTCCACACTACCATCCGAATGCCAGGTGTGCTTACCATCAGAAAGTCCAGGGCACGACACCAACAACTGTTGGGCTCTGAAGAACAAGATTCAAGATCTGACCGACGCGAAGGAAGTTGAATTTGAAGCTCCTGAAAAACCGAATGTTATCTCCGCTCCAATGCCTAGGCATGGACACAATGTCAACGCCGTGGAAGAAGATCTGTTTGTTTCTACTATGGATGAACTGTTGACTCCTCTCCTAACCATCAAGTTGAATTTGTTAAAAGTCGGGGTGTTCCCAGGTTGCGACCAAGATTGCCATACTTGCCTGTCCTCATCATTTGACTGCCCTATGTTAAAGAAAGGAATCCAACAACTGATTGATAACCAGGAAATTTTGTTTGAGAAAGCTCCTATTTCACCCATTCTAGTTCCAGAAGTTTCAATAATAATCATATACGCCAATCCTTCCAGGGTTCCTAAAAAACCCGTTAGGATTACATCCGCTTCTATAACTACTCAGTTAAAGATAACAATGCCCGGGCCTGCCCCCATACAAATCAGATAAAATGGTACCATGGAACTATGGTGGAGAAATCTACTATCATGGTGTCAAACAGATTGAACAGACTGCCGAAGACAAGAGCTCTGAAGAAGACAATTCCGAAATCAGTAACATTGCTGGAACAAGCAAAATTACTCGTAGTGGAAGAATTTTCTCTCCAGAGATTGCGCGACCAAAGGCAGTCTTTGGACCCGTTGCCGTTCCGAAGATTACAGCTGTACCAGTGATTACGCCTGCAAGTGTACCCGCCAGCAATGACAATACAATTCCTATCCCTACTTCCGCTGCTGAGAATAAAGGAAAAAATGTTCAAGAGGAGCCTGTCTTGACGAAGGCTCAATCACTAGTTATTCCTGAGACGTCCAAAAAGGAGATGGAAGAAATCCCGAGGATCATTAAGAAGAGTGATTATGATTTGGTAGAACAACTGGGACAGACCCCTCTAAAATCTCTATGTTAGCCCTGCTGTTGTGCTCCGAGGCACATGCTAAAGCTTTGGTCAAATTTCTGAAGACAGCGCACGTGCCGCAAGAGACTTCGGCAGATCAATTCCAAGAGTATGTAGCCAGTCTGACAGCTGACAATGACCTGGGTTTCTCCGATGCCGACTTGACCTCCAAGGGGAGAAAACACAACGATGCACTACATGTCTCGGTGGAGTGTAGGGGAACCACCTTAGCTCATGTTTTGGTTGATACTGGATCATCTCTGAACGTCTTACCAAAGAAAGCCTTGGATAGATTGGATTGTGAGGGGCTGACTTTAAAACCTAGCAACATCATTGTGAGAGAATTTGACGGCTCTAAAAGGATGGTCCCTGGGGAGGTGGATATCCCGATCAAGGTGGGTACCCAGACGTTCAATTCTACATTCTACGTGATGGACATCCGTCCTTCTTACTCTTGCCTGTTGGGACGCCCCTGGATTTACAATGCCGGTGCAGTCACCTCGACTTTGCATCAGATGCTGAAGTACCCTGTCCAAGGGAAAATCATAACTGTCCATGGTGAAGAGGAATACATGATTATTCATCTGAATTCTTTTCGATATGTAGAATTGGATGGCGAATTCATTGAGACCCCTTTACAACATTTTGAAGAAGTCTCTCAGGAAATAGAAGCGACCAAGGCGGTGTCCTCAACTCTAGTGATCACAAGACTTGTACCGCAGATGTCTTCTCTAAAGGATGCAAGGGCAGTAGTGGAAGAAGGCGGATCCACTATGTGGGGGCAGCTTCCTGACTTTCCTTTCAAATCAGACAAATTTGGCCTGGGATTTACTTCGACAGCTCAGAAGGTCGTGCACCGCGCCCGTGCCAGAGGGCCACCTGTGAAGATCAGCCACCAAGGGGTTAATGCACTAGAGGACAGTGATGAAGATGGCAGCCTGGAAGACTGGATTGTTACTACTGTTGGAGGAGGACTGTGCAATTGGGAAGCAAAAGACTTTGTTCTAATTACTTTCATACCGCAGTAATTTATCTTTTCCATTTCTGTTGGATCTCTAATAATTTACAAACAATTCACACTTTTTCAACCTTGTGTCTTACCCGAGGCACATAGGTCCATTTGTAAGGGTTATTATTTCATTTTCATATGTCATTTTAATGAATCATGGACGCTTTTCATACATAAAACTTTTTTGTGCTCATTGTCTTTCTTTTACATTTTATCATTTAAAGATGGCTATGCCCTTACACACACCCACACTCACAAATGCAGGTACCCTTCCACTCCGGAACCCATGGGTAACGATACTGCTATAGCCTTCAGTGACTCTGAAGATATGATCAACCAAGCCGAATACGAAGGTGAGGAAGATTGTTAGGTGCCAGGGGAATTGGCCAGATTGCTACAACAGGAAGAAAGAGCTATTCTGCCTCATGAGGAGCTGTTAGATACAATCAACTTGGGCACTGAGGAAGACAAGAAGGAAATCAGAGTGGGTGCCAACCTAGAGCCGAGTGTCAAGGAACGCTTGATTCAGTTGTTGCATGAATACATTGAGATCTTTGCCTAGTCATACAAAGACATGCCGGGACTCGATACAAACATTGTGGTACACCGTCTACCCACAAGAGAAGACTGTCCACCAGTTAAACAGAAAGTCCGCCGCATGAGGCCCGACATGTCCGAGAAGATCAAAGCAGAAGTTATGAAGCAGTTCAATGCTGGATTTCTTGCTATTACCTCCTATCCACAATGGGTTGCTAACATTGTGTCAGTGCCTAAAAAGGACGGAAAAGTGAGAATGTGCGTGGATTATAGAGATCTAAACAGGGCCATCCCTAAAGATGACTTTCCACTTCCGCACATTGACATTCTGGTTGACAATACAGCTCAACACAAAGTATTTTCTTTCATGGACGGATTCTCAGGCTATAACCAGATCAAAATGGCACCTGAGGACATGGAGAAAACTACTTTTGTTACACAGTGGGGTACGTTCTTCTACAAAGTGATGCCATTTGGACTGAAGAATGCCGGGGCAACCTATCAACGCACCATGGTAGCTTTGTTTCATGATATGATACATCATGAGATAGTGGTCTACGTAGATGACATGATAGCCCGATCACAAACTGAATAAGAACACCTTGATCACTTGCAAAAGCTGTTTGTCAGGTTGAAGGAGTACAAGCTAAGGTTAAACCCTAACAAGTGTACATTCGGAGTCCGATCCGGTAAACTCTTGGG
This sequence comes from Vicia faba, assembly GCA_948472305.1. NCBI lineage: Eukaryota > Viridiplantae > Streptophyta > Magnoliopsida > Fabales > Fabaceae > Vicia > Vicia faba. Next base: position 1,618,846,258 of record OX451736.1, read on the forward strand.
TTTCATTGTCAGCAACAAAGGCATCGAGGTTGATCCTGCCAAAGTCAAAGCTATACAAGAAATGCCTACTCCTCGCACTGAGAAGGAGGTCAGAGGTTTCTTGGGATGCCTAAACTAAATTGCTAGGTTCATTTCTCATCTATCATCTACTTGTGAACCAATCTTCAAGCTGTTGAAGAAAGATCAAGTAGTTAAATGGAATGATGACTGTCAAGTTGCTTTTGATAAAATCAAGGAGTATTTACAGGAGCCTCCTGTCTTGATGCCACCCGTCGAAGGAAGACCGCTAATCATGTATCTGACCATTTTGGATAACTCAATGGGGTGCATACTGGGGCAGCATGACGAGTCTGGCCGAAAAGAGCATGCCATTTATTACCTTAGCAAAAAGTTTACCGACTGTGAAACCAAATATTCACTGCTCGAGAAAAATTGTTGCGCTTTGGTATGGGCTGCTTGTCGGCTAAGGCAGTATATGTTGACTCATACCACTTTGCTGATATCTAAGATGGATCCAATAAAATACATCTTTGAGAAGCCTGCTTTGTCTGGAAGGATAGCTAGATGGCAGATGATTCTAACAGAGTATGAAATACAGTACACGACCCAAAAAGCTATAAAGGGCAGTGTGCTAGCTGATCATGTAGCCCATCAAGCTGTAGAAGATTATAAATCCATGAAGTTTGACTTCCCTGACGAAGACATCATGACATTGGATAACATTGAAGATTTCAGACCATATGACGGGCCTGAACAAGGATCCCAATGGACCCTGTACTTTGATGGGGCCTCTAATGCACTTGGTAACGGTATCAGTGCTGTGCTTATATCTCCAGAAGGATGCCATACTCCTTTCACCGCCAGACTTTGCTTCAACTGTACGAACAACATGGAAGAGTACGAAGCTTGCATCTTTGGCCTCAAGGCTGCCATAGACTTGGGAATTAAATCTTTAGTTGTGTTTGGGGACTCAGCTTTGGTCATCAGTCAGATCAAAGGAGAGTGGGACACTAAGCATCCAAACCTCATCCCTTACAAAGAACATGTCTTGACATTACTACCACATTTCGAGCAGATTACCTTTGAGCACTTCCAACGAGAAGAAAATCAGCTAGCAGATGCTCTAGCTACAATGTCATCCATGTTTAAACTTAAATGGGATAATGAAGCTCCCCAGATCACAATTGAACGGATGGACGAACCTGCACACTGTCACGAGATTAATATCGAAGAAGTAGTGGACCAGCCTTGGTTTCATGAAGTCAAAAGGTATCTCGAGGCTCAGGAATACCTTGAAGGAGCTACAGTCAATGACAAAAAGTTCTTAAGGAGATTCTCAGCTAAGTTCTTCCTAAGTAATGGTATCCTGTACAAACGCAATCATGATTCTATTCTGCTCCGTTGTGTGGACAAGATTGAAGCTGAAAGGATTATGGCTGAATTGCATGAAGGTACATTTGGCACTCACTCTAGCGGGCATACGATGGCTAAGAAGATTCTACGGGCAGGCTATTACTGGTCTACCATGGAAGCTGACTGCTATCAACACTCCCGTACTTGTCATAAATGTCAAATCTATGCAGACAAGGTACACATGCCCCCAGTTCCTCTAAATGTCTTAACATCTCCTTGGCCATTCGCTATATGGGGAATCGACATGATTGGAGAGATCAAGCCTACAGCCTCCAATGGACACTGTTTCATTCTAGTGTCCATTGATTATTTCACAAAGTGGGTCGAAGCAGCTTCCTTCGCATCCGTGACTAAGAATGTTGTTGCCCGCTTCATCAAGCAGAATCTTATTTGCCGGTACGGTATCCCCGAAAGGATCATCAGTGACAACGGTACGAACCTTAACAATACTATGATCACCGCCCTGTGCGAGCAGTTCAAGATTCAACATCACAATTCATCTCCATATCGACCAAAGATGAACGGTGCTGTCGAAGCTGCGAACAAAAATATTAAAAAGATCATAAAGAAAATGACAGTCACCTAGAAGGACTGGCATTAGATACTACCGTTTTCTCTCCACGGGTACCGTACCATGACTCGTACATCAACTGGGGAAACACCCTATTCTTTGGTTTATGGCATGGAGGCTGTTTTACCTATTGAGGTTCAGATCCCCTCTTTGAGAATCATGAAGGATGCCGGTTTGAGTGAAGATGATTGGATCCAAACCCGACTTGATCAGTTGAACTTAATTGATGAAAAGAGACCCGCTAGGTTGACACACCTAGGCAAAACAAGGGCATCCCGGCGAACCAAAAGATTCAGGCAAAAATTAGGGATAAAAATAAAAATCTGTACACCCGACAAGTTGAAAACCCGAAAGGGCAACTTGAGAAAAAAGGGGTTTCCCGGTGGATTGAAAATCCGAAAGGGCGGTCCAAGCAAAAGTTAGGGAATTAAAGCATATGACTATGTCCCATCGGATCACTTTGAGGACAATCTCTTCACTGAAAAACTCGGAGTTTCTGATCAATTCAATCATCTTCGGATGAAGCAAAAAATAGACAAGATATTCGGAGATACGAAGGCTATAGCAGAATGGGAACCCTATGGGATTATCACACATAGCTTTCTTTCTTTGTATAAATTTTTTCTCACTTTTACGGCACCATCCTCTTACTAGGATGTCTGTCTCCTTTGTACAAAATACTTATTCAAAGTAAATACAAAGATATCTCTTTAAAGTACATAAAACTATTTGTCTTTTTCTTTACACTTGTATTTTATTTGCAAAAACGTCCAATGATTCATTAATGAACATATGCATTTGAATATAATCACTGTTTACAAATAAACAAAATGAAAAAAAGACAATTACTGATAGGTTGAAAGAATAGGAAAACATCTTTAGGCTATTCCATGAGCAATCCCCACGGTACGTCATTTAGATTCCTAACGGAGCTAAAACTTCAAACTATTTAATTCCCGGTGGAAACCGTCCAGTTTCTCCAAATTCCTCAACAAGTTGTTTTGAAGCCTGAAACCTAACCGGATGACAATTGACTTCTGATACTCCCCAACGGAACAAAGACTCCCGTTATTAATCCCCAGTAGAAGTCATCAAAATTCTCTGGATTCCCCAAGCAGATTACTCAAGCAGTATATGGCATGCTCACAACAGAATTTTTGTCAAATACTCCAACTTCAAGACATGAAGAATCGCCATATCCTCATCAGCAATCAAGGATTTATTTTCCTTAGCAATACAGCGAATCAACTTATATACGCATACATTACATCCACATACCATAAACATTGATAAAACACGTATATTGCATCATACATTCCATGCAACATAATTTTGTGTTTCAGCTAACATTTTACCCTTTTCAGGATAAGATTAACAGGTACTATTAAACAATATGAAATCATGATACAATTTAGATACGCTCCAGACACGGAAGCCATTCTGTTACTCATTCAGATTCAAGTTCAGATACAGTTTAGATACACTCCAGACACAGAAGCCATTCTGTTACGCATTCAGATTCAAGTTCAGATACAATTCGGATACGCTCCAGACGTGGATGCCATTCTGATATTCATTCATACTTCAGATACAATACATATACGCTCCATACACGGATGCTATTCTGTTGCTCATACAGATTCAATCTCCAGATATAGCTCAGATACGTTCTAGATACGGACACCATTCTGATACTTATTCTTTTGACTTACAACTTACAATTCAACAAACATTCTTGGATGGAATCTACAAGCCCATCTCCAACAAGATTCTATCACCTCTCCAAATGGCATCTTTAAGCCCATTCCCTCAACTACACTTTGTCGAGTGCAAATTTATGGGCACTCTAGTGTCCAATCATCTTTTACCTTCGAGTCACGAACGACAAAGCTCGCCAATCTAACTCTTCAGGTTCAAGAAGATTGAACAGGGGCAGCTGTTGTACCCCAAAATTTTCCCTCTCATTTATCAGGACTTTTCTCATAAGACTTCTTTGACTCAAGACAAGATTAGGGTTTGGTCAGCTCAAGACATCTCATCTTGCACTGATAACCCAAAATTAGGGTTTGAGTTTGCACAAGTATTTTTGGACCATCAATGCTTCATGTGACTTTCAAACATCATTTTGGACCCTTAAGATTGCTCATGATAAGTTTCAAGCCTTGATCCATATTTTTGATCAGTCAATTGGACAGTTGACCTAAAAATCAGCTGTATTGGGGAAAAAGTCAACCATGGCCAATTTACAGTCAAACTTCATAATTGTTTATCCACATCAACATTTTAGACTCATATGTACCATTTGATCAAGTTTGGATTACAACTCCTCAAGAAATTTGATAAAATCATCAAAAGGGCAAAATGGTCAAAATTAGGGTTTTGACTGAGGAAGGGCAATTTCTGATTTTTTAACCTAGAAAATGACCAATTGAATTCAAGCATGATTTCAAGGATTCAATGGCATCGTCTTTACTTAATTACATGGCTCAAAACATCTCAAATTCATTGGATTGACAGATGAAATTTGCAATCAACTGATCAAAAGTCAACTGTACATTGAAAAGTCAAACTTTGACTTTTTGGTCAAAATCAAGTACCAAGAGTAATAAATCATCAAGACATATCAAAATATGAAACTTGTTCATCAAGAAATCCAAATTTGAAAATTAGGGTTTGAATTTGAAAATTTTCATAACTTAGAAATTTTCTAAGTATGAAAAATTTCTTATTTTTTCTCAACTTTAAGCCATTTTTACACCATGATGCATAATGATTCAAGGAAAGTTATCAACATGAAAGTTGTAGATCTCCATTAAATCTATAACTTTTCTACACAAACTTTTCCCTAAATATGCTTGAATCTCAAGTTATAAATTTGTGAATACATGGTCATGAACTTCTTAACTTAGTGAAATTTTGCCCTAATTTAGGCAGGTTTTGGACCCAACTTCATGGCAATTTTTCACCTAGTTCCAAGAGGTATCTAAAAATTAATTTCATATATGGATTATAGAGCACATTTCAAGCTTTCCAAAATGTCCAAGAACTCCTCAAGATCATTTTTGAGTAGGGAGAATCGAAGAGAGGAAATTGGCAATTTCTCACTTTTTGTCCAAGCCATTTCATGAAGAACAAAGTTACAAATCAATCCTATACTGGCTAATTCATGTTGTACAGGTCCTAAAATTGTTCCACACTCCTTAATTAAATGCTTACTCAGTTGACAAAGCTTTGATCCATGCTTTTGAACCTTTATCCAACTTGTAATTCCATTTATGGCAAAAAGGTTCCATTGCCATTTTGAAAAAGAGCAACTTTTGCAAACTTTACAATTTTGAGATTTGGACCTGTCCCCTTGATGCATACAAATCTCACAGGTCTCAAGTAAGTTTTAAAAACTCATACCAACCATAAGCAAGCTGGTACAAGCATGTGAAGCTTTGGTCTTGTCACTTTGCTTCAAGTACAAGAATGTTGGCAAAAAGGCTAGCATTTACACAGCTGATAGAGAGCTGACCTAAAACCATTTCAATACTAATATACAAACAATATACAACATAATAGAAGAGGAAAAAAAACCCTGAAACACTCTCAAGTTGAAAAGACCCAAAATCTATTCAAACCTACAGTTTCTGCACAAGCATCCCCATATTCCATTTGGCTCGTGCGCTTTGTGTCTAGATGATTCAAACACCTTACATACTTGATATCAAGCCCATCCAAATCATCATCCCTGTTCTGTAATACATTTTCCACCATCTACCATTGTTGAGTTCTGAGTTTGCAGTTTGACTTGTCCAAAGAGTTCCAGCCACTTTCAGAGCAAGGCAAGGGTTGGAATACATTCAGGGAAGCTCAAGGAAGCTCAAGCAAGCATCAGGCCTCCGTTAAAGTCACTCCATTTTCATACACGATTCCAACTGAAGGAGGTAAAATATCAAACTCTATCTCTTTGTACAGGAAACCTTAGGCCACGATTTGTGAATAAAACATGTAGTCCTCATCATAAAGAAGCTGTACATACCATTATCTTGCATTGATTTTACTTATGCTGAGAGAATTTGGAACTTGAAATTTATAAAAATATTAGGTCAAGATTTAGGGCTTTTAAAATTCTCTTTGATCTTTGATAGTTAGATTACATAACTTATATGGTTGAAATCGTGAGTTCAAGTACTACATTTTTCATGTTATAAGTTTTTATTTTCATGGAAGTATGAGGAAGTTAAAGGGTGTCCGGCCAAAGCTTGAGGAAGAAGATGAAACAGGGCATAAGGCGCGTTTTGTAATATGTTATTTTCGTTTCAGTAAAGATAATGGAAGTATAGCCACCCCAGTGGCAAAGTAGCACGCTGGTGAGACCCTTGTCCTGGGTTCGAACCTGGGCGCGCTACTTTTGTATTTTTTCACTCTTTTTTTCTTTTCCATTTCATTTTTTGCAGGATGGGCTTGGTCTGTTTGGGCCAGAAATTTTTGCTAGCACACTACCACCAAATCTGCTACATCACCCCCTTTGCTAACTTTCTACATTTTTATTTTTATTTGTTTTATTTTCATATTTAGTATTTTATATATTTTCTTTAATGCATAAAAAATCTTAAAAAATGTAGATTAATAATATTGCACTTTTATTTCATTTTTTAGTTTATTTCTTACATAAAATATATTTTATTTTAATAGGATATCACTTATTTTCTTAATAAACTTGTAAAAATAATTAAACATATTTATTTCAATTTATTTTTCATTTCATACTCATAACTAATTATTTTTGCATATATTTAATTTTATATGTATATACAATATTATTTATTATTTTTATACAAGAAAAATGCACAAAATAATAATATAGAAACTTTATATTCTCTTAAGTAACAATTAGGGTTAAATCCCTTTTAGAAAATTATTTCCTTTTTATATTTTTAGGTTTAGATTAAATCTTCTTTTACATAAAAACAAGACACAAAAATCTTTTTTTTTACATGTACATTGCATTACATTTTAAATATTGTATTGTACTTATTCTAAATTCGTACAAATTCGATTTGGTTGTAATAATTTATTTAGCTTTATATTCTTGCAAATTCCCCATTCAAATTTGTATTCTCCCCTCCCATAAATTGTTGTAATAGCTTAGAAATATTTACATTACGCAATTTATTACTTTATATGCCATGATTAGTAATTAGGGTTTGTATGACAAGAACAAAACAAAACAAAATAGAACACCCTAAATACAAGACAAAATCAAAAGCATGAAAATAATACACTTGCACACAAGCACCCTTAGGGTTTCTCCCACTTGGTTGCCTAAAACAAAAATGGCCATATTACGCATGCAAAGTATCTTGGCAAAACAAAGAAATATAAGATCATAGTCCCTCGATGATGCTATTCAAAGTTGCCCTACAAAAATGATCTTGGTCCCTAAAAAATGCTAAGATACTTTGCAAACATTGCTAATCATGGTTATACGATGACCCACGCCCGTCCCATTTACATCCAAAGATAGGGTTGCTTACCAAATTAATGGTAAGACAACAATGTCAAAGGAATAGAAAATACATAAGAAAGACATTTGAGTAGGTGGATAACTTCTAGTTACTTGCTCTATTTCAAACAAACAATCCTTGCTATTTTCAAAATAAACACACACACATTTCAAAAGCACCTTACAAACATTGGAAATATTTTCAAAAGACAAACATCTTTGTATACATTCTTACGAACAAGAATCATTATAAAGATTGCCTAAATGAATGGCCTATTTTACAAAATACTTTCAAGAACACACCAAACACAATTTCAAACAACAAAAGCAAGTGATCTAAGCAAGTAACTAAGATACCATGGAAAACCATGGATGAAAAGGGTGCTAATACCTTCCCTTTTCATAATTTACCCCCCGAACTCAAGAAAACATCTCAAAAGGTCTTTCCTGTGCTTTTTCACCTTTCCTTTTGGATAAAAGAAAAGTTGGTGGAGACTCTTGCTAACCACAACATTTGCGACAAAATGAAAAACCTCAAGTCAGTTCTCCCACCGTATCACACATTGCATATGTTTGTATTGACTTAATCCATTCGTTTTCACTATACTTGAACTGTGCTTTTACTTCCTGTTTATGATATTCAACTCTTGATTAAAAGCTGTAAGCCTTTAGAGGGAGGATGACAAAAATGATACCATAATCTCTACAATGTGCTTTTGAACCGACCTTGTTGACAATGTACAAGTGTTCTTTCAAATCCTAAACAATGGAGTTATAACGAAGATAATCCCTAGTCAACCGCTTTGAGCCTAATAAGTAGGAGTTTTTCTTTTCTCACAAATTAAAACCCTTAATCATAACTTGGGGCAGGGTAGTTTCTCAGTTATTTCTAATGTGCATTCAATCGCAAGCTTTCTCTTCATACACGACGATTGATGTTGAAGACGCCCTTCCAAAACAAAAGATGGTGATGGTTCCACATAATCATTGAAACAGGCAGTTATTATATCTCATAAGAAAAGCCCACTAAGTCAAAACTTATGAAGGAGACTTAAGAAGAAAAAAACAGGGGCATCCCGCTGACTGTAATCATAAAAGAAACAGTTCAGGAAAAAAGTAGGGATAATAAAATAAAAAAAGAGGTCATTATAATCCTCAATAAAAAGGAAATGTTATAAAATTGACTTCCTTCTCAAAACAAATGTTCAATTTCGGAACCATCACCATAACATCAGGGCCAAGATTCCAGACTCAATTAGGATCTAAACACACAATTAACTGAGTGTAGGACGGAAGAACATCACGAAGAACGGGTTGGGTACAAATAAAGTTTAAGCCTTTATCCTTTGTTTCTTAAACCGTGAACCAGGCCATGTCACAACCCTTAAAAGTCCTAACTGAAGCATGAGTCAGTTCAAAAGCATATTGTTACAAAAAGGTATCCTGACTCCTGTAAGGTTTCCTATAAATCCTAGGTTGATATCACATTCTTACAAAATTGGTTTGTTTTACTAAATAAATGATTTTTTAAACTTCAAGACATACATAAGCTTTGCATTCTTAAAATACCATTGTTTGCATATGACTATTTGTTCAACAGCAGAGAAATTCACACGACAGATATTCGATGAACAAAAATATTCTCAGTGGAAAGGATCACCTCATGTGGAAAAACACTTCCAACCAAGGGGAACGACATGATCATTGTCCATCATCTGGGGCAGTCAAGTCAAGATTCAAGGAATCTCTCAAAGATGCCAAATAGCCAGGGACAGATCTCCATCTGAATCACTTGGGGGCATTGGGCATGAATTCCAGCAATGAATCTTGTACGATCAAACAAACATCTTCTGGTAGTGTGGTAACACAACACTACCGACAATGACAACTCCCTACACCCTGAGAGCATGGACATAGTCAGAAAATACTGCGCATGAACAAAGACCCGCTAGGTTGACTGGCCTAGGCAAAAATAAGGGCATCCCAGTGAAACAAAAGGGTTCGGGCAAAAATTAGGGATAAAAACAAAAAATATCTGTACACCCGGCAAGTCGAAAACCTGAAAAGGCGGCTTGGGCAAAAAAGGATATCCCGGTGGACTGAAAATTTGAAAAGACAGTCCAGGCAAAAGTTAGGGATTAAAGCGTACGGCTATGTCCTGTCATCTTGTCACTTGCCTATCAGTAGAAGACTTATCATTCCGATCGGCAGTTACCAAGCACCTCATAAGTTGGGATAACACTCAATCCACAAGGCCTCCGCATGCACTTTCTCCAGCAGGTACAGGGGCATAAAAGTCTTGATACAAAGTCATTGTAATATCCTTAGCATGTGTCCCAGTAACATCTACACTCCCTACAGAGTAGAGGCAACCAAAGTTTTAATCTCTGCTTCCCCAAACAGGAGTTACTTTCCCCAGCCAAGCTCTTTCAGAGAGCCAACATCTATATTCCTCAGCCGAATTTTATAATCATAAGCGATTCATATAATTTTCTCCCGAGCAGAGTTTATTTCTCTGAATACGGAAGCTCATCCCCAACAGAGTTATTCTCCCGCAGAGTTATTCTCAAACAGAGTCTCTCCCCCGACAGAGTAGCTGTAAATAAGGAGCAAATCTCAACCATAGTCATCTCCGTTCATCATCCCCAGCGGAAGTAGAAGAACCACTTTTTCTACAACGATCAGGAATGTAATTTCCAGTACTCTCCAACAGCAGTCAGGGATTTATTTTCCCAAACTCAGACGTGCCACAATAGCATTTCATGTTCATACATCATGATGTGCGCATACATGTTGCATACAACATAATCTCATTTATTTTGAGAACGTCATCATACAATGCATTTCATGCATCATATACGATTAATCATGTACCTTTTCAGGAAAGATGGTTATCATCAACAACTTCCGACAAGTTCAGGATTAGCTCCTGAAACTAAACAGAGTAATTATCTGCACGATCAAATGAAACTTTACACGGGTTTGTCACAAAGTAATCTTACACGGGTTTCTCCTAAATGCAGCTTCACACGGGTTTATCCTGAAAGATCTTACACGGGTCCTTTCTCATACATTTTTGAATGAAGTTTTGCACGAACTTATCCCAAAGTAACCTTACCCAAGTTCCTTCTGAAGTTTTACACAAACTTATCCCAAAGTAACCTTACCCAGGTTCCTTCTGAAGTTTTACACGAACTTATCCCAAAGTAACCTTACCCAGGTTCCTTCTGAAGTTTTACACGAAATTATCACAAAGTAACCTTACCCAGGTTCCTCCTGAAGTTTTACACGAACTTATCCCAAAGTAACCTTACCCAGGTTCCCTCTGAAGTTTTACACAAACTTATCTCAAAGTAACCTTACCACGGTTCATTCTGAAGTTTTACACGAACTTATCACAAAGTAACCTTACCTAGGTTCCTCTTGAAGTTTTACATAGACTTAGCCCAAAGTAACCTTACCCAGGTTCCTGCCGAAGTTTTACACGGACTTATACTGAAGTAACCTTACTCAGGTTCCTGCCGCAGTTTTACCCAAACTCCTCACAAAGCAACCTTACCCAGGTTCCTTCTGAAGTTTCACTCAGACTTATCCTGAAGCAACCTTACCCAGGTTCCTTCTCAGTTCAGATGCAGTTTTACCCAAACTCCTCACAAAGAAACCTTACCTAGGTTCCTTCTCAGTTCAGATGCAGTTTTACCCAAAATCCTCATAAAGAAACCTTACCCAGGTCCCTTCTCAGTTCAGATGCAGTTTTACCCAAACTTCTCACAAAGCAACCTTACCCAGGTTCCTTCTCGGTTCAGATGCAGTTTTACCCAAACTCCTCACGAAGCAACCTTATCCAGGTTCCTTCTTACAACCCTACTATCTAGGCTTTCATATCGAAGTAACCCTACTATCCAGGTTCCTTCTTACAGGCCTACTATCCAGGCTTTCATATTGAACTAACCCTACTATCCAGGTTCCTTCTCACAGCCCTACTATCTAGGCTTTCATATCGAAGTAACCCTACTATCCAGGTTCCTTCTTATAGCCCTACTATCCAAGCTTTCATATTGAAGTAACCCTACTATCCATGTTCCTTCTCACAACCCTACTATCCAGGCTTTCATATCGAAGTAACCCTACTATCCAGGTTTCTTCTTACAGCCCTACTATCCAGACTTTCATATCGAAGTAACCCTACTACCCAGGTTCTTTCTCACAACCCTATAATCCAGGATTTCATATCGAAGAAACCCTACGACCCAAGTTCCTTCTCACAACCTTACCATCCAGGTTTCTTTTCTCTTACCTCCAGGCAATATTCCATAACACTGTAAGACCTGGACCTGATCAAACACGATTGATTTTGCATTTCCCCAGTAAGTTGCGGTGCAGCTTGTACTCTGACTAGATAGTAGTTCACTTTCGCCTCCTTGACTAAGAGATGATTCCCCAATAGAGTAACAAACAACTAAAGCTCCTAAAATTCTATTTCTCCCAAGACAGAGACCAACATTCCTCAGCAGATTCCTCCTCAATGACAGGAACAGGAACTCCCATCGAAGGAATGTCTCAGGAAATTAACATCCTCTAGATGACATCTTTAAGCCCATCTCTAACGGTACTCCATCACATCTTGGATGGCATCTTTAAGCCCATCTCCGACGATTCTCTGTCATATCTTCCAGATGGCATCTTTAAGCCCATCTCTGGTGACCTCTATCATCTCCTCCAAATGGCATCTGTAAGCTCATTACCGATACTACCTACATAGTCAAGCATCATTACAGACGAGTGAAAATTTCTTGGCACTCTAGTGTTCAATCATCTTCCACATTCAGATCACGAAAGGTAGACAAGCCAATCTAAATCTTCAGGTTTAAGAAGATTGAACAGGGGCAACTATTGTACCCCAAAATTTTCCCTCTTTTCATACACGCATATTATTGGCTTTATGGTTATGGAATAAAGGTATATTTATCAAGCTTCTTCAGGTTACAAGTGACGTTTATTTCACCAATAGATGTTCTTAGAGTATTTTCCATGCTGAAGATCAGTTCGCCGTTTTGCAATGATTCGGGGTTCAAAGATTCACAAGTCCAACCCGGCGCGTCATATTCAGGTGTTCTTTCGCCAAGATATATCTGATAACGTATTCTCAAATTTAGGTTCAGCTCAAGAGCAAATTCTTTAAAGAAGGTCTCTGAATGTGTGAGTTTTCTCGAAGAAATATGGTGAAAAAGTGTGCTGAAAGTGTAGTTTTTACGCACTAAAAAATTCATAACTTGAAGATCTTGGCTTGTTTTGAACCCGTTCTGGTGGCCAAAATTCCATCTTGATGTCATCTACGTTTTCATCTCTCAAGGATGGAAGCCAATTTCGATCAGAAGGTCTTCAAAAATGCAGATTTATCAAGTATTTTCGTACAGAAAATTTGTCACAAAAGTTTATTTGCGTCATGTTCAGAAAATCATAACTTGGTCAATTTTCACCGTATCGAGCTGGTTCTAGCGCCAAAATTTCACTAATTGAGTTGGCTAAGTTTTCACAGTAGGTATCGAGTTCGAACGGTATCCAAAAGGCCTTCGTTTTTTGCTCAGAGTACGTGTGACACGCCAAAAATCCTAAATGCTGAATATTATTTCATCTGGGTCGAAACTTCGGAAATTCATAACTCGGTCAATTTTGATCGGATTGGGCCCATCTTTTTACACAATGTCACTGACTCAGAGATCTACAACTTTTCTTCCAAAGTCGAGACCGGGTTATGCTCCGATCAATACCAGTTTTTTATTGAAGAACGTGTCAGAGTCGACACTGGAGTCCAAAATAAGTTTGTCTGAGCCAAAACTTCAAAAATTCATAACTAATTCACCTTTTATCCGATTGAGCCCATTTTTGGACATGAGTTAGTTCTCGATGTCGGCTACATTTTGTTTTCACATTTCAACTTCAAAAATTGCACTTAAGCCAATGCGGTTTAGCCTGGAACGTGACGGACTCAAGTGAATAAAAATATGCACTATTACTTATGGTTATTGGAGGCCCAATTGCACATTCAAAGCCCATTTTTTTTCTCTAATTTCCATTATATAATCTCATTCTTTTCACACAAACAAGCAAAAAAAAAAAAACCTTTGCCACAATCCTGTCAAAATATCAAATTCTTTCAAGAACCCTAAAACCTTGAAATCCTTATTACAAACCCCTATCTCACTACAAACAAGTCATCCTTGTTACAAATCCACATCTCACTACTTCTCCAGTAAGGATAAGGCTGGTTTGATCTCCATGATCAAAATGGTGTAGAAGCATTCATACATGTCATGCCGGTTTTAATATTACAAAATTTCATATATTTGTTTTATTTGTATTTCATGATATAGTAATTTATTTAATGTGTTCATGAGATTCAACACTGCATATTTAGACAGGATCCTATGCAGGATTATTACAAAACGCTGAGGGCAAAACAGAACAACCAATGCATGACTCATGGCAAGGCAGACATCCTGAGGAGGCTAAGGGCGTGGGTTCAACAACCACCCCTATTGATTTTAGTTTTCTTCCTTTCTATTTATCCTTTTACCTATATTTATTCTTTCTGTTTAAAATCTTTTTCATAAAACTTAACATTTTTCAGAAACCTTTGATTTTTCATAATAAACTCGAATAATTAATTTTAGGTTTTTTAATTTTAGATTTTAAATTAATTTTTGGGTCAACACCCACCCCTGGAAATATGTATATGTTGCACCCCAAAATTTTCCCTCCCATATTTCTCAAAACATTGCAAGAAAGATCCTCAAGTTGCTCAAGATAGTCCAAGGGTTGGCCAGACAAGCTCTCTCCTAAGGCAGTCTACCCCAAACTAGGGTTTCATGTTGCATCAAGATAATTGAGTCCAAGTGGTCCCAAATGTTCAATATTGTACTAATTTGTTCTCAAGATCATCCATGTCAAATTTCAAGCCTTGTAGAGGAAGTTTGCTCAGTCAAATTGCTCAAAGGTCCAAAAATCGACTATGCTAAGGCAAAAGTCAACTGTGGCCCACATACAATCAAAATTCAAGATTTTTGGCTAACATCCTCGTTTTGAAGTATATTTCATCATTTGATCAAGGGTTGATCATGATTCATCAAGGATTGCTCATAATTCATCAAGATTCAAAAGTTGCTAAATTAGGGTTTTGTAGGAAAAGTCAACCCAACTTTGACCAAGCATAACTTTCTCATACTTTATGAGAAATGACCCACCCAAAGCTCATTTTGTAGAGGATGCAATTCCCTACAATCCATCTTCAGCTCCCAAGTTCAAAATATGCACTCATAAGAAGTTATGAATTCGGACATTATAGGTCATTTTGAAAAGTTAACAAAAACACATTTTTTGTCAAAGCTTCATACATGAGCATGGAATATCAAAATAAGAATATACCAAAAGGGTTGCTTAGAGGACATATCAAGCTTTCTAAAAAGTCCAAGAACACCTCAAAAGAGTCAAAATTGAGGAAGTTATGCATTGAGGAAGTTGACCTTTTTTGCAAAATTGCCAAAAGTCAACTATCCCTAAAACTTCAAATTTTGCCAAATGGGCCCAATCTTTTTCACTTGCTTTGAGTTGGCAACGTAGCCCACGTGCTCTAGCCTTTTCCACTTGTCCATACCTTATTTTTATTATTTATTTGGATTTTTATTTGAATTAATTCAATTTAAATCAAAATAAATCAAATAAAATCCAAAACATTGAAAACCAAAGATTTTTTTGCTTGTTTCAGGCTTTATTACACAACTGGCATCATTCAAATTCGTGCAAATGCATAGAGTGGACAAAAAGATTTTAAAAAGCCATGTTTGGAAAGGTTTTAAAAGGTGAATCAAATCAAATCAAAAAGGATTAAAGGAGGGAGATTTGGATCAATTATCAACCCTGATTCATTCTTTGTTACATAAGGAGTGCGACCAGACCTAGAAACGAGTTAGAAGGAGGCGCTAGAGCAAGAACCAAATCTGAAAAATCAAGGAAAAAGTGTGAGATCGAAATCCCATTTAGAGGCATCCTCAAGACCTTTGAACGATTCCAATCGCTTCTTGGGACTCTCTAGAAGCTAAAGCCATTAAGAACCAGTCCATTCCAGTCCCAAAACGCACTGTAAGTCGTTCACAACTTCGCCCTGTTCTTGAATTTGTATTTCATAATATAGGCATTGTTAAGATAAATTACTTGCATATTCTTGATCTATAAAGTATTTGCAAGCTTTCTGCATCATTCAATTGCGTTTATATGGCCTGTAGCGTTAATCACCATTGCTAGGTTTTCGAATTTGGTTTTAGGGATTTTGATTGCAGGGACAATTGGCCTCTGTAAATGGTACGGTTGTGATCAGGAGGACGAAACACACTCAACCATGGCTTTAGATCTTATTTCCATGGCATGTGGAAGATTTTGGGAACGTACGGTCGTGTAGCAACGGACGTTGTCCGTAGGTATAGGTGTTCCAGCTTTTAGCCACGGAGAGAGGAAGAAGACAATGAGTTGTCATTCGATCATTGGTCCGTTCAAACAATTCAGCGCGCATTTTTTTTAATTTTCCAATAATCCTTTGTTTCATATATTATTGTTATTTTCCATTATATGTATAACAAAAACAAATAGCGCAGTGGTTGCCAGGTAGATACTTAAGGCGCTAGGAGGCTGGAGGTCAGGGGTTCGATCCCTGCCTCCAGCATTTGCCATTTTCTTATTTTCTTTCAGGAGATCCAATGCGCGCATGAGCCTGAGATCCACCATATGCCTTCATCATCAAACGTGCCAGATGGCCAAATCTGATGGCCACCACTGAGAGTGCACCATAAGCCAGAGTCAACGCGTATGCACAAAATCACAAAGGTCAAATGGGCCCAGATTTCAGCTATTCACACCCCTTTTCAGGCCCATTTCTCACTCTTTATTTCTTTTCTATATTTTCTTTTAATTAATTAATTTATTATTTTTACTAACAAATAAATAATTTTCTTTTTTATCAAAAAATCACCAAAAATATTTTTATGTCCAACTAAAATTAGAATATTATTTTTAGCAATAAATTAATTAATTAAATTAGGTTTGATTAATTAGACAATTTTAATTTCCTTTTGTAAATAATTAAAATCAATTAGAATAAATAGGATTTATACTAACTTAATTATATTTATTTTTTATTACCTAAAATAACCCAAAAAACCAAAAAAATATGTCATTTAGTTATTTTTCATTAATTAATTTAATTAACTAATTAATTGCATTTTTTAATTTAGAAAACTTATTTCTTTTTAATAAAAACAACAAAAAACATTTTTATTTTTTAATTAGGATAGAAAGGAAAAAACCCTATTTCGTCGATCTAATTTTTAATCGCGCGCTTTATTATTATTTTGCCCAATTATTGTATCTGCTCCCGGTTTGTAATAATTTAATTAGGACATTTATTTATTTTTACCGCTTTTAATTTCAAAGGGTTTGTTTTTGGCTATGTAAATACCTGAAGCCTTGTAATAGTTTAGTTTAAATTCTGCACTTTAATTTCTGCAAATATTTTACTGCTAGATATGTGAATAACTAGGGTTTGCATGACAAGAATGTATGACTAATTTTAAACAGTTAGATCACCCTAAATGTGCAAAGATAAATAAATCTGAAGCTGAATCACTCGCACATGCGCACTCCTAGGGTACACTCCCACTTGGTTGCCTTTGGTAAACGGTCATTGAGTATAGGATGCTTTAGTAGTCGTCCTTTTGTCTAAAGATCATAGTTGCCTCGAAAAGGTTGCCTCAGAATAGTTGCCTCGGATAATTGATCTAAGACTTTAGGGCTATTACTAAGACGTCCTAACATTGCTTTAGTGACCGTACGTCCCTTTCGAATTGACCCTCAAACTCCAACGATGATGCTACCTATTCACTAATAGTGGGATAACGCTATCTAAAGGAAACAAATACATAACGATTCTTTTTTCGAATAGGTAGATTAGTTCTTAAGTACTTACTCAATCAAAACAATTTTTTTTCAGACTTACACTTTTACGAACAAGTTTTCAAAAACACTTCATTACACTCTTGAAGACAGAAGCAAGAGTTAAATCGAAGTTAAAACAAACTTTTCAAAACCCACAAACACAAAGAAAACAATTTTGAAAATGATGAGAAAGTACCTAAGAGCCCGTAGATAACTACGGATAAAAAGGGTGCTAATACCTTCCCTTTCTATAATCTACCCCCCGTACTCAGAAATATCTCGAAAAAGGAATTTTTCTGTGCTTTTTTCCTTTCCTTGTTGGATAAAATAAAAGTCGGTGGCGACTCTTGCTTACCGCGACATTTTGCGAAAACAAACGCAAAATGCAAACCAGCATTCCAAAAAACAGTCCGGTTCTTGCCACCGTATCACAGAACTGGCGACTCTGTTAGGGACGCTATAAGTGGGGTGTACTTTAGGATTAATTCATATTGTTTTCATTTGTTTGATCTGTTTGCTTTATTTGTATGGGTTTGAATCGGAGTTACTATAGATCCTATCCCGGATCTGGGGATACCTTTTAGGTAAGTAACAATAGACTGTGAGGGAACTGTACGGCGTAAACCGATACGGTTGAAGCAGTAGCTACGTTGGTGTGACACTTTAGTTTGTACCGATATCCCTTATGGTGGAACAAGTTGAATATAGGGCTGCTAAGGGGTCATTAAGCACCAACTGACCTTAGAACCTATAATTGACCAACTTGGCCATAGAAAAGTAGTAGTATGCTACACTCATTGAGACCATACTCTCGCGATGATTCCGGCCGCAAGAAAAGGTTGCTAAACTGGAATTATGACCGATCGAGGATGGTCAGTGATATTGAGATCCTCTATAACCCGATTACTATTACTAGGACAGGTTAAACCAACTAAACTGAAAGAAGGTAGTACCTAAACTCCATGCAAGCCTGAAATTTAAGGGCTATTGTGTGACTTGTTTTCCCTTACCATGTTTTCTATCTGTGATACTTGTGGTGTGTTCTTATCATGACATCATGCATCATGACATTGCATTCATATTTCATTAGACTAACCATTTCAAAGACCGATGGGATTCATCTTTGTTCTGTTTTGTAGATCATGGCATCTATGCGTAGAAACACTATTCGGATCAGCTTCGTACAGATTCTTGCTCAGCTTAGAGAGTTGGTTTCAAAGGTCCCTGATACTTCTTCTTTTGTCAGAAGACATGGTCACCTCCTCAGCCTAGTCACTTCCAAGCTGGATGAACAGATGATGAGCGTCTTATTCCAGTTCTTCGATCCATTGTACCACTGCTTCACCTTCCCAGACTATCAGTTGGTCCCTACTTTGGAGGAGTTCTCTGATCTACTCGGCATCTCTATTCTAGAGCAGACCCCATTTACAGGTTTGGAGATATCTCCTAGGCCCGAGGATATTGCTTCAACCCTCCATCTTACAAGGGCTGATGTGGTGTCTAATTGGGAGACTCAGAGTGGGATAAAAGGCTTCTTGGATAAGTTCTTGGTTGATCAGGCTCATCAGTTCTGGGATAGTTTGGACTTTCAAGCGTTTGAAGACATCCTGGCTCTTCTCATATATGGCCTGGTTCTGTTCCCAAATTCAGATTCCTTTGTTGATGTGAACATAGTGAAGATCTTTATGTCCCATAATCCAGTACCCACTCTCTTAGGTGACATCCTACATGCTCTTTATACCCGTACTGCTCGGAAACGGGGAACTCTCATGTGTTGTGCACCATTGCTGGCGAGGTGGTTTATTTTTCACCTCCCCAAATCTGTTTTGAAGAACGAGGAAGGTATGGGTTGGGCTTAAAGAATTATGTCCCTTGCTCATACGGACATCATCTAGAGTACTAAAGACATGGAAGAAGTAGCTGTTATCAATCGCTGTGGGGAATACCCCAATGTTCCATTACTTGAAATTAGAGGAGGGATCACCTATAATCCTTGTTTGGCCTTACAATAGTTTGGGCGAGCTAGGAGGGACGGACCTCATGAGTTGCTGCTTCCGAGCATTATCTTTGACTTCATGGGAGATGTTGAGGTACATCGCCGCAGATTTATACGAGCCTGGGATAGAGTGAACAGGTCTGATCCACATGAGCTAGGCATGAAGACTTCCCTCCCAATGCAACTGTATCTCCAGTGGGTTCGAGCCCGTGCTCAAAAGCTGGGGATGCCCTACGAAGCTGTTTTGCCTGTGATAATGGAGCATACTGATGAAGAAGGGGTTCCTCCTACCATCCTCCATCCATACATGCCTACTAACATTGGGGCATTAAAGAGGTCTTGGATCCAGCTAAGGGAAGAACGGGATACTTACAGAGAAAAGTATCATGAGCAGGAGCGGAAGATCCTGAAGCTTACAAGGCAGCTGGAGAATGAGAGGGTCCTCAACGACTATGTCAGCACCAAAGGGAAACGACCATGGGAGCGCTGATGTCTTTTATTGTTTCTAGCGTAGATTTGCTTTTCAGTATTCCTTTTGTAACGCCTTAAAGGCATTTGTTAAACATTGATTTCAAGTTTTTATCTAATAAAAGTGTGTTTCATTTTGGTTTACGAATTTGAATCTCCATAAAGTCTTTGAAATCATATCATACGCATTCCATTCCCATGCACCTCATTACAGGTACCCTTACAGGTTTCTCATATTCTTCGCTATTTATTTCAGCAATCATGTCTTCTGAAACGTCTACTGATCAAGCCATCAAGGCCCTACAGGCTCGTAATGCTCAGTTCCAGGAAATGTTCATGAACTTGGACAAGGGTCAACAAGATCTGAAGACTCTGATCTTGAAGGATAAGAAGAAGAAGAAGAAGACGGTCCTCCTGAATATGGGTCACAGGTTTGGGAACAGATTGAGACAAGATATTGATTTATCTCACTCATCTGGAGGGGGAGAGAATCAAGAAGAAAGGAGGGCGCCTAGCCCTGTGGTTTCTGACCATGACACTGACTTTGATGAAGACCAGTATCCTCCAGCTGAGGATAGGTATAAGCAACTGGAAGACCGGTTGAGCGCAATGGAGGTCTAGAAAGTCCCTGGTCTGGAGTTTGGGGATTTTGGTTTGGCGTCTGGGGTTGTAATCTTGCACAAGTTTAAAGCACCCGTGTTTGCTAAGTACGACGGGGTCTCCTGCCCAAAGCTACACCTCCGCTCGTATGTTAGAAAGATTCAACCATATACTGCTGATAAGAACCTCTGGATTCATTTCTTTCAAGATAGTATTTCAGGGACTCAACTTGAATGGTTCTACCAATTTGAAGGAGCTAACATCCGTAACTGGGAGGACCTTGCCTCTACTTTTTACAAGCAATACCAGTATAATGCCGACCTTGCTCCCACACGTACCCAACTCCAGGGTATGTCTATGGGTGCGAGCGAAGGTTTTAAGGACTACGCTCATAAGTGGAGAGATCTTGCGGGAAGAGTACAACCCCCTCCGGCTGATAGGGAGTTAGTGGATATGTTTCTTGGGACTTTGTCTGGTCCATATTTCAACCATTTGATCGGTAGTTCATCATCTGGGTTCACCGAATTGATTATGAGTGGGGAGAGAGTTGAGACCAGTATCAAGAGCGGCAAGATACAGAAGGGTGCTTCATCAAGTACAGAGAAGAAGCCCTTCAAGAAGGAGTCTAGTGCAGTTTACAGCTCGAGGAGCCATAACCGACCTGAGCACCGCCAAGCAGTTAATGCGGTGGTTATATCAAGACAAACTATTGCCCCACATCGCAACAATCAGAAAAGAGCAGAGAGACCGCAAAGACAATTCACTCGGCTCATTATGACCTTGTCTCAAATTCTGCCGCAGTTGTTGAAGACCAACTTGGTGATTCCGAAGGAGGCTCCAAAGAATTCCAACACCACATCACCGCTGTATAATCCAAACGCCCGCTGTGCTTATCACTCTGATAGCCCAGGGCATGATACCAATAGCTGCTGGGCTTTGAAGAATAAAGTGCAGGATCTGATTGATGCTAAGGAAATTGAGTTTGAAGTGCCGAAAAAGCCTAATGTCATGACTGCTCCTATGCCCAAGCATGGGGTGAATGATGTGGATGACGACTCATTTTTGACTTCCGTGAAAGATATTTCTACTCCTTTGATGACTGTTAAGAAGAACCTTCTATTAGCCGGTTTATTTCCGGGCTGTGGTGAAGGTTGCCATCTGTGTTCCTTCCTACCAACTGGTTGCCATCTATTGAAGTCAGGTGTCCAACGTCTAATGGATAACCAAGAAATTCTGTTTGAGAAAACTTTGGTTCCATTGATTCCTTTTGAAGATGTTTCCGTAATCACCATTTCCGCCAATTCTTCCAAGGCTTCCTCGAGAAAGCCTGTTAGAATTACATCTGTTCCGAGAATCGCTCCATTGATCATTACCATTCCTGGGCCTATCCCTTACACGTCAGATAAGGCTGTCCCGTGGCACTATGGGGCTGATGTTTATTATCATGGGATTAAACAAGACTTAAAGGTTGGAGAGGCTGATACTGACGTCAGCAATATTGTTGGATCTAGCAAGGTCACCCGCAGTGGAAGACTTGTCTCTCCTGAAATTTCCCCACCAACTGTTCGGAAGCCTGTTGTTATTACGCCTGCCAGTACATCTGTTACTGTCCCTGTTCATGTTCCAATCATTACCCCTGTCGCCGATTCATCTGACGCTCGGGGCAAAGGGATCACCGGTGAGCCTTCCCAGACGGAGGCACCGAAGAAGATTACTGTTGAAGCCTCTAGACAGGAGATAAAGAAAATTTTGAAGATCATCAAAAAGAGCGACTACAACGTAGTCGAACAGCTGGGGCAAACCCCGTCGAAGATCTCTATGTTGTCTTTATTGTTGTGCTCAGAGGCCCATGCTAAGGCTCTGATTGCTTTCCTTAAAACTGCGCATGTGCCGCATGAGACATCCGCTGACCAGTTCAAAGATTGTGTGGCTAGTTTGACAGCTGACAACGGGTTGGGTTTCTCCGACGTATACTTGACTGCCAAGGGAAATAATCACAATGACTCTCTACATGTTTCAATCGAGTGCAGGGGAACTACTCTGGCTCACGTGTTGGTGGATACTAGGTCCTCATTGAATGTTTTACCCAAGAAAGCATTAGACCGGTTGGACTGTGAAGGGTTGGTGCTGAAACCAAGCAATATTGTGGTTAGGGCCTTTGATGGGTCCAAAAGGATGGTACATGGAGAAGTGGATATTCCTGTTAAGGTTGGTTCCCAGACTTTCGCGTCTACATTCTATGTGATGGACATTCAGCCGTCTTATTCTTATTTGCTGGGTCGCCCGTGGATCTACAAAGCTGGGGCAGTAACTTCTACACTCCACCAGATGTTAAAATATCCAGTGAAGGGGAAAATTGTTACAGTACGAGGGGAGGAGGAGTACATGGTGAGACACCTTAACTCTTTCCGGTATGTAGAGATGGATGGGGAGTTCATTGAAACCTCGTGTCAAAACTTTGAAGAAGTCCCCCAGACTCTGGCGTCGACTGAAACTGTTGCTGAAGATCCTCCAATGAAGATGGCTTCCCTCAAGGATTCCCGAGCTGTTATTGAGAAAGATGGGTGTGCGAATTGGGGCCAACTTCCTGACTTTGCACACAAAACTGACAAGTTTGGTTTGGGTTTCACTGCAGAAGCTCAAAGGGCTGTTCGGCGTGCACAGATTGGAGGACCTCCCCTGTTTATCAGAAATTCGCGAGTGAATGCGATCGAAGACAATGATGAAGAGTATGAGTTTGACAACTGGATTTACCCGACTACTGACGGCGGATTAAGCAATTGGACGGCAAAGGACTTTGTGCCAATTTCATTTATTACACAGTAATAAGACTTTTGTTTCAATTTTTGTAACATACAATTTTAAACTTTACGGCCCGGTGCCTTGCCCGAGACACCGTGGCTTTGTTTGAGGGCTTAATATTTGTCATCTCCATATATCATCAATAAAAGCATTAGACGTTTTTTGCATTACAAATTTTGCGCTCCTTGTTTTTAATTTTCTATCTTGCAAAAACGCTATTATCTTACACACACTCACATATACAGGTCTACATCCACTCTGGATCCCACTGATAACGACTCTGCTACTGCCAGTTATGACTTCGAAATTTCGATCAACCAAGCCGAGAATGAAGTTGAGGATGATTGTGAAGTGCCTGGGGAACTTGCTAGACTGTTACTTCAGGAAGAGAGGGCCATTCATCCGCATGAAAAGCCAGTGGAATCAGTGAATCTGGGTACAGAGGTAGACAAGAAAGAGGTCAAGATCGGTGAAAATCTGGAGCCTAGTGTTAAGAAATGGTTGATACAGATGCTGCGTGACTACGTTGAGATCTTTGCCTGGTCTTATAAAGATATGCCTGGGTTGGATACCGATATTGTGGTTCACTGCCTGCCTACTAAGGAAGACTGTCCTCCAGTGAAACAGAAAGTTCTCCGAATGAACCCAGAGATGTCTGAGAAAATCAAGGCTGAAGTTATGAAACAGTTTGACGCCGGTTTTCTAGCAGTTACTTCTTACCCTCAGTGGGTTTCCAACGTGGTTCCAGTTCCGAAGAAGGATGGTAAGGTTCAAATGTGTGTTGACTATAGGGATCTGAACAAGGCGAGCCCCAAGGATGATTTCCCTCTGCCTCATATCGACGTTCTGGTTGACAACACCACACAACATAAGGTCTTCTCCTTTATGGATGGTTTCTCCGGTTACAATCAGATTAAAATGGCTCCCAAAGACATGGATAAGACAACTTTTGTTACGCAGTGGGGTACCTTTTGCTACAAAGTCCTGCCTTTCGGATTGAAGAATGCTGGGGCAACGTATCAGCGCGCCATGGTCGCTCTGTTCCATGACATGATTCATCATGAGATTGAGGTATACGTCGATGACATGATTGTGAGGCCCCAAACGGAGGAAGAACATCTTGACCACCTTTATAAGCTGAGGTTAAACCCGAACACGTGCACCTTCGGGGTAAGATCTAGTAAACTGCTGGGTTTCATCGTTAGTGATAAAGGTATTCAAGTGGATCCTGCAAAGTTGAAGGCTATACAGGAAATGCCAGCTCCCCGAACAGAAAAATAAGTCAGAGGCTTTTTGGGACGCTTAAACTACATTGCCCGATTCATTTCACATTTGACTGCTACTTGTGATCCAATCTTCAAGTTACTGAAGAAAGATCAAGTGGTAAAGTGGAATGATGAATGTCAGGCCGCTTTCGAAAAGATCAAAGAATATCTCCAAGAGCCACCTATTCTGATGCCTCCAGTTGAAGGGAGACCCTTGATTTTATACTTGACAGTACTTGACAATTTGATGGGGTGCATGATGGGGCAGCATGACGAGTCTGGCCGAAAAGAGCATGCTATTTATTACCTTAGCAAAAAGTTTACCGACTGCGAGACCCGATACTCACTTCTTGAGAAAACTTGCTGCGCTTTGGCATGGGCTGCTCGCCGGATGAGACAGTACATGATGGCTCACACTACCCCTATTGATATCAAAGATGAGAATGTTGACAACTCCTTGGCCTTTTGCAATGTGGGGCATCGATATGATCGGTGAGATCAGACCTACAGCGTCCAACGGGCATCGTTTCATCCTGGTAGCTATTGATTACATTATGAAGTGGGTTGAAAGAAGCTTCCTTTGCTACTGTAACCAAGAACGTCGTGGCACGGTTTATTTGGCATAATCTGATCTGTCGATATAGTGTACCGGAGAGGATCATTACGGATAATGGTACAAATCTCAACAACACAATGATCACCGAGCTCTGCCAGCAGTTCAAGATACAACATCAAAACTCTTCTCCTTACCGGACGAAGATGAATAAGGCTGTTGAAGCGGCTAATAAGAACATCAAGAAGATTGTGCAGAAAATGATGGTGACATACAAAGACTGGCACGAGATGTTACCATTTGCTCTGCATGGGTACCGTACCTCAGCACGGACGTCAACAGGGGAAACCCCCTATTCCCTGGTATATGGTATGGAGGCAATCTTGCCCATTGATGTTCAGATACCCTCTCTTCGGATTATGAAGGATGCAGGTTTGAGCTAAGACAATTGGATTCAGACCCGACTTGATTAGCTGAACTTAATTGAAGAAAATAGACTTACTGCTATTTGTCATGGTCAAACGTATCAAAAGCGAATGATTAAGGCATTTAACAAGAAATTTAGATGACAAGAGTATCAAGTCGGAGATCTAGTGATCAAGCGCATCATCCTACCTCAAGGTGATCCCAGGGGCAAACGGACCCCTACGTACGAAGGGCCATTTATGGTTAAGAACATTTTCTCAGGAGGAGCCATGATTCTAACCACCATGGATGATGACGACCTTCCTCACCCCGTCAATGTAGACATAGTAAAAAAATACTACGCATAATCAAAGACCCTATAGGTCGACTGGCCTAGGCAAAAATAAGGGCTTCCCGGCGAACCAAAAGGGTTCGGGAAAAAATAAGGGATGAAAATGAAAAATCTGTACACCCGGTAAGTCGAAAACCTGAAAGGGCGGCTTGGGAAAAAAGGGTATCCCAATGGACTGAAAACCCGAAAGGGCGGTCCAGGCAAAAACTAGGGATTAAAGTGTAACACTATGTCTCATTGAATAACCTAGCAACCAGACTTCAGTATCGACTATCAAGCTCGGACGACACTAATCAATCTGATCTACCTTCAACCGAGCAGCAAAGTGATGAGATGCTCGAGGATATAAAGGCAATGGCGGAGTTGAAACCCAGTGGGATTATTCGCATAGCTATTTTTCTTTGTTTCTCACAAATTGTATAAATTCTATTTGTTCGGCGGAATTCTCTCACTAGAACGTCAGCCTCTTATACAAAAACGCCTATTTTATAGGCCAAACTTCAAAGTCAATACAATTCATTTTCAAAGAAATTTCAAACTGTTTTTCCTTTTTCTGCTTTGTTTTGCAAAGAACGTCCAATGTTCATTTTTGATATATGCATTTGACATTAATTGCTCCTCATGAATATTTACATACGAAACAAAAGACGATTGTAATATGGTGGGAAGAACTGACTATTTTTGGAATGCTGGTTTACGTTTTGCGTTTGTTTTCGCAAAATGTCGCGGTAAGCAAGAGTCGCCATTGACTTTTATTTTATCCAACAAGGAAATGAAAAAAGCACAGAAAAATTCCTTTTTTGAGATATTTCTGAGTACGGGGGTAGATTATAGAAAGGGAAGGCATTATCACCCTTTCTATCCGTAGTTATCTACGGGCTCTTAGGTACTTGCTCATTGTTTTCAAAATTGTTTTTTTTGTGTTTGTGGGTTTTGAAATTTTTTTGTTTCGACTTCGATTTAACTCTTGCTTCTGTCCTCAAGAGTGTAATGAAGTGTTTTTTGAAAACTTGTTTGTAGAAGTGTAAGTGTGAAAGAGTTTTGTTTTGAATGAGAAAGTACTTAAGAACTAATCTACCTACTCGAAAAAGGAATCGTTCTATGCTAATTTCCTTTAGACAATGCTATCCCACTATTAGTGAGTAGGTAGCACTGTTGTTGGAGTTTGAGGGTCAATTCGAAAGAGGGACATACGGTCACTAAAGTAATGTTAGGACGTCTTAGTGATAACCCTAATGTCTTATATCATTTATTCGAGGCAATGATATCCGAGGCAACCTTTCTGAGGCAACTTATGATCTTTTAGACAAGAGGGCGACCTCTAAAACAACCTATACTCAATGACCGTTTACGAAGGCAACCAAGTGGGGTGTACCCTAGGAGTGCGCATGTGCGAGTGTGTTGATTTCAGTTATTTTTATCTTTGCACATGTTTAGGGTGATCTAACTATTTTAAATTAGACATTCATTCTTGTCATGCAAACCTATTACCAAACATCTAGCAGTTGAATATTTGCAGAAATTAAAGTGCGGAAATTAAACTAAATTATTACAAGGCGTCGGGTATTTACATCGCCAAAAATAACCCTTTGAAAATAAAAGCGGTAAAAGTAAATGTCCTAATTAAAATTATTACAAACCGGGAGCAGATACAATAATTTGGATAAAGAAAAATAAATTGTGCGAGAAATTGAATCGAAAGCGAAACTAGGGTTTTGACCCTCCTAATTAAAAGAAATGTTTTTGTTGTTTTTATTTTTAAGAAAAGAAATTAACTCCTAAAATTAAATGCTAAATTAATTATTAAATAATTTAATTAATGAAAACATTAAATGACATATTTTTTTGGAGTTTTTCTTAATTTAGGAAAGAAAATAAAATAGTTAAATTAGTGTTAAAACCTATTAATTCTAATTGATTTTATTTATTTACAAAATAAATTAAAGTTACCTAATTAATCAACCTAATTAATTAATTAATATTTATTAATGAAAAAAATAAAATTCTGAAATTTAATTGGGTAAGAATATTTTTGGTGATTTTTGATAAAAAAGAAAATTATTTATTGGTTAGTAATTAAATAAAATAAAATAAAAATAATTAAATAAAATAAACAAAATATAAACAAAGTAGAGAGACGGGCCTGATTTTGGGAGTGTGAATAGCAGTTTTTCTGGCCCATTTGTGAAGTCCACATTGAGTTTTTGTAATCCAGTGCATGAGCGTTGACTGGCCTTTTGGTGCACCTTCAATAGTGGCCACCAGATCTGGCCATCTGGCCATCTGGTGCGTTGAAGGGTGAGTGTCCATGGTGGATGGTAGGCTTGAGTATGCACTAGATTCGCTGAAAATAAACAAGAAAATGGAAAATTGCTGGAGGCAGGGATCGAACCCCTGACCTCCAGCCTTTGAATCCTTATGCGCTGACGTGGTTACCACTAGGCTGCTTGCTTCTGTTTGTTAACATGTGACAAAACAATAATGATATAAAAAAAGCAAACTCAATAACGGATTTTCGTGCGAAATTCAAACAACCCAGTAAGGGGGTGACAACGCATCATCTCCTTCCTCTGCACCGTGGCTAGAAATCAAAGGGGCTATACCCACGGACGCTGTTCGTTGCTACAAGTCAGGCTTACTCAAAAATCCCCTACATGCCATGTAAATGAGTTCTAGGACCATGGTTAGATTCATCATCTTCTTCTGATCACAACTGTGATACGGTGGGAGAACTGACTTGAGGTTTTTTTTTGCGTTTTATGTTCGCAAATGTTTCGGTTTAGCAAGAGTCGCCACCGACTTTTTATTTTATCCTAAGGAAAGGTCAAAAAGCACAGGAAAGACCTTTGAGATGTTTTCTTGGGTTCGGGGAGTAGATTATAGAAAAGGAAGGTATTAGCACCCTTTCTATCCATGGTTATCCATGGGCTCTTAGTTACTCTCTTAGATCACTTGCTTTGCATTTTCAATTGTTTAAAATGGTGCTTTGTGTGTGATTTTTGAATATGTTTTGAAAAGAGGCCATCGTTGTGGAAACCTTTGTAATGATTCTTATTTGAATGTATACAAAGGTGTTTTTGTCTTTTGAAAAGTTTTCAATGTTTGAAAGTAGGGTTTTGAAATTGTGTTGTGGAGTGTGTTTTGAAAAGTAGCAAGGAGGTTTTTGCAAGCTTGATCAAGTAACTAAGAGTTATCTACCCTATTTTACTTAAGGATCTTTCTTATGTTTTTAACCCTTTTAACAGTGTTGTTTCACCATTGTATTTGGTGAACAACCTTGTGTTAGGATGTTTTACGGGACAGGCGCGGGTCATCATATAGACCATGATAGCAATAGTGTCAAGTATTTTTGGCAATTTTCTTGAGGGACTTGATCATTTTGTTTAGGCAACTCAAATAGCGTCATTGAGGGACTATGATCTTTTGTTTTGTTTTTGTTTTGCCAATGTACTTGACATGCATATCATGGCCCATTTTTGAAGGTAACAAGTGGATTGAAACCCTAGGGGTGCAAGTGTGCATGTGTGTTATTTTCATGCTTTGTTTTTTTATTAGTGATTGTCTACTTGTTGATTTTATCTGGCCATACATATCCTATTTACTAGCAAGCATATAAAAGTAATAAAGCGCAGAAAGATAAAACCCTACATTATTACAACCATATTGAATTGCATGAAAATATAAAGGCAAAAATAAAATAAAAGCAAGAAAAATGAGGGTCTTTCGATTGAGGCAGAAAACCCTTCGATTCTGCACTTTCTGGCTCTCTTCGATTTGGCCTGAAAAGGGTTAAGGCATGACTTTCGACTGAGGCCTCACGGTCAGCATGTTGTGCCTTTCAATTGGGACCAGTGGGACAACATGTTGTGCCTTTCGATTGGGACCAGTGGAACCAATATAAGATGTAATCTGCCTTTCTGCCTCCTTCGATTGGGTCTGGAGTCAGTGAGGAAGCCCGAGGCTTCGTTTCATACTCTTGTCTCCTGTTTATTTCGTTTGTGATATTAAATAGCAACATGGCCTAAGGCCATGCTATCATTACCTCAGGGCCAGGTAGGTTCTTAAAGCATTTGTAATAAACCAAAGAGCAAAACCAAAAGGAGAGGCAATAAAAAAAAACTAAAAGGGTGGAAACGAAAAGGTAACAAACACTACGTACATGTTTGAAACGAAAAGGAAGCTTATTTACATGTTATGCTAGAAATGAAGGGTTCAAGGTTAAGAATGACTTACCTTGCTTGAGGCTGGAACGTGTGCTGGGCCTTTAAGTGGTTTCCTTGAATGCTTCTGGATTCGAAGGGAGGAACCAGGGGTTATGTCTTTGATATTGGATTCGAAAGAGAAGAACAAGTGTGAGGTTCTTCCTACTGGATTCGAAGGGTAACAAGGTATAGGGATGTTTCAGATTCTAAGGGGATAAGTGTTTGGATTCTGGGTATGTGTTTGATGAGTGTTTAAGTGTTTGAGAGCTTTATGGTGTTTGAGAATTTTTTGAAGATTCGTTCCCCTGGCCAAAAAAGTCCTGCTAAACATGTGTTGGAGCCTCTTATTTATAGGCAAAGTTGGCTGAAGCTTTTGGAGGGAAAACAAAATAATTTGAACAATTTGAGTAAACTGCTCTTTGTAGCCTTCGAGGGACAGTGCTTGTATGCTATTTCGGTGCAAGAATGGGGCAGTGTTTCAAGACTGCTGTGCAGCACTTTTGGCCAGTGTACCATGCCTGAACTTGGCAGCAAGCATCTTTGAATATTTCATCCTTTCATTTTGACCCTCCTTCGACCAGATTCTTCTTCCAAACATATTGTTTGACTTTCCTCCAACAAGTGTCCTTCGAACGAATCACCTTTGTGCATCGTTTGAAGGGGCCAAATGTGTGCCCCTTGGATGGGTAACCAAAACATGCCTTAAGGTGGGCTTTGTAAATCCTTCGAATGGGCCCTCAAGCATGTCCTTCGAATGGGATTATGAGACATGTCCCTTGAATGGATCATGTATGCTTCTTTGAAAAGGGCCAAATGTGTCTTTCGAATGGACTAGTAAGGTGTACCCTTCGACAGGGACTCATATGTATGCCCCTCAAGTCCACCACTATATGTCTTTTGAAGGGGCCATCAACCATGTGCTGAAGTTTGTCAAGGATGGGAATGCAGCATACTAAAGAGAAATGTTGTCCAGTCGAAGCTAGTACAAACAAAGTCAATGTCTTGTCGAAGCCTGCATGGAGGAGGTCTAAACTTTGTGACTCCAAGCAAGCACACAAAAGGTCAATGCTCAAACAAAGACTTGCACGAAGGGAGCCACATGCCCAAACGAAAGAGGCATGCATGAGGAAAAATGTCCAGATTCGAAAGAGGCATACATGAGGCAAAAAAGTGCAAATCGAAGGACACCAAAAGGGAGCTTTTTGCCTTGGAATTGAAGGAAGTTATAGGAGGCTTTGTACCTTGTGCATGCTAGAAAGGGGGGGTGCCTTTTGCGTGCAAGTTGTGGCTCAAATGAAAGTTTGTATGTAACTAGTCATTACTTTATGAGTCAAGGAAATCATGGAGGGAAAGTTTGTATAGGCATGCAAGCATCAGACATCCAAACGAAACATGCAATAGGCAGTCATGGCATTGTGAACCCAGTAAGGCCAGAGATGCAATCGAAGGTGGCATGTAGGAAACTCATGCCTTGTAAATCAAAGCCAGTGTGCCAGAGGCCAACACCCAGTCGAAGGATGCAACCAAAGCCTGTATCAAAAGAGGCCAAAAGGCCAATCGAAGGAGCTGAAATGAAGAACACTTGTATTTCTCCAAATTTTGTCAAAATCATATTTTTATCTGTTTTCTCCCTTTTTGACAGTTTCCTTTTAATTTTGGTACTGGAAAATTCCAAAGTACTTGTGCAAGCTTGAACCTTGAGAATCCTTGTGAGAAAGGCCTTGAAGAATGAGAGGGCAAATTTTGGGGTACAACAGCTGCCCCTGTTCAATCTTCTTGAACTTGAAGAGTTAGATTGGCAAGTTTGCCTTTCGCGACTCAAAGGTAAAAGAGGATTGGACACTAGAGTGCCTGTAAATTTGCACTCGTCAAAATATAGTTGAGGAAATGGGCTTAAAGATGCCATTTGGAGATGGTGGAATCTTGTTGGAGATGGGCTTAAAGATGCCATCCAAGAATGTTAGTTGAATTGCAATGTTGTAGGTCAGAAGAATGAGCATCAAAATGGTATCCGTGTCTGGACTGCATTTGAACTGTATCTGGAGACTGAGTCTATATGAGCCAAAGAATAGCGTCCGTGTCTGGAGCGTAACTGGGCTGTAACTGTATTTGATTCTTTGAATGAATATCAGAATGACTGCCGTGTCTGGAGTGTATCTGTATTCTGAATGGGTAACAGAGAAAAATATGTGTATGGAGCAACTGTGTGCTGAGGATAAGTTCTGAATGAGTGACAGAATGGCAACCGTGTCTGGAGCGTATTTGGACCTTATCTGAAGTTGAGATCTGTATGAGTAGCAGAATGAATTATGTGTCTGGAGTGTATCTGAAATTGTAACTGGGATTTGAATAAGTGACAGAATGACTTCCGTGGCGACTACACTGAGGGAATCAAACTGCTGATGTAAGGGTCAGAATGGTATCCATGTATGGAATGCATTTGAACTTGAGTTTGATAATTGAATCTGAATGAGAGATAGAATAGCCGCCGTGTCTGGAGCGTATCTAGCCTGTATCGGATTGTTGAAGTCTGGATGAGTAGTAGAATGACCGCCGTGTCTGGGGTGTATCTGTACTATATTTGACTAATTGTTAATGATAGCCTTTTGATCTTATCCTAAAAAGGATAAAATGTTAGCTAAACACAAAGTTATGTTACATGATATGTATGATGTAATGAACTGTATTTCATCAATGTTTATGATATATGAATGTAATGGTTATGCATGTAAGCTGAGTAGCCGTCTTGCTGAGGAAGATAAATCCTGGTAGCTGAAGATAACAGAATCTTTGACTGCTGCCAGGAAAATGAATCCAAGACTGAAGCTGGGGATTCCAAAAATCTTTGATTACTAAGGATGAGAAATCCTTGCTGACTGCTGACTGCTTGGGGAATAAGGAAAACTTTGGGACATCTCTATTGGGAAGTCAAAACCTAGGAGACTCCTGCTGGAAAAAAGAGACTGAGAATTTTCCCATCTGCTGGGGAAGCATCTCTGTGGGGAGAATGTTCACTATTCTGGTTCCGTTGGGGATAGGATTTTCAGGGTTTTTTGGGCTCCGCTAGGGATCTTGAAACTTGACTTTGAGGGGAATTAAGTTTTGGAATGCACTGGCCCTGCTAAAGATCTTGCAGCTTAACTCCGCTGGGGAAATATACTCCAAATTTAGCCTTGTTGAGGGTCTGAATGATGTAACACATGGGATTTCTTCTGAAATGGCATAAAGATATCTTCCTATACCTTCCACCTATCAGTAACCATCCTTTCTCAAATTCGTTTTACTTGTAAGCAATGATTTTGTTCAAATGCATATGCCTATTTAACAAAACATTGGACGTTTTTCAAATAAAACATAAGTGTAAAAAAGAAAAGGAAGGCAAGCAAATTTCTGCACTTGGAAGTGTATTTGTATTAACTTTTATGAGTATCTTTGTACAAAGGGGACAGACATCCTAGTAAGAGAATGTTGTCGTAAAAATTGAAAAAAATTTATACAAAAGAAAGATGGCTATGTGTAACAATTCCATGGGATTCCCATTCTGCTATAGCCTTCACAACTCTGAATATCTTGTCCATTCGTTGCTTCGTCCGTAGATGATTGGATTGGTCAGAAGCTCGGAGCTTGTTGATGAAGAGATTGTTCTTTAAAGTGATCCGACGAGACACAGTTATACGCTTCAGTTCCCTAACTTTTGCCTGAATCGCCCTTTTGGGTTTTCGATCCACCGGGAAACCCTTTTTTGCCCAAGTCGCCCTTTCGGGTTTTCAACTTGCCGGGTGTACAGATTTTTTTTGTTTTATCCCTAATTTTTGCCTGAACCGCCCTTTCGGGTTTTCGGTCCACCGGGATGCCCATTTTTGCCCAAGTCGCCCTTTCGGGTTTTCAACTTGTCGGGTTGTTTTATGCGTAGTATTTTTTGACTATGTCTGCGTTTGTAGGGGTGCAGTAAGTCATTGCCATCCATGTTGGTCAGAATCATCAGCCCACCAGAAAAGATGCTCTTAATCACAAATGGTCCTTCGTAAGTAGGAGTCCATTTGCCCCTGGGATCACTTTGCGGCAAGATGATCCGCTTAATTACAAGATCCCCGACTTGATATACCTGACGCCTGACTTTCTTATTGAAAGCCTTGATCATCCGTTTTTGATATGTCTGACCATGAAAAACAGCAGTAAGTCGCTTCTCGTCGATCAAATTGAGTTGATCAAGTTGGCTCTGAATCCAATCGTCTTCACTCAAACCAGCGTTCTTCATAATCCTTAAAGAAGGAATTTGAACTTCCATAGGTAGGATAACTTCCATGCCATATACCAGAGAGAACGAGGTTGCCCCTATTGAAGTATGTGCCATGGTACGATATCCGTGCAGAGCAAACGGTAACATCTCATGCCAGTCTTTGTAGGTAACTGTCATTTTTTGAATGATCTTCTTGATATTTTTGTTCGCGGCTTCAACAACACCGTTCATCTTCGCCCGATAGGGAGATGAATTGTGATGATAAATCTTGAACTGCTCGTATAGAGCGGTGATCATAGTATTGTTCAAATTTGTACCGTTGTCTATGATGATCCTGTCGGGGACACCATACCGGCATATGAGATTCTGCTTGATGAAGCGGGCAACCACATTCTTTGTAACAGAGGCGAAGGAAGCTGCTTCGACCCACTTGGTAAAATAGTCAATAGCGACCAAGATGAAGCGATGTCCATTGGACGCCGTGGACTTGATCTCTCCAATCATGTCAATGCCCCACATCGCGAAAGGCCAAGGAGCTGTCAGAATGTTGAGAGGAACAGGAGGAATATGTACCTTGTCGGCGTAGACTGGGCATTTGTGGCAAGTACGGGAATGTTGATGACAATCAGCTTCCATGGTAGACCAATAGTAGCCTGCCCTTAGAATCTTCTTAGCCATCGTATGTACGCTCAAGTGGGTACCAAATATGCCACTGTGTATCTCAGTCATGATCAACTCTGCCTCAGCTTTGTCCACACACCGAAGTAAAACACAATCATGGTTGCGTTTATAAAGGACGCCATTGCTTAGGAAGAACTTTGCAGCAAATCTCCTTAAGAACTTTTTGTCATTGACGGAAGCTCTTTCGGGGTATTCTCTAGTCTGGAGACACCTTTTGATTTCATGAAACCAGGTTTGTTCCACTACTTCTTCGGTATTAATCTCATGACAGTGCGCAGGTTCTTCCATTCGCTCGATGGTAATTTGGGGAGCCTCATTATCCCAGTTGAGTTTAAACATGGAAGACATTGTAGCCAGCGCGTCTGCTAGCTGATTCTCTTCTCACAGGAAATGCTCGAAAGTAATCTGCTCGAAATGAGGCAACAAAGTCAGGACATGTTCTTTGTATGGGATAAGATTAGGATGTTTGGTGTCCCACTCTCCTTTGAATTGACTGATAACCAAAGCCGAGTCCCCAAATACGACCAAAGATTTGATTCCCAAGTCTATAGCAGCCTTGAGACCAAAGATGCAAGCTTCATACTCGGCCATGTTGTTGGTACAGCTGAAACAAAGTCGGGCAGTGAAAGGTGTATGGAAACCTTTTAGGGAAATGAGTACCGCGCCGATCCCATTGCCAAGTGCATTTGAAGCACCATCAAAGTACAGGGTCCATCGGGATCCTTGTTCAGGTCCGTCATACGGTCCGTTACCTTCAATGTTGTCCAAAGTCATGATGTCCTCGTCAGGGAAGTCGAATTTCATAGATTGATAATCTTTGACAGCTTGATGAGCTAGATGGTCAGTTAGTACACTCCCTTTTATAGCTTTTTGGGTAGTATACTGGATGTCATACTCAGTCAGGATCATCTGCCATCTAGCGATTCTTCCAGATAAAGCAGGCTTTTCGAAGATATATTTGATCGGGTCCATCTTAGAAATCAGCAAAGTGGTATGAGTCAACATATACTACCTTAGCCGGCGAGCAGCCCATACCAAAGCGCAACAAGTTTTCTCGAGCAGTGAGTAGCGAGTCTCACAGTCGGTAAACTTTTTGCTAAGGTAATAAATGGCATGCTCTTTTCGACCAGACTCGTCATGTTGGCCCAGTACGCACCCCATTGAGTTATCCAAAACAGTCAGATACATGATCAGCAACCTTCCTTCGACGGGTGGCATCAGGATAGGAGGTTCTAGTAAATACTCCTTGATCTTATCAAAAGCAACTTGACAATCGTTGTTCCATTCAACTACCTGATCTTTCTTCAACAGTTTGAAAATTGGTTCACAGGTAGACGTCAGGTGAGAGATGAATCTGGCGATATAGTTCAAGCGTCCCAAGAATCCTCTAACCTCCTTTTCAGTATGGGGGGCAGGCATTTCTTGTATAGCCTTTACTTTAGCTGGATCGACCTCAATGCCCTTGTTGCTGACAATAAATCCCAGAAGTTTACCAGACCTAACTCCAAAAGTTCACTTGCTTGGATTCAGTCTGAGTTTATACTCTTTCAACCTGGCAAACAGCTTCTGCAAATGTTCAAGGTGTTATTCTTCTATTTGTGATCGACCTATCATGTCGTCTATGTAAACTTCGATCTCATGATGTATCATATCATGAAATAAAGCTACCATGGCACGTTGATAGGTTGCCCCTGCGTTCTTCAGTCCGAACGATATCACCTTGTAGCAGAAGGTACCCCATTGTGTGACAAAGGTAGTTTTCTCCATGTCCTCGGGGGCCATTTTAATCTGGTTGTAGCCCGAGAATCCGTCCATGAAAGAAAATACTTTGTGCTGAGATGTGTTGTCAACCAAAATGTCGATATGTGGAAGCAGAAAATCGTCTTTAGGGCTAGCCCTGTTCAAATCCCGATAGTCCATGCACATTATGACCTTGCCGTCCTTTTTGGGTACGGGCACAATGTTAGCAACCCACTGTGGATAGGTTGTAACAGCCAGAAAGCCGACGTTGAATTGCTTCATTACTTCGGCCTTAATCTTTTCAGACATATCAGGTCTCATTCGGCGAACCTTTTGCTTGACCGGTGGACAGTCTTCTCTTATAGGGAGACGATGAACCACGATATCTGTGTCTAGTCCTGGCATGTCTTCATAAGACCAGGCGAAGATTTCAACATATTCGTTCAACAACTGCACTAAGCGTTCCTTGACACTTGGTTCCAGGTTGGCACCCACTTTTACCTCTTTCTTGTCTTCCTCTGTTCCTAAGTTGATGGTTTCTAGTAACTCTTCATGAGGCAGAATAACCCTCTCTTCTTGTTGCAAAAGTCTGGCTAACTCTCCCGGCACTTCACAGTCTTCGTCAACTTCGTACTCAGCATGATTGACAAAATCTTCAGAGTTATCGAAGGCTAAAATAGAATAGTCACCCATGGAATCCGGAGTGGATGGGTACCTGCATTTGTGAGTGTGGGTGTGTGTAAGGGATAGCCATCCTTAAACAAAAAAAAATGCGAAAGGAAAGAAAATGAACACAACGGTTTATAGATGAAAAACGTCCAATGATTCATTAAAACATGGCATATGATAATGAAGAAAATTAAGCCCTTACAAATGGACCTACATCCTCCGGGCAAGGCATGAGGTGAAAATGGTGTACGAATTGTTTAGTTATTACAGACCATAAAAATGGGAAATTGTTCAAAGATAAAATTACTGGTTGATAAAGGTGATAGGAACGAAATCCTTTGCTTCCCAATTGCTCAAACCCCCTTCGATAGTCGGAAAAATCCAATCTTCAAGGTGGCTCTCCTCATCTTCATCTTCTACAGCATTAACTCCGTGGTGAGAAATCTTGACAGGTGATCTTCCAATCTTAGAGCGGCGCATAGCCTTTTGTCCTGCAGCAGTAAACCCTAAACCAAACTTGTCTGTCTTATGGGGAAAGTCAGGCAATTGTCCCCATACTGTGCTCTTCCCCTCCTTAATCACAGCCTCTGCGTCCTTGAGATATGCCATCTTAGCCACATGCTTGGGAATGATAGGTACCTCAACCGCTGTCTTCACAACTGCTATCTCAGGAGAAACTTCCTCGAAATGTTGAAAAGGTGTTTCGATGAACTCTCCGTCTAACTCCACATATCGAAAGGAATTGAGATGACTAATCATGTACTCTTCCTCGCCATGCACGGTTATGATTTTACCCTTAACAGGATATTTCAGCATCTGGTGCAAAGAGGATGTAACTGCCAAGGCATAATGGATCCACGGTCTCCCCAGCAAACATGAGTATGACATACGGATGTCCATCACGTAGAAGGTGGAGTTGAACACTTCGGTGCCTACCTTGATGGGAATATCAACCTCTCCATGAACCATTCTTTTGGAACCATCGAAAGCTCTGACGACTATGTTACTAGGTTTGAGGGTCAAACCTTCGCAATCTAGACGATCTAAGGCCTTGTTTGGAAGCACATTCAGGGAAGAACCAATATCGACCAAGACTTGGGCGAGGGTGGTTCCTCGGCATTCAACTGAAACATGTAACACATCATTGTGTTTCCTTCCTTTGGGAGTTAAGTTAGCATCGGAAAAGCCCAGGCCGTTGTCAGCAGTAAGACTGGCCACACAATTTTGAAATTGGTCAGCCGAGGTCTCTTGGGGGACATGTGCCGTCTTCAAGAATTTAATCAGGGCCTTAGCATGGGCCTCTGAACAGAGCAGGAGAGCTAACATTGAAATTTTAGAAGGGGTTTGCCCTAATTGTTCCACAACGTCGTAGTCACTTTTTCTGATTATTTTAAGGATTTCATCCATCTCCTTCTGAGTGGTTTCGGGGACAACCACAACATGAGCCTTCGTCCTGACAGGCATTTCCAGTATCCCCTTACCTTTGTCGATGTTATCAGCGGATGGTCTTTCTTCAGGAGTGTTCAACTCTTCAATCACTGGGCCTTGCACAGAGGGTCCAACAGGTGTAGAAGCTTTTAAGGTTCCGAAGACTGCTCGGGGAGGAGAAATCTCCAAAGAAAAGATCCGACCACTGCGGGTGATCTTACTTGTACCCATGATGTTCCCTATATCAGGGTCTTCTTCAGAGATTTCTTGGACTGTTTCGATTTGTTTGATGCCGTGGTAGAAGATTTCTCCCCCATAGTTCCACGATATCATTTTGCTTGATTGGTACGGGACAGGTCCCGACATGGTGATCTTTAGATATACACATTCAGAGTTGGGTGTAATCCTGACAGGCCTTTTGCAAGACTTGGGAGGATTGTTGGAAATGGTTATGATGGCAATATCATTGGTTGAGGTATCACAAGTATCAGGAGTAATTGGATTGAAAGTGTTAACAGGGGTTTTCTGAAAAAGTATTTCTTGAGTATCCATCAGGCGTTGGACACCCGATTTCAACATTGGACAATCATCTTGAATGTTCAAACAAAAATAGCAGTCTTCATCACAACTGGGAAAGATCCCGACTCTCAACAAATTTTCTTTTATCACTAGCAATGGAGTCAACAGATTGGCAACATCAGTAACATGGATATTTTCCAAAATAGCATGCACATTGTGGCCGTGCTTGGGCATCGGTGCTAATATAACATTGGGCTTTTCCAGAGCGTCAAATTCAACCTCTTTGGCGTTAATTAAATCCTGAATTTTGTTCTTGAGTGCCCAGCAATTATTTGTATCGTGCCCAATACTGTCGGAATGGTAAGCACACTTGGATTTTGAGTTTTAGGATGAAGAGGTGGTATTTACATTCTTTGGCACCTCTTTTAAATTAGCAAGATTCAACTTCAGGAGATGTGGAAGGATTTGAGCAGGGGTCATGTTTACTGGAGTAAACTGCCGTGGTGGCCTTTGTTGATAAGTTTTGGGCTGATCATTCCTCGGTTGACTGTTTCTAAGCTGATCTGATGCGGACTTCTGTATTAATACGGCCCCCACTGTTGGCCGACGTTCCTCTCTTTCCCGATTTTTCTGAGTGTATACAGCAGATGCTTCTTTCTTGGCTGGGAAAGGTTTTCTAGCAGCTGTGGATGCGGAAGCATCCTTTTGAATTTTTCCACTTTTGATACCGGATTCCACCCTCTCGCCGGTCAAAATCAACTCAGTAAATCCCACAGAAGAGCTTCCGATTAGATGGTTGAAGAAAGGGCCAGATAGGGTCCCCAAAAACATGTCAACTAATTCCCTATCTGATGGCGGTGGCTGCACCCTTCCAGCCAGGTCGCCACTTCTGGGCGTACTCCTTAAACCCTTCATTTGAAGCCATCCCCATACTTTGTAGCTGAGTACAGGTAGGCGCCGAATCAGCATTATACTGATACTGACGATAGAAAGCGGCCGCCAAGTCTTCCCAATTGTGGACCTCTGACCTTTTGAGCTGATAAAACCAATCTAACTGAGTGCCAGACAAGCTGTCTTGGAAAAAGTGCACCCACAGATCTTTATCGGATGAATGTGGCTGGATCTTTCTAACATACGACCTTAAGTGCATCTTAGGGCAAGACAAACCGTCGTACTTGGCGAATGTCGGCACCTTGAACTTGGGATGGATTACAATCCCGGCTACCAACCCCAGCTCCTCAAAATCCAATCCAAGAACCCTCTACAACTCCATAGCTGCCAATCTGTCTTCAATGTTCTTATACTTGTCATCCGCTGGTGGATACTGTTGTTCTGAATAGTCTTCATCTGCTTCCTCTTCCTCCTCTTCTACCTCAGATTCAGAAGGTACAATAACTCCTTTCCCTTGCCAATCCCTTCGTCGGACGTTGAAGGAAACTCAAGAGTCCTTCTAGCATCGCCCTCAAATCTTCTTCCGAAAGTAGCTACCCCCTGTCTCTTTTTATTTTTCTTCTCTTTATTCTTCTCTAGCAGAACTTTGAGATCCTCCTGACCCTTTTCCAAGGTCATGAGGAGTTGCTGAAATTGTGAATTTTGTGCCTGTAGGTCCTTCACTATTTGCTCCAAATCCATCTTGCTGAAATAAACAGCAGAAAGATAAGGAAACCTGGCTCGAAAACCTGCTTATGCATATGATGAATGATATGTTATTCATGTAATGCATTCAAGGGTTTAAAAAGTTAAATTTGTTGTAAACAAAAAGAACACACGTCATATTAAGAAGAACTTGTTAGTACATAAGTGCCCCATGGGTGAAATATTACAAAATTCTTAATGTAAAAAGACGCTGCGCATCCTCTTTGGTGCGATGTAGGTGTTGAGAGTTTCCTCCTCGTGAAGTCGGCGGACGAGCTCTAAAACCTTCTTCTCACTGGCATAGAAGCTGGCTTCAAAAGTATCCCGTTCTTCTTTGAGTTGGATCCAACTCTTTTGCATTTCTTCCCATGATGTTGGCATGTCAGGATGTAGGATGGTGTATGGAACCTCTCCTTCCATAACAGGCTCTTTAATCAAGGGGAGAATGTGAGGATATGGCATCATAAGATTCTGAGAGCGGGTTCGTACCCACTTGAGGTAAGGCTCAAGGGGGATGTAATTCTTGTGCCCCAGTGTCTTACTGTCCACCTTATTAGGCATCCTCCAAGCTCTGATGAACCTTTGTCAAAGTCCTTGCGCATCGTTGTCAAAGTAAAAAACTAAGTCAGGAATCAGCATGTCATGAGGGCCATCCCTCCGAGCATATCCAAATTGTCTCAAAGCTAGACAGGGGTTGTAGGTAATGCCTCCTCTAATGCCAAATATTGGGACATTAGGGAATTCACCACAATGATCAATGATGATGACATTTTCTCTGGACCGAGAACACCAATGTACATCAGAATGTGTGAGGGTCATCAACCGTTGTGACCACCTTAAACCCTGCTCATTCTTCAAAACTGATTGTGGAAGGTGAGAAATAAACCACCTTGCTAGGAGAGGAGTACATCACATGATAACACCTCTTTTCCTCATTGTTCGTGTGTAAAACGAGTGTAGGATGTCCCCAAGCAATGTAGGTATAGGATTCCTGGATATGAAAATCTTGACAGCATTCACATCTATAAGCTGACCGGGGTTTGGGAACAAGACCAACCCATAGATGAGGAGTGCCAAGATTTCTTCATAGGCTTGTAGATCAAGAGAATTCCAGCAGTCTTGTGCCTTCTCAAATAGAAACTTTACCAAGAAACCCTTGACACCACTTCTGGTTTCCCAATGGCCCTTGATATCAGATGGTTGGAAGTGTAATGCTTGAGCAACATCTTCAGGCTTTGGCTCTTTTTTCGTACAGTTGTAGGGTAGTTGATTAAGAATAGGAATTCTCAGAAGTTGAGAAAATTCCTCCAAAGTAGGCACCAATTGATAATCAGGGAATGTGAAACGGTGGTGTAGGGGGTCAAAGAACTGGAAGAGAACTTTCACCATGTCTTCTTCAATGCTAGTGTTGACTACGTTGAGGAGTCTACCATGTCTTTCACTGAAGAGAGAATTCTCCGAAATCCTGGAAGTAAGCTCCTTGAGTGGAGGAGGGATCCTCACAAGGTTGACTTGAATTATTTTCCTGCGAAGAGATTCCATGACCTACAAAACAAGAACAAAGATGAAGATCCAAACCCTTGAAATGGTTAGTGGATGCATATGATGCTTTATGATGTTCATGATGTATGCACAAGCATATGTACAAACAAGTCACACAAAATCCTAGTTTCAGGCTTGCAGGAGGTTTCATAGGTAAGTACCCTCTTGAGTTTAGTTGGTTCAAACCTGTCCTATAAATAGTAACCGGGTTCTAAGGAGCTCAATATCACTGGATTGTTTTCTATGTTCATTGTTTTAGTTTAGCCACTTAACTAGCGACCAAAATATTCCAAAAAATCAACCCTCAATGAGTGTAGTATCGAGTATCTACCAACTTCGGACTGCACCAAAGCCGGTCATCTCACTACCCCTAAAAAGGCCAAGATGGTCAATTAAGGTTCTAAGAGTTCATTAGTGCTTCATGACATCACTCAGCGGCCCCGTATTCTCTTTGATTGACTCAAAAGCTACCGGTACTCACAAATATGTCGCACTAATATAGCTATTGCTTCAACCATGTCGGTATACCCTGCACAATTCTCACAACGTATTTCTATTTACCTATGAATGTTTCCCAAATCCGGGTAGAGGATTTCAAGCCCAAACAAGAGAACCAAATGTAAAGCAATCAAAGCAAACAATATAATCATGCAAAGGGTGATCTAAGCCCTAAGGCTACTCCATTTTTAAAGTCTTC
The DNA here is from genome assembly GCA_948472305.1 of Vicia faba. Classification (NCBI taxonomy): domain Eukaryota; kingdom Viridiplantae; phylum Streptophyta; class Magnoliopsida; order Fabales; family Fabaceae; genus Vicia; species Vicia faba. The sequence continues at coordinate 1,618,889,511 of OX451736.1, forward strand.
CCCAACAGAGTCGCCAGTTCTGTGATACGGTGGGAGAACTGACTTGAGGTTTTTTTTTTGCGTTTTGTGTTCGCAAATGTTTCGGTTTAGCAAGAGTCGCCATCGACTTTTTATTTTATCCTAAGGAAAGGTCAAAAAGCACAGGAAAGACCTTTGAGATGTTTTCTTGGGTTCGGGGAGTAGATTATAGAAAGGGAAGGTATTATCACCCTTTCTATCCATGGTTATCCATGGGCTCTTAGTTACTCGCTTAGATCACTTGCTTTGCATTTTCAATTGTTTGAAATGGTGCTTTGTGTGTGATTTTTGAAGATGTTTTGAAAAGCGGCCATCGTTGTGGCAACCTTTGTAATGATTCTTGTTTGAATGTATACAAAGGTGTTTTTGTCTTTTGAAAAGTTTTCAATGTTTGAAAGTAGGGTTTTGAAATTGTGTTGTGGAGTGTGTTTTGAAAAGTAGCAAGGAGGTTTTTACAAGCTTGATCAAGTAACTAAGAGTTATCTACCCTATTTTACTCAAGGATCTTTCTTATTTTTTAACCCTTTTAACAGTGTTGTTTCACCATTGTATTTGGTGAACAACCTTGTGTTAAGATGTTTTACGGGACAGGCGCGGGTCATCGTATAGACCATGATAGCAATAGTGTCAAGTATTTTTGGCAATTTTCTTGAGGGACTTGATCATTTTGTTTAGGAAACTCAGATAGCGTCATTGAGGGACTATGATCTTTTGTTTTGTTTTTGTTTTGCCAAAGTACTTGACATGCATATCATGGCCCATTTTTGAAGGTAACAAGTGGATTGAAACCCTAGGGGTGCAAGTGTGCATGTGTGTTATTTTCATGCTTTGTTTTTTTATTAGTGATTGTCTACTTGTTGATTTTATCTGGCCATACATATCCTATTTACTAGCAAGCATATAAAAGTAATAAAGCGCAGAAAGATAAAATCCTACATTATTACAACCATATTGAATTGCATGAAAATATAAAGGCAAAAATAAAATAAAAGCAAGAAAAATGTGGGTCTTTCGATTGAGGCAGAAAACCCTTCGATTCTGCACTTTCTGGCTCTCTTTGAATTGGCCTGAAAAGGGTGAAGGCATGACTTTCGACTGAGGCCTCACGGTCAGCATGTTGTGCCTTTCGATTGGGACCAGTGGGACAACATGTTGTGCCTTTCGATTGGGACCAGTGGAACCAGTATAAGATGTAATCTGCCTTTCTGCCTCCTTCGATTGGGCCTGGAGTCAGTGAGGAAGCCTGAGGCTTCGTTTCATACTCCTGTCTCCTGTTTATTTCGTTTAAGATATTAAATAGCAACATGGCCTAAGGCCATACTATTATTACCTCAGGGACAGGTTAGTTCTTAAAGCATTTGTAATAAACCAAAGAGCAAAACCAAAAGGAGAGGCAATAAAAACAAACTAAAAGGGTGGAAACGAAAAGGTAACAAACACTACGTACATGTTTGAAACGAAAAGGAATCTTATTTACATGTTATGCTAGAAATGAAGGGTTCAAGGTTAAGAATGACTTACCTTGCTTGAGGCTGGAACGTGTGCTGGGCCTTTAAGTGGTTTCCTTGAATGCTTCTGGATTCGAAGGGAGGAACCAGGGGTTATGTCTTTGATATTGGATTCGAAAGAGAAGAACAAGTGTGAGGTTCTTCCTACTGGATTCGAAGGGTAACAAGGTATAGGGATGTTTCAGATTCTAAGGGGATAAGTGTTTGGATTCTGGGTATGTGTTTGATGAGTGTTTAAGTGTTTGAGAGCTTTATGGTGTTTGAGAATTTTTTGAAGATTCGTTCCCCTGGCCAAAAAAGTCCTGCTAAACATGTGTTGGAGCCTCTTATTTATAGGCAAAGTTGGCTGAAGCTTTTGGAGGGAAAACAAAATAATTTGAACAATTTGAGTAAACTGCTCTTTGTAGCCTTCGAGGGACAGTGCTTGTATGCTATTTCGGTGCAAGAATGGGGCAGTGTTTCAAGACTGCTGTGCAGCACTTTTGGCCAGTGTACCATGCCTGAACTTGGCAGCAAGCATCTTTGAATATTTCATCCTTTCATTTTGACCCTCCTTCGACCAGATTCTTCTTCCAAACATATTGTTTGACTTTCCTCCAACAAGTGTCCTTCGAACGAATCACCTTTGTGCATCGTTTGAAGGGGCCAAATGTGTGCCCCTTGGATGGGTAACCAAAACATGCCTTAAGGTGGGCTTTGTAAATCCTTCGAATGAGCCCTCAAGCATGTCCTTCGAATGGGATTCCGAGACATGTCCCTTGAATGGATCATGTATGCTTCTTTGAAAAGGGCCAAATGTGTCCTTCGAATGGACTAGTAAGGTGTACCCTTCGACAGGGACTCATATGTATGCCCCTCAAGTCCACCACTATATGTCTTTTGAAGGGGCCATCAACCATGTGCTGAAGTTTGTCAAGGATAGAAATGCAGCATACTAAAGAGAAATGTTGTCCAGTCGAAGCTAGTACAAACATAGTCGATGTCTTGTCGAAGCCTGCATGGAGGAGGTCTAAACTTTGTGACTCCAAGCAAGCATACAAAAGGTCAATGCTCAAACAAAGACTTGCACGAAGGGAGCCACATGCCCAAACGAAAGAGGCATGCATGAGGAAAAATGTCCAGATTCGAAAGAGGCATACATGAGGCAAAAAAGTGCAAATCAAAGGACACCAAAAGGGAGCTTTTTGCCTTCGAATCGAAGGAAGTTATAGGAGGTTTTGTACCTTGTGCATGCTAGCAAGGGGGGTGCCTTTTGCGTGCAAGTTGTGGCTCAAATGAAAGTTTGTATGTAACTAGTCATTACTTTATGAGTCAAGGAAAGCATGGAGGGAAAGTTTGTATAGGCATGCAAGCATCAGACATCCAAACGAAACATGCAATAGGCAGTCATGGCATTGTGAACCCAGTAAGGCCAGAGATCAATCGAAGGTGGCATGTAGGAAACTCCTACCTTGTAAATCAAAGCCAGCGTGCCAGAGGCCAATGCCCAGTCGAAAGATGCAACCAAAGCCTGTATCAAAAGAGGCCAAAAGGCCAATCGAAGGAGCTGAAACGAAGAACACTTGTATTTCTCCAAATTTTGTCAAAATCATATTTTTATCTGTTTTCTCCCTTTTTGACAGTTTCCTTTTAATTTTGGTACTGGAAAATTCCAAAGTACTTGTGCAAGCTTGAACCTTGAGAATCCTTGTGAGAAAGGCCTTGAAGAATGAGAGGGCAAATTTTGAGGTACAACAACAACCATAGCCATTTTTAGTGCCAATTATTCCTGAAAAGACAAAACCCTAAAAGAAAATACAAAACCCTAGCAATGGTGATTCACGATATAGGAAATATAAATGAAATTGGCTATTGGCAAAAGCTTGCAAACATCATGGTGATCAAGAATATGCAATTATTTTTCATTATAGATGCAAGAATGAAGTTAATCGAAATCAAGAAAATGGTGGTTCCGTGAACGTCTTACAATGCACTGGAGGGCTTGGAAACGCGTGGTTTTGGTTGCTTTCGCTTGTGGAGATTTCCAGGAGACGATTGAGACAATTGCCAAGCCTTGAAACCGCCTCTAGGAGTGATTTCGAACTCACACTTTTCTTTGATTTTTTTTCTTGATTTTGTTTGCTCTCTATGCTTGATCTCCAACCCTCTTTTTGGTCTGCATATAACCCTTATGTACCACACAATGCATTAGGGTTGATTGCCTTGCCCAAATCTTCCTCTTTCAATAAAATTGATATTTGATTTGATCCTCCTTTAAAACCTTCCAAAATTGGTTCCTTTGCAATCTTTTTGTACACAATTGCCTTGATACGAGTTTGGAATGTTGCTAGCTGTCCAATGAAGCCTGAAATCATCAAAAGATCTTTGGTTTTCAATATTTTTGATTTTATTTGATTTGTTTTGATTTAATTCAAATTAATTCAAAAAAAAATCAAAAAAATTAATAAAAATATGATATGGACACATGGACAACGCTAGAGAACTTGGGAAATAATGCAAACTCAAAACAAGTGCAAAATAATGGGCCCATTTGGCAATATTTGAAGTTTTGGGCATAGTTGACTTTTGGCAATTTTGCAAAAAGGTCCAACTTCAACAATGCATAACTTCCTCAATTATGAACCTTTGGAGGTGTTCTTGGACTTTTTAGAAAGCTTGAGATGTCCTCTAACCAACCCTTTTGGTATCATCTCATTTTGATATTCCATGATCATGTATGAATCTTTGACAAAAAAGGTGTTTTTGTTGACTTTCAAAAATGACCTATAATGTCCAAATTCATAACTTCTTGTGAGTGCATATTTTGAACTTGGGAGATGAATATGGATTGTAGGTAATTGCATCCTCTTCAAAATGAGATTTTGATGGGTCATTTCTCATAAAGTATGAGAAAGTTATGCTTGGTTAAAGTTGAGTTGACTTTTCCTACAAAACCCTAATTTAGCAACTTTTGAGCCTTGATGAATTTGAGCAATACTTGATGAATCATAATCAACCATTGATCAAATGATGAAATATACTTCAAAATGAGAATGTTGACAAAAAATATTGAAGTTTGACTGTATGTGGGTCACAGTTGACTTTTTCCCTAGCACAGTCGATTTATGGACCTTTGAGCAATTGATTGAGAAAACTTCCTCTGCAAGGCTTGAAACTTAACATGGATGATCTTGAGAACATGTTAGGATATTGGTGAGAACTTGGGGTCACTTGGAATCAAGGATCTTGATGCAAGATGAAACCCTAATTTGGGGTAGACTGCGTTAAGAGAGAGCTTATCTGGCCAATCCTTGGACTACCTTGAGCAACTGGAGGATCTTTCTTGAAATATTTTGAGAAATATGGGAGGGAAAATTTTGGGGTACAACAACTTCCCCTGTTCAATCTTCTTAAACCTGAGGATGTAGATTGGCTTTCGTGCCTTTCGTAATCCGAAGGTGGAAGAGGATTGAACACTAGAGTGCCCAGAAATTTGCACTCGCATGCAGTGGTAGTTACCTTATGATGTCGGGAATGGCCTTACAGATGCCATTTGGAGATTGCTGACGAGGGTATGGGCTTAAGGATTCCATCTGAAGGAGTGTCGATCGCATAAGAGATTCCTTAGCGAGAGCTTGTATACCTGTTGTTGTGGAAGATTCCGCTGGGGAAGTCTAATCTTTGTTGAGGGAAAGGAACTCGTCCGTAATTCAACTGAGGAAGCATATCTGCTGAGATTTAGGAATCCGTCTGTAATTCAACTGAGGTGTCGAGATTTAGGAAATTGCCCGTAATTCAACTGAGGTGTCAAGATTTAGGAACTTGGCCGTAATTCAACTGAGGTGTTGACATTTAGGAACTTGCCCGTAATTCAACTGGGGGGAAACATCTTCGTCGAGATTTAAGAACTCACCCGTAATTTAACTGAGAAAACTTCTTTGCTGAGATTTAGGAACTTGTCTGTAATTCAAGAGAGGAACATCTTTGTCGAGATTTAGGAACTTGCCCGTAATTCAACTGAGAAAAACATCTCTGCTGAGATTCAGGAACTCGTCCGTAATTCAACTGGGGGGAAACATCTTCGTCAAGATTTAAGAACTCGCTCGTAATTCAACTGAGAAAACTTCTCTGCTGAGATTTAGGAACTTGTCTGTAATTCAACGGAGGAACACTTTTGTCGAGATTTAGGAACTCGTCTGTACTTCAACTGAGAAAATATCTCTGCTGAGATTTGAGAACTTGTCCGTAATTCAACTGGGGGGAAACATCTTCGTCGAGATTTAAGAACTCGCCCGTAATTCAACTGAGAAAACTTCTCTGCTGAGATTTAGGAACTTGTCTGTAATTCAACGGAGGAACACTTTTGTCGAGATTTAGGAACTTTCCTGTACTTCATATGAGAAAACATCTCTGTTGAGATTTAAGAACTTGTCCGTAATTCAACTGGAGGGAAACATCTTCGTCGAGATTTAAGAACTCACCCGTAATTCAATTGAGAAAACTTCTCTACTGAGATTTAGGAACTTGTCTGTAATTCAACGGAGGAACACTTTTGTCTAGATTTAGGAACTCGCCTATACTTCAACTGAGAAAACATCTCTGCTGAGATTTAAGAACTTGTCCGTAATTCAACTGGGGGGAAACATCTTCGTCGAGATTTAAGAATTCGCCCGTAATTCAACTGAGAAATTTTCTCTACTGAGATTTAGGAACTTGTCTGTAATTCAACGGAGGAACACTTTTGTCGAGATTTAGGAACTCGCATGTACTTCAACTGAGAAAACATCTCTGCTGAGATTTAAGAACTTGTCCATAATTCAACTGGCGGGAAACATCTTCGTCGAGATTTAAGAACTCGCTCGTAATTCAACTAAGAAAACTTCTCTGCTGAGATTTAGGAACTTGTTTGTAATTCAACGGAGGAACACTTTTGTCGAGATTTAGGAACTCGCCTGTACTTCAAACGAGAAAATATATCTGCTTAGATTTAAGAACTTGTACGTAATTCAACTGGGGGGAAACATCTTCTTCGAGATTTAAGAACTCGCCCATAATTCAACTGAGAAAACTTCTCTGCCGAGATTTAGGAACTTGTCTGTAATTCAACGGATGAACACTTTTGTTGAGATTTAGGAACTCGCCTGTACTTCAACTGAGAAAAAATCTCTGCTAAGATTTAAGAACTTGTCCGTGATTCAATTGGGGAAACATCTTCGTTGAGATTTAAGAACTCGCCCGTAATTCAACCGAGAAAACTTCTCTGCTGAGATTTAGGAACTTGTTCGTACTTCAACGAAGAAACACTTTTGTCGAGATTTAGGAACTCATCCGTAATTCGACTGAGGTAAAAGCTTCATAGCTTTGAATTTTGTGAGAATTTAACGGCATCCTTCCTAAAAGGTAAAAGTTAGTTGTATGTAATGCATGATATGTATCAGGCAATGATATTCTCAAAATAAATGAGATTGTGTTGTATGATGCGTATATGCATGTGTCATGATGTATGGAAATGTAATGTTTTTAGCTGGGGGAAATAAATCCCGGATAGCTGCTGGAGAAAAGAGTTAAATTCTCCGTTTCCGCTGGGGATATCGAATGAAGATGATTTGTGAGAATAAACCTGCAGGAGAGAATAACTCCGCTGGGGAATACACTGATGAGGAGATTACTCTGTGGGGAAAAGATGTTCTGTAGAGGATTCCGTTGATAAATTCTGTTGGGGATGAATTACTGTTGCTGGTGATACTGAATCCTATTGGGGATTTGAGTTTCTGTTTGTGAAAGGAATGAACTCCGTTGGGGATGATCTTTCAGTTGCGGCTTCACTGGGGATAACCTTTTTAGTCTCTAATGGGGATAATCTTCCAAAGCCTACTGGGGATGATCCTCCAAACTCCACTGGGGAAGCTTTTTCAGACTGCGCTGGGGAAAAAATTTCAAACTCCACTGGGGATATATATTTTTATACTCCGCTGGGGACATTAAGACTTTTTTAGTGCTAATGGTAGATAAACTCTGCTTGGGGAGGATATTGCAGATTCATTCACTGCTGTGAGTCTCAGCTGGGGAGAGTTAACATTACCGTCTTTTCTTACTCTGCGGGGAGTGAAAGTACCTCAGTCATACTCTTCAACTAAATCTACCTTTGTACCTGGTGGGCCGAGCAACTGTAAAGCTTGGACAAATCTTATTTGCCCTTATTTCTGATATTACAAGTAATCGTCTTTTGTTTCGCATGTAAATATTTATGAGCAGCAATTAATGTCAAATGCATATATCAAAAATGAACATTGGATGTTCTTTGCAAAACAAACAGAAAAAGGAAAAACAGTTTGAAATTTCTCTGAAAATGAATTGTATTGATTTTGAAGTTTGGCCTGTAAATAGGCGTTTTTGTACAAGAGGCTGACGTCCTAGTAAGAGAACACCGCCGAACAATAGAATTTATACAATTTGTGTAAAACTAAACAAAACAGCTATGTGAATAATCCCACTGGGTTCCAACTCTGCTATTGCCCTTATGTCCTCGAGCATCTCATCACTTCGCTATTTGGTTGAAGGTAGATCAAATTGATTAGTGCCGTCTGAGCTTGATAGTTGATACCGAAGTCTGGTTGCAAGGTGATCCAATGAGATATAGTATTACGCTTTGATCCCTAACTTTTTCCTGGACCGCCCTTTCGGGTTTTCAGTCCACCGGGATACCCTTTTTTGCCCAAGCCGCCTTTTCAGGTTTTCGACTTGCCGGGTGTATAGATTTTTTTTCATTTTCATCCCTTATTTTTGCCCGAACCCTTTTGGTTCGCCAGGAAGCCCTTATTTTTGCCTAGGCCAATCAACCTAGAGGGTCTTTGATTATGCGTAGTATCTTTTCACTATGTCTGCATTGACGGGGTGAGGAAGGTCGTCACCATCCATGGTGGTTAGAATCATAGCTCCTCATGAGAAAATGTTCTTAACCACAAATGGCCCTTCGTAAGTAGGGGTCCATTTGGCCCTGGGATCACCTTGAGGTAAGATAATACGCTTGATTACCAGATCCCCAACTTGATACTCTTGTCGTCTAACTTTATTGTTAAATGCGTTGATCATCCGCTTTTGATACGTTTGACCATGACAAATAGCAGTAAGTATTTTTTCATCAATTGAATTCAGCTGATCAAGCCGAGTCTGAATCCAGTCATCTTTGCTCAAACCTGCATCCTTCATAATCCGAAGAGAGGGTATCTGAACTTCAATGGGCAAGACGGCCTCCATGCCATATACCAAGGAATAGGATGTTGCCCCTGTTGACGTTCACGCTGAGGTACGGTACCATGAAGAGCAAATGGTAACATTTCATGCCAATCTTTGTATGTCACCGTCATCTTCTGCACAATCTTCTTAATGTTCTTATTAGCCGCTTCAACAGCCCCATTCATCTTTGGCCGGTAGGGGGAAGAGTTGTGATGCTGTATCTTGAACTGTTTACAGAGCTCGGTGATCATCTTATTGTTGAGATTTGTACCATTATCCGTAATGATCCTCTCGGGTACACCATATCGACAAATCAGATTATGCCGAATGAAACGTGCCACGACGTTCTTGGTTACAGTAGCAAAGGAAGCTGCTTCAACCCACTTTGTAAAGTAATCAATAGCTACCAGGATGAAACGATGCCCGTTGGATGCCGTAGGTCTGATCACGCCGATCATATTAATGCCCCACATTGCAAAAGGCCACGGAGTTGTCAAGACGTTCAGAGGAACTGGAGGTACGTGCACCTTATCAGCATAGACTTGGCACTTGTGACAGGTCCGAGAATGCTGATAACAGTCGGCTTCCATGGTGGACCAATAATATCCTGCCCGTAGGATCTTCTTTGCCATGGTGTGTCCACTGTAATGAGTTTCGAAAGTACCTTCATGTAACTCTGCCATGATCCTTTCTGCCTCGTTCTTATCCACACATTGCAGTAAGGTTGAATCATGGTTACGCTTGTAAAGGATGTCATTACTGATGAAGAACTTCGCCGCGAACCTCCTCAGAAACTTCTTATCATTAAGAGATGCACCCTCGGGGTACTCCTGAGCTTCAAGATACCTCTTCACCTCATGAAACCAGGGTTTATCTGCTACTTCTTCAGTCTCAATGTTACAACAATGTGCAGGTTCGTCCAACCTTTCAATGGTAATCCGGGGAGCCTCATTGTCCCAATTAACCTTGAACATAGAAGACATCGTAGCTAACGCACCAGCTAACTGATTCTCCTCTCTAGGGAAGTGTTCAAAGGTTATCTCTTCGAAGTGCGGAAGCAACGTCAACACATACTCCTTCTAAGGAATAAGATTTAGGTGTTTTGTATCCCACTCGCCTTTAATCTGTCTGATCACGAGAGCGGAATCTCTGTACACACTTTAGAACTTAATCCTTAGGTCAATTGCTGCTCGAAGACCTATGATGCACACTTCATACTCCGCCATATTATTGGTGCAGTTGAAACATAGTCGGGCGGTGAACAGAGTATGAGAGTCTTTAGGAGATATGATCATGGCGCCAATGCCATTACCCAAAGCGTTTGAAGCTCCATCAAAGTACATATACCATCGGGATCCCTCTTCAGGTCCTTCATCCGGTCCAGGTTCTTCACAGTCAGTCACTATCATGATATTCTCATCTGAAAATTCAAAGTTCATAGACTGGTAATCATCCACTGCTTGATGTGCCAAATGATCTGCCAACACACTTCCCTTGATTGCCTTTTGGGTCGTATATTGGATGTCATACTTAGTCAAGATCATCTGCCATCTTGCTATTCTTCCGGACAAGGCAGGCTTCTCGAAGATATACTTGATTGGATCTATTTTTGATATCAATAGAGTAGTGTGAGTCAGCATATACTGTCTCAGCCGGCGAGCAGCCCCTGCCAAAGCGCAACAAGTTTTCTCAAGCAACAAGTATCAGATCTTGTAGTCGGTAAACTTTTTGCTAAGGTAATAAATAGCATGCTCTTTTCGGCCAGACTCGTCATGCTGCCCCAGCATGCACCCCATTAAATTGTCGAGTACTGTCAAGTATAAGATCAAAGGTCTCCCTTCAACTGGAGGTATCAAGATAGGTGGCTCTTGAAGATATTATTTGATCCTTTCGAAAGCGTCCTGACATTCATCGTTCCATCTTACCACTTGATCTTTCTTCAGTAACTTGAAAATCGGCTCACAAGTAGCAGTCAGGTGTGAGATGAATCGGGCAATATAGTTCAGACGTCCCAGAAAGCCTATGACTTCTTTTTCTGTTCGAGGAGCTGGAATTTCCTGTATAGCCTTCACCTTTGCAGGATCCACCTGAATACCTTTATCACTTACAACGAAACCCAGCAGTTTACTAGACCTCACCCCGAAGGTGCACTTGTTCGGGTTTAACCTCAGCTTGTACAACCTCAACCTTCCAAATAACTTCTGAAGGTGGTCAAGATGTTCTTCTTCAGTCTGGGATCTTGCAATCATGTCATCAACGTATACCTCAATCTCATGATGGATCTTGTCGTGGAACAAAGCGACCATGGCGCGCTGATACGTTGCCCCAACATTCTTTAATCCGAAGGGCATGACCTTGTAGCAAAAGGTACCCCATTGAGTAACAAAGGTTGTCTTCTCCATGTCTTCGGGAGCCATTTTAATCTGATTATAACCGGAGAAACCATCCATAAAGGAGAAGACCTTATGTTGTGCAGTGTTGTCAACCAGAACATCGATATGAGGTAGAGGGAAATCATCCTTGGGGCTTGCCCTATTCAGATCCCTATAGTCAACACACATTCGAACCTTACCATCCTTCTTCGGCACTGGAACCACGTTGGTAACCCATTGTGGGTAGGAAGTAACCGCTAGAAAACTGGCATCAAACTGTTTCATAACTTCAGCCTTGATTTTCTCAGACATATCTGGGCGCATTCGACGAACCTTCTGTTTTACTGGAGGACAGTCTTCCTTGGTAGGCAGGCGGTGAACCACAATATCGGTATCTAACCCAGGCATATCTTCATAAGACCAGACAAAGATCTTAATGTAGTCACACAGCATCTGAATCAACTGTTGTTTAATACTAGGCTCCAGATTTGCACCGATCGTGACTTCTTTTTTGTCTACCTCTGTACCCAGATTCACTGATTCCACTGGCTCTTCATGCGGCTGTATGGCCCTTTCTTAATGTAGTAGCAGTCTAGCAAGTTCACCAAACACTTCGCAATTATATTCACCTTCGTCTTCGGCTAAGTTGATCGGACTTTCGAAGTCATAACTGGCAGTAGCAGAGTCGTTACCAGTAGGATCCAGAGTGGATGTAGACCTGTATATGTGAGTGTGTGTAAAATAGCTGTTTTGCAAGATAGAAAAGAAAAACAAGGAGCGCAAAATTTGAAATGCAAGAAACGTCCAATGCTTTTATTAATGATATATGGTAATGACACATATAAAGCCCTCACAAACAAAGCCACGGTGCCTCGAGTAAGTTACCGGGCCGTAAAGTTTAAAAACTGTCTGTTACAAACTTTAAAACAAAAGTCTCATTACTGGGTAATAAAAGAAATTGGGAAAAAGTCCTTTGCCGTCCAGTTGCTTAATCCTCCGTTGGTAGTTGGGTAATTCCGACTGTCAAACTCAGACTCTTCATCATCGTTTTCAATGGCATTCACTCCTGAATTATTGATAAACAGGGGAGGTCCTCTGATCCGCGCACGCCGAACATCCTTTTGAGCTTCTGCAGTGAAACCCAAACCAAACTTGTTAGTCTTATGTGCAAAGTCAGGGAGTTGACCCCAATTTGCACACCCACCTTTCTCAACAACAGCCCAGGCATCCTTGAGGGAAGCCATCTTCATTGGAGGATCTTCAGTAACAGTTTCAGTTGACGCCAGTGTTTGGGGGACTTTTTCAAAATGTTGACACAGGGTTTCAATGAACTCCCTGTCCATTTCCACATACCGAAAAGAGTTGAGGTGGCTCACCATGTACTCCTCTTCCCATCGTACTGTAACAATTTTCCCTTTCACTGGGTATTTCAGCATCTGGTGGAGCGTAGAAGTTACTGCCCCCAACTTTGTGGATCCACGGGGCGACCCAACAAACAAGAATAAGATGGCCGAATGTCCATCACATAGAATGTAGACGCGAAAATCTGAGAACCAGCCTTAACTGGAATATCCACTTCTCCGTGTACCATCCTCTTGGACCCGTCAAAGGCCCTAACCACAATGTTTCTTGGTTTCAGCACCAACCCTTCATAGTCTAACCGGTCTAATGCTTTCTTGGGTAAAACATTCAACGAAGACCCAGTATCCACCAACACGTGAGCCAGAGTAGTGCCCCTGCACTCAATTGAAACATGCAGAGCATCATTGTGATTCTTTCCCTTGGCAGTCAAGTCAGCATCGGAGAAACCCAACCCGTTATCAGCAGTCAAACTAGCCACGCAGTCTTTGAACTGATCAGCGGATGTTTCTTGCGGCACGTGTGCATTTTTCAGGAAAGCAATCAGAGCCTTAGCATGGGCCTCTGAGCACAGCAATAAAGATATCATGGAGATCTTTAACGGGGTTAACCCTAGCTGCTCGACTACGTTGTAGTCGCTCTTTTTGATGATCTTTAAAATTTCTTCTATCTATTGTCTAGAGGCTTCAACAGTAATCTTGTTCGGTGCCTCCGTCTAGGCAGACTCACCAGTGACCCCTTTGCCCTGAGTGTCAGATGACTCGGCGACAGGGGTAAGGATTGGAACATGAACAGGGACAGTAGCAGATGTACTGGTAGGTGTAATAACAACAGGCTTCCGAATAGTTGGTGGAGAGATCTCAGGGAAGAAAAGCCTTCCGCTTTGGTTGACTTTACTAGATCCAACAATATTGCTGATGTCAGTATCAGCCTCTCCAACCTTGAAGTCTTGTTTAACCCCATGATAATATACGTCAGCCCCATAGTGCCACAAGACAGCCTTATCTGACGTGTAAGGGATAGGCCCAGGAATGGTAATGATCAATGGGGCGATTCTCAGAACAAATGTAATTCTAACAGGCTTTCTCGAGGAAGCCTTGGAAGAATTGGCGGAAATGGTGATTATAGAAACTTCTTCAAAAGGAACCAATGGAACAAAAGTTTTCTCAAACTGAATTTCTTTGTTATCCATCAGGTGTTGGAAACCTGACTTCAATAGATCGAAATCAGTAGGTAGGACGGAACACAGATGGAAACCTTCGCCACAACCCAGAAATAAACCGGCTAACAGAAGGTTCTTCTTCACAGTCATCAATGGAGTAGCAATGTCTTTCACGGAAGTCACAAATGAGTCATCATCTACGACATTCACTCCATGCTTGGGCATAGGAGCATTCATAACGTTAGGCTTTTCAGGCGCTTTGAACTCAATCTCCTCAGCATCAATCAGATCCTGTACTTTATTCTTCAAGACCCAGCATACATTCGTATCATGCCCCGGGCTATCGGAGTGAAAAGAACAGCGAGCGTTCGGATTGTACAGCGGTGATGTTGTATTGGGATTCTTCGGGGCTTCCTTCGGAATCACCAAGTTGGTCTTTAACAACTGCGGCAGAATATGAGACAGGGTCATATGGAGCTGAGTGAATTGTCTTCGCGGCCTCTCGGCTCTTGGCTGATTGTTGCGTTGATGGGCAATAATTGGTCTTGATATAACCACCACATTAACAACTTGGCGGTGTTCCGGTATGTTATGGATCTTTGAGCTGTAAACCGCGCTTGACTCCTTCTTAAAAGGCTTCTTCTCCGTGCTTGACGAAGCACCTTTCTGTATCTTGCCGCTCTTGATACTGACCTCAACTCTTTCCCCATTCATAATCAGCTCAGTAAACCCGGACGATGAACTTCCAATCAGATGGTTGAAATACGGACCAGACAAGGTTCTAAAAAACGTATCTACTAACTCCCTATCAGCCAGAGGGGGTTGTACTCTTCCCGTAAGGTCCCTCCATTTTTGAGCGTAGTCCTTGAAACCTTCGCTCGCACCCATAGATATACCTTGAAGTTGGGTACGCGTGGGAACGAGGTCAGCATTATATTGATACTGCTTGTAGAAGGCAGCAACAAGGTCCTCCCAATTATGGACGCTAGCTCCTTCCAGTTGGTAGAACCATTCAAGTTGAGTCCCTGAGAGACTATCTTGAAAGAAGTGGATCCAGAGGTTCTTATCGGCAGTGTATGGTTGAATATTTCTAACATACGAGCGAAGGTGTATCTTTGGGAAAGAGACCCCATTGTATTTAGCAAAGACTGGTGCTTTAAACTTGTGGGGAATCACTACCCCAGATGACAAACCCAAATATCCAAAGTCCAGACCAGGGACTTTCTGGACCTCCATTGCGCTCAACCGGTCTTCGAGTTGCTTATACCTGTCCTCAGCCGGAGGATACTGGTCTTCGTCAAAGTTAGTCTCGTTGTCAGAAACCACAGGGCTAGGAGCCCTCCTTTCTTCCTGATTCTCTCCCCCTCCAGGTGAGTAAGACAAATCAACATCCTCCCGTAAATTGTTCCCGAATCTGTGACCCATATTCAGGAGGACCGTCTTCTTCTTCTTCTTCTTCTTCTTCTTCTTCTTATCCTTCAAGATAAGAGTCTTCAGATCTTGCTGACCCTTGGCCAAGTTCATGAACATTTCCTGGAACTGAGCGTTTTGAGCTTGCAGAGCCTTGATAGCTTGATCAATTAATGTTTCAGAAGACATGATGTGCTGAAATAAACAGCGAAGAAGATGAGAAACCTGTAAGGATACCTGTAAATGAGGTGCATGGGAATGAAATGCGTATGATATGATTTCAAAGACTTTGGAGATTCTAATACGTAAACCAAAATGAAACACACTTTTATTAGATAAAAACTTGAATTCAATGTTCAACAAATGCCTTTAAGGCGTTACAAAAAGAAAAACTGAAAAGTAAATCAAAACTAGAAATAACAAAAGACATCAGCGCTCCCATGGTCATTTCCCTTTGGTGCTGACATAGTCGTTGAGGACCTTCTCATTCTCCAGCTGCCTTGTAAGACTTAGGATTTTCCTTTCCTGCTCATGATACTTTTCCTTGTAAGTATCCCGTTTTTCCCTTAGCTGGATCCAAGACCTCTTTAATGCCCCAATGTCAGTAGGCATGTATGGGTGGAGGATGGTAGGAGGAACCCCTTCTTCATCAGGATGCTCAACTATCACAGGCAAGACAGCTTCGTATGGCATCCTGAGCGTTTGGGCACGAGTTCAAACCCACCGGAGATATGGTTCCATCGGAAGAGAGGTCTTCATCCCTAGCTCATACGGATCAGACCTATGCACCCTGTCCCAGGCTCGTATGAATCTGCGGCGATGTCCCTCAGCATCTCCCTAGAAGTCAAAAACAATACTTAGAAGCAGCAACTCATGAAGTCCGTCCCTCATAGCTCTCCCAAACTGTCGTAAGGCTAAACAAGGATTATAGGTGATCCCTCCTTTGATTCCCAACAATGGAACATTGGGGTATTCCCCACAGCGATCAAAAATAGCTACTTCTTCCATGTCTTTAGTACTCCAGATGATGTCCGTGTGAGCAAGAGACATAATTCTGTAGGCCCAACCCATGCCTTCCTTGTTCTTCAAAACTGATTTGGGGAGGTGAGAAATAAACCACCTCGCCAGCAATGGGGCACAACACATAAGGGTTCCCCGTTTCCGAGAAGTATGGGCATAGAGAGTGTGCAGAATATCACCCAAGAGAGTGGGTACTGGATTACAGGACATGAAAATCTTCACCGCATTCACATCGACAAAAGAATCTGAATTGGGGAACAGAACCAAACCATAAATGAGAAGAGCCAGGATGTCTTCAAAAGCCTGAAAGTCTAAACTGTCCCAGAACTGATTAGCCTGATCAACCAAGAACTTAGCCAAGAAGCCTTTTGTCCCACTCTAAGTTTCCCAATTAGACATTACCTCTGCCTTTGTCAGATAGAGGGCTGTAGCAACATCCTCTGGCTTAAGAGCTATCTCCCAACCTATGAATGGGGTCTGCTCTAGAATAGAAATACCAAGTAGATCAGAGAACTCTTCCAAGGTAGGGACCAACTGGTAGTCCGGAAAGGTGAAGCAGTGGTACAATGGATCAAAGAACTGGAATAAGACACTCATCATATGTTCATCCAGCTTGGAAGTGACTAGACTGAGGAGGTGACCATGTCTTCTGTCAAAAGAGGAAGTGTCATGAACCTTGGAAACCAAATCTCTAAGCTGAGTAGGAATCTGTACAAAGCTGATCCGAATAGTGTTTCTACGCATAGATGCCATGATCTGTAAAACAGAACAAAGATGAATCCCATTGGTCTTTGAAATGGTTAGTCCAATGCAATATGCATGCAATGTCATGATGCATGATGTCATTATAGAAACACACCACAAGTATTCACAGATAGCAAACATGGTAAAGGCAAACAAGTCACATAGCAGCCCTTAGATTTCAGGCTGGCATGGAGTTTAGGTATTACCCTCTTTCAGTTTAGTTGGTTCAACCTATCCTAGAAATAGTAACCGCGTTCTAGAGGATCTCAATATCACTGACCACCCTCGATCGATCATAATTCCAGTTTAGCAACCTTTTCTTGCAGCCGGAATCATCGCGAGAGTTTGGTATCAATGAGTGTAGCATACTGCTACTGTTCTATGGCCAAGTTGGTCAATTATAGGTTCTAAGGTCAGTTGGTGCTTAATGACCCCTTAGCAACCCCATATTCTCCTTGTTCCACCACAAGGGATATCGGTACAAACTAAAGTGCCACACCAACGTAGCTACTGCTTCAACCGTATCGGTCTACGCCGTACAGTTCCCTCACAGTCTATTACTACTTACCTAAAAGGTATCCCCAGATCCAGGTTAGGATCTATAGTAAATCCGATTCAAACCCACAAAGATAAAGCATACAGATCAAACAATTAAAAACAATATGAACTAATCCTAAGGTACACCCCACTCATTAACTCCCCAACAAAGTTTCCAGTTCTGTGATACGGTGGGAAGAATTGACTGTTTTCGGAATGCTGGTTTGTGTTTTGCGTTTGTTTTCACAAAATGTCGTGGTAAGCAAGAGTCGCCACCGACTTTTATTTTATCCAACAAGGAAAGGAAAAAAGCACAGAAAAATTCTTTTTTCGAGATATTTCTGAGTACGGGGGGTAGATTATAGAAAGGGAAGGTATTAGCACCCTTTCTATCCGTAGTTATCTACGGGCTCTTAGGTACTTGCTCATTGTTTTCAAAATTGTTTTCTTTGTGTTTGTGGGTTTTGAAAAGTTTTTGTTTCGACTTCGATTTAACTCTTGCTTCTGTCCTCAAGAGTGTAATGAAGTGTTTTTTGAAAACTTGTTTGTAGAAGTGTAAGTGTGAAAGAGTTTTGTTTTGAATGAGCAAGTACTTAAGAACTAATCTACCTACTCGAAAAAGGAATCGTTATATGCTAATTTCCTTCAGACAATGCTATCCCACTATTAGTGAGTAGGTTGCACTGTCGTTGGAGTTTGAGGGTCAATTCGAAAGAGGGACATACAGTCACTAAAGCAATGTTAGGACGTCTTAGTGATAACCCTAATGTCTTAGATCATTTATTAGAGGCAATGATATCCGAGGCAACCTTTCCGAGGCAACTTATGATCTTTTAGACAAGAGGGCAACCTCTAAAACAACCTATACTCAATGACCATTTACGAAGGCAACCAAGTGTGGTGTACCCTAGGAGTGCGCATGTGCGAGTGTGTTGATTTCAGTTATTTTTATCTTTGCACATGTTTAGGGTGATCTAACTGTTTTAAATTAGACATTCATTCTTGTCATGCAAACCCTATTACCAAACATCTAGCAGTTGAATATTTGCAGAAATTAAAGTGCAGAAATTAAACTAAATTATTACAAGGCGTCGGGTATTTACATCGCCAAAAACAACCCTTTGAAAATAAAAGCGGTAAAATTAATGTCCTAATTAAAATTATTACAAACCGGGAGCAGATACAATAATTTGGATAAAGAAAAATAAATCACGTGAGAAATTGAATCGAAAGCGAAACTAGGGTTTTGACCCTCCTAATTAAAAGAAATGTTTTTGTTGTTTTTATTTTTAAGAAAAGAAATTATCTCCTAAAATTAAATGCTAAATTAATTATTAAATAATTTAATTAATGAAAATATTAAATGACATATTTTTTGGAATTTTTGTTAATTTAGGAAAGAAAATAAAATGGTTAAATTAGTGTTAAAACCTATTAATTCAAATTGTTTTTATTTATTTACAAAATAAATTAAAGTTACCTAATTAATCTACCTAATTAATTAATTAATATTTATTAATGAAAAAAATAAAATTCTGAAATTTAATTGGGTAAGAATATTTTTGGTGATTTTTGATAAAAAATAAAATTGTTTATTGGTTAGTAATTAAATTAAATAAAATAAAAATAATTAAATGGAAATAAACAAAACATAAACAAAACATAAACAAAGTAGAGAGATGGGCCTGATTTTGGGAGTGTGAATAGCAGTTTTTCTGGCCCATTTGTGAAGTCCACATTGACTTTTTGTAATCCAGTGCATGAGCGTTGACTGGCCTTTTGGTGCACCTTCAATAGTGGCCACTAGATCTGGCCATCTGGCCATCTGGTGTGTTGAAGGGTGAGTGTCCATGGTGGATGGTAGGCTTGAGTATGCATTAGATTCCCTGAAAATAAACAAGAAAATGGCAAATTGCTGGAGGCAGGGATCGAACCCCTGACCTCCAGCCTTTGAATCCTTATGCACTGACGTGGTTACCACTAGGCTGCTTGTTTCTGTTTGTTAACATGTGACAAAATAATAACGATATAAAAAAAGCAAACGCAATAATGGATTTTCGCATGAAATTCAAACAACCCAGTAAGGGGGTGACAACGCATCATCTCCTTCCTCTGCACCGTGGCTAGAAATCAAAGGGGCTATACCCACGGACGCTGTCCGTTGCTACAAGTCGGGCTTATTCAAAAATCCCCTACAGGCCATGTAAATGAGTTCTAGGACCATGGTTAGATTCGTCATCTTCTTCAGATCACAACCATGGCCATTTTTAGGGCCAATTATTCCTGAAAAGAAAAACCCTAAAAGCAAATACAAAACCCTAGCAATGGTGATTCACGATATAGGAAATATATATGAAATTGGCTATTGGCAAAAGCTTGCAAAAATCATGGTGATCAAGAGTATGCAATTATTTTTCATTATAGATGCAAGAATAAAGTTTATCGAAATCAAGAAAATGGTGGTTCCGTGAACGTCTTACAGTGCACTGGAGGGCTTGGAAACACGTGGTTTTGGTTGCTTTCGCTTGTGGAGATTGCCAAGAGACGATTGAGACAATTGCCAAGCCTTGAAACTGCCTCTAAGAGTGATTTCGAACTCACGCTTTTCTTTGATTTTTTCAGATTTTGTTTGCTCTCTATGCTTGATCTCCAACCCTCTTTTTGGTCTGCACGTAACCCTTATGTACCACATAATGCATTAGGGTTGATTGCCTTGCCCAAATCTTCCTCTTTCAATAAAATTGATATTTGATTTGACCCTCCTTTAAAACTTTCCAAAATTGGTTCCTTTGCAATCTTTTTGTACAAAAATGCCTTGATACGAGTTTGGAATGGTGCTAGCTGTCCAATGAAGCCTGAAATCATCAAAAGATCTTTGGTTTTCAATATTTTTGATTTTATTTGATTTGTTTTGATTTAATTCAAATTAATTCAAATAAAAATCAAAAAAATTAATAAAAATATGATATGGACACATGGCCAAAGCTAGAGCACGTGGGAAATAATGCCAACTCAAAACAAGTGCAAAAGAATGGGCCCATTTGGTAAAATTTGAAGTTTTGGGCATAGTTGACTTTTGGCAATTTTGCAAAAAAGTCCAACTTCAACAATGCATAACTTCCTCAATTTGGAACCTTTGGAGGTTTTCTTGGACTTTTTAGAAAGCTTGAGATGTCCTCTACCTAACCCTTTTGGTATCAACTAATTTTGATTTTCCATTCTAATGTATGAAGCTTTGACAAAAAAGGTGTTTTTGTGGACTTTCAAAAATGACCTATAATATCCAAATTCATAACTTCTTGTGAGTGCATATTTTGAACTTGGGAGCTGAAGATGGATTGTAGGGCATTGCATCCTCTTCAAAATAAGATTTGGATGGATCATTTCTCATAAATTATGAGAAAGTTATGCTTGGTCAAAGTTGAGTTGACTTTTCCTACAAAACCCTAATTTAGCAAGTTTTGAGCCTTGATGAATTGTGAGCAATCCTTGATGAATCATGATCAACCCTTGATAAAATTATGAAATATACTTCAAAATGAGAATGTTGAAAAAAAATCTTGAAGTTTGACTGTATGTGGGTCACAGTTGACTTTTGCCCTAACACAGTCGATTTTTGGACCTTTGAGCAATTGACTGAGCAAACTTCCTCTACAAGGCTTGAAAATTGACATGGATGATCTTGAGAACATGTTAGGACATTGGTGAGAAATTGGGGTCACTTGGACTCAAGGATAATGATGCAACATGAAACCCTAATTTGGGGTAGACTGCCTTAGGAGAGAGCTTGTCTAGCCAATCCTTGGACTACCTTGAGCAACTGGAGGATCTTTCTTGAAATATTTTGAGAAATATGGGAGTGAAAATTTTGGGGTACAACAAAGATTACTCGTAATATCAGGAACAGGGGCAAAAAAGAATTGTCCAGACCTTACAGTTGCTTTGTCCACCAGGTATATGGATAGATTTAGCTGAAGAATATGGCTAAGGTACATTCACTCCCGGCAGAGTAAGAAAAAGAAAGTAAAGTTAACTCTCCCCAGCTGAGACTCACAAACGCGAATGAGTCGGCAATATTCTCCCCGATCTGGCTGGAGACAGATCCCAAGGGTGAGATCTAAGGGCGCATGGTTGACCTCTAAGCATGAGACACACTGAATCCTGCATAGAAGGTTAAGAAAATAAAAAAATGTGCGCGCCTAGGATCGAACCCAGGTCTTTGGTTTCACATATCCATGCCTTTTCCATCTGCGCTAGTTATCAATTTGTTTATACAAACAAGAATAATAACATATATATGAGATAAGTGGATTATGATGATGTTTCAAAGCGCGCGCTAAGATGGGCCCCTGGGTATTTAAAACAACCAATCACATGATTCTATCCTGCCACACCACCCTGCGTCTGAGTCAACTGGCCGGAGGGACGCCGTAGTCAAACTCCGGTCGTCTTCTCCGGGATGTCAAAAATGTGAAATCTGCAAAATCAAAAGATCAAGGCCTATAATCAAAGCTACCCCCCTAAATCAACCCTTATGAATCTGTTTATGAGGTTCATTCATCCTGAAACTGCCTATATTGTAAGGTATGGTGAAGAACACAGATCGTGCCCTAGAAATGGAACGATCTTGTTCTGGCCTCTTTTCTCAAGTATTTCACGTTGGACCTGTCTAATGGGCTACCCTGAACACAAATCAATCATTTAAGGAAGTTAATTCATCATAAAAATCAAAATATGAATTCAAGAAAAATACCAATGATGAGTGTTTCGGTTTGATGCTTCTAGGCGTGAAATTACTTTCACAAACACCGGTACACGTTCCTGGGAGCCTCTAGGCGTGAATGGGAAGCTTAGGTTGGAATGAAAGAGGCCAAAACCTATTCTTTGGATTTTCACGATTTAAGTGATTTTTTTTGCAATTTTGGTCTGAGTGCTTAGGGTTGTGTATCCGTTCTCTTGTGCTTCTGAGTGGGCATGCATATATAGTGAATCAAATTTAGGTTAACAAAATTGGAAGAAATCTTTGCTTTCAATGAGAAAATAGTTGTTTTTAATAATATGATTTCTTGCATATTTGGACCAAATCAAATCTTGCACTCTCCACGAGTTTTCCTTTCTATGCCAACACATCTTGCTCATTATTTTGATGAGAAAAAGATTTGAAATCAAATCTTACATTATTCCTTTTATTCACTTTATTTAATTTTGCATTCTATTGAATAAAATATCAAAATAAACAATATAAATAATAAAATGATGTAAGAGTGAACTCAAAGGTCATGGGACATGGTATGAACAAGTTTCAATCATGAAAAAATGGGCACATTTGAAAAAAAATGCATTTTTGGTTGATATTGGCTTCATGCAATTTTCCAAAAAATGGTCAACTTTGACAATACATATCTTCCTTAATTTTTACACTATGAGGGTGTTATTGGGCTTTTTATAAAGTTTAGTATGTCCTCTAAACAACCCTTTTGGTCTCATCTCAAATGGAACTTCCATGTTCATGTAAGAAGCTTTGACCCAAAAGGTGTTTTTGTTGCCTTTTTGAAATGACCTATAATGTCTGAATTCATATATTTTCATGAGTGCATTTATTGAACTAGATGGATGAAGACGAGTTGTAGGGAATTTAATTATCTTCAAAATGATCCTTGTATGAGAAATTTCTGATAAAGTATGAGAAAGTTATGCTTGGTCAAAGTTTGGGTGACTTTTCCTAAGAAACCCTAATTTAGCAACTTTTGAGTTTCGATGAATTAGGAGAATTCCTTGGGAAATCATGATCAACCCTTGATAAAATGATGGACATCACTTCAAAATGTTTATGTTGACCAAAAATCTTGAAGTTTGACTGCATGGGGGCCACAATTGACTTTTGACCTAATATAGTTGATTTTCAAGCATCTGAGCAGTTGATTGAGCAAACTTCTTGTGCAAGGCATGAAACTTGACATGGATGGTCTTGAGAACATATTAGGACTATGGAGAACATATGAGGCCTTTGGAGCTCACCTATATTGATGAAAATGGAAACCCTAGTTGGAGGTTCATGGCTTTAGGAGAGAGTTTGTCTGGTCAGCTCTTGGGCATCCTTGAGCAAGTTGAGAACCTCAATGAACATATGTTGAGTAAAATGAGAGGGAAAATTTTGGGGTACAACATAGTGGACCTCATGTTGCCTTTTTTTGAATGGACCTCATGTTGTCTCTTTTCGAATGGGCCTCATGTGTAGCCTTCGAATGGGCCTTCTGCATGCTCCTTCGAATGGCTCTGATTCAGGCCCTTCGAATGGCCAGTAATATGTGTCCTTCGAATGGACTTTTGGAATGGCATAGTGTAGAAATTGGGCTGTAAAAACTTAGCATAAGGGAAGTTCCTGCCTTGTACAGGCATGCATGTAGTAGGTGTTTGCCTTATAGGCGTGAAGAAAATTCCTGCCTTGTGCAGGCATGCATGCATGCCATTTGTCCCAATGGGGGCCTGTTTGAAAGAAACCAAATGTGCTTAAAATGAAGGAGGCCTATAGATAGTTTCAAATGAAAGAAGCCAAAGGTGCTTCAAACGAAGGAAGTCAAAAGGAACTCCCATTCTTTCTAAATCGAAGAGAGCCATTTCAAAGGAAAACAAAGCTCAATCGAAGACTAGTGAGTCAAGCTTGTATCGAAGGTTTTTAAGGGCTCAGTCGAAATTTGCTGTTATGCCAATCGAAGGGTACTGTTTAACTGCCAATCGAAGGATATTGTTGAACTGACAATCGAAAGGCACTTTGCCAATATTCAAAAATTTCCTCTTTCTTTAACCAAGTGTTTGTAACCACCATGTGAGGGAAATATCTTGGGAAAATATGGGAGAGAAAATTTTGGGGTACAACAGCTGCCCCTGTTCAATCTTTTTAAACCCGAGGATGTATATTGGCTTGTATGCCTTTCGTGATCTGAAGGTGGAAGATGATTGAACACTAGAGTGCCCATAAATTTGCACTTGTGTGAAGTGATACTGTTAGTGAATAATATTGGGAATGGGCTTACATATGCCATTTGGAAGAGATGACAGAAGACTGTAGGAGATGGGCTTAAAGATTCCATCTAAGGAATATGACAGAGAGTCGTCAGAGATGGGCTTTAAAGATGCCGTCTAAAGTAGATGCTGACTTCATAAGAAGTCTCTTTGTGGGGATTCCTGTTCCTGCTGTCTGAGGAGGAGTCCGCTGGAGAATGTTTTGGGGGGTAAAGTCTAGGAGCTTCGGTTGTCCATTACTCTACTGGGGAGTTATCTCTTGATTGGAGAGACGAAAGCGAGCTGTTATCTGGTCGGGATCCAGGCTTCACAGCGAATCGCTGAGGATAATAAGGCTGACTGTTATCTGGTCGTGTTCCAGGCTTCACAGTGACTTGTTGGGGAATATGAAATTAACTACTATCTGGTCGGTTCCAGGCTTCGTAGTAACTTATAGACATTGAACTGTTATCTGGTCGTATCCAGGCTTTGGCTTGAATCTAAGGTATACCATTATCTGGTCGGGTCCAGGCTTCGGTGTCATAAGTTATACTATCATCTGGTCGGGTCCAGGTTTCCTAGTAATAAACTGCTATCTGGTTAGACTCCAGGCTTTACAACGTCTTTAACTGTTATCTGGTAGAAATCCATGCTTCACAGTGGCTTGAACTGTTATTTGGTTGGATTCTAGGCTTCACAGTAATTGATAGAGTAGACTTCTATCTGGTCGGATTTCAGGTTTTGCAGCAACTTAATCTGCTATCTGGTCGAATCCAGGCTTCAGAGAATCTTGAATTGTAGATTGACTGTTATCCGGTCGGAATCTGGGCTTCAACAATGATGTCAACTGCTCTCTGGTCGGGTCCAGGCTTCATAGTGTTGTAAAATAATATATGATCGGGTTCCAGGATTCTCAGCAACTTATACTGTTATCTAGTCGGATATAGGCTTCACAACGTCTTAAATTGTAGATTGACTATTATCCGATCAGAATCCCGGCTTCAACAAGGATGTTAACTACTCTCTGGTCAGGTTCAGGCTTCACAGTGTTGTAAACTACTATCTGGTCAGATTCCAGGCTTCGCAGCAACTTATATTGTTATCTTGTCGAATCCAGGCTTAACAACATCTTGAATTGTAGATTGACTGTTATCCGATCAGAATCCGAACTTTATAGTGATTGATGAGCTTGTTACTTCAGATAGTTGCCCTGTCTTATTTCAGAAACTATTATGGAACTTGTTGCAAATTGATGGTGACATTTGTCTGTTGATCTTTCCTGAAAAGGTAAGAAGTTAGATATATGAGATGTCATGATGCATGAAATGCATTGGGTAATGATGTTCTCAAAATAAATGAGGCTGTGTTGTATGCAATATGTATGCACCTGCCGTGATGTATGAACATGGAATGCTGTTGCAAATTTCATAGTCTGGGAAAATAAATCCCTGACTACTGCTGGAGAGTATTGGGAAGCCGGATCCTTCATTTCCGCTGGGGATGACGAATAGAGATGATTTTCCGGGGATTTCCTCCTTCCGTTTGAGGGTACTCTGTCGGGGATCTTTGACTTCTGCTTGAGAATGACTCTGTGGGGAAGGAGATACTTTGTTGGGAGATTTTACCCATGTAGAGAAATAAACCATGTTGGGGGATAAACTTCCGCAGCTAGAGAAATAAACTCTACCGGAGATAATGCTTTATAAATTGTTCGAGGTTATAAAAACTTAGCTGGATTTCAGCTCTCTGAGGGAACTTTGCTGGAGGAGGTAATTCCTTCTTTGGGGAAGAAGAGATAAAAAATTTGGTTGTTTTCACTTTGTGGGGATATAGATATCACTAGGACGTATGTTGGGGATGTAGCAGTGACTTTGCAGTAGGACGTCTCTGCCTTTGTACCTCCTGGAGAACATATCTGCAGGGACCACAAATGACTTTTTAGACTTGGTCCCGTTCCTTAAAGTCATTAGCAACTTGTTATACCCCAAAATTTACCCTCTCATTTCTCAAAGGATCTTCCTTCACCCTCAGGTTTGCTTCCATCCAATTTCAAGCCTTGAATTACAAATTTTCCAAGAAAGTCATTCACAAGGGCAAACTGGTCATTTGCATATTGAAAAGTCAAACTTTGACTTTTGGATCAAAATCAAGTTTCAAGAATCATATTTCATCAAGGCATGAAGTTTGTTTCATCAAGAAAATCAGAAGTCAAGATTTATGTTGAAAAAGTCAAAATTCTAAATACTTAGAATTTTTTCCAAGTGTTTAAGAAACATGATAAATTCAGAACTTCTGGCCAGATTTTCACGATGATGCAAGTTGATTCTGGAAGAACTTATAACACAATAGTTGTAGATCTCAATGAGACCTAAAACATTGTAGAACATAACTCCTTCTAGAAATGCTGAGATTTCGAGTTATACGTCTTCAAAGACACGTCCCTAAAACTTAAACACTTAGTAAATTCTGGGCATTTTCAAATCAGAATTTGGTTACAATTTCTGAGCCAGCTTTCACATATGTTCACTTAGAATTTTCAAGAGTAATTCAAAGAGGGCTTATAAAGCATGTTATAAGCTTTCTGGAAAGTCTGAGAACTCACTCAGAACATGCTGGAGCAAAGAGATTCAAGGATCAGAAGTTAGATATTTGTTCTAAGTTGCGCTGATGTTGAACTTCTGACCCAAATTTAAGCTATGATGCATAATCTCATATTGCAGGATTTCTGGTTTGATAAATCTCATCATCATTTAATGCTCACAACCACTTTTTAGTTTTTATCCAAAGGATTTCCCCACGTATGGCATAGAAGTACATTGATGTCCTTGAAAAAGAAAACTTTTGTACAAGAGTATGTTGGGCCCATGCTTTGCTTTTGCTTCTGAGGATACTTTTCCTTAATTCATGCTTACAAATCCAGCTTAGGCACGGCTAAAAGCTGCTAACCACCATAATTGTTTAACTTGCTTCAAGAACAAGTCAACACCCTAGCATGATGGTGGTACTCTTGACTTCTCCAAGCTACAAAGTTCTTGCCTATAAATTGAACTTCATTTGCAACTATGAAGGGGGTCGAAAAAAATATTGGAAAGAAAAAAGCTTTGAAACCTTGCTAACAATTCTAGGAATCTGAAACTGCAAACATAAATACGAAACCTGCTAGTTTTTTATTCTTGCTGTCAAACGCCAATTTCCTTCAAGTGTTTCTTGACCAAATCATCCATATAGTTTCTGATATACATTTAGCAGCTGTCCTAACTTCTATTTTCAAACTGTAACATATTCTCCATCAGTCTCCACCTCAAAAAGTTAGAACTTTACTTCTTGGCTGTTCCAGAATTTTCCAGCCACTCATAGCCCAAGTTAAAGATTGTTCCAACTTGCTGAGCACGCGAGGAGGCTAATCAGAACATTACAAGCAGTCCGAACATTTTCCAGCTGCAAGGTAAGTTTCTGTTGACTCTCATCATATCACTTAAGCATTGTTAGACTTGCATGTTTAAAATAAAATGTAGACATATTGATTTTGATGTTGTACATATTCATAGATTTCATGTATATTATGCCTAAGGAGGGAGAATATCAGTTCAGAACTTCTTAAGGAAACTAGGATTAACAGATACATGCTTGTTTCTGATTTACAGTCTTGACATTTTTTATGTTTCTGAAACCATGATGGAAACCTGCCATAATTGCTATGTTTGTGTTTTCTATTCTGTTGAGAAATGACTAAGTTGCAGATGTTCTGATTAGCATGAAGAAAAATATGGAATTTATCATCAGAGTTTACTTTGTAATACATGTTTATGCTTTTGTTTCTAATACCAGATGTGCAGCCACCCCAGTGGTAGACAATGTGTGCCCGTAAGACATTAGTGCTAAGGGTCCTGGGTTCTAGCCCCAGAAGCGTCTTTTTTAGGTTTATTTAGTGACATTTTCACCCATTTATCTGTCAGACAATATTCCTAAATCATAACTTCTAGACAGCCTTACCCAACAACATTATCACCTCACTCTCTCAAATAGCCAGAACTTCTGATCTGCCAGTGACATTAGATCTTCTAGATTCCCAGCTGTACCAGAGTTTCTAGACTCCCTCAGCAATCAGAACTTCTAGTTTTTCCTTTGTTCCCAACAACCTCAGAACTCGGTGTACCCAGACCCATAACTTCTGACTTTTTACTTTCCTACTAATGCTTTCTCTCTTGCAGTGTATCAGATTCGGAACTTTTGTTCCTTATCGTTTCAACAACGCACTGATTCTGACTCCCTTTTCTCTTATTTATCTTATTTTAGCTCTAATAACCAAAAACATTTCATATTTACATACTTTATTTTATCCCTTTTAAAACTCAAAGATCAAAAATGTTTTCTTAAGCAAACTTATTTCTTTTTTAACAAAAAAAACAAAACTATTCCATTTTACATTTCTTATACATTATTTCAATATGGTTGTAATAGATAACTAGGACTTTAATTTCTCGCAATCCCTATTGTAAATTTGTACACCCCATCTCCTTAATGATGTAATAGCGTAGGACTTTACTTTTCCGCATTTTTATTACTTTCATATATTGCTGGTAATTAGATGTGTATGACAAGATAAAAAACAGCAAATAGACAACCCAAAAAAAATCAAAGACTAAATGCATGCAATCAAATACACTTCTCACACATGCACCCCTTAGGGTAATCCCACTTGTTGCCTATTAGAAAAATAGTCATGTCCCTCGAACATGGACGTTTTAACAAAGACCCTCGATAAAAGATCATAGTCCCTCGATGACCCTCGATGTTGCCTTCGGTAAACGATCTAGTCCCTAAACGACATTGCTAAAATGTCCCATGGGTTGCCTTCTATGACTATACAAACGTACCACGTTCGTCCCTCTACATCCAACGACGGGGCTTCTTACCAAATCAATGGTAAGATAGCAACATCTAAAGGAGGACAAAAAGAACATCTAAGACCTTTTGAGTAGGTAGATTTTCTCCTAGTTGCTCGCTTGCTCACAACAAAAACATTTTATACACCCACACTCATTTTAAAACATTTTCAAAAGACAACACTTTGTACGCGTTCTTATAGAAACGAGAGTCATTACAAAGACACCTTTTCAAAATCACTTTCAAAAACACATTCCACAAACACCTCTTTAAACTATTTTCAAAACAACACTTTGTATGCATTCTTATAGAAATGAGAACCATTATAAAGTCACATTTTCAAAATACTTTCAAAACCCACGCCAAAAGCACACTTTCAAACAAAAGCAAGTGATCTAGCAAGCAACCAATAGCCCATAGATAACTACGGATGAAAAAGGTGCTAATACCTTCCCTTTTCATAATCTATCCCCCCAACTCAAGAAACAGTCTCTAAAGGTCTTTCCTATTCTTTTCAGCCTTTCCTTATTGGATAAAAGAAAAGTCGGTGGCGACTCTTGCTAACCGCAACATTATGATCAAACATAAAACACCCAAGTCAGTTATCCCACCGTGTTACACAATTGTCTTTCTATTTTTTATGCAAGTATTTGTAAATAGTAACCATATTCAAATGCATATGTCAAATATAATCACTAGACGTTTTTTGCAAAACAAAACATAAAAATAAAAACTTTTGTACTTTCAAAGAAATAATTTGTATTGATTTTGAAGTTTTTCCTATAATAGACGTTTTTTGTACAAAAAGACTGACATTCTAGTAGGAGAGTACCGTCGTGAAAATGAAAACTATACAAAATAGTGTATAAATAGAAAACAACTATGTGTAATAATCCCAATGAGTTTCAATTCTGCTATTGCCCTTATGTCCTTGAGCGTCTCATCACTTTGCTACTTGTCCGAAGTTGACTGGATCGATTAATACCGTTTGAGCTTGATAGTTGATACTGAAGTCTGATGGCAAGGTGATCCAACGAGACATAATTATACGCTTTAAATCCCTAACTTTTTCCTGGACCACCCTTTCGGGTTTTTAGTCCACCGAGATACCCTTTTTTGCCCAAGTCGCCTTTTTAGGTTTTCGACTTGCCGGGTGTATAGATTTTTTGTGTTTATCCCTAATTTTGCCCGAACCCTTTTGGTTCGTCGGGATGCCCTTATTTTTGCCCAGGCCAGTCAACCTAGAGGGTCTTTATTCATGCGTAGTATTTTTTAACTATGTCCGCATTCATAGGGTGAGGAAGGTCGTCACCATCCATGGTGGTTAGAATTATGGCTCCACCAGAAAATATGCTTTTGATTACAAATGGCCCTTCGTATGTGGGAGTCCATTTGCCCCTGGAATCACCTTGTGGCAGTATGATGCGCTTGATTACTAGATCACCCACTTGATATACCTGACGTTTGACCTTTTTGTTAAAAGCCTTGATCATACGTTTCTGGTACATCTGACCGTGACAAATTTCCGCTAACCTTTTCTCATCAATCAGATTCAGTTGATCAAGTCGAGTTTGGATCCAATCATCTTCTTTCAAATCTGCATCCTTCATGATTCTCAAAGAAGGGATCTGGACCTCGATAGGTAGGACTGCCTCCATATCATATGCCAGAGAGTAAGGTGTTCCCCTGTTGACGTACGTGTTGAGGTGCGGTACCCATGAAGAGCAAATGGTAACATCGCATGCCAGTATTTATATGTCACCGTCATCTTCTGTATGATTTTCTTAATGTTCTTGTTAGCAGCCTCCACAACGCCATTCATCTTTGGCCGGTAGGAAGAAGAGTTATGATGCTGAATCTTGAATTGCTTACAGAGTTTGGTGATCATAGTATTGTTAAGATTTGTACCGTTGTCTGTGATGATTCTTTCTGGAACACCATACCGACAGACAAGGTTGTGCTTGATGAACCGCGCCACAACACTCTTGGTAACAGTAGCAAAAGAGGCAGCTTCAACCCACTTCGTGAAGTAATCAATAGCGACCAGGATAAAGAGGTTCCCGTTTGAAGCGGTAGGTCTGATTTTTCCGATCATATCGATGCCCCACATTGCAAAAGGCCAAGGAGCAGTCAAGACGTTCAAGGGAACCGGAGGTACATGTACTTTATAAGCATAGATCTGGCATTTATGGCATGTTCCGGAATGTTGATAATAGTCTGCTTCCATAGTGGACTAATAATATCCTGCCCGTAGGATCTTTTTAGCTATGGCGTGTCCACTAGAATGGGTTCCAAAGGTACCTTCATGTAAATCTTTCATAACCCTCTCTGCTTGCTTTTGTCTACACACCGAAGTAAAGAAGAGTCGTGGTTGCGCTTGTAGAGGATTCCATTACTGAGGAAGAACTTTGCGGCGAACCTTCTCATAAAATTTTATCATTGACAAATGCCCCCTCAGGATATTCTTGAGCCTCGAGATACCTTTTCACTTCATAGAACCAAGGTTTATCTGTTACTCCTTTAGTGTCGATCTCATAGAAATATGCTGGTTCATCCAATCTCTCAATAGTGATCTGAGGAGATTCGTTGTCCCATCTGATCTTGAACATGGACGACATAGTAGCTAGCGCGCCCGCTAAATGGTTCTCCTCTCATGGAAAATGTTCAAAGGTGACTTCTTCAAAGTGTGAGAGCAATGTCAACACATGTTCTCTGTAGGGGGTGAGACTAGGGTGCTTCGTGTCCCACTCATTTGATTTGACTTATTACCAAGGCTGAATCTCCGAAAATGCTTAAGAGCTTGATCCTTAGGTCAATAGCAGCTTTGAGACCCATGATGCATGCTTCATACTCAGCCATATTGTTGGTACAGTTGAAACATAGTCTGGCTGTGAAAGGAGTATGATAGCCCTCATGAGATATGATTACAGCACCGACACCATTGCCAAGTGCGTTGGAAGCTCCGTCAAAAACCACGGTCCATCGGGATCCTTTCTCAGGTCCTTTATCCGGTCCAGGTTCTTCACAATCAGTTACTAACATGATGCTCTCGTTCGGGAATTCAAAGTTCATGGATTGGTAGTCATCCACAGCCTGATGAGCCAAATGGTCAGCTAATACACTTCCCTTGATTGCTTTTTGGGTCGTGTATTGAAGGTCGTATTCGGTCAAGATCATTTGCCATCTAGCTATCCTTCCGGAGAGAGAGGGCTTCTCGAAGATGTACTTGATCGAATCCATCTTAGATATCAACAAAGTAATGTGGGTCAACATATACTGTCTCAATCGGCGAGCAGCCCATGCCAAAGCGCAACAAGTTTTCTCTACTACCTTAGCAAAAAGTTTTCTCGAGCAGTGAGTATCTTATTTCACAGTCGGTAAACTTTTTGCTAAGGTAGTATATTACATGCTCTTTTCGACCAGACTCGTCATGATGCCCCAACACACACCCCATTGAATTATCTAACAGTGTTAAGTACATTATCAAAGGTCTTCCTTCGATCGGAAGCATCATAATCAGAGGCTCTTGTAGGTATTCCTTGATTTTGTCAAAGGCAATCTGACATTCATCATTCCATTTTACCACTTGATCTTTCTTTAGGAGTTTGAAGATTGAATTACAAGTAAAAGTAAGATGGGTGTTGTACCCCAATTTTTTACCCTAAGATCCCTTCATCATACCATATTGTTTCAACCACAACAAGATCACATTAGGGCTTTTGGTTCTTCTACCTATCTTTAGCCCTGCTCTTTGAGGAGTTACCAAGCACCTTGACTTGTTTTCTTTTGTGATCATGGATATTTTTGCTTTTATTTTATCTCTAATTAAC
This sequence comes from Vicia faba, assembly GCA_948472305.1. Taxonomy (NCBI): domain Eukaryota; kingdom Viridiplantae; phylum Streptophyta; class Magnoliopsida; order Fabales; family Fabaceae; genus Vicia; species Vicia faba. The sequence continues at coordinate 1,618,922,575 of OX451736.1, forward strand.
AAAATACAATATTGGTTTGTCTTACTTATTAATAATGTAGGTAAAGGCAATGAGGTTTAGCAAGTTGCATCATGGGTTCATGAGTTTATTTCCATGCCCTAGTTAATATCTTGAGAAATTCAAACCTCACCATTGAAGTTGTTTTGGAAGAATTGGTATGGAAGTGGTTTGGGGGCCATGAGTCCTCATAATCATCCTCAACAATTTCTATTCACAAAGGAAGAATATTGGCATAAAAAGTTTGTTCAAAGGAGCATATCTTGCTCATCTTTTGGTATTTTTGATTGATTCCAAAAACATAATGCTCTTCAAAGAGCTACCAACAAATCACTTCAAAAGTTCCAAGGAGTTTCCATGTGGAAGAAACTTGGTGAAGAGGAACGATTACAAGTCATCCAGATGAATCCCCAATTTTCCATATGTGACTTCAAATGGTCATAACTTGGTAAATTTTTATCACCTTGAGTCCATTATTTTTTCATGACGATCTTAAAGATGTGTACTTCATGCCTTCTTTTATGTGCAAAGTGAGAAAATGGATGGAAGTTTCCTTAAGAATGCAAAAGATTATAGGTCATTTCATGATTTTTGGCATTCTTCAACAAGTCATAACTTGCTCATTTTTTTTAGATTTTGAGTGGTTCAAATTGAAAAATGTCATTCAAGAGATCTACTTCATTGCATATTTTTTGGTCAAGAGCAAATTCTAAGTGGAAGGCCATGTTTGGATGCAAAAGATTATAGGTCATTTTTAAAGAAGAATTTGAAATATTTCTAAGTATGGAAAGTCAACTCTTTTTCTTCAACTTTGAATCCATGTAAATTTCAGCTCAAGCATCCATTTGATTCCATTCTTTTTCCATTGCAAATCTTGTAACCTCATCTTTCCAAAGCATCAAGAATTATGCCCTAAGACCCCTTGAGGTGAAAATGCCATGGATTTGAATTTGGTAGTTTGAAACTGAATTTTGCACAAAGTCAGAATTTTGAAATCTTTGTTTTGGCCTCTAATAACAAGATTTCCACGCGTTTTTGTTTTGAATCATGTTTAGCAATTTGCCAGAAGTGATTAGCATCATGAAACACATGATTTGGCTAAGTTTTGATCAAGTTTGAGTCACACTTTCTTCATGATGCAAACCCACACGAATTCCCTTCCAAAACGCATCATTTTCTATTCCTTTTGATCCCATTTGCTTCCCTATAAATAGAGGGTCATCCCCCATTCAATTTCCCAAGCTTAGATAACCAGGATCACCCTACCAAACTTGCTTCACAACCTAGAATTCAGCTACTTCAAAATCTATTCTCAAGCCTTTTTCAATCCATTTTTTCTCTCAATTCACCTTCCTTGATCTTCCCCGAAGCTAACCATATAATTACATTCAAGAATCGTGCCCTATATTGCTCCATCGAAGTCCAGTTTCAGAGCTCTGCAACTCAACTTCAATAGGTAGATTCCTTCATCAATTCTTCAAAACTATGATATCATTGTGTTGCTCTCATTACCCTGGTTCTAGTCGCAACACTTACATTTCACTGGAAGCACATTTTGACCATGAATTTTCAAATCCCTTTTCAAAACTTTCTTTCCAAATTGCTTGAGCTACAATTTATATAAATTTGGCGCGAGGGTGTGGTTGTCTTCGTCTTGAAGAGACGAAGCGAATGACATAGGTCCGAGCTTCTGATTTTACAGTTTGAGAGACCTGCAATTCGTGATGGCTGGAGGTTAAAGATCACCAACGTGTCATCTTCTAACCAATGAAAGCGTGTCATTTGTTATTTTCAAAATCTGATTTTATTAATGATTTTGTACGTTATTCATTAAAGACCATGATATGCACAGCGCGCCAGATCCCTTATATTTAATTACTAACGCGTTTTGACTTTCATCCAATGGTCCACATCTTTTACTTTTATTTTCTTTTTCTGATTTTTATATTTTAATTGTTTTAAATTTCAAAAAATCATAGAAAATTCATTTTTAGTCCAAAAAATCTGAAAAAATTTTGAAAAATATTTTTGATTATTCTCTTTCTAACTTTAATTTTTGCACAATTTAATTTTGTGTTTTGGTATTTTTTATAATTTTTTCACTTATTTAATTTGTTTAAAATGTTTAAAAATACTTTTACACATTTTTAAATTCTAAAAAAATTATGGAATGATCCAATGATATTGTGACAAATATTGGTGACCTTATTTTATTTTTGTTTCTTACTTTACTATTTTTTACTATTTTTGTTTATTTTACCCATTTATTTTAATTTTAAAAAATAGTTTCTGACTTTTAAAAATTACCAAAAATATTATAAAATTACTTGGCCTCTTTTCTGACTTTTCTATGGTCTTATTTTTCATTTCTTGATTAATTTGAATATAATTGACATTTTCCTCATTATTTTCCATTTTTTAAACATTTTTAAACCCTTTAATGTATATATTAATTATATTATTATTTTGTGAATATTTGCTGGCTGTCTTGGGTTGATTTTTTGATCATGGATTTATTAACATCATTTGATCCATGGTGTTGAGTTGAACTCCATAAAAATGGATGAATGATTTTAATAATAGTTTAATTAAATATTAATTCAAATGTGGTTTCTCTTTTTACCCTAATTCCTCTTCCTCTCATCCCCTTCTCATTGCACTAAATGTTGTTAGAGCATGATCGCTATATCATGTCTCAAAACAAATGGTGCATAGATTGCTATTGACCGGCCTCAAAATAGGTGCGACTTATATATAAGTCGACTTACGATTGCTTAACATAGCGCTAAATTTTGTCCCGATTCGAATAAATGATCATTCATGGACCAAACTTATGATTGCAAGCCCAAGTATGTTAATTTGATCTCTTTGATCCAACAATCTTGAGATTCATTGTGTGGAGGCTTTGGTTCTATCAATCCTCTAATGGATCTACAACACCTTTGGTCAACGCGGATCACTTAAACATCGTTGATCATTAAATGGTACTTATGAGAATTCCAATTAGATGATATACTTGACAAAAAGCAAATGAAACTTATTGTGTGGAGGCTTTGGTTCTACCAATCCTCTAATGAGTTCCAAATGCAAGTTTCAAGATGGTCATCCAACTAACCACTAATTATTGACTTGTTTTATCTTATGCTTTTATTATTTTTTTTATGCTTTATGTACTATTTATTTTTTTAGCATTTACATTTCATGTCATTTTCATCTTTGCTCATTTGAGCATTTATTTTCTTGTCATTTTTACTTTGCTCACTTGAGCTTCTCTTTTTCTTTTCCTAAGATACTTAATAATCAACTTAAACTCTAAAAAACTATTAATGGTACTTGGACTGTTTAGTTACTATCCTTGGCATGATGGAGCATGGGACTATTTCTTCGACTTAAAATTAGAAACCTTAGCCTATCTTCGAGACCTTGTGATCTTATCTGATTATTTTGTCTGGAGCTCTTGAGGTTTACCTCAAGGCATTGGGTTACTTGTTTGTTTTTGTGTGCAGGTTTTTGTGATTACACTCTTTGTTTGTAATCTGGAATTCACCCGTATACTCTACCCAATTTTTGTGAAGACTTAATACATTTGAAGAGGTCTAGTATCTTTGCTTGCTTGGTTTCAATCCAAAGAATGGTAATTATATCTTGGCTCATAATGTCAAGTATTGGCCTCTTATTGGTTAGATGGTCCTTATCCTTAGCTTTTACCTTATGCTTTAGGATAGTCTCTTCTTCTCCTCCCATCTTCTTTAATTTCAAAAATCTTCTCCCTTCTTTTTTGAAAACTCTTCTTGTTTCTAAACTTGAAACACTTTCATAATAAACTTGGACTTATGTCCATGCATTTTCAAAATATTTTCATAAATAAACTTCAATCAATTTAATAATACCTTGACATTTTTTGTGAGAAGACTAAAAGTCAACCAATCTCATTTCAAACCATTTTGCCACTTTGGCCTTTTTATCTTTAAAATTTTCTCAAAAGGTTAGACTCTTGTCAATCCTTGTAGTGATACAAACAACTATACTTCTATAATATGTAGTGAAGAGAGATATTTTCCACTTGGGTGTTGAGAGAGGCATTGCTGATTTTAAAATCCAAGCCATATCCTCCATTTTGAGATGATAAAAATTCTCCTTTCTCATGATTGTGGGTAGTAAGTATGTTTTCCACACGGACAATGATGATGATGTCTTATCTCTTAAAGTTAACCAACACACTTTGTGTTTCAAAATTTTAAAAGAGGAACTACGTGTACCCTGATCTCCTATTGCATGAAAGGTGGTACGTAGGCACTAAAGGTTCGAAACTGCGGAGGGTGCAAAAATCGTAAAAAAATATATATTTCTTTTCTCACCTCCACCATCCATTTTATATATGACACATTTTATATAGCCAAAATATACAGATTTTTACAAAGAGGTTCATGCGGAGTACCGTAGATGTTTAGGGTGCTAATACATTCCCTTTACATAACCAACCCCCTTACCTTGAATCTTTCCCCCTTTTTGGGTTATTCTCTCTTTTCCCATTCCTTTGGAAACAATAAAGCACAGTGGCAATTTTGATTTTGATTTGTATAAAGTCTAGTCAATCTAATGGCTTAGTCTTGAACATTTCTACCACTACCGAAAAATGGCGACTTCACTGGGGAAAGATTGACCTCTTACTGGTCCATCCCTAAGTGGGTTGAGCCTATCTTTGTTTATATCTGTATATGTGCATTTGTTGTTTATGTGTTATATTTTGTATATATGTTGGTAGTACATCGGCAGTGAACATCGGTGTTTCTTATCTTTTTGCTATCTTCAGTGAACGTTGATAGTTCATCGTCAGTGAACGGCGATGATATGATATATCCTCTCTTTCTACCTTAGTGAATGTTGGTAGTACATCGGCAGTGAACGTCGGTGTTTCTTATCTTCTTGCTATCTTCAGTGAACGTTGATAGTTCATCGTCAGTGAACGGCGGTGGTATGATATATTCTCTCTTTCTACCTTCAGTGAACGTTGGTAGACATCGGCAGTGAACGTCAATACTTGTTATCCTCCTCTCTGATTCTGTTCTTGTGGTTCACCAGTGATTTATTTTCCTGGTGGGGCTGCTCTTTTGTTTCTTCATTTTTTGTTGCATCCCCAATGTTACTTTGTGTCTCTTTAGTACTGTCCATATGCATTCATATGCATAAGCATTTGCATGGCATCTTAGGGCCAAAAATAGGGTTTGTTTTATATTTAAGTATCTTCGATCACGTCGACACAAAGATTTTTAACCTTCGTATCTCCGGATAGAAGAACCTTAAATAAGGGCAGCTGTTGTACCCCAATTTTCGCCCCTAAGATCCCTTCACCGTACCATATTGTTTCAACCACAACAAGATCACATTTGGGCTTTTAGTTCTTCTACCTATCTTTAGCCTTGCTCTTTGAGGAGTTACCAAGCACATTGACTTGTTTTCTTTTGTGATCATGGATATTTTTGCTTTGATTTTATCTCTAATTAACAAAATACAATATTGGTTTCTATTACTTGTTAATAATGTAGGTAAAGGCAATGAGGTTTAGCTAGTTGCATCATGGGTTCATGAGTTTATTTCCATGCCCTAGTCAATAGCTTGAGAAATTCAAACCTCACCATTGGAGTTGTTTTGGAAGAATTGGTATGGAAGTGGTTTTGGTGGCCATGAGTCCTCATCATCATCCTCAACAATTTCTATTCACAAAGGAAGAATATTGGCACAAAAAGTTTGTTCAAACTTGGCAAAGTTCCTCAAAGCATTCTCTTGATCTAGAGGCTAGTGTTTTGGACTTCAAAGGAGCATATCTTGCTCATATTTAGGCATTTTTGAGTTATTCCAAAAACATCCTTCTCTTCAAAGAGCTACCAACAAATCACTTCAAAAGTTCCAAGGAGTTTCCCTGTGGAAGAAACTTGGTGAAGAGGAAAGATTACAAGTCATCCAGATGAATCCCCAATTTTCCATATGTGACTTCAAATGGTCATAACTTAGTCAATTTTTATCACCATGAGTCCATTATTTTTTCATGATGATCTTAAAGATGTGTACTTCATGCCTTCTTTTATGTGCAAAGTGATAAAATGGATGGAAGTTGCCTTAAGAATGCAAAAGATTATAGGTCGTTTCATGATTTTTGGCCAACTTCAACAAGTCATAACTTGCTCAATTTTTGGATATTTTGAGTGTTTCAAATTGAAAAATGTCACTCGAGAGATCTACTTCATTCCATATTTTTTGGTCAAGAGCAAATTCTAAGTGGAAGGCCATGTTTGGATGCAAAAGATTATAGGTCATTTTTAAAGAAGAATTTGAAATATTTCTAAGTATGGAAAGTCAACTCTTTTTCTTCAACTTTGACTCCATGTAACTTTCAGCTCAAGCATCCATTTGATTCCATTCTTTTTCCATTTCAAAGCTTGTAACCACATATTTCCAAAGCATCAATAATTATTCCCTAAGACCCCTTGAGATGAAAATGCCACGAATTTGAATTTGGTAGTTTGAAACTGAATTTTGCACAAAGTCAGAATTTTGAAATCTTTGTTTTGGCCTCTAATCACAAGATTTCCATGCATTTTTGTTTCTAATCATGTTTATCAATTTTCCAGAAGTGATTAGCATCATGAAACACATGATTTGGCTGAGTTTTGATCAAGTTTGAGTCACACTTTCTTCATGATACAAACCCACACAAATTCCCTCCAAAACGCATCATTTTCTATTCCTTTTGATCACATTTGCTTCCCTATAAATAGAGGGTCACCCCCATTCAATTTCCCAAGTTTATATAGCCATAATCACCCTGCCAAACTTGCTTCACAACCCAGAATTCAGCTACTTCAAAATCTATTCTCAAGCCTTTTTAAATCCATTTTTTCTCTCAATTCACCTTCCTTGATCTTCCTTGAAGCTAACCATATAATTACATTCAAGAATCGTGCCCTATATTGCTCCATAGAAGTTCAGTTTCAGAGCTCTGCAACTCAACTTCAATAGGTAGATTCCTTCATCAATTCTTCAAAACTCTGATATCATTGTGTTGCTCTCATTGCCCTGTTTCTAGTCGCAACACTTACATTTCACTGGAAGCACGTTTTGACCATGAATTTTCAAATCCCTTTTCAAAACTTTCTTTCCAAATTGCTTGAGCTACTATTTATATAAATTTGGCGCTGTCTTCGTCTTGAAGAGACGAAGCGAATGGAATAGGTCTGAACTTCTGGTTTTACAGTTTGAGAGACCTGCAATTCGTGATGGCTGGAGGTTGAAGATGACCAACGTGTCATCTTCTAACCAATGAAAGCGTGCCATTTGTTATTTTCAAAATCTGATTTTATTAATGATTCTGTACGTTATTCATTAAAGACCATGATATGCACAACGCGCCAGATCCCTTGGATTTGATTACTAACGCGTTTTGACTTTCATCCAATGGTCCACATCTTTTACTTTTATTTTCTTTTTATGATTTTTATATTTTAATTGTTTTAAATTACAAAAAATCATAGAAAATTCATTTTTAGTCCAAAAAATCTGAAAAAATTATGAAAAATATTTTTGATTATTCTCTTTCTGACTTTTATTTTTTCACAATTTAATTTTGTGTTTTGTTATTTTTTATAATTTTTGCACTTATTTAATTTGTTTAAAATGTTTAAAAATACTTTTACACATTTTTAAATTCTAAAAAAATTATGGAATGATCCAATGATATTGTGACAAATATTGGTGACGTTATTTTATTTTTGTTTCAGACTTTACTATTTTTTAGTATTTTTGTTTATTTTACCCATTTATTTTAATTTTAAAAAATAGTTTCTGAATTTTAAAAATTACCAGAAATATTATAAAATTACCTGGCCTCTTTTCTGACTTTTTTATGGTCTTATTTTTCATTTCTTGATTAATTTGAATATAATTGACATTTTCCTCATTATTTTCCATTTTTTAAACATTTTTAAACCCTTTAATGTATATATTAATTATATTATTATTTTGTGAATATTTGCTGGCTGTCTTGGGTTGATTTTTTGATCATGGCTTTATTAACATCATTAGATCCATGGTGTTGAGTTAACTCCATAAAAAATGGATGAATGATTTAATAATAGTTTAATTAAATATTAATTCAAATGTGGTTTCTCTTTTTACCCTAATTCCTCTTCATCTCATCCCCTTCTCATTGCACTAAATGTTGTTAGAGCATGATCTCTATATCATGTCTCAAAATAAATGGTGCATAGATTGCTATTGACCGACCTCAAAATAGGTGCGACTTCTATATAAGTCCACTTACGATTGCTTAACATAGCGCTAAATTTTGTCCCGATTCGAATAAATGATCATTCGTGGCCCAAACTTATGATTGCAAGCCCAAGTATGTTAATTTGATCTCTTTGATCCAATAACCTTGAGATTCATTGTGTGGAGGCTTTGATTCTACCAATCCTCTAATGGATCTACAACACCTTTGGTCAACTCGGATCACTTAAACATCGTTGATCATTAAATGGTACTTATGAGAATTCCAAATGGATGATATACTTGACAAAAAGCAAATGCAACTTATTGTGTGAAGGCTTTGGTTCTACCAACCCTCTATTGAGTTCCAAATGCAAGTTTCAAGATGGTCATCCAACTAACCACTAATTATTGACTTGTTTTATCTTATGCTTTTTTTTATGCTTTATGTACTATTTATTTTTTTAGCATTTACATTTCATGTCATTTTCATCTTTGCTCATTTGAGCATTTATTTCCTTGTCATTTTTACTTTGCTCACTTGAGCTTTTCTTTTTCTTTTCCTAAGATACTTAATAATCAACTTAAACCCTAAAAAACTCTTAAAGATACTTGGACTATTTGGTTACTATCCTTGGCATGATGGAGCATGGGACTATTTCTTGGACTTAGGATTAGAAACCTTGGCCTATCTTGGAGACCTTGTGATCTTATCTGATTATTTTGTCTGGAGCTCTTGAGGTTTACCTCAAGGCATTGGGTTACTTGTTTGTTTTTGTGTGCGGGTTTTTGTGATTACACTCTTTGTTTGTAATATGGAATTCACCCGTATACTCTGCCCAATTTTTGTGAAGACTTAATACATTTGAAGAGGTCTAGTATCTTTGCTTGCTTGGTTTCAATCCAAAGAATGGTAATTCTATCTTGGCTCATAATGTCAAGTATTGGCCTCTTGTTGGTTATATGGTCCTTATCCTTAGCTTTTACCTTATGCTTTAGGATAGTCTCTTCTTCTCCTCCCATCTTCTTTAATTTCAAAAATCTTCTCCCTTCTTTTTTGAAAACTCTTCTTGTTTCTAAAGCGTTGATCCCGTGATTACTTATGCGTAAGGGAGGTCGCACGAGCTCGCACCCATCTGAGGTAAGGCTCAAAAGGGATGGAATTTTTGTGCCCCAACGTCTTGCTATCAACTCTGTTTACCATGCCCCAAGCTCGAATGAACCTCTTACGATAACCCTGATCATCATTCTCATTGTCAAAGATGATTCCTTGGAGGAGTGCATCATGAGGACCATCCCTTCTAGCATAACCAAACTGTCGTAACGCCAAATAAGGATTATAAGTGATTCCTCCCCTAATACCTAATAGAGGGACATTAGGGAATTCCCCATAACGATCAATGATGGTAACATTCTCCAAGGATCGAGAACACCAATGAATATTCGAATGTGTGAGGGACATCAACCTATGAGACCATCTCATACCCTGCTCATTCTTCAAAATAGACCTGGGTAGGTGCAAAGTAAACCACCTAGCCAACAGAGGAGGGCAACATAGAAGGGTCCATCTTCTCTTTAGAGTGCGAGTATATAGAGAGTGTAGAATATCTCGAAGTAAAGTAGGCACCGGATTATGAGACAGAAAAACCTTGACTGCATTCACATCAATGAGTTGGTCCGAATTAGGAAATAGCACCATCCCATAGATGATAAGAGCCAATACTTCTTCAAAAGCTTGTAAATCCATGGTATCCCAAAAATGCTGAGCTTTCTCAAACAAAAACTTAGCTAGAAATCCCTTGATGCCTCTTCTAGTTTCCCAATTTACCAATACATATGCCCGTTGTAAAGATAAAGCTTGAGCAATCTCTTCAGGTTTTAGGTCTCTTTCCATACCGTTGAATGGTAACTGATTAAGGATAGGTACCCCTAATAACTGAGAAAACTCCTCCATAGTAGGCACTAACTGGTAATAAGGAAAAGTGAAGCACTGATGTAACATGTCAAATAATTGAAAGAACACTTTTATCATCTCTTCATTAGAGTTTGAGGTGACTAAGTCAAGAAGTCGACCATGTCTTTTAGTGAACGAAGAGCTTTCAGGGACCCTTGATTCCAAGTCCTTGAGTTGAGGAGGTACCCTTATGAGGTTGAATTGTATAGTATTCTTGCGAGTGGATGCCATGTCCTACAAGACAAGACAAAGATAAGCCCTAGAAAATCCTTGAAATGGTTAGTATGATATGCCATGTTATGATGTCATGATTATGCTAAGAAATCACAGATATAATAAGCACAATCAAATCACAAAAAGACCTTAGGTTTAAGGCTTGCATGGGTTTTAAGGTAATACCCTCTTGAAGTTTGATTGGTTCAACCTGTCCTATAAATAGTAACCGGGTTCTAAGGGATCTCAATATCACCGATCCTCCCCACAAGTTTGGTTCTGATAGACAACTGACTTGCCACCAAAAAAAATCGGGAGTCTGATCTCAATTAGTGTAGTATAGAGTATCAACTGACTTTGGGGATACACCAAAGATGGCTATCTCACTACTTCCTAATATCCAAGTTGTTCAATTAAAGGTTCTAAGGTCAGTTGATGCTTTATGACACCACGCAGCGGCCCCGTATTCTCCTTGATTACTCAAGGGCTACCGATACCAACCAAAGTGTCACATCAACGTAGCTATCACTTCAACCGTGTCGGTATACCCTGCACAATTTCCACGATCTGTTGCTACTTACCTAAAAGGTGCCCTAGATCCGAGTGTAGGATCTATAGTAACCCAAACAAAACCCTCAAAAGTAAAGCAATCAAATAACACAAAGCAGTTAAATAATGAACTAACTCTAAGGTAACCCCACTTTTTCATTCTTCCCCAGCAGAGTCTCCAATTCTGTGATATAGTGGCAGAACCAAGTGTTCAATACTGGTTTTGCATTTGTATTCACAAATTTTACGGTAAGCAAGAGTCCCCACCGTCTTTTCTTTTATCCAACAAAGGAAAGGGTGAAAAGAACAGAAAAAGACCATTTCGAGATGTTTTCTGAGTAAGGGGGTAAATTATGGAAAGGGAAGGTGTTAGCACCCTTTCCATCCGTAGTTTTCTACGAGCTCTTAGAGGTTTGCTCATTTTAAAATACCTTTGTGCTTTGTGTTTGAATTTTTTTTGAAAATTCCTTAGTACGACGAACTTTGTAATATTTCTCGGGCTAGTGGAGAAAGTATACAAAGTGTCTTGAAATTGTTTTTGAAAAGTAGTTTTTGTGTAAGTACAAAATGTTTGAGCAAACTTCTAACAGATATCTACTTTATTACTCGAAAAAGGGTTGTTCTTTTCCTATTTTCCTTTAGGAAATGCTATCCTACTATTAATGAGTAGGTAGCTTTGTCGTCGGATGTTTGAGGGACAATCGAAGGGACGTTTTACAGTCACGAAGGCAACTTGTGGAGACGCTTTAGCAATTTTCTTTTAGGGACTATATCATTTACCAAAAGGCAACTTTAGGGTCATCGAGGGACTATGATCTTTTTTGATTTATGGGTCTTTGCTAAAGCATTCCTGCCTCATGACTATTTTATTTCTTAAAGGCAACCAAAGTGGGATGCCCTAGAGGTGCTTGTGTGCAATTGTGTTTAATTCAATTATTTATCTTTTTGTTAAGTTTGCTAGCGTTTGATTATTAGTCTTATCATACATGCCTAATTACTAGCAGTTAATATATATTGCAGAATATTAAAGTGCAGGAATTAAAATCTACGTTATTACAATGCTTTGGGGAGGGGATTTACACTGTTCAAGAATGAGGGGGATAAAGCAGTAAATGTCCTAGTTTTAATCTATTACATCCAGTAGGCAGATATAATAATATGGAAAAATATGAAAATAGGTAAATGCGCGAAGTAGAAAAGATGTCTGAAAAATCCTAAAAAATATTTTTGTTTTGTTTTTATTTTAAGAAAATATAACCTATGTCTATTTAGCTTTAATTTCAAGAAATAGGTCAAAATAATTAATCTATTTATTTATAAAATTAATTTAATTAGAAAAGATACCAGCCTAATGTTTTTTTGTGATTTTGATTTAAAGTCAATTTAAATAAAAGGATCAATAAAGAAATAACAAAAAGAACAAAAATAAAATATAAAAAGTACATCCTTCGATCCAAGGAGAAAAGAGTAGCTTCGATCTAGAGAGAGTCATGTCCTTTCGATTCATGAAGGATGTTGCCTTTCAATTCTGTGAAGGGGATAAGATTTTTGATTCAGGAGGGATGTTGCCTTTTTCGATCCAAGGAGGGAGTTGTTCTTAGAATTAGACCTGTAAGGCAAGTGTTGGCAAAAAATAAAGATGCAGGACCTGGGTATCGAACCCAGGTCCTTCTCCCTAATTCTAATCTTCTGTCCTCAGGCCTAAGCTTACTTTGACTTGAAACGGGCTATGCCATGAGTTTCGAAAGGCAGATTATGTTATTCCTTTCAATGGCATGATTTTATTCCTGCATGTTATCTTGCATATGATATGCTCATATAAACACAAATGGTATTAGCAGAACATATATACCAATAATATGCATTTAAATGGCTTAGAAATGCAGTTTCAATTTGGGTAAATCCTTACCAACCGGAGATGCTTCGATTTATGAATCTGGGCGTGACTTGGCTTGGAACAGATTCTTGGGAATCTCAAGAACACAAATATAGCCTTCGTCTGGATTGAGGGTGCCTGCAAAGAAAACTAGTTATAATTTTGATCCTTTCTATGGTGGTGTAAGTATTCTCTTTTTCTAGGCAATCTCTCTGTGTGTGATGCAACACTTGTGATCTCTTTATATATAGGGGGTAGAGGGGACAAGAAGGAAAAGGTTTAAACATCCTTGATTATGTGTTTGAAAGCCATGAATAAGAATTTGTAACGTTGGCCAAAAACATGGGATCTTGTCCTTTTTTGAAATTTGAATGTATGTGGACATTTTGGCTCCTTCGAATGCCTTCAGTTTTCATCCTTCGATTGGGCCTTAAATTGCCTTTTTTGAATGGACCTCATGTTGCCTTTTTTGAATGCACCTCATGTTGTCTCTTTTTGAATGGGCCTCATGTGCAGCCTTCGAATGGGCCTTTTGCATGTTCCTTCGAATGGCTCTGATTCAGCCCCTTTGAATGGCCAGCAATATGTGTCCTTCGAATGGACTTTTGGAATGCCATAGTGTAGAAATTGGGATGTCAAAACTTAGCACGAGGGAAGTTCCTGCCTTGTACATGCATGCATGTAGCAGGTGTTTTCCTTATAGGCATGAAGAAAATTCCTGCCTTGTGTAGGAAGGCATGCAGGCCATTTGCCCCAACGGGGGCCTGTGTGAATGAAACCAAAGGTGCTTAAAATGAAGGAGGCTCATAGATAGTTCCAAACAAAATAATCCAGAGGTACTTCAAACGAAGGAATTTAAAAGGAACTCCCCTTCTTTCTGAATCAAAGGGAGCCATTTCAAAGGAAAATAAAGCTCAATCGAAGACTAGTGAGTCAAGCTTGTATCAAAGGTTTTAAAGGGCTCAGTCGAAACTTGTTGTTATGCCAATCGAAGGGCACTGTTTAACTTCCAATCGAAGGATATTGTTGAACTGCCAACCGAAAGGCACTTTGCTAATATTAAAAAATTTCCTCTTTCTTTAACCAAGTGTTTGTAACCACCATGTGAGGGAAAATATGGGAGGAAAATTTTTGGGGTACAACAGATAGCGTGGCTCGAGTGGCTGTTTGAGGTTGGGCGTTGATAGAGCTGAGGCCCTTCGCAGAAGCTTCAAAGCATCTCCTGGCAGCTTGGATATCCCCGTGAAGAGTGGCGACCAAACCTTCGGCCGTGTAGTATTTCATCTTGAGATGAATCGTGGAGGGGACCGCGATGAGCTCGGAGAGAGTGGGTCTCCTGAAGATGCATTGATAGAGGGACGGGAAGTCCACCACCAAGAATTGGGTCTTGATGGCCCTGACTGTTACCCCCCCTCCCAAAGGTGACGATCAACTCAACATACCCCATGGCTTCGTGCTGGCCCCATTGAAACCTTGAAGATCAGAGTCCACGTATGGGGTTAGGTGGATCTTGTTCAATTGCAGAGTGTTGAACAGTTAGGCGTATATAATGTCAACTGAACTGCCATGTTCGGCCAAAATGAGACGCATGTCAAAGTTAGCCATTCGAGCTCTCACGAGTAGTGGGATGCTTGAATTCAGGGCTCCTTCCGGTAACTCTTCCCTGTAGAATGTGAGGGGATGAGATCCTCCTAGAAACTTGTCGAGCGTGGCGTCCATCTCAGAGTTGGCCTCGATGAGTTGTTCAAACCTTCTCTTCATCGATCCGACTGTATGCCTGTTGAACCCTCCGCCAGAAATGACCATGGTTGCGGGGAAGGATTCCCATGGATTGTGGGTTTAGAAGTACAGGGGGACGTCCTTCATGTCCGAAAAGTAGAAGTCTTCTGGTCGTGAGATACTCAAGGCGACTGGAATGGTGTCGAGGTCAGGGGATTTCTTCCCTTCTTCGACATTCTTTGTCTCTGGTGCTTCGTCACAGGTGGCCTCTTTTTTCTTATACTGCTTTAGGTGCCCGTCTCTGATTAATATTTTGATTGCATCCTTGAGATGGATACAATCTTCTGTATTATGGCCGTGACTCTTGTAGAACCTATAGTACTTGCTCTTGTCGGTTCCTGGCTTTGACGATGTTTGTTGAGGGAAGTGCATCCCGACTTGCTTGAACTCTGAATTACCGCATTCAGAAAGAATACACTCTCTTGAGGTTGTCAGGGGGTGTAGTCGTGGGAACGACCAGCCGGCTCTTTGTAGTCTTTAGGATCATGAGACTTGTCCTCCCGTTTCTTCTCCCCCCGACGGGATGTCGAGGGCTCATCATTCTTTGAGGGTCTGGCACTCTCTCCGTGCCTGGATTCCCAGGCGCTGTTAGCCGCCTCCTTCTCCTCGTACTGTATGTACGCTTGGGCCTTCAGGAGAGGGGAATTGAGTGTGTCTGGTGTTTCTTTGCCCACAGCCTTGGCAAAGTCGCTGCAGGGACGGAGCCCACGCTCGAACATGTATTTCTTAATGTTGTCCATTGTCGGGACCTGGACCGCTTCTTTGTTAAAGCGCCCAATGTACGCTCGCAGAGGTTCGTCTTTGCCTTGTATGATTGCCTCGAGCGAAGCTTCTGATTTAGGATGTCAGTGGGAGGCAATAAAATGTATTGAAAACATCTTCCTGAGCTGTTTCCATGAGGTGATGGATTCGTTGGGCAAACTTTTATACCATGTCATCGCCCCTTTCCTGAGAGTAGTCGGGAAGAGCCTGCATTTGATGGCTCCCCGGACCCCTTTGTAGTCGAGGAGCACATCGATGTTCTCAATATACTCGTTAGGATCCGTCGTGTCATCGTACGTTCCTAGAGTGGGAGGCTTCTCTAGGCCGACAGGGAGTGGGGCTTCAGTGATCTCCTTGGATAGTGGGACGTGGGGCTCGTCATCTTCACTATTTATGAGAGATAGAGAAAGAGAGTGATAATTTCTCCCCTGTCGATCGTCGCGGTCTCGTCGAGAGGAGGGGCTCCTTCGCTTTTGCTTTGGCTTGGGAGAGGGAAATCGAGCGCGGTCGATCTTGTTGTTGTCCTTCCTCTTCTTGAACAAAGGGGAGTCTTGATCTCGGGCTGGAGGTGTGCGATTGTGTTTCTTAAAGAAAGAAACATCGCGCCTCTCCTTCTTGAGCGGTGGACCACGCTTGGGTGGTGATGAGCTGGGGGAACTTCGTCTTCGGGTCCTCCGGGGAGAAGATCTTGAATGCCTATTTTCTAAAGCTCATATCCTCTGGTTTTGTTGAAGGATGAGGGAGTTAGTCTGATTTAGGGCGCCGAGCAGTGCTGCCATGGCCGATTCGGCATTGACGGGGATAAGGACCGGTTGTAATATTTATGGGAGTTCCTCAGCAGGATTCTTGGAATTCCCTTCATCCAAGAGTTGATCGTCACTGCACTGGGAATCAGCAGAATCAGGGGACGCAATTTGTCCGTCACGGGAGCCCAGGTTGTCCTCAAGTCGAGGGTGTTCCTGGCCTCCATCAGTCTTGCGAACAGGGGAAATGATGGTATTTCTGGACAGGTAGAGATCATTATCATCGGCCATGATATGAGAGATGGATCTTGAAATAAGAGTTGTTTTGATCTTAGGTTCTGAGGGAAGAAAGATAGGGATAGCAGGTTCCCACAAATGGTGCCACTGATCTTGCGGTTGACCAGAATCTGGAGAGTGGCTGGAGGATGATCTTCAGTCGGGCAGAGGAGAGAGAGGGTTGTACCTGCAAGTCATCAAACGATCAAGTAAGAGCGGGATCAAAGAGGTACTAGCAAAATATCAGGTAGTAAGTAGTGAATATGTGATACCTAGTGTGATCGGTGGGAATGAGAACAGACTGTTTTGGAATGCTGGTTCGCGTTTGCATTTGTTTTCACAAAATGTCACGGTAAGCAAGAGTCGTCACTGTCTTTTATTTTATCCAACAAGGAAAGGACAAAAGCACAGAAAAATTCCTTTTTGAGATGTTTCTCGGGTTTGGGAGGTAGATTATAGAAAGGGAAGGTGTTAGCACCCTTTCTATCCGTGGTTATCCACGGGCTCTTAGGTACTTGCTCAATATGTTTTCAAAAGTTTGCTTTTCTTTGTGTTTGTGGATTTGAAAAGAGTTTTTTGCTTTGAAGAGAGTGTAAGTGCGAAAAGTTTTGTTTTGTTTTAAAAGGAGCAAGTACTTAAGAACCTCTACCTACTCAAAAAGGAATTAAACTGTGCAAATGTCCTTTAGACAATACTATCCCACTATTGAGGAGTAGGTAGCACCGTCGTTGGAGTTTTCGGGTCAATTCGATTTAAGGGACGTGTGGCCACTAAAGCAATGTTAGGACGCCTTAGCGGTAACCCTAATGTCTTAGATCATTTTTCCGAGGCAACTGTTTTGCGGCAACTTATGATCTTTGGACAAAAGGGCGACCTCTAAAACATCCTATACTCAATGACCATGTTCTAGGAAACCAAGTGAGGTGTACCCTAAGAGTGGCATGTGCGAGTGTATTGTTTTTCAGTTACATTATCTTTGTATATTTAGGTGTTCTACCATTTGTTTTCAGATCTTGTCATACAATCCTAGTTAGCATACATCTAAGCAGTTAATATATGTATAGGAATTTAAAGTGCGGGAATTATAAATCCTACGCTATTACAAGGCTTCAGGGAGGGGGATTATTTACATGTCCAAAATTGGGGGAATAAAGCAGTAAAGTGTAAAAGTCTTAGTTAAGCTATCACAAACCAGTAGGCAGTTACAATAAAATAAACGCGCGCGAATCTGAACATAACTTCTAAAAATCCTAAGAATAAAATCTTTTTGTTGTTTTATTTTATTTTGGGAAAATGATCTAAATCTTCTTAATTTTAGTTTTTGAGAAAATGTTAAGATAATTAAATGATTAATTAACAAAGTTAATTTAATAGAAAAACTAGCCTAATGTTTTTGTGGTTTTTTTTAATTGATTTTATGTTGATTAAAAAAAAGAAATAAAATAGTCAAAACAAAGATGAAATCGAAGGAACAAGCAGTAAATCAAGAAAGGTATAATTCTGGAGGCCTGGATCGAAAGAGGTGTGGGCTGTCTTTCGATCCAATGAAGAGGCTTGATCGAAGGTGCATGAGGGGCTTCACTTTGGGGGTGTTCGATCTGGATATGTCATCCTTCAATCTGGGAACCCTGGATCCAGTTCGAAGCTAAGCTTCTAAGCTTCGAAGCTCTGAACAAGATTCTGAGAAGATATTTCCTGCAAAACGAGACAAATGTTAAAGATCCAGGGGGGACTTTACCCCCCCTGATTCGAATCTCCTCCCAATTCGAATCCTTCCTCAATTTGAATCTGTTGAATCTGGGCCTGGGTTTGTTTTATCCTGAGATTCGAAGGAGAAACTTAGATCGTGCCCCAGCAATGGCATGATCTCATCTTTGCGCTTCAACTTACATGCAACATAATCAGTAATAACAAGAATACATATGCAATGTGTATTTAAATGTCATGAAAGTGCAATTTTGGTTTTGCAAACCCTTACCAATTAAAGATGTATGATTTGTGGCTCTGGGTGTGGATATGTTCGCTGAATGGCTGTTTTGGCTTGGATTAATTATGAAAATGCTGATAACCTTTGGTGGGTTTGTGAGCAGCATATCTCCAAATCCTCCCTGTTTCTTTTTCTCCTTTTTCTTTTCTTTTTGTAATGTGTCACTAGCCTCGTATTTATAGGAGTGTGGGGGTGCACGAAAATGGCAAGGGACAACCATTTAATCAGGCCTTTAAAGCCATGAGACAAGAATCAGACATATTAAAAGATTTCTTTTTTGAAATATTCATGTCTCTTTGGAATCTAATGAACCTGGACACCTTTGATTTTCGAATGCCTCCAGGCCATGCTCTTCGATTGGTCTTGAGTTGCCTCCTTCGAATGGACTTCTTATGTACCCTTCGAATGGGCCTTCTGAATGCTTCTTCAAATGGACCTTTTGAATGTTCTTCGAATTGACCCTTTGAATGCTTCTTCAAATGGACCTTTACATGTTCTTCGAATGAGTCATTTACATGTTCTTCGAATGAGCCTCTTTCCTGGTGTGCTGGCAAGTTGAGGGGCCTTTTCCTTTGTGAATCAAAACAAACTTGTAGGAGATTCTTGCCTCGTGAGTCGAAGGTAAGCCTGATGTAGTTAATGCGTAGTCGAAGCATTGTGAAATTGAATTGATCGAAGGGGGGTCCAGCGCTCAATCGAAGACTTGCAGACCAAAGCTTGATCGAAGGGTTCCAAACACCTAATCGAAGCTTACTAATCAAAGCCTGATCGAAGAGTGCCAAATGCCCAATCGAAGACTGGTGAGTCAAGCCTGTATCGAAGGATTTTTGATGCCCAATCGAAGACTTTTTTCCCAGATGCCAATCGAAAGACACTTTGTTCATCTTCAAAAAACTTTATTTTCGTTAGGCAAGTGTTTGTGACCAACCATGTAAGGGAAGACCTTTGAAAACATGAGAGGGAAAATTTTGGGGTACAACAGTTGCCCCTGTTCAATTTTCTTAAACCTGAGGATATAGATTGGCTTTCGAGCCTTTCGTGATCCGAAGGTGGAAGATAATTGAACACTAGAGTGCCCAGAAATTTGCACTCGCATGGTGTAGTATCAGCATTGTGACGTCGGGAATGGGCTTACAGATTCCATTTGGAGATTGTTGGTAGGAGGATGGGCTTATAGATGCCATCTGCAGGAGTGTCGATCGCATAAGAGATTCCTTAGCGAGAACTTGCATACCTGTTGTTGTAGAAGATTCCGCTGGGGAAGTCTAACTTTGTTGAGATTTAGGAACCTGCCTGTACTTCAACTGAGAGAATGCTTCAGCTGAGTTTTAAGAACCTGTTCATAATTCAATTGGGGGGAAACATCTTCATCAAGATCTAGGAACTGTCTTGTGCCCACCGGGAGTATACCGCTGAGGTTATAGAACTTGCCCACACTATGACGGAGGAAAACATCAAGATCTAGGAACTGACTCGTGCTCAATGGAGTATACCGTTGAGGTTATAATACTCGTCCACACTATGACGTAGGGAAACATCTTCATCAAGATCTAGGAACTGTCTCGTGCTCAATGGAGTATACGACTGAGGTTATAGAACTTGTCCACACTATGACGTAGGGAAACATCTTCATCAAGATCTAGGAACTGTCTCGTGCTCAATGGAGTATACCGCTGAGGTTATAAAACTTGTCCACACTATGGCGGAGGAGAACATCAAGATCTAGGAACTGACTCGTGCTCAATGGAGTATACCATTGAGGTTATAGTACTCGTCCACACTATGACGTAGGGAAACATCTTCATCAAGATCTAGGAACTGTCTCGTGCTCAATGGAGTATACCGCTGAGGTTATAGAACTTGTCCACACTATGATGGAGGAGAACATCAAGATCTAGGAACTGAATCGTGCTCAATGGAGTATACCGTTGAGGTTATAGTACTCGTCCACACTATGAAATAGGGAAACATCTTCATCATGATCTATGAACTATCTCGTGCTCACCGGGAGTATACTGCTGAGGTTATAGAACTTGCCCACACTATGAAGGAGGAAAACATCAAGATCTAGGAATTGACTCGTGCTTAATGGAGTATACCGTTGAGGTTATAGTACTCGTCCACACTATGACGTAGGGGAACCGTCGAGATTGAGAACCTTATCTGAAATTCAACCGAGGATAATTCAATTGAGATTTAAGAACCGGTTGGGTCTTCGGCGTAATTGAGAACTTTAACTGTATTTTTCCTGAAAGGTAAAGGTCATTCATATGCAATGCATGATATGGATCAGGAAATGATGTTCTCAAAATAACTGAGATTGTATTCGTATGATGTGTATATGCATGTATCATGATGTATGGGAATGTGATGTTTTAGCTGGGGAAAATAAATCCCGGAGCTGTTGGAGAATAGAGTTGAGTTCTTCATTTCCGCTGGGGATGATGAACGAAGATGATTGTGAGAATAAACCTGCAAGAGAAAAGAACTCCGTTGGGGAATAAACTTGATGAAGAGATTACTCTGCGGGGAATTACTCTGTGGGGGAGAGATGTTCTGTTGATGATTTTAATGATAATTCCGCTGGGGAATCTGTTGATAAGCTCTGCTGGGGATTTTAATGATGAACTCCGCTGGGGATGATCTTTCAGTTGCAACTTGCTGAGGATAACCCAGCTAGACTCTTGTGAGGATAATCTCTGAATTTGGCTGAGGAGACTTATTTGTGCTTCGCAGGGGACAAGCTTCTAGAGTCTACTGGGGAAGATGATTCAACTCCATCGGGGAAGCTTTTTTAGATTGCGTTGGGGAAATGACTCCATTGTGGTATCTTGTATTCCACCGAGAACATTCTTATATTCTGTTGAGGAATATTAAAACTGCTGGGGATGCTCTTACGCTTGCTGGAGAACATCTTTATACTCCGTTGGGGAATATTAAGATCTTCTGGGGATATCAAGCCTTTTCGGGGCTGACGGTAGGCTAACACTGCTTGGGGGAGAAAATTGATGATTCGCTCATGGTTGCAAGTCTTAGTGGGGAGAGCTGCCATTACTGTTTTTCTTTACGGGGAGTGACGGTATCTTATTCACGTTCTTCAGCTGAACCTACCTTGGTACCTTGGTAGACAGAGCAACTAGACAGCTAAGATGATTCTTGTTTCCCCTGTTTCTGATATTACTAGTAATTCATCTTTCGTTTCGCATGTAAGTATTTATGATCAGCAGTTAACGTCAAATGCATATATCAAAAATGAACATTGGACGTTCTTTGCAAAAAAAAACAGATAAAGGAAAAACAATTTGAAATTTGTCTGAAAATGAATTTGTATTGATTTTGAAGTTTGCCTGTAAATAGGCGTTTTTGTACAAGAGGCTGACGTCCTAGTAAGAGGGCGCCGTCGAACAAATAAAATTTATACAATTTGTGAAAAGAAAACGAAACAGCTATGTGAATAATCCCGCTGGGCTCCAACCCTGCTATTGCCTTTATATCTTTAAGCATCTCATCACTTTGCTGCTTAATTGAAGATGAATTTGATTGATTGGTGCCGTCCGAGCCTGATAGTTGATACCGGAATAAGGATGCAAGGTGATCCAATGAGACATAGTGTTACGCTTTAATCCCTAACTTTTGCCTGGACCGCCCTTTCGGGTTTTCAGTCCACCGGGATACCCATTTTTGCCCAAGCCGCCTTTTCAGGTTTTCGACTTGCCGGGTGTACAGATTTTTATTTTCATCCCCCTTTTTTTTTGCCCGAACCCTTTTGGTTCACCGGGAAGCCCTTATTTTTTCCTAGGTCAGTCAACCTAGCGGGTCTTTGATTATGCGTAGTATCTTTTTACTATGTCTGCATTGACGGGGTGAGGAAAGTCGTCACCATCCATGGTGGTTAGAGTCATCGCTCCTCCTGAGAAAATGTTCTTAACCACAAATGGCCCCTCGTAAGTAGGGGTCCATTTGCCTCTGGGATCACCTTGAGGTAGAATAATGCGCTTGATTACCAGGTCCCTAACTTGATACTCTTGTCTTCTGACTTTCTTGTTAAATGCCTTGATCATCCGTTTTTGGTATGTCTGACCATGACAAATAGCAGTAAGTCTTTTTTCGTCGATTAGATTCAGATGATCAAGTCGGGTCTGAATCCAGTTACCTTCACTCAAACCTGTATCCTTCATGATCCAGAGAGAGGGTATCTGAACTTTAATGGGCAGGACTGCCTCCATGCCATATACCAAGGAATAAGGTGTTGCCCCTGTTGACGTCCGTGCTGAGGTACGGTACCCATGAAGAGAAAATGGTAACATCTCATGCCAGTCTTTGTATGTCACTGTCATCTTCCGCACAATCTTCTTAATGTTCTTATTAGCTGCTTCTACAGCCCCATTCATCTTCGGCCGGTAGGGAGAAGAGTTATGATGCTGTATCTTGAATTGCTCGCAGAGCTCAGTGATCATCTTGTTGTTAAGATTGGTACCATTATCCGTAATGATCCTCTCCGGTACACCGTATCGACAGATCAGGTTGTGCCGAATCAACCGTGCCACGACGTTCTTGGTTACGGTAGCAAAGGAAGCTGCTTCAACCCACTTCGTAAAGTAATCAATCGCTACCAGGATGATGCCCGTTGAATGCGGTAGGTCTGATCTCGCCAATCATATCAATGCCCCACATTGCAAAAGGCCAAGGCGCTGTCAAAACATTCAGAGGAACTGGAGGTATGTGCACCTTATCAGCATAGACCTGGCACTTGTGACATGTCCGAGAATGCTGATAACAGTCGGCCTCCATTGTGGACCAGTAATATCCTTCCCGGAGGATTTTCTTTGCCATGGTATGTCCACTGGAATGAGTTCCGAAGGTACCTTCATGCAGCTCTATCATGATTCTTTCTGCTTCAATCTTATCCACACAACGCAGTAAGGTTGAATCATGGTTACATTTGTAAAGAATGCCATTGCTGATGAAGAACTTTGCCGCGAACCTTCTCAGAAATTTCTTGTCATTAACAGATGCACCCTCGGGGTATTCTTGAGCTTCAAGGTATCTTTTTATTTCGTGATACCAGGGCTTTTCTGTTACCTCTTTAATCTCAAGATCACAGCAATGTGCAGGTTCATCCAATTTCCAAATAATGATCCGGGGGGCCTCGTTGTCCCATTTGACTTTGAACATAGAAGACATTGTAGCTAACGCGTCCGCCAACTGATTCTCCTCTCTTGGGAAGTGTTCAAAAGTTATCTCCTCGAAGTGGGGAAGCAACGTCAACACATACTCCTTGTAAGGAATAAGATTTGGGTGTTTCGTATCCCACTCGCCTTTGATATGACTGATCACGAGAGCGGAATCTCCGAAGACACTCAGAAACTTAATCCTTAGGTCAATTGCAGCTCGAAGACCCATAATGCATGCTTCATACTCCGCCATGTTGTTGGTGCAGTTAAAACATAGTCGGGCGGTAAATGGAGTATGAGAGCCTTTAGGAGATATGATCACAGCGCCAATGCCATTACCCAAAGCGTTCGAAGCTCCATCAAAGTACATAGACCATCGGGATCCTTCCTCAGGTCCTTCATCTGGTCCAGGTGTCTCACAATCAGTCACTACCATAATATTCTTGTCCGGAAATTCAAAGTTCATGGACTGGTAATCATCCACTGCCTGATGTGCCAAATGGTCTGCCAATACACTTCCCTTGATTGCTTTTTGAGTCATGTACTGGATGTCATACTCAGTCAAGATCATCTGCCATCTTGCTATTCTTCCGGACAAGGCGGGTTTTTCGAAGATATACTTGATTGGATCCATCTTTGAAATCAACAGGGTAGTGTGAGTCAACATATACTGTTTCAGCCGGCGAGCAGCCCAGGCCAAAGCGCAACAAGTTTTCTCAATAGCAGTGAGTATCGGGTCTCACAGTCGGTAAACTTTTTGCTAAGGTAATAAATAGCATGCTCTTTTCGGCCAGACTCGTCATGCTGGCCCAACACACACCCCATTGAGTTATCGAGCACTGTCAAGTATAAAATCAAAGGTCTCCCTTCAACTAGTGGCATAAGAATAGGTGGCTCCTGGAGGTACTCTTTGATTCTTTCGAAAGCAGCCTAACATTCATCGTTCCAACATACCACTTGATCTTTCTTCAGTAACTTGAAGATTGGCTCACAAGTAGCAGTTAGGTGCGAGATGAATTGGGCAATATAGTTCAGTCGTCCTAGAATGCCTCTGACCTCCTTCTCTGTCTTGGGAGCTAGCATCTCCTGTATAACTTTCACTTTGGCAGGGTCCACTTGAATACCTTTTTCGCTCACGACGAAACCTAATAGCTTACTAGATTTCACCCCGAAGATGCATTTGTTCGGGTTCAATCTCAGCTTGTACAACTTTAGCCTGTCAAACAGCTTTTGTAGATGGTCAAGGTGTACCTCCTCAGTTTGGGACCTTGCAATCATATCGTCGACGTATACTTCAATCTCATGATGGATCATGTCATGAAACAAAGCAAACATGGCACGCTGATACGTTGCCCCAACATTTTTCAACCCAAAAGGCATGACCTTGTAGCAAAAGGTCCCCCACTGAGTAACAAAAGTGGTCTTCTTCATGTCTTTGGGAGCCATCTTTATCTGATTATAACTGGAGAAACCGTCCATAAAGGAGAAGACCTTGTGCTGAGCAGTATTGTCAACCAGCACGTCAATGTGAGGTAGAGGGAAGTCATCCTTAAGGCTTTCCCTATTCAAATCCATGTATTCAACACACATTCAGACCTTACCATCCTTCTTCGGTACCGGAACCACATTGGCAACCCACTGAGGGTAAGAAGTTACTGCTAGAAAACCGGCGTCAAACTGTTTCATAACTTCGGCCTTGATTTTCTCAGACATCTCTGGACGCATACGGCGAACCTTCTGTTTTACCGGAGGAAAATCTTCCTTGGTAGGAAGGCAATGAACCATAATGTCGGTATCCAACCCAGGTGTGATCGGTGGGAACGAGAACGGACTGTTTTTGGAATGCTGGTTCGCGTTTGCGTTTGTTTTCGGAAAGTGTCGAGGTAAGCAAGAGTCGCCACCGTATTTTATTTTATCCAAACAAGGAAAGGACAAAAGCACAGAAAAATTCCTTTTCGAGATTGTTTCTCGGGTTCGGGAGGAAGATTATAGAAAGGGAAGGTGTTATCACCCTTTCTATCCGTGGTTATCCACGGGCTCTTAGGTACTTGCTCACTATGTTTTCAAAAGGTTTGCTTTTCTTTGTGATTGTGGGTTTTGAAAAGAGTTTTGTTTGAAACTTCATTTTAACTCTTTCTTCTGTCCTCAAGAGTGTATGAAGTGTTTTTTGAAAACTTTGTTCGAAAAGTGTAAGTGTGAAAAGTTTTGTTTTGTTTTAAAAGGAGCAAGTACTTAAGAGTCTCTACCTACTCAAAAAGGAATTAAATTGTGCAAATGTCCTTTAGACAGTGCTATCCCACTATTGAGGAGTAGGTAGCACCGTCGTTGGAGTTTTCGGGTCAATTCGATTTAAAGGGACGTGTGGTCACTAAAGCAATGTTAGGATGCTTTAGCGGTAACCCTAATGTCTTAGATCATTTTTATCGAGGCAACCGTTTCGAGGCAACTTTGATCTTTAGACAGGAGGGTGACCTCTAAAACATCCTATACTCAATGACCACGTTAGAGGCAACCAAGTGAGGTGTACCCTAAGAGTGGCATGTGCAAGTGTGTCAATTTTCAGTTTATATTATCTTTGTACATGTTATGGTGAGCTACAGTTGATTTTAAATTAAGAGTTAATCTTGTCATGCAATCCTAGTTAGCATACATCTAAGCAGTTAATATATGTACAGGAATTTAAAGTGCGGGAATTGTAAATCCTACGCTATTACAAGGCTTCGGGGAGGGTAGATTATTTACATGTCCAAAATTGGGGAAATAAAAGCAGTTAAGTAAAAATCTTAGCTAAACTATTACAAACCAGTAAGCAGTTACAATAAAATAAACACGCGTGAATCTGAAAAATCCTAAGAAAAAGAACTTTTCTTGTTTTATTTTATTTTTTTGGGAAAATGCTAAATGTTCAATTAAGTCCAATTTAATTAATTAAAAATATTGATTAAAAGTAACTCTAAGACGTACCTAATATTTTTTGCATTTTTGTTTATGAAAAGGATTGAATTTAAATAAATCCTAAGTCTATTGATTTTAAAATTGAAGAAAATAAGTTAAAATAATTAACTAAATTAAATCCTAATTCTAAGTTATTTATTTTTTATGATTTTTATGTTGATTAAAAATAAAAAGAAGTCTATAAAAAACAAAAATAACATGCAGGAGGGATCCTTCGATCTAGAAAAAAAAGGGAGTTTCGACCCAGGGAGGGAATAGAAGCTTCGATCCAGAGAGGGTCCTGGTCCTTTCGATTGGGCCAGACAGTAAGGCGTGAGTAGCCTTCGATCCAGGGAAGAGGATTGTCTTTCGATCATGGAGGTTATGGCTTTCGATCCAAGAATGAGATGCCTCCTTCGATCCAGCATGCTAATGGGTTCGATCCAGAGAAGGTGTCTCCTTCGATCTGGGATGTTGTACCTGCAAAAGCATGTTAGCAAAATAAAACACAGGGCCTAGGTATTGAACCCCAGACCCTTCGATCCTGCGCTTGCTAGGTCTCTTCAAGCTATGTCTGCAGCAAGTGTTAGCAAACGAAAAAACATGACTTGGGTGCCAAACCCAGGCCTTTCGATCCTGTCTAGGATGACAAATCAAAGGTAACAACAAGTAATAATGTGTTATGCAAATGTAAAGTTGGACAGTTTACCCTCTCTTACCAGTAGGTTGGACCTTCGATTTGGGCACTTCCTGGATGTAGGCACCTTCGATCTGGGGTTTCTGGGCGTGGAGGTGAGCAGTTTCGATCTGGGCTTCTGGGCTTGGCTACTTTTGCTGAATGGTTGCTTTGGCCTGTGCAAGGATTGGGTATGGCTTCCTGGAAGTGCTGATGACTTTTGGCAGCGTAACTCCAATTGGGTTGGTTCCTTCAAGGAATTTGAGGTTTTCAATGGCTCAATAAAGTCCCATAGGCTTATATATATTGTCAAGCATCTACATGTCAAGTCTCAAGTTTCACAATGCCAGTTTGCACAGTCAAAAAGCCCATTTGCTTCACAGTCAACTGCAGGGGTAAAATGGTCATTTTGCAGTCAAAAGTCAGAATTTTTGGCCAACATCTTATTTTGAGTCCACAATCATCATTTGATCAAATCTTGATCATGATTCCACAAGGATAGCTCAAAAATCATCAAGATGCCAAAGGTTACTATTTTTGGACAGTAGAAAAGTCAACTGTATCTTGACCAAGGCATAACTTTTTCATGGTTCATCAGAAAAATCCCATCCAATGCTCATTTTGAAGTGGGTGACATTTCCTACAACTCATCTTCATATTTCAAGTCCAATAAATGCTCTCACAAAAATTTATCAATTTCTACATTATAGGTTAATTTCAAAAGTCAACAAAAAGGCATTTTAAGTCAAAGACCATAACTTGAGATTGGTAAATTAGAATGACATGGGACCAAAGGCATTGGTTATAGGACTTCAAGACCTTTCCAAAATGTCCAAGAACATGTTCATATGATCAAAATTGATCAAGATATGCATTGGAGAAGTTGGGAAATTTTCATGAATTTGCAAAAGTCAACTTTGCTCAAAACACATCATTTTTGCTAATGGGCCTCAAATTTCTTCTTGAAACTTTGTCCAAGGCCTATGCACGACCCATTGAGATTAAATTGATTTATTTTCTTATTTTTATTAATTATTTGGATATTTAATTGATTATTAATTCATTTAATTCATTTAATTGTAGGAAAATATCAAGATAGGGTTTTGCAATCTTTTCATGAAGCAAATATGACCTACATGTGCTGGAGATTTCGTGTACACATCAAAGGGGACAAGGATCTATCAATTTGGCAAGGTTTTTCAATCAAAAATATGCAAAAAGATTTGATTTAAACTCAAATATAGAAAACATGAATTCCATGGATCTTTGGGCCAAGACTTGACCTAATTCCCTTCCATTACATATGCATAACCAAACCCTAATGCCATTCACGTGAAAAACTGCTGCAGAAACCATATGCAATATTGAAAAAAAGTCAAGAAAAAGTGAAAACTGTTTTTGGCATTCCAGCACGATTCAAAGCTTTCCATTGCTTCTAACACATTGCAGGGATCCCCAGGAACACATTGCAATAAAAAACAAGCCTTAAAGCTCAAGAAACACGCAAGAACAGGCTCACAGTTTACCACTTTTTTCCAAAATCATAATCATTGATTCATGCATTTTTAACATCTTTTGTTGATTGTTTTGTGTTCATAGAACTCAGGTGAAGCTTTTGGTGTGGTTCAATTGGATTAAAACGCCCTGAAACAGAAATCACCATGGACGTTTTCTAGGGTTTTCAAACTCTGAATTTGGGGCTTTGCTATATAGGAAAAATCAGGACCCCTAATGCCCATGGTTGAAACCGTCTGAGCAAGACGAGCAAGATGGAACCCTCGCGATGAATTTATATTAATCCTATTCCTATTCGCTATTATTGGTCATCCAATTTTGTGGGGGTTAAAAACCCCCGCTAACTAATTTGTTTTTTGCAGGCATAAGGAAGGAGACGAAGGACGTGTAAGCCCCTGAATGGATAGTTCAAATATAACACGCGTAATTTTTGTTTTGTCCAGCATAATTGTTGTTTTCATATATTAATTTTATTGATCATTATAATAACATATACAAGCGCGTGGCTCAGTGGAAAGTGAGGTGGACGTGAACCATTGGGACCTGGGTTCGATTCCCAGGTCCACCCAAACATTGTTTCATATTTTTCCTAACGTGATTGTATGCAGGCTTTAAGCAATGTTCCACCATACGCTTCCAACATCCATGTGCCATGTGTATCCTAACACAAATCCAATGGCTACAAGGGAAGGAATACCATGTTCCCAGTCAACGCTTGCACACTTGATCCAGAAAGTCCAACAAGGCTTGAGTGTTATTGGGCTTCAGATTTCTAAACAAAACCTCCTAATGGGTCCATCAACCCCCCTGGTTTACTATTCTTCTTTTATTCTCTTTTTCCTTTTATTTTCTTTAATAACTATTATTATTATTATTTAATTAATTAACGAATTAACATTTTTCATAATAAATTCAGAAAATTAAAATGTAAATATTTTTATTATTATTATTATTAATTACACTATTAATTATTCTTGTAAATAAAATACTAATAAATTGATTTAGTTTAATTAGGTAGTTTTAATTTCCTTTTACAATAAATAAAATGAATTAGACTTAGGGTTTTTCTTTTGACACTTTTAATTTCCTTTTATTTTTATTTTCATTAAAACATAAAAACATAAAAAATACTTTTTTCTTAAATTATTTAATTAATTAGTTTTAGGTTGAATATTTAATTAGATGCAAAAAAGGACCAATTCCATTCTTTTCTCAAAAAGGGTCAAAACCCTAAGGACGTCCCCGATTTAATTTATTTGCGCGCATATTTATTTTGATGTATCTGTTCCGGGAATGTAATAGCGTAATTAGGACCTCTTTTATCGCTTTATTTATTTTCTCGCAGTTTATTTTTTCCAAAGGGTTTGTTTTTGGCGATGTAAAACCCGGAGCCTTGTAATAGCGTAGATTCATCTTTCCACACTTTATTTCCGCACACTTATTAACTGCTAAATATGCATGCAAGACTTGTCTGAAAAATAAAACCAAAGCGTAGCTCACAAATAACATGTACAAGATAATCTTAACTGAATTCAACACACATGCACATGCCACTCCTAGGGTACGCCTCACTTGGTTGCCTCGAGGTGGTCGTCAAGTATAAGGTGTTTTAGAGGTCGCCCTCCTGTCTAAAGATCCAGTTGCCTCGAAACAGTTGCCTCAGATAAAAAGGATCTAGGACATTAGGGTTACCGCTAAGGCGTCCTACTATTGCTTTGGTGACCACGCATGTCCCTAATAATCGAATTGACCCGAATAACTCCAACGACGGTGCTACCTACTTCTCAATAGTGGGATAAAACTGTCTAAAGGACTCTTACACAGCCTAATTCCTTAGAGTAGGTAGATTTCTCCTGGGTACTTGCTCTTTCAAAAAACAAAAACATCTTTTCGCACTTACACTTTCAAAAAGTTTTCAAACAAATACTTCATACACTCTTGAGGACTGATACAAGAGTTACCTAGAAGTTTTTCAAACGAACTTTTCCAAAACCCACAAACACTTGAAAAGCAAACAAATTTTTGAAAACATAGTGAGCAAGTACCTAAGAGCCCGTGGATAACCACGGATAGAAAGGGTGTTAACACCTTCCCTTTCTATAATCTACCTCCCAAACTGAGAAACATCTCGAAAAGGAATTTTGCTATGCTTTTGTCCTTTCCTTGTTGGAGAAAATAAAAGACGGCGGCGACTCTTTCTTACCGCGACATTTCACGAACCAACACTCCAAAACAGTCAGTTCTATTTCCACCGATCACAGAACTGGCGACTCTGCTGGTGACATTATAAAGTGAGGTGTACCTTAGGATTAGACCACTCTTATGTTTTCAATTGTATGCCTTGATTGCTTTTATATTTTTGGGCTTGCATTGGAGTTTCATAGATCCTAACCCGGATCTGGGGAATACCCTTTAGGTAGCATAAGCTGTGAGGGACCTGTCCGGCGTAGACCGACACGGGTGAAGCAGTGGCTACGTTGGTGTGACACCTTGGTCTGTACCGATATCCCTTGTGTTGCAACGAGGAGAATATGGGTCTTCTGAGGAGTCATTAAGCACCAACCGACCTTAGAACCCTAAATTGACCCAACTTGGCCATAGAACAGTAGCAGTATGCTACACTCATTGAGGCTAAACTCTCGCGATGGATCTGGCCGCAAGAAAAGATTGTGATGCTGGAGTTATGACCGATCGAGGGTAGTCGATGATATTGAGATCCTCTAGAACCCGGTTACTATTTTCTAGGACAGGTCTTAACCAACGAAACTGAAAGAGGGTAGTACCTAAACTTCATGCTGGCCTAAACTCTAAGGGCTCTTTTGTGTGACTTGTGTGCCTTCAAACTTGACTACTTGCATGTTCTTGTTATCTGACATATGAGTTCCTTGCAGGTGTTGTTCATAGTCCTTAATCTGGGCTTATAATAGGGTTTACTTACATCACTCCACGCATAGCATAACATCATACCATCATACCATTGCATACATCCTGCATAAGGACTAACCCATTTCAAGGATCTTAAGGGTTTGTGGTGCAGGTCATGATGAATCAAAATGTCTAGCAAGGGGCAAAGGGGATTTATTTTCCTCTAGCCAAAGTTGTCTGGAGATCAAAACATGACAGTTTGAGTCAGGGGCTATGACCCACTGGATATGGTGAGCCTTGACTCTTGAAGAAGGACTCTCAGCAACAGGAAGTTCCTTCAATCAAGCTAAAAAATTCAAATTCTAACAATTTTCTTGTTTACCTCGCGAGATCCTTGAAAACATTGCATACATATCTCATACATATCATTGCATTACAGGTACCCTTTTGACAGGTCACTTATCTTCTTCGCTGTTTATTTCAGCAATCATCATGAATCCCGAATCATCCAATGAACAAGCTATCAAGGTCCTCCAGGCCCAGAATGCCCAGTTCCAAGAGTTGGTAATGAGCTTAGCCCAGGGTCAACAGGAGTTGAAGACTCTGCTTTTGAAGAAGAAGAAGAAGAGGACTGTTTTGTTCAACCCTAGAAGCAGATCTGGGAATGGATCACAAAACGAGGTTGAGCTGACTACCCCATCTGTAGGGAAAGACAGTCCACATGAGGAAAGGGTTCCTAGTCTCGTGGTCTCCGACAACGAGACAGATTATAATGACGAACAGTACCCTCTTGCTGAGGATAAGTACAAACAGCTCGAAGACCGGTTAAGTGCTATGGAGATACGGAAAGTGCCCGGCCTGGACTTCGAAGATCTAGGTCTATCCTCTGGGGTGGTGATCCCTCACAAGTTCAAAGCACCTGCTCTTGCAAAGTACGACGGAGCTTCCTGCCCTAAGCTACATCTCAGATCATATGTCAGGAAGATCCAACCGTATACAACTGAAAAGAATCTATGGATCCATTTCTTCTAGGATAGTCTTTCAGGGACTCAACTCGAATGGTTCTATCAGCTGGATGGAACTAGTATTCGTAACTGGGAGGACTTGGCTACTGCATTTTATAAGCAGTATAAGTACAATTCCGACCTCGCTCCTATGCGTACCCAACTCCAGGGTATGTCACTAGGGACGGGTGAAGGATTCAAGGAATATGCTCAGAAATGGAGAGACCTTGATGGAAGGGTGCAGCCACCTTTGACTGACCGTGAGCTCGTTGATATGTTCCTGGGGACCCTGTCTGGTCCGTTCTTCAACCATCTGATTGGGAATTCTTCTGCTGGGTTTACAGATTTGATCTTGACTGGTGAGAGGATAGAAGCTGGTATCAAGTCAGGGAAGATACAAAAAGGGGACTCCTCGAGTACTGAAAAGAAACCATTCAAGAAAGAATCTAGTGTTGTCTATGGTTCAAAAGGGCAGAATAGGTCTGAACACCGCCAAGCTGTCAACGCGGTAGTTATTTCAAAACCGGCTGGTGCTCCTCAGCGTCACAATCAATAAAGAGAAGAGAGACCTAAAAGGCAGTTCACTCCACTCAGCATGACCTTGTCCCAGATATTGCCACAGTTGCTGGAGACCAAATTGGTAACTCTAAGGGACCCTCCTAAGAATCCCAGCAAGACACCTTCAAGGTATAACCCCAACGCCCGATGCGCTTATCATTCTGACAGCCCGGGGCATGCTACAGATGATTGTTGGACTTTGAGGAACAAGGTTCAGGACCTGATTGATGCAAAGGAAGTCGAGTTCGAAGCGCCCGAGACTCCCAATGTGATCACTGCTCCCTTGCCAAAACATGGCTAGGATTGAAAAACTTTTGTTCATTCGAATGTTCAAGTTGTATTTTTCTTTGATTGTTCAAACATTTTATTCATGTCAAACGTTGTTATTTCATTAATGCATTACATGTGTCTGTTTTGAAGTAATATGTTCACTATGCTTAAAACTGCTCTCATTTTTTGATGTTCAATTCTCGATTACAAATTCTAAGCCTCTTGAGGGAGGATGACGAAAACGATACCACGATCCTTATAGTATGCTTTTGAACAGACCCCACTGATGAGGTACATGCATTGTTTCAATTCCTAAACACCGGAGTTATAAGGAAGATAATCCCTAGTCAACCCCTTTGAGCCAAAAAAGTTGGAGTTTTTCTTTTCAAAAATTTAAACCCTTAATCATAACCTGGGGCAGGGTAGTTCTCTCAGTTGATCAAAGTGCACAATGAATGATATCAAAGGAGTCCTTCCAAAACAAAAGACAGTGATGGTTCCGAATAATCATAAATACAGGCAGTCATTACCAAAAAAAAAACTAAAGCCCAATAAGTCAAAACCTATGAAGGAGACTTACAAAACTGGGGCATCCCGCTGACTGTAATCGTAAAAGAAACAGTTCAGGAAAAAACAGGGATAATAAAATCTCAAAAAGAAAGAGGTCCTACAAACCCTCAACAAAAAAATGACTGCCTATTCAAAATAAACTATCCATATCCGAACCATCGCCAGAATATCAGGACAAAGACTCAAACAAGGTCTAATGCATGATCAGCTGAGTTTAGGATCGAAGAACATCACGAAGAACGGGTGGGTACAAATAAAATTTGAGCCTTTATCCTTTGCTTCTTAAACCGTGAACCAGGCCACGTTATAACCCTTAAAAGTCCTAGCTGAAGCATGGGGTAATTCGAAAGCATACTATTACCAAAGGTATCCTGACTCCTTAGGGCTTGCTGTAAAATCTTGAGTTGACATCACATTTTACAAAATTTGCTTGTTTTACTGAAAAATGCATTTTCAAAAAACTTCAAGACAGACATAAGCTTTTCATTTTTGACATAACATTGTTTGCATATGACTATTTGTTCGAACAGCAGAGAAATTCGCACGACGAGTATCTAGTGAACAAAAGAACTTCCAATCAAGGGGCACAACATGATCATTGTCCGTCATCTGGGGCAGTTAAGTCAAGATCCAGAGAATCTCTCAAATGCCAAATAGCCAGGGGCAGATCTCCATCTGAGTCACTTGGGGCATTGGACATGAATTCCCGCAACGAATCTTGCATGATCAAGCGAACATCTTCTGGTAGCATGGCAATACAACACTACTGACAGTGACAACCCCCTACATCCTGAGAGCATGGACATAGTCGAAAAAAATACTACGCATAATCAAATACCCGCTAGGTCGACTGGCCTAGGCAAAAATAAGGGCTTCCCGGCGAACCAAAAGGGTTCGGGCAAAAATAAGGGATGAAAATAAAAAAATCTGTACACCCGGCAAGTCGAAAACCTGAAAAGGCGGCTTGGGAA
Source organism: Vicia faba (assembly GCA_948472305.1). Classification (NCBI taxonomy): domain Eukaryota; kingdom Viridiplantae; phylum Streptophyta; class Magnoliopsida; order Fabales; family Fabaceae; genus Vicia; species Vicia faba. The sequence continues at coordinate 1,618,957,510 of OX451736.1, forward strand.
AAAATGGGTATCCCGGTGGACTGAAAACCCGAAGGGGCGGTCCAGGAAAAAATTAGGGATCAAAGCATACGACTATGTCCCGTCATCTCGTCACTTGCCTACCAGAAGAAGATTTTGAAGAAGTGAAAAACATAAGAAGGGGGGTTGAATTGTAAAACTGAAAATCAATGCAATGAACATGATATTTTTATCCTGGTTCGTTTGATCTCAAACTACTCCAGTCCACCCGTCAAGGTGATTTCTCCTCTCTCCAACGAGGTCTTAATCCACTATATTCAACTGAATATTACAATCTGCTTTAACAACTGCTAAAGCCTTCTTGATGCAAACCACAGACCGGTTTGTCAAGGAAACACTTTCTTACAAAGAATAGAAGTCTAGGTGTGTGAATATTTTCTACAAAACTGTTTATCACAATTGTGATATTACACAACTTAAGCTTATTGAAACTAGATTGCTAAAGATAATTGAGTAATGAGATGTGGAGCTTTTAGCAAACTGAGAATGAGAAGATGATGAATAGATTTTAGGCGTGGAAATAGTTGTAGAGCATTAGCCAATTCAATCTTCATTGTCTTGTTTATATAGCACTGAAATTGTTGAACGTTGGAGCAATAATCTTGATTCAATGCCAATAACAAACTTTCCTTATTAAGCAGATCTTGTCTGGAATAATGTCGTTGGTAATAATTCTCCTTGAATGCACAGTACCGTTTCTACTTAAAGCGTGTTCTGGCTTTGGCTCATTCTGACTCCGCTTAAGTGCTGATGAACTGTTGTTATCTTTATCAGAGTGTTGAGCGCAGTTTTGTTCATCAAGCTTCAGCATACGCGTGAATTGTTCTTCTGATTCTGGTATTCTGATATAGCATCTTCTGATGCTGATGTTGATATCCAATATTCTGATGCTGATTAAGATGTACTTTTGCTGATACCTATCAGAGTTTCTGCAAAACAGAAGGTAATATTTTAGGTAGCAAATAGTTCTTACATGAATCACATAATTAATATATCCTTTCATTTTGTTATCATCAAAACTTAAACTTAGGGTAGTAGATTCAAACTTTGTTCTAACAATCTCCCCCTTTTTGATGATGACAAAAACTAGATATTTTTAATTGAAAATAACGTGAAAAAGTATCAGAGATAACTAAATGATAAGATGTATCAGAGTAAGAAGTTATCAAAGATAAGGGATAAAGAGATATCAGAGTTGAGATCGGAGATACTCCCCCTGAATTTATTACTTCCCTTTTTAATTCCAAGAGTTCTTCAGGATCAGATCTTTATTGTCTTTCTTTGATCATCAGAATATCAGAGCTTTGACTATCAGAAGCTTTAGATCAGAATATCAGAGCAGAGCTTCAGATCAGAATATCAGAGCTTTATCAGAGCTTTGCTTTAGATCAGAGTATCAGAGCTTTAGTCTTCAGTGAGTTAGAGAGCATTCTTGTACCTGTAGACTTAAGCAAAAACAGAAGAAAACATTCAAGTATATCAGAGTTAGAATGTTTGAGACTTTCTGTCTCAGTAATCCGTTATTGAAAAATATCATTCTTGTTCTCCCCCTTTTTGTCAGCAATCAAAAAGTGAAAGTAATGTGCTAAAACAATTAGAGCAGAAAAACTTGTCATATTAAAATAGTCAGAGCCAGACAAAACAGTATAAAAGATATGCAAAGAAAACATGAAAATAGCATGAATAAAAATCTAAGGTTGAGGAGGGAGGCGTGTGAACAGAGTCTCCAGCATTGCCTTAATCTGATCAGCAGTCTCATTCTGCTTGTGCACCATGCTGACTACTGTGTCTATCTTGCTGTCCTGCACGTCCATCCTTTCCTTCATCTTCTGATCATTTTCATCCATCCTTTGCTGCAGACGGATATCATTCAGCTTCAGCTCTTCTAGAGTCTGCCTGTCCAAGGCAGCTTGAGAAACATCAGAAGCAGGGAGCTTCTGAGAGCTTTCTGCAACATCTTCAGCTTGACTGGCTTCAACTTGAATTGTCTGATCTTCTTCTGGCTGCACTTGTGAAGCTGGACGCTTCTCAGACCATGGCTCACTATCCAGAAGGAGCACGTCTTCTTTCAGCAGCTGACTTCCAACTTCATTCAGAAGCTTGCTGAAATTCTGCTGTGCTTGCTCATAATTGAAGTCTTGCAATTTTAGAGCTTCAGCACGTACCCAAATTCTGAATCGTGTCCAGAGCTGGTCAGAGGCAGCTGGATCAATCATTCCAGGACAGACTTGCTTCAGAGAAGCAATCCACTGCTGCAAACCTGTTTCAAAATTCATAATGCCAGAGCCAACATCTGGCTGTTTTGGTTTTGGAATGGCTATTTTATTTTTCAGATCAACAAGACGGTCAAGGATTATTAAATCTATGAAGGTCCTGCTGGGGTCTTCTGTGGTTTGTTTGGGAGTTGTTTGTTTGGGAGATGGAGTGGGAGAATCAGAAATAATGATTGGACTGTTTGGGGTTTTGGGAGTGTTTGGAGGAGTGGTTTCTGGCGAGGATGGCAGCTGGGCCATTCTTACGGTTGTTCCATATGGCAGCTGTATTGCCAGAGGTTATGGCTCAGAGGATTGAGGAGAATGTGGTTCAGGAGATGGAGGAGATGGAGTTTCAGAATGATGAAACTCAGGTTAAGGTGATGGTTGAGGTATTTCTGGTTGAGGAGAGTGAGAAGGAATTGCTGGTTGTGGAGAAGGAGGAGTAATTTCTGGTTGTTCAGGAATATGTGGTTCTTCTGGAATGGGTGAGAGAGGTTGTTCTGGTTGAGGAGAGTGGATAATTTGTGGTTCAGAGTTTGGATTATTGGAGAGGTGATCAGAAGCATGTTGATTAATATCAGACAGAACTTTGTCAAGTTCTGATGTTGTTGAAGTTGTTGGTTTGGGATGTTTGGTGCGGGGTCTTCTGAGTGTTAGTGCCTCAGAAGGGTCATATTCTGGTTCAGTTTCATCTATAGTTGGGATGGGGATTGGGATTTCATGAGAAGCTGGAGTGGGGATTGATGTTGGAATAGCAGAAGAATTTAAAACAGAAGCAGCAGATAAATTACCTCTTTTCTTGGGAGTCTGCTGGGATGTTCCTTCTGAAGGGGCCTTCCTTTTCTTCGTCTTCTTCAGTGAGACTTCTGGTTGAGGTTGGTGCAGATCTTTGATATTCAGCTTGGGATCTGAACCATCAGCCTTGCACGCGTCCAAGTATCTGAGAACCACCATTGGTTTAGATTCTATCTCAAAAAATAAGGGAAAGTCACTCAGTGGGACTCTTCTGCTGGTGATATCAGCAATAGGAGTAACACTGGGTTCCTTTCTGATATTCTCTATTAATTTCATTTTCTTCAGATTCTTCGCATTCAGAGGCTTGCCAACAGTTGGTTCAATGGTGCTTAACTCTTGAGCTTCTATCAGGTGCTCTATCAGCCTATTCTCAGTCAGAATATCTGATATTAACCTTCCAAAGGGTATCCAATCCCTCTTTGTTCTTTCTTCTTCCCTGGTTTCCTTCACGCTTGTTCTGAGGTGATTAAACAGAAGATGAGCCAAGTTGATTTTTACCTTCTGATTGATAAAATAGATCAGAAACTGCTGATCTATATTTATGTAATCAGGGGAACTTGTTGGCTTCCTATGATTAAAGCACCCCAGAATGATCTTCGCCCAAACTCTATGGTGATCCTTGAGGTCTCTGATTTTGCTGCTGGGCACCCCAAGGGTGAAAATCTGTTCTGCTATGACGCCAATGTCAGAGCATCTTTCAGCCATATCAATACAACGGACGCCACCGCCACTGTAACCAATCAACTTTGCTATGTGATCCTCAGTGATCACAATCTTCTTTCCCATTATGTAGGAGGTGACTTGATGCGTTGTAGCGGACGCATGAATCCAGAACTCCTTGACTAACATTGGGAATGTTGGTCCAACCAACCTGTCGAAATATCTCTCCCATTTCTGTGCCCTAACTTCTTCTGTCAAGTCAAAACCATTCTCTTTCAGACTGCCAAAATCAATAATCAGTTCAGACAACACTTCAAGATTCTTCACTGGTGTAAGGAGTGTTCTGAATGGAACTTGGTACTGTTCAGAGGAAGCTTTCTTCTGAGAACCTGCAGAGGCACTGCTGGAGGTTGCCATGTTCACACTTAGGGTTTTTCTGAGAAAACTGAGAAAATGGGTTTAAGTTTGAAAGAGATGAATGCAGAAAATATTTGAGAGATTATGAGAAACTGTAAAAGATTAATGTGAGAAGTTAACGTGCTTAAATAGACTTCAGAATATTTTGAAAGTGGAAACGGTTTCAAGAAAGAGAAATAAAATCATGATTACGTTTTAAAAACATGATTACTTTCATTTAATGCTTGCTGATTTTGGGGGATTTGAGAAAGATACTTGAAACGGTTACCAGACATGTGTCTCAATGCACCCAATCAGCGTTTTGCCTTCTCAGAAGCGTGCATGCGTGTTCTGCTTCAGAGATCTGCTGATGATTGGATGCCACTTGTTTGATTTAGTGATCAGCACGTCTATCCTTGAGCTGAAACGCTCAGATCTTTAAGACTAGCATCTGATACAATCTGCATGTTCTTTCTTTCTGAAAAGAGATTGATCAGAAGTTCACAGTAAAACAAATACATTCTGAAGATAAATATATAGAATTAAGACATTTTCACTCTGGGCAGATTTTCATGCTGAGATGTTTCATAATGAAATTGAACCTATCTTCAGAAAGGGGTTTAGTGAAGATATCAGCCCATTGATGGTCTGTATCTATAAATTTTAAGTTCAAAATACCTTTCTGAATATAGTCCCTAATGAAATGATGTTTTATTTCTATATGCTTAGCTCTAGAATGTAAAATAGGATTCTTACTTAAGCAAATAGCAGAAGTATTGTCACAGAGTATAGGAATGTTACTCTCAAAGATCTGGAAGTCTTCAAGCTGACTTTTCATCCAGAGCATTTGTGTGCTGCATCCTGCTGCTGCTATGTACTCAGCTTCTGTTGTTGATAGCACAATTGTGGATTGCCTTTTGCTGGACCAAGAGATCAGATTTTCTCCCAGAAACTGGCAGCTTCCAGAAGTACTTTTACGCTCTACTCTGTCTCCAGCAAAGTCAGCATCGCAGTAGCCTACTAAACTGTAATCACTAGATTTTCTATAAAATAAACCCAGATTAGTAGTACCTTTCAGATACTTGAAAATTTGCTTAACAGCTGTTAAGTGAGATTCTCTAGGATCTGATTGGAATCTAGCACAGATACATACGCTGAATAATATATCAGGTCTTGAAGCTGTCAGATAAAGGAGAGAACCAATCATACCTCTGTAGACCTTTTGTTCTACCTTTTTGCTTACCTTTTCTCTTTCCAGAATGCACGTGGGATGCATTGGAATCTTTGATGGCTTACATTCTGAGAGGTCAAATTTCTTCAGAAGATCTCTGATATATTTTCTCTGATGAATGTATGTTCCCTCTGGAGTTTGATTGATCTGAATTCCTAGAAAGAATTTCAGTTCCCCCATGAGGCTCATCTCAAATTCTGCCTGCATACACTTAGCAAATTTTCTTCTAAGAGAAGGATTAGTAGAACCAAAAATAATATCATCAACATAAATTTGACAAACAAAGATGTCATTCTTAACTGACTTACAGAATAAGGTAGTGTCCACCTTCCCTCTGGTGAATTCATTTTCTAACAGAAAGTTACTTAGTCTTTCATACCAAGCTCTGGGAGCTTGTTTCAGACCATACAGTGACTTCTTTAGTTTGAAAACATGTTCTGGATGTTTTGTATTTTCAAAACCAGGGGGTTGGTGCACATAAACCTCTTCTTCTATATAACCATTTAAGAATGCACTCTTGACATCCATCTGATACAGAGTGATGCCTCTATTAACAGAAAATGAAATTAAAAGTCTGATAGATTCTAACCTGGCGACTGGGGAAAAGGTTTCTGTATAGTCTATCCCCTCTTGCTGACTATAACCTTGTGCTACCAATCGTGCTTTGTTTCTGATGACTTCACCTTGTTCATTTAGCTTGTTTCTGAACACCCATCTTATTCCAATGACGTTGAATCCTTTTGGTCTGGGAACAAGATCCCATACGTCATTTCTGGTGAATTGATTCAGCTCTTCTTGCATTGCCAGAATCTAGTCGTTATCCAGAAGGGCTTCATCAATAGAAGAAGGTTCAATCAGAGACACAAGTCCCATGAGGGTTTCTTCAGAGTTTCTGAAGCTTGCTCTTGTTCTGATTGGATCTTCCTTTCTTCCTAAGATAGTTTCTTCTGGGTGATCCAAGCTGCTTCTGGGTAATCTTTTCTGAGGTTGATCAGCAGCTGTCGTAGGATTGCTAGCAGTGCTCCTTTCAGACGTTGAAGGAGTGTCTGTGTTGAGAGCTTCTGATGACTTGTCTTCAGAACCTGTAAATTCAATTTCCATACCTGCAAAAACTTCATTCTACTTTGACTTTTCAGAGTCAAGCTTATCATCAAAACGAACACTGATTGATTCTTCCACAATCTGTGTTTCTGTATTGTATACTCTGTACCCTCTTGAGCGTTCAGAGTATCCTAACATAATACACTTCTGTGCTTTAGAGTCAAACTTGTTCAAATAATTCTTTGTATTTAACATAAAACAGGTACATCCAAATGGATGAAAATATGAAATGTTGGGCTTTCTGTTCTTCCACAATTCATATGGAGTCTTTTCCAAAATAGGTCTTATTGAGATTCTATTCTGAATGTAGCACGCTGTGTTTATTGCCTCTGCCCAGAAGATCTTAGCAACGTTTGTCTCATTGATCATGGTTCTGGCCATTTCTTGCAATGTTCTGTTCTTTCGTTCTACAACTCCATTTTGTTGGGGAGTTCTAGGACAAGAGAAATCATGCAGAATGCCTCTGTCATTAAAGAATGACTCAAAATCTTTGTTTTCAAACTCTCCACCATGATCACTTCTGACTTTAACGATTCTAAGATCCTTTTCATTCTGAACTTGGTTACAGAAGGTAATAAACACAGAGTGTGACTCGTCCTTGTGTCTTAAGAACTTTACCCATGTCCATCTGCTATAGTCATCTACGATTACTAACGCATACTTCTTGCCACTGACTGAAGCAGTTTTAACTGGTCCAAATAAGTCAATGTGCAGAAGTTCTAATGGCTTAGAGGTAGAAACAACATTTTTAGATTTAAAAGAAGGTTTTGCAAACTTGCCTTTCTGACATGCTTCACACAGAGCATCTGAATTGAACTTCAAATTAGGAAGTCCTCTGACCAGATTGAGTTTGTTAATCTGAGATATTCTTCTCATACTAACATGCCCCAATCTTCTGTGCCAGATCCACTGCTCGTTGTTAACAGACAGAAGACACTTTACATTCTGACTTTTCAGTTCAGAAAGTTTGATTTTGTAAATGTTGTTTTTCCTCTTTCCATTAAACAGGATAGTCCCATCTTTCTGACTAACAGCTTTACATGATTTTTGATTAAAGATTATATCATAACCGTTATCACTTAATTGACTTATGGATAACAAATTATGCATTAATCCATCTACTAGCAGAACATTATTAATAGAGGGAAGATTTCCATTACCTACAGTTCCAGAGCCAATTATCTTTCCCCTCTGATTGCCTCCAAAGCCAACGTGGCCTCCAGGCTTAAGTTCCAGGCTTTGGAACATATGCCTTCTTCCCGTCATGTGTCGCGAGTAGCCAGAGTCCAGGTACCATGACTGGTGTTTCTGATTTGCTGCTAAAGATATCTGCAACATGTATTATTTTATCCTTAGGTACCCAGATTTTCTTGGGTCCTGATTTGTTAGATTTACCAAAACTCTGGTTGAATTTTGGTTTCACAGAGTACTTACTGCTAGTGTATTTAATATCATGTGTGTGACCATACACAAAATGTGAATTCAGAGGTGTGTGTTTAATGGTTAAATCCATGACATTCTTTGGTGTAGGAACCTTACCTTGGTATCCTATTCCCTTCCTGCCGTTTCTGCTAACTCCATAGATCATTGAAGCCATTTTGCTTCTATCTATGCTTTTAGCAAGGAACTTCTGGAAACTGTGATCATACTCCTTGATGATCTCATCAGCGTTGCTGGGAGTTTCAGAAATTGGTTCCTTCTGAGAGTTTTGTAAAGTATTTTCTAATTTTGAAATCTTATTTCTCAGCTCAGAATTCTCCAATTTAAGACTCTCAGTCTTATCAAAGTCAGATTCAAGATTCCTTTTCAGGTTTCTGAATTGAACTCTAATCTGCTGATACCTTTCCAGAATTTCATTAAGGCTTTCAGCAAGTTCAGCCTTGGTAAAATTAACTGCAAAGTCATGAAATACCTCTTCAGTATCTGATTCTGAGTCTGATTCAGAAGCTTCACTATCTTCTGAAATGTTGGCCATGAGAGCTATGTTTGCTCTCTCATCATCTGATTCTGAGTCAGCTTCAGACGAGTCAGAGTCATCCCATGTGGCCATGAGACTTTTCTTCTTTTCTCTTCCAAAATTCTTTTTGGGCTTTTCCCTCTGAAGCTTTGGGCAGTCACTCTTGTAGTGTCCTTGCTCATTGCACTCATAGCAGATGATGTCCTTGGTGTTTGGCTTTCTGCTTCCTGAGGAGCCTTCAGATCTTCTGTATCCAGAGGAAGAATCTGTTCTTCTGTATCTGGAAGAAGACTCATTCTGATCAGATCTTTTGGGATTCCTGAACTTCCTTTGCCTCTGCTTCCACAGTTGATTCACTCTTCTGGAGAGGAGGGAGAGTTCGTCTTCTTCTGATGAGGATCCATCAGATGTTTCTTCAACTGCCTGCAAAACTTTAGACTCAGATTTTTTGTTAGATTTTAATGCTAAAGGCTTACCTTGCTTCTGGGGTTCATCAGCTTCTAGCTCTATCTCATGACTTTTGAGGGAGCTAATAAGTTCCTCCAGAGAAATTTTATTGAGATCTTTTGCTAGCTTCAGAGCTGTGACCATTGGCCTCCACTGCTTTGGTAGGCTTCTGATGATTTTCTTGACGTGATCAGCAATAGAATAACCTTTGTCCAGAACCTTGAGACCAGCTACCAGAATCTGGAATCTTGAGAACATTGTTTCAATGGATTCACTTTCTTCCATTTTGAATGCCTCATACTTCTGAATGAGCGCCAGAGCTTTAGTTTCTTTGACCTGAACGTTGCCCTCATGCTTCATTCTGAGTGAGTCAAACATGTTCTTTACTGTGTCTCTGTTGGAGATCTTTTCATATTCAGCATACGAGATGGCACTGAGAAGGATGGTTCTGGCCTTGTGGTGATTCTTGAAGTCACGCTTTTGTTGGTCAGACATTGTTTTTCTATCAATCTTCTGACCGCTTGCATTCACAGGGTGCGTGTATCCATCTGTCACCATGTCCCACAGATCAGCATCATGTGCCAGAAAGAAGCTTTCAATTTTGTCTTTCCAGTAATCAAAATTTTCTCCCTCAAAGACTGGAGGTTTGCCGCTGAATCTGTCTCTATCCTCATGGTTGTCATTGCTGGTGTGAGAATAAGTTCCTGCCATTGTGTTTTTCTGACGCTAAATCTTGTACTGACACGATTAAGTGTTTTAGCTCAGAACCAGGCGCTTTGATGCCAATTGAAGAAGTGAAAAACACAAGAAGGGGGGGTTGAATTGTAAAACTGAAAATCAATGCAATGAACAAGATATTTTTATCCTGGTCCGTTTGATCTCAAACTACTCCAGTCCACCCGTCAAGGTGATTTCGCCTCTCTCCAACGAGGTCTTAATCCACTATATTCAACTGAATATTACAATCTGCTTTAACAACTGCTAAAGCCTTCTTGATGCAAACCACATACCGGTTTGTCAAGGAAACACTTTCTTACAAAGAATAGAAGTCTAGGTGTGTGAATGATTTCTACAAAACTGTTTATCACAACTGTGATATTACACAACTTAAGCTTATTGAAACTAGATTGCTAAAGATAATTGAGTAATGAGATGTGGAGCTTTTAGCAAACTGAGAATGAGAAGATGATGAATAGATTTTAGGCGTGGAAATAGTTGTAGAGCCTTAGCCAATTCAATCTTCATTGTCTTGTTTATATAGCACTGAAATTGTTGAACGTTGGAGCAATAATCTTGATTCAATGCCAATAACAAACTTTCCTTATTAAGCAGATCTTGTCTGGAATGATGCCGTTGGTAATAATTCTCCTTGAATGCACAGTACCGTTTCTACTTAAAGCGTGTTCTGGCTTTGGCTCATTCTGACTCCGCTTAAGTGCTGATGAACTGTTGTTATCTTTATCAGAGTGTTGAGCGCAGATCTGTTCATCAAGCTTCAGCATACGCGTGAATTGTTCTTCTGATTCTGGTATTCTGATATAGCATCTTCTGATGCTGATGTTGATATCCAATATTTTGATGCTGATTAAGATGTACTTTTGCTGATACCTATCAGGGTTTCTGCAAAACAGAAGGTAATATTTTAGGTAGCAAATAGTTCTTACATGAATCACATAATTAATATATCCTTTCATTTTGTTATCATCAAAACTTAAACTTAGGGTAGTAGATTCAAACTTTGTTCTAACAGATTTGTCAATCAGCGGTTATCAAGCACCTCCACAGGTACCTTCTTCTCCCGCAGAAACTGGGGCAATAAGGAATTGTCTAAGCGATCTAGCTGCTCTGTCCACTAAGGTACCAAGGTAAGTTCAGCTGAAGAACATGACCAAGATACCTTCACTCCCCGCAGAGTAAGACAAGAACCAGCAATACTCTCCCCCGAGCAGAGTTGGTCTCCCATCAGCCCCGAAAAGGCACAGTATCCCTAGCAAGTCAGCGATACTCTCCCCAAGCAGAGTTAGCCTACTGTCAGCCTTAAGGAAGTTGGGTATCCTCAGAAGATCTCAACATTCCCCAGCGGAGTATACAAATGTTCCTAAGCAAGCATCCCCGACAGTCTTAATATTCCTTGACAGAAATATAAGATTGTTCCCCGACGGAATACAGACACCCCAGTGGAGCCACTTCCTCAGTACAGTAAAAAAGTTTCCCCGGGAGAGTTAAATCAATCTCCCCAGTAGATTCTGGAAGCTTATCCCCAGTAGAGTCTGGAAGCTTATCCCCAGTAGAGTCTGGAAGATGGTCCCCTGCAGAGTGCAAATATCTCTCCTCGAGCATGTTCAAAGGTTATTCCCCACCAGGGTCTAACTAGGTTATCCTCAGCTAATTACCACGGAAAGATCGTCCTCAGCAAAGTTCTCTCTATCCCCAGCGGAGTTCATCAAATTCCCCAACAAAGCTCATCAACAGAATCCCCAGCGGAGTTATCATCAAAATCTCAGTGAAGTATCTCTTCCCACAGAGTATTTCCCCGCAGAGTAATCTCTTCAACAAGCTTATTCCCCAACGGAGTCATCTTCTCCTACCGGTTTATTCTTGCAACCATCATCCCCAGCGGAAACGAAGAACTCTACTCTTCAGCAGCAGCCCAGGATTCAACGAACTTCCCGGCATTCGCCAAGAATTTATTTTCCCAGACGAAGATACATTCATAAACATCACATTGTATACATCATGATACATGTATATACGCATCATATCATACAATCTCATTTATGTCGAGAACATCATTGCTTGATCCATATCATGCATTGCATATGACTGACCTTTACCTTTCAAGAAGGATACAGTTAAATGATCAGCTATGTCAAAGTAGACAAATACAGTCAAAAGAGACCGATCCAGTCAAAGAAGGCAAATCCAGTCAGAAGAGACAAATCCAGTTAAATTAACTCCTAAAGTCGTTGAAGACAGCCCGTCGTTATAGACACCCGTCGTTATAGACACCCGTCGTTATAGACACCCGTCGTTATAGACACCCGTCGTTAAAGACAACCCGTCGTTATAGACACCCGTCGTTATAGACACCCGTCGTTATAGACACCCGTCGTTATAGACACCCGTCGTTATAGACACCCGTCGTTATAGACACCCGTCGTTATAGACACCCGTCATTATAGACACCCGTCATTATAGACACCCGTCATTATAGACACCCGTTATTTTAGACAACCCGTCGTTAAAGACAAACCGTCATGTTAGACAACCTGTCGTTATAGACACCCGTCGTTATAGACACCCGTCAATAAAGACAACCCGTCGTTGAAGACAACCAGTCGTTGTAGACACCCGTCAATGTAGACACCCGTCATTTTAGACAACCCGTCGTTAAAGACAACCTGTCATGTTAGACAACCTGTCAGTGAAGACAACCCGTCATTGAAGACAACATGTCCATGAAGACAACTCGTCCATAAAGACAACTCGTCAAAGAAGACAAAACCTCCTCTGGTTCAGTTAAATTGATCCCTAAAGATTTTTCTGAGATAATCTGTCAGTAGAGACAACCCATCAACCTTTTGAAGTTCCAGATTCGATACCTATATCTAGCTAGGGCATATCTGCATGAAGAGTTTGAAGATCAATACCTGTAACAGGCCAGGAAATTATCTTTCTTTCTCAGGTACGCAAGTTCTCGCTAAGGAATCTCTTATGCGATCGACACCTCCGGATGGCATCTTTAAGCCCATCTTCACAACTATTCATTACATCTCCAGATGGCATCTATAAGCCCATCCTCCTATCCATCATCTCTCAAAATGGCATCTGTAAGCCCATTCCCGACATCGCATTGCTGATACCACACTATGTGAGTGCAAATTTCTGGGCACTTTAGTGTTCAATCATCTTCCACCTTCGGATCACGAAAGGAACGCAAGCCAATCTACATCCTCAGGTCTAAGAAGATTGAACAGGGGCAACTGTTGTACCCCAAAATTTTCCCTCCCATATTCTTCAAGATTTGTCAAGATCAATCTTCAAATGGATCAAGGGGTTGCCTAGTCAAACATCCTCCTAAGCCAGTCAAAATTAGGGTTTTGGTTCCTTCAAGGAATTTGAGGTTTTCAATGGCTCAATCAAGTCCCATAGGCTTATATATATTGTCAAGCATCTACATGTCAAGTCTCAAGTTTCACAATGCCAGTTTGCACAGTCAAAAAGCCCATTTGCTTCACAGTCAACTGCAGGGGTAAAATGGTCATTTTGCAGTCAAAAGTCAGAATTTTTGGCCAACATCTTATTTTGAGTCCATAATCATCATTTGATCAAATCTTGATCATGATTCCACAAGGATAGCTCAAAAATCATCAAGATGCCAAAGGTTACTATTTTTGGACAGCAGAAAAGTCAACTGTATCTTGACCAAGGCATAACTTTTTCATGGTTCATCAGAAAAATCCCATCCAATGCTCATTTTGAAGGGGATGACATTTCCTACAACTCATCTTCATATTTCAAGTCCAATAAATGCTCTCACAAAAAGTTATCAATTTCTACATTATAGGTTAATTTCAAAAGTCAACAAAAAGGAATTTTAAGTCAAAGACCATAACTTGAGATTGGTAAATACAAATGACATGGGACCAAAGGCATTGGTTAGAGGACTTCAAGACCTTTCCAAAATGTCCAAGAACATGTTCATATGATCAAAATTGATCAAGATATGCATTGGAGAAGTTGGGAAATTTTCATGAATTTGCAAAAGTCAACTTTGCTCAAAACACATCATTTTTGCTAATGGGCCTCAAATTTCTTCTTGAAACTTTGTCCAAGGCCTATGCACGACCCATTGAGATTAAATTGAATTATTTTCTTATTTTTATTAATTATTTGGATTTTTAATTGATTATTAATTCATTTAATTCATTTAATTGTAGGAAAATATCAAGATAGAGTTTTGCAATCTTTTCATGAAGCAAATATGACCTACATGTGCTGGAGATTTCGTGTACACATCAAAGGGGACAGGGATCTCTAAATTTGGCAAGGTTTTTCAATCAAAAATATGCAAAAAGATTTGATTGAAAATCAAATATTGAAAACATGAATTCCATGGATCTTTGGGCCAAGACTTGACCTAATTCCCTTCCATTACATATGCATAACCAAACCCTAATGCCATTCACGTGAAAAACTGCTGCAGAAACCATATGCAATATTAAAAAAAAGTCAAGAAAAAGTGAAAACTGTTTTTGGCATTCCAGCACGATTCAAAGCTTTCCATTGCTTCTAACACATTGCAGGGATCCCCAGGAACACATTGCAATAAAAAACAAGCCTTAAAGCTCAAGAAACGCGCAAGAACAGGCTCACGGTTTACCACTTTTTTCCAAAATCATAATCATTGATTCATGCATTTTTAACATCTTTTGTTGATTCTTTTGTGTTCATAGAACTCAGGTGAAGCTTTTGGTGTGGTTCAATTGGATTAAAACGCCCTGAAACAGAAATCACCATGGACGTTTTCTAGGGTTTTCAAACTCTGAATTTGGGGCTTTGCTATATAGGAAAAATCAGGACCGCTAATGCCCATGGTTGAAACCGTCTGAACAAGACGAGCAAGATGGAACCCTCGCGATGAATTTATATTAATCCTATGCCTATTCGCTATTATTGGTCATCCAATTTTGTGGGGGTTAAAAACCCTCGCTAAATAATTTGTTTTTTGCAGGAATAAGGAAGGAGACGAAGGACGTGTAAGCCCCTGAATGGATAGTTCAAATATAACGCGCGTAATTTTTGTTTTGTCCAGCATAATTGTTGTTTTCATATATTAATTTTATTGATCATTATAATAACAGATACAAGCGCGTGGCTCAGTGGAAAGTGAGGTGGACGTGAACCATTGGGACCTGGGTTCGATTCCCAGGTCCACCCAAACATTGTTTCATATTTTTCCTAACGTGATTGTATGCAGGCTTTAAGCAATGTTCCACCATACACTTCCAACATCCATGTGCCATGTGTCTCCTAACACAAATTCAATGGCTACAAGGGAAGGAATACTGTGTTCCCAGTCAACGCTTGCACACTTGATCCAGAAAGTCCAACAAGGCTTGAGTGTTATTGGGCTTCAGATTTCTAAACAAAACCTCCTAATGGGTCCATCAACCCCCCTGGTTTACTATTCTTTTTTTATTCTCTTTTTCCTTTTATTTTATTTAATAACTATTATTATTATTATTTAATTAATTAACGAATTAACATTTTTCATAATAAATTCAGAAAATTAAAATGTAAATATTTTTATTATTATTATTATTAATTACACTATTAATTATTCTTGTAAATAAAATACTAATAAATTGATTTAGTTTAATTAGGTAATTTTAATTTCCTTTTACAATAAATAAAATGAATTAGACTTAGGGTTTTTCTTTTGACACTTTTAATTTCCTTTTATTTTTATTTTCATTAAAACATAAAAACATAAAAAATACTTTTTTCTTAAATTATTTAATTAATTAGTTTTAGGTTGAATATTTAATTAGATGCAAAAAAGGACCAATTTCATTCTTTTCTCAAAAAGGGTCAAAACCCTAAGGACGTCCCTGATTTAATTTCTTTGCGCGCATATTTATTTTGATGTATCTGTTCCGGGAATGTAATAGCGTAATTAGGACCTCTTTTATCGCTTTATTTATTTTCTCGCAGTTTATTTTTTCCAAAGGGTTTGTTTTTGGCGATGTAAAACCCGGCGCCTTGTAATAGCGTAGATTCATCTTTCCGCACTTTATTTCCGCACACTTATTAACTGCTAAATATGCATGCAAGACTTGTCTGAAAAATAAAACCAAAGTGTAGCTCACAAATAACATGTACAAGATAATCTTAACTGAATTCAACACACATGCACATGTCACTCCTAGGGTACGCCTCACTTGGTTGCCTCGAGGTGGTCGTCAAATATAGGGTATTTTAGAGGTCGCCCTCCTGTCTAAAGATCCAGTTGCCTCGAAATGGTTGCCTCGGATAAAAAGGATCTATGACATTAGGGTTACCGCTAAGGCGTCCTACTATTGCTTTGGTGACCACGCATGTCCCTAATAATCGAATTGACCCGAATAACTCCAATGACGGTGCTACCTACTTCTCAATAGTGGGATAATACTGTCTAAAGGACTCTTACACAGCCTAATTCCTTAGAGTAGGTAGATTTCTCCTGGGTACTTTCTCTTTCAAAAAACAAAAACATCTTTTCGCACTTACACTTTCAAAAAGTTTTCAAACAAATACTTCATACACTCTTGAGGACTGATACAAGAGTTACCTAGAAGTTTTTCAAACGAACTTTTTCAAAACCCACAAACACTTGAAAAGCAAACAAATTTTTGAAAACATAGTGAGCAAGTACCTAAGAGCCCGTGGATAACCACGGATAGAAAGGGTGCTAACACCTTCCCTTTCTATAATCTACCTCCCGAACCGAGAAACATCTCGAAAAGGAATTTTGCTGTGCTTTTGTCCTTTACTTGTTGGAGAAAATAAAAGACGGTGGCGACTCTTGCTTACCGCGACATTTCGCGAACCAGCACTCCAAAACAGTCAGTTCTATTTCCACCGATCACAATAACCTTCTGAAATTGGTTGGGGAGATTTATTTTGTACTCTGCAGGGGATAAGCTTCCAGAATCTACTGGGGAAGATGATTCAACTCCATTGGGGAAGCTTTTTTAGACTGCGCTGGGGAAATGGCTCCACTGGGGGTGTCTTGCATTCTACCGGGGAACATTCTTATATTCCGTTGAGGAACATTAAGACTGCCAGGGATACTCTTATGTTTGCTGGGGGATATCCTTATACTCCGCTGGGGAATATTAAGACCTTCTGGGGATACCCAACCTTTTTAGCGCTGATGATGGATGAGCTCTGCTTGGGGAGAGTATTGCCGATTTGTACATAGCTGCGAGTCTTAGCTGAGAGAGCTATCATTACTGTCTTATCCTGCGGGGAGTGAAGGTATCTTAGCCATATTCCTCAGCTGAATATATCTTGGCACCTTGGTGGACAGAGCATCTGTACAGTTTGGACAATTTTTATTGCCCCTGTTTCTGCGGGAGAAGGTGTCTGCGGAGGCCCTGTGGATCGAGTGTTATCCCAACCTATGAGGTGCTTGGTCATTGCCGATTGAAGTGACAAATCTTCTTCTGATAGGTGAGTGACGAGATGACGGGACATAGTCGTACGCTTTGATCCCTAATTTTGGCCTGGACCGCCCTTTCGGGTTTTCAGTCCACCGGGATACCCTTTTTTGCCCAAGCCGCCTTTTCAGGTTTTTGACTTGCCGGGTGTACAGATTTTTCATTTTCATCCCTTATTTTTGCCCAAACCCTTTTGGTTCGCCGGGAAGCCCCTATTTTTGCCTAGGCCTGTCAATCTAGCAGGTCTTTGATTATGCGCAGTATTTTCTGACTATGTCCACGCTCTCAGGATGTAGAGAGGTGTCACTGTCGGTAGTGTTGTGTTGCCATACTACCAGAAGATCTTCGTTTGATCACGCAAGATTCGTTGCTGGAATTCATGTCCAATTCCCCAAGTGACGGAGATGGAGACTTGCCCCTGGTTACTCTGCACTTCTTCAGGGATTTCTTGAAATCTTGACTGGACTGCCCCAGGTGCGCTGGATAGTGACATGTCAAGTCCCCTTGTAGATAGGAGATTTGTCAATGGAAGTGTCATCCTTTTTGAAGTGATTTTGTTCACTGAGAGGGCTTTCGTTCATTGGATATTCGTTGTGTGAATTTCTCCACTGTCAAACAAATAGCCAAATGCAAACAGTGATATTCAAATAATGCAAAGTTTATACTTGTCTCGAAGTTTTGAAAAATGCGTTTTTTAGCAGAAAACTTTTTATAAGACAAATTCAACACAAGATTTAGGACAAAGCCTTACAGGAGTCAAGATACCTTTTGTAACAGTATGCTTTCGAACTAACCCATGCTTCAATTAGGAGTTTTGAAGGGTTGTAACGTGGCTTGGTTCACGGTTTTAAGAAATAAAGGATAAAGGCTCAAAGTATATTTGTACCCACCCACTCTTCGTGATTTTCTTCAATCCTAAACTCAGTTAATTGTGCGTCGAACTCTATTCGAATTTGGAATGACGTTTTGGTGATGGTTCACACAAGTTGAATTTGTTGGAAGGAAGTCATTTTTGTAACATTTTTCATGTTGTTGAGGATTTTTAGTGACCTCGTTCTTTTGATTTGTTATCCCTAACTTTTGCCTGACTGTTCCTGTTTTCGAGATTATAGTCAGCGGGATGCCCCAGCTTTCTTAAGCCTCCTTTATAGTTTTGGCTTAGTGGGATTTTCTCTTTTGAGAGATTGACTGCCTATGAGATAAGGAACCACCACTGTCTTTTGATTCCAGATGAATGCTTTTGATGTCGTTCGTTGTATTATGAACTGAGAGTTTCGCGACTTTAATGCGCATCTTTTGAATTAACTGAGAGACTACCCTGCCCCAGGTTTAAATCAAAGGTTTCAATTTGTTTAAAAACAAAAAACTCCTACTTCTTTGGCTCGAAGGGGTTGACTAGGGATTATCTTCCTTATAACTCCAGTGTTTAGGATTTGAAAGAAATGCTTGTACATCGTCAGCAAGGTCTGTCCAAAAGCATACTGTATGAGATTATGGCATTGTTTCATCATCCTCCCTCTAAAGGCTTGGAACTTTTAGCAAGAGTTGAATGTCATAAAGTGAGTAAAAAGCATAGTTTAAATGTAATTAAAATGATTGGATCAAATCAAGACAAACATATGCAATGCATTAATGAAACAAAGTTTGGCATTAATAGATAATTGTTTGAATAATAAAGAGATTACAACTTGAAAATTCAAATGAAACAAAGACATTCTCAATGATTTGGCGTAGGATCAGTGATCAAACTTGATCTCCTTGGCATCAATCATGTCTTGGACCTTGTTCTTCAGAGCCCAACAGTTGTTCGTGTCATGTCCCGGACTGTCAGAGTGGTATGCACACCTTTCATTGGGATGGTAGGTAAGAGCGGAAGTATTTAGGTTTTAGAGAGGAACCTTTAACGTAATCAGCTCTGCCTCTAACAGGCGTTGTAGCGCTTGACCCAGTGACATGTTAATCTTAGTGAATTGTCTTTTAGGCGCGACCTCCTTACGCTGATGCCCCTGTCTTTGTTGAGCAGGCGTAGGATTAGAGATCAAGATTTCTCCTACATGTTGGTCATGACGACTCTTTTGACCATACATGGCATTGGACTCTTTCTTCCCATTGTAGGGCTTTTTCTGAGCATCAGCAGGTGTAGCTTCTTGAATCTTCCCACTTTTGATGCCAGCTTCGACCCTTTCTCCAGTTAGAATTAGTTCGGTGAAACCCACTGACGAGCTGCCGATCAAATGATTGAAATATGGACCAGACAAAGTCCCAAGAAACATATCCACCAACTCCCTATCAGACAGAGGGGGTTGGACTCTTCCAGCAAGATCTCTCCACTTTTGAGCGTAGTCCTTAAAGCCTTCGCTTGTACCCATAGACATACCCTGAAGCTGAGTACATGTGGGAGCAAGGTTGGCATTATACTCGTATTGCTTGTAAAAATCAGCAGCAAGGTCCTCCCAGTTGCAGATGTTAGCTCCTTCCAGTTGACAAAACCATTCAAGCTGAGTCCCTGAGAGACTGTCTTGAAAGAAATGGGTCCACAAGTTCTTATCAGCAGTGTAAGGTTGGATCTTTCTCACATATGACCAGAGGTGCAGCTTGGGACAGAAAGCTCCGTCATACTTGGCAAAGGCAGGTGCCTTGAACTTATGGAGAATCACCACCCCAGATGATAGACCTAGATCCCTGAAGTCCAGACCGGGCACCTTCTGTACTTCCATAGCGTTCAAACGGTCCTCCAGTTGTTTGTACTTATCCTCAGCAGGAGGATATTGTTCTTCATCATAGTCTGTCTCGTTGTCGAAGACCATAGGGCTAGGAGCCCTCCCGTCTTTCTCTCCAGATGGGGTGGCCAGATCAATTTCATTCTGCAACCCGTTTCCAAACCTGCGTCCAGTGTTGAACAGGATGGTCCTCTTTTTCTTCTTCTTCCTCTCTTTCAGAATCAAGGTCTTCAGGTCCTGCTGACCCTTAGCTAGGCTCATGACCAACTCTTGAAATTGGACATTCTGGGCCTGGAGGGCCTGGATAGCTTGCTCAATGGAAGGTTCAGCAGACATGATGATTGCTGAAATGAACAACGAAGAAGATGAGAAACCTGTAATGGTACCTCTTATGCAATGATATGTATGCAATGTTTTCAAGGATCTCGCGGGGTAAACAAGAAACTATTAGAATTTGAATCTTGTAGCTTGATTGAAGGAACTTCATGTTGCTGAGAGTCCTTCTTCAAGAGTCAGGCTCACCATATCGAGTGGGTCATAGCCCCTGACTCAAGTTATCGTGCTTGGATTTCCAAACAACCTGGGCTAGAGGAAAATAAATCCCCTTTGCCCCTTGCTAGACATTTGGTTCATCATGACCTGCATCACAAACCTTTGAGATCCCTGAAATGGTTAAGGAAATGTTAAGGTATGATGTTATGATGTATATGCTATACGTTTAAGCAAAAGTGTGAGGTGATGTAAGTAAGCCCTGCCATAAATCCAAAATATTGGATAAGGACTGTAAAAACCTGCAAGGAAACCCTGTTGTCAGACAACAAGAATGTGCAAGTAGCTCAAGTTTGAAAGCACACAAGTCACACATATAGCCTTAAGTTTAGGCTGGCATGGAGTTTCATAGGTAAGTACCCTCTTGAGTGTAGTTGGCTCAAAACCTGCCCTATAAATAGTAACCAGGTTCTAAGGAGCTCAATATCATTAGATTGTTTTCTATGTTCATCGTTTTGGCTTAGCCACTGAACTAGCGACCAAAATATTCCAAGAAAACAATCCTCAATGAGTGTAGTATCGAGTATCTACCAACTTCGAACTGCACCAAAGTCGGTCATCTCACTACCCCTAAAAAAGGCCAAGATGGTCAAGTAAGGTTCTAGGTCATTAGTGCTTAGTGACATCACTCAGCGGCCCCGTATTTTCTTTGATTGACTCAAAGGCTACCGGTACTCACAAATATGTCGCACTAATATAGCTATTGCTTCCGCCGTGTCGGTATACCCCGCACAGTTTCCATAATGTATTGCTATCTATGAATGTTTCCCTAAATCCGGGTGGAGGATTTATAGAACTCCGATACAAGCCCACAAAATTAAAAGCATACAAAGCAATACAATTGAAAACACAAGTGATCTAATCCTAAGGTATACCTCACTTATTTAGTCCCCAGCAGACTCGCCAATTCTGTGATCGGTGGGAACGAGAACTGACTGTTTTTGGAATGTTGGTTCGCGTTTGCGTTTGTTTTCGCAAAGTGTCACGGTAAGCAAGAGTCGCCACCGTCTTTTATTTTATCCAAACAAGGAAAGGACAAAAGCACAGAAAAATTCCTTTTCGAGATTGTTTCTCGGGTTCGGGAGGTAGATTATAGAAAGGGAAGGTGTTAGCACCCTTTCTATCTGTGGTTATCCACAGGCTCTTAGGTACTTGCTCACTATGTTTTCAAAAGGTTTGCTTTTCTTTGTGATTGTGGGTTTTGAAAAGAGTTTTGTTTGAAACTTCATTTTAACTCTTTCTTCTGTCCTCAAGAGTGTATGAAGTGTTTTTTGAAAACTTTGTTCGAAAAGTGTAAGTGTGAAAAGTTTTGTTTTGTTTTAAAAGGAGCAAGTACTTAAGAGTCTCTACCTACTCAAAAAGGAATTAAATTGTGCAAATGTCCTTTAGACAGTGCTATCCCACTATTGAGGAGTAGGTAGCACAGTCGTTGGAGTTTTCGGGTCAATTCGATTTAAAGGGACGTGTGGTCACTAAAGCAATGTTAGGATGCTTTAGCGGTAACCCTAATGTCTTAGATCATTTTTATCGAGGAAACTGTTTCGAGGCAACTTTGATCTTTAGACAGGAGGGTGACCTCTAAAACATCCTATACTCAATGACCACGTTAGAGGCAACCAAGTGAGGTGTACCCTAAGAGTGGCATGTGCAAGTGTGTCAATTTTCAGTTTATATTATCTTTGTACATGTTATGGTGAGCTACAATTGATTTTAAATTAAGAGTTAATC
This sequence comes from Vicia faba, assembly GCA_948472305.1. Taxonomy (NCBI): domain Eukaryota; kingdom Viridiplantae; phylum Streptophyta; class Magnoliopsida; order Fabales; family Fabaceae; genus Vicia; species Vicia faba. The sequence goes on from OX451736.1 coordinate 1,618,979,571, forward strand.
TTGTCATGCAATCCTAGTTAGCATACATCTAAGCAGTTAATATATGTACAGGAATTTAAAGTGCGGGAATTGTAAATCCTACGCTATTACAAGGCTTCGGGGAGGGAGATTATTTACATGTCCAAAATTGGGGAAATAAAAGCAGTAAAGTAAAAATCTTAGCTAAACTATTACAAACCAGTAAGCAGTTACAATAAAATAAACACACGTGATTCTGAAAAATCCTAAGAATAAGAACTTTTGTTGTTTTATTTTATTTTTTTTGGGAAAATGCTAAATGTTCAATTAAGTCCAATTTAATTAATTAAAAATATTGATTAAAAGTAACTCTAAGACGTACCTAATATTTTTTGCATTTTTGTTTATGAAAAGGATTGAATTTAAATAAATCCTAAGTCTATTGATTTTAAAATTGAAGAAAATAAGTTAAAATAATTAACTAAATTAAATCCTAATTCTAAGTTATTAATTTTTTATGATTTTTATGTTGATTAAAAATAAAAAGAAGTCTATAAAAAACAAAAATAACGTGCAGGAGGGATCCTTCGATCTAGAAAAAAAAGGGAGTTTCGACCCAGGGAGGGAATAGAAGCTTCGATCCAGAGAGGGTCCTGGTCCTTTCGATTGGGCCAGACAGTAAGGGGTGAGTAGCCTTCGATCCAGGGAAGAGGATTGTCTTTCGATCATGAATGTCATGGCTTTCGATCCAGGAATGAGATGCCTCCTTCGATCCATCATGCTAATGGGTTCGATCCAGAGAAGGTGTCTCCTTCGATCTGGGATGTTGTACCTGCAAAAGCATGTTAGCAAAATAAAACACAGGGCATGGGTATTGAACCCCAGGCCCTTCGATCCTGCGCTTGCTGGGTCTCTTCAGGCTATGTCTGCAGCAAGTGTTAGCAAACGAAAAAACATGACTTGGGTGCCAAACCCAGGCCTTTCGATCTTGTCTAGGATGGCAAATCAAAGGTAACAACAAGTAATAATGTGTTATGCAAATGTAAAGTTGGACAGTTTACCCTCTCTTACCAGTAGGTTGGACCTTCGATTTGGGCACTTCCTGGATGTAGGCACCTTCGATCTGGGGTTTCTGGGCGTGAAGGTGAGCAGTTTCGATCTGGGCTTCTGGGCTTGGCTACTTTTGCTGAATGGTTGCTTTGGCCTGTGCAAGGATTGGGTATGGCTTCCTGGAAGTGCTGATGACTTTTGGCAGCGTAACTCCAATGTTTTTTTCGTTCTCCTGTTGTGTGTTTTTCCTGTATAATTTTCGTGTGTTGGTAATTGTTGTACCCCAAAATATGCTCTCCTATTTTTCCACAAGAAATCACAGCTTCGGGCTTTTCCTAATTTTTTCAGACTGGCTAAAGAATCAGTCAAACAGAATTTTTCTTGTCAGTCTAGCCAAATTAGGGTTTTCATGGACTTTTGATACAGTTCAAACAAATTATTAGGGTTTGGTTGATTTTGGCTCAGGTTTTGATAAGGCGGACGCTTCTTTGACATTTAACCAAGAATCAGGGTTTTGTGCGCACATTCTCAGGAAGAATTATTTCTATTAGTTCTTTTCAATTTATCCTGGATATGAGCTGAGGCATTTGAATTGAAAGGTTGCATTAATCAGTGAAAAAAGGACATGTGGACGTTTGTTGTTTAGCTGTGCAATGCTATGATTATTCAGAACTCCGGACGTTTATTGATCATTTATTATTCTGAGTTAAAATAGTTGGGATTTATTTCCAGTTATTATAATTTTAAGAATTATAAATAATTAAATAAACAGTTGAAGAAGAAAAGGAATTAACTGATCAAAAAAGGATTTTTTATTCATCTTTAATGGTTTGTTACAAATTATTGTTTGAACAACTGTAAATTTATTTACATCTTTGTTTACAATAATAATGTTACAAATAATTGAAATGAAATAAGATACATCCTAATTTTCCTAAGTCTTCTTCTTCTATTTTGCTGCTCCCCGTTGCTCAATTATTTTTACCTGCAAAAAGAAGAAAAAGAAGTCAAAAACAGATAAAATAAAAGAGCAGACAGTTAAAAAGATCATCATTAAAAGTAACTGGCCGAAATCAGTTTGCCCTCTCTGCAAATTACAAGATTTCTCTTGGTTCACAAAGAGGGATAGAATATGCTTGCAAATAAAGTATGAAATGCACAAAGTTACAATTGCACAAATTCAAATTTTCAAACATACTGCATTGTCAACAAGCTGCATAGTCAAAGGCAAACTGAACTACACATGCCTAACCAAAGTCCAAACTGGACAGCAAGCTGTCAAAAACTAACCAAAGATATCAAAAGATATCAAAACATCAACAAGTACAAAAGGCTATCCAAAATCTGTCAAAGAAGTACAAAATGCTGTCAACAAGATGCAGGAAAACTGGAAAATATGCATTGCAAGCAACATCAAAAGTCATCATTTCCCAAGCCAGTACTTTTTCAGAAAAGCTACTTTTAAGCAATAAACAATTGCTTTAAATTGTAGAGAGAGAGGAAAAGAGAGAGAAAAAGGCTTACAGTAGGTTTAGACTTGAAGAAAAAAGATATAAACCAAATATACCACAACACAGTAAAAGGAGGGGGCAGAATAACACATAGAGAACACCCAAGGTAACAAACTGTAACACAAACTGAAGCAAGCCTTGAGCCAAGCCTTAACCTGCTTCAAACAACCCAAAAACAAGGTTGAAACCAAAGCCTCCAAAACCAACTGCATCAAAGCAAGCTAAACCAGAAGCATACAAACATCAACCAAACCAGAAGCACATCAAGCTTCAAGCCTAAACTGCTCAAACCTGTTACTGCATAAAAGCCTAATACCAGACCTGTTTCAAACCTGAAGCAAACAGCCATATTTCGAAGCAATTGTTTCAAGCAAGCCAAGCATGCCTAAAAGCCAAGCATGCCTTAAACTGTAACTAAACATCAACCTCAAACCAAAAACAACAAAAACTTGTTTCAAGGCCTAAGCTTCAAAACAAACAACTTACAAACAGAAGCCTTTCAAAACCCAACAAAAGCAACCACATATTCAGATTCAAATCATCATTAATATCAAAGCAAATCAAAAGCATTCAAAGCAATCCGAACCATCTCAGAATCAACAATTGAACCAACCAAGACCCTCAGAGTAACCTCATCATAGGGTTTGTACCACAATACTCAAAATCAGGCATCTCAAAGTATACATAAGCGAAGTATAATCATCATAGGAAAGGAAGCAAATAAGCAAAAGAGGCGTTTAAAGCAAAGGTTTTCAGATAGTCATCACAAAACCCTAAAAAGCAAATACAAAATACTAGGTTTTCCAGCGAGAGCACAACTTCATCACGCGCCCTCGCCCTTGGCCGCGCAAAGCGCCTCCAAACCACCGTCCTTCTCCACCTCCAAAAGCCAAAAGGTAGTATCTCTAATCTTTTTCTTTTCACGTACCTCAATCAGAAACATAAAAGAAATCATAAATGAATGAAAACATGCAAGATATGAAGCACGAAACCCTAACGCGTTAAAGAACAGAATCAAACCTTGTAAACCACCGCTTGAGTAATCCATGAAGGGGAGGAGGTAGCGATGGCGCCTGGTGGCTTTGGATGGAGGCTTGTTCAGAGGCATGGTATGAGCGAAGAAAGATGAAGAGGAGACGAAAATGGAGAAACGGCGCCTCTGTATTCAACAAACCCTAATCCCAAATGAACATCACACTGAAACCCTAAACAAAAACGTGTAAAATGTATTGGGCCTCAACCCCATTCACTGCCTAAGCCCAATCATAAACTCCAGGCGTGCACCCCCCCCCCTTTTGTCTCTCTTTCACAATCCGTTTTGGGCCAAGAACTAACAACTAAAGCCCATTTTCCTTTTTTTTTGTTTTATACATAAACTAGTATCTTTTTTTTACTTATCATTTCATTTTTTTTCTTTTTACATTTTAAACTAATATATTTATTTTTTATAAATTAAATAATACATTAACCCTTTTTTTCTTATTTTATTATTTATTTATTATTTCTTTAGCTAGTATAATTAAAATATATAAGAATAGAATTTTGAATAATATTTTTCTCAAACTTAAAACACATTTTCTTTTCTTTTATTAAATCTCTTGTTTATACTTAATTAACAAAATACATAAACGATAGCTTTTTTTTATGATTAAGTTAAAATTTTCTTTAATTAAAACTTTGTACATATTTAACAAAAGGACAAAAAGAATGAATAAAATACTTAATTATTGCATTAAGATAACAATACTTAATAATACATTTTTACCACCTGCAAATAAATCACATATACTTATACAAATACATTAATACATTTACATTGCTTTATTCTTATACCTTGCTATACATTATATTTTACATTGAATACGATTCAATTTGGTTGTAAATTATTTGGACACTACTCTCCTATTAAGTCTCATCCCCATTTGTAAATATTTGTACCCCCATTCCCGGATACTTATTTGTAATAGCGTAGACTTTAAATTTTTGCAATTTATCGCTTTCAATTATACCATGTTTAGACCTAGGGTTTGCATGTAAATAAAATCAAACGCTAGATAACCTAACACAAAGACAAATGCATGACAATCAACACACTATTCACACTTGCACCCCTAGGGTAATCCCGCTCGTTGCCTTCCAAAATGGGCCATTATGATCGGTGGATCTGGAACTGACTGTTTAACGCTGGTTCGCGAAATGTCGCGGAAGCAAGAGTCGCCACCGTCTTTTATTTTCTCCAAATGGAAAGGACAAAAGCACAGAAAAATTCCTTATAGAGATTGCTCTCGGTTCGGGAGGTAGGTTATAGAAAGGGAAGGTGTTAGCACCCTTTCTATCCATGGTTATCCATGGGCTCTTAGATACTTTCTCATTGTGTTTTCAAAAATGGTTTGTTTGCTTTTCAATTGTGGGTTTTAAAAAGTTTCTTTGAAAATTCCAGTTCGACTCTTGTATCGGTCCTCAAGAGTGTTTGAAAAATTGCTTTCGAAAGCTTTTTGAAAATGTGTTGGTGTGAAAAGTATTTTTGAATTTGTTTGAATTTAGAGCAAGTATCTATGAGAACCTACCTACCCTAAGGAATTCGTCTGTGTAAATGTCCTTTAAAGTAGTGCCATCCCACCATTGAGAGGTAGGTAGCACCACCGTTGGAGGTGTTCGGGTCAATTCGAGGTTCGGGACATGGTGATCACCGGAGCAATAGGAAGACACCTTAGAAGCTACCCTCATGCCAGGTTCCCGGATCATGAGGACTTACTAAGACATCCTCTACTCGACGATCACCTTTGAGGCAAGGCAACAGTGAGGCGTACCCTAGGGGTGGTGTGTGATTTGTGTGTCAGATTCAGATATTTTATCTTGTCATGTCAAAGTGATCTATGCGTTTGTTTTTATTTTAGGCCATTCATTCTTGCATGCATTTATTTAACAGTTAAAAAGTGCGAGAAAGGTAAAATTCTAAACTATTACAAAGGCGCGGGTCCACACCGCCAAAATTTCCAAGACCCGATTTGATAGAAAAAATAAAGAATTAAAGTGCGAAGAATTTAGAATGTCTGAGTTTACAAGGCTTTGGGAGAGGTACATAAAATTATACGATATAAAATAAAAATGCACGAGTTGGAATTAAAGTGGGAAGCGAGGGCGTTGGACCCTTTTTAATGAAATTAAATTATTAGCAAGTTAATTAAATTAAAGAAAAAAAGAAATTATTTTTTAGTTTTTTGTATTTATGAGAATTTAATGAAATTAAAAACCTAATTCTACAATTTTTATTTTATTAAGAAAACATGTTACAATTTAAACCTAAAATTAAATTAATTATTTACATGCAATTTTGATTTATAAAATAAATAATATTTAATTATTAGTGAAAAGAAAAGAAAAGGGATACAAATTAATTAAAACCCTAATTCTACCAATTTTAAGTTAATTAAGAAAATGCTTGAATTAAACCTAATTTAATAGCTAAAATTAATGAATAATGTTTATTTACAAAAAATATATTAATTAAATAAAAATACTTATTTTTGTCTTTTTTTGATTTTATATTGTTTTTGTGTTTTTATGAAAAATAATTAAATTAAAGGAATTAATTAAAAAAAACAATAATTGAGATAAATAAAAAATGAAAAAGAAATATAAAAGATTGCAAACCTAGGGGGGTCTGTCCCCAATTGAGAGGTATAACCCAGTATTTCAGGCCCATTAACCTTTGGCCTCTTTTGACTTCTATGCCAGCGTGTGGGATGGTTGACTAGTACACATCATGGTCTCTGGATCCTGGCCCTTGATTGAATGCATAGGGACATGTGGACGGCTTGATGTTGTGGATGCATGATGGACGCTAGCACTGAAACTGTACACAAGCATTAATAACAAAATAATATGAAAGGGGTGGGGACCTGGGATCGAACCCAGGTCCTAGAGGTTACCCTTCCTTCGCTTGACCAGTGGAGCCACTTATGCGCGTTTGTACATGAAATAACACACAAATAATATAAAAGAAAATAAGGGTTAGTGGAATTTCCGCGCGAAAATTTGAATGGACCAACCAGTCTTAGCCACCTAGTCATCTTCTTCATCGTTTTGTTTATTTCCTGAAACATAAAAGAGTTAGCGGGGGTTTTGAACCCCCCCCAAAATACGCGTTTTCTGATAATAGCGATTAGGCCGTCCGGCCACATAAATTAGGCGCGAGGGTTCTATTGTTTTCGTCCAGGCGCGCTGAATCCATTCATGGCGTTATGATATTCTAATTTTACCATATTCAAAAACCCCTAATTCGAAAGCTGAAGAACCCTAATATCCTTCAATGGTGAAATCACGTATGGGTGATAAAAATGCAATCAAACAACTGGGTTAGCTTCAGAATCAATCAAGAAACATAAATCAAACATTAAAAAGTATTAAAAACGCATGAATCATGATGCAAGCATATGAAAAATTTTCTGTACAGGGGACGATTATTCTCACGTTTCTTGGTGTTAGAGCTTATGGTTTTGATCCAAACTCCTTCCTTGAAGTCTCAGCAAGCCAATGGAATAGTTGTTTGATCTTGAAAAGCCCTAAAACATAGTTTTCAGTTTCCAAATTTTTTAGCAAAAACTCAAGTTTCTCTATGCTTTTCTGGCGCAGCTGGGAGGTTTTTAGGAGTAGGGTTAGCATATGTATATATGTGTGAGTGATTTAGGTCAAAGAAAACAAATCAAAACCTTTGCATTCATGATTTTCAAGATTTGATTCTTAAGGATCTTTTCAAATATTTTTTCATGAAGAACCATCACAATTTGCACCAATTCTTTCCACTTTTGATAGGAACGAAATCTCTAGTGAATCATGAGTCATTGTCTTGCACAAAAAGATTTAAAACATTAGGTTTAATATTTTTCACCTATTTATTTTAATTAAATGAATTATTAATAATTAAAAATCCAAATAAATAAATAAAAATGATAAAAAACTTCCCTTTGGGCCAAATGGTCGTGCACATGCCTTGGATGATGAATTGTGGAAGAAAAAGAGGCCCATTAGCATTTTTAGGTCATTTGGAGCAATGTTGACTTTTCAAAATATCCAAGAATTTCCCAACTTCCACAAGGCATAACTTGCTCAATTTTTAAGCTTTGCTCATGTTCTTGGACATTTTGGAAAGGTCTTTGAGTCCTCTGACCAATGACTTTGGTCCCATATCATCTTGATTTACCAATCTCAAGTTATGGCCTTTGACTTAAAGTCCCTTTTTGTTGACTTTTGAAAATGACCTATAATGTTGAAATTGATAACTTTTTGTGAGAGCATTTCTTGGACTTGAAGTATGAAGAGAAGTTGTAGGAAATGTATTTCTCTTCAAAATGAGCTTTGGATGGAATTTTTTCTGATAATCCATGTGAAAGTTATGCCTTGGTCAAGTTACAGTTGACTTTTTCAACTGTCCAAATATGGAAACTTTTGCATCTTGATGATTTTTGAGCCAAGCTTTGAGAATCATGATCAAGCATTGATCAAATGATGTTTGTGGCTTCAAAATGAGATGTTGACCAAAAATTTGAACTTTTGACTGTCAAATGACCATTTTGCCCCTACAGTTGACTGTAGTGCAATTAGGGTTTTTGACTGTGCAATCTTGTGCTGTAAGTCTTGAAACTTGGTATGAGGATGCTTGACCATGTTTATAAGAATATGGGACTTGATTGGACCCTTGGAAACTTCATTTTCTTTGTCAGAACCAAAACCCTAGTTTTTGACTGTTAGGAGGCCCTTGAACTGTGCAACCCTTGGGGACTTTTTGAAGCTTTGACTTGGCAAATTTTGAAGAATATGGGAGGGAAAATTTTGGGGTACAACAGTTTCCCCTGTTCAATCTTCTTAGACCTGAGGATGCAGATTGGCTGACGTGCCTTTCGTAATCCGAGGGTGGAAGATGATTGAACACTAGAGTGCCCAGAAATTTGCGCTCACATAGTAATGTGATGTGGGGAATGGGCTTATAGATGCCATTTGGAGATTGATGAATAGGATGATGGGCTTATAGATGCAATGCTGAGAGATGATGGAAGGTGGATGGGCTTATAGATGCCATCTGGGTGTTGATCGCGTAAGAGATTCCTTAGTGAGAACTTGCGTACCTGCAAAAAAGAAAAATGAGTACCTGGCCTGTTACAGGAGCTGGTCTTCAGATTCTTTGTATGGATGTGTCCTGACTGGTTACAGGAGCTGAATCTGGAGCTTCAAATGGTGATGAATGAACCAGGGATGGTTACTACCTTAACAGGAACGGTGAGAGAACCTTGGACGATTACTACCTCAACAGGAACGCTGAGAGAATCTTGGGATGATTACTACCTCCGCAGTATCGGGGAGAGAACCATAGGCGACTACAACCTCAACAGCAATCATTGAGAGAATCTTGGATAACTTCAACCTCAACAGCAATCATTGAGAGAATCTTGGGATGATTACTACCTCCGCAGTATCGGGGAGAGAACCATAGGCGACTACAACCTCAACAGCAATCATTGAGAGAATCTTGGATAACTTCTACTGAGTCTTCATCAGGAAAATCTGTTAGGGGTCGATTTAACTGGACTAGAGAAGGCCTTTGACTGGATAAGAAACAGAAAATCTTAGGGTCGATTAACTGAACCGGTCTAGGTCTTGAAATGTCTTCAACTGGATAAGAAACAGGGAGATCTTAGGGTCGATCTGACTGAACCAGAGAAGGCCTTGGACTGGATAAGAAACAGAAAATCTTAGGGTCGATTAACTGAACCGGTCTAGGTCTTGAACATAGCTGAGAACTTAACTGGATCTTTCCTGAAAGGTAAAGGTCAGTCATATGCAATGCATGATATGGATCAAGCAATGATGTTCTCAACATAAATGAGATTTGTAAGATATGATGCATATATGCATGCTATAATGATGTATGTGATGTTTAGGAATGTATGTTTTCGTCTAGGAAAGTAAATCCTTGACGGGTGCCGGGAAGTCACTCCTGGCTGACGTTGAAGAATAGATTTCGCTTCCGCTGGGGATGATAGTTGCAAGCATACGGTAGGAGAAGATAACTCCGTTGGGGAATAAACTTGGCGAATAGAACACTCTGCGGGGAGAAAAAAGTACTCTAACGATCTTGCTGGAACACAATACTCTGTGGGGAGAGAGATACTTGTTGAGTTGTTGATAATAACTTGTCGGAGATACCCTTGTTGTATTGGAAGTGTTGACAGACTTCGCTGGGGATACCATTGTTGAGTTGGAAGTGTTAATAGACTTTGCTGGGGATAAGAAGGCTTCATCGAGGACGCTCTTTCTGTGGCTTTTGGCTGAGGATAACCCAGTTATATCCTGGTAAGGAAATAACTCTTTGAATAAAGCCGGGCGACGCGTTCGTGCTCTGCGAGGATAAGCTTCCAGAATCTACTGGGGATAAGCTTACTGCTTGGGGAGATGGGTTCCAACTTTCCTGGGGAACTAGATTGGACTCTCCTGGGGAAGTTTTGAACTGTACTGGAAGTAACTCCGATGAATGTTTGATATACCGCCGGGGAACAATCTTTAGGCCAAGATTGCCGGGGATGCTTGTTAAGAATACATATACTACTGGGGAATGTTGAGATCTACTGGAGGATACCCAACTTCCTTAAGGTTTGATAGTAGCTTTGCTTGGGGAGAGTGTACTGATTTGTTGGCTCACTCTCTGGGGAATTAAGATGTACCGGTTATGCTGAACCTACCTTGGTACCTTGGAGGACAGAACAATTAGATTGCTTAGACAACTCTTTATTGCCCCTGTTTCTAATGTTACCCGTAATTAATCCTTTGTTTCGTATGCAAATATTCATGAGTTAGCAAATTATTGTCAATGCATATATCACAAATTGAACCTTGGACGTTCTTCGCAAAACAAAACAGAAAAGGAAAAACAATTGGCACTTTTAACTGAAAAATATATTTGTATTGATTTTTTTGAATTTGCCTGTAAAATAGGCGTTTATGTACAAGAGGCTGACGTCCTAGTAAGAGAACACCGCCGAACAATAGAGTTTATACAAATTTTGTACAAGAGAAAATAAAAACATCTGTGTGAAATGAATGATCCCACTGGGTTTCAACTCTGCTATTGCCTTTATAACTCCGAGCGTCTCATCACTTGATGACCTTAGTGGAAGATGAAGCTGACTGATCGATGCCGTCTGAACTTGATGTAGATACCGGATTCTGGATGCAAAGTGATCCAATGAGACATAGTATTATGCTTTATCCCTAACTTTTGCCTGGACCGCCCTTTCGGGTTTTCAGTCCACCGGGATACCCATTTTTGCCCAAGCCACCTTTTCAGGTTTTCGACTTGCCGGGTGTACAGATTTTTTTCATTTCATCCCTTCATTTTGCCCGAACCCTTTTGGTTCGACGGGAGCCCTAATTTTTGCCTAGGCATGTCAGCCTAGCGGGTCTTTTTTCATGCGTAGTATCTTTTTACTATGTCTGCATTAGCGGGGTGAGGGAGGTCGTCACCATCCATGTTGGTTAGAATCATGGCTCCTCCTGAGAACACATGTTTAACCATAAATGGCCCTTCGTACGTAGGGGTCCATTTGCCCCTTGGATCATTCTGAGGAAGGATGATTCGCTTGATTACCAGATCCCCAACTTGATATTCCTGTGGTCTGACCTTTTTGTTAAATTCCCTGATCATCCGTTTCTGATACGTCTGACCATGACAAATAGCAGCCAGTCTTTTTTCATCAATAAGGTTTAATTGATCAAGTCGTGTCTGGATCCAATCATCCTCGTTCAGATTTGCATCCTTCATTATCCGGAGAGAGGGTATTTGCACTTCGATCGGTAAGACTGCCTCCATACCGTAGACTAAGGAGAAAGGAGTTGCCCCGGTTGACGTCCTGGCTGAGGTACGGTACCCATGTAGAGCGAACGGTAACATCTCGTGCCAATCCTTATAGGTCACTGTCATCTTCTGCACGATTTTCTTGATATTTTTATTTGCTGCTTCTACAGCCCCATTCATCTTCGGTCTGTAAGGAGAAGAATTGTGGTGCTGTATCTTAAACTGTTCGCAGAGCTCAGTGATCATCTTGTTATTGAGATTGGTACCGTTGTCTGTAATAATCCTTTCTGGGACGCCGTATCGACAGATCAGGTTGTGCCGAATGAACCGTGCCACAATAGTCTTGGTTACCATAGCGTAGGAAGCTGCTTCGACCCACTTCGTAAAATAATCAATCGCTACCAGGATGAAGCGATGCCCGTTAGATGCCGTAGGGTTAATCTCACCGATCATGTCTATGCCCCACATTGCGAACGGCCAAGGCGCAGTCAGAACATTCAAAGGAACTGGAGGAACATACACCTTGTCTGCATAAATCTGGCATTTATGGCATGTCCGGGAATGTTGATAGCAGTCAGCTTCCATTGTGGACCAGAAATACCCTGCCCGAAGGATTTTCTTCGCCATAGTGTGTCCACTGGAGTGTGTACCAAAGGTCCCTTCATGTAGCTCTTCCATGATCTTTTCTGCTTCAGTCTTGTCCACACAACGCAGTAAGGTCGAATCATGGTTTCGCTTGTACAAGATGCCGTTGCTAAGGAAGAACTTTGCTGCGAACCTTCTTAGAAACTTTTTATCGTTGACAGATGCACCTTCAGGGTATTCCTGAGCTTCCAAATATCTATTCACCTCATGGTACCAAGGCTTCTCAGTCACCAATTCAGTCTCGAGATCACAATAGTATGCCGGTTCGTCCAGTTTCCAGATGATGATCCGGGGAGCCTCATTATCCCATTTGACTTTGAACATAGAAGACATTGTAGCTAACGTGTCCGCCAGCTGATTCTCCTCTCTCGGGAAGTGTTCAAAGGTTATCTTTGTGAAGTGGGGGATCAAGGTCAACACACATTCTCTGTAAGGAATAAGATTCGGATGTTTCGTATCCCACTCTCCTTTGATCTGATTGATCACAAGAGCGGAATCTCCGAAGACACTCAGAAACTTGATCCTTAAGTCGATCGCAGCTTGAAGACCCATGATGCATGCCTCATACTCCGCCATGTTGTTGGTACAGTTGAAACATAGCCGGGCAGTGAGCAGAGTATGAGTGCCTTGAGGAGATATGATTACAGCGCCGATACCGTTACCCAAAGCGTTGGAGGCTCCGTCAAAGTGCATAGACCATAGGGATCCTTCCTCAGGTCCTTCATCCGGTCCAGGTACTTCACAATCAGTTACTATCATGATGCTTTCATCCGGAAACTCAAAGTTCATTGACTGATTGTCGTCTACGGCCTGATGTGCCAAGTGGTCTGCCAATACACTTCCCTTGATGGCTTTCAGAGTTGTGTATTGAATGTCGTATTCCGTCAAGATCATCTGCCATCTTGCTATTCTCCCAGACAGAGCAGGCTTTTCAAATATGTACTTTATAGGATCCATCTTTGAGATCAACAAGGTAATGTGAGTCAGCATATACTGTCTCAGCCGGCGAGCAGCCCATACCAAAGCGCAGCAAGTTTTCTCAAGCAGTGAGTATCGGGTCTCACAGTCAGTAAACTTTTTGCTAAGGTAATAAATGGCATGCTCTTTTCGGCCAGACTCGTCATGCTGCCCCAACACACACCCCATTGAGTTGTCAAGTACTGTCACGTATAGTATCAGAGGTCTCCCTTCAACCGGTGGCATAAGGATGGGTGGTTCTTGGAGATACTCCTTGATTCTGTCAAATGCAGCCTGACATTCATCATTCCAACGTACTACCTGATCTTTCTTCAGCAGCTTGAAGATTGGCTCACAGGTAGCAGTCAGGTGTGAGATGAATCGAGCAATGTAATTCAGGCGTCCTAAAAATCCTCTGACTTCCTTCTCTGTCCTAGGAACTGGCATCTCTTGAATAGCTTTAACCTTAGCAGGGTCCACTTGAATACCCTTATCACTTACAACGAAGCCTAGCAACTTCCCCGATCTTACCCCGAAGGTGCACTTGTTCGGGTTCAACCTCAGCTTGTACAGTTTCAATCGTTCAAACAATTTCTGCAGATGATCTAGGTGCTCTTCCTCAGTTTGGGACCTTGCAATCATGTCGTCAACATACACTTCTATCTCATGATGGATCATGTCATGAAATAAAGCAACCATGGCACGTTGGTAGGTTGCCCCAGCATTCTTTAGTCCAAAAGGCATGACCTTGTAACAGAAGGTTCCCCACTGAGTAACAAATGTAGTCTTTTCCATGTCTTCAGGAGCCATCTTGATCTGATTGTAACCTGAAAAACCATCCATGAAAGAGAACACCTTATGCTGAGTTGTATTATCAACAAGGACATCAATGTGAGGTAGGGGGAAGTCATCCTTGGGGCTGGCCCCGTTCAGATCTCTGTAGTCGACACACATTCTGACCTTACCGTCTTTCTTTGGTACCGACACCACATTAGCAACCCACTGAGGGTAAGAAGTCACTGCAAGGAACCCAGCATCAAACTGCTTCATAACCTCGGCTTTGATCTTCTCAGACATCTTTGGACGCATACGGCGGACCTTTTGCTTGACCGGAGGGCAGTCTTCCTTAGTAGGCAAGTGATGGACCACAATGTCAGTATCCAATCCAGGCATGTCTTTGTAGGACCAGGCAAATATCTCCACATAATCATGTAGCATCTGAGTCAACCGTTGCTTCACGCTGAGCTCTAGGTTGGCACCAATCTTTACCTCTTTCCTGTCTGCCCCAGTACCCAGGTTTATTGTTTCCACTGGCTCTTCGTGTGGTTGAATTGCCCTCTCTTCCTGAAGTAACAGTCTTGCAAGCTCGCCAGGCACTTCGCAATCATCTTCACCTTCGTCTTCGGCTAAGTTGATCGGATTTTCGAAGTCATAACTGGCAGTAGCAGAGTCGTTACCAGTGAGATCCAGAGTGGATTGAAACCTGTATGAGTGAGTGTGTGTAAATACAGCTGTTTTGAAATATATAAAGGAAGGAAAGACAGAAAAGGAGCATAAGATTTGAAATGAGAGAAAACATCCAAGATTTTCATTTATGATATATGAAATGACAATTTATATGCCCTCACAAATGAAACCACGGTGCCTCGGGTAAGACACCGGGCCATAGAGTTCAATTTATTGTTTATTACAAATAACAAAACAAAGAAGTTTATTACTGCGTAACAAAAATAACAGGAGTATGGTCCTTGGCAATCCAATTGGTCAATCCGCCCTCAGTTGTCGGGTAGATCCAGCTATTGAACTCAGCTTCATCCACTTCATTGTCTTCCCCAACAGCATTCACTCCTGGATTGGTAATGAGCACAGGAGGTCTTCTGGTCTTTGCCTTCTTCATAGCTTTCTGACCTTCTGCAGTAAAACCCAGTCCAAATTTGTCAGTTTTCTGTGTAAAGTCGGGAAGCCTGCCCCAGTTAGTACATTCACCTTTCTGAACCACAGCCCGGGCATCCTTCAGAGAAGCCATTTTCAAAGGAACATCCTCTTCGACCGCTGTTTCTGCTGCTGCTGAAATTGGAAGTACCTCTTCGAAATGCTGAAAGGGGGTTTCAATAAACTCCCCGTCCATCTCGATATATCTGAAGGAATTCAAATGGCTCACCATATACTCCTCCTCTCCCTGCACAGTGACAATCTTCCCTTTGACGGGGTACTTCAGCTTCTGGTGCAAGGTAGAGGTCACTGCCCCAGCTTTATGGATCCAAGGTCGACCCAGTAGACAAGAATACGATGGACGGATATCCATCACATAGAAAGTGGAGTCGAACACCTGAGAGCCCACACGAATAGGAATGTCCACCTCTCCATGAACCATCCTCTTGGAGCCATCAAAGGCTCTGACGATGATATTTCTTGGTTTAAGCTCCAGGCCTTCACAGTCCAAACGGTCTAAAGCCTTCTTGGGCAGCACATTCAAGGAAGAACCAGTATCCACCAACACGTGCGCCAGAGTAGTGCCCCTGCATTCAATAGAGACATGCAGGGCGTCATTGTGGTCTCTTCCCTTGGCAGTAAGGTCAGCATCTGAAAAACCCAAACCATTGTCCGCTGTCAGATTTGCTACGCAATCAGTAAACTGAACTGCAGATGTCTCCTGTGGCACATGGGCCGTCTTGAGAAATGAGATTAAGGCCTTAGCATGGGCCTCTGAGCACAGGAGCAAGGAGAGCATGGAGATCTTGGAGGGCGTGTGCCCCAGCTGTTCCACAACATTAAAGTCACTCTTCTTTATTATTTTCAGGATTTCCTCCATTTCTTGTTGGGAGGCCTCAGCATTTATAGGTATTGGTGCCTCCATCCGGGCAGGCTCATCTTCAATTCCTTTGCCCCGAGCATTGGATGACTCGGCAGCAGGGGAAACAACTTGGTCAGTAACAGGAACAGGTACACTTGTAGGTGTTATAAGGAGGGGTCTTCGAGTAGCGGGCGGTGCAATGTCAGGAGAGAATAGCCTGCCACTGCGGGTAACCTTGGCTGGACCAGTGATATCGCAGATACTGGCGCCAGTGTTGAACTCTTGTTTGATTCCATTCACATACACATCTACCCCATAGTGCCAGGGGACAGCCTTATCAGATACGTAGGGGAGAGGCCCCGGAACAGTAATAACCACAGGTGCAACAGTCATGATTTGAACAGGCTTTTTTGGGAGAGCCCTGATTGGATTATTATAGATTGTAACCACAAAAACCTCTTCTACCGGAACCAACTGAACAGCAGACTTCTTAAACAGAATCTCCTTGCTATCCATTAGGCTTTGGACGCCTAACTTCAGCAAAGGACAACCGGATAGGGAAACAGCACAGAACAGGCAACCCTCACTGCAACCCGGAAATAAACCGGCCAACAGTAGGTTCTTCTTGACAGTCATTAAGGGAGTGGCTAGATCATCCACAGAAACAGCGTACACCTCTTCATCAACAGCATTTACCCCATGCCGAGGCATAGGAGCAGTCACCACATTCGGCCTCTCAGGCGCTTCAAACTGTATCTCTTTCGCGTCAATAAGGTCTTGCACCTTATTCCTTAATGCCCAACAGTCATCAGTGGAATGCCCCGGGCTATCAGAATGGTAAGCACAACGAGCATTTGGGTTGTATTTGGGGGAGGCAGTGTTCACAACTTTTGGGGCCTCTCTGACAGTCACTAGATTGGTGGATAGCAACTGTGGCAAGATTTGGGATAGGGTCATGCTCAAACGGGTAAACTCTCTCCGGGGTCTTTCAGCCCTTTGAGGATTGGTTGGCCGAGGAGCGGCAGCAGGCTTGGCAATCATTACCGCACTGACAGATTGGCGGCGCTCAGATTTCTCTTGTCTTCTAGAGCCGTATACATCACTAGCCTCCTTCTTGAAGGGTTTCTTCTCAGAACTAGACGATGCACCCTTCAGAATCTTACCAGACTTCAACCCAACCTCAATTCTCTCTCCAGTCAGAATAAGATCAGTAAACCCTGCAGATGAGTTACCGATAAGATGGTTGAAAAATGGCCCAGATAGGGTCCCCAAGAACATGTCTACCAACTCCCGATCAGTCAACGGAGGCTGCACCCTGCCAGCCAAATCCCTCCACTTCTGAGCGTACTCTTTAAAACCTTCACTTGAACCTAACGACATACCCTGGAGTTGGGTACGTGTAGGGGCAAGGTCGGCATTATACTGATACTGCTTATAGAAAGCAGTAGCCAACTCCTCCCAGTTACGAACCTTGGTCCCATCCAGCTGATAGAACCATTCGAGATGAGTCCCTGAAAGACTCTCCTGGAAGAAGTGGATCCACAAGTTCTTATCCACTGAGTACGGTTGAATCTTCCGCACGTAGGATCTGAGATGTAGTTTGGGACAAGACGCCCCATCATACTTGGTAAAGGATGGCGCTTTGAACTTACGAGGAATGATCACGCCAGTAGACAAACCCAAATCTCCAAAATCCAGCCCAGGTACCTGTTGTATCTCCATAGCATTCAGCATGTCCTCAACTGCTTGTAACGGTCTTCTGCCGGAGGATATTGCTCTTCATCAAAATCAGTCTCGTTGTCGGAGACTACCGGACTAGGACCTTTTTCCGCTTGAGGAGTACCCTTGCCAATGGAAGAACCAGCCTCTTCATTCTGCAGAGTGTTGCCAAACCTTCGGCCCGAGTTGAACAAAACAGTTCTTCTCTTCTTCTTCTTTTCCTTCTTTAGGAGCAGAGCCTTCAGCTCTTCTTGGCCCTGAGCCAAACCCATGATTAGTTCCTGAAATTGCGCATTCTACGCCTGAAGAGCCTTGATGGACATCTCAGTTGATGATGAGTCAGGATTCATGATGCTGAAATAAACAGCGAAGAACGGTAAGCAACCTGAAAAGAAGAAAACCTGCTATGCACATGATGAATGGAATGCGTATGATTTATGTTTTCAAAGACAATCGAGAATCAACTTTGTAAACAAAAAGGAACACACTTCCTTAGATTCAAATTTGAAACTTAAATTGTTCAACAGGTTGCCCTTAGGCGTTACATGAAAGGAAATACTGAAAAGGGAAGTAAAACTGTAAAAGAACACCCAGAGCTCCTTATTGATCCCATGGTCTCCTCTTCTCAGTACGGATGTAGTCATTCAGAGCTCGCTCATTCTCCAACTGCTTCATCAGCTTTTGGATCTTCAATTCCTGCTCGTTGAACTTTTCCCGGTAAGAATCCCGTTCTTCTTGCAGTTGCGACCAAGACCTCTTTAATGTCTCATAATCAGTAGGTATCTGAGGAGGAGGGACAGTTGGAGGAACACCATCTTTGTCAGGACACTCAAGAATGACGGGTCTGACAGCTTCATACGGCATACCTAACTTCTGAGCACGGATGCGAACCCATTTTTAGTAGGCTTCCATAGGTAAAGAAGTCTTTGACCCCAACTCTTGTGGGTCAGCTTTATGAACTTTGTCCCAAGCCTTGATGAACCTACGACGCAACTCGTCACTATCCACCTGAAACTCAAAACTGATGTGAGGCACCAACATTTCATGAGGCCCTGCTCTTCTTGCTCTTCCAAACTGACGGAGTGCTAGACATGGATTGTAAGAGATTCCTCCTTGGGTACCAATCAGAGGAACATTAGGGTATTCCCCGCATCGATCAATAACAGCTATCTCATCGAAACCTCTGCAAGTCCAAATGATGTCTTTGTCGGTGAGAGACATTAACCTATGAGCCCAACCTCTTCCTTCTTGGTTCTTCAGTACGAGCTTAGGGAGGTGCGAAATAAACCACCTCACCAACAAAGGGATACAACACCATAGGGTTCCTCGTCTTCAGGTAGTACGAGCATGAAGTTGTTGCAAGATGTCACCCAAGAGAGTGGGCACAGGATTCTGAGACATAAAGATCCTTATGGCAGTGACATTGATGAAGTTGTCAGGATTAGGAAACAAGACTAGCCCATAGATTAAGAGAGCCAAGATGTCTTCATATGCCCTAAAGTCCAGGTCATTCCAGAAACTGTTAGCCTTACTAATCAGAAACTTGGCCAAGAAACCCTTGACTCCGCTTCTAGTTACCCAGTTGTCCATTACCTCTTGATGTGTCAAGGGAAGAGCTGCAGCAACATCCTCAAGCCTGAGGGTCTTTTCCCAACCAGTAAAGGGAGTCTGGTCCAAGATAGGGATACCAAGCAAATCAGAGAACTCTTCCAGGGTAGGGACCAGCTGGAAGTCTTGAAAGGTGAAGCACTGGTACAGAGGGTCATAGAACTGGGTCAGAACACTCATCAACTGCTGATCCCGCTTTGCAGTGATTAAACTGAGAAGAGAACCATGCCTCTGAATGAAGGAAGTGGTATTTGGAATTCTGCTAACCAACTCTTCAAGCAACTCAGGTGAGTGAACAAAGTTGAACCGGATAGTATTCCTTCGCACAGGCATCATGGTGTCCTACAAAACAGAGCAAAGGTGAAACCATCTTGTCTTTGAAATGGTCAGCCCTTATGCAGGATGCATGCAATGCTCATGATGTTATGATGTTATGATAAAGCACACCACAAATAGATACAAAGGCAAACATGGTAAGGCACACAAGTCACACAAGGCAAGCCCCTAAAGTTTAGACCAGCATGAGGTCTAGGTACTACCCTCTTTCAGTTTGTTGGTTAAGACCTGTCTTATCAGAAGTAACCGGGTTCTAGAGGATCCCAATATCACTGACTACCCTCAATCGGTCATAACTCCAGCATCGCAATCTTTTCTTGCGGCCAGAACCATCACGAGAGTTTAGCCTCAATGGGCGTAGCATACTGCTACTGTTCTAATGGCCAAGTTGTGTCATTTAAGGTTCTAAGGTTGTTGGTGCTTAATGACTCCTCAGAAGATCCATATTCTCCTCGTTGCAACACAAGGGATATCAGTACAGACCAAGGTGTCACACCAACGTAGCCACTGCTTCACCCGTGTCGGTCTACGCCGGACAGGTCCCTCACAGCTTATGCTACCTAAACAGGGTATCCCCAGATCTGGGTTAGGATCTATGTAACTCCGATGCAACCCACAAATTTAAAGCAGACAAGTCAATACAATTGAAAACATAGTTATGAACTAACCCTAAGGTACACCTCACTTTAAGTTAAGTCCCCAGCAGAGTCGCCAGTTCTGTGATCGGTGTATCTGGAACTGACTGTTTAACGCTGGTTCGCGAAATGTCGCGGAAGCAAGAGTCGCCACCGTCTTTTATTTTCTCCAAATGGAAAGGACAAAAGCACAGAAAAATTCCTTATAGAGATTGCTCTCGGTTCGGGAGGTAGGTTATAGAAAGGGAAGGTGTTAGCACCCTTTCTATCCATGGTTATCCATGGGCTCTTAGATACTTGCTCATTGTGTTTTCAAAAATGGTTTGTTTGCTTTTCAACTGTGGGTTTTAAAAAGTTTCTTTGAAAATTCCAGTTCGACTCTTGTATCGGTCCTCAAGAGTGTTTGAAAAATTGCTTTCGAAAGCTTTTTGAAAATGTGTTGGTGTGAAAAGTATTTTTGAATTTATTTGAATTTAGAGCAAGTATCTATGAGAACCTAGCTACCCTAAGGAATTCGTCTGTGTAAATGTCCTTTAAAGTAGTGCCATCCCACCATTGAGAGGTAGGTAGCACCACCGTTGGAGGTGTTCGGGTCAATTCGAGGTTCGGGACATGGTGATCACCGGAGCAATAGGAAGACACCTTAGAAGCTACCCTCATGCCAGGTTCCCGGATCATGAGGACTTACTAAGACATCCTCTACTCGACGTTCACCTTTCGAGGCAAGGCAACAGGGAGGCGTACCCTAGGGGTGGTGTGTGATTTGTGTGTCAGATTCAGATATTTTATCTTGTCATGTCAAAGTGATCTATGCGTTTGTTTTTATTTTAGGCCATTCATTCTTGCATGCATTTATTTAACAGTTAAAAAGTGCGAGAAAGGTAAAATTCTAAACTATTACAAAGGCGCGGGTCCACACCGCCAAAATTTCCAGGACCCGATTTGATAGAAAAAATAAAGAATTAAAGTGCGAAGAATTTAGAATGTCTGATTTTACAAGGCTTTGGGAGAGGTACATAAAATTATACGATATAAAATAAAAATGCGCGAGTTGGAATTAAAGTGGGAAGCGAGGGCGTTGGACCCTTTTTAATGAAATTAAATTATTAGCAAGTTAATTAAATTAAAGAAAAAAAGAAATTATTTTTTAGTTTTTTGTATTTATGAGAATTTAATGAAATTAAAAACCTAATTCTACAATTTTTATTTTATTAAGAAAACATGTTACAATTTAAACCTAAAATTAAATTAATTATTTACATGCAATTTTGATTTATAAAATAAATAATATTTAATTATTAGTGAAAAGAAAAGAAAAGGGATACAAATTAATTAAAACCCTAATTCTACCAATTTTAAGTTAATTAAGAAAATGCTTGAATTAAACCTAATTTAATAGCTAAAATTAATGAATAATGTTTATTTACAAAAAATATATTAATTAAATAAAAATACTTATTTTTGTCTTTTTTTGATTTTATATTGTTTTTGTGTTTTTATGAAAAATAATTAAATTAAAGCAATTAATTAAAAAAAACAATAATTGAGATAAATAAAAAATGAAAAAGAAATATAAAAGATTGCAAACCTAGGGGGGGTCTGTCCCCAATTGAGAGGTATAACCCAGTATTTCAGGCCCATTAACCTTTGGCCTCTTTTGACTTCTATGCCAGCGTGTGGGATGGTTGACTAGTACACATCATGGTCTCTGGATCCTGGCCCTTGATTGAATGCATAGGGACATGTGGACGGCTTGATGTTGTGGATGCATGATGGACGCTAGCACTGAAACTGTACACAAGCATTAATAACAAAATAATATGAAAGGGGTGGGGACCTGGGATCAAACCCAGGTCCTAGAGGTTACCCTTCCTTCGCTTGACCAGTGGAGCCACTTATGCGCGTTTGTACATGAAATAACACACAGATAATATAAAAGAAAATAAGGGTTAGTGGAATTTCCGCGCGAAAATTTGAATGGACCAACCAGTCTTAGCCACCTAGTCATCTTCTTCATCGTTTTGTTTATTTCCTGAAACATAAAAGAGTTAGCGGGGGTTTTGAACCCCCCCAAAATACGCGTTTTCTGATAATAGCGATTAGGCCGTCCGGCCACATAAATTAGGCGCGAGGGTTCTATTGTTTTCGTCCAGGCGCGCTGAATCCATTCATGGCATTATGATATTCTAATTTTACCATATTCAAAAACCCCTAATTCGAAAGCTGAAGAACCCTAATATCCTTCAATGGTGAAATCGCGTATGGGTGATAAAAATGCAATCAAACAACTGGGTTAGCTTCAGAATCAATCAAGAAACATAAATCAAACATTAAAAAGTATTAAAAACGCATGAATCATGTGCAAGCATATGCAAAGTTTTCTGTACAGGGGACGATTATTCTCACGTTTCTTGGTGTTAGAGCTTATGGTTTTGATCCAAACTCCTTCCTTGAAGTCTCAGCAAGCCAATGGAATAGTTGTTTGATCTTGAAAAGCCCTAAAACCTAGTTTTCAGTTTCCAATTCTTTTAGCAAAAACTCAAGTTTCTCTATGCTTTTCTGGCGCAGCTGGGAGGTTTTTAGGAGTAGGGTTAGCATATGTATATATGTGTGAGTGATTTAGGTCAAAGAAAACAAATCAAAACCTTTGCATTCATGATTTTCAAGATTTGACTCTTAAGGATCTTTTCAAATATTTTTTCATGAAGAACCATCACAATTTGCACCAATTCTTTCCACTTTTGATAGGCACGAAATCTCTAGTGAATCATGAGTCATTGTCTTGCACAAAAAGATTTAAAACATTAGGTTTAATATTGTTCACCTATTTATTTTAATTAAATGAATTATTAATAATTAAAAATCCAAATAAATAAATAAAAATGATAAAAAACTTCCCTTTGGGCCAAATGGTCGTGCACATGCCTTGGATGATGAATTGTGGAAGAAAAAGAGGCCCATTAGCATTTTTAGGTCATTTGGAGCAATGTTGACTTTTCAAAATATCCAAGAATTTCCCAACTTCCACAAGGCATAACTTGCTCAATTTTTAAGCTTTGCTCATGTTCTTGGACATTTTGGAAAGGTCTTTGAGTCCTCTAACCAATGCCTTTGGTCCCATGTCATCTTGATTTACCAATCTCAAGTTATGGCCTTTGACTTAAAGTCCCTTTTTGTTGACTTTTGAAAATGACCTATAATGTTGAAATTGATAACTTTTTGTGAGAGCATTTCTTGGACTTGAAGTATGAAGAGGAGTTGTAGTAAATGTCTTTCTCTTCAAAATGAGCTTTGGATGGAATTTTTTCTGATAATCCATGTGAAAGTTATGCCTTGGTCAAGTTACAGTTGACTTTTTCAACTGTCCAAATATGGAAACTTTTGCATCTTGATGATTTTTGAGCCAAGCTTTGAGAATCATGATCAAGCATTGATCAAATGATGTTTGTGGCTTCAAAATGAGATGTTGACCAAAAATTTGAACTTTTGACTGTCAAATGACCATTTTGCCCCTATAGTTGACTGTAGTGCAATTAGGGTTTTTGACTGTGCAATCTTGTGCTGTAAGTCTTGAAACTTGGTATGAGGATGCTTGACCATGTTTATAAGCATATGGGACTTGATTGGACCCTTGGAAACTTCATTTTCTTTGTCAGAACCAAAACCCTAGTTTTTGACTGTTAGGAGGCCCTTGAACTGTGCAACCCTTGGGGACTTTTTGAAACTTTGACTTGGCAAATTTTGAAGAATATGGGAGGGCAAATTTTGGGGTACAACAGCCATGCTTGCACGTTGAGTATCTTTGGCAAAACAATTCAAAATGATCATAGTCCCTCGATGACGCTTTCGAAAGTTGCCTAAACGAAATGATCATAGTCCCTTCAAGAAAAATTGCCAAAGACACTTGGAACCATTGCATTCATGGTCCATACGATGACCCGCGCCCGTCCCGTTAACATCCTAACACAAGATTGTCCACCAAATGCAATGGTGGAACAAAACTGTTAAAAGGGTTAAAACATGAGAAAAACCTTTGAGTAAATTTAGGGGTAGACAACTCTTAGTTACTTGATCAAACTTGCAAAACGCGCTTGCCTACTTTTCAAAACCCACTCCACAAACACTTTCAAAAAACTAACTTCCAAAAACATTTGAAACATCTTTTCGAAAAGATACACACCTTTGTAAAACATTCGAGTAAAGAATTGTTACAACGGTTGCCTAGACAAGGCCTCTTTTTCAAAACATTTTCAAAACACACACACACACACACACACCACAATTTCAAGCAATTGAAAATCAAAGGCAAGTGATCTAAACAAGTAACTAAGAGCCCATGGATAACCATGGATGAAAAGGGTGCTAATACCTTCCCTTTTCATAATCTACCCCCCGAACCCACGAAACATCTCAAAAGGTTTTTCCTGTGATTTTAACCTTTCCTTTAGGATAAAATAAAAAGTCGGTGGCGACTCTTGCTAAACCGAACAAGTGCGAATACAAATGCAAAACTCAAGTCAGTTCTCCCACCGTATCACAGAACTGGCGACTCTGCTGGGGAGAAATTCAAAAGTGGGGTTACCTTAGGGTTTAGATCACCTTTACATTCTTGCTTTTATTGCCTTGATTGCTTTACTTTTTGGGTCCTCGTTTGGGTTTGTTGTAAATCCTACACCCGGATTTGGGGCACCTTTTTAGGTAAATAGCAATAAAACTGTGAGGGAACTGTGCGGGGTATACCGACATGGTTGAAGCAGTAAGCTATGTTAGTGTGACATATTTGTGAGTACCGGTAACCCTTGAGTTCAATCAAGGAGAGTACGGGGCCGCTGAATGATGTCGTGAAGCACTAACAAACTCTTAGAACCTTAATTGACCATCTCAGCCTTTTTAGGGGTAGTGAGATGACCGACTTTGGTGCAGTCCGAAGTTAGTAGATACTCGATACTACACTCATTGAGGGTTGTTTTCTTGGAATATTTTGGTTGCTAGTTAAGTGGCTAAACCAAAACAATGAACATGGAAAACAATCCAATGATATTGAGCTCCTTAGAACCCGGTTTCTATTTTAGGACAGGATGAGCCAACTAACTTCAAGAGGGTACTTACCTACAAACCCCATGCAAGCCTAAACCTAAGGACTTGTTTGCTTTGTGTGAATATGATTACCTGTATATACACTTACTTGCGTTTGCATACATGTACATAACATCATGACATCATACCATAGCATTTTCAATAACCATTTCAAGGATCTCGAGGGTTCTTTTGATGCAGGGTTACGTTGAACCAGACGTCTACCAAAGGGCAAGAGATTTCTCCTCTAACAAATGCCATCAAAGATCGAGTGCAACAACTTGAATCAGGGGCTATGACCCACTTGACATGGTGAGCTTGATTCTCGTGGAAAGACATCCACATGTGCAAAGTTCTCCAATCAAAGATCGAAGTTCAACCTCTAACATTCTCTTGTGTTTACTCCAAGAGATCCTTGAAAGCATGCATTCACATATCATGCATTGCATCATAACAGTTTTTCCTTTTTCAGGTTTCCTTACTCTCCTACTGTTTATTTCAGTAGATGGCTCTAGAGAGGACTGTCAAGGATATCCAGGACCAGACTGCTCAGCTTCAGGAAATGTTCTTGAACTTGTCCCTGGGGCAAGAAGAAATGAAAGCTATCCTCACAAAGGGCTCGGTCCAGGAGACTTCAAACAATGCCAGGAGTGATCAGCTGGGGGAACTGCAGTTTGATTTGGCAACATTGAGGATCCAAGTGATGGGACAGCTGGTGGGCCAGATGGCTCTCATCCAGGACTTGTCTCAAAGACAAGAGGAACTCAGAGTTCTCGTCAAACAACTGCTTCGAGAAAACCAAGAGGGGCAAACATCTGAGGTTGAAGAGCAAGTCACCACTCAACCCCCCCTCCAGACAAGAAAATAAGGGGAAGGCTCCCCTACTTGCTTCAGGGTCACAACCCCATCAACAACCTCGTCAGCGTCATCGGGGTAATTAGCGTAAGCAAAATACATCGGGGAGACAGTTCACTGAGACTGACATACCGTCATCTCTGATACTAGAGCGCTTGTTGGAGGTCAATCTGACTGCTTTGAGGGATCCTATTCGGAAGCCCAATACCTCCGCTCCTAACTATCATCCCGACGCATTTTGTGTATACCACTCCTATAGCCCGGGACATGACACCGACGACTGTTGGGCCTTAAAGAACAAGATTCAAGATCTGATTGACATTGGAGTGCTGAGGTTCATGCCAGACGGCGAGATGAAAATCTCCCGTTAAGGGTTTCTCCACCTGAAGTGACAAAGCTCAAACTGAGAGACTTTTGTTTCATTTGGATTTTCAAGTTGTAATCTCTTTGTTATTCAAACAATTATCTATTAATGTCAAACTTTGTTTCATTAATGCATTGCATATGTTTGTCTTGAATTCATCCATTCGTTTTCACTACTCTTATGCTTTCTTTATGATATTTAAATCTTGATAAAAAGCTGCAAGCCTTTAGAGGGAGGATGACGAAACAATACCATAATCTCATACAGTATGCTTTTGAACAGACCTTGCTGATGATGTACAAGCATTTCTTTCAATTCCCAAACACTAGAGTTATAAGGAAGATAATCCCTAGTCAACCCCTTCGAGCCAAAGAAGTAGGAGTTCTCTGTTCTAAACAATCAAGACCTTTGATATAAACCTGGGGCAGGGTAGTATCTCAGTTCATTAAAAAAAAAGAGTGCGCATTGAAGTTGCAAACTCTCAGTTCGTAATACAATGTACGACATCAAAAAGAGAAAAGCATTCCTTTGGAATCAAAAGACAGTGATGGTTCCTTACCTCATAGGCAGTCATTACCTCTCAAAAAAGAAAAAGCCCACTGAGCCAAAACCTATAAAGGAGGCTTAAGAAAGCTGGGGCATCCCGCTGACTGTGATCTCAAAAAAATGGGAACAGTCAGGCAAAAGTTAGGGATAACAAATCAAAAGAAAGAGGTCATTATAAATCCTCAACAACATGAAAAAATGTTGCAAAAGAAAAAAGTAGATGATGATTGTCTTCCAAAATTCAACTGGTGAACCATCACCCAAAAGTCGTTCCAAATTCGAATGGAGTTCGATGCACAATTAACTGAGCTTAGGGTTTAAGAATATCACGAAAAGCGGGTGGGTACAAATACACTTTGAGCCTTTATCCTTTGTTTCTTAAACCGTGAACCAGGCCACGTTACAACCCTTCAAAAGTCCTAATTGAAGCATGAGTTAGTTCGAAAGCATACTGTTACAAAAGGTATCCTAACTCCTGTAAGGCTTTGCTCTAAAATCTTGTGTTGAATTTGTCATTCAAAAAGTTTTCTGCTAAAAAACGCATTTTTCTAAACTTCAAGACAAACATAAACTTTGCATTGCTTGAATATCACTGTTTGCATTTGACTATTTGTTTGGCAGCGAAGAAATTCATACAGCGAATGTTCGGAGGAACGAAAACTCTCTCAGTGAGTAAAATCACTTCAAAAAAGGATGACACTTCCATTGACAAATCTCCTATCAACAAGGGGGCTTGACATGTCACCATCCAATTAACCTGGGGCAGTCCAGTCAAGGTTTCAACAAATCTTTCAAAGTTCAGTTAACCTGGGGCAGTCCAGTCAAGATTTCAACAAATCTCTCAAAAGTTCAGTGAACTTGGGGCAAGTCTCCTTCATCACCACTTGGGGCATTCGAATGTCAAAAGTGTTCAGCAATTCCTTCATCACCTGTTGGAAGATACAGTTTCAGATACGCTCCAGACACGGTAGCCATTCTGTCACTCATTCAGATCCTAGTTACAATTTCAGATACACTCCAGACACGGAAGTTATTCTGCTACTCATACAGATCTCAAACCAGATGTAGTTTTACACGGACTCATCATGAAGCAGCCCTACACCGGTTCCTTCTAAAATCCAAGATGTAGTTTTACACGGACTCATCATGAAGCAACCCTACACCGGTTCCTTCTCAAATCCAAGATGCAGTTTTACACGGACTCATCATGAAGCAACCCTACACCGGTTCCTTCTCAAATTCAAAAGATTCTTGCAATCCCCAGCGGAGCTAAAACTTCCAACTATCAATCCCCAAGCAGAATGAAGACTCTCATTCTCAGTTCCTCACAGGATATTCGAATATTCCCCAGTGAAGGTCTCCTCAAGACAGGAATCCCCAGTAGATTGGCATACAACCCAAGCTCCTGATTCTCCAACAGTAGTCAACAAGGACTCCTCATATTCAACGATCAAAAGTTTCTTGCCCTCCTCTGCAGCAGTCAAAGATTCACTTTCCCCGACAGCAGTCAAGATTCTTTTATCTCCAGCCATCCAAGATTCATCTGTCCTCAGCAAGACAGCTCATCAGCTTACATGCGCATTCATTACATTCATATCATAAACATTGATATAACATACATTATATCATGCATCATGACATTACATACAACTAACTCTTTACCTTTTCAGGAAAGATCAGTCAACAGACAAAAATCATTGTCTTCCGAGATTTCTTCTAGAAATGGTTCAGATGTGACCTAGACATGGCGACATTGTGACACTTATTCCAGATTCACCCAGAGATAATTCAGATGTGATCCAGACATGGCGACATTCTGACACTTATTCCAGATTCACCCAGAGATAATTCAGATGTGACCCAGACATGGCGACATTCTGATACTTATTCCTGATTCATCCAGATGCAGTTTTACACGGACTCGTCGTCAGGAAACCCTACACCGGTTCCTTCTCCACTTCAAGACTTCTGAAAACAGTTCACGGGTTCTCCAGTAACGGATGATTAACCTATCGCTTGTTCAGATTCTTCTCAACTTTTGAAAACAGTTTACGGATGCTTCCCAACAACGGATGCTGCTTTATTGCTTATTCAACCTCAAGACTTCTGAAAACAGTTCACGAGTTCTCCAGTAACGGATGTTAACCTATCGCTTGTTCAGATTCTTCTCAACTTTTGAAAACAGTTTACGGACGCTTCCCAACAACGGATGTTGCCCTATTGCTTATTCAACCTCAAGACTTCTGAAAACAGTTCACGGGTTCTCCAGTAACGGATGATTAACCTATCGCTTGTTCAGATTCTTCTCAACTTTTGAAAACAGTTTACGGACGCTTCCTAACAACGGATGCTGCCCTATTGCTTATTCAACCTCAAGACTTCTGAAAACAGTTCACGGGTTCTCCAGTAACAGATGATTAACCTATCTCTTATTCAGATTCTTCTCAACTTTTAAAAACAGTTTACGAACGCTTCCCAACAAAGGATGTTGCTCTATTGCTTATTCAATTTCCAGACTTCTGAAAACAGTTTACGGATGCTTCCCAACAACGGATGTTAATCTATCGCTTGTTCAGAACCCCAGTTCAGAGATGTTCCAAAACATGGATACCTTTCTGATACTCGTCTACTCACCAAGGACATACAGTTCAACAATCACCTTCAGATGGCATCTATAAGCCCATCATCCTCCTACCAGCAACTTCCAGATGGCATCTCTAAGCCCATCCCCCGACAAGACTCTGTCACATCACCAAATGGCATCTGTAAGCCCATTCCCTCTACCATCACATCACCGGGTGCAAATTTTTTGGGCACTCTAGTGTCCAATCTCCTTTCACCCTCGAGCCGCGAAAGGCAAGCTTGCCAATCTAACTCTTCAGGTTCAAGAAGATTGAACAAGGGCAACTGTTGTACCCCAAAATTTTCCCTCCTATTTTTCCACAAGAAATCACAGCTTCGGGCTTTTTCTGATTTTTTCAGACTGGCTCAAGAATCAGTCAAACAGAATTTTTCTTGTCAGTCTAGCCAAATTAGGGTTTTCAGGGACTTTTGATACAGTTCAAACAAATTATTAAGGTTTGGTTGATTTTGGCTCAGGTTTTGATCAGGCGGACGCTTCTTTGACATTTAACCAAGAATCAGGGTTTTGTGCGCACATTCTCAGGAAGAATTATTTCTATTAGTTCTTTTCAATTTATCCTGGATATGAGCTGAGGCATTTGAATTGAAAGGTTGCATTAATCAGTGAAAAAAGGACATGTGGACGTTTGTTGTTTAGCTGTGCAATGCTATGATTATTCAGAACTCCGGACGTTTATTGATCATTTATTATTCTGAGTTAAAATAGTTGGGATTTATTTCCAGTTATTATAATTTTAAGAATTATAAATAATTAAATAAACAGTTGAAGAAGAAAAGGAATTAACTGATCAAAAAAGGATTTTTTATTCATCTTTAATGGTTTGTTACAAATTATTGTTTGAACAACTGTAAATTTATTTACATCTTTGTTTACAATAATAATGTTACAAATAATTGAAATGAAATAAGATACATCCTAATTTTCCTAAGTCTTCTTCTCCTATTTTACCGCTCCCCGTTGCTCAATTAT
Source organism: Vicia faba (assembly GCA_948472305.1). Lineage (NCBI taxonomy): Eukaryota > Viridiplantae > Streptophyta > Magnoliopsida > Fabales > Fabaceae > Vicia > Vicia faba. Next base: position 1,619,010,086 of record OX451736.1, read on the forward strand.
TTTTACCTGCAAAAAGAAGAAAAAGAAGTCAAAAACAGATAAAATAAAAGAGCAGACAGTTAAAAAGATCATCATTAAAAGTAACTGGCCGGAATCAGTTTGCCCTCTCTGCAAATCACAAGATTTCTCTTGGTTCACAAAGAGGGATAGAATATGCTTGCAAATAAAGTATGAAATGCACAAAGTTACAATTGCACAAATTCAAATTTTCAAACATACTGCATTGTCAACAAGCTGCATAGTCAAAGGCAAACTGAACTACACATGCCTAACCAAAGTCCAAACTGGACAGCAAGCTGTCAAAAACTGTCCAAAGATATCAAAAGATATCAAAACATCAACAAGTACAAAAGGCTATCCAAAAAGCTGTCAAAGAAGTACAAAATGCTGTCAACAAGATGCAGGAAAACTGGAAAATATGCATTGCAAGCAACATCAAAAGTCATCATTTCCCAAGCCAGTAATTTTTCAGAAAAGCTACTTTTAAGCAATAAACAATTTCTTTAAATTGTAGAGAGAGAGGAAAAGAGAGAGAAAAAGGCTTACAGCAGGTTTAGGCTTGAAGAAAAAAGATATAAACCAAATATACCACAACACAGTAAAAGGAGGGGGCAGAATAACACATAGAGAATACCCAAGGTTACAAACTGTAACACAAACTGAAGCAAGCCTTGAGCCAAGCCTTAACCTACTTCAAACAACCCAAAAACAAGGTTGAAACCAAAGCCTCCAAAACCAACTGCATCAAAGCAAGCTAAACCAGAAGCATACAAACATCAACCAAACCAGAAGCACATCAAGCTTCAAGCCTAAACTGCTCAAACCTGTTACTGCATAAAAGCCTAATACCATACCTGTTTCAAACCTAAAGCAAACAGCAATATTTCCAAGCCTTAAGCCCGCTCCAAGCAAGCCTAAAAGCCAAGCCTGCCTTAAATTGTAACTAAACATCAACCTCAAACCAGAAACAACAAAAACTTGTTTCAAGGCCTAAGCTTCAAAACAAACAACTTACAAACAGAAGCCTTTCAAAACCCAACAAAAGCAACCACATATTCAGATTCAAATCATCATTAATATCGAAGAAAATTAAAATCATTCAAAGCAATCCGAACCATCTCAGAATCAACAACTGAACCAACCAAGACCCTCAGAGTAACCTCATCATAGGGTTTGTACCGCAATACCCAAAATCAGGCATCTCAAAGCATACATAAGCGAAGTATAATCATCAGAGGAAAGGAAGCAAATAAGCAAAAGAGGCGTTTAAAGCAAAGGTTTTCTGATAGTCATCACAAAACCCTAAAAAGCAAATACAATATACCAGGTTTTCCAGCGAGAGCACAGCTTCATCACGCGCCCTCGCCCTTGGCCGCCCAAAGCGCCTCCAAACCACCGTCCTTCTCCACCTCCAAAAGCCAAAAGGTAGTATCTCTAATCTTTTTCTTTTCACGTACCTCAATCAGAAACATAAAAGAAATCATAAACGAATGAAAACATGCAAGATATAAAGCACGAAACCCTAACGCGTTAAAGAACAGAATCAAACCTTGTAAACCACCGCTTGAGTAATACATGAAGGGGAGGAGGTAGCGATGGCGCCTGGTGGCCTTGGACGGAGGCTTGTTCAGAGGCATGGTACGAGCGAAGAAAGATGAAGAGGAGACGAAAATGGAGAAACGGCGCCTCTGTATTCAACAAACCCTAATCCCAAATGAACATCACACTGAAACCCTAAACAAAAACGTGTAAAATGTCTTGGGCCTCAACCCCATTCACTGCCTAAGCCCAATCATAAACTCCAGGCGTGCACCCCCCCTTTTGTCTCTCTTTCACAATCTGTTTTGGGCCAAGAACTAACAACTAAAGCCCATTTTCCTTTTTTTTGTTTTATACATAAACTAGTATCTTTTTTTTACTTATCATTTCATTTTTTTTCTTTTTACATTTTAAACTAATATATTTATTTTTTATAAATTAAATAATACATTAACCCTTTTTTTTCTTATTTTATTATTTATTTATTATTTCTTTAGCTAGTATAATTAAAATATATAAGAATAAAATTTTGAATAATATTTTTCTCAAACTTAAAACACATTTTCTTTTCTTTTATTAAATCTCTTGTTTATACTTAATTAATAAAATACATAAACGATAGCTTTTTTTTATGATTAAGTTAAAATTTTCTTTAATTAAAACTTTGTACATATTTAACAAAAGGACAAAAAGAATGAATAAAATACTTAATTATTGCATTAAGATAACAATACTTAATAATACATTTTTACCACCTGTAAATAAATCACATACACTTATACAAATACATTGATACATTTACATTGCTTTATTCTTATACCTTGCTATACATTATATTTTACATTGAATACGATTCAATTTGGTTGTAAATTATTTGGACACTACTCTCCTATTAAGTCTCATCTCCATTTGTAAATATTTGTACCCCCATTCCCGGATACTTATTTGTAATAGCGTAGACTTTAAATTCTTGCAATTTATCGCCTTCAATTATACCATGTTTAGACCTAGGGTTTGCATGTAAATAAAATCAAACGCTAGATAACCTAACACAAAGACAAATGCATGACAATCAACACACTATTCACACTTGCACCCCTAGGGTAATCCCGCTTGTTGCCTTCCAAAATGGGCCATGCTTGCACGTTGAGTATCTTTGGCAAAACAATTCAAAATGATCATAGTCCCTTGATGACGCTTTCGAAAGTTGCCTAAACGAAATGATCATAGTCCCTTCAAGCAAAATTTCCAAAGACACTTGGCACCATTGCATTCATGGTCCATACTGTGATCGGTGGATCTGGAACTGACTGTTTAACGCTGGTTCGCGAAATGTCGCGGAAGCAAGAGTCGCCACCGTCTTTTATTTTCTCCAAATGGAAAGGACAAAAGCACAGAAAAATTCCTTAAAGAGATTGCTCTCGGTTCGGGAGGTAGGTTATAGAAAGGGAAGGTGTTAGCACCCTTTCTATCCATGGTTATCCATGGGCTCTTAGATACTTGCTCATTGTGTTTTCAAAATGGTTTGTTTGCTTTTCAACTGTGGGTTTTAAAAATTTTCTTTGAAAATTCCAGTTCGACTCGTGCGTCAGAGTGTTTGAAAAATTTGCTTTGAAAGCTTTTGAAAATGTGTTGGTGAAAAGTATTATTTGTTTGAAATTAGAGCAAGTATCCTTGAGAACCTACCTACCCTAAGGAATTCGTCTGTGTAAATGTCCTTTAAAGTAATGCCATCCCACCATTGAGAGGTAGGTAGCACCACCGTTGGAGGTGTTCGGGTCAATTCGAGGTTCGGGACATGGTGATCACCAGAGCAATAGGAAGATACCTTAGAAGCTACCCTCATGCCAGGTTCCTGGATCATGAGGACTTACTAAAACATCCTCTACTCGACGATCACCTTTCGAGGGGCAAGGCAACAGTGAGGCGTACCCTAGGGGTGGTGTGTGCGATTCGTGTGTCGTTTTCATTTGTATTTGTCTTGTCATTTTAAAGTGATCTACGCTTGATTTTATTTAGGGCCATTCATTCTTGCATGCTTTTTGTTAACAGTTTAAAAAAGTTTGCGGGAAAGTAAATTCTAAAGCTATTACAAATGGCGCGGGTCCACATCGCCAAAATTAAACCGGACCCGATTTGACAGAAAATAAATAAAGCAAAGTAAATAACGAAATTGAAAAGTGCGAGAAGTTTAAGTTACAACGCTTTGGGAGAGATACATAATTATTTAAGCAATAAAATAAATACGCAAATTAAACAATTAAAAATATGGGCGTTGGACCCTTTTGCAAAATGAAAATTAATAAGGAATTAAAATTAAAAAATGTTTTTGGTATTTTTGTGTTTTTTAGATTTAATAGAGAAAGAGGATTGATTAAAATTAAAATAAAATGTCAAACCCTAATTCTAATTATTATTTTTTTTAGTTATTAAGAAAATGTTGAAATTTTTAACTAAATGAAACCCTAATTTTTATATACAATTTAATTATGAAAATAAATAAATAAATAATATTATGATAAAAAGGAAAAAATTAAAAGGAATAAAAATTATCAATTAAACCTAATTCTACTTTTTTTGTATTTTTATTATGAAAAGAATTAACATTAAAACCCTATTTTAAATTAATTTATTTACATGCATTTGTTTACAGGAAAATATTAAAATAAATAATTATTATATTTTTTTATCTTTTTCTGAGTTTTTTATGTATTTTATATTTTTGTAGAAAATAAATTAAATCAAAACAATAGAGCAAATAAAATAATAATTAAAAATGAAATAAATAAAAAATTTGCAAACCAGGGGGGGGGGGGGGTTCACTCCCCAATTGTGAGGTGTGATCCAAGAAGCTTTGGCCCATTAAGCATGGCTTTTGTTGACTTTGCATGACACGTATACCCACGCTGACTCGTCCTCATGGCGTCCATCAATCCTCAGCCCTTGATCTGATCTCCAGGGGCACGTGTATGTTGGATCCTGGAAGGCGTATGGTGGACTTGAACGTGGTTACTGCATGTGAACGTCATTGGAAAAATATTATTGAGAATGATACAGACCTGGGGATCGAACCCAGGTCTTGGACGTGAATGATATCAACGCCTGCCAGCTGGACCAAATGACGCGTTTGTTATATAATAGACGAATAAATAATATAAGAGAAAAAACAAGATGTTAGTGGGTAGCGCGCGAAAATTCAAAGCAGCATATCATGTTTTGACAGCACATCATCGTCTTCACGTGTTTCCTTTTTTCCTGAAACAATAACATATTAAGCAACGGTTTTCACGCGTTGCTGAAAGTAACATATGGAAAAATAGCGAATAGCCTTCAGTCGCTCATAAATTGAGCGCGAGGGTTGGTCCTTATTCGTTTGAGCATGGTGATTCCAATGGTGGTACTCAGGGGTCTCAATTTTACAGCATCATGAAACGCCCAAATCAAAGCTTGCTAAACCCTAGAATCTGACAATGGCATAATCGCGTGTATAGCACAAAAACGAAATTAATTGGTACAGTTAGCATCAGAAATCATCAATGAGTAATAATCCATAAAAAAAATGCAATGATTATGCTTCAAAATTAAAACACGATTAAGCAATTTTCTTGATGCAGTTTGCGTTCAATCTACCAATTCTTGGAGTTTGAGTTGATGTTTTAGATTGGAACATGTTCAGGGAGACTTGAGGAAGCCAATGGAATGAATATTAGGGCTTGAATCGACCTGGAAAGCTGTTTTCAGTTTTGAGTTTTATGGAGAAAATTTCAAGTTTTTTTCTTAGCTTTTGCGCAGCTTCAATGTGTCTGGACATTAGGGTTGTGATCAGGCCTTTGTAGTGAATCAATTAGGTTAAGAAAACTCAATAAAATCCAATGAATTAATGGTTTTGCATATTTGATTTCATGAGATCTTTCCATATCTTTTTCACATGTATTTTTGTGTCAATTAGCCTAAATCAAACCAAATCTTTCCTTGTTGGGATGTGCACGAAATATTGAGGCTGAAATGTGTACAAAAAGATTGGTTAGGGTGAATTAAATATTTTCCATATATTTAAATAATTTAAATGAATTAATATAAATAATAATTCAAATAAATAAATAAAAAATGAGAAAATACTTCCCTTTGGGCCAAATGGTCGTGCATATGCTTGGAATGATGAATTATGGAAGAAAAATGGGCCCATTAGCATTTTTAGGTCATTTGGATCAAAGTTGACTTTTCAAAATATCCAAAAATTTCCCAACTTCCACAAGGCATAACTTGCTCAATGTTTAAGCTTTTCTCATGTTCTTGGACATTTTGGAAAGGTCTTTGAGTCCTCTAACCAATGTCTTTGGTCCCATGTCATTTTGATTTACCAATCTCAAGTTATGGCCTTTGACTTAAAGTCCCTTTTTGTTGACTTTTGAAAATGACCTATAATGTTGAAATTGATAACTTTTTGTGAGAGCATTTCTTGGACTTGAAGTATGCATATGAGTTGTAGGAAATGTATTTCTCTTCAAAATGAGCTTTGGATGGAATTTTTATGATAATCCATGTGAAAGTTATGCCCTGGTCAATTTCAGTTGACTTTTTCAACTGTCCAAATAAGGAAACTTTTGCATCTTGATGATTTTCTGAGCCAAATTTTGAGAATCATGATCAAGCATTGATCAAATGTTGTTTGTAGCTTCAAAATGATATGTTGACCAAAAATTTGAACTTTTGACTGTCAAATGACCATTTTGCCCCTACAGTTGACTGTAGTGCAATTAGGGTTTTTGACTGTGCAATTTTGTGCTGAATGCCTTGAAACTTGACATGAGGATACTTGACCATATTTGTAGGCATATGAGACTTGATTGGGCCTTTGAAAACTTTCTTTTCTTGATCAGAACACAAACCCTAGTTTTGACTGTATAGGAGACCTTTGCACTGTGCAACCCTTGGGGAATTTTGTGACTTGGCTTGGCAATTTCTTGGAGAGTATGGGAGGGAAAATTTTGGGGTACAACAGTTGCCCCTGTTCAATCTTCTTAGACCTGAGGATGCAGATTGGCTGACGTGCCCTTCGTAATCCGAGGGTAGAAGATGATTGAACACTAGAGTGCCCAGAAATTTGCGCTCACATAGTGGCAGTGTGGTGGGAATGGGCTTATAGATGCCATTTGGAGTTCGATGAATAGGATGATGGGCTTATAGATGCCATCTGGATGTTGATTGCGTAGGAGATTCCTTAGCGAGAACCTGCATACCTGCAAAAGAACAAATGAGTACCTGACACGTTACAGGAGCTGGATCTGGAGCTTCAAACGGTGATGAATGAACCAGGGATGGTTACTGCCTTAGCATGAATGGTAAGAGAACCTTGGGTGATTTTAACTTCAACAACGCTCGTTGAGAAAATCTTGATGGGAATTATTATCTTCGTAGTATTGGGAAGAGAACCATAGGCAATTATAATCTGAAAGGAATGATCACCTCACTCACCGTCGGAGAGGGAAACATCTGAAAAGGACTTACCACCTCACACACCGTCGGAGAGGGAACCATAATAGACTATCACCTCACACTCACCGTCGGAGAGGGAAACATCTGAAAAGGACTTACCACCTCACACACCGTCGGAGAGGGAACCATAGGAGACTATCACCTCACACTCATCGTCGGAGAGGGAAACATCTGAAAAAGGAATTACCACCTCACGCACCGTCGGAGAGGGAACCATAGGAGACTATCACCTCACACTCATCGTCGGAGAGGGAAACATCTGAAAAAGGAATTACCACCTCACGCACTTGTCGGAGAGGGGACCGTAAGAGAATATCACCTCACACTCATCGTCGGAGAGGGAAACATCTGAAAAAGGAATTACCACCTCACGCACTTGTCGGAGAGGGGACCGTAAGAGACTATCACCTCACACTCATCGTCGGAGAGGGAAACATCTGAAAAAGGAATTACCACCTCACGCACTTGTCGGAGAGGGGACCGTAGGAGACTATCACCTCACACTCATCGTCGGAGAGGGAACCATAGGAGACTATCACCTCACACTCATCGTCGGAGAGGGAAACATCTGAAAAAGGAATTACCACCTCACGCACTTGTCGGAGAGGGGACCGTAGGAGACTATCACCTCACACTCATTTTCGGAGAGGGAAACATCTGAAAAAGGAATTACCACCTCACGCACTTGTCGGAGAGGGGACCGTAGGAGACTATCACCTCACACTCATCGTCGGAGAGGGAAACATCTGAAAAGGACTTACCACCTCACACACCGTTGGAGAGGGAACCATAAGAGACTAACTTCTACTGAGTCTTTATCAGAAAAATCTGTTGGGAGTCGATTTGGCTGCACCGGACAAGGTCTTGAAATATATTCAACTGGAATAAGTGTCAGAACGTCGCCATATCTGGTTCATATCTGGACTATATCTGGAAGGAAATCTGGAAGCAGCATCAGAACGTCACCATATCCGGTTTACATCTGAAACTATATCTGGAAGGAAATCTGGAAGCAGTATCAGAACGTCACCATCTCTGGTTTACATCTGAAACTATATCTGGAAGGAAATCTGGAAGCAGTATCAGAACGTCACCATATCTGGGTCATATCTGAAACTATATCTAGAAAGAATTGCGATAGTTGATAGTAATCATTTTTGTATTGATCTTTTTCCTGAAAAGGCAAAACATAATTGTATGCAAAATCATGATGCATGAACTGTATGTCTTCAGGATTAATGAGATTCGTGTAGTATGATGCCTATGCATGCTATAATGTATGAAGATGTGATGTTTATTTGTCTAAGAAAAGCAAATCCTTGACGGGTGCCGGGAAGTCATTCCTGGGCTGATGTTGAAGAATAGCTTTTGCTTCCGCCGGGGATGATAGTTGCAAGAATTCCGATAGGAGAAGATAACTCTATTGGGGAATAAACTTGGCGAATGGGTTACTCTGCGGGGAGACAAATACTCTAGTAATCTTGCTGGGGAGCAATACTCTGTGGGGAGAGAGATGCTTTGCTGAGTGTTGTTAGTAGTAATTTGCTGGGGATAGAAAGACTTTATCGACGGCGCTCTTTCCGTGGCTTTTGGCTGAGGATAACCCAGTTATATCCTGTTAAGGAAATAACTCTTTAACTCAAGCCGGACGACGCGTTCGTGCTCTGCGAGGGGGTAAGCTTCCAGAATATTACTGGGGATAAGCTTACTGCTTGGGGATATGGACTCCATCTTTCCTGGAGAACTGGATTGGATTCTCCTGGGGAAGTTTTGAACTGCGGGGAAGTGATTCCTTTGAATGCTGGTATGCCGCCGGGGAACAATCTTTAGACCAAGACTGCCGGGGATGTTGGTTAAGAATATGTACACATGCCGCTGGGGAACGTTGAGATCTATTGGAGGATACTCAACTTCTTTGAGATTGGATAACTCTGCTTGGAGAAGAATGTACTGACTACTGACTTACTCTCTGGGGATTTAAAATGTACTGGTCATCTTCTTTTAGTTGAACCTATCTTGGTACCTTGGAGGACATAACAATTGGATTGTTTAGATAACTCTTTATTGCCCCTGTTTCTAGTGTCACCTGCAATTGATTCCTTTGTTTCGTATGCAAATATTTATGAGTTAGCAAATTATTGTCAATGCATATATCACAAATTGAACCTTGGACGTTCTTCGCACAACAAAACAGAAAAGAAAAATACTTGGCACGTTTAACTGAAAATGTATTTGTATTGATTTTGAATGGCCTGAAAATAGGTGTTTTGTATACAAGAGGCTGACGTCCTAGTAAGAGGAACACCGCCGAACAAGAGAGTTTATACAAATTTTGTACAAAAGAAAATAAAACAGCTGTGTGAAGTGAATGATCCCACTGGGTTTCAACTCTGCTATTACCTTTATAACTCCGAGCGTCTCATCACTTGATGACCTTGGTTGAAGGTGAAACTGACTGATCGATGCCGTCTGAACTTGATGTAGATACCGGATTCTGGATGCAAAGTGATCCAATGAGACATAGTATTACGCTTTTATCCCTAATTTTTGCCTGGACCGCCCTTTCGGGTTTTCAGTCCACCGGGATACCCATTTTTGCCCAAGCCGCCTTTTCAGGTTTTCGACTTGCCGGGTGTACAGATTTTTTCATTTTCATCCCTTCATTTTGCCCGAACCCTTTTGGTTCGACGGGAAGCCCTAATTTTTGCCTAGGCATGTCAGCCTAGCGGGTCTTTTTTCATGCGTAGTATTTTTTAACTATGTCTGCATTGGCGGGGTGAGGAAGGTTGTCACCATCCATGTTGGTTAATATCATTGCTCCTCCTGAGAACACATGCTTAACCACAAATGGCCCTTCGTATGTAGGGGTCCATTTTCCCCTTGGATCACTCTGAGGAAGGATGATTCTCTTGATTACCAGATCCCCAACTTGATATTCCTGTGGTCTGACCTTTTTGTTAAATGCCCTGATCATCCGTTTCTGATACGTCTGACCATGACAGATAGCCGCAAGTCTCTTTTCGTCAATGAGGTTGAGTTGATCAAGTCGTGTCTGGATCCAATCATCTTCGTTCAGATTTGCATCCTTCATTATCCGGAGAGAGGGTATTTGTACTTCGATTGGCAAGACTGCCTCCATGCCATAAACCAGAGAGAAAGGAGTTTCCCCGGTTGACGTCCTAGCTGAGGTACGGTACCCATGCAGAGCGAACGGTAACATCTCGTGCCAATCTTTATAAGTCACTGTCATCTTCTGCACGATCTTCTTGATGTTTTTATTTGCTGCTTCTACAGCCCCATTCATCTTCGGTCTATAAGGAGAAGAATTGTGGTGCTGTATTTTGAACTGTTCGCAGAGCTCAGCGATCATCTTGTTGTTTAGATTGGTACCGTTGTCTGTAATTATCCGCTCAGGGACGCCATATCGACAGATCAGATTGTGCCGAATAAACCGTGCCACAACAGTCTTGGTTACCGTAGCATAGGATGCTGCCTCGACCCACTTTGTGAAATAATCAATCGCCACTAGGATGAAGCGATGTCCATTAGATGCCGTAGGTTTGATCTCGCCGATCATGTCTATGCCCCACATTGCAAATGGCCAAGGCGCAGTCAGAACATTCAGAGGAACCGGAGGAACATGCACCTTGTTTGCATAGATCTGGCACTTGTGGCATGTCCTGGAATGTTGGTAGCAGTCAGCTTCCATTGTGGACCAGTAATACCCTGCCCGTAGGATTTTCTTAGCCATAGTGTGCCCACTGGAGTGTGTACCAAAGGTCCCGTCATGTAGCTCTTCCATGATTCTTTCTGCTTCAGTCTTATCCACACAACGCAATAAGGTTGAATCATGGTTTCGCTTGTACAAGATGTCGTTGCTTAGGAAGAACTTGGCTGCAAACCTCCTCAGGAATTTCTTATCATTGACAGATGCCCCTTCAGGGTATTCCTGAGCTTCCAGATATCTCTTCACTTCGTGGTACCAAGGCTTCTCAGTCACCAATTCAGTTTCGAGATCACAACAGTATGCCGGTTCGTCCAGTTTCCAGATGATGATTCGGGGAGCCTCATTATCCCATTTGACCTTGAACATTGAAGACATTGTAGCTAACGCGTCCGCTAACTGATTCTCTTCTCTTGGAAAGTGCTCAAAGGTTATCTCTGTGAAGTGGGGAATCAGGGTCAACACACATTCTCTGTAAGGAATCAAGTTTGGATGTTTCGTATCCCACTCTCCTTTGATCTGATTGATCACCAGAGCGGAATCTCCGAAGACACTTAGAAATTTGATCCTTAGGTCGATCGCAGCTTGAAGACCCATGATGCACGCCTCATACTCCGCCATGTTGTTGGTACAGTTGAAACACAGCCGGGCAGTGAGTGGAGTATGAGTACCTTGAGGAGATATGATGATGGCGCCGATACCATTTCCCAAAGCATTGGAGGCTCCGTCAAAGTGCATAGACCATCGGGATCCCGGTTCAGGTCCTTCATCCGGTCCAGGTACTTCACAGTCAGTTATAATCATAATGCTTTCATCCGGAAACTCGAAGTTCATTGATTGGTAGTCATCTACAGCTTGATGAGCTAAGTGGTCTGCCAATACACTCCCCTTGATGGCTTTCTGGGTTGTGTACTGAATGTCGTATTCTGTCAAGATCATTTGCCATCTTGCAATTCTCCCAGACAGAGCAGGCTTTTCGAATATGTATTTTATAGGATCCATTTTTGAGATCAATAAGGTAGTGTGAGTCAGCATATACTGTCTCAGCCGGCGAGCAGCCCATACCAAAGCGCAGCAAGTTTTCTCAAGCAGTGAGTATCGGGTCTCACAGTCGGTAAACTTTTTGCTAAGGTAATAAATGGCATGCTCTTTTCGGCCAGACTCGTCATGCTGCCCCAGCACACACCCCATTGAGTTGTCGAGCACTGTCAGGTATAGTATCAGAGGTCTCCCTTCAACCGGTGGCATAAGGATAGGTGGTTCTTGGAGATACTCTTTGATTTTGTCAAAAGCAGCCTGACATTCATCGTTCCAACGTACTACCTGATCTTTCTTCAGCAGCTTGAAGATTGGCTCACAAGTAGCAGTCAGATGTGAGATGAATCGAGCAATATAATTCAGGCGTCCTAAAAAGCCTCTGACTTCCTTCTCTGTCTTAGGAACTGGCATCTCTTGAATAGCTTTGACCTTAGCAGGGTCTACTTGAATACCTTTATCACTGACCACGAAGCCTAGCAACTTCCCAGATCTTACCCCGAAAGTGCACTTGTTCGGGTTCAATCTCAGCTTGTATAGTTTCAACCGGTCGAACAACTTCTGCAGATGATCTAGATGCTCTTCCTCAGTCTGGGACCTAGCGATCATGTCGTCCACATACACTTCTATCTCATGATGGATCATGTCATGAAATAAGGCCACCATAGCACGTTGGTAGGTTGCCCCAGCGTTCTTTAATCCGAATGGCATGACCTTGTAACAAAAGGTACCCCACTGAGTAACAAATGTAGTCTTTTCCATGTCTTCAGGTGCCATCTTGATCTGATTGTAACCTGAAAAGCCATCCATGAAAGAGAATACTTTGTGCTGAGCCGTATTATCAACAAGGACATCAATGTGAGGTAAGGGGAAGTCATCCTTGGGGCTGGCCCTGTTCAGATCCCTGTAATCGACACACATTCTGACCTTACCGTCCTTCTTTGGTACCGGCACCACATTAGCAACCCACTGCGGGTAAGAAGTCACTGCAAGGAACCCAGCATCAAACTGTTTCATGACCTCGGCTTTAATCTTCTCAGACATCTCTGGACGCATCCGACGGACCTTTTGTTTAACTGGAGGGCAGTCTTCCTTAGTCGGCAAGTGATGGACCACAATATCGGTATCCAACCCTGGCATGTCTTCGTAGGACCAGGCAAAGATCTCCATATAATCATGCAGCATTTTAGTCAACCGTTGCTTCACGCTGAGCTCTAGGTTGGCACCGATCTTTACCTCTTTCCTGTCTGCCTCAGTACCCAAGTTTATGGTTTCCACTGGCTCTTAATGGGGTTGAATTGCCCTCTCTTCCTGAAGCAATAGTCTTGCAAGCTCGCCAGGCACTTCGCAATCATCTTCACCTTCGTCTTCGGCTAAGTTGATCGGATTTTCGAAGTCATAATTGGCAGTAGCAGAGTTGTTATCAGTGAGATCCAGAGTGGATTGAAACCTGTATGAGTGAGTGTGTGTGTAAATACAGCTGCTTTGAAAATTATGTAAAGGAAAAGAAAGACAGAAAAGGAGCACAATATTTGCAATGCGAAAAATACGTCCAAGATTTCCATTTATGATATATGAAATGACAATTTGTATGCCCTCACAAATAGAACCACGGTGCCTCGGGTAAGACACCGGGCCATAGAGTTTATCATTGTTTATTACAAAATAACAAAACATAGGAATTCATTACTTAGTAACAAGAGAAACAGGGAGATTGTCTTTTGCGCTCCAATTGTTAAGTCCACCGTCGGTTGCCGGGTAAATCCAGCTATCAAACTCAGCTTCATCAACTTCCTCTTCATCCCCAATAGCGTTTACCCCATGAGCAGGTAGGGGAGCTGTCACCACATTAGGCTTGTCAGATGCCTCAAACTGTACCTCCTTGGCATCAATAAGGTCCTGCAGCTTGTTCTTTAACGCCCAACAGTCATCAGTAGAGTGCCCCGGGCTATCTGAGTGGTAGGCACAACGAGCATTCGGGTTGTACTTGGGAGATGTTGTATTTGGGAACTTTGGAGCCTCCCTGACAGTCACCAAATTGGTTGAGAGCAACTGTGGCAGGATCTGCGATAGGGTCATGTTTAACCGGGTAAACTCCCTCCGGGGTCTTTCAGCCCTTTGAGGATTGTTTGGCCGAGGAGCGGCAGCAGGCTTAGCAATCATCACCGCACTGACAGATTGGCGGTGCTCACATCTCTCTGATTTCCTAGAACCATACACGGCACTAGACTCCTTCTTAAATGGTTTCTTTTCCGAACTAGATGATGCACCCTTTGCAATCTTCCCAGACTTCAGCCCAGCTTCAATTCTCTCTCCAGTCAGAATCAAATCAGTGAACCCAGCAGAAGAATTCCCAATGAGATGGTTGAAAAATGGCCCAGATAGGGTCCCCAAGAACATGTCTACCAGCTCCCGATCAGTCAATGGTGGCTGCACCCTGCCAGCCAGGTCTCTCCACTTCTGAGCGTACTCCTTAAAACCTTCGCTTACACCTAACGACATACCCTGGAGTTGGGTACGCGTGGGGGCAAGGTCGGCATTATATTGATACTGCTTGTAGAAAGCAGTAGCCAACTCCTCCCAGTTACGAACCTTGGTCCCATCCAGCTGATAGAACCATTCGAGATGAGTCCCTGAAAGACTCTCCTGGAAGAAGTGGATCCATAAATTCTTATCCGCAGAGTACGGCTGAATTTTCCGAACGTAGGACCTCAGATGCAACTTGGGACAAGACGCCCCGTCATATTTAGGGAAGGATGGTGCTTTGAATTTGTGAGGGATGATCACGCCAGTCGACAAACCCAGATCTCCGAAATCCAGCCCAGGTACCTGTTGAACCTCCATAGCCTTCAACCTGTCCTCCAATTGCTTATATCTGTCATCAACAGGAGGGTACTGCTCTTCATCAAAATCTGTCTCGTTGTCGGAGACTACCGGACTAGGGACCTTTACTTCTGCTTGAGAAGGACTCTTGCCAACAGAAGAACCAGCCTCTTCATGTTGCAGAGTATTGCCAAACCTTCGGCCCGAGTTGAACAGAACATTTCTTCTCTTCTTCTTCTTCTCCTTCTTCAGGAGCATAGTCTTTAATTCTTCTTGACCTTTAGCCAGACCTTTGATTAGTTCTTGAAACTGCGCATTCTGCGCCTGAAGAGCCTTGATCGATGTCTCGGTTGATACAGATTCGGGATTCATGATGCTGAAATAAACAGCGAAGAACTGTAAGCAACCTGAAAAGGGGAAAAACCTGCTATGCACATGATGTATGAAATGCGTATGAATTATGTTTTCAAAGACAATCGGGAATCAACTTTGTAAACAAAAAAGAACACACTTCATTAGATTCAACTTTGCAACTGAAATTATTCAACAAGTTGCCCTTAGGCGTTACATGAAAGGAAATACTGGAAAGGAAATAAAACTGTAAAGGCACATTCAGGGTTCCTTATTGATCCCATGGTCTCCTCTTCTCAGTACGGATGTAGGCATTCAGAGCTCTCTCATTCTCCAACTGCTTTGTCAGCTTCTGGATCTTTGATTCCTGCTCGTTGAACTTTTCCCGGTAAGAATCCCGCTCTTCTTGCAGTTGCGACCAAGATCTCTTCAATGTCTCATAATCAGTAGGTATCTGAGGAGGAAGGACAGTTGGAGGAACACCATCTTTGCCAGGACACTCAAGAATGACGGGTCTGACAGCTTCATACGGCATACCTAACTTCTGAGCACGGATGCGAACCCATTTGTAGTAGGCTTCCATAGGTAAAGAAGTCTTTGGCCCTAGCTCTTGTGGGTCAGCTTTATGAACCTTTTCCCAAGCCTTGATGAACCTACGACGTAGCTCGTCACTATCCACCTGAAACTCGAAACTGATGTGAGGCACCAACATCTCATGGGGGCCTGCTCTTCTTGCTCTTCCAAACTGAAGGAGTGCTAGACATGGATTGTAAGAGATCCCTCCTTGGGTACCAATCAGAGGAACATTAGGGTATTCCCCGCATCGATCAATAATAGCTATCTCATCCAACCCTCTGCAAGTCCAAATGATGTCTTTATCGGTGAGAGACATTAACCTATGAGCCCAACCTCTTCCTTCTTGATTCTTTAGTACGAACTTGGGGAGGTGCGAAATAAACCACCTCACCAACAAAGGGATACAACACCATAGGGTTCCTCGTCTTCGGGTAGTACGGGCATGAAGTTGTTGCAAGATGTCACCCAAGAGAGTGGGCACCGGATTCTGAGACATAAAGATCCTTATGGCAGTGACATTGATGAAGTTGTCAGGATTAGGAAACAGGACTAACCCATAGATTAGGAGAGCCAAGATGTCTTCATATGCCCTAAAGTCCAGGTCATTCCAGAAATTGTTAGCTTTACCAATTAGAAACTTGGCCAAGAAACCCTTAACTCCGCTTCTAGTTACCCAGTTGTCTGTTACCTCTTGATGGGTCAAAGGAAGGACTGCAGCAACATCCTCAAGCCTGAGGGTCTTTTCCCAACCAGTAAAGGGAGTCTGATCCAAGATAGGGATACCAAGCAGATTAGAGAACTCTTCCAGGGTAGGGACCAGTTGGAAGTCTTGAAAGGTGAAGCACTGGTACAGAGGGTCATAGAACTGGGTCAGAACACTCATCAACTGTTGATCCCGCTTTGTAGTGACTAAACTGAGAAGGGAACCATGCCTCTGAATGAAGGAAGTGGTATTTGGAATTCTGCTAACCAACT
This sequence comes from Vicia faba, assembly GCA_948472305.1. Lineage (NCBI taxonomy): Eukaryota > Viridiplantae > Streptophyta > Magnoliopsida > Fabales > Fabaceae > Vicia > Vicia faba. The sequence goes on from OX451736.1 coordinate 1,619,026,605, forward strand.
CATCAAGCAACTCAGGTGAACGAACAAAGTTGAACCGGATAGTATTCCTTCGCACAGGCATCATAATGTCCTACAAAACAGAGCAAAGATGAAACCCTCTTGTCTTTGAAATGGTCAGTCCTTATGCAGGATGCATGCAATGCTCATGATGCTATGATGTTATGATAAAGCACACCACATACAGATACAAAGGCAAACATGGTAAGGCACACAAGTCACACAAGGCAAGCCCCTAAAGTTTAGGCCAGCATGAGGTCTAGGTACTACCCTCTTTCAGTTTGTTGGTTCACACCTGTCCTAATCAAAAGTAACCGGGTTCTTAGAGGATCCCAATATCATTGACTACCCTCAATCGGTCATAACTCCAACATCGCAATCTTTTCTTGCGGCCAGAACCATCACGAGAGTTTAGCCTCAATGGGCGTAGCATACTGCTACAATTCTAAAGGCCAAGTTGTGTCAATTAAGGTTCTAAGGTTGTTGGTGCTTAATGACTCCTTAGAAGACCCATATTCTCCTCGTTGCGGCGCAAGGGATATCGGTACAGACTAAGGTGCCACACCAACGTAGCCACTGCTTCACCCGTGTCGGTCTACGCCGGACAGGTCCCTCACAGCTTATGCTACCTAAACAGGGTATCCCCAGATCCGGGTTAGGATCTATGTAACTCCGATGCAACCCACAATAGTAAAGCAAGCAAATCAATACAAGTGAAAACACAGTTATGACCTAGCCATAAGGTACACCTCACTTTATAAAGGTATCCCCAGCAGAGTCGCCAGTTCTGTGATCGGTGGATCTGGAACTGACTGTTTAACGCTGGTTCGCGAAATGTCGCGGAAGCAAGAGTCGCCACCGTCTTTTATTTTCTCCAAATGGAAAGGACAAAAGCACAGAAAAATTCCTTAAAGAGATTGCTCTCGGTTCGGGAGGTAGGTTATAGAAAGGGAAGGTGTTAGCACCCTTTCTATCCATGGTTATCCATGGGCTCTTAGATACTTGCTCATTGTGTTTTCAAAATGGTTTGTTTGCTTTTCAACTGTGGGTTTTAAAAAGTTTCTTTGAAAATTCCAGTTCGACTCGTGCGTCAGAGTGTTTGAAAAATTTGCTTTGAAAGCTTTTGAAAATGTGTTGGTGAAAAGTATTATTTGTTTGAAATTAGAGCAAGTATCCTTGAGAACCTACCTACCCTAAGGAATTCGTCTGTGTAAATGTCCTTTAAAGTAATGCCATCCCACCATTGAGAGGTAGGTAGCACCACCGTTGGAGGTGTTCGGGTCAATTCGAGGTTCGGGACATGGTGATCACCAGAGCAATAGGAAGATACCTTAGAAGCTACCCTCATGCCAGGTTCCTGGATCATGAGGACTTACTAAAACATCCTCTACTCGACGATCACCTTTCGAGGGGCAAGGCAACAGTGAGGCGTACCCTAGAGGTGGTGTGTGCGATTCGTGTGTCGTTTTCATTTGTATTTGTCTTGTCATTTTAAAGTGATCTACGCTTGATTTTATTTAGGGCCATTCATTCTTGCATGCTTTTTGTTAACAGTTTAAAAAAGTTTGCGGGAAAGTAAATTCTAAAGCTATTACAAATGGCGCGGGTCCACATCGCCAAAATTAAACCGGACCCGATTTGACAGAAAATAAATAAAGCAAAGTAAATAACGAAATTGAAAAGTGCGAGAAGTTTAAGTTACAACGCTTTGGGAGAGATACATAATTATTTAAGCAATAAAATAAATACGCAAATTAAACAATTAAAAATATGGGCGTTGGACCCTTTTGCAAAATGAAAATTAATAAGGAATTAAAATTAAAAAATGTTTTTGGTATTTTTGTGTTTTTTAGATTTAATAGAGAAAGAGGATTGATTAAAATTAAAATAAAATGTCAAACCCTAATTCTAATTATTATTTTTTTTAGTTATTAAGAAAATGTTGAAATTTTTAACTAAATGAAACCCTAATTTTTATATACAATTTAATTATGAAAATAAATAAATAAATAATATTATGATAAAAAGGAAAAAATTAAAAGGAATAAAAATTATCAATTAAACCTAATTCTACTTTTTTTGTATTTTTATTATGAAAAGAATTAACATTAAAACCCTATTTTAAATTAATTTATTTACATGCATTTGTTTACAGGAAAATATTAAAATAAATAATTATTATATTTTTTATCTTTTTCTGAGTTTTTTATGTATTTTATATTTTTGTAGAAAATAAATTAAATCAAAACAATAGAGCAAATAAAATAATAATTAAAAATGAAATAAAAAAAAAAAATTGCAAACCAGGGGGGGGTTCAGTCCCCAATTGTGAGGTGTGATCCAAGAAGCTTTGGCCCATTAAGCATGGCTTTTGTTGACTTTGCATGACACGTATACCCACGCTGACTCGTCCTCATGGCGTCCATCAATCCTCAGCCCTTGATCTGATCTCCAGGGGCACGTGTATGTTGGATCCTGGAAGGCGTATGGTGGACTTGAACGTGGTTACTGCATGTGAACGTCATTGGAAAAATATTATTGAGAATGATACAGACCTGGGGATCGAACCCAGGTCTTGGACGTGAATGATATCAACGCCTGCCAGCTGGACCAAATGACGCGTTTGTTATATAATAGACGAATAAATAATATAAGAGAAAAAACAAGATGTTAGTGGGTAGCGCGCGAAAATTCAAAGCAGCATATCATGTTTTGACAGCACATCATCGTCTTCACGTGTTTCCTTTTTTCCTGAAACAATAACATATTAAGCAACGGTTTTCACGCGTTGCTGAAAGTAACATATGGAAAAATAGCGAATAGCCTTCAGTCGCTCATAAATTGAGCGCGAGGGTTGGTCCTTATTCGTTTGAGCATGGTGATTCCAATGGTGGTACTCAGGGGTCTCAATTTTACAGCATCATGAAACGCCCAAATAAAAGCTTGCTAAACCCTAGAATCTGACAATGGCATAATCGCGTGTATAGCACAAAAACGAAATTAATTGGTACAGTTAGCATCAGAAATCATCAATGAGTAATAATCCATAAAAAAAATGCAATGATTATGCTTCAAAATTAAAACACGATTAAGCAATTTTCTTGATGCAGTTTGCGTTCAATCTACCAATTCTTGGAGTTTGAGTTGATGTTTTGGATTGGAACGTGTTCAGGGAGACTTGAGGAAGCCAATGGAATGAATATTAGGGCTTGAATCGACCTGGAAAGCTGTTTTCAGTTTTGAGTTTTATGGAGAAAATTTCAAGTTTTTTTCTTAGCTTTTGCGCAGCTTCAATGTGTCTGGACATTAGGGTTGTGATCAGGCCTTTGTAGTGAATCAATTAGGTTAAGAAAACTCAATAAAATCCAATGAATTAATGGTTTTGCATATTTGATTTCATGAGATCTTTCCATATCTTTTTCACATGTATTTTTGTGTCAATTAGCCTAAATCAAACCAAATCTTTCCATGTTGGGATGTGCACGAAATATTGAGGCTGAAATGTGTACAAAAAGATTGGTTAGGGTGAATTAAATATTTTCCATATATTTAAATAATTTAAATGAATTAATATAAATAATAATTCAAATAAATAAATAAATAATGAGAAAATACTTCCCTTTGGGCCAAATGGTCGTGCATATGCTTGGAATGATGAATTATGGAAGAAAAATGGGCCCATTAGCATTTTTAGGTCATTTGGATCAAAGTTGACTTTTCAAAATATCCAAAAATTTCCCAACTTCCACAAGGCATAACTTGCTCAATGTTTAAGCTTTTCTCATGTTCTTGGACATTTTGGAAAGGTCTTTGAGTCCTCTAACCAATGTCTTTGGTCCCATGTCATTTTGATTTACCAATCTCAAGTTATGGCCTTTGACTTAAAGTCCCTTTTTGTTGACTTTTGAAAATGACCTATAATGTTGAAATTGATAACTTTTTGTGAGAGCATTTCTTGGACTTGAAGTATGAAGATGAGTTGTAGGAAATGTCTTTCTCTTCAAAATGAGCTTTGGATGGAATTTTTATGATAATCCATGTGAAAGTTATGCCCTGGTCAATTTCAGTTGACTTTTTCAGCTGTCCAAATAAGGAAACTTTTGCATCTTGATGATTTTCTGAGCCAAATTTTGAGAATCATGATCAAGCATTGATCAAATGATGTTTGTAGCTTCAAAATGATATGTTGACCAAAAATTTGAACTTTTGACTGTCAAATGACCATTTTGCCCCTACAGTTGACTGTAGTGCAATTAGGGTTTTTGACTGTGCAATTTTGTGCTGAATGCCTTGAAACTTGACATGAGGATACTTGACCATATTTGTAGGCATATGAGACTTGATTGGGCCTTTGAAAACTTTCTTTTCTTGATCAGAACACAAACCCTAGTTTTGACTGTATAGGAGACCTTTGCACTGTGCAACCCTTGGGGAATTTTGTGACTTGGCTTGGCAATTTCTTGGAGAGTATGGGAGGGCAAATTTTGGGGTACAAAACATACGATGACTCGCGCCCATCCCGTTAACATCCTAACACAATATTGTCCACCAAATGCAATGGTGGAACAAAACTGTTAAAAGGGTTAAAACATGAGAAAAACCTTTGAGTAAATTTAGGGGTAGACAACTCTTAGTTACTTGATCAAACTTGCAAAACGCGCTTGCCTACTTTTCAAAACCCACTCCACAAACACTTTCAAAAAACTAACTTCCAAAAACATTTGAAACATCTTTTTGAAAAGATACACACCTTTGTAAAACATTCGAGTAAAGAATTGTTACAACGGTTGCCTAGACAAGGCCTCTTTTTCAAAACATTTTCAAAACACACACACACACCACAATTTCAAGCAATTGAAAATCAAAGGCAAGTGATCTAAACAAGTAACTAAGAGCCCATGGATAACCATGGATGAAAAGGGTGCTAATACCTTCCCTTTTCATAATCTACCCCCTGAACCCACGAAACATCTCAAAAGGTTGTTCCTGTGCTTTTAACCTTTCCTTTAGGATAAAATAAAAAGTCGGTGGTGACTCTTGCTAAACCGAACAAGTGCGAATACAAACACAAAACTCAAGTCAGTTCTCCCACCGTATCACAGTAATGTATGCTGGCCTCTGTATTTATAGGGGTGTGAGGGTGCAGTAATGGCAAGAGACAACCATTAAACAGGCAATTAAATGACATGAGACAAGAAACAGACACGTTAAATAAATTCCTTTATTGAAACATTTGTGTCTCTTGAATGAACCTGGACGCTTTTGACTTGAGTGTCCTCTTGATGACCTCCTTCGAATGGCCCTTGTCCAAATATCAATCGAAGGATTCCAATCGAAAGGCTCTGTTAACAGGCCAATCGAAAGGTGATGTTCCTGCCAATCGAAGGACATGGTTAACATGCCTGTCGAAGTTTCCTTGACATAATTCCAATCGAATGCTTGTCCATATTTCCAATCGAAAGGCTCCTTCAGAATACCAATCGAAGGGCCTTTCTGAATTCCAATCGAAGTGCTCCTTCAGAATTCCAATCGAAATGCTCCTTCAGAATGCCAATCAAAGGGTCTTTCAGAATTTCAATTGAAGTGTACTTAAAGCACCACTCAAAAATTTTCCTTTTCCTTAGGCAAGAGTTTGTGATCAACCATGCAGGGGGAAGACTTTGGAAAACATGAGAGGGCAAATTTTGGGGTGCAACACCAGGCATATCTTCGTAAGACCAGGCAAAGATCTCCACGTAGTCATGCAACATCTGAATCAACCGTTGTTTCACACTAAGCTTCAGATTTGCACCGATCCTGACTTCCTTTTTGTCTGTCTCAGTACCCAGATTCACTGTTTCCACTAGCTCTTCATGTGGCTGAATGGCCCTCTCTTCCTGGAGTAGCAGTCTTGCAAGTTCACCAGGAAATTCGCAATCATCTTCACCTTCGTCTTCGGCTAAGTTGATCAAATTTTTGAAGTCATAACTGGCAGTAGCAGAGTCGTTACCAGTGAGATCCAGAATGGATTGAGACCTGTATATGTGAGTGTGTGTAAAATAGCTATTTTACAATATATAATAAAGAAAAACAAAAAGCGCAAGATTTGAAATGCAAAAACGTCCAATGCTTTTATTAATGATATATGAAAATGGCACACAAAAGCCCTCACAAATGAAGCCACTGTGCTCCGGGTAAGACACTGGGCCATAAAGTTTCATAATATTGTCTGTTACAAATTCAAAACAAAAGCTTTATTACTGAGTAACAAAAGTAACAGGGATGAAATCCTTTGCTGTCCAGTTTCTTGGTCCACCGTTGGTCGTAGGATAGATCCAGCTGTCGAATTCAGACTCCTCCACATCATCTTCGATGGAATTTACTCCCGAGTTGTTGATGAACACATGAGGTCTTCCAATCCTTGCACTTCGAACAGCCCTTTGAGCTTCTACAGTGAAACCTAAACCAAACTTGTTAGTCTTCTGAGTGAAATCAGGAAGTCGGCCCCAGTTTGCATACTCACCCTTCTCGATAACAGCCCGGGCATCCTTTAAGGAAGCCATCTTCATAGGAGAATCTTCAATCACAGTCTCAGCTGATGCCAGTGTCTGAGGAACCTCTTCAAAGTGTTGAAATGGGGTCTCAATGAACTCCCCATCCATCTCTACGTACCGGAACGAGTTGAGGTGGCTGACCATGTACTCCTCCTCCCCTTGAACTGTCACAATCTTGCCTCTAACCGGGTACTTCAACTTCTGGTGGAGCGTTGAGGTTACGGCTCCAGCTTTATGGATCCATGGACGTCCCAACAAACAAGAATAGGATGGCCGAATGTCCATCACGTAGAATGTAGAATTGAAGACCTGAGAACCAACTTTAATTGGAATATCAACCTCACCATGCACCATCCTTTTAGACCCATCAAAGTCCCGGATAACAATGTTACTTGGCTTCAGCTCCAACCCTTCGCAATCCAACATGTCTAGCACTTTCTTGGGCAAGACGTTCAATGAGGAACTAATGTCAACCAACACATGTGCAAGAGTAGTGCCACTGCATTCAATGGAGACATGCAAGGCATCGTTATGGTTCTTCCCTTTAGCAGTCAGATCAGCGTCGAAGAAACCCAAACCATTATCAGCAGTTAAATTGGCTACACAATCGGTAAACTGATCAGCTGATGTCTCTTGTGGCACGTGGGCCGTCTTCAGGAAGATAATCAGAGCCTTGGCATGGGCCTCTGAACACAACAACACTGATAACATAGAAATCTTGGATGGGGTTTGCCCCAGTTGCTCAATTATATTATAATCACTCTTCTTAATAATCTTCAGAATCTCTTCCATCTCCTGTTTGGAAGCTTCAACAGTGATGGTCTTCGGTGCCTCCGTCTGGGCAAGCACATCAGTGGCGATCTCTTTTCCCTGAGCGTCAGATGACCCGGAGCCAGGGGTAAGGATAGGAACTTGATCAGGAACGATAGTAGGTACACTTGCAGGCGTAATGACAACAGGTCTTCGGGCAGTTGGTGGAGCAATATCAGGTGAGAAAAGTCTACCACTGCGGGTGACTTTAGCAGGCCCAGTAATGTTGCTGACGCCGGTATCAACATCCAACTCTTGCTTAACTCCAAGAACTTAAATATATGCCCCATAGTGCCAAGGGACAGATTTGTCAGATGTATAGGGGATGGGCCCCGGAACAGTGATGATTATAGGTGCGATCTTCGGAACAGATGTAATTCTAACAGGCGTCCTCGAGGGAGCCTTGGAAGAATTGTCGAAAATGGTAATGATGGCAACTTCTTCAGAATGAACGAATGGAACAACAATTTTCTCAAACAGAATCTCTTTACTATCCATCAGGTTTTGGATACCTGACTTCAGGAATGGGAAACCAGTAGGTAAAACAGAACACATATGGCAACCTTCACCATAACCCGGAAATAAACCGGCTAGCAACAAGTTCTTCTTGACAGTCATCAGAGGGGTAACAATATCATCCACAGACACTACAAACAAGTCTTCCTCTATAGCATTTACTTCATGTTTGGGCATGGAAGCAGTCACAACATTAGGCCTCTCGTGCGCCTCGAACTCAATCTCATTTGCATCAATTAAGTCTTGCACCTTATTCTTCAAAACCCAACAATCGTCCGTATTATGCCTCGGGCTATCAGAGTGAAAAGCACAGTGGGCATTAGGGTTATACCTCGGTGATATGGTATTTGGACTTTTCGGAGCTTCCTTTAGAATTACCAGATTGGTCTTTAGCAACTGGGGCAGAATCTGAGACAAAGTCATGCTGAGACGAGTAAATTGCCTTCAAGGTCTCTCGTCCTTCTGTTGATTGTTGTGCTGAGGTGCACCAGCAGGTTTTGAAATAACAACTGCATTGACAACTTGGCGGTGTTCAGGTCTATTCTATCTTCTCGAATTGTAGATAACACTGGACTCTTTCTTAAACGGCTTCTTCTCAGTGCTAGATGAGGCACCCTTCTGTATCTTTCCATCCTTAATACCAGCTTCAATCCTTTCACCAGTCAAAATAAGATATGTAAACCCAGCAGAAGAGCTTCCAATCAGATGGTTAAAGAACGGACCTGACAGGGTCCCCAGAAACATGTCAACAAGCTCATGATCAGCCAAAGGTGGTTGCACCCTTCCGGCAAGGTCTCTCCACTTTTGAGCATACTCTTTAAACCCTTCACCCGCTCCTATTGACATACCCTGGAGTTGGGTACATGTAGGAGCGAGGTCGGAGTTATACTGATACTGCCTATAGAACGCGGTAGCTAAATCTTCCCAGCTACGGATACTGGCTCCATCCAACTGATAGAACCACTCAAGCTGAGTCCCTGAGAGACTGTCTCGAAAGAAATGGATCCATAAGTTCTTATCAGCAGTGTAAGTCTGGATCTTTCTCACATATGACCAGAGGTGCAGCTTTGGACAGGAAGCTCTGTCATACCTGGCAAAGGCAGGTGCCTTGAATTTATGGGGAATCACCACCCCATATGATAGACCCAGATCTCCTAAGTCCAGACCGGGCACCTTCTGTATTTCCATAGCGCTCAAACGGTCTTCCAGCTGTTTGTACTTATCCTCAGCAGGAGGATACTGTTCTTCATCATAGTCTGTCTCATTGTCAGAGACCATAGGGCTAGGAGCCCTCCTTTCTTGTGGACTATCTTTCCCTCCAGATGGGATGGTCAGATCAACTTCATTCTGCAGCCTGTTTCCAAACCTGTGTCCAGTTTTGAACAAGATGGTCCTCTTTTTCTTCTTCTTCTTATTCTTTTCCAATGAAACTTTGAGGTCCTCCTGACCCTTTGCCAGGGTCATGAGGAGTTGCTGAAACTGTGAATTTTGTGCCTACAGATCCTTTACCGTTTGCTCCAAATCCATCTTGCTGAAAGAAACAGCAGAAAGATAAGGAAACCTGGCGTGAAGACCTGTTTATGCATATGATAAATGGTGTGCTATTCATGTAATGCATTTAAGGGTTCAAAAATTCAAATTTGTTGCAGACAAAAAGAAAACACGTCATATTAAGAAGAAATTTGTTAGTACATAAGTGCCCCATGGGCGAAATATTACAAAATTCTTAATGTAAAAAGACATTGCGCATCCTTTTTGGATCAATGTAAGTGTTGAGGGTCTCCTCCTCGTGAAGTCGGCGGGTAAGCTCCAAAACCTTCTTCTCACTGGCATAGAAGCTGGCTTCAAAAGTATCCCGTTATTCCTTGAGTTGGATCCAACTCTTTTGCATTTCTTCCCATGATGTTGGCATGTCAGGATGTAGGATGGCGTATGGAACCTCTCCTTCCATAACAGGCTCTTTTATCAAGGGGAGAATGTGAGGATATGGCATCATAAGATTCTGGGAGCGGGTTCGTACCCACTTGAGGTAAGGCTCAAGGGGGATGGAATTCTTGTGCCCCAGTGTCTTACTATCCACCTTGTTAGGCATCCTCCAAGCTCTAATGAACCTTTGTCGAAGTCCTTGCGCATCGTTGTCGAAGTCAAAAACTAGGTCAGGAATCAGCATGTCATGAGGGCCATCCCTCCGAGCATATCCAAATTGTCTCAAAGCTAGACAGGGGTTGTAGGTAATGCCTCCCCTAATTCCAAGTAATGGAACATTAGGAAATTCTCCATAATAATCAATGATGGTGACATTTTCTCTGGACCAAGAACACCAATGTACATCAGAATGTGTGAGGGTCATCAATCATTGTGACCACCTTAAACCATGCTCATTCTTCAAAACTGATTGTGGAAGGTGAGAAATAAACCACCTTGCTAGGAGAGGAGTACAACACATGAGAAAACCTCTTTTCCTCATTTTTTGTGTGTAAAATGAGTGGAGGATGTCCCCAAGCAATGTAGGTATGGGATTCCTGGATATTAAAAGTTTGACAGCATTCACATCTATAAGTTGATCAGGATTTGGGAACAAAACCAACCCATAGATAAGGAGTGCTACAATCTCTTCAAAGGCTTGTAGATCAAGAGAATTCCAGCATTGTTGTTCCTTCTCAAACAGAAACTTTGCCAAGAATCCCTTGACACCACTTCTGGTTTCCCAATTCCCCTTGATGTCGGATGGTTGCAAGCGTAATGCTTGAGCAACATCTTCAGGTTTTGGTTCCTTTTCTGTACCGTTGTAGGATAGTTGACTAAGAATAGGAATTCTCAGGAGTTGAGAAAATTCCTCCAAAGTAGGCACCAATTGATAATCAAGGAATGTGAAACAGTGGTGTAGGGGGTCAAAGAACTAGAAGAGAACTTTCATCATGTCTTCTTCAATGTTGGTGTTGACCAAGCTGAGGAGTCTACCATGTCTTTCACTGAAGAGAGAATTCTCGGGAATCCTGGATGTAAGCTCCTTGAGTTGAGGAGGGATCCTTACAAGGTTGACTTGAATTGTTTTCCTGCGGAGAGACTCCATGTCCTGCAAAACAAGAATAAAGATGAAGATCTAAACCCTTGAAATGGATAGCGGATGCATATGATGCTTTATGATGTTCATGATGTATGTACAAACACATGTACAAGCAAGTCACACAAAAACCCTAGTTTCAGGCTTGCATGAGGTTTCATAGGTAAGTATCCTCTTAAGTTTAGTTGGCTCAAAACCTGTCCTATAAATAGTAACCGGGTTCTAAGGAGCTCAATATCATTGGATTGTTTTCTATGTTCATCGTTTTGGTTTAGCCACTTAACTAGCAACCAAAATATTCCAAGAAAACAATCCTCAATGAGTGTAGTATCGAGTATCTACCAACTTCGGACTACACCAAATTCGGTCATCTCACTACCCCTAAAAAAGGCCAAGATGGTCAAGTAAGGTTCTAGTTCATTAGTGCTTAGTGACATCACTCAGCGGCCCCGTATTCTCTTTGATTGACTCAAAGGCTACCGGTACTCATAAATATGTCGCACTAATATAACTATTGCTTCAAACGTGTCGGTATACCCCGCACAGTTTCCACAATGTATTACTATCTATGAATGTTTCCCAAATCCGGGTGGAGGATTTCAAACCCAAACAATAGAAACAAGTGTAAAGCAAACAAAGCAATCAAGGTAAGCAAGTAAAGGTGATCTAAACCCTAAGGTAACCCCACTTTTAAAGAAGTCCCCAGCAGAGTCGCCAGTTCTGTGATCGGTGGGAATGAGAACTGACTGTTTTGGAATGCTGGTTCGCGTTTGCGTTTCTTTTCGCAAAATGTCGCGGTAAGCAAGAGTCGCCACCGTATTTTATTTTATCCAACAAGGAAAGGACAAAATCACAAAAAATTCCTTTTCGAGATGTTTCTCGGGTTCGGGAGGTAGATTATAGAAAGGGAAGGTGTTAGCACCCTTTCTATCCGTGGTTATCCACAGGCTCTTAGGTACTTGCTCACTATGTTTTCAAATGTTTGCTTTTCTTTGTGTTTGTGGATTTGAAAAGAGTGTTTTTCTTTGAAGAGAGTGTAAGTGCGAAAAGTTTTGTTTTGTTTTAAAAGGAGCAAGTACTTAAGAACCTCTACCTACTCAAAAAGGAATAAAACTGTGCAAATGTCCTTTAGACAATGCTATCCCACTATTGAGGAGTAGGTAGCACCGTCGTTGGAGTTTTTGGGTTAATTCGATTTAAGGGACGTGTGGCCACTAAAGCAATGTTAGGACGCCTTAGCGGTAACCCTAATAACTTAGATCATTTTTTCGAGGCAACCGTTTTGAAGCAACTTATGATCTTTGGACAAAAGGGCGACCTCTAAAACGTCCTATACTCAATGATCACGTTCGAGGCAACCAAGTGAGGTGTACCCTAAGAGTGGCATGTGCGAGTGTATTGTTTTTCAGTTACATTATCTTTGTATATTTAGGTGTTCTATCGTTTGTTTTCAGATCTTGTCATACAATCCTAGTTAGCATACATCTAAGCAGTTAATATATGTATAGGAATTTAAAGTGCAGGAATTGTAAATCCTACGCTATTACAAGGCTTCGGGGAGGGGGATTATTTACATGTCCAAAATTGGGAGAATAAAGCAGTAAAGTGTAAAAGTCTTAGTTAAGCTATCACAAACTAGTAGGCAGTTACAATAAAATAAACGCGCGTGAATCTGAACATAACTTCTAAAAGTCCTAAGAATAAAATCTTTTTGTTGTTTTATTTTATTTTGGGAAAATGATCTAAATCTTCTTAATTTTAGTTTTGAGAAAATGTTAAGATAATTAAATGATTAATTAACAAAGTTAATTTAATAGAAAAACTAGCCTAATGTTTTTGTGGTTTTTTTTAATTGATTTTATGTTGATTAAAAAAAAGAAATAAAATAGTCAAAACTAAGATGAAATCGAAGGAACAGGCAGTAAATCAAGAAAGGTATAATTCTGGAGGCCTGGATCGAAAGAGGTGTGGGCTGTCTTTCGATCCAGTGAAGAGGCTTGATCGAAGGTGCATGAAGGGCTGCACTTTGGGGGTGTTCGATCTGGATATGTCATCCTTAGATCTGGGAACCCTGGATCCAGTTCGAAGCTAAGCTGCTAAGCTTCGAAGCTCTGAACAAGATTCTGAGAAGATATTTCCTACAAAACGAGACAAATATTAAAGATCTAGGGGGGACTTTACCCCCCCTGATTCGAATCTCCTCCCAATTCGAATCCTTCCTCAATTTGAATCTGCTGAATTTGGGCCTGGGTTTGTTTTATCCTGAGATTCGAAGGAGAAACTTAGATCGTGCCCCAGCAATGGCACGATCTCATCTTTGCGCTTCAACTTACATGCAACATAATCAGTAATAACAAGAATACATATGCAATGTGTATTTAAATGTCATGAAGGTGCAATTTTGGTTTTGCAAACCCTTACCAATTAAAGATGTATGATCTGTGGCTCTGGGTGTGGATATGTTCGTTGAATGGTTGCTTTGGCTTGGATTACTTATGAAAATGCTGATAACCTTTGGTGGGTTTATGGGCAGCGTATCTCCAAATCCTCCCTGTTTCTTTTTCTCCTTTTTCCGTTCTTTTTGTAATATGTCACTGGCCTCGTATTTATAGGAGTGTGGGGGTGCACGAAAATGGCAAGGGACAACCATTTAACCAGGCCTTTAAAGCCATGAGACAAGAATCAGACATATTAAAAGATTTCCTTTTTTGAAATATTCATGTCTCTTTGGAATCTTGGATGAACCTGGACACCTTTGATTTTCGAATGCCTCCAGGCCATGCTCTTCGATTGGTCTTGAGTTTCCTCCTTCGAATGGACTTCTTATGTACCCTTCGAATGGGCCTTCTGAATGCTTCTTCAAATGGACCTTTTGAATGTTCTTCAAATTGGCCCTTTGAATTCTTCTTCAAATGGACCTTTACATGTTCTTCGAATGAGTCATTTACATGTTCTTCGAATGAGCCTCTTGCCTGGTGTGCTGGCAAGTTAAGGGGCCTTTTCCTTTGTGAATCGAAACAAACTTGTAGGAGATTCTTGCCTCGTGAGTCAAAGGTGAGCCTGATGTAGTTAATGCGTAGTCGAAGCATTATGAAATTGACTTGATCAAAGGGGGGTCCAGCGCTCAATCGAAGACTTGCAGACCAAAGCTTGATCGAAGGGTTCCAAACACCTAATCGAAGCTTACTAATCAAAGCCTGATCAAAGAGTGCCAAATGCCCAATCGAAGACTGGTGAGTCAAGCCTGTATCGAAGGATTTTGGATGCCCAATCAAAGACTTTTTCCTCAGATGCCAATCGAAAGACACTTTGTTCATCTTCAAAAAACTTTATTTTCGTTAGGCAAGTGTTTGTGACCAACCATGTAATGGAAGACCTTTGAAAACATGAGAGGGAAAATTTTGGGGTACAACACCTGGCCCTCACATGTGTGAGGGTTTATATAATTCCCCTGGCGTGTGGCTATTGGTTCCTGATTTCTCGCCTAGATATGCGGGTCCGAAAAATTAGGTAACTGCCAGGACTTGATCAAACCGGGAAGATGTGCATGTAACTAGCCGTTGGTCCCAGGGGAGGGTTGGTTACAGGCATTCTCCCTGGTCGATTCCTGGAGGCTCGTACGACGTTGGTGTCGGGCAGGCTGAGGAGATGCTCGAAGGGCATCTTGGGTTGGTGCTGGTCCAGAAGGGCAAGAGGGGAGGCATTGCCCAACACGTGCGAGATTGGCCTGGTTAACTGCCAGCGGTTGGCACTCGTGAGATTTCTAGACTGGGCCCAATCAAGATATCGAGCCAGTCCAGAACAGTTACCATAACTCCATACGCACATCAACAGGGGCAACTCCTTTCTCTTTGGTATACGGTATGGAAGCTGTCCTACCCATCGAAGTCCAGTTCCCTTCCTTAAGAATCATGAAGGATGCAGGTTTGAATGAAGATGAATGGATTTAGACTCGACTTGACCAATTAAATTTGATTAACGAAAAGAGGCCTGCGGCTGTCTGTCATGATCAGATGTACCAAAAACGTATGATTAAAGCTTTTAACAAAAAGGTCAGACGTCAGGTGTATCAGGCTGGTGACCTAGTAATCAAGCGTATTATCTTGTCGCAAGGTGATCCCAGGGGAAAATGGACTCCCACATACGAAGGGCCATTTATGGTCTAGAACATATTTTCTGCTGGAGCCATGATCTTAACCACTATGGACGGTGACGATCTTCCGCACCCTGTAAACGCGGACATAGTTAAAAGATACTACGCATGAACAAAGACCCGCTAGGTTGACTGGCCTAGGAAAAAATAAGGGCATCCCGGTGAACCGAAAGGGTTCCGGAAAAAAATTAGGGATATACATATGGGAAAAATCTGTATACCCGGCAAGTCAAAAACCTGACAAGGCGGCTTGGGAAAAAAAGGGTATCCCGGTGGACTGAAAACCCAAAAGGGCGGTCCAGGAAAAAGTTGGGGATTTAAAGCGTATAACCATGTCCTGTTGGATCACCTTACTGCTAATCTTCAGTAACAATTATCAAGCTCAAATGGTACTAATCAATCCAACTAGCTTCGAACAAGCGACAAGAGAGATGAGACGCTCAAAGACATAAAAGGCAATAGCAGAATGGGAAACCAATGGGATTATTTCACATAGTTGTTTTTTTCGTATACTATTTTGTATAGTTTTCATTCTTATGACGACATCCTCTTAATAGGATGTTCGTCTCCTTGTACAAAAAAAGCTTATTCAAATTAATACAAAAACTATCTATTTGAAAGTGCAAAACTATTTGTTTTTTATCTTCCTGTTTTGTTCGCAAAAACGACCAGTGATTATTTTTGAACATATGCATTTGAATATGATTACCGTTTACAAATACACGCATAAAAAACAGAAAGATAGTTACTAATGACTTTAAGAAACGAGACAATGTCTAAAGGACCTATGCAAATCCCCGCAGATACTTTCTCCAGCAGGTACAACAGCAGGGGCATCCTACTGTAAAGTCACTGCCATATCCTCAGCATACAGCATAATGATGTCAGGTGTTCTTATATCCCCAGCATAGAAAAAATCTCCAATTATTTCCCTGGCACCCCAAAGAATTCCCTAGCCTGGTTCATAAGCTTCTTGGGTTTCCTAAAAAGGTTTCATAAAAATTCCCAAGCGGTTTACGGAGTTTCCCTTCCCCAACAGAGTTTATTTCTCTAACAACGGAAACCCGTCTCTCAGCATTTCAACTTCAACAAAATTTGAAGACTTACACTCTTCATCCCCAATAACAATCAGGGATTTATTTTCCCCAATTCAACAACACTTTAATAGAACAACTGATACGTTCATACATTACATTCATACATCATTTTGAAAGCATCATAACATATGCAGCACAAATTCATACATCACAATCTCATTAATTTTGAGAACATCATTACCTAATTCACTTCATGCATCAGGATATTGCATACAACTAATTCTTTGCCTTTTTAGGAAAGATCAACAGACGAATATCACTAACGATTTTCAAAGTTCCAGATTAATACCTGAAATAAGACAGGACAACTATCTGTGAACGATTGATTGTAGATTAATACCTGAAACCAGACATGACAACTATCTATATGAGCAGATTGAAGATTAACTCCCGAAACAAGACGGGAAAACTATCTTTCTTTCTCTTAGGTCAGAGATTAATTCCTGAAACCAGACAGGGCAACTATCTCAACGACCAACACAAAATAAGTTCTGGATTAATACCTGAAACAAGACAGGACAACTATCTGTGAACGACTAATTGCAGATTAATACCTGAAACCAGACAGGATAACTATCTACATGAGCAGATTAAATATTAACTTCCGAAACAAGACGGGGAAACTATCTTTCTTTCTCTAAGGTCAGAGATTAATTCCTGAAACAAGACAGGGCAACTATCTCAACGACCAACAAAAGCAAGTTCCGGATTAATACCTGAAACAAGACAGGACAACTATCTGTGAACAGCTGATTTTGGGTCAATTTCCGAAACAAGATGAGGTGACTACCTACACGATCAGACAAAGCAATCTTACACGGGTTCCTTCTCATGATATCCAGATGCAGATTTACACGGGCTCATCCTGAATCAATCTTACATGGGCTCCTTCTCATATATCTCCAGATGAAGTTTAACATGGACTCATCTTGAAGTAGCCCTACATAGGCTCCTTCTAATACATTTACAGATAACAATTAATTTCATTTTCCCCGGCAAGTTACTGTGAAGCTTGGATTTCATCCAGGAAACAACTAATGTTCATCTCTCCAGTCCAGAGATAACTCCTCAGTAGAGCCACGGACAGCTAAAGCTCCTAGACTCTATTCCCCATAGAGTTTTCCTCAAGCAGGAGAAAAACATAAATCAACATTCCTCAATGGAGTTTTCCTCAGACAATAGGAACAAGAATACCCACTAAGAGACCTCTCAGGAAGTCAACATCTACTTTGGATGGCATCTTTAAGCCCATCTCCAACAACTCTCGGTCATCTTCTCCAAATGGAATCTGTAAGCCAATTCCTGATATCATCAACCAACGGTGTTACTTTATGCGAGTGCAAATTTCTGGACACTCTAGTGTTCAATCATCTTCCACCTCCAGATCACGAAAGGCAGATAAGCCAGTCTAAATCTCCAAGTTTAAGAAGATTGAACAGGGGCAGCTGTTGCACCCCAAAATTTACCCTCCCATTTTATTCAGGGCATGCTCATTAAGGTCCCAAATTGCTCAAGGTTAACCAAGAATTGATCAGATAAAGCAATGGCCTTTCAACTAATTTCACTTTTCACGAAGATGTGTGAGTTCCAAAGCTTCAAATGATTTCCATGACACCCTATATGTTAGAACAAGATTAGTTCTGATCTATCTCAGAGTTTTGATGATAACAATAAATTATATTTTAGATAATTTATACTCTGATGAACGTATTTGAATGTTTCAGATAATGTTCTGACAGAAGCATTCTGATGTGCTAAGCTAAAAATTATATGAAGAAGTTCTTTAATGAAAGAACCATTTTTGTTTTAAGCGCAAATTCTGACTTTGGTAAGTAAATTTATTTAAATGTATCTTCTAACATTTAGCAGGATTCCTTGCTCAGAAGATTACTTGAAAGCAAGTGTTGTTCAGAAGTTATTTGAAAGCAAGCGCTGATCAAGTTCTTAGCAAGCAAATCACTACTTAGAAGATGAGTAAAGCATGTTCTGAATTCAAGACGTTGAAGCAAGTTCTGAAAGAACATTAAAGCCAACTTGTCTTGTCAAGCTTCAGGAAACATGTTCTTACAAGTGTTATTTGCTCATTAATGCAAAGACGACTGGAAGCACTCAAGTGTCTAAGCTAGTTTCTTGGAAAATGGAATAGTGCAAGGAAACACGCAAGCATTTAATGCTCTCCACTTTTCTGAAGGAAGCAACGGTCTTTTTGTTCCTACTATATATAGAAGGACATTTATTGCAAGCCGACCAACCAATCAATTTTAAAAAAAAAGAAGCAAGAAACTGCGTGAAAAATTATGGGCTCACAAACTCTTTGTTCATACACTTTGTGAAATTTATTCTAAGTGAAAAATCATAGTTATGATATAGCTTGATTAGAAGCAAATTTTATTTCACTATCTGTAAGATTAAACTCTTGTAATTGTTCCTTGAGAGACCAAGTTTTGGTCAGATTTCTCAAGTAGACTAGGACTAGATTTAAGTCTTAGTGGTGTTAGTCACTTGTAAGATTACTTGTGCATTGTTAGTCACAACACTTGTTGTGTGTTTGTAATCATTTTATTATAGTGGATTAAGTCCTTGTTGAGAAAGGCTAAATCACCTTGACGGGTGGACTGGAGTAGTTTGAGTTTAAACGAACCAGGATAAAAATAACCTTGTCTTTCCATTATTGTTGAGCTTTGTTTTGAAAAGAAAAAGAGTCACTTATTCAACCCCCCTTCTAAGTGTTTTCTTACCCCTTCAATTGGTATCAGAGCTTGACTCTGAGCACAACAGTTAATCGTGTCAGGAAAAGATCCAGAAGAAAACACAATGGCCGCTGAACAAAACAATAATAGTTACAACAAACCTCCTGTATTTGATGGAGAAGACTTTGAGTACTGGAAAGATAGACTAGAAAGTTTATTTCTAGGTCATGATAGTGATATTTGGGATATAGTCTTGGATGGTTACACACATCCTACAGACTCAGAAGGAAACAAAGTGGATAGAAAAAATATGGATAGACAACAAAAAGATGATTTTAAAAATCATCATAGAGCTAGAAATATTTTTCTAAATGTTATCTCTAAAGTAGAATATGAAAAAATCACTAATAGAGATACATCACATGATATGTTTAAGTCTCTTAAAATGACTCATGAAGGAAATGCTCAAGTGAAGGAGTCTAAAGCTCTGGCTTTAGTTCAGAAGTATGAAGCCTTCAAAGTTGAAGAAAGCGAGTCTATAGAAGTAATGTTCTCTAGGTTTCAAACTTTGATCGCTGGTATGAGAGTTTTGAACAAGGGATATACCAAAGTAGATCATGTGAAAAAGATCATCAGAAGCTTACCCAGAAGATGGGCACCAATGGTCACTGCTTTCAAAGTTTCAAAAGATCTGAACAACGTGTCTCTGGAGGAACTCATCAGCGCTCTCAGAAGTCATGAGATTGAACTGGATGAGCACGAGCCTCAGAAGAAAGGTAAGTCTCTGGCCCTTAAATCAATTAAGAAATTTGATACTAACGCTTTTCAGGCTAAAGAGGAAAACTCTTAAGAAAAGGTGTCAGAAGAAGATGAAATATCCTTGCTCTCTAGAAGGATCAATCATCTGTGGAAGCATAGACAGAAGAAGTTTAGGAACTTCAAAAAGTCAGAATATAGACCAGAATCTTCTGGACAAAAAAGTCAAACAGAAGAGAGATCATCTGTTATGAATGCAAAGAACCTGGTCACTATAAAAGTGATTGTCCAAAGCTTCAAAAAGAAAAACCAAAGAAAAGGTTTAATAAGAAGAAAGGGATGATGGCAACCTGAGATGACTCAGATTCTTCTGAAGATGAATCTGGTTCTGAAGATGAAAATGCCTACCTAGCTCTGATGGCTACCACAGCAGATGACTCAAACTGTGAGTCAGAACCAAGAGAGGTATTTTCTGAATTTTCTAGAGATGAACTTGTTGATAGTTTATCAGAACTTCTGGAAAATTATAGTCAGCTCAAAATCAAATACAAGAAACTCAAGAAGAGTCTTGCATCTGATCTTGAGAAACATGAAACAGAAAAATCTGAACTTTTAGAAAATAATTTTAAACTTAAAGAAGAAATTCAAAATGTTCAAAACATTTCTAGTTCAGAGTCAGTGTCTAGTTCAAAAGATATTTTGAAAGAATATGACTATAACTTTCAAACTTTTCTGGCTAAAGGCATAGATAGAAGAAAAATGGCTTCAATGATCTATGGAGTTAGTGGGAAAAATAGAAGAGGGATTGGATATGAACATCCCAAAGGGAAGGAGACATACATACCAAAACCTGTTGCTAAAATGACTTTCACTTACAAACCTCTGAATAAACAATTCAAGTTTGGACACTCACATGATATAAAATATACATCACATTCTGGAAACTCTTATGCTAACCCAAAGTTCAAACAAAATTTTAAACACTCTAACCCAAGAGGACCCAAAAAGATATGGGTACCTAAGGATAAAATAATATTTGTTGTAGATGTCCTTAACAACTCAATTGAGACACATGTCATGGTACCTGGACTCTGGGTGCTCACGACACATGACGGGTGTGATACGGTGGGAGAAAGGACTTGAGGGTTTTGCATTTCGATCGCCTTTGTGTGGATAGCAAGATTTGCCACCAACTTTTCTTTTATCCAAAAGGAAAGGTAAAAAAGCACAAGAAAGACCTTTCGAGATTTATTCTCGGGTTCGGGGGGTAGATTATGAAAAGGGAAGGTATTAGAACCCTTTTCATCCATGGTTTTCCATGGGCTCTTAGTTACTCGTTTAGATCACTTGCTTTCATTTGACAATGTGCTTGTGGTGTGGGCTTTGAAAATGTTTTGAAAAATATCTTTGTAATGGTTCTCGTTTCTATAAGAACGCGTACAAAGTTTTGTTTTGAAAAGTGGTTTAAAGATGTGTTGGTGGATTGTATTTCGGAAAGTGTTTTGAAAAGATGTTTTGCAATGGTTCTTGTCTCTATAAGAACGTATACAAAATTTTTGTCTTTTAAAAATGTTTCGAAATGAAAGTGTAGGTGTAAACTGTTTTTATCGTGAGCAAGCGAGTAACTAGGAGCGAATCTATCTACTCGAAAGGTCTTAAATTGTTCTTTTCTTCCTCCTTTTAATGTTTCTATCTTACCATTAATTTGGTAAGAAGCCCCATCGTTGGATGTGAAGGGACAGGAGCTGGTCAATTTTACGGTCATCGAAGGAAACTTATGAGACGCTTTAACAATTTTCGTAAGGGACGAGATCGTTTTATCAAAGGCAACATCGAGGGTCATCGAGGGACTATGATATTTTTATCGAAGGGTCATTGCTAAGGCGTCCCATATTCGAGGGACATGACTGTATTTCCGAGGCAACGAGCGAGGTTACCCTAGAGGTGCGTGTCTGAAAAAGTGTGTTTGTTTCAAGTTATTTTGTTCTTTGATTAGGTTATCTAGCGATTGATTTTTGAATATTGCCATACACGCCTAATTACTATAAGGAAAACAGTAAATTGCGAGAATTGAAATTCTACGCTATTACAAAGTGTTCGGGAGTGGGGGTACAATTTTTACAAATGGGGATGAGTCAAATGCGATTAAAAGGTCCAAATAGCAAACAATACAACCAAATTGAATCGGACAATTAATTAAAACTACAACAATCTTATGAAATAGTATTAACCAACAAAATATGGAAATAGATTCTTGGTATTTGAAAAGTTTGGAAAGAAAAAAAAAAGATTTTATTCTATTAAAGAAAATGTTTAACTAAAGAAATTAAATCAAAGTGTATATTTTTTTAATCTTTTAATATTTTTTATGATGAAAAGAACTAATTAACCTATTAAAAAATTTATATATATATATATATATATATATATATATATATATATATATATATATATATATATATATATATATATATATATATATATATATATATATATATATATATATATATATATATATATATATATATATATATATATATATATATATATATATATTTGTTTTGAATATGAGATAAATAAAAATATATTCTATTTTTGTGACATTTGTATCATGAAAAAGAATCAAAAGGAAATTAATAGCAAGAAAGTTTAACAAGAAGCAAATTAGTAACAAAAACAATTAATCAAAATAATTAATGTAAAAAAGGAATTATAAATTAAACAAATAAGGGGGGGGGGGGGGGGGGGGGGGGGGTATGCAGTAAACGGAATTGGGCTTTATGGAGCAAAAACAAGGGTCGACCCATCACAATCCAACAACCCAAAACCAAACCCAAAGTCCATAATCCAAGTGTTATTCACAGATTAAGGAGGTAACAAGAGATTAGGGTTTTGGTCTTTTGTCTTCCCTCTCACGCGGCGCTTTAACCTCTGGTTCTTATCTCTATTCATCCTTTCCACAAACTGAGTCCCTCTAAACTTCCTTACTACCCTGTTTCTGACTCACCTCGCAAACGTTCGCTTTCTACAGAAACATCCTACGCCTCTTTGTCTCACAGCGGCTAACATCTTTTGAAGCCTCTTTTGAACTCAGATTTAGATAAGAGAGACCCAAAATCGTCTCATCCTTGACCTCCCTCAACCTCTTTGTTACCGGAATATGCCTCTCTCGTCTCTCTAATCCTTCTTTAACCCTAGCAATATTGAAAAGGTATGATCTTTTTTTCGTCATTTTTCTCTAGCTTACAGATTTTTTTGTTGATTTTTCTTTTATCTACTCATTATTTCTTTATAGATGCAGGAATCATGCCATGGAAGTATGAGAACGGGGGAAGAATTCGTACCCGTTGGAGTTCTATAACTTCTCCCTCGCCTTGCTGTTTTTTGTGATTTTCTGCAAACTTGGAATGGAGAGGTGAGATTAAGGATGGTGCTCAGTGGTGGTGGAGGATGAATGGGGGGAAAGAGATGATGATGGGGCGAGGCTCTTCTTGTTTGATAATGCCTTTTCTGTTTTTGTTTTTGGCCTTTGGCTTTTTGGTATGTTATCTGGTTTTTTGGTAATCAAGTTTTTTGAGTGATGATAATGTTGGTTCTATTCTTGGGTGATGATTATCTGGTTCTGAGTTTGATGAACATCAGATTTGTTTTTGCTCGTTTTCTTGTTCTGTTACTGTGTTTTTTTGCGTGTGTCCTGTCTCTATGCAAATGAACCCTTTTATATTGTGGGTTTTCAGTATTGATTATGGTTTTGTGTTTACAACAGGTTTTGTGGTCCTGTGATTACAGTAGGTTTTCTGATTTTGTATTTACAGCAGGTCTTGTGTTTACAACAGGTTTTGTGTTTACAGCAGATTTTGTGTTTACAACAGGTTTTCTGGTTTTGTGATTACAGCAGATCTTCTTTTGTAGCAGACTTTTTGCAGGATGTATTTTGGGAAATTTTGTAGCATACATAACATGCTTATGGGTTGTAGCAGTGCTTGACAATTTTGGGGTTGTTTGTGACCTAGGTGATCTCTTTCCTCTTTTCTCTCTCAATGAAAATAGAAAAGCAATTTTCTCTTTTTCTTATTTTATTAAACCTTCTGAAGGGTTTGCAGCATTAGAAAATGATGATGTTCTTTGTCTTTTAAGCAAGTTGACTTGCTACTTTGTTTGGTTTAGCATTTGGTTGTTTGTTATATTTGCCATGAGGCTGCCTTGTTTTAGCTTGCCAGGATGCTGCCTTGTTTTAGTTTGCCATGATGTTGCCTTGCTTTAGTTTATGATGATGTTGCCTTGTTTTAGTTTGCCATGATGCTCTGTTTGCAGCCTACTGTTAGCCACTTGTTACCTGCTACTTTTGCTGCTGTTTGTTTGGACTGTTGTAGTATTTTGTTATTGTGTGCAGCCTTGGGCTATCGTGTTTGCAAATTTCTCTTTTTTTTCTCCTTTTTTGTGAACCAAGAAGGGCAACCTTCTTGTGATTTGCAACTGTGGGAAATGGGTTGTGATGAAATAAACAACATTCTGATTCCACATTGCAAACCCTAATGATGAACTTATGAAATAGCTTTTGGAAAAAACCTTGTTCATGTTCATATATTTTTGTATTAATCATGCTTTCTTTCTCTTGTTTTCATGTGAGCAAAAGTGGAGATGACAAAGCAAAGAACGCAAGAAATCTGTGGCAAACATGAAAGTCTTGGAGAAAATCAAAGGAATTTGATATGGCTTGAATCTTCAAGCAACTTAATCATGGATTAGTTCTCTTAGGCCAAATATTCATTTGATTTTTCTTTGTAACTTAGAACAATTCTTCTTGTATTTTGATGTATTGTATCCAATAGTTGTACCAACTTATCTTTGAATAATAATAAGTTGTAAAACATAAAGTATTAAAAGAATTTGAAGTTTTGTAACAACCTTGGACAGTGTGTTTGAAATTGGAGAAGAACTTGAATTGCAGCATCAAGTATTCTTGTGATATTTTATAACTTGAAATCCTTTATAAACAACAATTTGTAATTTCTCTTCGTATCCTAATTGATTTTTTTTTAAATTCCCAATCAGAATATTTGAAATAAAATGCTCCAGTCTAGTAACTTGAATTCCAAATAATCCAAATAACTTTGTAACTGCATTTCAAACAAACGTGCCCTTTGTACTCCACTTCCTAAACAAAATAAATGTTTTAAGGACGTAAATTATCTGGTCAACCTGAATCCCAAAATCATGATTGTCTTAAATGACAGTCTTAATCTCCATCTCTTGTCCCAAATAAAACATACTCTGATAACAAACAGTATCCTTTCAGTAAACTGTGTTTAAGAAAAATTCAAGATCAATCAATGCCTTGCGATGATTTGATAATTTTAAAGTCTTCCAAACTCAAATTTCCTCCAATTATTTGAAGATAAACCTGTGAGCGACATCATATGTGACCATGAACAGACATAATCGTCTCAAAGTCTTGTAACTTGAAGAAATCATAACTATAACCTTGAGGAAACATGAAGACCTATGAAGGCCAATTGGAACTTTGAAAACACATTTTCTTTTGAGAACTGCAAAAACCCTAATTGTTGATTTACTGCCTCGGAAGAGAATCTGTCTGGTCGATTTCTGAGTCAACTTGAATATCCGAGAAACCCTAGGGTTGTATCTTGTATGAAAAATGGGAGGGCAAATTTTGGGGTACAACAACTTCCCCTGTTCAATCTTCTTAAATTTGAAAAGCGAGATCGACATGTTTGTCGTTCGTGGCTTGAAAGTAGAAGATGATTGAACACTAGAGTGCCCAGAAATTTGCACTTGATGACGCGCTTGTTGATTATGTATGGAAATGGGCTTAAAGATGCCATTTGGAGAAACAAAAGAGAATTGTCAGAGATGGGTTTATAGATGCCATCCAAAGGTGATTGTTGACGGAAAGTTTGAATTTGATCTTAACAAAGAACGAATCATAATAAACCGTTGAGAGATTTATCTGGAATAATGAAATAATCTGGAGACGAATCGGAATAAATCATTGAGAGATTTATTTGAACTAGTGAAAAAAATATGGAGACGAATCAGAATAAACCGTTGAGATATTATCAGAACCAGTGAAAAAATATGGAGACAAATCAGAATAAACCGTTGAGAGATTCATCTGAACCAGTGAAAAAAATCTGGAGACGAATTAGAATAATCGTTGAGAGATTTATCTGAACCAGTGAAATAATCTGGAGACGAATCAGAATAAACCGTTGAGAGATTTATCTGAACCAGTGAAATAATCTGGAGACGAATCAGAATAAACCGTTGAGAGATTTATCTGAACCAGTGAAATAATCTGGAGACGAATCAGAATAAACCGTTGAGAGATTTATCTGAACCAGTGAAATAATCTGGAGACGAATCAGAATAAACCGTTGAGAGATTTATCTGAACCAGTGAAATAATCTGGAGACGAATCATAATAAACCGTTGAGAGATTTATCTGAACCAGTGAAATAATCTGGAGACAAATCAAAATAAACCGTTGAGAGATTTATCTGAACCAGTGAAATAATCTGGAGACGAATCAGAATAAACTGTTGATAGATTTATCTGAACCAGTGAAATAATCTGGAGACGAATCAGAATAAACCATTGAGAGATTTATCTGAACCAATGAAATAACATAGAGACGAACCAGAATAAACCGATGAGAGATTTATCTGAACCAGTGAAATAATCTAGAGACGAATCAGAATAAACTGTTGAGAGATTTATCTGAACCAGTGAAATAATCTGGAGACGAATCAGAATAAACCGTTGAGAGATTTATCTGAACCAGTGAAATAATCTGGAGACGAATCAGAATAAACCGTTGAGAGATTTATCTGAACCAGTGAAATAATCTGGAGACAAATTAGAATAAACCGTTGAGACATTTATCTGAACCAATGAAAATCTGGAGACGAATCAGAATAAACCGTTGAGAGATTTATCTGAACCAGCAAGAACCAGCCTTTTCTCGGAAACTGATCTATATTTGACTTGTTGAAAATTTGTGTCTGTCAGAAGTTTGTTGATAATAATTGTCCAATGGCTCTTTCCTGTGAAAAGGTGAAGAGTTAATTGTATGCAATGCTATGATGGATACGATGCATGGTGTGATGTTTGCCTCTCAAAATGAGATTGCACTGTATGTACTTGAGTTATCAATGTTATGACGTATGGATGCAAATGTATGGAATTTAAAGATTGTTTGTGCCGTAGCGTTGCTGGAAGCGGGGAAAATAAATCCCTTTTGAAGCACTGATGGGTGAGTTTCTAAGTGTAAACTCTATTATAGAAGGGAAAATCCAGACATTGCTTGTAGTCTTCGTGATATCCTGCTGGGGAAATCTGAGAAGTTGGGCAACTTACTGGGGACATTCTGGAACAGTGGTTGGAAATTCTTGCTCTGACTGGAGAAAGTACCTGCGGGGGTTTTATGGAATGGCTTGCAGATATTATTCTATTTCTTAAAGTCGTTAGTAATTGTCTTTCTGTTTTTCTTTTATTTACTTGTAACAGTAATCACGTTCAAATGCATATGTTCAAAAATAAATCATTGGACATTTTTGTAAATAAAACAATAGAAATAAAGAAAAACAAATGGTTTTGCACTTTCAAAATGGATATCTTTGTATTAACTTGAACAAGTGTTTTTTTGTACAATGAGACGAGAATTCTAGCCAAAGAATGTCGTCGTGAAAAATGAAAATTGATACAAAGAAAAGATAGTTATGTGAAATAATCCCATGGGGTTCCCATTCTGCTATAGTCTTCATGTCTCTGAATGTCTTGTCCGCTTATCGCCTTGGCGAAGTCGATTGGATTGATTTAGAGCCAAATGAGTTGATTGGTTGATGCTGAAGATTGTCTGCCAGATGATCCAACAGAACATAGTCATACACTTTAATCCCTAACTTTTTCCTGGACCGCCCTTTCGGGTTTTCAGTCCACTGGGATACCCTTTTTTTCCCAAACCGCCCTTTCAGGTTTTCGACTTGCCGGGTGTACAGATTTTTTTTATTTTCATCCCTTATTTTGCCCGAACCCTTTTGGTTCGCCGGGAAGCCCTTATTTTTGCCTAAGCCAGTCAACCTAGCGGGTCTTTGATCATGCGTAGTATCTTTTAACTATGTCCGTATTTACAGGATGCGGGAGGTCGTCTCCATCCATAGGAGTCAAGATCATTGCTCCACCAGAGAAAATGCTTTTGATTACAAACGACCCTTCATATGTAGGGGTCCATTTTCCCCTGGGATCACCTTGTGCCAAAATGATACGCTTGATTACCAAGTCACTGACCCGATATACCTGACGTTTGACCTTTTTATTAAAGGCTTTCATCATGCATTTTTGGTACATCTGACCATGACAGATAGCTGTAATCCTCTTCTCATTAATCAAGTTTAGTTGGTCAAACCGATTCTAGATCCAATCTTCTTCATTTAAACCAGCATCCTTCATGATTCTTAAAGATGGGATCTGGACCTCAATGGGAAAGACAACTTCCATGCCGTACACGAGAGAAAAAGGTGTTGCCCCAGTTAATGTGCAAGCTGTGGTACGATACCCATGGAGAGCAAACAGTAGCATCTCATGCCAGTCTTTGTATGTGACTGTCATTTTCTGTATGATCTTCTTAATGTTTTTGTTAGCAACTTCTACAACACCATTCATCTTTGGTCGGTAAGGGGAAGAATTATGATGCTGAATCTTGATTTTATCGCACAAGGCGGTGATCATAGTGTTGTTTAGATTCGTACCATTATCAGTGAGGATTCTCTCTAGGATACCGTACCGATAGATGTGATTCTGCTTGATGAACCGGGCGACCACATTTTTAGTAACGGAAGCAAAGGAAGCTGCCTCGACCCATTTTGTAAAATAGTTGATGGCCACTAAGATAAAGTGGTGTCCATTGGAGGCCTTTGGCTTGATTTCCCCAATCATATTGATTCCCCACATAGCAAAGGGCCAAGGAGCAGTCAAGACATTCAGAGGAACCGGAGGTACATGCACTTTGTCAGCATAGATTTGACACTTATGGCAAGTCCGAGAGTGTTGGTAGCTGTTGTACCCCAAAATTTGCCCTCCCATTTCTTCAACATTTCTCATCACAAGACTCTTGGAACTCAAGATCAAGCTAGGGTTTGCTCTGCTCAAGACACCTCCTTGCACTGTTGACCTAAATTAAGGTTTGAGTTTGCACAGGGATGTTTTGACCTACAATGCCCAAAGTGACTTTCATACTTCATTTTGGACTCACTAGTTTGTCCATACCAAGTTTCAAGCCTTGAATCAAATTTTTGCCATGTCAATTGGATAATTAACCTATAAATCAGCTGTATTGGGGAAAAAGTCAACTGTGGCCAATTTACAGTCAAACCTCATGAATTTTTACCCACATCAGCATTATGAACCCATATGAACCATTTGATCAAGTTTGGATCACAATTCCACAAGAAATTTGATCAGATCACCAAAAGGGCAAAATGATCATTTCTAGGGTTTTAACTGTACAAAGGCAATTTTTTACTGTTTGACCTAACCAATGGAAAATAAAGCTCAACCATGGACTCAAGGACTCAATGACATTGTCTTGACCCATTTAACAAGTACAAAAGATCTCAAATGCATAGGATTGACAGATGAATTTTTCAGTCAACTGATCAAAATTTGACTATACACTGAAAAGTCAAACTTTGACTTTTTGGTCAAAATCAAGTGCCAAGGGTCATTTTTCATCAAGACATGTCAAATTATGAAACTTGTTCATCAAGAAACCCAAAATTGCAAATTAGGGTTTAAAATGGAAAATTTTCATAACTTAGAAATTTTCTAAGTTATAAAATTTTCTTATTTTTTCCTAACTTTGTCCCATTTTTTCACCAAGATGAAAATGGATTCAAACAAAACTTACAACATGAAAGTTTTAGTCCATCACAAATTCTACAACTTTGATTCACAAAGTTTTCTCAAAAGAAGCTTGGATCTCAAGTTATGATTTTTGGAACAAGGGTATCTAAAACTTTTAACTTAGAGAAATTTTGCCCTAATTTAGGCAGGATTTTGACCCATCTTCTTGGCCATTTTTCACATAGTTCAACTTGGAGTCTCAAGTTTAATTTTAAATATGGATTATAGTACATGTTGCAAGCTTTCCAAATTGTCCAAGAACTCCTCAAACACCTTTGTTGTTAGGGAGAATCGAATGCTTGAAGTTGACAAAAACTCACTTTGTAACCATGGCCAATACATGTTCATACCAAGTTGCAAATCTGATCAAACTAGATTAGTACATGATTACAGGCCTCTAAACCAATTTACACTCCAAAATTGAATGCAAATACATTGGATATTGGCATTGTTCTGATCAAGAGAGCTTTGTACATTGAATTTTTCCATTTTGAGCATAAAGGTCATACTTCCATTTTCATAAAGGCCACTTTATGTCAAATTGCATTTTCTTGAGCCTTGGACTTTTTTCCTTTGCAGCAAACAAGCTCCACAATCTCAGGAATAGTATAAGAAGTTGGTGCATGCTTGGAGATAGCCTGTACAGGCCTATCACACTTCACTTCCACCCCTAAAGCACCCTTATACTCAAAATCTTCATTTTCTTGCAAAATAGGGCCAGTTCTGCAAATCACAAGCCACCATCAAATCCCCTCGTGCGTTTTGTTCAAAACTACTTCAATCACATTCCAATCAATATACCTGAGCTATCCAGACCATTCACAAGTTGTTGTAACTCCATTAACACACATTGCCATTTTTGTTTGGAAGCTTTGCAGGTTGAGTTCTGTAGCACGATTCAGGCCACTTCAAAACAAACTAAGCATTGGGAAAGGTTCAGGGGGCATCAAGCAAACTCAAAAGAACCTCAGGCACCATTGGAAGTTGCTGCATTGTCCAGCTCGAACTCAACTGAAACAAGTATTTCATGAACTTCTATCTCTCTATTTAGGAATAGTTAGACTTAGGTTTGTGAATGAAAGATGTTGTATTCATAGCCCTGAAACCATACATGTGCTTAGTTTTCATTTATATTAATCGTGCTAGGAGAATTTCATCCATGAACTTTATGAAAAAACTAGGTTATAAATTAGGGCCAGAGAAATTCTCTCTGGTCTTTGAGAGTTAGCTTAAGATTTTTATATGGTTAGATTCGTTGTTGATGCTCTACAAGTTTCATGTTTTGAGTTTTGTCAAAGGATCATAAATACAAGAGATACAGGTCTGTGTAGCAAGCGCGTGTTTTTCAAATTTCTGTTGGACAGAGGAAGAAGATGAAGTAGCTGGGCTGGGCCTGGCTACTTCCTACTTTTGGCACCCCCATTTTCAGTTTCACACCCCTGGCCCATTTTCTTGCATTTTGATATTTTTTCATTTTTATTTTATTTTCTGACTTTGATATTTTATTTTCAAACATAAAAAATGATCCAAAAATATTTTTATAATTTTTTACATTTATTTGGTATTTTTTTTTTACTAGCATTAAAACACTTTATATACTTTTATACTATTTTGTTTAAATTTAAAAAAATAATGAAAATAATTCTTTTATTTCATTTTTTTATTTTTATTCACATTGAAAACATTTTCTTGAAAATATTTTATTTTTGTAAATAATTTATTTTATTTTTCACACACTTAATATATTTAATATATATATATATATATATATATATATATATATATATATATATATATATATATATATATATATATATATATATATATATATATATATATATATATATATATATATATATATATATATATATATATATATATATATATATATATATATATATATATATATATATATATATATATATATATATATATATATATATATATATACACACACACACACACATATACTTTTGTTTTATTAAATACTTAGAAATAAAACAATAAAATATTTTATTTTATTTTTATTATTATTTATACTAAAAAGATACCTTTTTTTTTTTATATATTTCATTTTTGTACATATTGACACATTTTTGTACACAAATAATACATTATATTTTTTTTTAAAGAAATTAGGGTTTTTGCCCTAAAAACAAAAATAATTTAAATTGACTTTTTATTTATTTCTTTACATTTCTTTCCATTGAAAATACTTTACATACATAAAAACCCTTTTTTGCATAATGCATTTTACCTAATATTTATTATATTTTATTTAAATATTGTACATTTAAATATTATGCCTTGCAAATTCAATTTGGTTGTAATAATTTAGGATTTAATTTCTTGCAAAATAATCCCCTATTCAAATTTGTACCCCCTCCCTATATCATGTTGTAATAGTGTAGAATTTAAATTCTCGCACCTTTAAACTTTCAATTATGCCATGATTAGAATTAGGGGTTGTATACAAAATCAAATTAACCAAATAGCTTGACCTAATCAAAGACAAAAATGCATGAAAAACAAACACTTGCACACAAACACCCCTTAAGGTATCTCCACTTGGTTGCCTAAACAAATGGGCCATGGTATGCATGTCAAGTACTTTGCTAAAACAAAAACAAAACAAAAGATCATAGTCCCTCGATGACGTTATCTGAGTTGCCTATACAAAATGATCAAGTCCCTCAAGAAAATTGCCAAAAATACTTGACACAATTGCTATCATGGTCTATACGATGACCCGCGCCTGTCCCGTTTAACATCCTAACACAAGGTTGTTCACCAAATACAATGGTGAAACAACACTGTTAAAAGGGTTAAAAACATAAGAAAGATCTTTGAGTAAAATAGGGTAGATGCCTCTTAGTTACTTGATCAAAAACTTGCAAAACATCCTTGCTATCTTCAAAACACACTTCACAACACAACTTCAAAAACAATTTCAAAACAACTTTCAAAACATTGAAAACTTTTCAAAAGAGAAAAACACCTTTGTATACATTCAAACAAGAATCATTACAAAGGTTGCCACAACGATGGCCTCTTTTCAAAACATCTTTCAAAACCTCACACAAAGCACCATTTCAAACAATTGAAAAGCACCATTTCAAACAATTGAAAAGCAAAGCAAGTGATCTAAATCAAGTAACTAAGAGCCCATGGATAACCATGGATAGAAAGGGTGCTAATATCTTCCCTTTCTATAATCTACTCCCCGAACCCAAGAAAACATCTCAAAGGTCTTTCCTGTTCTTTTTGACCTTTCCTTAGGATAAAATAAAAAGTCGGTGGCAACTCTTGCTAAACCGAAACATTTGCGAACACAAATGCAAAACCTTAAGTCAGTTCTCCCACCGTATCACAAAATTGGCGACTCTGCTGGTAAAAAATTTAAAAGTGGGGTAACCTTAGGGCTTAGATCACCCTTTGCATGATTATATTGTTTGCTTTGATTGCTTTACATTTGGTTCTCTTGTTTGGGTTTGAAATCCTCCACCCGGATTTGGGAAACATTCATAGGTAAATAGCAATACATTATGGAAACTGTGTGGGGTATACCGACATGGTTGAAGCAATAGCTATATTAGTGCGACATATTTGTGAGTACCGGTAGCCTTTGAGTTAATCAAAGAGAATACGGGGCCGCTGAGTGATGTTATAAAGCACTAATGAACTCTTAGAACCTTACTTGAGCATCTTGGCCTTTTGTTAGGGGTAGTGAGATGACCGACTTTGGTGCAGTCCAAAGTTGGTAGATACTCGATACTACACTCATTGAGGGTTTTTTTCTTGGAATATTTTGGTCGCTAGTTAAGTGGCTAAACCAAAACAATGAACTAAGAAAACAATCCAGTGATATTGAGCTCCTTAGAACCCGGTTACTATTTATAGGACAGGTTTGAGCCAACTAAACTCAATAGGGTATTTACCTATGAAACCTCATGCAAGCCTGAAACTAGGGTCTTGTGTGACTTGCTTGTACATGTGTTTGTACATACATCATGAACATCATAAAGCATCATATGCATCCACTAACCATTTCAAGGGTTTGGATCTTCATCTTTGTTCTTGTTTTGTAGGTCATGGAATCTCTTCGCAGGAAAACAATCCAAGTTAACCTTGTGAGAATCCCTCCTCAACTCAAGGAGCTTACATCCAGGATTCCAGAGAATTCTCGCTTCAGTGAAAGACATGGTAGGCTTCTCAACTTGGTCAACTCCAACATTGAAGAAGACATGGTGAAAGTCCTCTTCCAGTTCTTTGACCCCCTACACCACTGTTTCATATTCCCTGATTACCAACTAGTACCTACTTTGGAGGAATTTTCTCAACTCCTGAGAATTCCTATTCTTCATCAACTACCCTACGATGGTACGGAAAAAGAACCAAAGCCTGAAGATGTTGCTCAAGTATTACACTTGCAACCATCTGATATCAAGGGACATTGGGAAACCAGAAGTGGTTTCAAGGGTTTCTTGGCAAAGTTTCTGTTTGAGAAGGCAGAAGACTGCTGGAATTCTCTTGATCTACAAGCCTTTGAAGAGATTGTGGCACTCCTTATCTATGGGCTGGTCCTGTTCCCAAACCCTGATCAACTGATAGATGTGAATGCTGTCAAGATTTTCATATCCCGGAATCCTGTACCTACGTTGCTTGGGGACATCCTACACTCATTTTACACATGAAAAATGAGGAAAAGAGGTGTTCTCATATGTTGTACTCCTCTCCTAGCAAGGTGGTTTATTTCTCACCTTCCACAATCTGTTTTGAAGAATGATCAGGGTTTAAGGTGGTCACAACGGTTGATGACCCTCACACATTCTGATGTTCATTGGTGTTCTCGGTCCAGAGAAAATGTCATCATCATTGATCGTTGTGGGGAATTCCCTAATGTCCCACTACTTGGCATTAGGGGAGGCATTACCTACAACCCCTATTTAGCTCTAAGACAATTTGGATATGCTCGGAGGGATGGCCCTCATGACATGCTGATTTCTGACCTAGTTTTTGACTTCGACAATGATGCGCAAGGACTTCGACAAAGGTTCATCAGAGCTTAGAGGATGCCCAACAATGTGGATAGTAAGACACTGGGGCATAAGAATTCCATCCCCCTTGAGCCTTATCTCAAGTGGGTACGAACCCGCGCCCAGAATCTTATGATGCCATACCCTCACATTCTCCCCTTGATCAAAGAGCCTGTTATGGAAGGAGAGGTTCCATACACCCTCCTACATCCTGACATGCCAACATCATGGGAAGAAATGCAAAAGAGTTGGATCCAACTCAAGGAAGAACGAAATACTTTTAAAGCCAGCTTCTATGCTAGTGAGAAGAAGGTTTTGGAGCTTACCTGCCGACTTCATGAGGAGGAAGCTCTCAACACTTACATCACACAAAAGAGGATGCGCAATGTCTTTTTACATTAAGAATTTTGTACTATTTTGCCCATGGGGAACTTATGTACTAACAATTTCTTCTTAATATAACGTGTGTTCCTTTTTTTGCAACAAATTTGAATTTCTGAATCCTTGAATGCATTACATGAATAACATACCATTCATCATATGCATACACAGGTCTCCACACCAGGTTTCCTTATCTTTCTGCTGTTTATTTCAGCAAGATGGATTTGGAGCAGACGGTTAAGGATCTACAAGCACAGAATTCTCAATTCTAGTAACTCCTCATGACCTTAGCAAAGGGTCAAGAGGACCTCAAAGCACTGTTGGAGAAAGATAAAGAGAAAAAGAAGAAAAGGCCCGGAGTAGCCACTATGGGAAGAAGGTTTGAAAGCAATGCTAGGAAAGTTCTCGAGTTCCCCTCAACGTCTGATGAATGGACTAGTAAAGGAAAAGGAGCTGCGGGACCTTCTGAATCTGAAGTTGGAGAGGAGGAAGAGGAAGAAGACGAAGACTACTCCGAACAACAATATCCCCCGGTAGATGATAAATATAAAAATCTTGAGGATAGATTGGCAGCCATGGAGTTGCAAAGGGTACCTGGTTTAGATTTTGAAGAACTAGGTTTGGTCGCTGGGATCGTCATCCCTCCCAAGTTTAAAGTACCAACATTTGCTAAGTATGACGGTCTGTCCTTCCCGAAGATGCATCTGAGATCCTATGTCAGAAAGATCCAACCCCACTCATCTGATAAAGACCTTTGGGTACACTTTTTCCAAGACAGTTTATCTTGCACACAATTGGACTGGTTCTATCAACTTGAGAGGTCTGAGGTCCATAACTGGGAAGATTTAGCTGCTGCTTTTTACCGTCAATACAAATACAATGCTGATTTGGCACCCACTCGTACTCAGCTACAAAGTATGGGGATGGCTTCCAATGAAGGATTTAAATAGTATGCCCAGAAGTGGCGTGATCTGGCTGGAAGGGTGCAGCCACCATTATCAGATAGGGAGCTGGTTGACATGTTTCTGGGGACCCTGTCTGGCCCTTTCTTCAATCATTTAATCGGGAGTTCCTCTGCGGGATTTACTGAACTAATTTTGACTGGCGAAAGGGTCGAGGCCAGTATTAAAAGTGGTAAGATTCAGAAAGATACCTCCGCGTCCACTGCTGTTAAGAAGGCCTTCCCAGCTCAGAAGGAAGACTCTGCTGTTTATTGTCAGAAAAGTCAAGGAAGAACCGAGTGTCGGCCAACTGTGGGGGCTGTGATGATTCAAAACTCTTCAAATGATCAACCTCGCGGCAATAAGTCAAGACCTAATCAACAACGGGTAGAAAGGCCACAACGGCAATTCACCCGAATCAACATGACGCCAGCTCAAGTACTCCCTCATTTGTTAAAGTTGAATCTTACCAGTTTGAAGGAAGCGCCAAAGAACCCTAATACCTCCTCTCCATAGTACCACTCCAATACCAAGTGTGCTTACCACTCTGACAGTGTTGGGCACGATACCAATAATTTTTGGGTGCTTAAGAACAAAATCCAAGACCTGATTGACGCCAAGGAAGTAGAATTTGATGCTTCTGAGAAGCCCAATGTGATTTCTGCCCCAATGCCCAAGCACGGTCATAATGTTCATGCCGTTATGGAAGACCTTCATGTTACCGATGTTGCTGACCTTTTGACTCCCTTATCAGTGATTAAATAGAATTTGATGAGAGCCGGGATATTCCCAGGCTGCGGAAAAGACTGCTACTTTTGTTTAAACATACGAGCTGACTGCCCAATGTTGAAATCAAGTGTCCAACGCCTGATGGATACCCAAGAGATACTCTTCCAAAAGACCCATGTTGATACCTTCACTCCTGTTACTCCTGCTACTTTTGCTACTTCAACCAACGATATTGCAATTATAACCATATCCGACAATCTTCCCAAGGCTTGCAAAAGGCCTGTCAAGATTACACCTGATCCTGCGTTTGCACTATTAAAAATCACCATGCCGGGGCCTGTCCCGTATCAATCTAGCAAATACCATGGAACTATGGAGGAGAAATCTTCTATCATGGTATCAAACAGATTGAAGCAGTCCAAGAGAATTCTGAAGAGGAAAGCCCTGATGTAGGGAACATTGAGGGAACAAGCAAGATAACCCGCAGTGGCCGGATTTTTTCTCCGGAGATTGCTCCCCCCCCCCAAGCAATTTTCGGAGCCTCGAAAGCTTCTGTACCTGTTAAGTCATCTGTGCGAGACCCGATAATTGAAGAATTGGATACTCCTGAAGTAAGACCATCTGTTGACAATACCAATAAGGGTAAGGGGATACTAGAAGCGCCTGTCAGGACGAAGGCTCATGCTGTGGTTATCCCTGAAACCACTCAGAAAGAAATGGAGGAAATCTTGAAAATAATCAAAAGGAACGACTTCGACATCGTGGAACAGCTAGGGCAGACCCCTTATAAACTATCCATGTTGGCTCTTCTACTCTGCTCTGAGGCCCATGCTAAGGCCCTGATCAAATTTTTGAAGGTGGCACACGTACCCCAAGAAACTTCGGCTGACCAGTTTCAGGAGTGTGTGGCCAGTCTTACTGCTGATAATGGCTTTGGCTTTTCCGATGCTGATCTGACTCCCAAGGGAAGGAAACATAACGATGTGCTACATGTCTCAGTTGAATGCAGGGGAACCACCCTCGCCCATGTCTTAGTTGATACCGGTTCTTCCTTGAATGTGTTGCCGAAGAAAGCGTTGGACCGTTTGGATTGCGAAGGATTGACCCTCAAACCCAGTAACATCATTGTTAGGGCTTTTGATGGGTCCAAAAGAATGGTTCACAGAGAGGTTGACATTCCTATCAAAGTGGGCATAGAGGTTTTTAACTCCACCTTTTATGTGATGGACATCCTTCCTTCGTATTCGTGTTTGTTGGGAAGACCGTGGATCCATTATGCCGGGGCAGTTACCTCCTATTTACACCAAATGCTGAAATATCCTGTTAAGGGTAAGATTATAATGGTGCACGGCGAGGAAGAGTACATGATAAGTCACCTCAACTCCTTCCGCTATGTGGAGTTGGATGGCGAGTTCATCGAAACGCCTTTCCAACATTTTGAGGAAGTTTCTCCTGAGGTAGCACTTGCGAAGATAATGGTTGAAGTGCCTATCGTTCCCAAGCATGTGTCTAGGATGGCATCTCTCAAGGACGCATAGGCGGTAATTAAAGAAGGAAAGAGCACAGTATGGGGGAAATTTCTTGATTTTCCCCATAAGACGGACAAGTTTGGATTAGGGTTTACAGCTGCAGGACAAAAGGCTATGCGTCGCTCAAAGGCTGGAGGACCACCCGTCAAAATTTCTCACCATGGAACCAATGCTGTAGAAGATGAAGATGAAGAGGGCCACTTTGAAGATTGGATCTTTCCAACCGTCGAAGGGGGTTTAAGCAACTGGGAAGCAAAGGATTTTATTCCCATCACCTTCATTAACCAGTAATTTTATCTTTGAACAATTTCCCATTTTTGGTCTGTAATAACTAAAACAATTCGTACACTATTTTCACCTCATGCCTTGCCCGGGGCATGTAGGTCCATTTGTAAGGGCTTGATTTTCTTTATTATCATATGCCATGTTTTAATGAATCATTGGACGTCTTCATTTATAAATTGTTGTGTTCATTTTCTTTCCTCTTGCATTTTTTTTTGTTTAAGGATGGCTATCCCTTACACACACCCACACTCACAAATGCAGGTACCCATCCACTCCGGATTCCATGGGTGACTATTCTGTTTTAGCCTTCGGTGACTCTGAAGATTTGGTCAATCATGCTGAGTACGAAGTTGACGAAGACTGTGAAGTACCGGGAGAGTTAGCCAAACTTTTGCAACAAGAAGAGAGGGTTGTTCTGCCTCATGAAGAGTTGCTAGAAACCATCAACTTGGGGACAGAGGAAGACAAGAAGGAGGTGAAAGTGGGTGCCAACCTGGAACCAAGTGTTAAAGAGCTCTTAGTGCAGTTGTTGAACGAATATGTTGAAACCTTCGCCTGGTCTTATGAAGACATGCCGGGACTGGACACATATATCGTGGTTCACCGTCTCCCTACAAGAGAAGATTGTCCACTGATCAAGCAAAAGGTCAGCCGAATGAGGCCCGACATGTCTGAGAAGATCAAAGCTGAGGTAATGAAGTAATTCAACACTGGCTTTCTGGCTGTTACTTCCTATCCACAATGGGTTTCTAACATTGTGCCCGTGCCTAAGAAGGACGACAAGGTCAAAATGTGTGTGGACTATCGGGACTTAAACGGGGCTAGACCTAAGGATGATTTTCCACTACCACATATCGACATCTTGGTTGACAACACAGCTCAACACAAGGTTTTTTCCTTCATGGATGGATTCTCGGGATACAACCAGATCAAAATGGCCCCCGAGGACATGGATAAAACTACTTTTGTCACGCAATGGGGTACCTTCTGCTACAAAGTGATGCCATTCAGACTGAAGAATGCCGGGGCAACCTATCAACGCGCCATGGTAGCTTTGTTTCATGATATGATACATCATGAGATCGAAGTTTATGTAGACGACATGATAGCTCGATCACAGACGGAAGAAGAACACCTTGATCATTTGCAAAAGTTGTTTTCCAGGTTGAAGGAGTATAAGCTCAGACTGAACCCAAGCAAGTGCACTTTTGGAGTTAGGTCCGGTAAACTTTTGGGATTTATTGTCAGCAACAAAGGCATTGAGGTTGATCCAGCTAAAGTAAAGGCTATAATGGAAATGCCTGCCCCCGCACTGAAAAGGAGGTTAGAGGATTCTTGGGATGCTTAAACTATATTACGAGGTTCATCTCTCACCTGACATCTACCTGTGAGCCAATCTTCAAGCTGCTGAAGAAAGATCAGGTAGTTGAATGGAACAATGATTGTCAAGTTGCTTTTGATAAGATCAAGGAGTATTTACTGGAACCTCCTATCTTGATGTCGCCCGTCGAAGGAAGGTCGTTAATCATGTATCTGACTGTGTTGGATAACTCAATGGGGTGCGTACTGGGCCAACATGACGAGTCTGGCCAAAAAGAGCATGCCATTTATTACCTTAGCAAAAAGTTTACCGACTGTGAGACTCGCTACTCACTGCTCGAGAAAACTTGTTGCGCTTTGGTATGGGCTGCTCGCCGGCTAAGGCAGTATATGTTGACTCATACCACTCTGCTGATTTCCAAGATGGATCCGATCAAGTATATCTTCGAGAAGCCTGCTTTATCTGGAAGAATTGCTAGATGGAAAATGATCCTGACTGAGTATGATATCCAGTATACTACCCAAAACTCTATAAAGGGGAGTGTAATAGCTTACCATCTTGCTCATCAAGCCGTCGAAGATTACCAATCTATGAGATTCGACTTTCCTGACGAGGATATCATGACATTGGACAACATTGAAGGTAATGGACCGTATGACGGACCTGAACAAGGATCCCTATGGACCCTGTACTTTGATGGTGCTTCAAATGCACTTGGCAACGGTATCGATGCGGTACTCATTTCTCCGGAAGGTTGCCATACACCCTTCACTGCCCGACTTTGCTTCAGCTGTACCAACAACATGGCTGAATATGAAGCTTGCATCTTTGGTCTCAAGGCTGCTATAGACTTGGGAATCAAATCTTTGGTCGTATTTGGGAACTCGACTTTGGTTATCAGTCAAGTCAAAGGAGAGTGGGATACCAAACATCCTAATCTTATCCCATACAAAGAACATGTCTTGACATTATTGCCTCATTTCGAGCAGATTACTTTCGAGCATTTCCCGCGAGAAGAAAATCAGCTAGCTGATGCTCTGGCAACAATGTCTTCCATGTTTAAACTCAACTGGCATAACGAAGCTCCCCAAATCACCATCGAGCGAATGGACGAACCTGCGCATTGTCACGAGATTAACACCGAAGAAGTAGTGGAACAACCATGGTTTCCTGAAATCAAAAGGTATCTCCAGACTAGAGAATATCCTGAAGGAGCTTCAGTCAATGATAAAAAGTTCTTATGGAGATTTGCTTCCAAGTTCTTCCTAAGTAATGGCATCCTTTATAAGCGCAGCCATGATTGTGTTCTACTTTGTTGTGTGGACAAGGTTGAAGCAAAGATGATCATGACCGAAATACATAGTGGCACATTTGGCACCCACTTGAGCGGATATACGATGGCTAAGAAGATTCTAAGGGCAGGCTACTACTGGTCTACCATGGAAGCTGATTGTCATCAACATTCCCGTACTTTCCATATATTCCAAGTCTACACCGACAAGGTACATATTCCTCCTGTTCCTCTCAACGTTCGGACAACTCCTTGGCCATTCGCAATGTGGGGCATCGATATGATTGGAGAGATCAAGCCTACGACATCCAATGGACATCAACATGATTAGAGAGATCAAGCCTACGACATCCAATGGACATCGCTTCATCCTGGTGGCTATTGATTACTTCACCAAATGGGTCGAGGCAACTTCCTTCGCCTCCGTTACAAATAATGTGGTTGCCCGCTTCATCAAGCAGAACCTCATATGCCGGTATGGTATCCCCGATAGGATTATCACGGACAACAGTAAAAATTTGAACAACACCATGATCACCGCTCTATGCGAACAGTTCAAGATTTATCATCATAATTCATCTCCCTACCGGCCGAAGATGAACGGTGTTGTTGAAGCCGCGAACAAAAATATCAAGAAGACCATTCAAAAGATGACAGTCACCTACAAGGACTGGTATGAGATGTTACCGTTTGCTCTGCATGGATATCATACTACGGCACGTACTTCAACAGGGGAAACCCCATTTTTGTTGGTATATGGCATGGAAGTTGTTTTGCCTATGGAGGTTCAGATTCCTTCCTTGAGGATTATGAAGGATGCCGGTTTGAGTGAAGACGATTGGATTCCGACCCGGCTTGATCAACTTAACTTGATCGACGAGAAGCGACTTACTGTTGTTTGTCATGGCCAGATGTATCAAAAACGGATGATCAAGGCCTTCAACAAGAAAGTCAGACGTCAGGTATATCAAGTCGGAGATCTTGTAATCAAGCGGATCATCTTGCTGCAAAGTGATCCCAGGGGCAAGTGGACTCCTACTTACGAAGGACCATTTGTGATCAAGAGCATCTTTTCTGGTGGGGCAATGATTCTGACCACCATGGACGGCGACGACTTGCCGCACCCTGCAAATGCAGACATAGTCAAAAGATATTACGCATAAAACGACCCGACAAGTTGAAAACCCGAAAGGGAGACTTGGGCAAAAATGGGCATCCCGGTGAATCGAAAACCCGAAAGGGCGGTTTAAGAAAAAATTAGGGATCAACAAAATAAAATCTATACACCCGGCAAGTTGAAAACCCGAAAGAGAGACTTGGGCAAAAAAGGGTTTCCCGGTGGATCGAAAACCCGAAAGGGCGGTCCAGACAAAAGTTAGGGAATTAAAGCATATGACTATGTCTCGTCGGATCACTTTAAGAACAATCTCTTCACCAACAAGCTCCAAGCTTCTGATCAATCCAGTCATCGGTGGACGAAGCAGCGAATGGACAAGATATTCAGAGTTGTAAAGGCTATAGCAGAATGGGAATCCCATGGAATTGTTACACATAGCCATCTTTCTTTTGTATAAAATTTTTCTCAATTTTTACGACAACATTCTCTTACTAGGACGTCTGTCTCCTTTGTACAAAGATACTTACAAAAGCTAATACAAAGATACTTCAAAGTGCAGAAATTTGCTTGCCTTTCTTTTCTTTTTACACTTATGTTTTATTTGAAAACATCAAATGTTTTGTTAAATAGGCATATGCATTTGAATATAATCACTGCTTACAAATAAAACAAAATTGAGAAAGGATAATTACTGATAGGTTGAAGGTGTAGGAAGATATCTTTGTGCCATTCCAGAAGAAATCCCCTACAATACATTGTTCAGATCCTCAACAAAGCCAAAGTCTTAAAGTATGGGTCCCCAGCAGAGTTAAGCTTCAAGATCCCCAGCGGAGCCAGTGCATTCTAAACTTGATTCCCCAGCTGAGTTAAGTTTCA
This sequence comes from Vicia faba, assembly GCA_948472305.1. Classification (NCBI taxonomy): domain Eukaryota; kingdom Viridiplantae; phylum Streptophyta; class Magnoliopsida; order Fabales; family Fabaceae; genus Vicia; species Vicia faba. Next base: position 1,619,069,651 of record OX451736.1, read on the forward strand.
AAGTTCCCTTCAGAGTTCAAACTCCCGATCCCCAGTGGAGCCCGAAAACTCTGAAAAACCTATCCCCAGCGGAACCAGAATATTCTAAAAAACCTTCTTCCCCAACTAGGATGCTTCCCCGGTAGTTTGGCCTACAACCCAAAGCTCCTGATTTCACCGGCCGAGTAAACATTCTCCCCACAGAGTTATCTCCCAGTAAGATCGAAGATTCTTGGACTCATTTCTCCAAGCAGAAGCCTCCCAGGTTTTAACTCCCCAGTAAAGATTTTCGGAGTTTTCCTTATTTCCCAGGAAAGTCATGAAGGATTCTCATTCCCCGCAGAAGTTGTCAAAGACTTTTAATCCCCACAAATCGCCAAGGATTTTCAATCTCCAGCAGTGGTCCCAGTATTTCTCCTTCTCAAACAAACAAAGATCTTTAATCCCCAAGCAATCAGCAAGGATTTCTCATCTTCAGCAATCAAAGATTTTTGAATCCTCATCGGTCAAGGATTTACTTTCCCCGATAGCAGTCAAAAATTTCATTATCTCCAGTTACCAAGGATTTATTTTCCTCAGCAAGACAACTACTCAACTTACATGCACATCCATTACATCCATATATCATGAACATTGATGAAACACATTTCATTGCACCATACATATCATGCAACATAACTTTGTGTTTTAGCTAACATTTTACCCTTTTCAGTGTAAGATTAAAAGGCTATCATTAACAATTATTCAGATACAATATGGATACACCCAAGACACGACGGTTATTCTATTACTCATTCAAAATTTCAAGCCAGATACAGTACAGATACACCCCAGACACGGCGGTCATTCTACTACTCATTCAGACTTCAGCAATCAGATACTGACTAGATACGCTCCAGACACGGCGGCCATTCTATCTCTCATTCAGATTCAACTATCAACTACAAGTTCAGATATGCTCCAGACACGGATGCCATTCTGGCCCTTACACCAGAAGTTTGATTCTTCCCAGTGCAGTCGCCACAGAAGTCATTCTTTCACTTATTCAGATCCCAGTTACAGTTTCAGATACACTCCAGACACGGAAGTCATTCTGCTACTCATACAGATCTCAACTTCAGATACAGTCCAGATACGCTCCAGAAACGGTTGCCATTCTGTCACTCATTCAGAACTTATCCCCAGCACACAGTTGCTCCATACACAAATATTTCTCTATTACCCATTCACAATACAAATACACTCCAGACACGGCAGTCATTTTGATATTCATTCAAAGTTCAAATACAGTTACAGCTCAGATACGCTCCAGACACGGACGCCATTCTTTTGCTCACACAGACTCGGTCTCCAGATACAGTTCAAATGCATTCCAGACACGGAAACCATTTTGATGCTCATTCTTCTGACCTAAAGCATTTCAATTCAACAAACATTCTTGGATGGCATATTTAAGCCCATATCCATCAAGATTCCACCATCTCCAAATGGCATCTTTAAGCCCATTTCCTCAACTATATTTTGACAAGTGCAAATTTACGGGCACTCTAGTGTCCAATCCTCTTTTACCTTCGAGTCGGGAAAGGCAAACTTGCCAATCTAACTCTTCAGGTTCAAGAAGATTGAACAGGGGCAACTGTTGTACCCCAAAATGTGCCCTCCCATTTCTTCAACATTTCTCATCACAAGACTCTTGGAACTCAAGATCAAGCTAGGGTTTGCTCTGCTCAAGACACCTCCTTGCATTGTTGGCCTAAATTAGGGTTTGAGTTTGCACAGGGATGTTTTGACCTACAATGCCCAAAGTGACTTTAATACTTCATGTTGGACTCACTAGTTTGTCCATACCAAGTTTCAAGCCTTGAATCAAATTTTTGCCCAGTCAATTGGACAGTTGACCTAGAAATCAACTGTATTGGGGAAAAAGTCAACTATGGCCAATTTATAGTCAAACCTCATGAATTTTAACCCAAATCAACATTATGAACTCATATGAACCATTTGATCAAGTTTGGATCACAATTCCACAAGAAATTTGACCAGATCACCAAAAGGGCAAAATGGTCATTTATAGGGTTTTGACTGTACAAAGGCAATTTTTGACTGTTTGACCTAACCAATGGCAAATAAAGCTCAACCATGGACTCAAGGACTTAATGAAATTGTCTTGACCCATTTAACAAGTTCAAAAGATCTCAAATGCATAGGATTGACAGATGAATTTTCCAGTCAACTGATCAAAATTTGATTATACATTGAAAAGTCAAACTTTGACTTTTTGGTCAAAATCAAGTGCCAAGGGTCATTTTTCACCAAGACATGTCAAATTATGAAACTTGTTCATCAACAAACCCAAAATTGCAAATTAGGGTTTAAAATGGAAAATTTTCATAACTTAGAAATTTTCTAAGTTATAAAATTTTCTTATTTTTTCCTAACTTTGTCCCATTTTTTCACCAAGATGCAAATGGATTCAAACAAAACTTACAACATGAAAGTTGTATTCCATCAAAAAGTATACAACTTTGATTCATAAAGTTTTCTCAAAAGAAGCTTGGATCTCAAGTTATGATTTTTGGAACAAGGGTACCTAAAACTTTTAACTTAGAGAAATTTTGCCCTAATTTAGGCAGGATTTTGACCCATCTTCTTGGCCATTTTTCACATAGTTCCACTTAGAGTATCAAGTTGAATTTCAAAGATGGATTATAGTACATGTTTCAAGCTTTCCAAATTGTCCAAGAACTACTCAAACACCTTTGTTGTTAGGGAGAATCAAATGCTTGAAGTTGGCAAAAACTCACTTTGTAACCATGACCAATACATGTTCATACCAAGTTGCAAATCTGATCAAACTAGATTAGTACATGATTACAGGCCTCTAAACCAATTTACACTCCAAAATTGAATGCAAATACATTGGATATTGGCATTGTTCTGATCAAGAGAGCTTTGTACATTGAATTTTTCCATTTTGAGCATAAAGGTCATACTTCCATTTTCATAAAGGCCATTTTATGTCAAATTGCATTTTCTTGAGCCTTGGACTTTCTTCCTTTGCAGAAAACAAGCTCCACAATCTCAGGAATAGTATAAGAAGTTGGTGCATGCTTGGAAATAGCCTGTACAGGCCTATCACACTTCACTTCCAACTTTGCTTTCAAAACAAGTAAAAGGGCCAAAAGCTCAGAACTGGCACATTTGTTATATTGAACTCAAGCAAAGTTTTGAAACAAGTTTTGCAGATCCTCACAAGTCAGAAGCACGAGCCTTTCACCCCTAAATCACCCTTATACTCAAAATCTTCATTTTCTTGCAAAACAGGGCCAGTTCTGCAAATCACAAGCCACCATCAAATCCCCTCGTGCGTTTTGTCCAAAAATACTTCAAACACATTCCAATCAATATACCTGAGCTATCCAGACCATTCAAAAGTTGTTGTAACTACAATAACACACATTGCCATTTTTTTTGGAAGCTTTGCAGGTTGAGTTCTGTAGCACGATTCAGGCCACTTCAAAACAAACTAAGCATTGGGAAAGGTTCAGGGGACATCAAGCAAACTCAAAAGAACCTCAGGCACCATTAGAAGTTGCTGCATTGTCCAGCTCGAACTCAACCGAAACAGGTATTTCATGAACTTCTATCTCTCTATTTAGGAATAGTTAGACTTAGGTTTGTGAATGAAAGATGTTGTATTCATAGCCCTGAAACCATACATGTGCTTAGTTTTCATTTATATTAATCGTGCTAGGAGAATTTCATCCATGAACTTTCTGAAAAAAACTAGGTTAGAAATTAGGGCCAGAGAAATTCTCTCTGGTCTTTGAGAGTTAGCTTAAGTTTTTTATATGGTTAGATTTGTTGTTTGATGCTCTACAAGTTTCATGTTTTGAGTTTTGTCAAAGGATCACAAATACAGGAGATACAGGTCTGTGTAGAAAGCGCATGTTTTTCAAATTTTTGTTGGACAGAGGAAGAAGATGAAGTAGCTGGGTTGGGCCTGGCTACTTCCTACTTTTGGCACCCCCCATTTTCAGTTTCACACCCCCTGGCCCATTTTCTTGCATTTTGATATTTTTGCATTTTTATTTTCTTTTCTGACTTTGATATTTTATATTCAAACATAAAAAATGATCCAAAAATATTTTTATAATTTTTTATATTTATTTGGTTTTTATTTTTATTTTTACTAGCATTAAAACACTTTATATACTTTTATACTATTTTGTTTAAATTTTAAAAAATAATGAAAATAATACTTTTATTTCATTTTTTTATTTTTATTCACATTGAAAACATTTTCTTGAAAATATTTTATTTTTGTAAATAATTTATTTTATTTTTCACACACTTAATATATATATATATATATATATATATATATATATATATATATATATATATATATATATATATATATATATATATATATATATATATATATATATATATATATATATATATATATATATATATATATATATATATATATATATATATATATATATATATATATATATATATATATATATATATATATATATATATATATATATATATATATATATATATATATATATATATATATATATATATACTTTTGTTTTATTAAATACTTAGAAATAAAACAATAAAATATTTTATTTTATTTTTATTATTATTTATACTAAAAAATACCTTTTTTTTTATATATATTTCATTTTTGTACATATTGACACATTTTTGTACATAAATAATACATTATACTTATTTTCTTAAGAAATTAGGGTTTTTGCCCTAAAAACAAAAATAATTAAAATTAACTTTTTATTTATTTCTTTACATTTCTTTCCATTGAAAATACTTTACATACATAAAAACTCTTTTTTTCATAATGCATTTTACCTAATATTTATTGTATTTTATTTAAATATTGTACATTTAAATATTATGCCTTGCAAATTCAATTTGGTTGTAATAATTTAGGGTTTAATTTCTTGCAAAATAATCCCCTATTCAAATTTGTACCCCTTCCCTATATCATGTTGTAATAGTGTAGAATTTAAATTCTCGCACCTTTAAACTTTCAATTATGCCATGATTAGAATTAGGGTTTGTATACAAAATCAAATTAACCAAATAGCTTGACCTAATCAAAGACAAAAATGCATGAAAAACAAACACTTGCACACAAACACCCCTTAAGGTATCTCCACTTGGTTTCCTAAACAAATGGGCCATGGTATGCATGTCAAGTACTTTGGAAAAAGAAAAACAAAACAAAAGATCATAGTCCCTCGATGACGCTATCTGAGTTGCCTAAACAAAATGATCAAGTCCCTCAAGAAAATTGCCAAAAATACTTGACACAATTGCTATCATGGTCTATACGATTAGTCGCGCCTGTCCCGTTTAACATCCTAACACAAGGTCGTTCACCAAATACAATGGTGAAACAACACTGTTAAAAGGGTTAAAAACATAAGAAAGATATTTGAGTAAAATAGGGCAGATGACTCTTAGTTACTTGATCAAAAACTTGCAAAACATCCTTGCTATCTTCAAAACACACTTCACAACACAACTTCAAAAACAATTTCAAAACAACTTTCAAAATATTGAAAACTTTTCAAAAGACAAAAACACCTTTGTATACATTCAAACAAGAATCATTACAAAGGTTTCCACAATGATGGCCTCTTTTCAAAACATCTTTCAAAACCTCACACAAAGCACCATTTCAAACAATTGAAAAGCACCATTTCAAACAATTGAAAAGCAAAGCAAGTGATCTAAAGCAAGTAACTAAGAGCCCATGGATAACCATGGATAGAAAGGGTGCTAATACCTTCCCTTTCTATAATCTACTCCCCGAACCCAAGAAAACATCTCAAAGGTCTTTCCTGTGCTTTTTGACCTTTCCTTAGGATAAAATAAAAAGTCAGTGGCGACTCTTGCTAAACCGAAACATTTGCGAACACAAACGCAAAACCTGAAGTCATTTCTCCCACCGTATCACAGTAGCAATCTTCCTCCATGGTAGACCAATAATAGCCTTCCCGTAGGATTTTCTTTTCCATTGTATGCCCACTGGAATGAGTACCAAAAGTGCCTTCGTGTAGTTCACCCATGATCCTTTCATCCTCAGCCTTGTCTACGCACCGAAGCAATACAGAGTCATGAATGAGTTTGTACAAAATGTAGTTACTAAGGAAGAATTTAGCTGAGAACCTTCTTAGGAACTTCTTGTCATTCACCGAAGCTCCTTCTGGATATTCCTGAGACTCGAGATACCTCTTGACTTCATGAAATCAAGGATGGTCCACTACTTCTTCAGTATTAATCTCGTGACAGTAGGTTGGTTCATCCATCCGCTCAATGGTGATTTGAGGAGCCTCATTATCCCAATTAAGTTTAAACATAGATGACATTGTAGCTAAAGCGTCTGCTAGCTGATTTTCTTCTCGCGGGAAATGCTCGAAGATAATCTTCTCGAAATGCAGCTACAATGTCAACACATGTTCTTTATAAGGGATAAGGTTGGGGTGTTTGGTGTCCCATTCCCCTTTGACCTTACTGATGACCAAGGTTGAATCTCCAAATACATCCAAGTATTTGATCCCCAAGTCTATAGCAGCTTTGAGACTGAAGATGCACGCTTCGTATTCTGCCATGTTGTTTGTAAAGTTGAAGCAAAGTCTGGCAGTAAAGGGAGTATGACATCCTTATGGAGATATGAGTATGGCACCGATACCATTGCCAAGTGAGTTGGATTCCCCATCAAATAACAGGGTCCATTGGGATCCTTGTTCAGGTCCTGACCTCTTCACAGTTGTCTAATGTCATGATGTCTTCGTCCGAGAATTCAAACTTCATGGACTGATAGTCTTCTACAGCTTGGTGAGCAAGATGATCAGCCAATACACTGCCCTTTATAGCTTTCTGGGTAGTATACTGTATGTCATATTCTGTCAGGATCATCTTCCATCTCGCTATTCTCCCAGAAAGAGCGGGCTTCTCAAAGATATACTTTATCGGATCCATTTTAGATATCAACAAAGTAGTGTGGGTCAGCATATACTGTCTCAGCCGGCGAGCAGCCCATGCCAGAGCGCAGCAAGTTTTCTCGAGCAGTGAATGTATTGTTTCACAGTCGGTAAACTTTTTGCTTAGGTAATAAATAACATGCTCTTTTCGGCCAGACTCGTCATGCTGCCCCATCACACACCCCATTGAGTTTTCTAAAACAGTTAGATATAAGATCAATGGCCTTCCCTTGACAGGTGGAAACAACACAGGAGGTTCTTGCAGGTATTATTTGATTTTGTCAAAAGCAACTTGGAATTCGTCGTTCCATATGACTACTTGATATTTTTTCAAGAGTTTGAAGATTGGCTCACAAGTAGCTGTTAGGTGAGAAATAAACCTGGCTATGTAATTCAGGCGTCCCAAGAATCCTCTGACTTCTTTCTCAGTATGAGGAGACGACATTTCTTGTATCGCTTTAACCTTGACAGGATCAACTTCGATACCCTTGTTGCTGACGAAAAAACCCAGGAGTTTACCAGACCGTACTCCGAATGTACACTTGTTAAGGTTCAATCTCAACTTGTACTTCTTCAACCTCTCAAACAGTTTCTGTGGGTGATCGAGGTGCTCTTCTTCCGTCTGTGATATGGCTATCATATCGTCTATGTAGACCTCTATCTCATGATGTATCATGTCATGAAATAAAGCTACCATAGCGCGTTGATAGGTTGCCCCAGCATTCTTCAGTCTGAATGGCATGACCTTATAGCAGAAAGTGTCCCACTGTGTAACAAAGGTCGTTTTCTCCATATCCTCATGCGCCATTTTGATTTATATGTATCCCGAGAAGCCATCCATGAAGGAAAACACTTTGTGTTGCGCCGTATTGTCAACTAATATGTCAATATGGGGGATTGACAAATCAACTTTGGGGCTTTCCCTGTTTAAGTCTCTGTAGTCCACACACATCCGCACCTTACCGTCTTTCTTGGGTACAGGAACAACATTGGCCACCCATTGGGGATAAGAGGTGACAGCTAAAAATCCGATATTTAATTGCTTCATAACTTCTACTTTGATCTTTTCAGACATATCGGGTATCATACGACGAACCTTTTTCTTTACTGGGGGACAATCTTCCTTTATAGGCAGACAATGTACCACAATGTCTGCATCCAGTCCCGACATGTCTTTGTACGACCAGGCAAAGATCTCAACATAATCGTGAAATAAATTAATTAGACGCTCCTTGACATTAGGTTTTGTTGTACCCCAAAATTTTCCCTCTCATATTATTAAGATTTTCCTCACAAGACTTCTTGGATTCAAGACCAGATTAGGGTTTGCTCAGCTCAAGACATCTCCTTGCATTGATGACCTGAAATTAGGGTTTGAGTTTGCACAAGGATTTTTGGATCATCAATGCTTCATGTGACTTTAATACACCATCTTGGACCCCTAAGATTGCTCATACCAAGTTTCAAGCCTTGAATCACTTTTTTGCCCAGTCAATTGGACAGTTGACCTAAAAATCAGCTGTATTGGGGAGAAAGTCAACTGTGGCCAATTTACAGTCAAACTTCATAATTTTTTATCCACAACAACACTTTAGGCTCATATGTACCATTTGATCAAGTTTGGATCACAACTCCTCAAGAAATTTGATCAGATCATCAAAAGGGCAAAATCGTCAAAATTAGGGTTTTGACTGTAGAAGGGCAATTTCTGATTTTTGATCTAGCCAATGACCAATTGGATTCAAACATGGTTTCAAGGATCCAATGGAATCATCTTTAACTAATCACAAGGTTCAAAAGATCTCAAGTACATAGGATTGACAGATGAATTTTCCAGTCAACTGATCAAAAATCAACTGTACACTGAAAAGTCAAACTTTGACTTTTTGGTCAAAATCAAGTGCCAAAGGTCATAATTCATCAAAACATGTTAAAATGTGAACTTACTCCTGAACTTACTCCCCAACAGTAAGCCTTCTTCCCCACAGAGTTTTTATTACTCCCCAATGAAGTCGCCAGAATGAAGATTCTCATCCTTAACTCCCCGCAGAAGTCATCAGAGTTTCCTCTATTTTCCAGCAGAACAGGGATTCCCTTTGTGTAATCCCCAGTAGATGTCACTAAAGTTCTCTGGATTCCCCAAGCAGATTATTCAAGCAGTTTGGCATTACTCTCACAACAGAATTTTTGTCAAATACTCCAACTTTAAGACATGAAGGATCCTCATATCCCCGCAGAAGTTGTCAAGGATTTTAATCTCCAATAGTCGCCAAGGATCTCTCATCCTCAGCAATCAAAGATTTTGAATCTCTAGCAGCGGTCAAGGATTTATCTTCCCCGGAAGCAGTCAAGGAGTCATTATCCCCAGTCGCCAAAGATTATCTTATCCCCAGCTGTCAAGGATTTATTTTCCTCAGCAAAACAGCTAATCAGCTTACATGCGCATACATTACATTCATATGTCATAAACATTGATAAAGCACATTTATTGCATCATACATTTCATGCAACATAACTCTGTGTTTCAGCTAACATTTACCCTTTTCAGGATAAGATTAACAGCTATCATTAACAATATTCAAAGATTTCAGATACAGTTCAGATACACTCCAGACACGGAAGCCATTTTGTCACTCATCCAGATCTCTTATTCAGATACAGTTCAGATACGCTCCAGACACGGTTGCCATTCTGTCACTTATTCTGATTTTCCCCAGTATAAATACACTCCAGACACGGAAGTCATTATGTCTCTTATTCAGATACAGTTCAGATACGCTCTAGACACGGTTGCCATTCTGTCACTTATTCTGACTTTTTCCCCAGCCCAGAGACGCTCCAGACACGGATGCCATTTTGTCGCTTATTCAGATTTCAGATTCAGATACAATACAGATACACTCCAGAAACGGAAGTCATTCTGTTATTCATTCAGATTCAAGTATAGTTACAGCTCGGATACGCTCCAGATACGGCTGTTATTCCCTCGCTCATACAGATTCAGTCTCCAGATACAGTTCAGATACGTTCCAGACACGAATACTATTCGGATGCTCATTCTTTTGAAATTCAACAAACATTCTTGGATGGCATCTTTAAGCCCATCTCTAACAAGATTCTATCACATCTCCAAATGGCATATTTAAGCCTATTTCCTGAACTACATTTTGACTAGTGCAAATTTACAGGCACTCTAGTGTCCAATCATCTTTTACCTTCGAGGCACGAACGGCAAACTCGCCAATCTAACTCTTCAGGTTCAAGAAGATTGAACAGGGGCAGCTGTTGTACCCCAAAATTTTCCCTCTCATATTATCAAGATTTTCCTCACAAGACTTCTTGGATTCAAGACCAGATTAGGGTTTGCTCAGCTCAAGACATCTCCTTGCACTGATGACCTGAAATTAGGGTTTGAGTTTGCACAAGGATTTTTGGATCATCAATGCTTCATGTGACTTTCATACACCATCTTGGACCCATAATATTTCTCATACCAAGTTTCAAGCCTTGAATCAATTTTTTGCCCAGTCAATTGGACAATTGACCTAAAAATCAGCTGTATTGGGGAAAAAGTCAACTGTGGCCAATTTACAGTCAAACTTCATAATTTTTTATCCACAACAACACTTTAGGCTCATATGTACCATTTGATCAAGTTTGGATCATAACTCCTCAATAAATTTGATCAGATCGTCAAAAGGGCAAAATGGTCAAAATTAGGGTTTTGACTGTAGAAGGGCAATTTATGATTTTTGATCTAGCCAATGACCAATTGGATTAAAACATGGTTTCAAGGATCAAATGGCATCATCTTGACCTAATCACAAGGATCAAAAGATCTCAAGTACATAGGATTGACAGATGAATTTTCCAGCCAACTGATCAAAAATCAATTGTACACTGAAAAGTCAAGTGCCAAAGGTCATAATTCATCAAAACATGTCAAAATGTGAAACTTGTTGACTAAGAAACCTAAAATTGCAATTTAGGGTTTTAATTTGAAATTTTTCATAACTTAGAATTTTTCTAAGTGTTGAAAATTTCTTATTCTTTCCCCAAATTTTCCCAACTTTTTCACCATGATGCAATTGGATTCAAAGAAAACTTCCAACATGAAAGTTGCAGTCCTACATGAAATCTACAACTTTGATTCACAAAATTTTCCCAAAATATGCTTGGATCTCAAGTTATGATTTTGTGAATAGGGGTCCATAAACTTTTTAACTTAGTGAAATTTTGCCCTAGTCTAGACAGGTTTTTGACCTAACTTCATGGCAACTTTTCACCTATTTCAAGAGGTATCTCAAGTTGCATTTCAAATATGGATTATAGAGCATGTTACAAGATTTCCAAAATGTCCAAGAACTCTCCAAGATCATTTATGGTTAGGGAGAATCGAAGAAGAGAAAATGGCAATTTATCACTTTTGTTCAAGCCATTTTCACAATGGTTCAAGTTGCAAATCAGATCCTAGCATGCTTGTACCTTGTATTATAGGTCCTAATACCTTCTACACTCCATAATTAAATGCAAACTCAATGGATAATGGCTTTGTTTTGACTTTTGAAGCATTGCACAATGAATTAATCCATAAATGGCATAAAGTTCACAATACTACTTTGATAAAGCAAGCCTTTTTGCAACTTTACATTTCTTGAGCCATGGACCTGATCTTTTGTTGCAAGCAAGATCCACAAACATCAATAAAAGTATACTAACCCTCTGCAGTCCATAAGCTATCCTGTACAGGCCTTTGGCATAGTCACCTCAAACTTTCTTCAAAAGCAAGCAAATTGGAAAAAGTCAAGAGAACTTGGATATCTGATAAAGAGAAGACTTTGTATCATTCTAAACAACTTCAGAAACTTATCTCAAGCCAATACACGAATCCATAGCATTTGAAATACTCCCAAACACAAAAACTCAAGTTTCTGCCCAAACAGGGCATCTTCTACAGAACCCTTGCCAAATCAATATTGGCTCGTGCGTTTCTCACTTTAACACTTCAAACATATTCCCTACATCACATCCAAGCTATCCAAGCATTCATCTTGCAACTGTGAGCTTAGTTTCACACTTCACCATTTTCATTTTGAAAGGTTGCAGGTTGACTTCTACAAGGAGTTTCAGCCATCTACAAGGCCATCTAAGCATTGGAAAAGCTTGAGGGAACTTCAAGAAAGCTCACACGATCTTCAGGCCTCACTCAAAGTTCCCATATTGCCATATCCAAACTCAGCTGAACAAGGTATTTTTCAAAGTTCTATCTCCTTATTTAGGCATCCTTAGGTCACGATTTGTGAAGCAAAAATGTAGTCCTTAACTTGCTGAAGCTGTACATATGCATACTTTCCATTTATATTAACTGAATAGTGAGAATTTGAAGCTTGAAGTTCATGAAAAAACTAGGTCAGAAATTAGGGGTGATTAAATTCTCCATGATCCTTGAGAGTTAGATTATGTTTTTTATATCACTGGAATCGTGAGATCATGAGCTACATGTTTTGTGTTATGGGTTTTTGCTTTTGTGCACGTATGAGAGAGTTGCGGGTTTGTACATGGGATGCACGCGCGAAGCCAACGACAGAGATGAAGATGGTGTTCTGGGCCTGGCGCCTTGGGCCTGTTATTTTTTCACACCCCTCATATTCCTATTTGCACCCCCTAACCTATTTTCTTATATTTTTCATATTTTCTTTTCATTTTAATATTTATTGCTTTTATTTATTTTTCTGAATATGAAAAAATCTTGAAAAATATTTTCTTTATTTTTTGCATTTTTATTTTATTTTTTATTATTTTTTTGGCATAAAAAAATAGTTTATTATTAATAATATACTTTATTAAATAAATTGTGAATATATTTAAATAAATATCATACATTTTTATTTTTATTATTCATATACATAAAATATTATTTCTACACACATTTTATTTTTTAATACTTGTAAATATTTTTATTTCTTTATTTCTTGTACATAAATGAATAAAAATAAATGATACATAACATATTTTCTTTTAAATCAAAAAAATTAGGGTTTCCCCTTCAAAAAATAATAATATTATTTTTTCTTATTTTGAGGACTTAAATAATTTATTTTTATCATACATAAAATAAATACAAAAAAACATTTTGCATCCATACATTTTATTGCATATTTAAATAATTGTTTATTTATTTATTGTACAAAAATTCAATTGGATTGTAATAATTTTTAGGGTTTTATTTTGAGAAATATCCCCCATTCAAACTTGTATCCCCCTCCCATAATATTGTTGTAATAGCTTAGATTTACTTTACGCAATTTATCGCATTATATACATGTTTAGTAAATTAGGGTTTGTATGATAAGACAAAAAATCAAACAAATAGCATGACCTAATCCAAGACAAACAAAATGCATGTAAAATGGCACACATTGCACACAAACACTCCTTAGGGTTTCACCCACTTTGTTGCCTTAAAAATGGCCATGGTATGCATGCTAGGTATCTTGGCAAAACAAAACAAAACAAAAGATCATAGTCCCTCGATGACGCTATCAAAAGGTTGCCTAAAAATAAATGATCTTGGTCCCTAAAGCTTGCTAAGATACTTGGCACCATTGCTATCATGGTCATACGATGAGCCACGCCCGTCCCGTTTAACATCCAAAGATAGGGTTGTTTACAAAAGCAATGGTAAATCAACAATGTCAAAGGAATAAAAATGTGTAGGAAAGACATTTGAGTAGGTAGATTCTTCTAGTTACTTTATCAATTTGCAAAAATACTTGCTATTTTCAAAAATACACAACACATTTCAATACATTTCAAAACATTTCCAAAACAACTTTCAAAACATTGAAACATTTTTCAAAAGACAAACATCTTTGTATACATTCTTACGAACGAGAATCATTACAAAGATTGCCAAAATGATGGCCTCTTTTCAAAATACTTTCAAAACCACACAAATCACCATTTCAAACAATTGGAAAAGCAAAGCAAGTGATCTAAACAAGTAACTAAAAGCCCATGGATAACCATGGATGAAAAGGGTGCTAGCACCTTCCCTTTTCATAATCTACCCCCCGAACTCAAGAAAACCTCTCAAAGGTCTTTCCTGTGCTTTTTTACCTTTCCTTTTGGATAAAATAAAAGTCGGTGGCGACTCTTGCTAAACCGAAACATTTACGACAAAACGCAAAACCTCAAGTCAGTTCTCCCACCGTATCACAGAATTGGCGACTCTGCTGGGGAGATAGAGAAAACTCTTATAAAAGTGGGGTTACCTTAGGGTTTAGATCACCTTTATTTTCTCACCATGTTTTTCCTTGTTTGCTTTACATCTTGGTTCTATTGTTTGGGTTTGAATCTTCTACCCAGATTTGGGAAACATTCATAGGTAAATAGCAATACGTTGTGGAAACTGTGTGGGGTATACCGACACGGTCTAAGCAATAGTTATGTTAGTGTGACATATTTGTGGGTACCGGTAGCCTTTGAGTCAATCAAAGAGAATACAGGGCCGCTGAGTGATGTCATGAAGCACTAACAAACTTTTAGAACCTTTATTTGACCAACTTGGCCTTTTAGGATGTAGTGAGATGACCGTCTTTGGTACAATCCGAAGTTGGTAGATACTCGATACTACACTTATTGAGGGTTGGTTCCTTGGAATATTTCGGTCGCCAGTAAAGAGGCTGAATTGAAACAATGAACAAGGAAACAATCCAGTGATATTGAGCTCCTTAGAACCCGGTTACTATTTTTAGGACAGGTTGAGCCAACTAAACTTCAAGAGGGTACTTACCTATGAAACCCCATGCAATCCTAAACTAGGAACCTGTGTGATTTGCTTGTACATATATACTTGTGCATAACATCATGGACATCATAAAGCATCATATGCATCCACTAACCATTTCAAGGATTTTGGAAATTCATCTTTGTTCCTGTTTTGTAGGTTATGGAATCACTTCGCAGGAAAACGATCCAAGTCAACCGTGTAAGAATTCCTCCACAAATCAAGGAGCTAGCTTCAAGGATTCCTGAGAACTCTCCGTTCACCGAGAGACGTGGTCGCCTTCTCAACTTAGTCACTTCCAACACAGAGGAAGACATGATGAAAGTTCTTTTCCAGTTCTTTGATCCTCTGCATCAATGCTTCACATTTCCTGACTACCATCTTGTGCCCACTTTGGAGGAATTTTCTCAACTCTTGAGGATTCCTATTCTCAATCAACTACCTTTCAACGGTACGGAAAGAGATCCAAAGCCAGAAGAGATTGCTCAAGCCCTGCACTTGCACTCATCTGATGTCACAACCCATTGGGAAACTAGAAGTGGTGTCAAAGGCTTCTTGGCAAAGTTCTTGTTTGAGAAGGCACAAAGCTGCTGGAATTCCTTGGACTTACAAGCTTTTGAGGAGATTGTATCTCTTCTCATTTATGGGATGGTCTTGTTCCCTAACCCTGACCAACTCATAGATGTGAGTGCTGTCAAAACCTTCATGGCTCGCAACCCGGTGCCTACATTGCTTGGAGATATCTTGCACTCTTTTCACACTCGAACAATGAGGAAAAGAGGTGTTCTCATGTGTTGCACTCCTCTATTGGCAAGATGGTTTATTTCTCATCTTCCCCAATCAGTCTGGAAGAATGAGCAAGGTTTGAGGTGGTCACAACAATTGATGACTCTTACACATTTAGATGTTCATTGGTGTTCTAGATCCAAAGAGAATGTTATTATCGTCGACCATTGTGGGGAATTCCCTAATGTCCCTCTACTTGGCATTAGGGGAGGCATCACCTACAACCCTTGCTTGGCTCTAAGACAGTTTGGTTATGCCCGAAGGGATGGCCCATATGACATGCTAATTCCAGACTTGGTTTTTGACTTCGACAACGACGATCAAGGACTTCGTCAAAGGTTTATCCGAGATTGGAGGATGCCCAACAAGGTAGACAGTAAGACCTTGGGACACAATAATTCCATCCCCCTTGAGCCTTACCTCAAGTGGGTACGAACCCGTGCCCAAAGTCTTATGATGCCTTACCCCTCCATTCTCCCAGTGATTATAGAGCCTGTTAATGAAGGAGAGGTTCCATACACCCTCCTACATCCTGACATGCCAACATCACTCGAAGATCTGCAAACAAGTTGGATACAGTTCAAGAGAGAACGCGATACTTTTTAAGCCCAATTCTACGCCAGCGAGAAGAAGGTTTTAGAACTTACTCGATTACTTCATGAAGAGCAGACTCTCAACACCTACATTTCACCAAAGAGGATGCGCAGTGTCTTTTTATATTAGAATTTTGTACTATTTTTCCCTAGGGGCATTGATGTAAACAAATTCTATTTTATTAATATAACGTTTGTTCCTTTTTGTTTAACACAAATTTGAATTTTCGAATCCTTGAAAGCATTACATGAATACATATCATTCATCATATGCATAAATAGGTCTTCACACCAAGTTTCCTCATCTCTCTGTTGTTTATTTCAGCAAGATGGATATTGAACAAACGGTCAAAGACTTGCAAGCTCAGAATTCACAATTTCAACAGCTACTCTTGACCTTGGCTAAGGGGCAGGAGGAGCTTAAGACCCTACTAGAGAAGGAAAAATAGAAAAGGAAGAAGAAGCGAGCCGGTGTGGTTCTTATGGGCAGAAGGTTTGAAGGACAAGCCAGACGGACTTTGGAATTTCCATCAACCTCTGAGGAAGGAGAGAGAAAAGGTAAAGAGACTGCAGTGCCATCTAAATCTGAAGCTGAAGAAGAGGAAGAAGAGGACTATTCAGAATAACAATACCCTTCGGCCGATGACAAATACAAAAACTTGGAAGAGCGTCTAGCCGCTATGGAGATACAGAGAGTGCTCGGGCTAGACTTTTAAGAGTTAGGGTTGGTATCTGGAATAGTAATCCCTCCTAAATTTAAAGTACCTTTGTTTTCTAAGTATGACGGGGTGTCTTATCCCAAGATGAACCTTCGTTCTTATGTCAGAAAGATACAGCCACATTCTACAGAAAAAGATTTGTGGGTTCACTTTTTCCAAGACAGTTTATAAGGCACGCAGCTTGATTGGTTCTACCAGTTGGAGAAGTCTGATGTGCATAATTGGGAAGATTTTACAGCCGCCTTCTATAAACAATATCAATACAACGCCAACTTGGCACCAACCCTTACTCAACTCTAGAGTATGGCCATGGTGTCCAATGAGGGCTTCAAAGACTATGCCCAAAAGTGGAGGGATTTAGCCGGAAGGGTGCAACCACCTTTATATGAAAGAGAGCTAGTGGACATGTTCTTGGGGACTCTTTCAGGTCCTTTCTTAAATCACCTGATTGGAAGCTCCTCTACAGGTTTCACTGAGTTGATTTTAACTGGCGAGAGGGTCGAAGCCGGTATTAGAAGCGGGAAAATTCAGAAAGACGCATCTACCTCTGTTGTTGCAAAAAAGCCCTTCACTGGTAAGAAGGAAGTGTCTGTTGTCTATGCTCAGAAGAATCAGGGAAGAACCGAACGACGACCAACTATAGGGGCCGTTATGATCCAAAAGTCTACATCAGATCATCCAAGGAACAACCAACCGAGAAATGATCAATCGAGGAATAACCAGCAAAGGGTGGAAAGGCCTGTAAGGCAATTCACCAAGATAAACATGACTCCTGCTCAAGTCTTACCATATCTCCTGAAGTTGAATTTGGCCATGCTGAAAGAGGCCCCTAAAAATCCTAATACTTCATCTCCACACTACCATCCGAATACCAGGTATGCTTGCCATTCAGAAATTCCATGGCACGACACCAACAACTGTTGGGCTCTAAAGAACAAGATCCAAGATCTGATTAACACGAAGGAAGTTTAATTTGAAGCTCCTTAAAAACCAAATGTTATCTCTACTCTAATGCCTAAGCATGGACACAATGCCAGTGTTGTGGAAGAAGATCTGTTTGTTTCTACTGTGGATGAACTGTTAACTCCTCTCCTAACCATCAAGTTGAATTTGTTGAAAGTCGGGGTATTCCCAGGTTGTGACTAAGATTTCCATGCTTTCCTATCCTCCCCATTTGACTTCCCTCTGTTAAAGAAAGGAATCCAACAATTGATTCATAACCAGGAAATTTTGTTTGAGAAAGCTCCTATTTCACCCATTCCAGTTCCAGAAGTTTCAATAATAACCATATACGCCAATCCTTCCAAGGTTCCTAAAAAACCCGTTAGGATTACATCCGCTTCTATGACTAATCTGTTGAAGATAACAATGCCCGGGCCTGCCCCATACAAATCAGATTAAATGGTACGATGGAACTATGGTGGAGAAATCTACTACCATGGTGTCAAACAGATTGAAACAACTGCCGAAGATGAGAGCTCTGAAGAAGACAATTCCAATATCAGTAACATTGTTGGGACAAGAAAAATTACTCGTAGTGGAAGAATTTTCCCTCCAGTGATTGCGCCACCAAAGGCAATCTCTGGACCCGTTGTCAATCCGAAGATTACAGTCGTACCAGTGATTACACCTGCAAGTGTACCCGCCAACAATGACAATGCAATTCCTATCCATATTTCCGCTGCTGAGAATAAAGGAAAGAATGTTCAAGAGGAGCCTGTCTTGACGAAGGCTCAATCACTTGTTATTCCTGAGACATCCAAGAGGGAGATGGAAGAAATCCTGAGGATCATTAAGAAAAGTGATTATGATGTGGTAGAAAAATTGGGGCAGACCCCCTCCAAAATCTCTATGTTAGCCCTACTTTTGTGCTCTGAGGCACATGCTAAAGCTTTGGTAAAGTTTCTGAAGATGGCTCATGTTTCGCAAGAGATGTATGCGGATCAATTCCAAGAGTGTGTAGCCAGTCTGACAGCTGACAATGGCCTGGGTTTCTCCGATGCCGACTTAACCTCCAAGGGGAGAAAACATAACGATGCACTACATGTCTCGGTGGAGTGTAGGGGGACCACCCTAGCTCATGTTTTGGTTGATACTATATCATCCTTGAACATCTTGCCAAAGAAATCCTTGGACATATTGGATTGTGAAGGCCTAACCCTGAAACCCAGCAACATCATTGTGAGAGCATTTGACGGCTCTAAAAGAATGGTCCATGGGGAGGTGTACATCCCGATCAAAGTGGGTACCCAGACGTTTAATTCAACATTTTACGTGATGGACATCCGTCCTTCATATTATTGCATGTTGGGACGTCCTTGGATTCACAATGTCGGTGCAGTCACCTCGACTTTGTATCAGATGTTGAAGTACCCTGTCCAAGGGAAAATCATAATTGTCCATGGTGAAGAGGAATACATGATTAGTCATCTGAATTCTTTTCGATATGTAGAATTGGATGGCAAATTCATTGAGACCCCTTTCCAACATTTTGAAGAAGTTTCTCAGGAAATAGTAGCGACCAAGGCGGTATCCTCAACTCCTGTGATCACAAGACCTGTACCTCGGATGGCTTCTCTAAAAGATGCAAGGGCAGTAGTGGAAGAAGGCGGATCCACTATCTGGGGTCAGCTACCATACTTTCCTTTCAAATCAGACAAGTTTGGCCTGGGATTTACCTCGACAGCTCAGAAAGCCGTGCGCCGCTCCCGTGCCGGAGGGCCACTTGTGAAGATCAGCCATCAAGGGGTTAATGCTCTAGAGGACAGTGATGAAGAGGGCAGTTTGGAAGACTGGATTTTTCCTACTGTTGGCGGAGGATTGTGCAACTGGGAAGCAAAAGACTTTGTTCTGATTACTTTCATACCACAGTAATTTATCTTTTCCATTTCTGTTGAATCTATAATAATTCACAAACAATTCGTACTTTTTCAACCTTGTGTCTTACCCGAGGCACATAGGTCCATTTGTAAGGGTTCTTATTTCATTTTCATATGTCATTTTAATGAATCATGGACGCTTTTCATATTTAAAAATTTTGTGCTCATTGTCTTTCTTTTACATTTTGTTGTTTTAAGATGGTTATGCCCTTACACACACCCACACTCACAAATGCAGGTATCTTTCCACTCTGGAACCCATGGGTAACGATTCTTCTATAGCCTTCAGTGACTCTGAAGATCTAGTCTACCAAGCCGAATACGAAGGTGAGGAAGATTGTGAGGTGCCAGGGGAATTGGCTAGACTTCTACAACAAGAGGAGAGAGCAATTTTTCCACATGAGGAGTTGTTGGACACAATCAACTTGGGGACTAAGGAAGACAAAAAGGAAATCAGAATGGGTGCCAACCTAGAATCGAGTGTCAAGGAGCGCCTAATTCGACTGTTGCATGAATATGTTGAGATCTTTTCCTGGTCATACGAAGACATGCCGGGACTTGATACAAATATTGTGGTACACCGTCTACCCACAAGAGAAGACTTTCCACCAGTTAAACAAAAGGTTCGCCGCATGAGACCTGACATGTCTGAAAAGATCAAAGCAGAAGTTATGAAGCAGTTCAATGCTGGATTTCTGGCTGTTACTTCCTATCCACAATGGGTCGCTAACATTGTGCTCGTGCCTAAGAAGGACAACAAAGTGAGAATGTGCGTGGATTATAGAGATTTAAACAGGCCAGCCCTAAAGATGACTTTCCACTTCCGCACATAGACATTCTGCTTGACAATACAGCTCAGCACAAAGTATTTTCTTTCATGGACGGATTCTCAGGCTATAACCAAATCAAAATGGCTCTTGAGAACATGGAGAAAACTACACTTGTTACACAGTGGGGTACGTTCTGCTACAAAGTGATGCTATTCGGACTGAAGAATGTCGGGGCAACCTATCAACGTGCCATGGTAGCTTTGTTTCATGATATGATACATCATGAGATAGAGGTCTACGTAGATGACATGATAGCCCGTTCACAAACTGAAGAAGAACACCTCGATCACTTGCAAAAGCTGTTTGTCAGGTTGAAGGAGTACAAGATAAGGTTAAACCCTAACAAGTGTACATTCGGAATCCGGTCTGGTAAACTCTTGAGTTTCTTTGTCAGCAACAAAGGCATCGAGGTTGATCCTGCCAAAGTCAAAGCTATACAAGAAATGCCTGCTCCTCGCACTGAGAAGGAGGTCAGAGGTTTCTTGGGACGCCTAAACTACATTGCTAGGTTCATTTCTCACCTAACATCTACTTGTGAACCAATTTTCAAGTTGTTGAAGAAAGATCAGGTAGTTAAATGGAATGATGACTGTCAAATTGCTTTCGATAAAATCAAGGAGTATTTTCTAGAACCTCCTATCTTGATGCCTCCCGTCGAAGGAAGACCGCTAATCATGTATCTGACCGTTTTGGATAACTCAATGGGGTGCGTACTGGGGCAGCATGACGAGTATGTCCGAAAAGAGCATGCCATTTATTACCTTAGCAAAAAGTTTACCGACTGTGAAACCAGATATTCACTGCTCGAGAAAACTTGCTGCACTTTGGTATGGGCTGCTCGCCGGCTTAGGCAGTATATGTTGAATCATACCATTTTGTTGATATCTAAGATGGATCCGATAAAGTACATCTTTGAGAAGCCTGCTTTGTCTGGAAGGATAGCTAGATGGAAAATGATCCTCACAGAATATGACATACAGTACACGACCCAAAAAGCTATAAAGGGGAGTGTGCTAGCTGACCATCTGGCTTATGAAGCTGTCGAAGATTACCAATCCATGAAGTTTGACTTCCCTGACGAAGACATCATGGCATTGGACAATTTTGAAGATTTCAGACCATATGACGGACCTAAACAAGGATCCCGATGGACCCTGTACTTTGATGGGGCCTCCAATGCACTTAGCAACGGTATCGGCGCAGTACTCATCTCCCCAGAAGGATGCCATACTCCTTTCACAGCCAGACTTTGCTTTAACTGTACTAACAACATGGCAGAGTATGAAGCTTGCATCTTTGGACTCAAGGCCGCCATAGACTTGGGAATCAACTCTTTGATTGTGTTTGGGGACTCCGCTTTGGTCATCAGTCAGATCAAAGGAGAGTGTGACACTAAGCATCCAAACCTCATCCCTTACAAAGAACATGTCTTGACATTGTTACCTCATTTCGAGCAGATTACCTTCGAGCACTTCCCGCAAGAAGAAAATCAGCTAGCAGATGCTCTAGATGCAATGTCATTTAACTAGGATAATGAGGCTCCCCAAATCACAATTGAATGGATGAACGAACCTGCACACTTTCACGAGATTAATACCGAAGAAGTAGTGGGCCAGCCATGGTTTCATGAAGTCAAAAGGTGTCTCGAGACTCAAGAATACCCTGAAGGAGCTACAGTCAATGACAAAAAGTTCTTAAGAAGGTTCTCAACTAAGTTCTTCCTAAGTAATGGTATCCTGTACAAACGTAATCATGATTCTATTCTGCTCCGTTGTTGTTGGCTGAAGATTTTGATAATATTATTAGAAGCCAAGTAAGTTGAACGTTTCGATCGAAATGAAACAAAGCGTCATGTTTCGAAGTAGCAGAAGCAGTGTTTCGAATAAGCATATCAAAGCTTGGAGCTTCGAGTGGCAATTTTGGGAACATATCTAAAGAAGTCTCGAAGTGACAACAATGCTGTGTCTGAGAAGTGCATTCGAAACGGAGAAGTACCAAACATTTGAAATTCAAATGGAAGCGGGACATTCGAAGTTTGAAATTTATGTGCTTGAGCATTTGAAGACACGTGGAAACAAGAGAGAGGCATTGTTCTGCATGTTCTGAACGTGGCATAATCTTATAGCAAGACTGTTATGGTCGAAGTAGTATAAATAGAGGTCTTAGTATTAGGATTTCGGGTGTCATATCTATTGTACTAAATACTCAGTAAATATTCAAATTACCACATGGCTAGGGAAACGAATACAAGAGCAATGTACGTATGATAGCACCACATGTTTATGATTTAATGAAAACCTTTTATCATTTCCAGTATTTTCCTTTATCTTTCTGTCAAATACCATTTACAAGTTTTCTCATTTAAAGTCTTTTATTCGAAATCTTTTCATCAAAGCCTTACATTTTAATGCTTTCTTTACATTTCAGACACTTTACATTTCAGAAAACTGTTATACTTTTCATACCTTTATCTTCAAGTTTTATCTTTCGAACGCCTATTTTTACTTAAAGTCATTTTACAGATTTCATGCATTAAACGCTTTCTTCATATTTCGAATCTTTTACGTTCCAGAGCATCTTTTACATTAACTGTTTTTATAATTCGAAGCCATTTACTTGTCTTTTATGCAATTTTACATGTCTTTACAATTAACATTTATTCATGCAATTTAGTTTCGCGCACATATATTTTGATTACACCTTTAGATCTTTAAGAGAGAAATCGAAATAAGCCAAACACCTACACAACACTCAAATACCAACCATGAATATCTGTTCGATCATGAGAGTTACCCTAATGACCAATGAATCCTAGGATCAATCTAGTCGATCCTGTGAGTTACCAGAGAAATTGAATAACAGTCAGAAAGTTTATTCGATAGTTTGGAAGACTAGCGGTTGTTTACCAGAAATCACTGGAAACAAATTGGCACACCTGGTGGGACCAATAATTGGAAATTAGAAATAAAGATTGTTGAGACATAACCATTATAAAAACGTTGGAACCTAAGAAGTTTGCTATTTTATGAACCTAAGAAGTGGTAAAATAACCAACAGCAGCCAACCCTTATCCAGAAGAAAATGTTTGAACAAGATGTCTAATTCTGACAATCAACAAGGGGAACAAAATGCCCCACATACAACAGACACTAATGTGTCCACTTCGATGGGAATATCTAATGTGATCCCTTCGAATGCACAATCTGTTGCATCTTTAACAAGTAATATAGCCACCAATGGAGTAAGTGGCATATCAACTAATAGTTCGATCTTAGGAAATACTAGAACCGTAGGTTATCCTGGGGGATTTGTTCCACCATCAGGGACACAATCTCATTTCGCCACTCCACTAACTAGACCACCCGGTTTCGATGGTAATAGAACCAGAAATTCCTCTTATGGAATGCCAACATCTTTTATGGCAGGTTTACACAATTCTACATCAAACTCATCACCACAATTGGGGTCTGGGTCTGGGGCGAATCAGTTTATGACAAATAACCAAGGGTCAGTGGGTTATAGCACAATGCCTATTTTAACCACAGAAAACCAGTTGGCTTTTAGGCAATTGATGGATGATAGTAACCATAATATGATAGAGGTGTTAGCACAAACTATGCAGGAAATATTTGCCTCAATAGTACAAAATGTGACTGTGACAAACAGGGAAAACGCTGACAACATGAGTCGAATAGCAGATTTCTTTGCTCCTCCAGAAAGGCGTAGGCAGAATCAGGCGGGAGTTCGAGCAAACATGCCTGTTATGGAATAACTTGCTAACGACCCAATTTATAGACCACCTAGAGAAGAAATTAACTTGGGGGCAAGGGCACCAAGGCTAGAAGCCCCAATAATCCCAGGCCCACAAAGAGAAATTATGGAACCAGGGGCAAGGGTCGAAAGGCTAGAAGCCCCAGAGTTTCGAGAAGAACAACCTAGGGGGTTGTCATGGATGGTCGAAATCAAGATGCTGATGCTGTCGTTCATAGAATTCGAAACGATAACATCTTGGCGGAAAACAATCTAACCACCATGATAGAGAGAGTCATGGCCCAGAATGGCCTCAACACAGGAATGAGAAGGCCAAATTATGCTTCTCCTATATTAGATTGCATAATGCATACTGATTTACCAAGGGGATATAAAGTCCCTAAATTTACAAAGTTCGCTGGGGATACCAATGAGTCAACAGTCGAACACATAGCCAGATATCTAACCGAAGTAGGAGATTTAGCCAATAATGAAGATCTCAGGATCAAATACTTCCCAAGTTCCTTGACTAAAAACGCCTTCACATGGTTTACCACTTTGCCTCCTGGGTCCATTGATACTTGGGCTCTTTTGGAGAGATTATTCCATGAACAGTTTTACATGGGACAGTCGAAAATAAGCTTGAAGGAATTAGCCAGTGTCAAGAGAAAGTTCACTGAACCCATAGATGATTATCTGAATAGATTTAGGCTTTTGAAATCCAGATGTTACACAGTAGTGCCTGAACATGAGTTAGTCGAAATGGCTGCTGGTGGTTTGGATTACTCTATTCGAAAGAAACTAGACACTCAATATTTGAGGGACATGGCTCAGTTAGCCGATAGGGTTCGACAGGTCGAAAGGCTAAAGGCCGAAAAGGCCAGAGTCTTTAAGAATAACAAGAAAGAAAGGATCTCCTATGTTGGAACTGAGGAAGCAGAAGATTATCCTGAATTCGAATTCGAAGAGGTCGAAATCGACCTCGCTGAATTAAAACAGGCTCCACCTTACTCCTGCAAATTATTGGTTCCCACAAAAGGGAAAGAGATTGTTGAAAATGAGAAAAGTGACAAATTCCCAAAGAAGGTTTATACCTTTGACGTCACTAAATGTGATGAGATTTTTGATTTACTTGTCAAAGATGGCCAACTCATTGTGCCATCAAATGTCAAAATACCTCCTTTAGATCAGAGAAAGAAGAGAGGATTTTGCAAATATCATAGTTTCCTAGGCCACAAAACCTCACAGTGTTTTCTTTTCAGGGACCTAATTCAAAATGCAATCAAAGAGGGCAGACTAAAGTTTGCTGATAAGGCAAAGATGAAAGTGGACGAAGATCCCTTGGACGTCGCAGACACCAACTACTCCGAGCCTGCACGCATTGGAGAGATTAACATGGTGGAGCTGACCAAATCGATGCCCCAACAGGAAAGAAAGGTACTGAAACTGAAAGATGGGTGATGGTCGAAGTCGATAAAGAGGTCACTGAAGACATCCAGAAGATACCAGAGACTTCGATTGAAGCAGCACCGGTAGCTGTTGAAAAAGAAACCCAGGCTACTGAAGGCCAGGAAAATCAAAACCAAGAACTAACACAGGTCACTGAAGGCCTGAGGCTGGAATTGGAGAAAGTCCAAATCACGAAGCCAACTTCCCCTCAGGAGGAAATATGGGACACTCTAGGGGAACCCAGTGGAAAATTTGACTATTTGGTCAAATATTCTGCCCCAGAGAGTTCGAAGGTTCACATTGAGGATATAAAGCCCACAGGATGGGGAGATGATGAAGCTAAAGGGGAAGGTGTTGAGATAAATATGGTGGATATGGAGAGGCCTCGCTCTGAGATGGAGGAGGTAGAAAAATACTTAGAAAAAGAGAAGTATAAAATGGAGGATAATCACGCTGGAGATGCTAGTCTCAAGGATTACCTCATGACATGCCACAAGGGAGATACAGGCATGATATTATGCCCTAGGTGCAGCATCCTCTGCAATCAGAGAATCGCTGCGAATTTCGAGAGGGTACAGAGGACTCGAACTGGCAACAATTGGCGCCAGGACAACCAGCTTTTCAGGTGTTATCCTAAGGCTGGAGAAAGTTTGCTGGAATTTGTGTTTCGCTGCTACAAAGGGGAAACCAAGTGCTTGATTTGCCCAAGGTGTTCTGCTGTGTATGACCAAAGCATGGCCAGAGCCTTCAAAATGATTCCCTTCGCCCCTTGTTGGAACCATCAAGAAACTGTCCAGATGGGCCCATGTTTCGACAGCAGACACAAACAACGAAGGCATGATAGCCCTCACCCAAAGGATGCTCGAAGAGTGACTTTCAAACTCCCTGCTGAAGTGCCAACCGACAAATGGTTGCAAGTCAGAAATGACAAAGGCAAAGACATATGGAGAAACACCGAACGAAATGCACGCCATGCTATGACTTACAGAAGGCAATTCAACATAGCAAAAAGGGAGGAGGTAAGATTAGAGAACTACAAAGGAAGGAACCCCATGTCAAGATCCCAGTGGCGCAGGCAACAAAGGATTCGAAAAGCTGAGAGGGAAGTTGTGGCAAACAAAGGGGTTACTTCAACAAAGAACCAAGGTGAATCTAGCACCAACAAACCAAAAAATCAAACTGAAGACAAACCTCCAGTTAATAGGAGGCTTTTCTCTGAAGTACAACAGGATGAACCAAAGGAATACACTCCAGGCCCAGAAGAGGACGAAGATATGATAACAGATAACTTCGAATCGAAGGGGGAGTCTTCATTCAACCTAAACTGTAATGTGGTATCTGTGCTTCCCTGTGAATTTGGGCAGGAAACCGAAATTGATGAGTGCGAGGAAGAAGATACTTCGGATTTGATGAAACATAGGCCTGTGTGCTACTATGTGATGGACAATGGGGCTATCGAGGAGCAAAACGCGTTCTTCGAACGTCCAGAACCTGCTATGAATAACCATCTTAAGCCACTATTTATTCGGGCAAAAGTTGGTGTCCATGGTGTGAACAAGGTTCTAGTGGATGGGGGTGCTGCAGTCAATTTGATACCCCATTTCATGCTGAAAAGATTAGAGATCCGCGAAGGAGATATCAAGCCCCATAATATGGTTTTGTCCAATTATGAGGGAAAAGTGGGCAAAATACTGGGAGTGGTCCAGTTGGAATTGACCATAGGCTCAAGCTGTAGGCCCACCATGTTTATGGTGATCGAAGCCAAGGCCAACTATAACTTATTGCTGGGAAGGGAATGGATCCATGGCGTAGGGGCAGTCCCTTCGTCAATGCATCAGCGACTAGTTCTGTGGAGAGATGATGGAATCGTGGAAAACATCGAAGCAGACCAGAGTTACTTTATGTCAACAGTCAATTTAGTTGACAAGAGGGATTATGATAAAAATCTGGCAAAGATTGCTCCGTGTGTTCCAAATGACGAGATTAACGAAACCAGAAACGCCCACTACTACATGACCCTTCGCCATGATGGCCTTTACTGGGATAGAACAATAATCAGTGAAGAAGAGGGAGTCGAAAGCAATATACAAAAACGGCCAGTGGGCTGGGACTTCGACAACCTTATCCATGACTGAGACCACCTTTTTCGAAAGGATTTCGGCCTATATGGCTGAGAACGAATCAAAAGCGGCCTTAGAGGCTGAAATAAATGAATTAACTATAAAGATGAACGAAGTAAGTGGGGATGGCTCGAAATGCTCACCCTTCAAAGAATTTGAGATGGATCAAAGGTTGGATGCCATCTACGATAAAGAACCCTTAGGCTTCGAAAGGGACCCCATAAACTCAGGTGCCAAAATGTTGGCACAAGATCCACTCGAAGAAGTCAACTTAGGGGATGAAAAAACAAAAAGAATAACCTACATAAGTACAAAACTTAACCCAGACCTCAAGAAGGAAGTAATCGAAGTCCTCAAGAAAAACAAAGATTGCTTCGCATGGGATTATGACGAGATGCCTGGTTTAAAGAGGGAGTTGGTCGAACATAGACTGCCAATCAAAGATGGCAAGAAGCCCATCAAACAAACTCCCAGAAGATTTGCACCAGCGGTTCTCACAAAGATTAAAGCTGAGATCGAAAGGTTGCTGCGTTGCAAATTCATCAGAACAACAAGGTACGTCGAATGGTTAGCAAATATAGTACCTGTTATTAAGAAAAATGGTTCTTTAAGAATTTGCATAGACTTTAGGGATTTAAACACTGCAACCCCTAAAGATGAATATTCCATGCCTGTGGCAGAAATGCTAGTAGATTCTGCTGCAGGGTTCGAATACTTGAGTATGTTAGATGGATACTCTGGGTATAATCAGATTTTCATTGCTGAAGAAGATGTTGCAAAGACAGCATTTCGTTGCCCAGGAGCCTTAGGCACCTACGAATGGGTGGTGATGCCTTTTGGTTTAAAGAATGCTGGGGCAACTTATCAAAGGGAAATGAATTCAATTTTTCATGATTTCATTGAAACCTTCATGCAGGTGTATATTGATGATATAGTCATCAAATCTATATCTGCAGAAACACATTTGCATCATTTGAGCCAATCATTCGAGCGAATGAGAAAACATGGCTTAAAGATGAATCCCCTTAAATGTGCATTTTTTGTGCATGCTGGAGATTTTCTTGGTTTTGTGGTTCACAAGAAAGGGATTGAAATCAACCAGAACAAAACCAAAGCCATAATGGAGACGAAAGCACCTACGTCAAAAAGGAAGTTGCAATCTCTGCTAGGGAAAATTAACTTCCTCAGAAGATTCATTTCGAACCTGAGTGGAAAAACCCAAGCTTTCTCTCCGTTACTTCGTATAAAGCAAGGCCAAGCCTTCGAATGGAATGAAGCCCACCAGGAGGCATTTGACAAGATAAAAAGATACCTCTCTCAGCCTCCTATTTTGTCTCCACCTTCATGGGGGAAGCCCATGAGATTGTACATATCTGCCTCTGAAGTTAGTATAGGTAGTATGTTAGCACAAGAAGATAGCAATGGTATCGAAAGAGCCATATACTATTTAAGTAGAGTACTAAATGATGCAGAGACCAGATATAGCAACTTAGAAAAGCTATGTCTTTGTTTGTATTTCTCTTGTATGAAACTCAAGTATTATATAAAGCCTGTTGATGTTTATGTTTCATCCCATTTCGATGTCATTAAACACATGCTTTCAAAACCAATAATGCATAGCAGAGTTGGTAAATGGGCTTTAGCCTTAACGGAATATTCTTTGACTTTCATGCCTTTAAAAGCTGTGAAAGGTCAAGTGATTTCTGACTTCATTGTGGACCATTCTTTGGTTGAGCAGAATGTCATGAGTTACGTTGAAATACAACCATGGAAATTGTACTTTGATGGTTCAACCCACAGGAATGGAAGTGGCGTTGGAGTCCTTATAATTTCTCCTGAAGGAATTCCAACAAAATTCAAGTATAAATTAGATGGTCCTCGTTGCTCGAACAACGAAGCTGAGTATGAAGCGCTCATTGTTGGACTTGAAGCTTTGTTGGAATTGGGGGCAACTAGAGTCGAAATTAAAGGAGACTCAGAATTAATGGTCAAACAAATTACAAAGGAATATAAGTGCATAGAGGAAAACTTGATGATATACTTCGTCATAGTCAACAGGCTACTAAGGAAATTTGAATACATGGATATTCAACACATACCAAGAATAGAGAACCAAGAAGCAAATGACTTAGCACAATTGGCTTCGGGCTATAAAGTTTCTACCAAGAACTTTAAGGATTTAGTTGAGTTAAGGGGTAGAGTTATGGCTACTAGATTCACACCATCAGATCTGGAAAGTATGAAATTGGGATATGCTGAGAAACAGGGATTCAAAATATTAGCCATAAACACTTTGTCAGATGCAGATTGGCGAAGTCCACTGATGAGTTATTTAGCAAACCCAACTCTGAATATGGATATAAAGACAAAATACAGGGCATTGTCATATCTCCTCATGGGGAACGAATTGTTTAAAAAGACCCAAGAGGGCGTATTATTGAAATGCCTAGGAGAAAGTGAGGCATACTTAGCATTGTCAGAAGTCCACAATGGGGCATGTAGGGTACATCAAGCAGGCCATAAAATGAAATGGCTGTTATTTCGATACGGATTGTATTGGCCTAGCATGCTCAAAGATTGCATAGACTTTGCTAAAGGATGTGAGGAATGTCAGAAACATGCAGGGATTCAACATGCCCCTGCAAGTGAGTTGCGTTCGATCATCAAACCATGGCCATTTAGAGGATGGGCGTTGGATTTGATAGGAGAAATAAATCCTGCTTCGTCCAAAGGGCAGAAATATATCTTGGTAGGAATAGATTATTTTACCAAGTGGATCGAAGCTATACCACTAATAGTTGCTGATCAAGAGGCTATTATTGAGTTTATACAAAAGCACATTATCTATAGGTTCGGATTGCCAGAGAGCATAACCACAGACCAAGGCTCTGTGTTTACTGGTAGAAAGATGCAAGAATTTGCCCAAGAAATAGGGTTTAGATTGCTAACGTCAACGCCATATTATGCTCAAGCAAACGGTCAAGTCGAAGCAGCCAATAAAGTGATAATAGGATTAATCAAGAAACATATTGGTAAAAAGCCAAGAAACTGGCACAAAACTTTGGACCAAATATTATGGGCCTGTAGAACATCTCCTAAGGAAGCTACTAACACTACGCCTTTCCAACTCACATTTGGTCATGATGCAGTGCTGCCAGTAGAAATTCATCTACAATCAGTTCGAATTCAGAGACAAAACGAAATCCCAGCTGCATTATATTGGGAAATGATGATGAATGAATTAGTTGAGTTGGACGAAGTTAGATTACATGCATTGGAAATCTTGATGAGACAAAAAGAAAGAGTGGCCAGAACATACAACAAAAGGGTGAAGAAAAAAGTATTCATTATTAATGACTTAGTTTGGAAATTCATATTGCCCATGGACAAGAAAAATAAAGCATTAGGTAAATGGTCACCTCATTGGGAAGGACCTTTTCGAATATTAAAAGTATTCTCAAATAATGCATACGAAATCGAAGAACTGGTGGATGATAAGCGTATCCTAAAGGTTAATGGGAAATATTTAAAGAAATATAAGCCACGCCTGCAGGAGATTCGAATAGTAACAACGTAGCCAAAATATTATAAAGGCCAAAATGGCAAGATAAGATGCCAAAATGGCGTTGTTCGAATATTACATATAAGAAACCGAATTGTAATCAAATAAACATTGAAATTTAGAAATAAACATTATTTTTCAATCTGTTGAAAGTGCTTCTAAAAGATTCAAGTCTCTGCTGAGCGAAACGCCTGGCTCCTTCCAAGGTTGCCACTTCTCCCTTAAGTTGTTCTGCAGTTTTCATTTCTGAAAGCCCCCGGTTGAGAAGCTCTTCGAATTGGTTACCAGCAGTATTGGCTTCGAAGGCTATTTGTTGTTCTTTAGCCTCCTTAACCTTCTGTTGAAGTTCCAGAATCTGCCTTTCCCAAAGAAGTATGGACTCAGCTCGAGCCTCATTATCTGTTTTCGCCTGCTTTAGATGCATAGCTTGATCCTCAGCTTCTTGAGAGAGTTTCGAAGCTTGTTCATAAGCAGCATCCATTGCAATGCGTTTTTCCTGAACCTTCTTGGCAGCAGATTCATCTTGGAGAAGGTAACCAGTTACGTTGTCCAGCAAAGACTGAAGATCGAACAAGATAGTACTAACTGGCAAGGAGCAGGTAGCAAGATTGACCTTTGTAAGCAACTCCTTCATAGTATAGCAAGCAGTGCTATCTTGTTTGAGCACTTCGAATATATCCACATTGAGAATTGTTTTCCTGATCTTATTAAGAAGTACAATTCTTTCATCGGTGGGAAGAGGATAGCTAGTCGAACTAGTGCTAGCCCTAGCAAGTGGAACGTCCCTTTGAGCCAGCTTTGCCTTCATGTACCCAATAGGGTCATTTCGTCTCAGGAGTGCAAGCTCCACGTCAGTCATTCGAGACAAAGAGGATTGAGGGAGTTCCACACTTAGGGGAGTCACGTCCATTTAAACCTCCATAGGTTTGTTGGTTGCATCACCATCCTCTTCATTCGTTTCGTGCTCATGATCTTCTTCATCATCATCCAAGTCCACCACTTCGGTGTCTTCCTTTTCGCTGCTATTTGCGTTGGACTACGTCCCAGCAGTCGAATCATCATTGGCATCCCCCTCCTCAAACTCTTCGTCTGCAGATTCTTCGTCTCTTTGGCCAGATTCAGCTTTCTCTCCTTCAGTTTGAGTGTCCTTTGGGTCCTCTTGAAGGGTTTCAAGAGGGGACTTTTGAAGAGAAGCTCTTTGCAAATCTTCTGCAGATGTTTGAAGTGTTGTTTCGTTTGTCTCTTTCAAAGGAATAGAGGTACCTTGATCATCCGACTGTTTAGAAGTTCCAGCCAGAACCGCCATATTTGAGGAACCTTTGTTCTGTACAAGGTTGCTGGAATCTCCTTGAGGAGAGGAATTGAGTGGGGCAACAACTTTGGATGGTGAGTTCGAAGTAGTGGAAGCTGGATTCAAGATGTTCTGCAAGGAGCAAAAGGAATGTTAAAAACATGCACCAAGGTAACAAGAAATTATTATTTTCAAAGAGATTTAAAAGTTCAATTTACCTGTGGACTCTCGGTGGAGAGGTTACTAGCTATGCGTTCCAACATTACGTTGGAGGTCGAAGGTGGAATTTTGGATTTGGGTGAGGGAGCAGCATCCCTGGAATCTAGTCCAGAGACACTAGTTGGAACGGTACTTTTCGAAATGTCCTTCTTTTGCTTCTTCTTCAAAGCAGTTGGTAAGTTTCCTCCAGCCTTGGGGTCTTCCCCAGTGGTGTTTGATTTCCGCTTCTTGGTAGTAGTAGGAGGAAGTTTGTTGGTCTGAAAAGATTTAAGCAAAGAGTTAGATGCAAACCATAAAACATTAGTGAATTCGAAACGTCAAGGCTAAGTGATTACCGTTGGAGTTGGAACACTGGTTGTTGTTGGTATTGTTGTTGTTGTTGTGGTTGCAGCAATGGTTGTTGTTTCGGATGGAGTCACTTTGTCAGTAGTTTCGATGGAGGCTTGAGAGGCGCTCCCTTATTTCGACTTCGAGGCGGTTGTCTTTATCCCGATGGCTGAAAATCGAAACAATTAAAGCAAAGGTTAAAGATATGGAAAATAAAAACGTTTGGGATTTTCCCAAGCATTCGCACCTGTGCCTTGATCAGATTTAATTGACATGGCAGAAAGGTCGTATCGAAGGTGTCCTGGGAAATCATGAAGCCAGTGTCGAGCCCATGTCACAGTCTCAGATGGCTTTGGTTTCCTTTGAAGATGTTTGAACATCTCTTTGCAAGTGAACCACCAAGGATATGGGGGAAACCAAGCCAGAGCCAGTTCTGAGGTAGGTAAGCTAGGAAATTTAGGTGGATGCATTTTGAATGCCAACCTATACCTATCCTCAGGTGACAACCCTGAAGGAAGTTTTAACTTAGAAACTTTTTGTTTGAATTTTTCCTTCAAGGTCTCAGCTGCTTGATGCACCGTGGATTCCAAGCGTGTGGGGTCATAAGTGGTTTCAAAATAATTTTGAAAAGCTTTAATCTCTTTGGCATGAGTAAACATACCTTTCTTGGCTGGTACCTGCACATCGAAGGCAGCAATTAGTTTCTGTTGAATTGTAAGAGTATCGAACATATAAGTTTGATAAAACTTGGTCCACCACTCCAGAAATCCTTTAGCTGCAAGATGGGTAGGTTCGAAGGTTATTAGCTCAAACTGGGAAAAGCCTTGATATTGTTCTTGCTGTAATTTTGCTTCTCGCGCCTTGAAAGTTCGCCCAGAGGTAATGGCACTCTCAGTTTGAAATAAGGGTTCAGGAATTAATTGGCAT
Organism: Vicia faba; assembly: GCA_948472305.1. NCBI lineage: Eukaryota > Viridiplantae > Streptophyta > Magnoliopsida > Fabales > Fabaceae > Vicia > Vicia faba. The sequence goes on from OX451736.1 coordinate 1,619,103,899, forward strand.
AAGCCAAATTGTCTCGAAACAAATTTTGGCTGGTAAGCGAAAAGGAGAATCTGATTCTTGGCAGGAGTTATTCTTGAAGAAATGAGTCTAGGCAGCAAAAAGGCTCTCCATACATCCTGAATCTCCTTGCTCTTGACAGCTTCAGAGAGAGCCATGGTGAACCAAGAAGGTCCATGAGCCCTCGAAGCAAAAGGCGCCATGCTCTCTTCGAACTTATGCCTTTTGGAGAATATCATGATGTACTTCGAGAATAGGACTTTGAAGTCATCTTTGTCGTCATTTGGAGTTAATCTTCGCAGCCTAGTGCCTTCGACTATTCTATCAGTTATCTCAGGGTCTTGTTCATCAATGGTGTTGGCAGTTGACAAGGAGGGTTCGAACATGGCATTTAGCCATAGCTGAAGTAACCAAAAAGGGCCAGCCAACAGTATATTCTTGGAGGTATGAGATTTTAGGCTCGAAACAGCTGACCTTAGGCTTTCATAAAGGTCAACTAAGAGCAATTCACTTAAGCACACTCTTCGATTTTCATGCAAATCCCTAGCTAGAGGAATAAACCTACTGGCTACCTGTAGGGATCTACTGCAGAAGACGTATCTTGACAGCCATAGGGTAAGGAAAGCAATGTGTTCTACATCAGATACATTGTCTCCCTCAGCATGGTAGTGGCTGATAAACTTGGAAAAACTTGCTAGTTTGACTTCGAAGTCAATTATACTTGAATGTTCTTCGTTGTCTGGGATATATGTTTCTCCTACTGGCGATAGCCCAGTGATGGCCGCTATGTCGAAGAAGGTAGGGGTGATCATTCCACCAGGGAGATGAAAAGTGTTATAGGTACTGTCCCAAAAATAGAGGGACGCGAATAGCAAAGGGTGGCTGTAAGTGAAACCAGGCTTCGACAGCTTAATCAAATTGTAGATATCTAATTCTTCCTATTGCTGGGATTTCTTAGCTTCTACCTTATTGAACCAGTTTTGATAAGCAGTGTCGGAGGTGGGGCAAGATCGAAACGGTTTAAAATTACTTTTTACATAGTCTAATACAAAAGGGTCCTTAGGAGGAACAGTTGGATTTTCTATGGTGTTTGAGCCAGAAGATTCTATTACCTTAGGGGCGTCCATTTTGTTAAACAAGGGTTTGAAACTATAACAAGCTGGGAAAATTGTCCTGGTATCTTTTAAAATTTCAAAAACCGTAAGAGGGCCCATTAAAGCTAACCTCTTACCAGCAGCGATGGTAGGAATGAGTACCTGTGAGGCATACAACATTTCTTTCTCCTTTGAGATCATCTGGGGAGCAAGAACGGGTTGACCTTGGTGAGTGATAACCTTACTTTCCATTGCAGTTCCTGCGGTCTTTCCTTTTTTCTTGGAAACCTTTTTGAGTTGGGATGAAGTGGAAGAAGACATTTTTGAAGAATGTTGAAAGCTTAGGGTTTTTGGCGAGAGAAGGAGGATAAAAGATTCAGAATGTAGAAAGGAGAGAAAGAGACTAAGTTGATGATGTTTTATAATGTGGAAGTTTAAGCATCCACTGAATAAGGGTGTGATACGTGGAAATCATGGGTTGGTTTGATGAAGAGGTGGCGTAAAGTTAACATGGGTAATAGGCGTGATTAAAGATAATCATTGTTTGTAACTGCACCATACTGTGAAGTGGCTCCAGGCGGTTAAGGAATCCAAAAAGTGTTATGATTGACGTGACTGGAGTCAAATGCATTAAATGTTAGGATGATTCGGAGGTCGCATCAAAATCTTGTATGGATGTTTAAAATAAGTATTTCTCAAAGAAATCGAAATACATATTTTAAAGGGGCATTTTGTTGGCTGAAGATTTTGATAATATTATTAGAAACCAAGTAAGTTGAACGTTTCGATCGAAATGAAACAAAGCGTCATGTTTCGAAGTAGCAGAAGCAGTGTTTCGAATAAGCATATCAAAGCTTGGAGCTTCGAGTGGCAATTATGGGAACATATCTAAAGAAGTCTCGAGGTGACAACAAGGCTGTGTCTGAGAAGTGCATTCGAAACGGAGAAGTACCAAACATTTGAAATTCAAATGGAAGCGGGACATTCGAAGTTTGAAATTTATGTGCTGGAGCATTTGAAGACACGTGGAAACAAGAGAGAGGCATTGTTCTGCATGTTCTGAATGTGGCATAATCTTATAGCAAGACCGTTATGGTCGAAGTAGTATAAATAGAGGTCTTAGTATTAGGATTTCGGGTGTCATATATATTGTACTAAATACTCAGTAAATATTCAAATTACCACATGGCTAGGGAAACGAATACAAGAGCAATGTACGTATGATAGCACCACATGTTTATGATTTAATGAAAACCTTTTATCATTTCCAGTATTTTCCTTTATCTTTCTGTCAAATACCATTTACAAGTTTTCTCATTTAAAGTCTTTTATTCGAAATCTTTTCATCAAAGCCTTACATTTTAATGCTTTCTTTACATTTCAGACACTTTACATTTCAGAAAACTGTTATACTTTTCATACCTTTATCTTCAAGTTTTATCTTTCGAACGCCTATTTTTACTTAAAGTCATTTTACAGATTTCTTGCATTAAACGCTTTCTTCATATTTCGAATCTTTTACGTTCCAGAGCATCTTTTACATTAATTGTTTTTATAATTCGAAGCCATTTACTTGTCTTTTATGCAATTTTACATGTCTTTACAATTAACATTTATTCATGCAATTTAGTTTCGCGCACATATATTTTGATTACACCTTTAGATCTTTAAGAGAGAAATCGAAATAAGCCAAACACCTACACAACACTCAAATACCAACCATGAATATCTGTTCGATCATGAGAGTTACCCTAATGACCAATGAATCCTAGGATCAATCTAGTCGATCCTGTGAGTTACCAGAGAAATTGAATAACAGTCAGAAAGTTTATTCGATAGTTTGGAAGACTAGCGGTTGTTTACCAGAAATCACTGGAAACAGTTGTGTGGACAAGATTGAAGCTGGAAGGATTATGGCTGAATTGCATGAAGGTGCGTTTGGCACTCACTCTAGCGGGCATACAATGGCTAAGAAGATTCTACGGACAGGCTATTATTGGTCTACCATGGAAGCTGACTGCTATCAACACTCCCGTACCTGTCACAAATGTCAAATCTATGCAGACAAGGTACACGTGCCCCTGGTTCCTCTAAATGTCTTAACAACTCCTTGGCCATTCACTATGTGGGGAATCGACATGATTGGAGAGATCAAGCCTACAACCTCCAATGGACACCGCTTCATTCTGGTGGCCATTGATTACTTCACAAAGTGGGTCGAAGCAGCCTCTTTCGCATCTGTTACTAAGAATGTTGTTGCCCGCTTCATCAAACATAATCTTATTTGTCGGTACGGTATCCCCGAAAGGATCATTACTGACAACGGCACGAACCTTAAAAATACTATGATCACTGCCCTGTACGGGCAGTTCAAGATTCAACATCACAATTCATCTCCCTATCGGCCAAAGATGAACGGTGCTGTCGAAGCTGCGAACAAAAATATCAAAAAGATCATACAAAAAATGACAGTCACCTACAAGGGCTGGCATGAGATGCTACTGTTTTCTCTCCACAGGTACCGTACCACGGCTCATACATCGACTGGGGCAACACCCTATTCTTTAGTTTATGGCATGGAGGCTGTTTTACCTATTGAGGTTCAGATTCCCTCTTTGAGAATCATGAAGGTTGTCGGTTTGAGTGAAGACGATTGGATCCAAACCTGACTTGATCAGTTAAACTTAATTGACGAAAAGAGACTTACTGTTGTTTGCCACAGTCAAACATATCAAAAACGGATGATCAAAGCTTTCAACAAGAAAGTCAGACGCCATGTATATCAAGTCGGAGATCTCGTGATCAAGCGCATCATCTTGCCGCAAAGTGATCCCAGGGGCAAAGGACTCCTACCTATGAAGGACCATTTGTAATCAAGAACATCTTTTCTGGTGGGGCAATGATCTTAACCACCATGGACGGCGAAGACCTGCCGCACCCTGCGAACACAGACATAGTCAAAAGATACTACGAATAAATGACCCGCTAGGTTCACACACCTAGGCAAAACAAGGGAATCCCGGTGAATCGAAAACCCGAAAGGGCGGTTCAGGCAAAAATTAGGGATAAATAAGAAAATATGTACACCCGGCAAGTTGAAAACCTGAAAGGGCGACTTGGGCAAAAAAGGGTTTCCCAGTGGATCGAAAACCTGAAAGGGAGGTCCAGGCAAAAGTTTGGGAATTAAAGCGTATGACTATGTCTCGTTGGATCACTTTAAAGACAATCTCTTCACTGACTAACCTGGAGCTTCTGATCAATCCAATCATCTTCGGACGAAGCAACGAATGGACAAGATATTCGGAGTTATGAAGGCTATAGTAGAATGGGGACCCCATGGAATTTATTATACATAGCTATCTTTCTTTGTATAAAATTTTTCTCAGTTTTTTACGACACCATCCTCTTACTATGTTTGTCTCCTTTGTACAAAATACTTATTCAAATTTAATACAAAGAGACCTCTTTAAAGTGCATAAAACCATTTGTCTTTTTCTATTACACTTGTGTTTTATTTGCAAAAACGTCCAATGATTCATTAATGAACATATGCATTTGAACATAACTACTGTTTACGAATAAACAGGAATGAAAAGAATAATTGCTGACAGTTTGAAAGAATAGGAAAACGTCTTTAGGCTATTCCAGGAGAAATCCCTACAATACATCATCTAGATCCCCAGCGGAACTAAAATTGAAAACCCTTAATTCCCATCAGAGTTAAAACTTCAAACTCTCAATCCCCAGTGGAGCCAAAACTTTGAGTTACAGATCCCTAGTGGAGCTGAAACCTTCATTCCCCAGCGGAGTCAAATTTCCAACTACCAATCCACAGCGGAAACCATCCAGTTTCTCCAAATTCCCCAGCAAGTTGTCTTGAAGTCTGAAAAGCAACTAGATAACAATTAACTTTTACTCCCCCAACCTAGGTTGATTTCCCGGTAGAGTGGCACACGACCCAAACTCCTGAACTTACTCCTCAGCAGTAAGCCTTCTTCCCCACAGAGTTTTTATTACTCCCCAGTGAAGTCGCCAGAATGAAGATTCTCATCCTTAACTCCCCGCAGAAGTCATCAGAGTTTCCTCTATTTTCCAACAGAACAGGGATTCCCTTTGTGTAATCCCCAGTAGATGTCACTAAAGTTCTCTGGATTCCCCAAGCAGATTATTCAAGAAGTTTGGCATTACTCTCACAATAGAATTTTTGTCAAATACTCCAACTTCAAGACATGAAGGATCCTCATATCCCCGCAGAAGTTGTCAAGGATTTTAATCCCCAACAGTCGCCAAGGATCTCTCGTCCTCAGCAATCAAAGATTTTGAATCTCCAACAGCGATCAAGGATTTATCTTCCCCGGCAACAGTCAAGGAGTCATTATCCCCAGTCGCCAAAGATTATCTTATCCCCAGCTGTCAAGGATTTATTTTCCTCAGCGAAACAACTAATCAGCTTACATGCGCATACATTACATACATATGTCATAAACATTGATAAATCACATTTATTGCATCATACATTTCATGCAACATAACTCTGTGTTTCAGCTAACATTTTACCCTTTTCAGGATAAGATTAACAGCTATCATTAACAATATTCAAAGATTTCAGATACAGTTCAGAAACGCTGGAGACATAGAAGCCATTCTGTCACTCATCCAGATCTCTTATTCAGATATAGTTCAGATACGCTCCAGAAACGGTTGCCATTCTGTCACTTATTCTGATTTTCGCCAGTATAGATACACTCCAGACACTGAAGTCGTTATGTCTCTTATTCAGATACGCTCCAGACACGGTTTCCATTCTGTCACTTATTCTGACTTTTTCCCCAGCCCAGAGACGCTCCAGACACGGATGCCATTCTGTCGCTTATTCAGATTTCAAATTCAGATACAATACAGATACACTCCAGACACGGAAGTCATTTTGTTATTCATTCAGATTCAAGTATAGTTACAACTCGGATACGCTCCAGATACGGTTGTTATTCCCTCGCTCATACAGATTCAGTCTCAAGATACAGTTCAGATACGTTCCAGACACTGATACCATTCTGATGCTCATTCTTTTGCAATTCAACAAACATTCTTGGATGGAATATTTAAGCCCATCTCCAACAAGAATCTATCACATCTCCAAATGGCATCTTTAAGCCCATTTCCTCAACTACATTTTAACGAGTGCAAATTTACGGGCACTCTAGTGTCCAATCATCTTTTACCTTCGAGGCACGAACGACAAACTCGCCAATCTAACTCTTCAGGTTCAAGAAGATTGAATAGGGGAAACTGTTGTACCCCAAAATTTTCCCTCTCATATTATCAAGATTTTCCTCACAAGACTTCTTGGATTCAAGACCAGATTAGGGTTTGCTCAGCTCAAGACATCTCCTTGCACTGATGACCTGAAATTAGGGTTTGAGTTTGCACAAGGATTTTTGGATCATAAATGCCTCATGTGACTTTCATACACCATCTTGGACCCCTAATATTTTTCATACCAAGTTTCAAGCCTTGAATCACTTTTTTGCCCAGTCAATTGGACAGTTGACCTAAAAATCAGTTGTATTGGGGAAAAAGTCAACTGTGGCCAATTTACAGTCAAACTTCATAATTTTTTATCCACAACAACACTTTAGGCTCATATGTACCATTTGATCAAGTTTGGATCACAACTCCTCAAGAAACTTGATCAGATCATCAAAAGGGCAAAATGGTCAAAATTAGGGTTTTGACTGTAAAAGGGCAATTTCTGAATTTTGATCTAGCCAATGACCAATTGGATTCAAACATGGTTTCAAGGATCAAATGGCATCATCTTGACCTAATCACAAGGTTCAAAAGATCTCAAGTACATAGGATTGACAAATGAATTTTCCAATCAACTGATCAAAAATCAATTGTACACTGAAAAGTCAAACTTTGACTTTTTGGTTAAAATCAAGTGCCAAAGGTCATAATTCATCAAAACATGACAAAATGTGAAACTTGTTGACCAAGAAACCTAAAATTGCAATTTAGGGTTTTAATTTGAAATTTTTCATAACTTAGAATTTTTCTAAGTGTTGAAAATTTCTTATTTTTTCCCAACGTTTCCAAACTTTTTCACCATGATGAAATTGGATTAAAAGAAAACTTCCAACATGAAAGTTGTAGTCCTCCATGAAATATACAACTTTTCTTCACAAAGTTTTCCCAAAAGATTCTTGGATCTCAAGTTATGATTTTGTGAATAGGGGTCCATAAACTTTTTAACTTAGTGAAATTTTGCCCTAGTCTAGGCAGGTTTTTGACCTAACTTCATGGCAACTTTTCACCTAGTTCAAGAGGTATCTCAAGTTGAATTTCAAAGATGGATTGTAGAGCATGTTACAAGATTTCTAAAATGTCCAAGAACTCTCCAAGATCATTTATGGTTAGGGAGAATCGAAGAAGAGAAAATGGCAATTTGTCACTTTTGTTCAAGCCATTTTCACAATGGTTCAAGTTGCAAATCAGATCCTAGCATGCTTGTACCTTGTATAATAGGTCCTAATCCCTTATACACTCCATAATTAAATGCAAACTCAATGGATAATGGTTTTGTTTTGACTTTTGAAGCATTGCACAATGAATTAATCCATAAATGGCATAAAGTTCACAGTACTACTTTGATAAAGCAAGCCTTTTTGCAAATTTACATTTCTTGAGCCATGGACATGATCTTTTGTTGCAAGCAAGATCCACAAACATCAGGAAAATTATACCAACCCTCTGCATTCCATAAGCTATCCTGTACAGGCTTTGGCATAGTCACCTCAAACTTTCTTCAAAAGTAAGCAAATTGGAAAAAGTCAAGAGAACTTGGATATCTGATAAAGAGAAGACTTTGTATCATTCTAAAAAAATTCAGAAACTTATCTCAAGCCAATACACGAATCCATAGCATTTGAAATACTCCCAAACACAAAAAAAAAATCAATTTTCTGCCCAAACAGGGCATCTTCTGCAGAACCCTTGCCAAATCAATATTGGCTCGTGCGTTTCTCACTTTAACACTTCAAACATCTTCCCTACATCACATCCAAGCTATCCAGGCATTCATCTTGCAACTGTGAGCTCAGTTTCGCACTTCACCATTTTCACTTTGGAAGGTTGCAGGTTGACTTCTACAAGGAGTTTCAGCCATCTACAAGGCCATCTAAGCATTGGAAAAGCTTGAGGGAACTTCAAGGAAGCTCACACGATCTTCAGGCCTCACTCCAAGTTCCCATATTGCCATATCCAAACTCAACTGAACAAGGTATTTTTCAAAGTTTTATCTCCTTATTTAGGCATCCTTAGGTCACGATTTGTGAAGCAAAAATGTAGTCCTTAACTTGCTGAAGCTGTACATATGCATACTTTCCATTTATATTAACTGAATAGTGAGAATTTGAAGCTTGAAGTTCATGAAAAAACTAGGTCAGAAATTAGGGGTGATTAAATTCTCCATGATCCTTGAGAGTTAGATTATGTTTTTTATATCACTGGAATCGTGAGATCATGAGCTACATGTTTTGTGTTATGGGTTTTTGCTTTTGTGCACGTATGTGAGAGTTGCAGGTTTGTACATGGGATGCGTGCGCGAAGCCAAGGACAAGGATGAAGATGGTGTTCTGGGTCTGGCGCCTTGGGCCTGTTATTTTTCACACCCCTCATATTCCTATTTGCACCCCCTAACCTATTTTCTTATATTTTTCATATTTTCTTTTCATTTTTATATTTATTGCTTTTATTTATTTATTTTTAATATGAAAAAATCTTGAAAAATATTTTCTTTATTTTTTGCATTTTTATTTTATTTTTTATTATTTTTTTGGCATAAAAAAATAGTTTATTAGTAATAATATACTTTATTAAATAAATTGTGAATATATTTAAATAAATATCATACATTTTTATTTTTATTATTCATATACATAAAATATTATTTCCACACATATTTTATTTTTTAATACTTGTAAATATTTTTATTTATTTATTTCTTGTACATAAATGAATAAAAATAAATGATATAGAACATATTTTCTTTTAAATCAAAAAAATTAGGGTTTCCCCTTCAAAAAATAATAATATTATTTTTTCTTATTTTGAGGACTTAAATAATTTATTTTTATCATACATAAAATAAATACAAAAAAAAATTTTGCATCCATACATTTTATTGCATATTTAAATAATTGTTTATTTATTTATTGTACAAGAATTCAATTGGGTTGTAATAATTTTTAGGGTTTTATTTTGAGCAATATCACCCATTAAAACTTGTATCCCCCCTCCCATAATATTGTTGTAATAGCTTAGATTTACTTTACGTAATTTATCGCATTATATACATGTTTAGTAAATTAGGGTTTGTATGATAAGACAAAAAATCAAACAAATAGCATGACCTAATCCAAGACAAACAAAATGCATGTAAAATGGCACACATTGCACACAAGCACTCCTTAGGGTTTCACCCACTTTGTTGCCTTAAAAATGGCCATGGTATGCATGCTAGGTATCTTGGTAAAACAAAAGATCATAGTCCCTCGATGACGCTATCAAAAGGTTGCCTAAAAACAAATGATCTTGGTCGCTAAAGCTTGCTAAGATACTTGGCACCATTGCTATCATGGTCATACAATGACCCACGCCCGTCCCGTTTAACATCCAAAGATAGGGTTGTTTACCAAAGCAATGGTAAATCAACAATGTCAAAGGAATAAAAATTTGTAGGAAAGACATTTAAGTAGGTAGATGCTTCTAGTTACTTGATCAATTTGCAAACAATCCTTGCTACTTTCAAAAATAAACAACACATTTCAATACATTTCAAAACATTTCCAAAACAACATTCAAAACATTGAAACATTTTTCAAAAGACAAACATCTTTGTATACATTCTTACGAACGAGAATCATTACAAAGATTGCCAAAATGATGGCCTCTTTTCAAAATACTTTCAAAACCACACAAAGCACCATTTCAAACAATTGGAAAAGTAAAGCAAGTGATCTAAACAAGTAACTAAGAGCCCACGGATAACCATTGATGAAAATGGTGCTATCACCTTCCCTTTTCATAATCTACCCCCCGAACTCAAGAAAACATCTCAAAGGTCTTTCCTGTGCTTTCTTACCTTTCCTTTTGGATAAAATAAATGTCGGTGGCGACTCATGCTAAACCGAAACATTTGTGACGAAGCGGAAAGCCTCAAGTCAGTTCTCCCACCGTATCACAGGTTCCAAGTTGGCACCCACGTTGACCTCTTTCTTATCTTCGTCAGTTCCCAAGGTAATTGTTTCGATCGGCTCTTCGTGCGGCTGAATGGTCCTTTCTTCCTGTTACAACAACCTGGCCAACTCTCCTGGCACTTCATAATCTTCCTCACCTTCGTCATCGGCTTGGTAGATCGGATTTTCAAAGTCACAATTATCCATAGCAGGACTGTTACCCATGGGATCCTGAGTGGACGTATGTGATACGGTGGGAGAACTGACTTGAGGTTTTGCGTTTGTTTTCGCACTTGTTCAGTTTAGCAAGAGTCGCCACCGACTTTTTATTTTATCCTAAGGAAAGGTCAAAAAGCATTGGAAAGACCTTTGAGATGTTTTCTTGGGTTCGGGGGGTAGTTTATGAAAAGGGAAGGTGCTAGCACCCTTTTCATCCATGGTTTTCCATGGGCTCTTAGTTACTTGTTTTAGATCACTTGCTTTTGCTTTTCAATTGTTTGAAATGGTTCTTTGTGTGTGTGGTTTTGAAAATGCTTTGAAAAAGAGGCCTTGTCTAGGCAACCTTTGTAATGATTCTTGTTTGAATATATACAAAGGTGTGTGTCTTTTTGAAAAGATATTTCAATGTTTTGAAAGTTGTTTTTGGAAAATGTTTTGAAGTTGTGTTGTTATGTGTGTTTGAAAATGGCAAGGATGTTTTGCAAGATTTTTGATCAAGTAACTAATAGTTGTTGTTGTACCCCGAAATTTGCCCTCGCATTTTTTCACAAGAAATCTCAGCTTCAGGCATTTCCTGATTTTTCAAACTGGCTCAAGAATCGGACAAACGGACTTTTCTTGTCAGTCAAGAAAAATTAGGGTTTTTACTGATTTTCAGGGCTCTGGATTGTTTCACACAGTTGGCTTAGGGTTTTGGTTGATTTTGACTCGATTTTGATCAGGTGAATGCTCTTTGGCATTTAATCAGGAATTAAGGTTTTTTGTGGACACGTTCTCAGAAGAATTTAAATTCCACAGCACTTTGTAAATTATTCCGAGATTCAGTTTGTATTCGCATTGTTTTGATTTAATCAACAAAAGAGACAGTTGGTTTGAATTCACGTTGGTTTGTCTGAGCCGGTCAAAAGAAATATGCAGTATTGGATTTACAGTGCTTAGTAAGAAATCAGTAAGAAAGGAATGCATCTGATCAGTTATTGCATTTGACTGTGCGTCGCTTTAGATAATGGATGCGCCAAGTTCATTTATTTTGATCAACGAAGAAATATTGTTTAGTTAATTATTTATTATTCTAAAGATTAAATGAGTTGGAATTTATTTTCAATTTATTTTAGTTTAAAGAACTATAAATAATAAGTAAACAATTAAAGAAGAGAAGAATTAATTAAATGAAAGGACTTTTTATTTATCTTTAAGTCATTTGTATAAATTGTTTTTGTTTACAAAATGTTGACAAAAATAATGTTACATTTATTTAAAGCTAAATAAAAGACTATCCTAATTATTTTTCTAATCTTCAAATCTTCATCCGCTATCCCTCGCTCCGGTGCCCCATTTTTCATCTGCAAAAGAAAAGAGAAAAGTCAAATAACAGTTAAATTGAATTAAAGAGACAGACAGTTTAAATTAGACTCATCATTAAAAGCAATAACTGGGATCAGTTAGTCCTCTTTTCAAATCACGGGATTTCTCCCGGTTCACAAAGAAGAGTGAAAATGTTTGCAAATTATTTGAATGCACAAGTTTAAAAAATGCACAATTCAAAATTGTCAAAATTGCATAAGTTCAAATCTCAAATGGTACTGCACAAATTCAAACCCAACTAAAGGTCCAAACTGAATTGCCAACCAAGTCCAAATTCAAACTTTCTGTAAAAAGCTGTCAAATAAGAGGATATGGCAAGATACCAAGCAAGCAAAAAAGATGTCAAAAGAGAGAAGAATGCAGAGGAAACATTGTATTGCAAGCAAACAAAATCAAGTTCATCATTTCCCAGCTGTCTACTTTTTCAGAGAAGTACAAATATAAACAATTTTTTAATGTTTTTTTTTGTACTAAAGAGAGAGAAAAAGAAGAGATAAGAATGCAGGTTTTGAGGATTTAGGCAGAGAGCATAAGAAGATATACAAAGAGAACAAAAACACAGGAGAATAGGAGGATGTTCAAGGAAACCAACAGAGGAGATATACAAAAAACTGCCAAACGAGCATAACCTCAAAAAGAGATAACCTGCTAAGCCTCAAATCTGAAACATCAAAAACCTGTCAAAAACCTCATCATACTGCATAAACCATAAAACATCAAGCTAAAACCGGCCTCAGCCTCAAATAACCTGCCTCAGCCTCAAATAACCTGCATTAGCCTGAATCTGCAAAGAGTTAAAAAACCCTGCTAAAGCATTAGCCAAACCTACTGTCAAAACCTGTCAACTGCATAAAAACTTTCCCACCTGCTTAAACCATCAAAAAACCTGCTAGGCCTCAAGCCTGAAACCATACAAACCTGCATGGTTACAACCTGCCTAACCCAAAAATCATAACCTGTACCATTGAGTCCAAACATAACCAAAAAGCCATTTAAACCTGCATCAGACTTACCTAAAAAAGAAGGCCATATACCATCCAAAACCCTGTCCAACCTTGCCAAGAATCAGAAGTGGTACAAACATAGGAAACAAGCAGCAAGCCCTCAGAACATTCATCATTGGGCGATAAAAGAAGCATATTCAAGGTAATGGGGGAGCTTAAAAGATCACAGGCCCTCAGAACCCTAGGCTCTTCATTGAGCAAGCAGAACAACACAGGCAACTGTAAGAGAAGAGGAAAAGAGACATTCAACACAGGCAGGCCTCAGTAAACACATCATTGGGCAATCAGAATAAGCAAACTATCAAGCTCAACAATCAAGAGGCAACCCCATAAGCATACAAAGTCATAGCGAGAGAAGAAAGAGAAGAAAGAATACGCTAACCAAAGCTTTCAGCCATCAACATCATAAAGCTTAAGAAAGTACAGAAATACCAGGGTCACCAAGAAGTTGAGCTCATCGCGCCATTCCTTCATCGTCGGGCCTCAACGCCTCCAAAATCCCCCTTCCGCCATCTCCAAAGGTAGTACTCTTATACCTCCTTACATGCATATTAATAACGAAAGAAAATATCAGTTGAAACCAAAATTGAAATTAAAATCAAAAGAGGAACAAAACCCTAATGCATTTGAGATTGAAATCGTACCCTATAACGTGGTCTGGTTGGTCTACGGAGGGTGAAAGGGGGACGATGGCGTTTATTGGCCTTGTGTGAAGGAGTTGCACTCAAGTATCCATGGCAAGAGATGAACGATTGGAGAAAGACGAACAAGTGAACGAACGGCGCCACGACCACATTCCTAAACCCTAAATTCCTTTACTAAACAACAAAACTCCAAATCCTAAAACGTTACTGAACCTAAGCGTGGGCCTCATACCCTTGAATTGCCTACGGCCCATTTCTTCTTTTTGTTTTCAGTTCAGTTTTCAAAAACATTATTCCTTTTTTTAATTAACAAAATACAAACATTAACAATATTCTTTTTTTTTTGGTTCACTTAGAAACTTATTTTCTCTATATTTAAAATTATGTTTTCTTTTATTTCCTATATACAAAGAATATAATTTGTTTCTTAAATTAACATTCAATTGATATACTAATACATTAATACATAAATGCCTAAAAATATGTTTGTTTAAAACACTTTCTTTTATTAAAACTTATTCTAATTTGTACATAACAATTAAAATACATTTCTTTTTTCTAATATACATAATTCCATTCTTGATATTTGAGTAAAACACACTTTGTATATAAATTCTTTTTAAAATAAATACATTTTCCTTTCTTAAGAAATTTTTGTACATAAATAATAAAATACATCATTTTTTTTACACCATGTAATTAAAATCAAAAACTTTTTCCCTTTCTTTTAATTAAAATATTTTTGTACATAACACATGAAAAAATACTTTTGTATACATAATTAAAACTTAGAAATATTTTCTTTTCTTAAAACATCATTTTTATACATAATTTAATTAGAACTTGAACATTCAATTAAAACATTTTTCTTTTGTACATATTAAAATTATACAAATCAAAGATTCATTAAACACATATTTAGGTCAAAACAAATACCCTAATACACATTAATTTCATCTTGTCGCGTTTGTAAATAATCACATACTTACACAATACATCTCATACTTACACAATACAAATACACAATATATTGCCCTTATACACATTTATTTATCTTATACATTGATATTCGTCATTTACATTTGATCGCAAATTCGATTTGGTTGTAACTTATTGGATACTATAAGTCTCATCCCCATTCATACACATGTACCCCCACTCCCGGATACTTATTTTGTAATAGCGTAGACTTTACATTTCCGCAATTTACAGTTTTCCAATTATACCATGGTTAGACCTAGGGTTTTCATGTACATAAAATCAAACGCTAGATAACTTAATACAAGACAAATACATGAAATCAATACACAATCACACTTGCACCCTCTAGGGTAACCCCACATGTTGCCTTCCAAAATGGGCCATGCTTGCACGTCGAGTATCTTTGGCAAAAAAAAATCAAATGATCATAAGTCCCTCAAAGTGTTGCCTAAACGGAATGATCGTAGTCCCTTCAAAGCAAAATTGCCAAAGACACTTAGCACCATTGCATTCATGGTCCATACGATGACCCGCGCCCGTCCCGAAAAAACTTCCTAAACGCAAGATTGTCCACCAAATTCAATGGTGGAACAAAATTGTTAAAAAGGGTTAAAACATAACAAAAACCTTTGAGTACAATAGGGTAGATAAAACTCTTAAGTTACTTGAGATCAACTTGCAAAAACACTTGCCTTCTTTTCAAAAACCATAATCCACGACACTTTCAAACAAACTCTCAAAAACATTTGAAACATCTTTTCGAAAAGATCCACACTTTTGTAAAACACTCAAACACGAGTCAAATACATTGGTTGCCTAAGACAAGGCATCTCTTCAAAAACATTTTCAAAAACACATACACACACACAATTTCAAAGCAATCGAAAATCAAGGCAAGTGATCTAAAAAACCAAGTAACTAAGAGCCCATGGATAACCATGGATGAAAAGGGTGCTAATACCTTCCCTTTTCATAATCTACCCCCCGAACCCACGAAATATCTCAAAAGGTTTTTGCTGTGCTTTTTAAACCTTTCCTTTAGGATAAAATAAAAAGTCGGTGGCGACTCTTGCTCAACCGCACAAGTGCGAATACGAACGCAAAACACTAGTCAGTTCTCCCACCGTATCACAGAACTGGCGACTCTGCTGGGGACATTTTTAAAAAAAAAAGTGGGGTTACCTTAGGGTTTAGATCACTTTTACTTTCTTACTTTGATTGACTTGATTGTTTTATCATTTGGGCTCTTTGTTTGGGTTTGTTGTAAATCCTACACCCGGATTTGGGGCACCTTCTTAGGTAAATAGCAAAAAACTGCGAGGGAACTGTGCGGGGTATACCGACATGGTCGAAGCAGTAAGCTATGTTAGTGTGACATATTTGTGAGTACCGGTAACCCTTGAGTAGTCAAGGAGAGTACGGGGCCGCTGTGTGATGTCATGAAGCA
This sequence comes from Vicia faba, assembly GCA_948472305.1. Lineage (NCBI taxonomy): Eukaryota > Viridiplantae > Streptophyta > Magnoliopsida > Fabales > Fabaceae > Vicia > Vicia faba. The sequence continues at coordinate 1,619,119,889 of OX451736.1, forward strand.
CTAACGAACTCTTAGAACCTTAATTGACCATCTTAGCCTTTTTAGGGGTAGTGAGATGACCGACTTTGGTGCAGTCCGAAGTTGGTAGATACTCGATACTACACTCTTTTGAGGATTGTTTTCTTGGAATATTTTGGTCGCCAGTAAGTGGCTAAACCGAAACAATGAACACAGAAAACAATCCAATGATATTGAGCTCCTTAGAACCCGGTTTCTATTTTAGGACAGGATGAGCCAACTAACTTCAAGAGGGTAGTACCTGAACCTCATGCAAGCCTAAACCTAAAGCCTTGTTTGCTTTGTGTGAATATGTTTGTCTGTATATACACTCACTTGCTTTTGGCATACATGTACATAACATCATGACATCATACCATAGCATTTTCAATAACCATTTCAAGGATCTCGAGGGTTCTGTTGATGCAGGGTTACGTTGAACCAGACAAGGGGTTTCTCCTCTAACCAATGCAATCAAAGATCAAGTGCAACAACTTGAATCAGTGGCTACGACCCACTCGACATGGTGAGCTTGATTCTCGTGGAAAGACATCCATCAATACAAAGTTCTCCAGTCAAAGATCAAGTGCAACAACTTGAATCAGTGGCTATGACCCACTCGACATGGTGAGCTTGATTCTCGTGGAAAGACATCCACCGATACAAAGCTCTCTAATCAAAAGTTCAAGAACAACAACTTGAATCAGTGGCTATGACCCACTCGACATGGTGAGCTTGATTCTCGTGGAAGGACGTCCACCGGTGCAGAGATCTCCAATCCAAGAGCAAAGTTCAACCTCTAACATTTTCTTATGTTTACCCCAAGAGATCCTTGAAAGCATGCATCCACATATCATGCATTGCATTTTGACAGTCTTTCTTTTTTCAGGTTTCCTTACTCTCCTGCTGTTTATTTCAGTAAGAGATGGCGCTAGAAAGGTCTGTCAAAGACATTCAAGACCAGACTGCTCAGCTGCGGGAGATGTTCCTGAACTTGTCTCTGGGGCAAGAAGAGATGAAAGCTCTCCTCACCAAGGGCTTAGAGAATTCCAACAATGCCAGGAGTGATCAACTTGCAGAGCTGCAGTTTGATCTGACAACACTGAGGACCCAAGTGATGGGACAGTTGGTGGGCCAGATGGCTCTCATCCAAGACCTATCTCAAAGACAAGAGGAACTCAGAGTTCTTGTCCGCCAATTGCTTCCAAACAACCAACTGGGGCAAGCATCTGAGGCCGAAGAGCAAGTCACCGCTCAACCTCCATCCACTCAAGAGGGTAAGGGGAAAGCTCCTTTGCTTGCTTCAGGGTCACAAACCCATCAACAGCCTCGCCATCGTCAACGGGGCAATCGGCGTAAGCAAGAAACGTCGGGAAGACAGTTCACGGAGACTGAAATACCATCATTCTTTATACTGAAGCGTCTGTTGGAGGTCAACTTGCTTACCGTAAAGGACCCTCCTCAGAAGCTCAATACCTCCTCTCCTAACTATCATCCCGACGCATTTTGTGTTTACCACTCCTACAGCCCGGGACACGACACCAACGACTGTTGGGCCTTGAAGAACAAGATTCAAGATCTGATCGACATTGGGGTGCTGGAATTCATGCCAGACGGCGAGATGAAAATCTTCCGTTAAAGGGTTCTCCGCTTGAAGTGACAAAGCTCGAGCTGAAAGACTTTTGCTTCTTTTTGAATTTTCAAAGTTGTAATTTCTTTTGTTGTCAAACAATTATCTGTTGATTGTTAAACGCTGTTTTCATTAATGCATTGCATATGTTTGTCTTGAATTCATCCATTCGTTTCACTACTCTTATGCTTTTCTTTATGATATTTGACTCTTGATAAAAAGCTGTAAGCCTTTAGAGGGAGGATGACGAAACAATACCATGATCTTATACAGTGTGCTTTTGAACAGACCTTACTGATGATGTACAGGCATTTCTTTCAAATCCCAAACACTGGAGTTATAAGGAAGTTAATCCCTAGTCAACCCCTTCGAGCCAAAGAAGTAGGAGTTTTCTGTTCTAAACAATCAAAACCTTTGATATAAACCTGGGGCAGGGTAGTATCTCAGTTAATTCAATAGGAAATGCGCATTAAAGTCGCAAACTCTCAGTTCGTAATACAACGAACGATGTCAAAAAAAAGAGAGAAAGCATTCCTTTGGAATCAAAAGACAAGGGTGGTTCCCTATCACATAGACAGTCAATCTCTCAAAAGAGAAAAGCCCGTCGAGCCAAAACCTATAAAGGAGGCTTAAGAAAGCTGGGGCATCCCGCTGACAGTAATCCCGGAAAACGGTAACAGTCAGGCAAAAGTTAGGGATAACAAATCAAAATCAAAATAGTGAGGTCATTACAAAATCCTCAACAACATGAAAAAATGTTGAAAAAGAAAAAGGAGATGATGACTGTCTCCCCAAATTCAAACTAGTGAACCATCGCCCAAAAGGCGTTCCAAACTCAAAACAGAGTATGACGCAATTAACTGAGCTTAGGTTGAAGGACATCACGAAGAGCGGGTGGGTACAAATATACTTTGAGCCTTTATCCTTTGTTTCTTAAACCGTGAACCAGGCCACGTTACAACCCTTCAAAAGTCCTAATTGAAGCATGGGTTAGTTCGAAAGCATACTGTTACAAAAAGGTATCCTGACTCCTGTAAGGCTTTACTCTAAATCTTGTGTTGATTTGTCTTATAAAAAGTTTTCTGCTAAAAACGCATTTTTCAAAACTTCAAGACAAACATAAACCTTGCATTACCTGAATATCACTGTCTGCACTTGGCTTTTTTGTTTGACAGCGAAGAAATTCATACAACGAATGTTCGGAGGAACGAAAACCCTCTCAGTAAGTCAAAATCACTTCAAGAGGATAACACTTCCATCAAATCTCCTATCAACAAGGGGCATGGCATGTCACAATTCAATTAACCTGGGGCAGTCCAGTCAAGGTCCAACAGATCTTTCAAAGTTCAGTTAACCTGGGGCAGTCCAGTCAAGATTTCAAGAGATCTCTCAATATGCAGAGTAATCTGATTCAAGACTCCTTCTTCACCACTTGGGGCATTCGAATGTCAAAAGTGTTCAACAAATCGACTATTATATTTCCAGACTCGATTCCTGTATCTAGCCAGGGCACGTCTGAAGAGTTTGAAGATTCGATTCCTGTATCCAGCCAGGGCATATCTGTCAACTATCACCTTTCCAGATTCGATTCCTGTATCCAGCCAGGGCATATCTGTCAACTATCACCTTTCCAGATTCGATTCCTGTATCCAGCCAGAGCACGTCTGAAGAATTCCAGATCAACACCTGTAACAACCCAGGAAAACATCTGTGAACGACCGATTGTAGACCAACACCTGTAATAAGCCAGGAAATTATCTACATCTCCACTTGGGGCATTCGAATGTCAAAAGTGTTCAAAAAACCCGATGCAGTTTTACACAAACTCATCCTCAGGAAACCCCACACTGGTTCCTCTTCAAGACGTCTGAAGACAGTTTACGGATTCTTCCCAACAACGGATGTTAATCTACCAACTTGTTCAGATGCAACCTTTGAAAACAGTTTACGGACGCTTCCCAAAAACGGATGCTGCTCTATTGCTGATTCAACTTCAAGATTTCTGAAAACAGTTTACGGGTTCTCCAAGTAACGGAGGTTAACCTATCACTTGTTCAGATTCTTCTTCAAGACTTCTGAAAACAGTTTATGGATTCTTCCCAACAACGGATGTTAATCTATCAGCTTGTTCAGATGCAACCTTTGAAAACAGTTTACGGACGCTTCCCAACAACGGATGCTGCTCTATTGCTTATTCAATTTCAAACGTTCTGAAAATAGTTCACGGGTTCTCCAAGTAAACGGATGTTAACCTATCGCTTGTTCGGATTCTTCTCAAGCTAACTCCACTCAGAGTCAAGCTTCATGATCCCCAGCAAAGCTAAAACTTCAAATTATCAATCCCCAGCGGAGCCAGACCATTGAACCTTCTCCCCACAGAGTTTTGGGAGGGCAAATCTTGAGTTCCCCAGTGAAGTCGCCAGAGTTACTTCCTACCGAGCTGAAGATTCTCAATCTTACCTCCCCAGCATGAGTCTACTAGTTTGGAACTCCCCAGTGGAGGTCATCAGGAATTCTTTTCTCCCAGCAACAGCCAAGGATTTATTTTCCCGGCAGCGGTCAAGATGCTTTTATCTTCAGCCGTCCAAGATTCATTTATCCTCAGCAAGATAGCTCATCAGCTCACATGCGCATTCATCACATTCATGTCATAAACATTGATGCCACATACATTGCATCATGCATCATAACATTGCATACAACTAACCCTCTATCTGTTCAGGTAAGAGCAGTCGACATACACAGATCATCTTCCGAAATTCATCCAGAAATAGTTCAGATATGACCCGGACACGGCGATGTTCTGATACTTATTCCAAGATTCATCCGGATGCAGCTTTGCACGAAATTTTTATCAGGAAACCCTACACCGGTTCCTCTTCAAGACGTCTGAAAACAGTTTACGGATTCTTCCCAACAACGGATGTCAATCTACCAACATGTTCAGGTGCAATTCTTGAAAGCAGTTTACAGACACTTCCCAACAACGGACGCTGCTCTATTGCTTATTCAACCTCAAGATTTCTGAAAACAGTTTACGGGTTCTCCAAGTAACGGATGTTAACCTATCACTTGTTCAGATTCTTCTCAAGACTTCTGAAAACAGTTTATGGATTCTTCCCAACAACGGATGTTAATCTATCGACTTGTTCAGATGCAACTTTTGAAAACAGTTTACGGACGCTTCCCAACAAAGGATGCTGCTCTATTGCTTATTCAAACTTCAAGATTTCTGAAAACATTTCACGGGTTCTCCAAGTAACGGATGTTAACCTATCGCTTGTTCAAACTCCTCTCAAATTTCTGAAAACAGTTTACGGATTCCTCCCAACAACGGATGTCAATCTATTGCTTGTTCAGACCCCCAGTTCAGAGACGGTCCAAAGCTTGGACACCTTCCTGATATTCCCTTCCAGATGGCATCTCTAAGCCCATCCCCGACAGGATCTCTGTTACCCTCTCAAGGTGGCATCTCTAAGCCCATCCTCCTACCAGCAGTCACCAGATGGCATCTTTAAGCCCATCACTAAATGGCATCTGTAAGCCCATTATCAGATGGCATCTTTAAGCCCATTATCAGATGGCATCTCTAAGCCCATTCCCCGACAAGATTCTATCGCACCAGATGGCATCTTTAAGCCCATCACCAAATTGCATCTTTAAGCCCATTCACCTCTACCATCATATCGCCGAGTGCAAATTTTCTGGGCACTTTAGTGTCCAATCTTCTTTTACCTTCAAGTCGCGAAAGGCAAACTTGCCAATCTAACTCTTCAGGTCCAAGAAGATTGAACAGGGGCAACTGTTGTACCCCGAAATTTACCCTCGCATTTTTTCACAAGAAATCTCAGCTTCAGGCATTTCCTGATTTTTCAAACTGGCTCAAGAATCGGACAAACGGACTTTTCTTGTCAGTCAAGCAAAATTAGGGTTTTTACTGATTTTCAGGGCTCTGGATTGTTTCACACAGTTGGCTTAGGGTTTTGGTTGATTTTGACTCGATTTTGATCAGGTGAATGCTCTTTGGCATTTAATCAGGAATTAAGGTTTTTTGTGGGCACGTTCTCAGAAGAATTTAAATTCCACAGCACTTTGCAAATTATTCCGAGATTCGGTTTGTATTCGCATTGTTTTGATTTAATCAGCAAAAAGAGACAGTTGGTTTGAATTCACGTTGGTTTGTCTGAGCCGGTCAAAAGAAATATGCAGTATTGGATTTACAGTGCTTAGTAAGAAATCAGTAAGAAAGGAATGCATCTGATCAGTTATTGCATTTGACTGTGCGTCGCTTTAGATAATGGATGCGCCAAGTTCATTTATTTTGATCAACGAAGAAATATTGTTTAGTTAATTATTTATTATTCTAAAGATTAAATGAGTTGGAATTTATTTTCAATTTATTTTAGTTTAAAGAACTATAAATAATAAGTAAACAATTAAAGAAGAGAAGAATTAATTAAATGAAAGGACTTTTTATTTATCTTTAAGTCATTTGTATAAATTGTTTTTGTTTACAAAATATTGACAAAAATAATGTTACATTTATTTAAAGCTAAATAAAAGACTATCCTAATTATTTTTCTAATCTTCAAATCTTCATCCGCTATCCCTCGCTCCGGTGCCCCATTTTTCATCTGCAAAAGAAAAGAGAAAAGTCAAATAACAGTTAAATTGAATTAAAGAGACAGACAGTTTAAATTAGACTCATCATTAAAAGCAACAACTGGGATCAGTTAGTCCTCTTTACAAATCACGGGATTTCTCCCGGTTCACAAAGAAGAGTGAAAATGTTTGCAAATTATTTGAATGCACAAGTTTAAAAAATGCACAATTCAAAATTGTCAAAATTGCATAAGTTCAAATCTCAAATGGTACTGCACAAATTCAAACCCAACTAAAGGTCCAAACTGAATTGCCAACCAAGTCCAAATTCAAACTTTCTGTAAAAAGCTGTCAAATAAGAGGATATGGCAAGATACCAAGCAAGCAAAAAAGCTGTCAAAAGAGAGAAGAATGCAGAGGAAACATTGTATTGCAAGCAAACAAAATCAAGTTCATCATTTCCCAGCTGTCTACTTTTTCAGAGAAGTACAAATATAAACAATTTTTTAATGTTTTTTTTTGTACTAAAGAGAGAGAAAAAGAAGAGATAAGAATGCAGGTTTTGAGGCTTTACGCAGAGAGCATAAGAAGATATACAAAGAGAACAAAAACACAGGAGAATAGGAGGATGTTCAAGGAAACCAACAGAGGAGATATACAAAAAAACTGCCAAACGAGCATAACCTCAAAAAGAGATAACCTGCTAAGCCTCAAATCTGAAACATCAAAAACCTGTCAAAAACCTCACCATACTGCATAAACCATAAAACATCAAGCTAAAACCGGCCTCAGCCTCAAATAACCTGCCTCAGCCTCAAATAACCTGCATTAGCCTGAATCTGCAAAGAGTTAAAAAACCCTGCTAAAGCATTAGCCAAACCTACTGTCAAAACCTGTCAACTGCATAAAAACTTGCCCACCTGCTTAAACCATCAAAAAACCTGCTAGGCCTCAAGCCTGAAACCATACAAACATGCATGGTTACAACCTGCCTAACCCAAAAATCATAACCTGTACCATTGAGTCCAAACATAACCAAAAAGCCATTTAAACCTGCATCAGACTTACCTAAAAAAGAAGGCCATATACCATCCAAAACCCTGTCCAACCTTGCCAAGAATCAGAAGTGGTACAAACATAGGAAACAAGCAGTAAGCCCTCAGAACATTCATCATTGGGCGATAAAAGAAGCATATTCAAGGTAATGGGGGGAGCTTAAAAGATCACAGGCCCTCAGAACCCTAGGCTCTTCATTGAGCAAGCAGAACAACACAGGCAACTGTAAGAGAAGAGGAAAAGAGACATTCAACACAGGCAGGCCTCAGTAAACACATCATTGGGCAATCAGAATAAGCAAACTATCAAGCTCAACAATCAAGAGGCAACCCCATAAGCATACAAAGTCATAGCGAGAGAAGAAAGAGAAGAAATAATACGCTAACCAAAGCTTTCAGCCATCAACATCATAAAGCTTAAGAAAGTACAGAAATACCAAGTCACCAAGAAGTTGAGCTCATCGCGCCATTCCTTCATCGTCGGGCCTCAACGCCTCCAAAATCCCTCTTCCGCCATCTCCAAAGGTAGTACTCTTATACCTCCTTACATGCATATTAATAACGAAAGAAAATATCAGTTGAAACCAAAATTGAAATTAAAATCAAAAGAGGAACAAAACCCTAATGCATTTGAGATTGAAATCGTACCCTATAACGTGGTCTGGTTGGTCTACGGAGGGTGAAAGGGGGACGATGGCGTTTATTGGCCTTGTGTGAAGGAGCTGCACTCAAGTATCTATGGCAAGAGATGAACGATTGGAGAAAGACGAACAAGTGAACGAACGGCGCCGCGGCCACATTCCCAAACCCTAAATTCCTTTACTGAACAACAAAACTCCAAATCCTAAAGCGTTACTAAACCAAAGTGTGGGCCTCATACCCTTGAATTGCCTACGGCCCATTTCTTCTTTTTGTTTTCAGTTCAGTTTTCAAAAACATTATTCCTTTTTTTAATTAACAAAATACAAACATTAACAATATTCTTTTTTTTTGGTTCACTTAGAAACTTATTTTCTCTATATTTAAAATTATCTTTTCTTTTATTTCCTATATACAAAGAATATAATTTGTTTCTTAAATTAACATTCAATTGATATACTAATACATTAATACATAAATGCCTAAAAATATGTTTGTTTAAAACACTTTCTTTTATTAAAACTTATTCTAATTTGTACATAACAATTAAAATACATTTCTTTTTTCTAATATACATAATTCCATTCTTGATATTTGATTAAAACACACTTTGTATATGAATTCTTTTTAAAATAAATACATTTTCCTTTCTTAAGAAATTTTTGTACATAAATAATAAAATACATCATTTTTTTTACACCATGTAATTAAAATCGAAAACTTTTTCCCTTTCTTTTAATTAAAATATTTTTGTACATAACACATGAAAAAATACTTTTGTATACATAATTAAAACTGAGAAATATTTTATTTTCTTAAAACATCATTTTTATACATAATTTAATTAGAACTTGAACATTCAATTAAAACATTTTTCTTTTGTACATATTAAAATTATACAAATCAAAGATTCATTAAACACATATTTAGGTCAAAACAAATACCCTAATACACATTAATTTCACCTTGTCGCATTTGTAAATAATCACATACTTACACAATACATCTCATACTTACACAATACAAATACACAATATATTGCCCTTATACACATTTGTTTATCTTATACATTGATATTCGTCATTTACATTTGATCGCAAATTCGATTTGGTTGTAACTTATTGGATACTATAAGTCTCATCCCCATTCATACACATGTACCCCCACTCCCGGATACTTATTTTGTAATAGCGTAGACTTTACATTTCCGCAATTTACAGTTTTCTAATTATACCATGGTTAGACCTAGGGTTTGCATGTACATAAAATCAAACGCTAGATAACTTAATACAAGACAAATACATGAAATCAATACACAATCACACTTGCACCCTCTAGGGTAACCCCACATGTTGCCTTCCAAAATGGGCCATGCTTGCACGTCGAGTATCTTTGGCAAAACAAAATCAAATGATCATAAGTCCCTCAAAGTGTTGCCTAAACGGAATGATCGTAGTCCCTTCAAAGCAAAATTGCCAAAGACACTTGGCACCATTGCATTCATGGTCCATACGATGACCCGCGCCCGTCCCGAACAAACTTCCTAAACGCAAGATTGTCCACCAAATTCAATGGTGGAACAAAATTGTTAAAAAGGGTTAAAACATAACAAAAACCTTTGAGTACAATAGGGTAGATAAAACTCTTAAGTTACTTGAGATCAACTTGCAAAAACACTTGCCTTCTTTTCAAAAACCATAATCCACGACACTTTCAAACAAACTCTCAAAAACATTTGAAACATCTTTTCGAAAAGATCCACACTTTTGTAAAACACTCAAACACGAGTCAAATACATTGGTTGCCTAAGACAAGGCATCTCTTCAAAAACATTTTCAAAAACACATACACACACACACAATTTCAAAGCAATCAAAAATCAAGGCAAGTGATCTAAAAAACCAAGTAACTAAGAGCCCATGGATAACCATGGATGAAAAGGGTGCTAATACCTTCCCTTTTCATAATCTACCCCCCGAACCCACGAAATATCTCAAAAGGTTTTTGCTGTGCTTTTTAAACCTTTCCTTTAGGATAAAATAAAAAGTCGGTGGCGACTCTTGCTCAACCGCACAAGTGCGAATACGAACGCAAAACACTAGTCAGTTCTCCCACCGTATCACAGTTGTCTACCCTATTTTACTCAAAGATCTTTCTTATGTTTTAACCCTTTTAACAGTGTTATTTCACCATTGTATTTGGTGAACAACCTTGCGTTAGGATGTTAAAACGGGACATGCGCGGGTCATCGTATACAATCATTGAAAGCAACTTGTGAGACGCTCTAGCAATTTTGCAAGGGACGAGATCGTTTTATCGGAGGCAACATCGAGGGTTATCGAGGGACTACGATCCTTGTTTATTGAAGGGGCATTTTTTATAGTGTCTCATACTCGAGGGACACGGTTGTATTTTCCTAGGCAACAAGCGAGGTTACCCTAGAGGCGTAAGTGTGAATTGTGTATTGATTTTCATGCATTTATCTTGTATTAGGTCATCTAGCGATTGATTTTGAATCTTCGCATACAAATCCTAATTACTATACAGTATATTGAAAGCGATAAATTGCGAGAATTTAAAGTCTACGTTATTACAAATAAGTATCCAGGGATAGGGGTACAAATTATTTACAAATGGGGATGAGTCTTATCAGAATAATAATGTCCAAGTATTATGTTACAACAAAATTGAACTGTCGCAATTCAATGTAAAAATTATAACAAATTATAATATAAAGAAAATCAAAGAAATATGAGATGCATGTATTTATTTACAAATGATCAAATAAAAATTTTAACCTAAGAAAGATTAAGTATTTATTATTATTGTTTTATGTGTTTTTTTTATGAATTATGTAAACAAAGAGTTTTAAAGAAAAGAAAATTTATTTAAGTTAATGCTTCTAATATATACATATTCTTTTAAAGAAAACAAAAATAAAATTTCCATTATTAATGTATTTTAATGTATGTAAAAAAGGAAAATTATATTAAGAAAATTAAAACAAAATTTTAATATTTTTTAGTCTTATTATTAACAAAAGAAAAAGAATCAAATCATTAAAAAATGAAAGTAAATAATAAAATGTATTAGTTTGTTTAGAAAAGATAATGGGCCTAAAGAGTTTGCTTGAGGTTAGGCCCAAGATAAAAATAGAACTAATGCAATGGACAGAATGGAAGGGGGAGGGGTGCTTAGCAGAAGTATTGTGGGCTTAGGTTTTGTTTGGGGCGAAGGCCCAAATGGTGAATTTGAACAAAGTTTTGTTAGGGTTCAAAGTTGTGTCTTCATTAGGGTTTGTTGTTTTGGTTTTACAGTGGCGCCTCCTTCTCTCACTCTCTTTTGCCTCTTCCTTTCTTTCTCAGGCCATGGTTATGACTTGAAGTTCCTTCTACGCCCTAGCCACAGGAGCGTCGCCTCTCACTTCTTATCCCTTCACCGTGATCCATAGTTTTTAGAGAAACGGTACGATTCGTTATCTTTTTAGGTCTTTTACAGTTTCTACGTTTGATTCTCGCATGTTTATCGTTTGCAATGTTTTAATCTTTGATGTTTATGTGTGAGATGCAGCAAAAGTTTGAGGGAAAGAGGTTATACCTTTGGCGTTTTTCTGGGTTGAAAACAGAAGGAGAGAGATGTGATGAGATGGGGGCGCTCCTTGGAGGCTTAGGGCGGAGGAAGATGAAGGCTACGCTTTGGCTTCTGGTATCTTTGTCTTTTCTTCCTTTTGGAATGTTTGATGATGAAGTTGTTCTGAAAACTGTGTTGTTTGGACTTTTCTTGATGTTTGATGATGATTTGATTCTAAGAACCCTATGTTGTTTTGCTTCTAAGATTCTTCCTCTTTCTTTGTTGACCTTGATGATTTGATGATGATTTTTACCTTCTGAAGACTGGCTTATGTTGTTTTGCTTTGAGTTTCCTGCTTTGTTAGTGATGATGTATAAAATTTGAAACTGGTTGTGTTTTTGTTGATGATGATCACGTTTCTGAAACTTTTGTGGGCTTCCAAATCTCTTCCTCTTTGTGTTTGTTAATGATGAAGGAAATTCTGAAACTTCTTTTGTTCTTTGTTGTTTTGGCCAGCTTGACTTGAATCTATAGTTTGGACAGGTTGTTTATGCAGGTTTGATTAGTTAGGTGGTTTGGTTTGTTGACAAACAAGTTTGTAGTTTGGTTTGTTGACAAAGAAGTTTGTAGTTTTGCAGACAGGTTTGCAACTGTGAGTTAGCAGGTTTGGGTTGGCAGATTTGGCCTTTGTTCTGTTTGTTGATAGGTTGGGAAGTTTTTGTGGGCTGGTTTGGGCTCACAGGTTTGCCATTGGTTCTGAGCTTTTGAGAAGTTGCAGTTTTGGGTAAGTTTGCAGGCTTGAGTTTTGGTTGTTTACAGGTTTTTGTAGGTTGAGAAGTTTTTGGTTTTGACAGTAGTTTGAGTTTTTGTACAGGCAGGTTTGGAGTTGAATTTGTTTGAGTGTAAACTTGGCTTGTAGACTTGATTTTTACAAGAAGGCTTGCAGGGCTTTTGTTTTAGCTTGCAGTTTATGCAGGTTTGTAAGTTAGGGAGTTGCAGTTATGCAGGCTTGCTTGTTTGATGTTGGGAGCAGGTTTGTGGTGTTTTTGTTTTAGCTTGTAGTTTGGAGGTTCTGCAATATTTTCTCCCTGCTCCTGGACTGTTATGCGGGCTTGCTCTTTTATATCTTTTGTGTTTCTTTTATCACTTGAAAAAACCTGCCTTTTTCCAAAACTGCAAACTTTTTCTAAGGTTCTCTCTTTCTCTCTCTTCATAAGCATTTTTAATTGCTTATTATATTGGAATTCTGAAAAGTTTGTTGGCCAGAAAATGATGAGGGCTAGGACAAGCTCTTCCTTGTAACTTGGTTCATCTCCCTGCATTGTGTACTTTTGCCTTTTGCACCTAGTTGGCTTGCAACTTAGTTTGACATGCTTGGTTACTGCATTGTAGTTTGACTAATGCAGTTTGGAATTCAGTTTGCAGTACAGTTTACCTTGCAACTTGCCTATGTTTTTTCATTTTGAGTTAATTGTATGCTTGCAATTTTATATCTTTTATTTTTCTCTCTGTGAACCGAGAAGAGCGATCTTCTTGTGATTTGCAGAGAGGAAAATAAAATATGATGAACATAGCATTTCTGATTCCGGCCGGCAGACTTTAATGATGATTTTTTCTTTTTTATCTGCTTGAAAATTCTTATACTAATTTCTTTTTCTCTGTCTTTTGCAGGTAAGTACCTGTTGGATGATAGAGGAAGCAGTAGAAGTCAAAGACCTTAGGAGATTAGGCTTAGATTTACTTTTCATTTATTGTAAACAAATATTATTTTAAATACTATAAGTTGTAATCTTATAATATTCAAATAAATTTTGTAATAACATTTGAAGTAAATAAAAGTCTTTATCCAAAAAGAATTTTCTACTATCAAATATTCCAATCTTTCCTTGCATTGTCTATTTAATTATTTAATACTCTTAAATCAAAATAATTGGAAATGTGTCTCCATAATTCTAATCCAGATGAAATAGTTAATCAACAAACTTTGCAGTCTCGCAACCTTGCATCAATCACAATATGCATAATATTCCAATTAACATATGCGTTGTACAGTTAAACAAACAAGCATTCCATAAACCTTTCACTCCACTGATCAAACAAATGCCTTAATGTTCCGCACAAAAGTCTCAGCTCTTATCCCAGATAATTAGGTTTTGAGAAACAACCAGTAATCTTGAACAAGCGTAAAAATAATGTAACAGTTAATTGAATTTCTGAGGATTCAGTTTCTTCTGAGAAATGCAAGCGAAAACCCTAATCCTGGATTACTGCCAAAGAAAAATCTTCTTGATCAATTCCTGAGCCAATCTCAACAAAATCAGTGAAAACCTTATTCTGGATTGACTGATAAAGAAAAGTCTGTTTGACCGATTCTTGAGCCAATATGAAAAATCAGAGAAAACCCTGGGGTTATGATTTCTTGTGAAAAAGGGAGGACAAATTTTGGGGTACAACAGTTGCCCATGTTCAATCTTCTTGAACCTGAAGAGTTAGATTGGCAATTTTGCCTTTCGCGACTCGAAGGTAAAAGATGATTGGACACTAGAGTGCCCATAAATTTGCACTCGTCAAAGAATAGTTTAGGGAATGGGCTTAAATATGCCATTTGGAGATGTGACAGAGTCTTGTCGGAGATGGGCTTAAAGACGTCATCCAAGAATATTTGTTGAACTGTATGTTGTAGGTGAAAGAATGAGTATCAAAAAATTATCCGTGTTTGGACCATCTCTGAGCTGGCGGTCTGAATAAGCAATAGATTAGCATCCGTGTCGGGAGGCATCCGTGAACTGTTTTTAGAAATCCTTGAAGTTTGAAACTTGCTAAACTTATCCTGCGACGGATGAAATATTAGCTGAAACACAAAGTTATGCTATATGATGAAATGTATATGTTATATCAATGCTTATGAATGTAATGAATGCGCATGTAAGCTGATTAGGCATCTTGTTGAGGAAGATAAATCCTGGATAGCTGGGGATAATAAAATCTCTGACCGCTGTCGGGGAAAATAAATCCTTGACTTTGACAAGTCCCCTTGGCTGCTGCTGGGGATTGAAAATCCTTTGATCATTGAGAATTAGAAGTCATGGGACCACTGTTGAAGATCATATGTGTCCTCTAGCTTTTTGACAACCTCTGTGGGGAGAAGTTATATTGCTGGGGAAATTCAGGAGTTTGGGTTGTATGCCAATCTACTGGGGATTCCTGTTTTGAGGAGATCTTCGCCGGGGAATATCTGAAAACTCTGTGAGGATTTGAGAATGAGAGTCTTTATTCTGCTTGGGGAGTTGGTGTTGAGGAGCCAAGAATGAGAATCTTTGATCTGCAGGGGATTAAAAATTCCAACAAATTATGCTGAGGGTAAAGAAAGCTCCGGAGAATCAAGGACGAGAGTCTTGATTTTCTTGGGGAGTAAGAACTCTGTGGGGAATAGCCATATTGTTGTAGAGTGGCTATCCTATTGGAGAGTAAAAACTCAGGACTCTGGGAAAACCTTATTCCTGTTTGGAAGAAGTTCAGGTTTAGGTTGTACGCCACTTTTAGAATGAGAATCTTCATTATGTCGGGAGTATCAGAAATTCAAGTTATATACCACTTTGAGAATGAGAATCTTCATTCTGTCGGGAATATCGGGTTATATGGGTGTATATACCACTTTGAGAATGAGAATCTTCATTCTGTCGAGAATATCAGAAGGTTGAGAGTATACCAATCTACTGGGGAAGCAAAAATGAGAATCTTCATTCAGACGTTTGGGTCAGAAGGTTGGGTGTATGCCAATCTACTGAGGTTTCAAGGATGAGAATCTTCATTCTGTTAAGGGTCAGGAGGTTGGGAGTATACCAATCTTCTGAGGTTTCAAGGATGAGAATATTCATTCTATTAAGGGTCAGGAGGTTGGGAGTATGCCAATCTACTGGGGAAGCAAAAATGAGAATCTTCATTCAGACGTTTGGGTCAGAAGGTTGGGTGTATGCCAATCTACTGAGGTTTCAAGGATGAGAATCTTCATTCTGTTAACGGTATCAGGAGTTTGGGAGTATACCAATCTCTTGAGGTTTCGAGGATGATAATCTTCATTCTGTTAAGGGTATCAGGAGATTGGGGAGTATACCAATCTCTTGAGGTTTCAAGGATGAGAATCTTCATTCTGTTAAGGGTATCATGAGCTTGGGGAGTATACCAATCTCTTGAGGTTTCAAGGATGAGAATCTTCATTCTGTTAACAGTATCAGGAGCTTGGG
This sequence comes from Vicia faba, assembly GCA_948472305.1. Classification (NCBI taxonomy): domain Eukaryota; kingdom Viridiplantae; phylum Streptophyta; class Magnoliopsida; order Fabales; family Fabaceae; genus Vicia; species Vicia faba. The sequence goes on from OX451736.1 coordinate 1,619,135,626, forward strand.
AGTATACCAATCTCTTGAGGTTTCAAGGATGAGAATCTTCATTCTTTAGAGAAAAAGATTTTTAGGAGCTTCAGTTGTCCGTTATTCTGTTGGTGGGTTGTTTCTGCTGAGATTTTAGGAACTTGTCCGTAATTCAACTGAAGTAAAAGGTTTATCGCTTGAATTTGATTGTACCTTTCCTGAAAGGTAAAGGTTAGTGGCATATATCAAACAATGATGTTCTCAAAATAAATGAGATCGCGTTGCATGATGTCCTGATGCACGGAGGTGTAATGTTTTTCAAGATGACCTTTCGCTGGGGAAAATAAATCCCGAGCTGATGAAGGAGAAAAGAGTTGGATTCTTCATCTCTGGTAGTGAAGATAATCAGAATAAATCGCTGAGAGATTTATCTGAAATATCAAAAACCTGGTGTTGTACCCCAAAATTTGCCCTCCCATATTCTTCAAGAAATTGCCAAGTCAAGCTTCAAAGTTCCCCAAGGGTTGCACAGTGCAAAGATCTCCTATACAGTCAAAATTAGGGTTTTGATTCTGATCAAGAAAATGAAGTTCTCAAAAGTCCAATCAAGTCTCATATGCCTACAAACATGGTCAAGCATCCTCATATCAAGTTTCAAGACATTCAGCACAAAATTGCACAGTCAAAAACCCTAATTGCACTACAGTCAACTGTAGGGGCAAAATGGTCATTTGACAGTCAAAAGTTCAAATTTTTGGTCAACATATCATTTTGAAGCCACAAACATCATTTGATCAATGCTTGATCATGATTCTCAAAATTTGGCTCAAAAATCATCAAGATGCAAAAGTTTCCTTATTTAGACAGCTGAAAAAGTCAACAGAAATTGACCAGGGCATAACTTTCACATGGATTATCAGAAAAATTCCATCCAAAGCTCATTTTGAGGAGAAAGACATTTCCTACAACTCCTCTTCATACTTCAAGTCCAAGAAATGCTCTCACAAAAAGTTATCAATTTCAACATTATAGGTCATTTTCAAAAGTCAACAAAAAGGGACTTTAAGTCAAAGGCCATAACTTGAGATTGGTAAATCAAAATGACATGGGACCAAAGACATTGGTTAGAGGACTCAAAGACCTTTCCAAAATGTCCAAGAACATGAGAAAAGCTTAAAAATTGAGCAAGTTATGCCTTGTAGAAGTTGGGAAATTTTTGGATATTTTGAAAAGTCAACATTGGTTCAAATGACCTAAAATTGCTAATGGGCCCATTTTTCTTCCATAATTCATCATCCATGACATGTGCACGACCACTTGGCCCAAAGGGAAGTTTTATTCATTTTTTATTTATTTATTTGAATTTTTATTTATATTAATTCATTTAAATCAAATTAAATATATGAAAAATACTTAACCTAAAGATTTAAATCTTTTTGTGCATGTTTTACCCTCAAGATTTCGTGCATATGCAAATAAGGAAAGATTTGGAGAGATTGGAGATGATTTGAACCAAAAACACATGGAAAAAGTTATGGAAATCATGGTAAAAAAATCAAATCTTCAAAACCATGATTGCAAGAGATTTTGAGCAAGTTTCTTGACCTAATGCATTCAGTACAAAAGCCTAAACACAACCCTAATGTTCATACACACTAAGCTGCGCAGAAGAGCATAAATCAAACTTGGAATTTTTGTCTAAAAACTGAAATCTGAAAACACCCTTACAAGGCGATTCAAGGCAGAATTCTTGTTTCAATAGCTTCCTCAAGCATCACTTGACATATTCCAATCACTAACATCCATCAAGACTCAAGGAATTGGTAACACGAGTGCAAACTGTACCAAGAAAAATTCATAATCGTGCATCATGATTTACGCATCCTTTGTAATTTTTAATGTTTGATTCATGCTCATTATGAGATTCTGAAACTAACCATACAAATTAATTGCGTTTTTGTGCTATATACATGATTTTACCATTGATGCAGGCTAGGGTTTCTTGGGCTCCCAATTAGGGGTTTCCTAATACTGTAAAATTCGACCACCACAATGCCATGGATGGATTCAGGGAGTTTGGACGAAAACAATGGCCTCATCGCGCTCAATTTATATGCCAAGGGGACCTAATCGCTATTTTCTCAAAACATACCTAGGAGAACACTTAAAAACCGTTGCTCATAATGTTTGTATTTCAGGAAAATAACACTACGCGAAGAAGATGAATTCGTGGCGTCAACGGATTGGCCAGTTTAAAATTTCGCGCGCAGAGATTCACTAACGTTTTGTTTCTTTTATAATATTTTGTTGTTTGTTTAATAATAACAACGCGTGCAGTAGTTCAGTGGCAAGGCATATGAGCTGTTAGCGTCCATGACCTGGGTTCGAGCCCCAGGTCTTCGTTATTTCCATAATATTTTTCCATAAAAATCCGCGTGCAGGTTCAACATTGGAGCATATCATACACCTTCATGATCTATCCTTCCACGCGTCCAGCTTCATCAGATCAAAGGCCCTGGATTGGAGAGCACCATACACCCTGGTCAACGCATGTGCACGCTGCCTGGAAAGGTCAAACGGACCATGTTTATTGGGCCAGGTTTCTCAAAATTACACCTCCATATTGGGGACTGCAACCCCCTAGGTTTATCATATCTTTTTATTTTATTTTATTTCTTTTAATTATTAGTTGTTAATTAATTACTTATTTTCATAAACACAAATACATCATAAAAATCAAAAAAGAAAAATATAATAAATATTTTATTTCTAATATTTTCATAAATAAATTTGCATGTAATTATTTAGTTTTAATTTAAGTTGTAATTTTAATACTTTTAACAAAAAATCTAAAAAATGTAGAAATAGGTTTAATTAATAATTTTTTATCCCTTTTTATTTTTCTTTCATAATGATTAAATAATTAAATACTTATTTCTTTAATTAAATTTGCATGTAAAAATTAGGGTTAATTTAGGTTTAATTCTAATGTTTTCTTAATAAATTAAAATAAAATAGAATTAGGGTTAGTAGTTAATTTTAATTAATTCTTTCTTTTTTATATTAAATCATAAAATACTAAAAAACACCAAAAAACAAATTCTTACTTTCTTTTAATTAATTAATTCAGCGTTAATTCAATTTTGCAAAAGGGTCCAACGCCCTCGTTCCGATTTAATTCTTAATTCGCATATTATTTTATTCTTTATAATATTATGTATCTCTCCCGAAGCCATGTAAATTACTTCTTGCACTTTAAATTCTTTTAATTTCTTTATTTATTTTCTGTCAAATCGGGTTCGAGAAACTTTTGGCGATGTGGACCCGCGTCGTTTGTAATAGCTTAGAATTTACTTTTCTCGCAATACTCTTAACTGTTAATCAAAGCATGAAAGAATGTATGGACAAAATAAAAAACAAGCGTAGAACACCAATAACATGACAAGATAAATACAAATGAAAACGACACACAAATCACACACCACCCCTAGGGTACGCCTCACTGTTGCCTTGCCTCGAAAGGTGATCGTCGAGTAGAGGATGTCTTAGTAAGTCCTCATGATCCGGGAACCTGGCATGAGGGTAGCTTCTAAGGTATCTTCCTATTGCTCCGGTGATCACCATGTCCCGAACCTCGAATTGACCCGAACACCTCCAACGGTGGTGCTACCTACCTCTCAATGATGGGATGGCACTACTTTAAAGGACATTTACACAGACGAATTCCTTAGGGTAGGTAGACGACTCTAGATACTTGCGCTAACTTCAAAACAAATTCAAAAAATACTTTTCACACCAACACATTTTCAAAAAGCTTTCGAAAGCATTTTTTCAAACACTCTTGAGGACCGATACAAGAGTCGAACTGAAATTTTCAAAGAAACTTTTAAAAACCCACAGTCGAAAAGCAAACAAACCATTTTTGAAAACACAAATGAGCAAGTATCTAAGAGCCCATGGATAACCATGGATAGAAAGGGTGCTAATACCTTCCCTTTCTATAACCTACCTCCCGAACCGAGAGCAATCTCTATAAGGAATTTTTCTGTGCTTTTGTCCTTTCCATTTGGAGAAAATAAAAGACGGTGGCGACTCTTGCTTCCGCGACATTTCGCGAACCAGCGTTAAACAGTCAGTTCCAGATCCACCGATCACAGAACTGGCGACTCTGCTGGGGACTATCTTAAAGTGAGGTGTACCTTAGGGCTAGTTCATAACTATGTTTTCAATTGTTTTCCTTGTGTGCTTTAAATTGTGGGTTGCTTGGGAGTTCTATAGATCCTAACCTGGATCTGGGGGATACCTTCTTAGAAAGTAGCAACAAGGCTGTGAGGGAACTGTGCGGGGTATACCGACATGGTTGAAACAGTCTGCTACGTTGATGTGGCACTTTGGTGTGTACCGGTAACCCTTGAGTTTAGCCAAGGAGAGTACGGGGCCTCCGCGTGGTGTCGTGAAGCATCAACAGACCTTAGGAACCTTAATTGAACTATCTTGGCTTCTTTAGGGTAGTGAGATAACTGACTTTGGTGCAGTCCGAGGTTGGTTGATACTCGATACTACACTCAATTGAGGGTTGCTTTCCTGGAATATTTCGGTCGCCAGTTCAGTGGCTAAATCGAAACGATGAACAATGAAAGCAATCCCGTGATATTGGGAACCTTAGAACCCGGTTACTTTGATTAGGACAGGTTGAACCCACCAACTTCAAGAGGGTACTACCCAGACCCCATGCTGGCCTAAACTCTAAGGGCTTCTCTTGTGTGACTTGTGTGCCTTCCAACTTGACTACTTGCATGCTTGTTATCTGACACTTGAGTTCCCTGCAGGTTTTGTTTATTGTCCTTAATTAGGACTCATAACAGGGTTTGCTAAGTTTCTTGCAGGTTTCGTTTATAGTCCTTAATTAGGACTCATAACAGGTTTTACTTGAGTTTCTTGCAGGTTTTGGCTTACAGTCCTTAATCAGGACTCATAACAGGGTTACTCACATTACCCCATGCATACCATAACATCATACCATTGCATACATCCTAACCCATTTCAAGGATCCCAAGGGCTTGTGATGCAGGTCATGATGAACTAACTGTCCAGCAAGGGGCAAAAGGGGATTTATTTTCCTCTAGACAAAGTTGTCAGGGGCTATGACCCACTGGATATGGTGAGCCTTTGACCTTTGACGAAGGACTCTCAACAACATGAAGTACCTTCAATCAAGTTACCAGTTCTCAACTCTAACAAATTTTCTTGTTTACCCCGCGAGGTCCTTGAAAACATTGCATATGCATACATACACATCATTACATAACAGGTATCTTTGTTGCAGGTCACTTACCTTTCTCGCTGTTTATTTCAGCAATGGCTTCCCAACAAGATAACCAGGACCTTCTTGCTCAAGAGGCTCAGTTCAAGGAGATCTTTCTAAACCTATCCAAGGGGCAGGAAGAGTTGAAGACACTCCTCATGGGGAATCTGATCAGAAAGAGTCCTGAAGATGACAAGGACGAACAGCTGAAACGGCTACAAGCTGAGGTAGACACATTGAAAACCCAGATGCTGGGGCAAAGGGCCCTCATTCAAGGTTTAGCTCAGGAGCAAGGAGAGCTGAGAGCCATGATCAGCCAGTTTCCTCAAGGCATGAGGAAACCAACCCAAATCAGAGACCAGGTCATAGAACAGCTTCCAAGAAGGCAAAGGTCAGGTCCAATAAATAGACCTCTCCAAGCTGCTACTACTTCACAGGTCCAACAACGACCTCGCCAAGAACAGCGGTTTGATCAGAACAGGTCGGACGAGCCTAAGAGACAATTCACCAACATCAACATGCCATGGTCACAAGCATTGCAGCACATGTTGAAAATGAACCTGATTGCGGTGATCAACCCTCCTGCAAATCCCAAGACCTCCTCTCCAAGCTACAACCCAGAAGCAAGGTGCGCTTACCATTCTGGTAGCCCGGGGCACGATACTGAGGACTGTTGGGCATTGAAGTACAAGATTCAGAATATGATCGATGCTAAAGAGATCGAGTTCGAGCCCGCCGAGACTCCCAATGTGATCATTGCTCCCTCGTCAAAACATGGCTAGGATTGAGAAATTTTTGTTCATTCGAATGTTCAAGTTGCAATTTTCTTTTGTTCAAACATTTACTCATGTTAAACATTGTTATTTCATTAATGCATCGCATATGTCTGTTCTGAAACAATATATTCGTATTCACTAAATGCAAATTATTTTCATATTTTTTTTCTGATGATCAACTCTCAATTAATAATTCTAAGCCTCTTGAGGGAGGATGACGAAAACGATACCACAATCTACAGTATGCTTTTGAACAGACCCCGCTGATGAGGTACAGGCATTGTTTCAATTCCTAAACACTGGAGTTATAAGGAAGATAATCCCTCGTCAACCCATCTGAGCCAAAGAAGTAGGAGTTTTTCTTTTCAAAATTTAAAACCCTTAATCATAACCTGGGGCAGGGTAGTTCTCTCAGCTGATCCAAGTGTATAACGAATGGCACCAAAGAAGTCCTTACAAAACGAAGAAAGACAGTGATGGTTCCGAATAATCAATAAAGAAAGGCAGTCATTATCTCAAAAATAAAGAACCCATTAAGTCAAAACCCATGAAGGAGACTTACGAAACTGGGGCATCCCGCTGACTGTAATTCCAAAAAAGGAAACAGTTCAGGCAAAAAAAGAAAGGGATAACAAAAAAATCAGACAAGAAAGAGGTCCTACGAACCCTCAACAAAAGGAAATGACTGCCTATTCAGAATAAATCATCAATATCTGAACCATCATTGGTATATCAAAGCAAAGACTCAACCAAGGTCTAACGCACGATCAACTGAGTTTAGGTTTGAAGAACATCACGAAGAGCGGGTGGGTACAAATAATTTGAGCCTTTATCCTTTGTTTCTTAAACCGTGAACCAGGCCACGTTATAACCCTCAAAAGTCCTAGCTGAAGCATGGGTTAGTTCGAAAGCATACTGTTACGAAAGGTATCCTGACTCCTTAAGGCTTACGGTAAATACGAAGTTGACATCACGTTTTACAAACATTCATTTGTTTTATGAAAAAAAGAACGCATTTTCAAAATCTTCAAGACAGACATAAGCTTTGCATTTTTGATATAACATTGTTTGCATATGACTTTTTGTTTGAACAACAGAAGTTCGCACGACGAATGCCTAATGAACAGAAGTACTTCCAATCAAGAGGCAGACATGATCATGGTCTATTATCTGGGGCAGTCCAGTCAAGATTCGGAGAATCTCTCAGAAGGCCAAATAGCCTGGGGCAAATCTCTGCCTGAATCACTTGGGGCACTCCAACAACGAATCTCGCCTGATCAAACGCTTTCTGGCGACATGACAAAACACTTCTAACAGGGGCAACTCCCTACATTCTGAAAGCACGGACATAGTCGAAAAAAATACTACGCAAAGTCAAAGACCCGCTAGGTTGACACACCTAGGCAAAAATAAGGGCTTCCCGGCGAACCAAAAGGGTTCGGGCAAAATGAAGGGATGAAAATGAAAAAAATCTGTACACCCGGCAAGTCGAAAACCTGAAAAGGCGGCTTGGGCAAAAATGGGTATCCCGGTGGACTGAAAACCCGAAAGGGCGGTCCAGGAAAAAGTTAGGGATCAAAGCGTACGACTATGTCCTGTCATCTTGTTACCTGCCTACCAGAAGAAGGTTTGACCCTCAATAATTATCAGCATCCCACATGTGCCTCCCCTATAGAAACAGGGGCAATAACGGGTGGTTTAAACAATCTGATTGTTTCTGTCCTCCAAGGTACCAAGGTAGGTTCAACTAAAAAACATGACCAGTACATCTTAATTCCCCAGAGAGTAAGTCAGCAGTCAGTGCATTCTTCTCCAAGCAGAATTATCCAATCTCAAAGAAGTTGAGTATCCTCCAATAGATCTCAACGTTCCCCAGCGGCATGTGTACATATTCGTAACAGGCATCCCCGGCAGTCTTGGTCTAAGGATCGTTCCCCGGCGGTATATCAACATTCAAAGGAATCAATTCCCCGATGCAGTTCAAACTTCCCCAGAAGAGTTCAATCCAGTTCCCCAGGAAAGTTGGAATTCGTCTCCCCAAACAGTAAGCTTATCTCCGGTAGATTCTGGAAGCTTATCCTCGCAGAACACGAACGCGTCATCCGGCTTTATTCAAAGAGTTATTTCCTTGACAGGATATAACTGGGTTATCCTCAGCCAAAAGCCACGGAAAGAGCGTCCTCGAAGAAGTCTTCTTACCCCAGCGAAGTCCATCAATACTTCCAACAACAAGGGTATCCCCAGCAAATTATTATCAACACTCAGCAAGGCATCCCTCTTCCCACAGAGTATTGCTCCCCAGCATGGTCGCTAGAGTATTTTTCTCCCCGCAGAATCTTCCATTCGCCGAGTTTATTCTGCAACGGAGTTATCTTCTCCTATCGGTATTCTTGCAGCTATCATCCTCAGCAGGAGAAAAAGCTTATCCTTCAACATCAACCCAGGATATGACTTCCCGGCACCCGTCAAGGACTTACTTTCCTAGACGAAAACATACATTCATAAAACATCACATACATCATTATAACATGCATAGACGCATTATATCATACAAATCTCATTTATGTCGAGAACATCATTGCTTGATCCATATCATGCATTGCATATGACTGACCTTTACCTTTCAGGAAAGATGTAGTTGAAATTCTCGATCATATTTCAGGACCTAGACCGGTTCAGTTAATCGACTCCAAAGATTGCTTATCCAGTCCAAGGCCTTCTCTAGTCCAGCCAAATCGACTCCCAACAGATTTTTCTGATGAAGACTCAGTAGAAGTTATCAGGTTATAATTTCCTATTGGTTCCCTCTCCGACGGTGAGTGAGGTGATAATTCCTTTCCTATGGTTCCCTCTCCGACGGTGAGTGAGGTGATAATTCCTTTTCAGATGGTTCCCTCTCCGACGGTGAGTGAGGTGATAATTCCTTTTCAGATGGTTCCCTCTCCGACGGTGAGTGAGGTGATAATTCCTTTTCAGATGGTTCCCTCTTCGACGGTGAGTGAGGTGGTAATTCCTTTTCCGATGGTTCCCTCTCCGACGGTGAGTGAGGTGATAATTCCTTTTCAGATGGTTCCCTCTCCGACGGTGAGTGAGGTGGTAATTCCTTTTCCGATGGTTCCCTCTCCGACGGTGAGTGAGGTGTTAATTCCTTTTCAGATGGTTCCCTCTCCGACGGTGAGTGAGGTGATAATTCCTTTTCAGATGGTTCCCTCTCCGACGGTGAGTGAGGTGATAATTCCTTTTCCTATGGTTCCCTCTCCGACGGTGAGTGAGGTGGTAATTCCTTTTCCGATGGTTCCCTCTCCGACGGTGAGTGAGGTGTTAATTCCTTTTCAGATGGTTCCCTCTCCGACGGTGAGTGAGGTGATAATTCCTTTTCAGATGGTTCCCTCTCCGATGGTGAGTGAGGTGATAATTCCTTTTCCTATGGTTCCCTCTCCGACGGTGAGTGAGGTGATAATTCCTTTTCAGATGGTTCCCTCTCCGACGGTGAGTGAGGTGATAATTCCTTTTCAGATGGTTCCCTCTCCGACGGTGAGTGAGGTGGTAATTCCTTTTCCGATGGTTCCCTCTCGGACGGTGAGTGAGGTGATAATTCCTTTTCAGATGGTTCCCTCTCCGACGGTGAGTGAGTTGATAATTCCTTTTCAGATTATAATTTCCTATGGTTCCCTCTCCGACGGTGAGTGAGGTGATAATTCCTTTCAGATTATAATTTCCTATGGTTCTCTCCCCGACGGTGTGTGAGATGTAATTCCCTTTCAGATTATAATTTCCTTTGGTTCTCTTCCCGATATTGCGAAGATGGTAATTCCCACCAAGATTTTCTCAACGAGCGTTGTTGAAGTTAAAGTCACCCAAGGTTCTCTTACCATTCATGCTAAGGTAGTAACCATCCCTGGTTCATTCATCGCAGTTTGAAGCTCCAGACTCAGCTCCTGTAACTAGTCAGGACACATCTATACCAAGCATCTGAAAACCAGCTCCTGCAACGTGTCAGGTACTCATGTTTCTTTTGCAGGTACGCAGGTTCTCGCTAAGGAATCTCTTACGCGATCATCATCCAGATGGCATCTATAAGCCCATCATCCTATTCATCAACCTCTAAATGGCATCTGTAAGCCCATTTCCACCATCACTGCTACTATGTGAGCGCAAATTTCTGGGCACTCTGGTGTCCAATCATCTTCTACCTTCGGATTACGAAAGGCATGTCAGCCAATCTGCATCCTCAGGTCTAAGAAGATTGAACAGGGGCAACTGTTGTACCCCAAAATTTGCCCTCCCATATTCTTCAAGAAATTGCCAAGTCAAGCTTCAAAGTTCCCCAAGGGTTGCACAGTGCAAAGATCTCCTATACAGTCAAAATTAGGGTTTTGATTCTGATCAAGAAAATGAAGTTCTCAAAAGTCCAATCAAGTCTCATATGCCTACAAACATGGTCAAGCATCCTCATATCAAGTTTCAAGACATTCAGCACAAAATTGCACAGTCAAAAACCCTAATTGCACTACAGTCAACTGTAGGGGCAAAATGGTCATTTGACAGTCAAAAGTTCAAATTTTTGGTCAACATATCATTTTGAAGCCACAAACATCATTTGATCAATGCTTGATCATGATTCTCAAAATTTGGCTCAAAAATCATCAAGATGCAAAAGTTTCCTTATTTAGACAGCTGAAAAAGTCAACAGAAATTGACCAGGGCATAACTTTCACATGGATTATCAGAAAAATTCCATCCAAAGCTCATTTTGAGGAGAAAGACATTTCCTACAACTCCTCTTCATACTTCAAGTCCAAGAAATGCTCTCACAAAAAGTTATCAATTTCAACATTATAGGTCATTTTCAAAAGTCAACAAAAAGGGACTTTAAGTCAAAGGCCATAACTTGAGATTGGTAAATCAAAATGACATGGGACCAAAGACATTGGTTAGAGGACTCAAAGACCTTTCCAAAATGTCCAAGACCATGAGAAAAGCTTAAAAATTGAGCAAGTTATGCCTTGTAGAAGTTGGGAAATTTTTGGATATTTTGAAAAGTCAACATTGGTTCAAATGACCTAAAATTGCTAATGGGCCCATTTTTCTTCCATAATTCATCATCCATGACATGTGCACGACCACTTGGCCCAAAGGGAAGTTTTATTCATTTTTTATTTATTTATTTGAATTTTTATTTATATTAATTCATTTAAATCAAATTAAATATATGAAAAATACTTAACCTAAAGATTTAAATCTTTTTGTGCATGTTTTACCCTCAAGATTTCGTGCATATGCAAATAAGGAAAGATTTGGAGAGATTGGAGATGATTTGAACCAAAAACACATGGAAAAAGATATGGAAATCATGGTAAAAGAATCAAATCTTCAAAACCATGATTGCAAGAGATTTTGAGCAAGTTTCTTGACCTAATGCATTCAGTACAAAAGCCTAAACACAACCCTAATGTTCATACACACTAAGCTGCGCAGAAGAGCATAAATCAAACTTGGAATTTTTGTCTAAAAACTGAAATCTGAAAACACCCTTACAAGGCGATTCAAGGCAGAATTCTTGTTTCAATAGCTTCCTCAAGCATCACTTGACATATTCCAATCACTAACATCCATCAAGACTCAAGGAATTGGTAACACGAGTGCAAACTGTACCAAGAAAAATTCATAATCGTGCATCATGATTTACGCATCCTTTGTAATTTTTAATGTTTGATTCATGCTCATTATGAGATTCTGAAACTAACCATACAAATTAATTGCGTTTTTGTGCTATATACATGATTTTACCATTGATGCAGGCTAGGGTTTCTTGGGCTCCCAATTAGGGGTTTCCTAATACTGTAAAATTCGACCACCACAATGCCATGGATGGATTCAGGGAGTTTGGACGAAAACAATGGCCTCATCGCGCTCAATTTATATGCCAAGGGGACCTAATCGCTATTTTCTCAAAACATACCTAGGAGAACACTTAAAAACCGTTGCTCATAATGTTTGTATTTCAGGAAAATAACACTACGCGAAGAAGAAGAATTCGTGGCGTCAACGGATTGGCCAGTTTAAAATTTCGCGCGCAGAGATTCACTAACGTTTTGTTTCTTTTATAATATTTTGTTGTTTGTTTAATAATAACAACGCGTGCAGTAGTTCAGTGGCAAGGCATATGAGCTGTTAGCGTCCATGACCTGGGTTCGAGCCCCAGGTCTTCGTTATTTCCATAATATTTTTCCATAAAAATCCGCGTGCAGGTTCAACATTGGAGCATATCATACACCTTCATGATCTATCCTTCCACGCGTCCAGCTTCATCAGATCAAAGGCCCTGGATTGGAGAGCACCATACACCCTGGTCAACGCATGTGCACGCTGCCTGGAAAGGTCAAACGGACCATGTTTATTGGGCCAGGTTTCTCAAAATTACACCTCCATATTGGGGACTGCAACCCCCTAGGTTTATCATATCTTTTTATTTTATTTTATTTCTTTTAATTATTAGTTGTTAATTAATTACTTATTTTCATAAACACAAAAACATCATAAAAATCAAAAAAGAAAAATATAATAAATATTTTATTTCTAATATTTTCATAAATAAATTTGCATGTAATTATTTAGTTTTAATTTAAGTTGTAATTTTAATACTTTTAACAAAAAATCTAAAAAATGTAGAAATAGGTTTAATTAATAATTTTTTATCCCTTTTTATTTTTCTTTCATAATGATTAAATAATTAAATACTTATTTCTTTAATTAAATTTGCATGTAAAAATTAGGGTTAATTTAGGTTTAATTCTAATGTTTTCTTAATAAATTAAAATAAAATAGAATTAGGGTTAGTAGTTAATTTTAATTAATTCTTTCTTTTTTATATTAAATCATAAAATACTAAAAAACACCAAAAAACAAATTCTTACTTTCTTTTAATTAATTAATTCAGCGTTAATTCAATTTTGCAAAAGGGTCCAACGCCCTCGTTCCGATTTAATTCTTAATTCGCATATTATTTTATTCTTTATAATATTATGTATCTCTCCCGAAGCCATGTAAATTACTTCTTGCACTTTAAATTCTTTTAATTTCTTTATTTATTTTCTGTTAAATCGGGTTCGAGAAACTTTTGGCGATGTGGACCCGCGCCGTTTGTAATAGCTTAGAATTTACTTTTCCCGCAATACTCTTAACTGTTAATCAAAGCATGAAAGAATGTATGGACAAAATAAAAAACAAGCGTAGAACACCAATAACATGACAAGATAAATACAAATGAAAACGACACATAAATCACACACCACCCCTAGGGTACGCCTCACTGTTGCCTTGCCTCGAAAGGTGATCGTCGAGTAGAGGATGTCTTAGTAAGTCCTCATGATCCGGGAACCTGGCATGAGGGTAGCTTCTAAGGTGTCTTCCTATTGCTCCGGTGATCACCATGTCCCGAACCTCGAATTGACCCGAACACCTCCAACGGTGGTGCTACCTACCTCTCAATGATGGGATGGCACTACTTTAAAGGACATTTACACAGACGAATTCCTTAGGGTAGGTAGACGACTCTAGATACTTGCTCTAACTTCAAAACAAATTCAAAAAATACTTTTCACACCAACACATTTTCAAAAAGCTTTCGAAAGCATTTTTTCAAACACTCTTGAGGACCGATACAAGAGTCGAACTGAAATTTTCAAAGAAACTTTTAAAAACCCACAGTCGAAAAGCAAACAAACCATTTTTGAAAACACAAATGAGCAAGTATCTAAGAGCCCATGGATAAACATGGATAGAAAGGGTGCTAATACCTTCCCTTTCTATAACCTACCTCCCGAACCGAGAGCAATCTCTATAAGGAATTTTTCTGTGCTTTTGTCCTTTCCATTTGGAGAAAATAAAAGACGGTGGCGACTCTTGCTTCCGCGACATTTCGCGAACCAGCATTAAACAGTCAGTTCCAGATCCACCGATCACACCTGGGATATCTTCCACTGACATAAGAAAAACAGGGAGATCTTAGTATCGATCTGACTGAAACAGAGAAGGTCTTGGATTAACTTTGATTCAACCGGATGATGGAGGAAACTTTGACGACTGTAACTCCAACAGGTGATGTAGGAACCTTCGATGACCGTAACTCCCGACAGGTGATGAAGGAATCTTTGAAGACTGTAACTTCCAACAGGTGATGAAGGAATCTTTGACGACCGATCAAACTGCGTACGTTATGAATGTTGTTGAAATGTAATTTGTTTCGGAGAATAAATCCTTGACAAATTTGGGGAAATAAACCCACGATTGCTGGTCTGCCAGAGAGGTGATGAACTTCTCGAGGACGCTTGAATTTCTTTTCAGAAAGATTTTGGAGAGATTCGTCACTGCCCCTAGTATCAGATGTTTGCGGCACTGCCAGGAAACTTAGACTGTACGTAACCCTTTGTTGAGATTGATGTTTTAATGCCCCAAGTGATTGTGAGGGAGACTTGCCCCAGGTTAATCAGCAATTGAGAGATTTCTTGAAATCTTGAATGGATTGCCCCATGTTTACTGGATCATATCAGGTCCTCTTTTGTTGATGGGAGATTTTTGCAACAGGAGTGTCCTCCCACATGAAGTGATTTTTATTCACTGAGAGAGCTTTCGTTCCTTCGAACATTCACTGTATGAATTTCTTCGCTGTCAAACAAATAACCATGTGCAAACAACGATATTCAAATAATGCAAAGTTTATGCTTGTCTCGAAGTTTTGAAAAAATGCGTTTTTTAGCAGAAAACTTTTTATAAGACAAATTCAACACAAGATTTAGGGCAAAGCCTTACAGGAGTCAGGATACCTTTTGTAACAGTATGCTTTCGAACTAACTCATGCTTCAATTAGGACTTTTGGAGGGTTATAATGTGGCCTGGTTCACAGTTTAAGAAACAAAGGATAAAGGCTCAAAGTATATTTGTAACCACCCGCTCTTCATGATGTTCTTCGATCCTAAACTCAGTTAATTGTGCATTGAACTCTATTCGAGTTTGGAACGACGTTTTGGTGATGGTTCACACAAGTTGGATTTTGGAAGGCAGTCATCATTTTTTTTGCAACATTTTTCATGTTGTTGAGGATTTGCAGTGACCTCTTTCTTTTGATTCATTATCCCTAATTTTTGCCTGACTGTTCCTGTTTTTGAGATTACCGTCAACGGGATGCCCTAGATTTCTTAAGCCTCCTTTGTAGGTTTTGGCTCAGTGGGCTTTTCTTTTTTGAGAGATAATAACTGCCTATGAGATAAGGAACCATCATTGTCTTTTTATTCCAAAGGAATGTTTTTGATGTCATTCGTTGTATTACGAACTGAGAGTTTGCGACTTCAATGCGCATCTTTTGAATTAACTGAGAGACTACCCTGCCCCAGGTTTGATTAAAGGTTTCAAACGGGTTTAAAACAGAAAACTTCTACTCCTTTGGCTCGAAGGGGGTTGACTAGGGATTATCTTCCTTATAACTCCAGTTTTTAGGGTTTGAAAGAAACGCATGTACATCGTCAACAAGGTCTGTTCAAAAGCATACTGTTATGAGATTATGGCATTGTTTTCGTCATCCTCCCTCTAAAGACTTGTAACCTTTATCAAGAGTTAAATATCACAAAGATAGTAGGAAGCATAATTCAAGAATAATGAAAACGAATGGATGAATTCAAGACAAACATATGTAATGCATTAATGAAACAGAGTTTGACATCAATAGATAATTGTTTGAATAACAAAAGAAATTACAACTTGAAAATTCAAATGAAACAAAAGTATCTTAATTCGAACTTTGTTATTTCAGGTGGAGAACCCTCAGCGGAAAATTTTCATCTCGCCATCCGGCATGAATTTCAGCACTCCATTGTCAATAAAATCTTGAATCTTGTTTTTCAAAGCCCAACAGTCATTGGTGTCATGTCCAGGACTATAGGAGTGGTATACGCAAAACGCGTTAGGGTGATAGCTAGGAGCAGAGGTATTGGGCTTCCGAATAGGATCCCTTAAAGCAGTCAGATTGACCTCCAACAAGCGTTCCAGTATTAGAGATGATGGTATGTCGGTCTCAGTGAACTGTCTTCCAGACGTATTTTGCTTATGCCAATTACCCCGTTGATGCTGGCGAGGTTGTTGTTGGGCTTTTGACCCTGAAGCAAGTTGGGGAGCCTTTCCCTTGTCTTCTTGTCTCAAAGGGGGTTGAATGATGACCTGGTCTTCAACCCTAGTTGTTTTCCCCACTTTGTTATCTTGAAGAAGTTTGTTGATCAGGACCCTGAGCTCTTCTTGTCTTTGAGCCAGGTCTTGAATGAGAGCCATCTGGCCCACCAGTTGTCCCATCATCTAGATCTTCATTGTTGCCAACTCAATCTGTAGCCCTTCCAACTGATCATTCCTGATGCCGCCTGGATTCCCTAGGACCATGCCCCTTGTGAGGAGAGCTTTCACCTCTTTTTTCCCCTGGGACAGGTTCAAGAACATTTCTTGAAGTTGAGCATTTTGAGCCTGGATATCTTCGATAGTCCTCTCTAGAGCAATCTCTACTGAAATAAACAGTAGGAAAATAAGTAAACTTGAAAGGCAAGTCATGATGTGGATGCATGTTATGTGGATGCATGTTTTCAAGGATCTCGCGGGGTAAACACAATAAAATGTTAGAGATTGAACTTCGATCAACATCTTTGATTGGAGAACTTTGTATCGGTGGATGTCTTTCCACGAGAATCAAGCTCACCATGTCAAGTGGGTCATATCCCTTGATTCAAGTTGTTGTAATTGATCTTTGACGGTGTTTTTTTAGAGGAAAATCCTCTTTCCTTTTGGTAGATGTCTGGTTCAACGTGCCCCTGCATCAAAGACCCTCGAGATCCTTGAAATGGTTATTGAAAATGCTATGGTATGATGTTATGATATTATGTACATGTATGCAAAAGTAAGCAACTGTATATACAGATAATCACATTCACATAAAGTAGACAAGTCCTTAGGTTTAGGCTTGCATGGGGTTTGTAGGTAAGTACCCCCTTTGAATTTAATTGGCTCAACATGTCCTACAAATAGAAACATGGTTCTAAGGAGCTCAATATCACTGGATTATTTTCTGTGTTCATTGTTTTGGTTTAGCCACTTAACTGGCGACCAAAATATTCCAAGAAAACAACCCTCAATGAGTGTAGTATCGAGTATCTACCAACCTCAGACTGCACCAAAGTCGGTTATCTCACTACCTCTAAAAAAGGCCAAGATGGTCAAGTAAGGTTCTAAGAGTTCGTTAGTGCTTCATGACATCACTCAGCGGCCCCATATTCTCTTTGATTGACTCAAAGGCTACCGGTACCCACAAACATGTCACATTAACGTAGCTACTGTTTCAACCATGTCGGTATACCCCGCACAGTTTCGTCACAGTTTATTGCTACTTACCTAAAAGGTGCCCCCAAATCTGGGTGTAGGATTTAAAACAAACCCAAACAAGGAACCCAAAAAGTAAAGCAATCAAAGCAATCAAGGTAAGCATGTAAAGGTGATCTAAAACCCTAAGGTAACCCCACTTTTAGAAATGTCCCCAGCAGAGTCTCCAGTTCTGTGATACGGTGGGAGAACTGACTTGAGGTTTTGCGTTTGTTTTCGCACTTGTTCGATTTAGCAAGATTCGCCACCGACTTTTTATTTTATCCTAAGGAAAGGTCAAAAAGCACAGGAAAGACCTTTGAGATGTTTTCTTGGGTTCGGGGGGTAGGTTATGAAAACGGAAGGTGCTAGCACCCTTTTCATCCATGGTTTTCCATGGGCTCTTAGTTACTTGTTTTAGATCACTTGCTTTTGCTTTTCAATTGTTTGAAATGGTGCTTTGTGTGTGTGGTTTTGAAAATGCTTTGAAAAAGAGGCCTTGTCTAGGCAACCTTTGTAATGATTCTTGTTTGAATATATACAAAGGTGTGTGTCTTTTTGAAAAGATATTTCAATATTTTGAAATTTGTTTTTGGAAAATGTTTTGAAGTTGTGTTGTGATATGTGTTTGAAAATGGAAAGGATGTTTTGCAAGATTTTTTATCAAGTAACTAAGAGTTGTCTACCCTATTTTACTCAAAGATCTTTCTTATGTTTTTAACCCTTTTAACAGTGTTATTTCACCATTGTATTTGGTGAACAACCTTGCGTTAGGATGTTAAAACGGGACAGGCGCGGGTCATCGTATACAATCATTTAAAGCAACTTGTGAGACGCTCTAGAAATTTTGTAAGGGACGGGATCGTTTTATCGGAGGCAACATCGAGGGTCATCGAGGGACTACGATCTTTGTTTATTGAAGGGGAATTTGCTAGAGTGTCTCATACTCGAGGGACACGATTGTATTTTCCGAGGCAACAAGTGATGTTACCCTAGAGGCGAAAGTGTGAATTGTGTATTGATTTTCATGCATTTATCTTGTATTAGGTCATCTAGCAATTGATTTTGAATCTTCGCATACAAACCCTAATTACTATACAGTATATTGAAAGCGATAAATTGCAGGAATTTAAAGTCTAAGTTATTACAAATAAGTATCCAGGGATAGGGGTACAAATTATTTACAAATGGGGATGAGTCTTATCAGAATAATAATGTCCAAGTATTATGTTACAACCAAATTGAATTGTCGCAATTCAATGTAAAAATTATAACAAATTATAAGATAAAGAAAATCAAAGAAATATGAGATGCATGTATTTATTTACAAATGATCAAATAAAAATTTTAACCTAAGAAAAATTAAGTATTTATTATTATTGTTTTATGTGTTTTTTTTATGAATTATGTAAACAAAGAGTTTTAAAGAAAAGAAAAATTATTTAAGTTAATGCTTCTAATATATACACATTCTTTTAAAGAAAATAAAAATAAAATCTCCATTATTAATGTATTTTAATGTATGTAAAAAAGGAAAATTATATTAAGAAAATTAAAACAAAATTTTAATATTTTTTAGTCTTATTATTATTAACAAAAGACAAAGAATCAAATCATTAAAAAATGAAAGTAAATGATAAAAAGTATTAGTTTGTTTAGAAAAGATAATGGGCCTAACGAGTTTGCTTGGGGTTAGGCCCAAGATAAAAATAAAACTAATGCAATGGACATAATGGAAGGGGGAGGCGTGCTTAGCAGAAGTATTGTGGGCTTAGGTTTTGTTTGGGGCAAAGGCCAAAATGGTGAATTTGAACAAAGTTTTGTTAGGGTTCAAAGTTGTGTCTTCATTAGGGTTTGTTGTTTTGGTTTTACAACGGCGCCTCCTTCTCTCACTCTCTTCTGCCTCTTCCTTTCTTTCTCAGGCCATGGTTCTGACTTGAAGTTCCTTCTACGCCCTAGCCACCAGAGCGTCGCCTCTCACTTCTTATCCCTTCACCGTGATCCATAGTTTTTAGAGAAACGGTACGATTCTTTATCTTTTTAGGTCTTTTACAGTTTCAACGTTTGATTCTCGCATGTTTATCGTTTGCAATGTTTTAATCTTTGATGTTTATGTGTGAGATGCAGCGAAAGTTTGAGGGAAAGAGACTATACCTTTGGCGTTTTTCTGGGTTGAAAACGGAAGGAGAGAGATGTGATGAGACGGAGGCGCTCCTTGAAGGCTTAGGACAGAGGAAGATGAAGGCTACGCTTTGGCTTCTGGTATCTTTGTATTTTCTTCCTTTTCGAATGTTTGAAGATGAAGTTGTTCTGAGAACTGTATTGTTTGGACTTTTATTGATGTTTGATGATGATTTGATTCTGAGAACCCTATGTTGTTTTGCTTCTAAGATTCTTCCTCTTTCTTTGTTGACCTTGATGATTTGATGATGATCTTTACCTTCTGAAGACTGGCTTATGTTGTTTTGCTTTGAGTTTGCTGCTTTGTTAGTGATGATGTATAAAATCTGAAACTGGTTGTGTTTCTATTGATGATGATCACGTTTCTGAAACTTTTATGGGCTTCCAAATCTCTTCCTCTTTGTGTTTGTTAATGATGAAGGAAATTTTGAAACTTCTTTTGTTCTTTGTTGTTTTGGCCAGCTTGACTTGAATCTATAGTTTGGACAGGCTGTTTATGCAGGTTTGATTAGTTAGGTGGTTTGGTTAGTTGACAAACAAGTTTGTAGTTTGGTTTGTTGACAAACAAGTTTGTAGTTTTACAGACAGGTTTGCAACTGTGAGTTAGCAGGTTTGGGTTGGCAGATTTGGCCTTTGTTCTGTTTGTTGACAGGTTGGGCTCACAGGTTTGCCATTGGTTCTGAGCTTTTGAGAAGTTGCAGTTTTGGGTAAGTTTGCAGGCTTGAGTTTTGGTTGTTTACAGGTTTTTGTAGGTTGAGAAGTTTTTGGTTTTGACAGTAGTTTGAGTTTTTGTACAGGCAGGTTTGGAGTTGAATTTGTTTGTGTGTAAACTTGGCTTGTAGACTTGAGTTTTACAAGCAGCCTTGCAGGGATTTTGTTTTAGCTTGCAGTTTATGCAGGTTTGTAAGTTAGGGAGTTGCAGTTATGCAGGCTTGCTTGTTTGATGTTGGGAGCAGGTTTGTGGTGTTTTTGTTTTAGCTTGCAGTTTGGAGGTTCTGCAATATTTTCTCCCTGCTCCTGGACTGTTATGCAGGCTTTCTCTTTTATATCTTTTGTGTTTCTTTTATCACTTAAAAAAACCTGCCTTTTGCCAAAACTGCAAACTTTTTCTAAGGTTCTCTCTTTCTCTCTCTTCATAAGCATTTTTAATTGCTTATTATATTGGAATTCTGAAAAGTTTGCTGGCCAGAAAATGATGAGGGCTAGGACAAGCTCTTCCTTGTAACTTGGTTCATCTCCCTGTATTGTGTACTTTTTCCTTTTGCACCTAGTTGGCTTGCAACTTAGTTTGACATGCTTGGTTACTGCATTGTAGTTTAACTAATGCAGTTTGGAATTCAGTTTGCAGTACAGTTTGCCTTGCAACTTGCCTATGTTTTTGCATTTTGAGTTAATTGTATGCTTGCAATTTTATATCTTTTATTTTTCTCTCTGTGAACCGAGAAGAGCGATCTTCTTGTGATTTGCAGATAGGAAAATAAAATATGATGAACATAGCATTTCTGATTCCGGCCAGCACACTTTAATGATGATTTTTTCTTTTTTATCTGCTTGAAAATTCTTATACTAATTTCTTTTTCTCTGTCTTTTGCAGGTAAGTACCAGTTGGATGATAGAGGAAGCAGTAGAAGTCAAAGACCTTAGGAGATTAGGCTTAGATTTACTTTTCATTTACTGTAAACAAATATTATTTTAAATACTATAAGTTGTAATCTTATAATATTCAAATAAATTTTGTAATAACATTTGAAGTAAATAAAAGTCTTTATCCAAAAAGAATTTTCTACTGTCAAATATTCCAATATTTCCTTGCATTGTCTATTTAATTATTTAATACTCTTAAATCAAAATAATTGGAAATGTGTCTCCATAATTCTAATCCAGATGAAATAAATAATCAACAAACTTTGCAGTCTCGCAACCTTGCATCAATCACAATACGCGTAGTATTCCAATTAACATATGCGTTGTACAATTAAACAAACAAGCATTCCATAAACCTTTCACTCCACTGATCAAACAAATGCCTTAATGTTTCGCACAAAAGTCTCAGCTCTTATCCCAGATAATTAGGTTTTGAGAAACAACCAGTAATCTTGAACAAGCGTAAAAATAATGTAATAGTTAACTGAATTTCTGAGGATTCAGTTTCTTCTGAGAAATGCGAGCGAAAACCCTAATCTTGGATTACTGCCAAAGAAAAATATTCTTGATCAATTCCTGAGCCAATCTCAACAAAATCAGTGAAAACCCTAATTCTGGATTGACTGATAAAGAAAAGTTTGTTTGACCGATTCTTGAGCCAATCTGAAAAATCAGAGAAAACCCTGGGGTTGTGATTTCTTGTGAAAAAGGGAGGGAAAATTTTGGGGTACAACAACGTAGATCTGCATTTTTAATATGTGAGTGTGTGTAAGTGCATAGCTACCTTTGAAAGAAATGTAATAAAGAAAAGACAAAGAAACAAAATTTGATGCAAAAACGTCCATGACTCATTAATGACATATGATAATGAAGTGACTACCCTCACAAATGGACCTTTGTGCCTCGGGTAAGACACAAGGTTTTAAAAAGTCTGAATTGTTTAAATATTACAAGCCTGGAAATATTAAAAGACAATTACTCTTGAGTAAAAGTAATAGGAATGAAATCCTTGGCATCCCAATTGTTAAGCCCTCCGCCGATGGCTGGAAAAATCCATTCGTCCATGTCACAACTGTGTTTACCTTGGGTTTTGGTAAACAACCGCTGATCCTCCAAATGGTTACTTATTTGGTTACTCGCAGGATCGATCAGATTGATCCTAGGACATAGGTTGATTTTGAAGTTTGATTAAATTGGATAAGGCTTTAAATAAAGAGGCTTTAAATGACATAAAGAGGTTTCAAGTAAATTGCATGAAGAAAGGACTTGGTAAAATAAACAAGGCTTAAAGTAAAAGGCTTCGACAGGAATGTAAAGAGGAAAGCAAGTAAATTTCTGGAAAAGTAAATGACTTTGATTAATAAAATTGGTGTTTCACACATACATTTCTCAACAATTCTTTCTCACACGCTGGGTACTCGAATCTATATGAGTGACTTTGTATAGAATTGTGAACACACGCGAGAACTTGCATGACTACTACTATTTATACTAAAACATCCCAAGTAACCGTCGGGCAGTTACACTGCTTCGAGATCAATCCACTTGGCACGTTCTCCACGTTCGACGCTCCAGATCCTTGCACGTTTGCACGTGGTAACTGCTGGAAACCGTTTTCCCTCCAAAACCTTGAATTTCAAACTGCTCCACTCTGAACCATCGAACACTTTCGTCGAGAGACATCTTCGACGAGAAACTCCTTCGACGTCGAAGGCAACCAACTTCTCCCTTGGAAGAAATCTTCTAAGTACTTTGCCATCTTTCGACGGGCATTTCGACAGACTTAGCCAGTCGAAAACATCCTTCAGCTTTAATGGCTGACATCAACAAAACAAAGGTGTCGAATTTAGGAGCCAACAAATTGCCCCCCAAGAATGCCTTATTTCGACTCTGAAAGAAAAAGGCATTCTTTGAAACGCCATTCGACACCTGTCTTTTCACGCTTAGTCACAAATTAACTTGTGCACTTTTTGTTGTTTTCTACCAACCATTGGCAATCCCAAGAAAACCATCATTTATCCGTACCTAGGACGTCACTTTCAGTACGGCGTGCAGTACCAAACGTCATTTCAGAATTTGTCATTATGACAATTCCCAAAAACGAGGACGCACGCTGCGTCCCTCTATTTCTGCAGAACGGCTAAAACAACAGGGGGCTGCCACGCGTCCCACTAACTCCTGCAATAATTAAATGGCATTTAATGTCCTCGGTTTTGGGGATTTTCCCCCACTACTATAAATAGCAGTAAGTACCCCATTGTGGGACTTTTTACGCCATCTAGCTCTCAAACTTCTCTGTTTTCATACAACTTGTCATCTTTGCAAAAACATTTCCTCCTTCACTTCGTCTTCAACCTCAACTCTAACAATGGCATCTGCTTCCAATGCTCCTGGCGCTACTGTACCATCTGAAAATGCTAAACCCAAGGTTTTCGTCACTGCTCCGGTAGTAACTTCTACAGGCAAACGAAGGGTTCCTGAACCCTTGGACATCGCCGTTCGCGATGCCTACTCACGCCATCTTATGATCCCGGTTGGATACTCCAACCAGATCTTTGCAATGTCTGGCCCCATGTATCCAAGTATCTCTGAGGCTATGAAGATCAAGAGCTATTTCCCGGTAGTTGAGAAACTCAAACCGGTCGCATGCGCCAAGAAAGACGCAGAAGACAATGAAGACCCTGCACATGAAAAAATCGACCTCCGCTTCTTCAACAGAGGCGTTAGGGCCTTTAGGTCTGGTCCTAGCCTGACTCCAGACTACGTTGCTTGGCTGGAAAAGATGGAGAAAAGCCAAGCTTCTATCTGGAAAAAGATGGGGATCTTCGACCTGGTGATGCTGTCGAAGACAGGTTTGAACTATTCTCCGGAGATGCTGATAGCTTCCCTGCTTTTCTGGGACTACTCCCACTTCACTTTCCATCTTCCCTGTGGGATGCTAACTCCTACACTCTTCGATGTGGCCGCTATTACTGGCCTTCGACCCACCGGGGACTACTTCGATCCGGAGGAGATGTCGGAGGATCAAATTGGCTTCTCTGAGACCAAACCAACCTATACCACCTTCATAAACCACTATCACGACAGGTCGACAGATACTGTGTCGGATGTCGAACACATAGCGTTTCTAGCCTTATGGCTGACTCGCTTTGTGTTTTGCTCGAAGTGCCTACAAGTGACCAAGAAGATGGTCACTCTCGCCACTCAACTGCATCATGGCCAGAATGTCTGTCTGGCAGAGTTGATTCTGGCTAGCCTCTATGATTCGATCAGCAATGGGGCAACTCTTCTAAAAATTATTGAGAACAGGGCCAGTTTGCTACTTGCTGGGCCTTTTTGGCTGCTCCAACTGTGGCTCAATGCCACTTTCGAATCTTTCTTGCCTAAGAAGGTTCAGATAAATGAGCAGGCTCCAGAGATAGCGAACAGACGCGTCGAAGGAACCAGGCTGGCTCTGTTGACACCTATGGAAGATGGACTGGAGTTTCAGCAAACCTTCACCAACTTCGTCCTGATGTTTGCTCGAAGGAAAGAGTTTGTTTCAACTATGGCTCCATTTGCTCGACGGAAGGTAGGCCCAGCATGGTTCACAAGGCCACATCCAAGGACGTCGAGTGGTCCTAATGTTGACGAACATACAATACTGTGGGAGGCGTTCCTCACACCGAGGATCATGCCTCTTCGATTCAGGAGCTCTAAGACTCACTTGAGTCTGATTGCATACCAACCAAACCTGGTATCTCGCCAGTTTGGTATTATCCAAACCCTACCTTCTCCGATTTTTCCACGAGAGAAGTCAATGTTGTACTTCTGCAATGATTACACCGAAGAAGCTGCCATCAAGCATATCGGAAGATATGCTGGTCGAACAGTTCTCTCGTTGTTTGACTACCAGCTCAATTTTCTTTGCTCACCATCTTTCGAGGAGTGGTGGAAAAGCTATTATGCTGAGGAGTTCTTCGACGAGAAGGACTTCATGGATGAGCTGCAGAAGTCTTTTGTCCTTGTGTTGGACAAAATAAAGAAATGTAAGTTCATCCTTTTACATTACTTTGTTTTTTTTTTTCGACTGCTAGCCTGTTAACTTTTTTATTTGCTTTCAGTTGTTCGAAAGCCTGTAGCCAAGAAGGCTACAGAAGGCCAACAGGGAGGAGGCCCTTCAACAAAACCTCCACCGCCGGCGAAGACTACAGCGCCGGCGAAGACCACAAGCAACCAACAGGGGGAAGGCTCTTCGAAGAAGCCTTCTATATCGGTAACCAGACTTTCATCATTTTTTCCTGGCTTTCGATTTTTGACTTTCGATGCAATTATTAAATCGAATTCCCATTGGTTTTCTAGGCACCCTCGCCCAAGAAACGGCCAGCACTGGTGGTCGAATCTGGGAGCGATGAAGAAAGTGATTCTCCTCCTGCCCCCTTAAAAAGGCGAAAGTTGACGAAGGATGCTCCTGTTCCTGCTCCTGCTCCTGAAGGTCGAACCATCAGAATAAAGGTTGCTGGGAGAAAGCCTAGGCCACCTCCAGTGATCATTGAGGAGCCAACGGAGGAGGAACTAAACATTCTTCTTAACAAGCCCGTCGAAAGCGACAATTCCAGCCCTGGGGCTGAAGCTAATTTACAGGTAATCTCTTAGACCCTTTTATAACTTAGGTATAGATACCCATATTCGATTGTGTCCCTTTCGATCTCTGAAGATTTGTCTTCTTTCCTTTTTCAGGACACCACTGAAAGTTCTCCGCCAAGGACCTCTGAAACGCTGGAGTCTGCTGAACTCAGCAGGCCACAAGAAAAAGGCTTGGGAAATGACGAAGCCCATACTGAAAATGAGGCCAATGCTGAAACGGTAGAAAAACCAGCGGAGGAACCTCAGACGGAGGAACAACAGCCAGAAGCGGTTCAGGTGGTGAATCTGTCAGAAGAGAATCATGAAGAAAGGGACCAAGGCAATGCTGGCGAAGAAAATCAAGGTGCTGCTGGCGAAGAGAACCAAGGTGACCCTGGCGAAGGGCACCAAGGTGATGCTAGCGAAGAGCACCAAGGTGACGCTAGCGAAGAGCACCAAGATGACGCTAGAGAAGAGCACCAAGATGACGCTGGTACTGCCCCAGTCCCAGTCGAAGAGCAACAAGTCGAGGCACCTAACACTCAACAGCCTCAACCCCAAGACAATGTTGTTGCAAGGGTTACCTCAACGAAGCAC
Organism: Vicia faba; assembly: GCA_948472305.1. Taxonomy (NCBI): domain Eukaryota; kingdom Viridiplantae; phylum Streptophyta; class Magnoliopsida; order Fabales; family Fabaceae; genus Vicia; species Vicia faba. The sequence continues at coordinate 1,619,162,086 of OX451736.1, forward strand.
AGGTCAAAAGAGGACTTAGAACTCTTGAAACAAACTGACCCTGTTAGCTATCTCAACGCAATCATCGAGAGCAAGAGTTCGTCTGATGCTAGTCAGGAGATTCCTACCCTATCGGGGAAGTCTACTGAGACCTCTCCTCTCGATGACGCTTTGGCGAAGGTTAAGGCCCAGTTCTTCAAGAAGGACTTGATGAAGGCTTTAGAGGGGGACCCCACTGCTCCATCATACTTGAAGGATGTCTTGAATGCTGTCGACTTGTTAGCTGTAGCCCCAGAAGTTTCAGGCTTGATCATGGAGTTACACTCTATGATTGACCAAGTCTCAGCAGATTACAGGCGCCAAAGAGGGTTTAACAGTCAGCTTGAGGTGTTGTATGGCAAAAGCTCCTCTGCGTGGACTGCTGTCTCGGATACGACTTCTCGAATTGCGGAGTTGTCGAAACAAAAAGCATCTACGCAGGAAGAAGTCGATGCCATTGATCGAGAGAATGCTTCCTTCCGGGCACAAATCGCAGAGATAGAAGCGAAGATAAATGCCAACACTATACGCAAGGAGGAACTTCTTTCGACCATCTCAGACACCGAGAGCCAAACTGAAATCAAACAAGGCCTGGAATTCGCTGAGAGGGCCCAAGGCTTCGACGCTCAGATTGCCAAACTAGTGCAGGAGAACGCCTGGTGCAAGAAAAGGTTGGAGCTGCAGCAAGCCAAGTACATTCGACTCAAGGACTCTCTTCCCTTTTGATTGATTCTCTTTTGTAACCATATTTTGTAATCCATATTCGACAACAATTGCCATCTTGGCTGAAATTTATAAAATTTCCATTTTGGCATTTTTATGGTTAATTTAGTCTTGTTTCTTTTATTATTTTATTTTTATCTCTTGAAGTGTAGGTTTGTATTTTTTCAAATATTTACCATTTACTCTCAAGAGCCTTTTATCTCCACTTAACTCTTCGACTTCATAGGCTCCACCAGAAAAAGTTTGGATAACTCTGAAGGGTCCTTCCCATTTGGGTGACCATTTCCCCATGCTTCGATCCCTTCGATCCATGGGAAGAATTACCTTCCAAACTAGTTCTTCAGGCAAAAATACCTTAGGTTTTACCTTTTTATTATAAGAGTCTTCTACTCTTTTCTTCTGAAGCCTGAGTAGGTCGAGAGCGCGTAATCTCTCTTCGTCTAAATCCACCAGTTCGTCTAACATCATGTTCCAATAGATTTCAGAAGGAATATCATAATGCCTCTGAACCCTTGCAGATTGAAGACAAATTTCTGCTGGCAACACTGCATCATGGCCAAAAGTTAGCCTATACGGTGTTGTACCAGTGGCTTCTTTTGGGGACGTTCGACAAGCCCACAGAATCTGGTCTAACGTCTTATGCCAATTCTTTGGTTTCTTTCCAACATGCTTTTTTATCAAGCCAATCACCACTTTGTTAGCTGCTTCGACTTGACCATTCGCCTGTGCATAATAAGGCGTGGATGTTAGGAGTTTGAAACCTGTTTCCTGAGCAAATTCCTGCATCTTTCGACCAGTGAAAACTGACCCTTGATCAGTTGTTATCGTCTCAGGGATTCCATACCTAAAGATAATGTTCTTTTGAATAAATTCAATGACATTTTCCTGGTCTACATTGACTAAAGGGATAGCTTCGATCCACTTAGTAAAGTAATCAATGCCTACCAATATGTATTTCTGACTCTTTGATGATGCTGGTCGAATCTCTCCAATGAGATCCAACGCCCATCCTCTAAAGGGCCAAGGCTTCACTATCGAGTGAAGTTCGCTTGCTGGTACATGTTGGATGCCTGTATGAACTTGACACTCTTGACAACCTTTAGCGAACTCAACACAATCTTTCAGCATAGTGGGCCAATATAGTCCTTGTCGAAACAACAACCATTTCATCTTATGGCCTGCTTGGTGAGCCCCACATGCCCCAGCATGCATAGTCGAAAGGGCTACGTATGCCTCAGTTTCACTTAAGCATTTTAGCAATACCCCTTCAGGCGTTTTCTTGAATAACTCATTACCCATGAGTACATAACTCAACGCCCTGTACTTTGTTTTTCGTTCTGTCGAAGCTCCTGGATTTTGAAGATAGTCCACAATGGGTTTCCTCCAATCTTGCTCTGACAAATTATCAATGAACGAAATCTCGAAGTTACTGTGATCAGCATATCCTAGTCTCGTCGATTCCAAGTCTGCTGGTGATAGACAAGTTGCTCTTATCTTTTCTCGAACTTCGATTGCTCTCTGTAATCTCGTTTTTGAAATCTTATACCCAGATGCAATCTGTGCCAAGTCGTTGGCTATTTGATTTTCGACTCTGGGTATGTGTCGAATATTGACCGCTTCAAATTTTTTCAATAAACGATTTGCTATCACAAAGTACATAATGAGATTTTCTCTTATGCATTTATATTCCTTTGTGACTTGCTTAATGACTAACTCTGAGTCTCCCATTATTTCGACTCGAGTTGCCCCTAATTCCAACAATATCTCAAGGCCAGTAATTAGAGCTTCATACTCAGCCTCATTGTTCGAACAAGAACCTGATATTTTGTACTTGAATGTTGTTGGAATTTTATCTGGAGAAATAATCAAGACTCCTACCCCTGTTCCATCTTTATGGCTGGAACCATCGAAGTAGAATTTCCAAGGCTCTATCTCCACATAATTAATATCCTCAACTTGAATTGAGTGGTCGACTATAAAGTCTGCCACCACTTGTCCTTTTACTGCCTTAAGAGGCATAAAGGTCAAGGAGTATTCAGTTAATGCTAATGCCCACTTGCCAATTCGACTATGCAAGATAGGTTTCGACAACATATGTTTGAAAACATCAAAATGAGACGAAACATAAACATCAACTGGTTTTATATATTGCTTGAGTTTTGTACAAGAAAAATACAGACATAGACACAAATTTTCAACTTCGCTATATCTAGTTTCTGCATCGTTCAAAACTCTACTGAGATAGTAAATGGGTCTTTCGACTCCATTCTCATCTTCTTGGGCTAACATACTTCCCAGAGTTTTGTCGGATGCAGCTATGTACAATCTCATACTCCTATTGCTACAAGGAGGCACCAAAATAGGTGGCTTAGTGAGGTACCCTTTGATTTTGTCGAAGGCTTCTTGTTGCTCCTGCCCCCATTCGAACCCCTCTTTATTCAGCTGAAGTAAGGGTGAAAAGGCCTGAGCTTTCCCACTTAGATTAGATATAAACCTCCTCAAGAAATTTATCTTGCCTAAGAGAGATTGCAATTCCTTCTTATTCGATGGCGCTTTCGCTTCCAGAATTGCCTTCGTCTTGTTCTGGTTGATTTCGATTCCTTTCTTGTGGACAACGAAGCCCAAGAAATCTCCAGCTTTCACACAGAACGCACACTTCAAAGGGTTCATCTTCAGACCATGTTCTCTCATTCTTTCGAATGATTGTCGAAGGTGGTCAATATGATTCTTCCTGGAAACAGATTTTATAACAATGTCATCAATATATACTTGCATAAAAGTGTTAATAAAATCATGGAAGATAGTATTCATTGCTCGCTGGTACGTTGCCCCAGCGTTCTTTAGGCCAAAAGGCATCACTACCCATTCGTAAGTGCCTAAGGCCCCAGGGCATCGAAAAGCTGTTTTCGACACATCCTCTTCAGCAATGAATATTTGATTATATCCTGAATAACCATCGAGCATACTCAGGTATTCATAGCCAGCGGCAGAATCGACCAGCATTTCCGCCACAGACATAGGATATTCATCTTTGGGTGTAGCAGCATTCAAATCTCTGAAATCTATGCATACCCTTAACGTACCATTTTTCTTAATTACTGGCACAATGTTTGCAATCCATTCGACATACCTTGTAACACGGATGAATTTGCATTTCAGAAGTCTTTCGACCTCCGTTTTGATCTTCGACAGTATTTCTGGAGCGAAGCGCCTTGGATTTTGCTTGATTGTCTTCTTCCCAGGTTTGATTGGCAACTGAAGTTCTACCAATCCTCTGTCGAGACCAGGCATTTCGTCATAATCCCATGCAAAACAGTCTTTAAACTCTTTCAGCAATTGGATTACTTCCAACCTAAGTTCTGGATCGATTTTGGCGCTGATGTAAGTTGGCCTTTTCTCTGATCCTTCGCCTAAGTTGATTTCTTCTAAAGGGTCTTGCGCTAACATTTTAATGTTGTTCGCCAAGGGGTCCTTTTCGAAGCCCAAAGGCTCATCGTCATAGATGGCGTCGAGCCTCTGTTCCTGCATTTCTTCTGGCATGATATCAGGAGGTTTTGGATCGAAATCCTTTCCTGGGCCTACAGCAGATAATTGTTGATCGTTGGCCTGTGTGGCCATGTACCTTACTTCGGCTTCGAGAGCCGTTATCATCTTGGTTTCGGCTACATAAGCCGAAATTCGCTTCAAAGATTGTGACTCAGTCATTATCACTGAATTCACTTCCCCAATCAGTTGGTTGGATATCAGTTAACCCACTGAAGTCTATGTGGGACAAGTCTTCTCTGTCCCATTAGAAACCATGCTCAGGATGCAGGTATAGGGAACAAAAGGTGTTTGGCGCTGGCGCCATGTCGAAGTCAGGTGTTGGACATGGCCCTATGTGAGCCAAGTTCTTGTCGAAATCTGCCAAACCCAGGTGATTCACTTCGCCAAGGTAATAGCTTTGATCTGCCTCTATGTTTTCGACCATCCCATCTGGACGCCATAGCAGCAGCCTTTGGTGCATTGATGAAGGCACAGCGCCAACACCATGAATCCATTCACGGCCCAACAAAAGATTGTAGTTAGGTTTGGCCGATATGACCATAAACATCGTTGGTCGAAGGATCGACCCTACTTTGATATCTAGCTGGATCACTCCCATAGTGGTCCCTATGCCGCCCTCATAGTTCGACAGGACCATGTTGTGAGGCTTAATGTCCTCATCCCTTTTGCCAATTTTCCTTAGCATAGAGTGAGGAATAATGTTGATGGTTGCCCCACAATCCACCAATATTTTATTCACAGTAGTTTCTTCGAGTTTAGCCCTTATGAATAAAGGCTTGAGGTGATTTTTCATCGCCTCTGTAGGTGGCTCGAAGAAGCCATTTTGTTCCTCAGTAGTGCCATTGTCCATGACAAAATAGCATACTGGCCTATGTTTGGCCATTTCTTGCTCCACTTCCCAGTCACTTGCTTCGACTTCTACCTGTCGATTGAATTCTCTGGGCAGCACTGAAACTATATTCACCATTATGTCCAAAGTATCATCAGACTCAGCATCATCTTCGTCTTCGACTTCACTTTGGTTAGGCCAAACTAGCCTGTTGGTCACTGGCTCTCTTTCTAGAGGTTTCCTTTGCTTCCTTTGAGGAACGTTCGAGCTGGTTTCTGCCTTTGGTTCGTTGGCAGCCTCCCTTTCAGCTTTTCATCTCCTTTGATATCTCCTCCATTGAGATCGAGACATGGGATTTTTACCCTTGTAGTTGCTGGACACTTGTGTAACCTTAGGTGCAGCAACTTGAGGCTCTTTCTTTTGAGTCAAAGAGGAACCTCTCGGCACATCGAAAGAATGCCATTTCTCCTCACTTGGCCTTTTCCGACCAGAGGTTTTGTACCAAGTATCTACTGGCACATTTGTTGGAGGCCTAAAAGTCAATGGCCTCTTTTCTTGGTTAGAACCTCTTTGGGAGGCTCTTCTGGGATCATGTCGAAGGTCAACATTCTCCCTTCTCTTATTCGCTGCTCTTACGCCTTGAATGTGCTCAGCAGCTTTTTTTATCAAAGATCGAACTGCACCTTGGGCACAGCATCACCTCTGATTTCTTTTTCTGGCATCTTTGTAGAAAATCTGCCAAGTTTTCGTTTTCCCGAGGGAAAGCAGTCTTATTAGCTTGTTCTTGCCTCATGGCCTCTTCTGATGCTTTTGGGTCAGAAAGTTCGACCATGTTGATATTCATTGTATCTTTGTTAGCAAGAGTTAACTGCTTCATTTGTATCTCCAGATTCTCCGTCTGGCCTTGAACAGTGGCCAAGTGGGAACTGGGTTTTGATCCAGTTTTTTGTGCTTCAGCGGTCTCCGACTTCGGGTTTTCGACCGCTTTCTGGACAGCTTCAATTGTCTTCCTGGATAAATTTCCAGAAAAACTGCCAAAGATTGGCATGTTGATGTGGTCATTTGAGACTTCGACCATGGTAATTCCTGGCTTCTTCGACTGGATCCTGGTTGCCTCTATCACGTTCACCTCAGAGGGTTCAGCATAGTGGGCCTCAGCCTGCAATGGATTTGAGTCGACAGCCATGGGGGATTTATCAGCAAACTTCAATCTCCCTTCCTCGATAGCGTCTTGCACAAGATTCCTGAAAAGAAAACATTGAGAAGTTTTATGGCCCAAAAAATTATGATATTTGCAAAAACCTCTCTTCTTTCTTTGATCAAGAGGAGGCACTTTTACCCCTGGGGGTACTATCATTTGGCCATCTTTAACCAGCAAGTCGAATATTTCATCACATTTTGTGATGTCAAAACTATAAGTCTTTTTTGGGAACCTATCGTTGGTCCTTTCTGGATCAATGGGATTTTTCCCATTTGAGGGGACTAACAGTTTACAAGAGTATGGTGGCCCTTGTTTCAGTTCTGCTAAATCGACTTCTCCTTCTTCGACAGTTAAAGTATCGTCGAAGGACTCTAGATCTTCGTCATCCATCTCAACGTACGCTATCCTCTCTCTCTTGTGAGTTTTCGTTGCCTTAGCTTTTTCAGCTTTGAGGCGTTCTACCTGTCGAACTCTATCGGCCAGTTGGGCCATGTCTCTTAGGTACTGGGTGTCTAGCTTCTTCCTAATGGAATAATCTAAACCGCCTGCGGCTATTTCGACCAACTCATGTTCTGGCACTTGTGTAAAACATCTCGCCTTGATAAACCTAAACCTATTTAGATACTCGTCTATAGGTTCAGTGAAACGTCTCTTCACACTGGCCAGTTCTTTCAGGCTTATCTTGGTTTGCCCCATGTAGAATTGTTCATGGAACAATCTTTCCAACTGGGTCCAATGATGGATCGAATTGGGGGGGAGAGTTGTAAACCAAGTAAAAGCGTTCTTTGTTAAAGAACTTGGGAAGTACTTGATCCTTAGGTTTTCGTTATTCGAAATGCCACCCGCTTCGATCAAATATCTCGCCACATGCTCGACAGTAGATTCTGTCGTGTCCCCAGAGAACTTAGTAAATTTGGGGACTTTGCATCTAGGAGGTAAGTCCGTTTGTAACACGTATTCTGACAATGGAGATGTAAAGTTGGGCCTTCGAAAGCCCATGTTCATCCCATTCTGAGTCATGATCCTTTCAATCATGGTTGCCAGATTGTTTTCCAAACCCATGTTTTGGTATTGGATATGCTGAACCACTTCGTCAGCATTTTGGTTTCTGTTAACTAACCTTACCTCTGGGGTTATTACCCTAGGTTCCTCGACAGGTTGTTCCAATCGTGCCCTAAGGTTTTCTTCGACAGGCTGTTGAGCCTGGTTAATGGTGGTTTCTTCCTCTAAAAATATCCCCTGGTTTCCCCTTATTTGCGCCCTTTGGGGCTGTCGAATAGGTTGGGGTACTCCAAAGAAGTCAGCCAAACGCGTCATTTGCGCTGTCACTTGCTGATTCGATTGAGTAGTGTTTTGTATTAGAGGGTTTAGCACTGTACTCAAAGTTTGTGCCAACATTTGCACCATATCATGGTTGCTTTCGTCCATTTGTTGCCTCAAGACTGCTGTCGAGGCATTTGTAAGGCCGTGGGCTACTTGGGACGTTCCTCCTAAGAGTTGGGTCCTATTTCTATTCGCCATGCCTACTCCAGAGCCTTGGAGTGGCGAAGAGGCACTCACCAAAGGGTCTGAAAAAGTGGACGCATCATTCGTCAGGCTTGCCACTTCAGAAGTTGGCATACCATAGAATGGAATAAATCCTGGGGGAACCAAAGGCCTTGTGCCTAAATTTCCCCTTGGTGGGGGAGTTCCCAAAGGCATCCTGGGGCCTGTTAACGAAGGTATTGGCCCCGTGGTTGTGACCGATACTGCTGGTGTCGAACCAACATTTGTCGCTTCACTTACGGTCGTACTAACCGTTGCTCCCACATTCGTTTGTGGGATTTCGTTATTGTTTGGCGGATTCGCCATCTCTTCCCTTCTTCTGGCAGTATTGTTATCGTTAGTGTATATTCTACCACTTCTCAATAACATACAACTCAAAAAGATGAGATTATTTTCAACAATCAACACACAGTCCCACCAGGTGTGCCAATTTGTTTACCTTGGGTTTTGGTAAACAACCGCTGATCCTCCAAATGGTTACTTATTTGGTTACTCGCAGGATCGATCAGATTGATCCTAGGACATAGGTTGATTTTGAAGTTTGATTAAATTGGATAAGGCTTTAAATAAAGAGGCTTTAAATGACATAAAGAGGTTTCAAGTAAATTGCATGAAGAAAGGACTTGGTAAAATAAACAAGGCTTAAAGTAAAAGGCTTCGACAGGAATGTAAAGAGGAAAGCAAGTAAATTTCTGGAAAAGTAAATGACTTTGATTAATAAAATTGGTGTTTCACACATACATTTCTCAACAATTCTTTCTCACACGCTGGGTACTCGAATCTATATGAGTGACTTTGTATAGAATTGTGAACACACGCGAGAACTTGCATGACTACTACTATTTATACTAAAACATCCCAAGTAACCGTCGGGCAGTTACACTGCTTCGAGATCAATCCACTTGGCACGTTCTCCACGTTCGACGCTCCAGATCCTTGCACGTTTGCACGTGGTAACTGCTGGAAACCGTTTTCCCTCCAAAAGCTTGAATTTCAAACTGCTCCACTCTGAACCATCGAACACTTTCGTCGAGAGACATCTTCGACGAGAAACTCCTTCGACGTCGAAGGAAACCAACTTCTCCCTTGGAAGAAATCTTCTAAGTACTTTGCCATCTTTCGACGGGCATTTCGACAGACTTAGCCAGTCGAAAACATCCTTCAGCTTTAATGGCTGACATCAACAAAACAAAGGTGTCGAATTTAGGAGCCAACAAGCTGCCATCACTATCTTCTATTGCATTGACTCCTTGATTGCTGATACGCAGAGGTGGTTCCCCTGCGCGAGAACGTCGGATAGCTTTCTGAGCCTCCGAAGTGAACCCCAACCCAAATTTGTTGGACTTGTAAGGAAAATCCGAAAGCTGACCCCAGATAGTACATCCTCCCTCTTCAACTACTGCTCGAGCGTCTTTCAACAAAGCCATCTTTAGTGGAGATCTGGTAATCTTCAGGACTTTTGAAGTAGACTTGGTTGTTGCGACCGTTGTTGGAACCTCATCAAAGTTCTGACAGGGAGTCTCTATGAATTCACCATCCATTTCAACATACCTAAGAGAGTTTAAATGGCTAACCATGTATTCCTCTTCTCCGTGAACTGTGACAATCTTTACTCTGATCGGGTATTTTAGCATTTGGTGTAGGGTGGAAGTGACGGCACCAGCACCATGGATCCAGGGTCGAACCAACAGACAAGAGTACGAAGGGTGGATGTCTATCACATAGAAAATTGAGTCAAAAGTCTGAGTCCCAATTTTTATGGGGATACCAACTTCTCCGTGCACTGTCCTCTTGGAACCATCAAAGGCCCTCACTATGATGTTGCTAGGTTTCAAGATGAGCCCCTCATAATCCAGTCGGTCGAGGGCATTTTTGGGCAAGACATTCAATGATGAACCAGTATCCACCAAAACATGGGCAAGCGTGGTTCCCCTGCATTCGATGGAAATATGTAAGGCATCGTTGTGCTTCCTTCCTGTTGTACCCCAAAATTTTCCCTCCCATATTCTTCAAGATTTGGCAAGATCATGGTTCAAAATCTCTCAAGGGTTGCACAGTCCAATTACCTCCTAACACAGTCAAAATTAGGGTTTTCGTTCTTGCAAAGAAATTGAGGTTTTCAAAGGTCCAATCAAGTCCCATATGCCTATATACATTGTCAAGCATCCATATGTCAAGTTTCAAGACTCACAGCATCAAGTTGCACAGTCAAAAACCCTAATTGCCTTACAGTCAAGTGCAGGGGCAAAATGGTCATTTGACAGTCAAAAGTCAAAATTTTTGGTCAACATCTTATTTTGAAGCCAAAATCATCATTTTATCAATTCTTGATCATGATTCCACAAGCATGGCTCAAAAAGTCTCAAGATGCAAAAGTTTCTATTTTTGGACAGCTGAAAAGTCAACTGCAATTTGACCAAGGCATAACGTCTTCATGGTTTATCAGAAAAATCCCATCCAAAGCTCATTTTGAAGGGGATGACATTTCCTACAACTCATCTTCACACTCCAAGTCCAAGAAATGCTCTCACAAAAAGTTATCAATTTCAATATTATAGGTCATTTTCAAAAGTCAACAAAAAGGCACTTTAAGTCAAAGACCATAACTTGAGATTGGTAAATCAAAATGACATGGGACCAAAGGCATTGGTTAGAGGACTTCAAGACCTTTCCAAAATGTTAAAGAAAATGTTCATAGCTTCAAAATTGAGCAAGATATGCATTGGAGAAGTTGGGAAATTTTTGGGAACTTTCAAAAGTCAACTTTGCCTAAAAAGCTTCAAATTTGCTAATGGGCCTCAAATTCTTTCTTGAATCTTTACCCAAAGCCTATGCACGACCCATTAAGCTTAATTTGACTTATTTTCTTATTTTTAATTAATTAATTGAATTTATATTAGTATTAATTCATTTAATTAGTTTTAATTATAAGAAAATTCAAAGGATATGCTTTTTAGATCTTTTTGTGCAGCAAATATGACTAGGGCAAGCTGGCAAACTCGTTTCTCAATCAAAAAAGGGAAGATCATCCATATTTGGCAAGGTTTTCATTGAAAAAGATTGGAAATTATATGATGGAAAATCAAGGATTGAAAACATTATTGCAATGGATTCATGGGCCTTATTCTAACCTAAATTCATTCACATACATATGCTGAGTGAAACCCTAAAGCTAGACACGTGAAAGCTGCCACAAAAACACATAGCCAATTTGCAAAAATTCAAGAAACCTTGGAAAACTGATTTCCTATTTGCAGCATAATTCAAAGCTTCTCTTTGATTCAAATGTATTGCCTGAGTCTTCAGGAAGCATTTCCAATCAAAAACCAATCCTAACACGCAAAGAATCAAAGAACACGAGTCATTCGGTTTGTCTTGTTTTTTCAAAATTGCATAACACGATTCATGCGTTTTTAATCTATTTTCTTGTTTGATTTATGCTAATAGGTACCTTCTGAAGCGATTGGTATAATCCAATTGAGTTATAACTGCCTGAATCAAAATCCACCATGAACGGAATCTAGGGTTTCTGAAGCTTGCAATTAGGGCTTTAGGCATAAGGGAAAATTGGACCTTGAGACAAGCATGGTTGAACTCGTCAAGGCCAGACGAATTCAACCAGACCCTCGCGCCCTTTTTATGTGACCCATAGCTCTAATCGCTATTATTGGTACTTGTGTTTTGTGAGGGTTTAAAACCCCCGCTATCTTATTCATGTTTGCAGGTGAAAACGAAGAAGAAGGGTGAGCTGTCCAAACGCTAGTGGATGATTCAAACGAGTGGCGCGCGTTTTCGTTCTGTGGCATAATCACGTGATTCCTTAATATAATATTTCTTTGTTATTATGTTTACAAACAAACGCAAATGGCTGGATGGTGGGAGACGTGGCTGGTAAGTACTGGGACCTGGGTTCGATTCCCAGGTCCCCCATATATTCTTCATATTTTTCTTAATGCTTTCAGGTACAACGCTTCTCAAACGTTCCACCATACGTACCCATGCCTAAGCTTGCCAAGTGGCCTTGATGAACAATCTGAAGGCCAGGAGATGGAATCCATGGTATGCTCCAGTCAAACAGCACGTACACAATCAGGAAAGTCAACCAGGCTTGTGTTCTTGGGCCTGAATTGCTTCAATCTCACCTCTACTTTGGGCCTGACACCCCCTTGGTTTGCATAATTTTATTTTCTTTTCTTTTCTAATTCTTTTAATTGTTTTAATTATTTTTATTAATTCACCATAAAATAGTTTTCTCCAATAAAATCAGAAAATCAAAATTGTAAAAATATTTTAATTATTTATTAATTTCATCACTAATTTATTTTTGTAAATAAATTCTAATAGTTAACTTAGTTAATTTAGGTTTTAAATTTTAATCCTTTTTCTTAATAAATAAAATTGTATAGAATTAGGTTTTGACTTTTAATTATTTTTATCATGATTGATTATTATTATTATTATTGTAAATAACATGTAAATTAATTAATTAGCTTAAATTAGGTTAATTTTAATATTTTCATTAATAATTAAAATAAACATAGAACTAGGGTTTTTCTTTAATTCTTTTTCTTATTTTCATTAAATACAAAAAAAACATAAAAAACACTTTCTTTTCTTTAATTAAATAATTAATTAGGTTTTAATTTAATTTAATTTCAAGCAAAGGGTCAAAACCCTCGGACGTCCAGTTTAATTTATTCGCGCACTATTTTTATTTCTTTTGATTATTATGTAACTGTTCAAGGATGTAATAGTAATTAGGTTTATTATTTTTTTTACTTCCCGCATCTTTATCAAAAACGGGTCTTTGTACTTTGGCGATGTATAGACCCGCGCCTTGTAATAGCGTAGCTTTTATCCTTCCGTCTCTTTATTTTTCCGCACTCCTAACTGCTAAACTCGCATGAAAGAATGTATGACAACTAAAAAACAACGCGTAGCTCACAATGCCATGATCAAAGATAAAACATAACATGAAAACAACACACAATGCACACACCACTTCTAGGGTACGCCTCACTCGTTGCCTTCGAAACGTGGTCGTCAAGTATAAGACGTCTTAGCGGTCGCTCTTATGTCCAAGATCCAGTTGCCTCAAAACGGTTGCCTCGGATTAAAAAGGATCTAAGACATTAGGGTTACTTCTAAGGTGTCCTAATTGTTGCTTCGGTGACCACACTGTCCCTACAATCGAATTGACCCGAACACCTTCAACGGTGGTGCTACCTACCTCTCAATGGTGGGATGGCACTACCTTAAGGACTTTTACACAGCCTAATTCCTTAGGGTAGGTAGATGACTCATAGGTACTTGCTCTCTTCAAAAACAAATCAAAATCTTTTCACAGTGACACTTTTAAAAGCTTTCAAAACAAATTTTTCAAACACTCTTGAGGACAGATACAAGAGTCACTCAGAAATCTTTCAATGAAACTTTTTCAAACCCACTCACATTTTGAAAAACAAACACTTTGAAAACATAAGAGCAAGTACCTAAGAGCCCTGGATAACCATGGATAGAAAGGGTGCTAACACCTTCCCTTTCTATAAATCTACCTCCCGAACCGAGAAATATTCTCATAAGGAATTTTGCTGTGCTTTTGTCCTTTCCTTGTTGGAGAAAATAAAAGACGGTGGCGACTCTTGCTTCCGCGAAATTTCGCGAACCAGCTTTAAAACAGTCAGTTCTATTTCCACCGATCACAGAACTGGCGACTCTGCTGGGGATAAATAAAAGTGAGGTGTACCTTAGGATAGATCATACTTGTGTTTTCAATTGCTTTGTTTTGTTTGCTTTATTATTGTGGGCATTGTTTTGGGAGTTCTATAGATCCTAACCCGGATCTGGGGGGATACCTTCTTAGAAAGTAGCAACAAGACTGTGAGGGAACTGTGCGGGGTATACCGACACGGTTGAAGCAGTCTGCTACGTTGATGTGGCACTTTGGTGAGTACCGGTAACCCTTGAGTCAAGTCAAGGAGAGTACGGGGCCGCCGCGTGGTGTCGTGAAGCATCAACTGACCTTAAGAACCTTAATTGAACCATCCTGGCCTCTTTAGGGTAGTGAGATAACTGACTTTGGTGCAGTCCAAAGTTGGTTGATACTCGATACTACACTCGTTGAGGGTTGTTTTCTTGGAATATTTTGATCGCCAGTTCAGTGGCTAAATCGAAACAATGAACACAGAAAACAACCCAATGATATTGAGATCCTTAGAACCCGGTTACTTTTGATAGGACAGGTTTTTGAGCCCACCAACTTCAAGAGGGTAGTACCCCAGACCCCATGCTGGCCTAAACTCTAAGGGCTATGGTGTGACTTGTGTGCCTTACCATGTTTGCTTTTTGTGGATACTTGTGGTGTGTTTTTATCATAACATCATAACATCATACAGCATCATATGCATCCACTAACCATTTCAGGGGTTCGAATCTTCATCTTTGTTCTTGTTTTGTAGGACATGGAAATTATCCGCAGAAAGACAATTCAGATCAACCTTGTAAGGATCCCTCCTCAGCTTAAGGAGCTTACATCCAGGATTCCCGAGAGCTATTCTTTCAGTGAGAAACATGGCAGACTCATCAGCTTGGTCAACACCGACATTGAGGAAGATATGATAAAGGTCCTCTTCCAGTTCTTTGACCCTTTGCACCACTGCTTTACTTTCCCAGATTATCAACTGGTGCCTACTTTGGAAGAGTTTTCTCAGCTTCTGAAGGTCCCTATCCTTAGTCAACTACCCTACAACGGTACGGAAAGGGAACCAAAACTTGAAGAGGTTGCTAAAGCATTACGCCTACAACCATCCGACATCAAGGGACATTGGGAAGTTAGAAGTGGTACCAAAGGGTTCTTGGCCAAGTTTATATTTAAGAAAGCACAATAATGTTGGAACTCCCTTGACCTACAAGCCTTTGAAGAAGTTGTGGCTCTCCTTGTCTATGGGTTGGTGTTGTTCCCAAATCCCGATCAGCTTATAGATATCAATACCGTCAAGATCTTCATGTCCAGGAATCCTATACCTACGTTTCTTGGGGACATCCTTCACTCATGTTACACTCGAACCATGAGAAAAAGAGGTGTTCTTATGTGCTGCACTCCTCTCCTGGGAAGGTGGTTTATTTCGACCCTTCCACAATCAGTTTTGAAGAACGAGCGAGGTTTGAGATGGTCACAGCGATTGGTGACTCTTACGCATGCTGATATACATTGGTGTTCTCGGTCCAGAGAAGACGTCACTATCATTGATCGTTGCGGGGAGTTTCCTAATGTTCCTTTACTTGGAATCAGAGGAGGTATTACTTACAACCCGTGTCTGGCTTTGAGATAGTTTGGTTATGCTCGGAGGGATGGCCCTCACGACATGGTGATTCCTGACATAGTTTTTGACTTCGACAACGATGCACAAGGACTTCTCCAGAGATTTATCAGAGCTTGGAGGATGCCCAACAAGGTAGACAGCAAGACACTGGGGCACAAGAACTCCATCCCGTTGGAGCCTTATCTCAAGTGGGTACGAGCCCGCTCCCAGAAGTTGGTGATGCCATATCCTCATGTTCTCCCTGTGATCAAAGAGCCAGTGTTGGAAGGAGAGGTCCCGTACACCATTCAACATCCTGACATGCCTACATCCTAGGAATAAATGCAGAAGAGCTGGATCCAGCTTAAGGAAGAACGAAATTCTCTTGAAGCCAGTCTACATGCTAGTGAGAAAAAGGTCTTGGAGCTCACCCGCCTACTGCACGAGGAAATGACTCTCAACACTTACATCGCTCCAAAGAGGATGCGCAGTGTCTTTTGGGATTAATTTACTTTGTAATGTTTTGCCCATGAGGCCTTGATGTACTGAACAATTATTTCTTAATGATAACGTGTGTTCCTTTTTGTCTACAACAAATTTGAACTTTCGAACCCTTGAATGCATTGCATAAACAGTATATCATGCATCATGTGCATAGCAGGTACTCTTTTTTACAGGTGGTTTAATCTTCTTCGTTGTTTATTTCAGCTCGTCTCATCATGAATCCTGAATCATCTACTGAGCAATCCATCAAGGCCCTCCAGGCTCAGAACGCCCAGTTCCAAGAGCTGATCATGAGCTTAGCCCAAGGTCAAGAGGAATTGAAGGCTCTGCTGGTAAAGAAGAAGAAGAAGAGAACTGTATTATTCAACACTGGCCGGAGGTTTGGCAACACACTGCAAAATGAGGCTGACCAAGCTGGTTCTTCTGTAGGGAAAGGCAGTCCCCAAGGGGGAAGGGTTCCTAGTCCCATGGTCTCTGACAACGAGACTGATTTCAATGAAGATCAGTACCCTCCCGCTGAAGACAGGTACAAGCAGTTAGAGGATCGTCTGAATGCCATGGAAATTCAACAAGTGCCTGGGTTGGATTTTGGAGATCTGGGTCTATCTTCTGGTGTGATAATCCCACATAAGTTCAAAGCACCATCTTTTGCAAAGTATGATGGGGCTTCCTGCCCTAAGCTACATCTCAGATCTTATGTGCGGAAGATCCAACCATATACTGTGGACAAGAACTTATGGATCCATTTCTTCCAGGAGAGTCTTTCAGGGACTCATCTCGAATGGTTCTATCAGCTGGATGGAACCAAGATTCGTAACTGGGAGGACTTGGCTACTGCTTTTTATAAGCAGTATCAGTACAATGCCGACCTCGCTCCTACACGTACCCAACTCCAGGGTATGTCGCTAGGATCGGGAGAAGGTTTTAAAGAGTACGCGCAGAAGTGGAGGGATCTGGCTGGCAGGGTGCAGCCGCCGTTAACCGACCGTGAACTCGTGGACATGTTCTTGGGGACCCTGTCTGGGCCATTCTTTAACCACCTGATTGGTAATTCTTCTGCAGGGTTTACAGATCTCATTCTGACGGGCGAGAGGATAGAAGCTGGGATGAAATCAGGGAAGATACAGAAAGGTGCGTCCTCAAGTTCTGAAAAGAAGCCTTTTAAGAAGGAAGCCAGTGCTGTGTATGGCCCCAGGAGACAAAATAAACCGGAACGCCACCAAGCCGTCAACGCGGTGGTAATTGCAAAGCCTGTTGCCGCTCCTCGGCAACCTAACCAACCAAGGGGTGAGAGACCCAGAAGAGAATACACTCGGCTTAGTATGACCTTGTCACAGATCTTGCCACAATTGCTGTCAACCAACCTGGTAACTATCAGAGAAGCTCCGAAGGTAGTGAATACAACCTCTCCAAAGTACAACCCCAACGCCCGCTGTGCTTATCATTCTGATAGCCCGGGGCATTCTGCTGACGATTGCTGGGCCCTGAGGAATAAGGTCCAGGACCTTATCAACGCTAAGGAAATACAGTTTGAGGCGCCCGAAAGGCCCAATGTTATGACTGCTCCCATGCCCCAACATGGAGTGAATGTTGTTAAGGAAGACTCGTATGTAGTCTTTGTGGGTGAGATTGTTACTCCTTTATTGACTGTCAAGAGGAACCTATTACTAGCCGGTTTATTTCCGGGTTGTAGCAAGGGTTGCCTTCTATGTGCTGTTTCACCTACTGGTTGTCCGTTGCTGAAGTCAAGCGTCCAAAACCTGATGGATAGCAAAGAGATCTTTTTCAAGAAGACCATTGTTCCTATTGTTCCTACTGAAGAGGTATCCGTTGTCACCATTTTCAACAATCCTACCAAGGCTCCCCCGAGGAAGCCAGTCAAAATCATGTCTGTTGCACCTATCATCATTACTGTTCTGGGGCCTCTCCCCTATAAATCTGACAAGGTTGTCCCATGGCACTATGGGGCAGATGTGTATGTACTTGGAGTGAAGCAGGAGTTCAACACTAGTACCGGCATCAGTAACATCACCGGTCCCACTAAAGTTACTCGCAGTGGCAGGCTCTTCTCGCCTGACATTGCGCCACCAGTCATCCGAAGACCTCTTATCATCACGCCTACAAGTGTGCCTGTTTCCCCGCCTGATCAAGTTTCTACCCCTGCTGCCGAGTCATCTGACACTCGAGGCAAAGGGATTGCTGATATGCCTGCCCAGATGGAGGCACCGGAGACTGTTAGTGTTGAATCCTCACAGCAAGAGATGGAGGAAATTCTCAAGATTATCAAGAAAAGTGACTTCAACGTCGTTGAGCAGCTGGGGCATACACCCTCCAAGATCTCTATGCTATCATTGTTGTTGTGCTCAGAGGCCCATGCCAAGGCCCTGATTTCATTCCTAAAGACGGACCATGTGCCACAAGAAACGTCGGCCGATCAATTTACTGATTGTGTGGCCAACTTGACCGCTGACAATGGGTTGGGTTTCTCTGATTCTAATCTGACCGCTAAGGGAAAGAACCATAATGATGACCTGCATGTCTCCATTGAATACAGGGGCACTACTCTTGCACACGTGTTGGTAGACACCGGTTCTTCACTGAACGTATTGCCCAAGAAGGCCTTAGACAGGTTAGATTGTGAGGGTTTGGAGTTGAAGCCTAGTAACATCGTTGTCCGAGCCTTTGACGGGTCGAAGAGGATGGTACATGGTGAAGTGGATATTACGATCCGGGTTGGTTCTCAAGTCTTTGATTCAACGTTCTATGTGATGGACATTCGTCCATCCTATTCTTGTTTGCTGGGTCGTCCTTGGATCCACAAGGTTGGGGCTGTAACCTCCACTCTACACCAAAAGCTCAAATACCCTGTCAGAGGGAAGATTGTTACAGTGCAGGGGGAGGAGGAATACATGGTTAGTCATCTGAACTCGTTCTGGTATATAGAGATGGACGGGGAGTTCATTGAGACCCCCTTTCAACATTTTGAAGAGGTGCCTCCAACATTGGCGTCAGCAGAGACAGTAATTGAAGAAAACTCTCCTTTGAAGATGGCTTCCTTAAAGGACGCCCGGGCTGTGATTGAGAAAGGTGAATGTGCAAACTGGGGCAGGCTCCCTGATTTTACTCCAAAGACTGACAAGTTTGGGCTGGGTTTCACTGCAGAGGCTCAGAGGGCTGTACGCAAAGCAAGGATTGGAAGACCTCCCGTGTTCATCACCAACCCGGGAGTGAATGCTATTGAAGGCGATGCGGAGGAATCTGAGTTTGATAGCTGGATCTACCCGACGACCGACGGTGGACTGAACAATTGGACTGCTAAAGATTTCATACCTGTTACTTTTGTTACTCAGTAATGAACTCTTTTGTTTTTAAATTTGTAACGAACAATGATTTGAAACTTTATGGCCCGGTGTCTTACCCGGGGCACTGTGGCTTCACTTGTGAGGGCTTATTACTTGTCATTTCCATATATCATGAATAAAAACATTGGACGTTTTTGCATTTCAAATCTTGTCCTCCCTTTTCTTTCTTTCTTTATATATTGCAAAACAGCTATATTTAAACACACTCACTCATACAGGTTTCAATCCACTCTGGATCTCACTGGTAACGACTCTGCTACTGCCAGTTATGACTTCGAAAATCCGATCAACTTAGCCGAAGACGAAGGTGAAGATGATTGTGAAGTGCCTGGTGAGCTTGCAAGACTGTTACTCCAGGAAGAGAGGGCCATTCAGCCACATGAAGAGCCAGTGGAAACGGTAAATCTGGGTACTGAGACAGACATAAAGGAAGTCAAGATTGGTGCCAATCTAGAGCTCAGTGTGAAACAATGGTTGATTCAGATGCTGCATGACTATGTGGAAATCTTTGCCTGGTCTTACGAAGACATGCCTGGGTTGGATACCGATATTGTGGTTCATCACTTGCCTACCAAGGAAGACTGCCCTCCGGTTAAACAGAAGGTCCGCCGTATGCGTCCAGAAATGTCCGAGAAGATCAAAGCTGAGGTTATGAAACAATTTGACGCTGGTTTTCTTGCAGTGACTTCTTACCCTCAGTGGGTTGCCAATGTGGTTCCGGTGCCAAAGAAGGATGGTAAGGTTCGCATGTGTGTTGACTACAGGGATTTGAACAGGGCGAGCCCCAAAGATGACTTCCCCTACCTCACATTGACGTTCTGGTCGATAATACTGCTCAACACAAGGTGTTCTCCTTCATGGACGGTTTCTCCAGATATAATCAAATCAAGATGGCTCCTGAAGACATGGAAAAGACTACCTTTGTTACTCAGTGGGGCACCTTCTGTTACAAGGTCATGCCTTTCGGGTTGAAAAATGTTGGGGCAACCTACCAGCGCGCCATGGTTGCTTTATTTCATGACATGATCCATCATGAGATTGAAGTCGACGATATGATTGCAAGGTCTCAAACGGAGGAGGAACACCTTGACCATCTGCAGAAACTGTTTGACCGTCTGAAGTTGTACAAGCTGAGGTTGAACCCAAACAAATGCACAATTGGGGTAAGATCTGGAAAGTTGCTAGGCTTCGTCGTAAGCGACAAAGGTATTCAAGTGGATCATGCCAAGGTTAAAGCCATACAAGAGATGCCAGTTCCCAAGACAGAGAAAGAAGTTAGAGGCTTTCTAGGACGTCTAAACTACATTGTCTGATTCATCTCGCATCTAACTGCTACCTGTGAACCAATCTTCAAGCTGCTAAAGAAAGATCAAGTAGTACGTTGGAATGATGAATGTCAAGCCGCTTTCGACAGAATCAAAGAGTATCTCCAAGAACCACCCATTATTATGCCACCAGTTGAAGGGAGACCTCTAATACTATACCTGACAGTACTTGACAGCTCAATGGGGTGTGTGCTGGGGCAGCATGACGAGTCTGGCCGAAAAGAGCATGCCATTTATTACCTTAGCAAAAAGTTTACCGACTGTGAGACCCGATACTCACTGCTCGAGAAAACTTGCTGCGCTTTGGTATGGGCTGCTCGCCGGCTGAGACAGTATATGCTGACTCACACTACTTTGTTGATTTCAAAAATGGATCCGATCAAGTACATATTCGAAAAGCCTGCTCTGTCCGGAAGAATAGCAAGATGGCAGATGATCTTGACAGAATACGACATCCAGTACACGACTCAGAAAGCAATCAAGGTAAGTGTATTGGCAGACCATTTGGCACACCAAGAAGTGGATGACTACCAATCTATGAACTTTGAATTTCCAGACGAGGATATCATGGTAGTAACTGATTGTGAAGTACCTGGACCGGATGAAGGACCTGAGGAAGGATCCCGATGGTCTATGCACTTTGACGGAGCCTCCAACGCTTTGGGTAACGGTATCGGCGCTGTGATCATATCCCCAAAAGGCACTCATACTCCACTTACTGCCCGACTATGTTTCAACTGCACCAACAACATGGCAGAGTATGAGGCATGCATCATGGGTCTTCAAGCTGCAATTGACTTAAGGATCAAGTTTCTGAGTGTCTTCGGAGATTCCGCTCTCATGATCAATCAGATCAAAGGCGAGTGGGATACGAAACACCCGAACCTTATTCCTTACAAAGAATATGTGTTGACATTGATCCCCCATTTCGCGGAGATAACTTTTGAGCACTTCCCAAGAGAGGAGAATCAGTTGGCGGACGCGCTGGCTACGATGTCTTCTATGTTCAAAGTCAAATGGGACAACGAGGCTCCCTGGATCATTATCTGGAGACTGGATGAACCTGCACATTACTGTGATCTTGAGGCTGAAGAAGTAACTGAAAAACCCTGGTATCATGAGGTGAAGAGGTATCTGGAAGCTCAAGAATACCCTGAAGGTGCATCCATCAATGACAAGAAATTACTGAGAAGGTTCGCAGCAAAGTTCTTCCTCAGCAATGGCATTCTATACAAGCGAAACCATGATTCAACCTTACTGCGTTGTGTGGATAAGAATGAAGCAGAAAGGATCATGGCAGAACTACATGAGGGTACTTTCGGAACACATTTCAGTGGACATACCATGGCAAAGAAAATCCTTCGGGCAGGATATTTCTGGTCCACAATGGAAGCCGACTGTTACCAACATTCTCGGACATGTCATAAGTGCCAGATTTATGCAGATAAGGTGCACGTTCCTCCAGTTCCTCTGAATGTATTGACTGCACCTTGGCCTTTTGCAATGTGGGGCATTGATATGATCGGCGAGATCAAACCTACGACATCCAACGGGCATCGCTTCATCCTGGTGGCGATCGATTACTTTACGAAGTGGGTTGAAGCAACTTCCTATGCTACTGTAACCAAGAACGTCGTGGCACGGTTCATTCGGCACAACCTGATTTGTCGATACGGCATCCCGGAAAGGATCATTACGGACAATGGTACCAATATTAATAACAAGATGATCACTGAGCTCTGCGAGCAATTCAAGATACAGCACCACAACTCTTCTCCCTACCGGCCGAAGATGAATGGGGCTGTCGAAGCAGCAAATAAGAATATCAAGAAGATTGTGCAGAATATGACAGTGACCTATAAAGATTGGCACGAGATGTTACCGTTTGTTCTTCATGGGTACCGTACCTCAGCAAGGACGTCAACCGGGGCAACACCCTTTTCCTTAGTCTATGGCATGGAGGCAGTCTTGCCTATTGAAGTCCAGATACCCTCTCTCCGGATAATGAAGGATGTAGGCTTGAGCAAAGATGACTGGATCCAGACTCGACTTGATCAATTAAACCTAATTGACGAAAAGAGACTCACTGCTATTTGTCATGGTCAAACGTATCAAAAACGGATGATCAGGGCATTTAACAAGAAAGTCAGACCACAAGAATATCAAGTTGGGGACCTGGTAATCAAGCGCATCATTCTTCCTCAGAGTGATCCCAGGGGCAAATGGACCCCCACATACGAAGGGCCATTTGTGGTTAAACATGTCTTCTCAGGAGGAGCCATGATTCTAACCACCATGGATGGTGACGACCTTCCTCACCCCGCCAATGCAGACATAGTAAAAAGATACTACGCATGATAAAAGACCCGCTAGGTTGACACACCTAGGCAAAAATAAGGGCTTCCCGGCGAACCAAAAGGGTTCGGGCAAAATTAAGGGATGAAATGAAAAAAATCTGTACACCCGGCAAGTCGAAAACCTGAAAAGGCGGCTTGGGCAAAAATGGGTATCCTGGTGGACTGAAAACCCGAAAGGGCGGTCCAGGCAAAAGTTAGGGATTAAAGTGTAATACTATGTCTCATTGGATCACCTTGCATCTAGAATTCGGTACCAACTATCCGGTTCAGACGGCATCGATCAATCAGCTTCATCTTCAACTGAGTAGCCAAGTGATGAGACGCTCGAAGATATAAAGGCGATGGCAGAGTTGGAACCCAGTGGGATTATTCTTTTCACATAGCTGTTTTATTTTTCACAAAATTGTATAACCTCTGTTTGTTCGGCGGCGTTCTCTTACTAGGACGTCAGCCTCTTGTACATAAACGCCTATTTACAGGCAAATTCCAAAAATCAATACAAATTCACTTTTCAGATAAATCGCCAATTATTTTTCCTTTCTTCTGTTTTGTTGTGCAAAGAACGTCCAATGTTCATTTTTGATATATGCATTTGACACTAATTGCTAACTCATAAATATTTGAATACGAAACAAAGGATTAATTACAGGTGACATCAGAAACAGGGGCAATAACGAGTTGTCTAAGCAATCTAGTTGCTCTGTCCACTAAGGTGCCAAGGTAGGTTCAACTGAAGAACGTAACCAAGATACCTCCACTCCCCGCAGAGTAAGATAAATCAGCAATACTCTCCCCCGAGCAGAGTTGGTCTCCCATCATCCCTAAAAAGGCACAGTATCACCAGCAAGTCAGCAACACTCTCCCCAAGCAGAGATACGCTACTGTCAGCCTTAAGGAAATTGGATATCCCCAGAAGATCTCAACATTCCCCAGTGGAGTATGCAGATGTTCCTAACAAGCATCCCCGGCAGTCTTAATATAAGATTGTTCCCCGACGGTATACCGGACATCCAGTGGAGCCATTCCCCAGTCCAATCTGAAAAGTTTCCCCAGGAGAGTTGAATCAATCTCCCCAGTAGGAAGCTTATCCCCAGTAGATTCTGGAAGCCTATCACCTGCAGGGTATGAACGTCTCTCCCCGGTTTTATTCAGAAGGTTATTCCTCACCAGAGCTTATAACTGGGTTATCCTCAGCCAATTACCACAGAAAGATCGTCCTCGGCGAAGCTTTTCCTATCCACCAGCGGAGTTCATCAAGTCCTCCAACAAAGCTTATCAATGGTATCCCCAGCGGAGTTATCATCAACATCTCAGCAAAGTACCTCTCTTCCCACAGAGTAATTCCCCGCAGCGTAATCTCTCCAGCAAAGTTTATTCCTCAACGGAGTCATCTTCTCCTACCGGTTTATTCTTGCAATCGTCATCCCCGGCGGAAATGAAGAACTCTCCTCTTCAAACATCAGCCCAGGATTCAAAACTCCCAGCATTCGTCAAGGATTTATCTTCCGAGACAAAAATACATTCATAAACACCACGTCATCGTACATTATAGCATGCACATACGCATCATGAACATACAATCTCGTTTATTTTGAGAACATCACGCATTTCATACATCATGACATTGCATACAACTAATGTTTCACCTTTTCATGAAAAAGGTCAACATGAAGATGATTACTATCAACCGTCGCAAGTCCAGATTCGATACCTGTATCTAGCCAGGGCATATCTGTTGACGACTATTCCGGACTCGATTCCTGTATCCAGCCAGGGCACGTCTGAAGAGTTTGAAGATTCGATTCCTGTAACCAGCCAGGGCATATCTGTTGACGACTATTCCGGACTCGAATCCTGTATCCAGCCAGGGCACGTCTGAAGAGTTTGAAGATTCGATTCCTGTAACCAACCAGGGCATATCTATTGACGACTATTCCGGACTCAATTCCTGTATCCAGCCAGGGCACGTCTGAAGAGTTTGAAGATTCGATTCCTGTAACCAGCCAGGGCATACCTTTTGACGACTATTCCGGACTCAATTCCTGTATCCAGCCAGGGCACGTCTGAAGAGTTTGAAGATTCGATTCCTGTATCCAGCCAGGGCATATCTGTTGACGACTAATTCCAGATTCGATTCCTGTATCTAGCCAGGGCACATCTGTGAGTAACTTATTGTAGACTCGCTTCCTGTATCCAGCCAGGGCACATCTGCATGAAGAGTTTAGAGATTCGATACCTGTATCCAGCCAGTGGCATATCTACATAAAGAGTTTGAAGATCAACCCCTGTAACAGGCCCGGTAATTATCTTTCTTTCTCAGGTACGCAAGTTCTCGCTAAGGAATCTCTTACGCGATCGATACCTAGATGGCATCTATAAGCCCATCCACATACCAACAGTCTCCAAATGGCGTCTATAAGCCCATTCCCGACAAGGTTCTATCACACTTCCAGATGGCATCTATAAGCCCATCCTCCTATCCATCATCACTCCAAATGGCGTCTATAAGCCCATTCCCGACAAGGTTCTGTCACACTTCCAGATGCCATCTATAAGCCCATCCTCCTATCCATCATCTCTCTAAATGGCATCTGTAAGCCCATTCCCATCATCACACTGCTGATATTCTATTATGTGAGTGTAAATTTCTGGGCACTCTAGTGTTCAATCATCTTCCACCTTCGGATTACGAAAGGCACGCCAGCCAATCTACATCCTCAGGTCTAAGAAGATTGAACAGGGGCAACTGTTGTACCCCAAAATTTGCCCTCCCGTATTCTTCAAGATTTGGCAAGATCATGGTTCAAAATCTCTCAAGGGTTGCACAGTCCAATTACCTCCTAACACAGTCAAAATTAGGGTTTTGGTTCTTGCAAAGAAATTGAGGTTTTCAAAGGTCCAATCAAGTCCCATATGCCTATATACATTGTCAAGCATCCATATGTCAAGTTTCAAGACTCACAGCATCAAGTTGCACAGTCAAAAACCCTAATTGCCTTACAGTCAACTGCAGGGGCAAAATGGTCATTTGACAGTCAAAAGTCAAAATTTTTGGTCAACATCTTATTTTTAAGCCACAATCATCATTTGATCAATTCTTGATCATGATTCCACAAGCATGGCTCAAAAAGTCTCAAGATGCAAAAGTTTCTATTTTTGGACAGCTGAAAAGTCAACTGCAATTTGACCAAGGCATAACTTCTTCATGGTTTATCAGAAAAATCCCATCCAAAGCTCATTTTGAAGGGGATGACATTTCCTACAACTCATCTTCACACTCCAAGTCCAAGAAATACTCTCACAAAAAGTTATCAATTTCAACATTATAGGTCATTTTCAAAAGTCAACAAAAAGGCACTTTAAGTCAAAGACCATAACTTGATATTGGTAAATCAAAATGACATGGGACCAAAGGCATTGGTTAGAGGACTTCAAGACCTTTCCAAAATGTCCAAGAACATGTTCATAGCTTCCAAATTGAGCAAGATATGCATTGGAGAAGTTGGGAAATGTTTGGGAACTTTCAAAAGTCAACTTTGCCTAAAAAGCTTCAAATTTGCTAATGGGCCTCAAATTCTTTCTTGAATCTTTACCCAAAGCCTATGCACGACCCATTAAGCTTAATTTGACTTATTTTCTTATTTTTAATTAATTAATTGAATTTATATTAGTATTAATTCATTTAATTAGTTTTAATTATAAGAAAATTCAAAGGATATGCTTTTTAGATCTTTTTGTGCAGCAAATATGACTAGGGCAATCTGGCAAACTCGTTTCTCAATCAAAAAGGGAAGATCATCCATATTTGGCAAGGTTTTCATTGAAAAAGATTGGAAATTATATGATGGAAAATCAAGGATTGAAAACATTATTGCAATGGATTCATGGACCTTATTCTAACCTAAATTCATTCACATACATATGCTGAGTGAAACCCTAAAGCTAGACACGTGAAAGCTGCCACAAAAACACATAGCCAATTTGCAAAAATTCAAGAAACCTTGGAAAACTGATTTCCTATTTGCAGCATAATTCAAAGCTTCTCTTTGATTCAAACGTATTGCCTGAGTCTCCAGGAAGCATTTGCAATCAAAAACCAATCCTAACACGCGAAGAATCAAAGAACACGAGTCATTCGGTTTGTCTTGTTTTTTCAAAATTGCATAACACGATTCATGTGTTTTTAATCTATTTTCTTGTTTGATTTATGCTAATAGGTACCTTCTGAAGCGATTGGTATAATCCAATTGAGTTATAACTGCCTGAATCAAAATCCACCATGAACGGAATCTAGGGTTTCTGAAGCTTGCAATTAGGGCTTTAGGCATAAGGGATAATTGGACCTTGAGACAAGCATGGTTGAACTCTTCAAGGCCAGACGAATTCAACCAGACCCTCGCGCCCTTTTTATGTGACCCATAGCTCTAATCGCTATTATTGGTACTTGTGTTTTGTGGGGGTTTAAAACCCCCGCTATCTTATTCATGTTTGCAGGTGAAAACGAAGAAGAAGGGTGAGTTGTCCAAACGCTAGTGGATGATTCAAACGAGTGGCGCGCGTTTTCGTTCTGTGGCATAATCACGTGATTCCTTAATATAATATTTCTTTGTTATTATGTTTACAAACAAACGCAAATGGCTGGATGGTGGGAGACGTGGCTGGTAAGTACTGGGACCTGGGTTCGATTCCCAGGTCCCCCATATATTCTTCATATTTTTCTTAATGCTTTCAGGTACAGCGCTTCTCAAATGTTCCACCATACGTACCCATGCCTAAGCTTGCCAAGTGGCCTTGATGAACAATCTGAAGGCCAGGAGATGGAATCCATGGTATGCTCCAGTCAAACAGCACGTACACAATCAGCAAAGTCAACCAGGCTTGTGTTCTTGGGCCTGAATTGCTTCAATCTCACCTCCACTTTGGGCCTGACACCCCCTTGGTTTGCATAATTTTGTTTTCTTTTCTTTTCTAATTCTTTTAATTGTTTTAATTATTTTTATTAATTCACCATAAAATAGTTTTTTCCAATAAAATCAGAAAATCAAAATTGTAAAAATATATTTAATTATTTATTAATTTCATCACTAATTTATTTTTGTAAATAAATTCTAATAGTTAACTTAGTTAATTTAGGTTTTAAATTTTAATCCTTTTTCGTAATAAATAAAATTGTATAGAATTAGGTTTTGACTTTTAATTATTTTTATCATGATTGATTATTATTATTATTTTTGTAAATAACATGTAAATTAATTAATTAGCTTAAATTAGGTTAATTTTAATATTTTCATTAATAATTAAAATAAACATAGAACTAGGGTTTTTCTTTAATTCTTTTTCTTATTTTCATTAAATACCAAAAAAAACATAAAAAACACTTTCTTTTCTCTAATTAAATAATTAATTAGGTTTTAATTTAATTTAATTTCAAGCAAAGGGTCAAAACCCTCGGACGTCCAGTTTAATTTATTCGCGCACTATTTTTATTTCTTTTGATTATTATGTAACTGTTCAAGGATGTAATAGTAATTAGGTTTATTATTTTTTTACTTCCCGCATCTTTATCAAAAACGGGTCTTTGTACTTTGGCGATGTATAGACCCGCGCCTTGTAATAGCGTAGCTTTTATCCTTCCGTCTCTTTATTTTTCCGCACTCCTAACTGCTAAACTCGCATGAAAGAATGTATGACAACTAAAAAACAACGCGTAGCTCACAATGCCATGATCAAAGATAAAACATAACATGAAAACAACATACAATGCACACACCACTTCTAGGGTACGCCTCACTCGTTGCCTTCGAAACGTGGTCGTCAAGTATAGGACATTTTAGCGGTCTCTCTTATGTCCAAGATCCAGTTGCCTCGAAACGGTTGCCTCGGATTAAAAAGGATCTAGGACATTAGGGTTACTTCTAAGGTGTCCTAACTGTTGCTTCGGTGACCACACTGTCCCTACAATCGAATTGACCCGAACACCTCCAACGGTGGTGCTACCTACCTCTCAATGGTGGGATGGCACTACCTTAAGGACTTTTACACAGCATAATTCCTTAGGGTAGGTAGATGACTCATAGGTACTTGCTCTCTTCAAAAACAAATCAAAATCTTTTCACACTGACACTTTCAAAAGCTTTCAAAACAAATTTTTCAAACACTCTTGAGGACAGATACAAGAGTCACTCAGAAATCTTTCAATGAAACTTTTTCAAACCCACTCACATTTTGAAAAGCAAACACTTTGAAAACATAAGAGCAAGTAACTAAGAGCCCTGGATAACCATGGATAGAAAGGGTGCTAACACCTTCCCTTTCTATAAATCTACCTCCCGAACCGAGAAATATTCTCATAAGGAATTTTGCTGTGCTTTTGTCCTTTCCTTGTTGGAGAAAATAAAAGACGGTGGCGACTCTTGCTTCCGCGACATTTCGCGAACCAGCTTTAAAACAGTCAGTTCTATTTCCACCGATCACACTTCCCTTAGAGGTTAAATCAGCATCGGAAAAGCCCAATCTGTTATCAGCAGTCAGACTGGACACACAGTCTTCAAATTGGTCGATAGAGGTCTCTTGGGGCACGTGAGCGGTCTTAAGAAACTTTACCAAGGCTTTGGCGTGAGTTTCAGGGCACAAAAGTAAGGACAACAATGATATCTTCGAGGGGGTCTGCCCCAATTGTTCTACAAAGTTGTAGTCACTTTTCTTGATTATCTTCAGGATTTCTTCTATTTCTTTTCTAGAAGCTTCAAGGATGACTTCGGGACGTTCTCTTGCTTGGTCAGGCTCAACCAAAGCCTCTTTTCCCCTTGTATCGGCAGTAGGGATAACAGTAGGAGTATCACTGGCGGTGTCAATAGGAGTGGCAGTAGTGATGATCACAGATGTAGCAACGGTCTTTGGAGAAATATTAGGTGATAAGACTCTTCCACTTCTTGTTATTTTGCTGGTTATAGTGATGTTACCGATATCGGGATCAATATCTCTCGCAACTTCATTTTTGACAACCAACTGATCTTGTTTGATGCTGTAGTAATAAACGTCAGCCTCATAACTCCAGGAAACATCTTTATCCGAGGAGATTGGTATTGGTCTTGGCATAGTGATGATTAATGGTGCAGATCTGGGAGCAGATGTAATCCTGACGGGTCTTTTAGTGGAGACCCTGGGAGGATTGTCGGAAATGGTGATTATTGAAACATCTTGATAAGAGCTTTTTATAAGAGGTAGATTTTCAAATAGGATTTCTTTACTAGTCATCAGGCACTGGACGCATATCTTAAGTAACAAACAACCATTCGGTAGAGATTTGCATAGGTGACAATCTTCATTGCAACCTGGGAATAGGCCGGCTTGCAGTAGATTTTGTTTAATGGTCAACAGAGGAGTAACCAAGTCATTCACAGAGGAAACAAAACGATCATCATCAATGGTGTTAATACCTTGGCCATGTCTAGGCATTGGTGCCGTTATTACATTAGGCATTTCTGGGGGCTCAAATTCAATCTCTTTCGCATCGATAAGGTCTTGCAACTTATTCTTTAAAGCCCAGCAGTCATTTGTATTGTGCCCCGGGCTTTCAGAATGATAGGCACATCGGGCGTTCGGGTTGTAGCAAGGAGAAGCAGTATTGGGATTCTTGGGAGCTTCCTTTAAAGTTACTAGATTGGTCTTGAGAAGGTGTGGCAAAACTTGAGACATGGTCATGTTAATCCGAGTAAATCATCTCATGGGCACTTCTGGTTTGCGCTGATAATTTCGCTGCTGATTTGGTGCAGGATTAGAAATCATGACAGCCCCTACTGCCGAATGACGGTCGATTTTGTTTTGATTCCTATGGTCATATGCAGCACTGACCTCCTTCTTTCCAACAAAAGGTTTCTTCACCATACTTGAGGATGCATCTCTTTGAATTTTGCCGCTTTTTATACCGGCTTCGACCCGCTCACCAGTCATGATTAATTTGGTAAACCCAGATGAAGAACTCCCAATCAGGTGATTGAAAAATGGTCCTGACAAGGTGCCTAGGAACATATCCATTAATTCTCTGTCGGATAAAAGGGGCTGGACCCTGCCTGCGAGATCCCTCCAATTTTTAGCATAGGCTTTAAAACCCTCATCTGTTCCCATAGACATGCTTTGTAACTGTGTCCTAGTCAAAGCCAAATCAGCATTATACTGATATTGTTTGTAGAAAGCAGCGACCAACTCTTCCCAGTTGCGAACATTGGACCCTTCTAATTGGTAGAACCAATCCAACTGAGTCCTCGATAAGCTTTCCTGGAAGAAATGCACCCACAGATTCTTATTAGCCGTGTGGGGTTGAATCTTTCTGACATATGACCTCAGATGTAGTTTCGGGCAAGAGACACCATCGTACTTGGCGAAAGTTGGGACCTTGAATTTATGTGGGATGACAACCCCCAAGATGAGTCCTAATTCTTCAAAGTCCAAACCCCGGGTACCCTCTGAATCTCCATGGCATTCAAACGATCCTCTAGTTGTTTGTATTTATCATCAGCAGGAGGATATTGTTCCTCAGAGTAATCATGCTCTTCCTCTCCTTCGGATACCAGGTCATCGTTTACTTCCTGGGTCTCGGCTCCTTGATTATCTCCTTCACCCGATGATGTTTCAAAGTCTAAGGTTCTCCTGGTCTGCCCTTTAAACCTTCTTCCCATGATCACAACACTGGTTAGTTTCTTCATTTTCTTCTTCTTCTCTTTGGCCAACAAAGTCTTCAAATCCTCTTGTCCTTTTGTCAGAGCCATGAGCATTTGTTGAAAATGGGCATTCTGCGCCTGAAGATCTTTCACAGTCTGTTCAACATCCATCTCACTGAAATAAACAGTAGAAGGATAAGGCGACTTGTTATGAGAAAACTGTATGATGTTATGATGAATGAAGATGCCATATGCAAATGATTTCAAGGAAATTTAGAGATTTAAATTTGTTCAAACCAAAAAAGAACACACGTCATATTAAATAAAACCAAGTTTGAATACATCATGCTTCGTTGGGTTTACAAAGAAAGAAACAAAATACAGCAAAAACTCCTAAGACAAAAAGACCGAACGCGTCCTCTTTGGAGCAATGTAGGTATTCGGATTTTTCTCTTCATGAAGAAGTTTGGTGAGCTCTAAAACCTTATTCTCACTGGCGTAGTACTGGGTTTCAAAGGTGTCTCGTTCTTCCTTCAACTGAATCCAAGCTTTCTGCAGGTCTTCAAGAGAAGTAGGCATGTCAGGATGAAGAACGGTGTATGGGACGTCTCCTTCAATAACAGGCTCAATGATGACATGAAGGATGGAAGGGTAAGGCATCAAGAGACTCTGGGTACGAGCCCGTACCCACTTAAGGTAAGGCTTGAGAGGGATAGAGTTTTTACGTCCCAAAGTCCTATTGTCCACCTTGTTTACCATTCCCCAAGCACGTGTAAACCTCTGGCGATAACCTTGGTCTTCTTTGTCGTAGTCGAACACCAAACCTTGGATGAGAATTTCATGAGGGTCGTCCCTTCGGGCATACCCAAACTGCCGAAGAGCTAAGCATGGGTTGTAGGTGATACATCCCCTAATACCAAGCAAAGGTACATTAGGGAACTCCCCACAGCGGTCAATGATAGAAATATCTTCCAAGGATATCGAGCACCAACAGATATTAGAGTGGGTGAGAGACATCGTCCTTTGAGACCAAGTCAATCTTTGCTCGTTCTTCAATGTTGACTGAGGCAGGTGTGAAGTGAACTACTTAGCGAGTAGGGGGACACAACACAAAAGGGTACCTCTTTTCTTCATGGTACGGGTATGAAGGCAATGCAAGATGTCTCCTAGTAAGGTGGGTATAGGATTGCGAGAGAAAAAGACTTTTATGGCATTAACGTCTATGAATTGGTCCGAATTGGGAAATAGAACCAAACCATAAACAAGGAGAGCTAGCACGTCTTCGAAAGCTTGGAAATCCATGTCATCCCAGAATGAACGAGCTTTTTCCAATAGAAACTTAGCTAAAAAACCTTTAACCCCACTTCTTGTCTCCCAATTGGCTATGATGTCGGCCCTCTTCACATGTAAAGCTTCGACGATGACTTCAGGTTTTGGAATCCCTTCTAGACCGGTGAACGGTATCTGATTAAGCACGGGCACCCCTAAGAGCAAAGATAACTCTTCTAGTGTAGGTACCAACTGATAGTCCGGAAAAGTGAAACAATGATGTATGGGATCAAAGAATTGGAATAATACACACATCATCTCTTCTTGGAAGTTGGATGTAGCCAAACTGAGGAGTCGACCATACTTCTTGGTAAAAGGAGAATCCCCGGGCACTCTTGAGGCTAGCTCTTGAATTTGAGGATGTGCTTTTATGAAGCTGATTCGGATGGTGTTTCTTCGGAGAGAATTCATGTCCTACTAAACAAAAACAAAGATAAATTTCTAAATCCTTGAAATAGTTAGTGAGCATGCATATGATGTTGATGATGTTTATGATGTTTATGTACAAGCAAACATATACACACAGCAAACAAAACCCTATGTTTTAGGCTTGCATGAGTTTTGTATGTAAGTACCCTCTTGAAGTCTAGTTGGCTTAACCTGTCTTAGAAGTAATGATCGGGTTCTAAAGGATCTCAATATCACTGACCTTTCTTTTAGGCATTGTCTCAACACAACAATCTTTTCTTATGGCCGAGATATCCCAAAAGTCTAGCCTCAATGAGTGTAGTATTGAGTGTCAACCAATTTTCAGCTTTACACCGAAACCAGCTACCTCACTACGTTCTAATGGCCAAGTTTGTTCAATTAGGGTTCTAAGGTCAATTAGTGCTTCACGACGCCACTCAGCAGCCCCGTATTCTCCTCGATTCACCACGAGGGATACCGGTACCCACAAATGCGTCACACTAACATAGCCATTGTCTCAACCATATCGGTCTACATTGTACAGTCTCCATAATCTATTGCTATTTACCTAAAAGGTGCCTCAGATCTGGGTGGAGGATCAAAGCAAGCCCAATACAAAGAACTAAATGTAAAGCACACAAATTAAATAATGAAAGCGAGTAAAGGTGATCTAACTCTAAGGTAACCCCACTTTTTTATTATTTATTCCCTAGCAGAGTCGCCAGACCTGTGATACGGTGGGAGAACTGACTTGAGTGTTTTGCGTTTAGATCGCATTTGTGCGGATAGCAAGAGTCGCCACCAACTTTTCTTTTATCCAAAAGGAAAGGTAAAAAAGCACAGGAAAGACCTTTCGATATTTATTCTCGGGTTCGGGGGGTAGATTATGAAAAGGGAAGGTATTAGCACCCTTTTTATCCATGGTTCTCCATGGCCTCTTAGTTACTCGTTTAGATCACTTGCTTTCATTTGACAATGTGCTTATGGTGTGGGCTTTGAAAATGTTTTGAAAAATCTCTTCGTAATGGTTCTCGTTTCTATAAGAACGCGTACAAAGTTTTGTTTTGAAAAGTGGTTTAGAGATGTGTTGGTGGATTGTATTTCGGAAAGTGTTTTGAAAAGATGTTTTGCAATGGTTCTTGTCTCTATAAGAACGTATACAAAATTTCCGTCTTTTGAAAATGTTTCGAAATGAAAGTGTAGGTGTAAAATGTTTTTATCGTGAGCAAACGAGTAACTAGGAGCGAATCTATCTACTCGAAAGGTCTTAAATTGTTCTTTTCTTCCTCATTTTAATGTTGTTATCTTACCATTAATTTGGTAAGAAGCCCCATCGTTGGATGTGAAGGGACAGGCGCGGGTCAATTTTACAGTCATCGAAGGCAACTTATGATACACTTTAGCAATTTTCGTAAGGGACGAGATCATTTTATCGAAGGCAACGTCGAGGGTCATCGAGGGACTACGATCTTTTTATCGAAGGGTCATTGCTAAGGCGTCCCATATTCGAGGGACATGACTGTATTTCCGAGGCAACGAGCGAGGTTACCCTAGAGTTACGTGTGTGAAAAAAGTGTGTTTGTTTCAAGTTATTTTGTTCTTTGATTAGGTTATCTAGCGATTGATTTTTGAATCTTGTCATACACGCCTAATTACTATAAGGAAAACAGTAAATTGCGAGAATTGAAATTCTACGCTATTACAAAGTGTTCGGGAGTGGGGGTACAATTTTTACAAATGGAGATGAGTCAAATGCGATTAAAAGGTCCAAATAGCAAACAATACAACCAAATTGAATCGGATAATTAATTAAAACTACAACAATCTTATGAAATAGTATTAACCAACAAAATATGGAAATAGATTCTTGGTATTTGAAAAGTTTGGAAAGAAAAAAAAGATTTTATTCTATTAAAGAAAATGTTTAACTAAAGAAATTAAATCAAAGTGTATATATATATATTTTTATCTTTTAATATTTTTTATGATGAAAAGAACTAATTAACCTATAAAAAATTATATATATATATATTTTTTGAATATGAGATAAATAAAAATATATTCTATTTTTGTGACATTTGTATCATGAAAAAGAATCAAAAGAAAATTAATAGCAAGAAAGTTTAACAAGAAGCAAATTAGTAACAAAAACAATTAATCAAAATAATTAATGTAAAAAAGGAATTATAAATTAAACAAATAAGGGGGGGGGGGGGGGTATGCAGTAAACGGAATTGGGCTTTATGGAGCAAAAACAAGGGTCAACCCATCACAATCCAACAACCCAAAACCAAACCAAAAGTCCATAATCCAAGTGTTATTCACAGATTAAGGAGGTAACAAGAGATTAGGGTTTTGGTCTTTTGTATTCCCTCTCACGCGGCGCTCTAACCTCTAGTTCTTATCTCTATTCATCCTTTCCACAAACTGAGTCCCTCTAAACTTCCTTACTACCCCGTTTCTGACTCACCTCGCAAACGTTCGCTTTCTACAGAAACATCCTATGCCTCTTTGTCTCACAGCGGCTAACATCTTTTGAAGCCTCTTTTGAACTCGGATTTAGAACAGAGAGACCCAAAATCGTCTCATCCTTGACCTCCCTCAACCTCTTTGTTACCGGAATATGCCTCTCTCGTCTCTCTAATCCTTCTCTAACCCTAGCGATTTTGAAAAGGTATGATCTTTTTTTCGTCATTTTTCTCTAGCTTACAGATTTTTTTTGTTGATTTTTATTTTATCTACTCATTAGTTCTTTATAGATGCAGGAATCATGCCATGGAGGTATGAGAACGGGGGAAGAATTCGTACCTGTTGGAGTTCTATAACTTCTCCCTCGCCTTGCTATTTTTTGTGATTTTCTGCAAACTTGGAATGGAGAGGCGAGATTGAGGATGGTGTTCAGTGGTGGCGGAGGATGAATGGGGGGAAAGAGATGATGATGGGGCGAGGCTCTTCTGGTTTGATAATGCCTTTTCTATTTTTCTTTTTGGCCTTTGGCTTTTTGGTATGTTATCTGGTTTTTTGGTTATCTAGTTTTTTGAATGATGATAATGTTGGTTCTAATCTTGGTGATGATTATCTGGTTCTGAGTTTGATGAACATCAGATTTGTTTTTGCTCGTTTTCTTGTTCTGTGTGATCGGTGGATCTGGAACTGACTGTTTAACGCTGGTTCGCGAAATGTCGCGGAAGCAAGAGTCGCCACCGTCTTTTATTTTCTCCAACATGGACAGGACAAAAGCACAGCAAAATTCCTTATGAGATTGTCTCTCGGTTCGGGAGGTAGATTTATAGAAAGGGAAGGTGTTAGCACCCTTTCTATCCATGGTTATCCATGGGCTCTTAGATACTTGCTCATTGTGTTTTCAAAAGTCTTTGCTTTTCAATTGTGAGTGAATTTGAAAAAAAGTTTCGTTTAAAGATTTCAGATCGACTCTTGTATCAGTCCTCAAGAGTGTTTGAAAAATTGTTTTGAAAGCTTTTTGAAAAGTGTCGATGTGAAAAGAGTTTTGATTTATTTTTGAATAGAGCAAATATCTATGAGTCGTCTATCTACCCTAAGGAATTAGGCTGTGTAAATGTCCTTAAGGTAGTGCCATCCCACCATTGAGAGGTAGGTAGCACCACCGTTGGAGGTGTTCGGGTCAATTCGTTTGTAGGGACAGTGTGGTCACCAGAGCACCAGTAGGACACCTTAGAAGCTACCCTTATGCCATTGACCATGGACATAAGGACTTACTAAAACGTCCTATACTCGACGACCACGTTTCGAAGGCAAGGCAACAGTGAGGCGTACCCTAAGAGTGGTGTGTGAATTTTGTGTGTTGTTTTCATGTTATGTTTTATCTTGTACATGCATCACGGTGATCTACGCTTGTTTTTAATTTAGGCCATACATTCTTTCATGCAATTAGAATTTAAAAGTGCGGAAATTTAAATGCGGAAAGTAAAATCCTACGCTATTACAAGGCGCGGGTCTATACATCGCCAAATTAACAAAGACCCGTTTTGAATAAAAATGCGGAAAGTAAAACCTAGTTACTATTACATGGCTTGAGCAATTACATAATATTCACAATAAAATAACGTGCGAAAAGAATAGAAATAGAATGTTCGAG
This sequence comes from Vicia faba, assembly GCA_948472305.1. Lineage (NCBI taxonomy): Eukaryota > Viridiplantae > Streptophyta > Magnoliopsida > Fabales > Fabaceae > Vicia > Vicia faba. The sequence goes on from OX451736.1 coordinate 1,619,199,311, forward strand.
GGCGTTGGACCTTTTTTGAAATTGAATTGAAATTAAAGACTAATTAATTATTTAATTAAGAAAAGAATTATTTTTTGTGTTTTTTGTATTTGTGAAATAAAGAAAAGAATTAAAATTAGAAGGAAATCCTAGTTCTAAATATTTTTAATTATTAAAGAAAAGGTTAAAGTTTAAAACCTAATTTATGCTAATTGATTATTTACATATTTATTTACAAAGATATTTAATAATAATAATAATGAGAAAATTATTTATTGAAAAAAGATAAAAAGGTTAGAAACCCTAATTTCTACATATTTTATTTATTTAAGAAAAAGTATTAAAATTGAAAACCTAAATTAAACTAAATTAATTATTAAAGTTTATTTACAAAATATAATGATGAATTAAATATTAATTAAACATATTTTTAGTTTTTGATTTTCTGGTTTTATATTATGAAAATTAATTTATGAAATTAAAGAAAACAATTAAAACAATTAATAGAATTAAGAAAGAAAAACAAATAAAAATTAAAAATTGATGCAAACCATGGGGGGTGTCTGGCCCTTTTTGGAGGTAAATTGAGAAATTCAGGCCCACTGGATACAAGGCCTTTGTTGACTTTCAGTGCTTGCGTGTGGATCCATTGACTAGCGTGTACCATAGACTGCACGTTATGGCCATTGGATTGATCATCAGGGACACTTGGCAGGCACAAGCATGAACGTGCATGGTGAGCAATGGAATGAGTGCTACACAGGAAAGCATTGAAACAAAAATTATAGATAATATGGGGGGACCTGGGAATCGAACCCAGGTCCCAATGCCTGCAGGACAGCTCATCCACCAACTGAGCCATTGAGTTTCTTTGTTAACCTAACGCATGGAAAATATAATATACAAACAATATTGGTTAGTGGTGTAAACAAAAAATTGCGCGCCAGTATTTGAATCCTCCACTCACGCTTGGACACATAGGCTTCTTCTTCATCTTTCTGCAAAAACACAAAACAAGTAGCGGGGGTTTTAAACCCCCACTAAACAAGACCTATAAAAATAGCGAATAGCCCATGCTGTAATATAAAAAGGGCGCGAGGTAATGATTGGACTCGTCTTGTTATCACGAACTCAATGGTACCAGTTTGAAGGTCTAATTTTTCCATATGAAGAAACCCCTAATTTTGAGCTTCTGAAAACCTAATATCCATCAATGGTAGATTTTGATATAGGCATTGTTAGTCCAATTAAATGGTACCATTAGCTTCAGAACATCATTGTTAGTAAGAATCAACAATTAAAGTCATGAATAATGCATGTAAATTAAAAAACGATAATGGATATGTTCATGAAAAGTGCAATGTTGTTCTACCAATTCTTGGGGTCTGGAGACTGGTTCTTGATTGCAACACGTTCCTAGCAATGTCAGGAATGTATTGGAAGGCTTGTTGTGCTTTGAAATGCCTTGTAACTATGTTTTCAGTTTTCAACTTTTTGTGTAAATTTTGCACTTTGGTTCTGAGTTCTTAGCAGCCTTTTCGTGTGTAATCCCTTAGGTTTAAGTTGTGCATATGTACATGAAGCAAATTAGGTTAAAAAACCAAGCCCAAAGTCCATGTATTAATGTTTTCAATCTTTGATTTTTTCACATCTTTTTCCAATCTTTTTGCCATGGAAACTTGCCCAATATGGATGATTTTGTCCCCTTGAGAAGGTGCACGAGATCTTTTGCATATCATGAATATATTTGCTGCACAAAAAAGATTTAAAACCATGATTTGCTATTTTTTCATATTTAAAACTAATTAAATGAATTAATAATAATAAAAATTCAAATAATTAATCAAAAATAAGAATATAAATCCCTTTAAGGTCAATGGGTCGTGCATAGCCTTTGGGTAATGATTCATGGACGAATTTGTGGCCCATTAGCATTTTTGAAGCCTTTTGTGCAAAGTTGACTTTTCAAAATTCCCAAACATTTCCCAACTTCTACAAGGCATATCTTACTCAATTTTGAAGATATGATCATGTTCTCGGACATTTTGGAAAGGTATTGAAGTCCTCTAACCAATGTCTTTGGTCCCATGTCATTTTGATTTACCAATCTCAAGTTATGCTCTTTGACTTAAAGTGCCTTTTTGTTGACTTTTGAAAATGACCTATAATGTTGAAATTGCTAACTTTTTGTGAGAGCATTCCTTGGACTTGAAGTGTGAAGATGATTTGTAGGAAATGTCATCCTCTTCAAAATGAGCTTTGGATGGGATTTTTCTGATAAACTATGAAGAAGTTATGTCTTGGTCAATTACAGTTGACTTTTTCAACTGTCCCAAAATAGAAACTTTTGCATCTTGAGACCTTTTGAGCCATGCTTTGAGAATCATGATCAAGAATTGATCAAATGATGTTTGTGGCTTCAAAATAAGATGTTGACCAAAATTTTTGACTTTTGACTGTCAAATGACCATTTTGCCCCTGCAGTTGACTGTGAAGCATTTAGGGTTTTTGACTGTGCAATTTGATGTTGTGAGTCTTGAAACTTGACATATGGATACTTGACAATGTATATAGGCATATGAGACTTGATTGGACCCTTGGAAACCTCAATTTCTTTGCAAGAACCAAAACCCTAATTTTGACTGTGTTAGGAGGCAATTGGACTGTGCAATCCTTGAGAGATTTTGAATCATCTGAAGATTGATCTTGGCAAATCTTGAAGAATATGGGAGGGCAAATTTTGGGGTACAACATTATGTTACTGTGTTTTTTTGCGTGTGTCCTGTCTCTATGCAAATGAACCCTTTTATATTGTGGGTTTTCAATATTGATTATGGTTTTGTGTTTACAACAGGTTTTGTGGTCCTGTGATTACAGTAGGTTTTCTGATTTTGTATTTACAGCAGGTTTTCACTATGCCAGAAATAACCTACGAAAGCGCTTTTTTTGGGCTTTAAAAGCGCTTAAAAGCGCTCTCGTAGGTGGCGCTGCTAAAGGTTTTAGCAGCGCTTTTTGTTCAGAAAAAAGCGCTCTCGTAGACCTACCTATGAAAGCGCTTTTTGGTAAAAAGCGCTTTCATAGGTAGGCCTACGAGAGCGCTTTTTTCTGAAAAAGCGCTTTCATAGGTGTATTCAGAATGTGTGTCAGGCAATCTAAAGTAGGCCTATAAGAGCGCTTTTTGTTCAGAAAAAAGCGCTCTCGTAGGCCTACCTATGAAAGCGCTTTTAATCAAAAAGCGCTTTCATAGGTAGGCCTACGAGAGCGCTTTTTTCTTAAAAGCGCTTTCATAGGTTTTCTACTGAAAAATCTAAAATTTAAAAAATTTCTAAACCTGCATTTTTTTGCAGCAAACCTGTAATTCTTAAACCGGTATTTTACAATCTAATCTAGAAATACCAATATATATTAGTTTTAATCCAAATACCAAATGTAATTCAAATACAAAATATTATATATATATATATATATATACAAATACCATTATAATCAATTCATATCCAAAATATATATACACCATGGTAATTCAATATTAACATGTTTTTAAACGTAACAAAATACACCCTAAGAAATCAGCTATATAACACTAAGTAAATCAATCCTAATCTACATATATATCCAAGGTCCTGATCATGCAATATGAACATAATAACACGGTCAGTGTTGTATACACAAAACAATATATTCATAATTAACCAATTTTCACACAACAATGTGTTCGTACCTTATTATAAGATTCTTAGCTCAATAAAATATTGGAACAACTCCTCTTTGAGTTCTTCCAATTGACGTGGCGAGTAATATGGACAATTGTATTGATCAAAATACTACATTACAAAACAAAATATATGCATGATTTAGTTTAATGTAATAAATTATATGCAAAATCCGATAAGTAATAAAACAAAGTATAAATCCATACCGTGATTGGAATCTCGATTTCATTCATTTGAATGATTTCTTTGATAAACTTCAAAATGAAGTATCCGCAATCTATGCCGTTTTGTTGTTGAGGGCACTACATAGAAAAACAAATAAGATTATACACATCTATTGATTTATCAAGTAGCATAAATATTATAAGCAAAATTGTTGAAATTTATGTACCTGTACTTTGATCCAATTAATGTTGTTTGATTTAGACCGTGGTACTCGTGCTTCCCTTTGACATCGGAATACTTATATTGAACTGATGACAAAATTAAAATATTTATTTAGAACAATGACATTGAAATAATTATATATATAAACACAAACGAATATTTAGAATAATGTCACTTACGTATCAATCACTAGCTTCATTTCCGGATAATTTGTCCAATCACCGTCAACCGAATTCAGGTAATAGACCACTTATTTTATGGGATTGATTGCAAGCAACAACCAGTGACATCTATAAATTAAAGCAACAATTTAGAAGCGAATTTTAATGTAAAAAATACAAATATTAAAAGGAGCTTAGAATGAAAATCTAACCCTGTATTATAAGGCAAAAGATACAAGCTCTCTGTACTGACAGTTGTCATGAATCTTTCGACCAAGTGTTCTCTTACTGAATCAGGTTCCCTAGAAATTGTTGCTCCGCTGACACGGGAGGAAGACACGAAACGGAATCTATTTGACAATTGATTCCCGCGCATCAATTTGTCAAATAACATCCTTAAATAAAAACATAATTAATATTAGACTATTTCAATTAAATGTTTAAAAAAAATGTTCAACCAATTAAATAATATATTGATCGGGTTACCGGATGTACGAGTGCATCACACTGATGCCTAACTCTCGATGATGAAAGATTTGTTCCATGTCCTCTAATCCAATTGTTTCGGTACATGGAAAACCAAAGACAATTTCATCCACATCGATTTGACGAATTCCATCATTCATCAAATCTGATGTGACAACTAGTGTCTCCAGACACTGTCGATACCTAGGCACAAATTTACGGACAGGAACCTTCTTCTTAGGTGGAACCCTACTAACTTTCTGGCTCACCTGCTGTGACTGATCTTGAGAAGGTACCTTAAAAATCATATAGAATTATGTAAGATACAAAGTTATGCAGTTTTTTATTCCGATCATAAATGAAACACTTTAAAAGTACCTGTCTTTGCGATGCAATAGACTCGCCGCACTGCAAAATCCCTTTATCCTTAGATGCGGGTTTTGTAGGAGTCTAAAATTACCATGTATAAAATTCAGGTCAGAACTGTCAGTTGAATACTTAAAGATTCATAATGGTTTTCAACATACCTGATCATCTATGCAGATGAGGTCTGATGGCCATGCCACAAAAGATCCTACTGCATCTCGCAGCAATGTGGTCTCCGCAACAATGTCAGGTACCGGTAGCAATGCATTCATATCTAAAACAACATCAACCGATACCTTCATGTGGCCATCCGGGAGCAGTCTATGGTGAATTAAATCTCCCGAGGTGTTGTGCACTTTTCCTTTGCCAACTACCCGATAAGTCGGAGACGCTAGATACAGCTAACAACATGGAATGCCCTAAACCAATAATAATCGTTAGACTTCCTTTAATGTTGACAATAATAACCGTTATAATTATACTTTCTCTAAATATAATGGATTATCATCTTAATTACCTCGGGAAAATTTTGTTGACAGTTGATACTAGCCTTGTCACTAGTTTCTTTCAACTGTGAACTACTCCTTTCTGCCATATATCTCTCTTTGTCCCTCTGCAGTTCACGGACTTGTGCTTGTAAATCCTGCAATGTTTGCATCACTTCTGCATTGCTAGGATTTCTTTTTCTTGGATTGTTATACAGAGAGATATGAGTCACACCATGGCCTTTACCCCTCACTCGTCCCGGATACTCAGCAACACATAGTGCTCGACTGAGTACGCTCCTGATATTCCGGTCATCACCCGTGGATACCGATTGCGATATAGTCTCCTGTAATTCATTTAAATATCGATAATTAAAGACACAACATTAATTATATATTAATTAAAGACATAATGGTATACTTACACACTCATCATAAATATGTTGCAGATCGGGGTTAACAACTTGATCTCTGCCAACACGAGCTTCCTTCCACAACACATGTGTAGGTAGTGATGTTTCGTCACTCTGCGTCTCCTCCAACTACGCATTGTTACAAATAATAAAATCATCAATACACATTGTTACAAATTAATAATACACATTGAGATAATTAATAAGATCGTAGAATTGAGATTTACTTACAATTTTTTCCTGTAAGCGTGCATATTCCAAACGACCTTTTTTATATGGATATGCGGGTTTTGACGCTCTCTCCCGATTTGCAGCACTCACTTTCTTGAAATTCTCGTCTCTTCTTTGGCCCACAAAAGCAACCCATTCTTCGGGTGTAATGAAGCTCTCATATTTATTTGGTCGTTCAGGATCCTCTTCAACAAAATTTCCTTCATCGTCTTTAAGAAACTTATTTGTCAAAAAATTTCTCCACCCTCTATGTCTTTTTCTGGCCAAGCCCATTATATACTTTTTGCGGGCATCTTCAATGTTAAAAGACCTCTACAAAAAAACATACGCATAGAGGGTGTTAGTATATGTAATTTAAAAATAATATTTTCGTCAAAATAAAGCAAATAACAACAACCATATATGATACCTTTATCTCGGTCCAAATTCTTTCTTTAGCATCCAACTCTCCTTTTTTCCAGCTAGGAGTGGTGACCAGAATGTGCATACGAACAAGCGTACCGATGTAGCTTGTCAGCTTTGCAGAATTAGGCCCAATTAGTTGGTCATCATTATTCCAATCTACATTATACATAATACCTCTATCTCTATCACGGATGATTCCCCGCATGATAGTTATGCCTCGTGTGATGTCCTTATCTGAAGTTTCTTGTGGAACATTATCTTGTGGAACATCTCCTTGTGGAACATTTTCTGAATTATCTTGGTTACTAGCCATTTGACCTGTAATAAAGAAAAATTAGATTAAATTAAATGACATGTATAAAATTCCATATAGCAAAAAAATGAAATGACGTATATTTAAATTTTACTGGATGATATAGGCTATATATATTATACTATAATGAAAAAAATGAAATGATATAGGCTATATATATTATACTATAATGAAAAAAATGAAATGATATAGGCTATATATATTATACTATAATGAAAAAAATGAAATGGCATATATATACATTTTATTGAATGACATTGTCTATAATTATATATACTATTACCTTTTTCACTAACATCTCTTTCTTTTCTTGGTAGGAATATGTTCTACTCGTCTCTTAACAACGCGGACGGTTGGATTGATCCAAATACCCTCATTATGATCATTTCTAATGCATGATTCATTCTCATTTTGATCATTTCTGGTAAAAGATTCAATGTCAACACCAGTATCGCCTTGGTCTCCAATCTTTTCATCAATTACTTTGTTAGAGAAAAGCACTATAGACCATTTCGTACTTGTCGGATCAGTGACATAGAACACTTGTTTAGCTTGAGAGGCTAGAATGAAAGGCTCATCTTTGTACCCCACCCTGTTAAGATCCACTTGCAAAAATCCTGACTTATCCATCCGTATACCATTATCATTTTCAACCCACTTGCAACCAAATATAGGAATCTGAAATTTCTCGTAATCAAAGACCCAAATGCGCTCGATAACCCCAAAATACGACAGATTTGCAAATTTCGGGTTTAAGTCCTTCACACTAGATATGTGCATTACTTCAGCTACCAAGGTGACACCACTATTTTGCACAGTACTTTTATCATCTTGTTCTTTGGTATAAAATGTGTATCCATTAATTGCGTATGCGCTATAAGAAAACGCAACCAAACTTGGACCATATGCTAAACATCTCAACCTTTCTGTCACTGAGGCGGGATCTGAACGATACTTTGAATAAATATGTTCCTTAAACCATGGTATGAAACTTCGATTGTGCTCTCGTACAATCCAATTCTCATTTCTATTCGAATTTAAACCTCGAAGAACACCCTTGTGTATTTCAACATACGGCTCAACCTCAATCTCATTGTGCAGAACATACAAATGCACTTGATCCCGTTCGACCCTTGATACTGTCACAACTTTATTTCCAATTAGCTTTTTACCTTCTTTTTTTTCAACAACATGAGATTTGGGGAGTCCAATTGATTGAACATTTGACAAATATTCAGTACAAAACTCAACCGCTTCTTTAACAATGTATCTTTCGGCAATACAACCCTCTGGTCGACTCCGATTTTTCACATACCCTTTTAATATTTTCATATAACGTTCAGCAGGGTACATCCATCTCATATAAGCTGGTCCGCACAATTGTGTCTCTTTCACAAGATGAACGACAAGATGAACCATTATGTCAAAAAACGAGGGAGGAAAATACATTTCAAGCTCACACAAAGTAACAACTATTTCTTTTTGCAATGTTGGCAAGATCTCAGGATCAATCACCTTACTGCAAATTGACTTGAAGAAAAAACACAATTTAGTTATTGCGCTTCTTACCTTTTCTGGCAGAATAGAACGTATACCTATCGGTAGAAAATGTTCCATTATAACATGGCAATCATGCGTCTTTAAACTCTTTAACTTGAGGTCTTTCATAGACACAAGTCTTCTAATATCTGATGAGTAGCCTTCTGGAACTTTAACTTCACTCAGAAACTTACACAATATTTTTTTCTCCTTTCTAGATAGAGTGTAAACAGCAGGTGGTAGGTATGTCCGTCTTCCTTTCTTCACGGGTCCCAGTTCAGTTCTTATTCCCATGTCTACCATGTCCTCCCTTGATTTAAGGCCATCCTTAGACTTCCCTTTTATATTGAGTAACGTACCAATAACACTGTCAAATACATTTTTTCAATATGCATCACATCAAGAAAATGTCTTACGTACAAAGATTTCCAATATGGCAATTCAAAAAAAATCGACCTCTTCTTCCACCCACCTGTGACAACTTTATGTGCAAAAGGCTTGCCAAACTGAATATTCACATCTTTCACCTTTTCAAAAATTTGATCACCTGTCAAACCAGGCGGAGCTCTACGTTGTTCGGTATCTCCGTTGAACGCTTTTCTCTATCCAAGATACTGATGTTTAGAAGTTAAGAATCTACGATGACCGAGAAAGACATTCTTCTGACAAAGTTTCAATCGCATGGTATCGGTTCCGTCTTCACAAACAGCACACGTTTTTTCACCTTTAATGCTATACCCGGATAGATTGCCGTATGCTGGAAAATCGTTAATTGTTCCAAACAACATCGCCCTCAAGTTGAAACTTTCTTTCCTATAACCATCATAAACCTCCACACCGTTCTCCCACAAAATCTTCAAATCTTCGATTAATGGTTCCAAGTATACGTCTATGTCATTTCCTGGTTGTTTAGGCCCAGAAATTAACATAGACAGCATCATGTACTTACGCTTCATACATAGCCATGGAGGTAGGTTATAAATCATAAGAATCACAGGCCATGTGCTATGCGAGATACTTTGAATACCGTGTGGGTTCATTCCATCAGTAGACAATGCCAAGCGAAGGTTTCTTGCTTCTTTTCCAAATTCAGGATAATCATTATCAATTTTCATCCACTGTGGAGAATCTGTCGGATGTCGAAATTTTCCATCAATAATTCTTTCATCTGAATGCCAAGTCAAGTGTCTTGAATCGGTTTCACTACGATACATCCGTCTAAATCTCGGGATTATAGGAAAATACCATAAGACTTTTGCCGGAGACAACTTTTTCTTATATCGAGGGGCACCGCATTTAGGACACTCATTTAACGATGCATACTCGTTTTGAAACAAAACGCAATCTTTTGGACACACATGTATCTTATCATAGCTCATGCCAATGGAGTACAACATCTTTTTGGCCTCATACGTTCGATTGGGAAGAACATTATCCTCTGGTAGCATATCTTTCATAAGGGCTAATAACTCTGTGAAACTTTTATCCGACCATCCATTGCCGGCTTTTAAGTTGTACAACTTTAACACCGCAGACAATCTTGTGAATTTTGTACAACCATTATACAACGGTTTCTCTGCATCGCTTACCAACCTCTCGAACATTTTGGGACAATCGTTAAGATCTTCTTTAAGCGCTTCTGCAATTTCTTCGACTCGATCATAATTGTATGTATCTGTGCAATCATCATTTGAAACATAGGTCCTCGCATACCCCGATTCAACATTCCCGTTACTTTTCTCACCATGCATATTCCAACATGTATAACTCCTATCAATTCTATACCGAATTAAATGCGATGCCAACTGAACTGCGTCAACCCGGTTCCCATAACAGCAATACAAACAGGGACATGTCATACGACTGGGGTCTTTGGCGTGCGCAACAGCAAACTTAACAAACTCGGAAACACCATTCTCGTAGTCTTTCGACAATCGATTGGAATACATCCATGTCTTATCCATATCAACTAATTAGTGCATAAAACAGTAGTATACTACGTTTCTGTCAAAATGCAAAGTATACACGGAATGAATCCGTATCAAGAAAATGCAACATACGAAAGACAATTTAAGAAAAATTCATCACAATATACACCAGTAATTTGAGGAAGAAAGTTACCTCTCAGATGTTTCGAACTCTAAGAAACGCGGAGAATGAGCGTCGTACGTCGAACTAGGCCGGGAAACGCTGCAAATTCATAGAATGTTATTCAATATTTCGGATCGATTGTCGAAAGATATATACTATTTTAACATAAAGGTTCACAATAAATGTCACATATATATTTTCAATGTTTGGGAAAGCTATGACAATAATACAACACCAATATTAGAAATAGTGAATTCACAAAGTCAACATAAACCCACAAATATAATCCAAAACACAAACCATTTCAATGTTACCACCAAAATTATGTAGCATGCACCCGGAGAAATAAAACATACATCAACCCACAAATAAGAAACATATAAACAAAAAATAAGTAGAAAAAGGATAGTGTTAGATTTGTAAATACATAATTAAAAGATATTTGAAAAAAGGGAAATATACATAATTCTATATACATAATTCTATAAATACAAAGCATTACAAAAAAGGGAAATAACAATTATAACTAAAAGATATTTGAAAAGATGCCATGTAAGGGACTTTTATATCCATTTTCATATGTTTTTTTACCTTACAATCTCCGGAGGCATTTGATGACCAAACTAAAAAATGAATGTAATTCAAACTTACGGGAACAACTTTGTAACTTAAGTACATTCAAAGACTACAAGTGTCATTTGATGACCAAACTAAAAAAGTTGAAGGTAAAACTAATATGAACTGTGAAGGGTGTAGGGCCAAAGTCAAGAAAGTACTTAAAATTTAACTCATATTTTCAGTTTCTCTAATTATCATCTTTAAGAAGTTATAGAACCATTGTGTATCATCTTCAAAAGTTAGCCAAATTGGGTAAACATGCAAGAATATATAATGAATGACACGGGTGCATTTAAAAATCGGTATATGGAATCAAGACAGGCCACATAACATCTTTGGAGTGTCATCAACTACAAACAATCCAGAGTAACCAATATTAAACATACTGTAGCACAACAAGTAAAATGTGCGTAAGTTTCTTCCTGTATCATAACATTGGTGTTTTCCAACAAGAATCCAAACATATACTAACAGCATTATCTATCCCTAGAAATACTCAGATAATGGAAGAAGAAATCGGAACAGGCCAGAACATGCATAACTAAACGGTCAAATAACGGAACAGATAATGGAAGAAGAAGAAACTTACCAAGATGGACAAGAACGCAGTGAACGGCGACGACGACTGAAGAAGAGGGAAGAACGACGAAACAATGGGACGAACACGAATAGGAACAGGAACGGAATGCAAGGAAGACGAACAGTAAAGGCGACAAACAAACGAACAGGAACAGGAACGGCGGCAGGAATAAATGAACGGCGGCAGGAAGAAGAAACGAACGGTAACAGGAAAAAGAAATGAAGAAGACGAAGAAATGAACAAGTGAGGGAAAATTTCGTATTTAGGGATATAGGCTACGAAAGCGCTTTTAAAAGCGCTTTCTAAGACCCATATATGAGAGCGTTTCTGAGGTAAAAAGCGCTTTCGTATGTCCCCCATATAAGAGCGCTTTAGAAAGCGCTTTCGTAGGTCCCCCTTTCAGAGCGCTTTTCAAAAGCGCTTTTATAGGGCCACCTATAAGAGCGCTTTTCAAAAGCGCTTTCGTAGGTTAGATATTTCAAATACCTATGAAAGCGCTTTCTGAAAAGCGCTTTCGTAGGAAACCCTATAAAAGCGCTTTTTTTAAGCGAATTTTTTTAAAGGCTACGAAAGCGCTTTCTCTTAAAAGCGCTTTCGTAGATGCGCTGCCAAAAATTGTTTTTTTCGTAGTGTTTGTGTTTACAACAGGTTTTATGTTTACAGCAAGTTTTGTGTTTACAGTAGGTTTTTTGGTTTTGTGATTACAGCAGATCTTCTTTTGTAGCAGAGTTTTCGCAGGATGTATTTTGGGCAATTTTGTAGCATATATAACATGCTTATGGGTTGTAGCAGTGCTTGACAATTTTGGGGTTGTTTGTGGCCTAGGTGATCTCTTTCCTCTTTTCTCTCTCAATGAAAATAGAAAAGCAATTTTCTCTTTTGCTTATTTTATTAAACATTCTGAAGGGTTTGCAGCATTAGAAAATGATGATGTTCTTTGTTTTTTGAGCAAGTTGACTTGCTATTTTGTGTGGTTTAGCATTTGGCTGTTTGTTATATTTTCCATGAGGCTGCCTTGTTTTAGCTTGCCACGATGCTGCCTTGTTTTAGTTTGCCATGATGTTGCCTTGCTTTAGTTTATGATGATGCTGCCTTGTTTTAGTTTGCCATGATGCTATGTTTGCAGCCTACTGTTAGCCACTTGTTACCTGCTGCTTTTGCTGTTGTTTATTTGGACTGTTGTAGTATTTTATTATTGTATGTAGCCTTGGGCTATCGTGTTTGCGAATTTCTCTTTTTTTTCCTTTTTTGTGAACCAAGAAGGGCAACCTTCTTGTGATTTGCAACTGGAAGAAATGGGTTGTGATGAAATAAACAACATTCTGATTCCACGTTGCAAACCCTAATGATGAACTTATGAAATAGCTTTTGGAAAATTCCTTGTTCATGTTCATATAATTTTGTATTAATCATGTTTTCTTTCTCTTGTTTTCATGTGAGAAAAGTGGAGATGAAAAATCAAAGAACGCAAGAAATATGTGGCAAACATGAAAGTCTTGGAGAAAATCAAAGGAATTTGATATAGCTTGAATCTTCAAGCAACTTAATCATGGATTAGTTCTCTTAGGCCAAATATTCATTTGATTTTTCTTTGTAACTTAGAACAATTCTTCTTGTATTTTGATGTATTGTATCCAATAGTTTTACCAACTTATCTTTGAATAACAATAAGTTGTAAAACATAAAGTATTAAAAGAATTTGAAGTTTTGTAACAACCTTGGACGGTGTGTTTGAAATTGGAGAAGAACTTGAATTGCAGCATAAAGTATTCTTGTGATGTTTTATAACTTGAAATCCTTTATAAACAACAATTTGTAATTTCTCTTCGTATCCTAATTGATTTTTTTTGAAATTCCCAATCAGAATATTTGAAATAAAATGCTCCAGTCTGGTAACTTGAATTCCAAATAATCCAAATAACTTTGTAACTGCATTTCAAACAAACATGCCCTTTGTACTCCACTTCCTAAACAAAATAAATGTTTTAAGGACGTAAATCATCTGGTCAACCTGAATCCCAAAATCATGATTGCCTTAAATGACAGTCTTAATCTCCATCTCTTGTCCCAAACAAAACATACTCCAAGAACAAACATTATCCTTTCAGTAAACTGTGTTTAAGAAAAATTCAAAACCAATCAATGCCTTGCGATGATTTGATAATTTTAAAGTCTTCCAAACTCAAATTTCCTCCGATTCTTTGAAGATAAACCCGTGAGCAACATCATACGTGACCATGAACAGACATAATCGTCTCAAAGTCTTGTAACTTGACGAAATCATAACTATAACCTTGAGGAAACATGAAGACCTATGAAGGCCAATTGGAACTTTGAAAACTCATTTTCTTTTGAGAACTGTAAAAACCCTAATTGCTGATTTACTGCCTCGAAAGAGAATCTGTCTGGTCGATTTCTAAGTCAACTTGAATATCCGAGAAACCCTAGGGTTGTATCTTATATGAAAAATGGGAGGGAAAATTTTGGAGTACAACAACGGGAAAAAGGTCTATGTTCCAAAGCCTGGAACTTAAAGCTGGAGGAGACGTGAAGTTTGGAGGTAATCAGAAAGGGAAGATTATTGGTTCTGGAACCATTGGAAACGGTAACCTTCCTTCTATCTCTAATGTTTTATTAGTAGAAGGATTAGCTCATAATCTATTGTCCATAATTCAATTAAGTGACAATGGTTATGACATTATCTTCAATCAAAGCTCCTGTAGAGCTGTAAGTCAAAAAGATGGATCAATCCTCTTTTCTGGCAAGAGAAAGAACAACATATACAAAATATTTATCAGATCTTAAATCTCAAAACGTTAAATGCCTTTTGTCTGTTAGCGATAAGTAATGGGTATGGAACAGAAGATTGGGACATGTTAGTCTAAGAAAAACCTCTCAACTAAATAAATTAAATTTAGTCAGAGGACTTCCCAATCTGAAGTACAACTCAGAAGCTCTGTGCAAAGCATGTCAAAAAGGAAAATTTTCAAAACCTTCCTTTAAATCCAAAAATGTTATCTCTTCCTCTAAGCCATTAGAGTTACTTCATATTGATCTGTTTGGGCCAGTTAAAACTGCATCCATCAGAGGCAAAAAGTATGGATTGATCATTGTTGATGACTTCAGCAGATGGACATGGGTAAAGTTTTTAAAACACAAGGATGAGTCACATTCTGTGTTCATTGACTTTTGTACCCAAGTGCAAAACGAAAAAGATTTTAAAATCATAAAAGTCAGAAGTGATCATGGTGGTGAATTTGAAAATCATTATTTTGAAAAATATTTTAAAGAAAATGGTATTGTTCATAATTTTTCTTGTCCTAGAACTCCCCAGCAAAATGGAGTTGTAGAAAGAAAGAATAGAACTTTACAAGAAATGGCCAGAACCATGATCAATGAAACTAATATGGCTAAGCACTTTTGGGCAGGAGCTGTGAACACAGCGTGTTACATTCAGAATAGAATCTCTACAAGACCTATTCTTGAAAAGACTCCCTATGAATTGTGGAAAAACATAAAGCCCAACATTTCTTATTTCCATCCTTTTGGATGTACTTGTTTTATTCTGAACACTAAAGAAACTCTGAACAAGTTTGATTCTAAAGCACACAAGTGTTTTCTGCTTGGATATTCTGAACGCTCAAAAGGCTATAGAGTATACAACACAGAACCTCTGATTGTTGAAGAATCAATCAAAGTCAAGTTTGATGATAAGCTTAGCCAGCAACAGCCAAAGCAAATTGACTTTTCTGTAGGTATAGAAGATCATCCCTTAAACTCTGAAACTTCCGAAGCAAAGGAAGACTCAGAAGCAAAGGAAGACTCAGCAGATCATCCTCTTGACAATGCTCTGGAAAACCTCAGAATATTTGATCAACCAACTCAGAAAAGGTTTCCTAGAATCTCTTCAGCTTACAAAGAATACGTAATCATTGGAAGAAAAGAAGATCCCATCAGAACAAGATCCTCTCTCAGAATCAATGAAGAATCTTTGTTTGGTTTGGTTTCTCTGATTGAGCCAACTTCCATTGATGAAGCTCTGGAAGATAATGATTGGATCTTCGCAATGCAAGAAGAACTCAATCAATTCTCCAGAAATGATGTATGGGATTTAGTTCTAAGACCCAAAGGATTCAACATTATAGGAACCAAATGGGTTTTCAGAAACAAACTGAACGAGCAAGGAGAGGTGATCAGAAACAAAGCACGACTGGTTGCACAGGGTTATAGTCAACAAGAAGGAATTGATTATAATGAAAACTTTGCCGCAGTCGCCAGGTTAGAGTCTATAAGATTATTAATTTATTTTGTTGTACAAAATAACATTTCATTATATCAAATGGATGTTAAAAGTGCATTTTTAAATGGCTATATTGAAGAAGAAGTTTATGTCCATCAACCTCCTGGATTTATTGATTCAAAACATCCAGAACATGTTTTTAAATTAAAAAAGTCTTTGTACGGTTTAAAACAAGCTCCCAGCACTTGGTATGATCGTCTGAGTAATTTTCTTTTAGAAAAAGATTTTACCAGAGGGAAAGTGGACACAACTCTTTTCAGAAAGACATTTAAAAATGATATTTTAATTTGTCAAATTTATGTTGATGATATAATTTTTGGAACCTCTAATATCTCCCTTGGAAAAGAATTTGCTGAGACCATGCAGGCAGAATTTGAGACGTGGAAGTCTAATGGTCCGAAGGACATGCCATCTTCAAGCATGGCGTGATCGAAGGACAATTTCAGACGAATCAGTCAAATATAAGTCACCTCAGAGCTTCTGGCATGTACCAGGACAGGTGTTGGATGTTTAAAGAGAAGTTTTGATACTCTTAGGTTACCCTTCGATTGGTGCATACAAGCTGTATTCACCAATCGAAGATGGACTAATGTGCAGTAAAGGTGTTTCTTGTAGACAAGAAAAGGGTGGGAGTTGGAATCAAAGAGCCACCTGTACAAATATATGCGAATGAGATAACAAAACGAAGCTTTGATAGGCCAAGAGGAGGAGATGGTCGAATTGAAGGGAACAAGAACTATTCGATTGGGCTGATTGGATAATTTTCAGATCAAGCAACTAAAGCAGATAATGGCTCAATCGAAGAAGCCACAATGATGAGACCTTGATCCATTCGAATTGGAACTCAGATTCAATCGAAGAACAAGGTTTGAGAGCATTCGAAAGAGTCAAGATGTGAAACCTGTCCAGGTTCACTCAAAACCCAAAATGGTAGAAAATAATAAAAAATGGCAACTTTTTAAAGACTTTCAATTCTGCCTTCAAAGCCATGGTTAATGGATGATTCTTTCCATTTTTGTTCACCATTGTGCCCCTATAAGTACAGAGCTAAAGCGCAAAGGACAAACACACATTGGCTATACACAAGAAGCTGCCCCAGAAAACCACACCAAATTCTCCAAACCTTCACGAAGTTGTCAGAATCAAAGCAATCTTTGCAGGCCTCCTCAATCCAAAGCAAGCATTCCACTCA
Source organism: Vicia faba (assembly GCA_948472305.1). Lineage (NCBI taxonomy): Eukaryota > Viridiplantae > Streptophyta > Magnoliopsida > Fabales > Fabaceae > Vicia > Vicia faba. Next base: position 1,619,216,549 of record OX451736.1, read on the forward strand.
TTCCCTCCGTTGGTAACAGGCCTTCGATCTCAAACTCCTTCAATATGTAATTTAAATCCATATTGATTGTATATACATGCTATGAATGATGTTTGTGATTGTTAACGTTTTTACATGTGAAAACCAATACCAAGATGACAGGACACTATTATTAGGGATTTGAAACTAAGTCCTTCGAATCTCAAAATCCAGGCGCCTCTGTCCTTCTGACCTGTGCAGCACGCATGTGTTTATATATATATATATATATATATATATATATATATATATATATATATATATATATATATATATATATATATATATATATATATATATATATATATATATATATATATATATATATATATATATATATATATATATATATATATATAATTTGTTTTACTAATCTAATGTCATGATTTTATTTGTATCAACGAATGAACAAACAACTCAGATGGTAAAGGGGAATGTGTGCAGTCGAAAAGGGCCTCGGTTCGATACCCATGTCATGTATTATGTTTTTTAACAATTATCTTGCAGATCCAGTGTGCTGCGTTTCAAACACTCCTCGTGCGCCTTCAAGCTCCAGCCAATGGATGACAAGGAGATCAAATCCAATGCCCTAGGGGTACCACCTCATGATGGACCCTTAATGGCCAATAGCACATGATCCCAATGTGGCCTGGGTTTAGTTTCATTTAGGCTGAACAAAAGTCCAATTCACACCCCCTGTTACCTTTACTATCATGGCCCATTTTATTTTCGCTTTTAATTGTTCTGTTTTTTATAGCATTATAAAATCAAACAAAAAAATCACAAAAAATATTAGGTTAGTATTTTCTCAATTAAAATTTTGTAAATTAATTGATTAATTATCTTAACCCTTTTCTCAATTTAAAAATAAGTAGACTTAGGATTTTTTTAATTAAGTTTCCTTCCATAGGTCAAAAAAGAAAACAAAAAATATTTTATTTTTCTTAGGAATTTTAGACGTATTTTCAATTCGCGCATTTACTTTTACTGTCACACTTTTGCATATTATTGTATCTGCTTACTGGGATATAATAGACTTAACTAGGACTTTACTTTGCTGCCTTTAAATTTTCCCCATTTTGGACTTGTAATAATCCCCCCCCCCCCCCGAAGCCATGTAATAGCGTAGAATTTAATTTCCGCACTTTATATTTCCTGTACATATATTAACTGTTTAGATGTATGGTAATAGGATTGTATGTCAAGAGCTTAATAATCAAAATGTTAGCAAACCTAAATACAAAGACAAAAATAACTGAATATAACACACTTTCACATGCGCACCTCTAGGCTACTCCCACTTTGGTTTCCTTCATAAAAATAGTTACATCTCTCGAAACGTGAGAGACTTTAGTGGCTACCCTCCGGTTTAAAGATCATAAGTCCCTCGATAACCCTCTCGACGTTGCCTCGATAAAAATGATCTTAAAATCCTAGGGTAGTTACTAAGGTTTCTTGCCCAGTTTCCTTTGTGACTATAAACTTCCCTTTGAATGTCCCTCAAACATCCAACGACTAGGGCTGCCTACTCACTAAATAGTAGGATAACATTGTCTAAAGGAAAAGAGGAAAAGAACAATCCTTTCGAGTAAAGTAGATAGTTGTTAGATGCTTGCTCAAACAAATTTTTACACTTACACAAAACAACTTTCAAAAACATTTTCAAAATGCTTTATCAACACTCTTGAGGACTGATACAAGAGTTATCATAAAGCAAGCTGCCTTACTATTGGAATTTCAAAATACTTTTCAAAAAACACACAAAACACAAAGTATTTCAAAATGAGCTAAGCATCTAAGAGCCCGTAGATAACTACGGATGGAAAGAGTGCTAACACATTCCCTTTCCATAATCTACCCCCTTACTCAGAAAACTCTCGAAAGGTCTTTTTCTATTCTTTTAACCCTTTCCTTTGTTGGATAAAAGAAAAGTCAGTGGTGACTCTTGCTTACCGCAACATTTGCGAACATAAACACAAAATCAGTATAACAGTTGGTTCTGCCACCGTATCACAATTAGTAACCCCTTTTGACCCTTTTTTGTGGATATCCATGTTGTTTTTGCTAAATGGTTGTCTATGAGTGTTTGGTTTATCAATTTTGTATGGATATTGATTCTTTATTTTCTTGAACCCTCAACTATGATTTTTAGTTGAATTTTTAGCTTGCCTTAGAAAGTAGGAGTATTCACATTATGATGATGGTTGAATTCAAGTTGGGGAGAGGAATATTTATGTGCTTATGTTGTGATTGCTATGAGGTTGTGATAGAAAAGAAAAAAATGTGAAAAGGAAGTGAAAATAAAAAGAAGAAAAAAATGAAAAAAAAAGCTTTGAAAAAGTAAAACAAAAAGAGTTCGAATAGTAGTGCTAATAAGTGATGTGTGTTGGTTTGAAATTTGGAATGAAGAAGAAGTTTGATTGAAATTATTTTGCTTGAGTCTTTGTGAGTTGATCACTCCCTGAGTGTTTTTGAATGTCACTTTGATATATTCAGTTTCGAGGAAAGGAAGATGGGGAAGACTGATTTTCCACAGACGAAGCCACTGATCTTACCGGTTGATCAGAATCTGAAAGATGGCCGAAGAAAGACGTTTGCTAGGCTGGAAATTTGTGGAGATGGGGGAGTGTACTTGCAAGGCACTCTGACGATCAAGTAAGAATGGGTGCAAAGAGATACAAGAAAGAGATTAGGGTTTTTAGAGTGAATATTGGATATCTTGCCCTCACAAGTGTGAGGGTTTATATAATGCCCCCCAACACTTGGCCATTGATTCCTATTTTTGGACCTAGATACTAGGTTCCTCAAAAATAGGTAACTTCCAGGACTTGGTCAAAATGGGAAATCATGCTCGTAACTAGTCGTTGCTCCGAGCAAGAAAGAGATTACGGGCAGACACGTTGTGAGTGTTCTCCTGGTTGTCTGCTCCACGCGTGTCGAGAAGACTGGGAGGTGGCTGCCAGTGTGGGAAGATGTACGTCTTAGGTATCGTTGGTCTTATTATCCACGAGATGTGGTCGACCAGATATTCCCGACAAGAAGTTCAGAGTTAATAGACCAACGTTGTTGAACCATATGGAAAGTAGAAGCAGATTTGATAATTATAGTCATTGAACCAGTCCATAATATATATATATATATATATATATATATATATATATATATATATATATATATATATATATATATATATATATATATATATATATATATATATATATATATATATATATATATATATATATATATATATTAAACAAATAAATTTTATATGAGAAAACATCCAAATTTTAGCAAAACAAAAAAACAGAGAAAAATGTTGCATGGGAAAACATCTAACATATATAAAAAAATTATTTATATAAGAATATATTAAAAATATATATATTTACTCAACAAGTCAAACACATCAAATACTTCTGCAAATACAATGGGCATAAACTTCTTAAATAGACCTCTCAAATGATATAGACATGTACTCAGTGTTTTAAAATCTAGTCTGACCCGGCTGGTCGGACCGGTCTGACCGAGAACTGGTGGGTCAGGTGGTCCAATTAAGGGATAAGACCGGAATTACATTTAGAACGGATGAAACCGGTGGAACCGTTCGGATCACCGGTTAAACCAGTGAACCGGCGGTTTTTACTGAACTGGCGGGTTTGACTATTTATTTTATTTTTTAGGGCTTTTGGAAAAAAAAATTAACATAAACGCTTTGCCTCCTCGTTTCCCAAACCTAGGCATTTGAAAGGTTTTCTTTTTTATTCTGTCTTTTCTTTTTCTAATTGAAGTCATATTCTCAATTTTCTCTACCAACAAAAACTCCCACTTGCTGCTGTTATTTGATATTCCTTGTTTGCCGTCAAAAATTTCATCAAAACATCAAAAACAGGTTATTTCTTTTTTACTTGGTCTAATTTGCATTGATGTTTTTCAATATGAATATTATTGTTTCATTTTGTTGATTAATTGATATAGAAAATAAATGATTAAATTTGATCATTTTCTATAAAATTGGGTCTTTTAGTTTAACAAATTGAGATAGAATTTGTATGAATGAAGCAGTTTTATACTTTTATGAATTAACTTATTATAGACTGGTAATGAAGTTGTTGTATATTGGAGATTGAAATTGGGATAGATATATATTACTGTAATAGTCGTTGTATATATTATGGAGATAGAAATTGGGTTTAAAACTATGTAATCTAAATTATATAGTAAGACACAGTTTTCTGTTTTTTATTAATTTAAATTATATAACAAAGAAAATTTTCAGGATTTTATTAATCTAAAATATATAGCAAAGGCTGGAAAGCAAAGTTTCTATTTTTTTATTATATATGGTGATGCACAATAACAATGCTTAGTAGCCTATATGTAATATACAACAACATACTCATATATTTTGGATTTAGATATGCTACATATTTAATGTTTCTTATAATGTTTTTATAAATTCAATAGTTTTTGTTTAGAATTGTGTTTTGTTAATATTTTTGTAATATAGTTTTGTATTTTTAAATTTTGATTGATATTAGATATGGCATCACCCGCTGAAGTAATAACTTCGGAAGAAGTTACATCTCAAAATCCAACCTAACTCCAGAGCAGTAGGGGAAAAACTGATATAGCTTGGGGTCATTGTAAACAAATTGAAGAGAAAGGAAAACTTGTTAATTTGTGTATTTACTGTGATAAAGTTATTAGAGGAGGGGGGATTAATAGGTTCAAATTCCATTTGGATGGAATAAAAGGTCAAGTTGAAACATGTAAAAAGGTGCCTCCAGATGTTCAATATCAAATGAAACAAAATCTTGATGAAGGTGCAAATAAGAGAAGAAAGACTCAAGCATAAAATTTTGATGTTGATCTTACTACTCAAGAGGGTGGTGTAGTAGAAATGGATGTAGAACAATCAAGATCAAATTTGGTGATTGTGTCTCAAAAGAGAAAGAATACTAGTCGTATTGGTAATTATTTTATGCCTAGAACAACTCCTGGAGCTCAACCTTCTTTAAAAAGTGTGTTACAAAGTAAGGAATTGGTGGAGAAGTGTGATCTAGCTATTGCAAGATGGTTCATTGATTCTTCTGTGCCATTCAATGCAGCTAATTCTGCGTATTTTCAATCTATGGCTGATGCACTTTACAACACGAGTTCGGGGTATAAAGTTCCAACTATGCATAGTCTTCGTGACTATTTATTAAATAAATGGGTTGAAGATGTGAACAAATTGATAGAGGAGTATCGTGAGATTTGGAAGAAAACTGGTTGTACTCTAATGGCCGATGGATGGACTGATCGAAAAAGAAGAACTCTTATAAACTTTCTAGTTTATTGTCCCAAAGGTACTATTTTTCTAAAATCCGTTGATGCTTCTCATGCTTCAAAAACTGCAGATATGTTGTATAAGCTTTTTAGATAGGTGGTTTTATTTGTTGGGTCTGAAAATGTAGTTCACATAGTGACAGATAATGCTGCAAATTATGTTGCTGCTGGAAGGTTATTAGAAAATGAGTTTCCTACTTTATTTTGGTCTCCTTGTACGGCACATTGCATTAACTTGATGTTGCAAGACATGGGAAAATTAGAGGAAGTAAGTAAGACAGTTTCACATGCTTCTAATGTTACCAAATATATTTATAACCATTATTATGCATTGTATTTAATGAGAAAGCAAACAGGTGGAAGAGAAATCCTTCGTCCTGCTCCAACTCGGTTTGCCACTAATTTCATTGCTTTGCAAAGTATTTTGTCTCACAAGAACTCACTAAGAGCCATGGTAACATCTAAATAATGGACAAGCTCAGCATATGCCAAAGAAGCAAAGGCAAAACAGTTTGTGGATCAAGTTTTAGATTCTGGATTTTGGAGTAAATGTGCTGATGTAGTTAAACTCACTGAACCACTTGTGCGTGTGTTGCGTATTGTTGATAGTGAAGATAAACCTGCTATGAGCATTCTATACAAATCTATAGTCAAAGCTAGAGAGGATATAGTGAGGAGGTTTCAAAGAAATAAGAAGAAAGTGGATCCTTACTTGAAAATCTTAGATAAACGTTGGGATTCACAGCTCCACAAAAATCTTCATGCTGCCGGTTATTGGTTGAATCCAGCTTGTAGATATAATGATGTAGAATTTGAAAAACATGCATCCACAACATCAGGACTTTTAGATGTCATTGAAAAGCATGCTAATGGAAATTCTGAACTTCGATTGAAGTTAACAGATGAGATGAGAATATTCAAAGACGGTGAATTAGATTTTGGAAGGAAATCAGCCGTGGATGAACGATGTATTGTGAGGGCAGGTAATTTCATAACTTCTAACTCTTGATATATATTTTATTTTATATTTCAATATGTTTATAAATTTATTTAATCACATGGTATAAACATATCAATGGTGAGAAACTTATGGCACTTGTACACCAACTTTGCAAAGGTTAGCTATTCGTATTTTAAGCCAAACTTGTAGTGCTTCGGGTTGTGAACGCAATTGGAGTATATTTGAGCATATTCATTCCAAAAAAAGAAATAGATTGGAGCACCAAAAGCTTAATGATTTAGTGTTTGTTCGTTACAACTTGAGACTTCAAAATAGGTATTATTATGGTTATTTTTCTCTGATCATTATATTTTTATTTAAATACATATAGTTAGATTTAATTCATGTGTGCTTAGGAAAATAAGAAATGGGAGTTATGATCCTATCAATATTGAAACAATTGCCGACCATTCTAGTTGGGTATTAGAGGATTCACCACCTCTCTTAACCAATGAAGAGTTGGAAGCATTGCGGAATGACCTTGCAAATATGATCATCCAACCAATTTCAAGTGATATTGGTATGTTCTAATATGAGCATAATATAGTTTGTGGTTGTGAATCAATTTAATGTCTCATATTTACCATCTCTAAATTTTTTTTGTTAATTATTTTTTAAAATATTGTTAAAGATCAAATAGATTTAGATGAGGATGAAGATAGAGATATTGGTAATGCACAAGATACTATTGTTGATACTGTGAATCAAGAAAAAAACAACACCAAAGAAGATGAAGTTGGTGGAGAAGACAATGAAGTTGAAGATGGATATGGATATCAAGATTATGACAATTTGACTTCATGGACATAAAAAATTATGGATCGTTGAGTATGGATTTTTGTGACTTATTTTAATACTATAACTTATGAATTGTTAAGTTTCTATCACTTCTTTGAATTTATAATTTGTTACATTAAGTTTCTATCACTTATTTTGATTGTTACTAATACTTTTGTTTATTCTAAATTATTTGAATTTATAATTTTCTATATTATTATAGTTACAAATTTCAGGTAATAAATATATTTTTTATAGAAACCGGATCAAAAGTCATGCGGTCTGAAGAGTGACCCATTGGTCCGACCTGTAACCCAGTAACCCAATAACTTTACCGAATCGATCACCGGGATTTTAAAACATTGGTAAGAGATATGCATCTCTATCATATCTCCATCATAATTTCAAAAATAAATTGATCAACCTAAATGTTATAACGACTAAGAAATAAAATTAAGATATTGAAGTTTTTCCAAAAATAAAAACTGTAACTATATTTTTTTTATGTAATGAAATAATAATAATAATAATAATCAGAAACTCAATAAATTATCAAAAAAAATTAAAAATATGTAATCAAATAATAATAATTATCAGAAACTCAGACACACAAGTGCAATTTTATAACTTGTTAACAGCTTAAACTTAATGCCATCTTGGCATGATCCACCTACCATTCAGATGTTCTCTAACATCATGAAAATTCACCACCTGATCATTTTGGAACGTGTGGTAGTTGTTTGTTTCTAAAGAATAAAACACAAGATTCTGTCCATAAAATCTAGGAAAATAAATTTTGTTTTCCATTCCCGGAATGTTTGCCACAGCAGAAAAGGATGTTTTGCCGACAAAAAGCATGTGATTTTTTAGGCTTTCCACTTTGATCCATGTCATTGTAGACTCATTCAACTTGAAAACTTGAACTCCATTGGGCAAAGGACATTCAAATACTGACAATAGATTGCCATCACATTCAACTAGAAAGTTGTTCAAGTAACTGCTACATGGAGCTTGAAGCTCTTCAAGTACTTTCCAACTATAATTTTCTCTTGTTGCTTGTACTACTGCTAATTTTCCTGTTTTGCTAAGAAAATAAAATAATCCATTATGAAAAGCGGGACTTACGTTGCGGAGAGTAAATTCCTTGTCTTCAAATGTGAAAATGCCATTTCTTCCTTCCAGAAGGTGATGTACATATCCTTTTGTCAATGATGATACTGAAAATCCTTTAACAAACTCAAGAGTCACACATTGAAAAGAGGTTGGGGAATGTGACATGCCAAAACACCTGGTATTTCGGGTTCCTGTACCCCAAAATGGAAATGATAGCACTTGCTTTGTAAAAGGATTGAAGAAAACTTTAAAAGTTCCGTCAACTGACACCAGCAATAGCCAACCATCTTTTGAACAACAAATTTCTGAATTCAAGCTCCAAACTTCATCTTGAGGAAATTTTATGATGTATTTGTACTCGAGACCATGCTTCGGACTCACAAAAGTGAAGACCTTGTCCTTTGAGAACACAAGTAAAGGACACATGGAGCGATCATCAAACCTTGACATTGACATGGAAGAAGATGATCTCCATTGAATCGGTGGTGCTGCTAGACGAAGGAATTTATTGGTAGCTCGAAAACTCAAATAATCAAGTACATCATTAATATGTTTTGCAATCACTTCAAGCAATTCTATGGGAAGTGCATATTCATTATGAGCTTTATCACAAAGATTTTTTTTCTCTCTAATTTCTTCTTTGAGCGTAGTAGTCATCCTACAAAACAAATAATATTAAAAGCATAATCAAATTAAAACTGGCAGGAACTAATAAGGGCTAGGTCAAGTGGCTTGAACTAACTGAGCTAAGGATTAAGAAAGTCTACGGATCAAGTCTTGGCAAGGATGTAAATATATTAATAACAGTGTAATTAAAAAAAAGGACTTAACATATTTTTGAAATAAATGCGTAAAAAAAAATTACCCGATAACGGGAAGGAACCATCTTGAATAAGACCGAGTTTCTGATAAATTAGAGAAATGCTGAGAAGTTACAAGGCAATTGTCTTCAATGTTGTAAATATAGAAAAATTTGCAATCTTTTAAAGCAATATAGATGCGGCCTCCTTCTGTTTCTGGATTGGATACTGGACAAGCAAAGGCTGGGTCAAGACTGGATATAAAGAACACTTTATCCTTGATGCTTTCCACCTTTACCCACACTCCTTGAGAAGAATCAAATTTGAAAACAAAAACTGCAGTAACCCTATCTCGTTCATGGTAAACTTGTATTCGAAATAGTATGTTGTTGGATACAATCAAGTGACTGAGCTCATGAAAACTAGTTGGTAGATGCATGAGATCAGTTGTGCAGTTTATTGTAAAGCCATTAAGTTTATGTTTTTCAATAACTACTATAATAGAACGGTCCTGAGTCCACATTCCTGCATAGACGCGATGATTCCAGTAAAATGGGTTTTCAAAATAGACTCTCTTTCCCCGCATAAGAGATTTACCCTCCATAGCTAAAACTCTCGCAATATCTTCATTAAAGCAGGCCTCAGTCCATTGCTTATCTCCAAGTTGGTAGTAAAATATTGAAAGGCTATAGGATGGAAATAAAAAAATGGAGCATGGTTGATCATTGGTAGATGGAGGGGATGACAAAATGCAACTGTAAAAAATAGTGCCATGGTGTTTAAGGCGTGGGAGGATGATTTTGTTAAGGTTACACGGATTCCAAAGAAACAATTTACTAACATATTTTGATATCTTGTTTTCCCAAAGAAACCAACCATGTTGTACTGTTAGTAGCTTTGATTTCTTGAATTCTGGATTCCATGTAGAATAGGATTTGGATGGATCTGATATGCTGCAAAAGGTTTGATGAGTGCTTAGGGTTTTATCACTGAAATACATAAGCAATGGTTTTATCTCTCCTTCCATTGAGTTAGGTTAATTGCTGCAATCAACTACCAATTGATTAACGATATAGGAATGAATTTTAAAACAAAAGTAACCTTGAAGATAATGATTACTTCAAAACAATTAGGGTTCAGCAAATAATGGGATTACCTTTAAATAATATTAACAAAACCTAATATATAGGAAGCAACAAGAGAAATAGCTTAAATTTAGTTTAGATTATCATATAGATAGAGATACTTTAAATAAAATATCAAGGAAATAAACTAAATTCCGGTTAAAAAGGCAAGAAGATTTTATTTAAACGATAAGCAGCTTAAAAAATTATCATGTGTGCCGGCATTAAAATTAAAAATAAATATTGTTTTTTTTCCCGATATATATTGTTTTATTTTAACAAATTCTCATTAATTTCTTTAGTTTTTTATTTGTCACTGAAGAATATTTATAGTAACAAACAAATCATACAATTGATTATTTAATTACCATTATTATTGTTTATATCATCAATTGCAATTAAACTAATTGATATTAATATCAATTATAACTATTAATTTTTAAAATATAATAAAAATGTAAATAAGAAAAACAAAATTATTTTATCAAAATAGTCTCTTATTTTAAAAAGAAAGACATATTTTTAAAATAAAAACAAAATTGTTTTACATCAATAATATATATTGTAATTTTTCATATATTATTTTAAAAAAAAATTGTATGTTAAATTAAAAATAATTTCAAAATACAAATATTAGATATATAAATTATTAAAAAACAACACATTTTTCTCATTTTTCGATTTATATATATATATATATATATATATATATATATATATATATATATATATATATATATATATATATATATATATATATATATATATATATATATATATATATATATATATATATATATATATATATATATATATATATATATATATATATATATATATATATATATATATATATATATATATATATATATATATATATATATATATATATATATATATATATATATATATATATATATATATATATATATATATATATATATATATATATATATATATATATATATATATATATATATATATATATTATTTTATTTTTAATTGTATAAAAAATGTAATAACTCGTGCATTCGCATAAATTTTTATTTGGTTACCTGTGCATTCACACGGTACTACTCTGTTACTTGTCCATTTGCACGGGTACCGGTGTCTTATGCGCATTTGTTTTCAAAAATATAATAAAAATGAAATGAAAAAAGACAATTGTCTAACCAAAATAAATGATTATTTTAAATAAAAAAAATAATAAATCAGTTTCTATAATTTTTTACATATATAAAAATATTTGAATCTATAGTATAATTATTTTTATATATAAATATTTTTATTTTAGAAATATTTATAAAAAAATTTAAATCAATTATAAAATTATTTCCGTTATTATTCAATATTTAAATCAATAGCTTAATATTAATATAATATATATGTACCATATCAATACATGTGTGTTCGCACGAGTACTGATATGGTACACACGCTTTTGTTTTTAAAATGTAATAAAAATTTAAATAAGAAAAACAAAATTTTACCAAAAGAATTTATTATTTTATAAAGAAAGACATATTTTTAAAATAAAAACAAAATTATTTTACTAAAATTGTTTTATATCAATAATATATATTTCAAATTTTCATATATTATCTTTAAAAATATTGAATCATAAAGGGCAAACCTAATAGTACAAAACAGAACCATTTAATTTAATTTATTCCATTATATTTCGTTTTAAGTGCAGTAAAAAATGCTTTATGAATGTAATATGTTCTCCAGAACCAGCATTAAGTTTGTACATCTAAAATTTCATTTTGTTTCACATCACCAACCATGATTTTAATCTACATATCAACATCTCATAGAGAATGGATTTGGGTGAGGGAAACAGTGGGAAAAAAAGTTACCGAAAACAGTTGCTAGTAATGGAAATTTAGTGATACAATGCACTTAGAGGAACGTGTTACATTCTAACAAATAGCTAGCAGGAATTAGTAGGCCTGTAGAAGGAATTATCAGGTTTTGTTTTCTAATTTTTAATTCTAAACTGGATATGTCATGGTAAAATAACTAATATTTTCATTTTTCTTAAACTGGTACCCATAGATATTTCTAATTTGTTTTCTCTGTTCACCAATTATGATGACACCATGTTAACCTATGCAAATACACTATTTGGTGATTTCTTAGTGGCTGAAAATTCGCTATTAGATTTAGTGTGGCAATTAAATCTATTAAGAGAAAATTCATCTAATATATCTGATCTTACCGGATCAGACTTGGACCGTCACGACTGTCTCCGAGCTGAAGCTGAACGAGATGGGGGGTACCTGCAAGGCACTCTGATGCTAAAGTAAGTGGCAGTACGAGCAGGCAAGAAAGTGTCAAACTCTTGTTTTACTCCCAGAACATAAACATATGCCCCATAGTGCCACGGGACAGCTTTGTCAGACTTATAGGGGATGGGCCCCGGAATAGTGATGATGATAGGAGCAATCTTGTGAACAGGCATGATTTTGACAGGCTCCTTTGAGGGAGCCTTAGGGGGGTTATTGAAAATAGTGACAATTGAAACTTCTTCGACCGGGACAACAGGAACAACAATTTTCTTGAACAAGATCTTTTTGCTATCCATCAGGTTTTGGACGCCTGACTTCAGCAAAGGACAACCAGCAGGTGAAACAGCACATAAATGGCAACCTTTACTACATCTCGGAAATAAACCGGCTAGTAACAGGTTCCTCTTAACGGTCAACAGCGGAGTAACAATATCATCCACAGAAGCTACATACAGATCCTCTTCCACAGCATTCACTCCATGCTGGGGCATGGGAGCAGTCATAACATTGGGCCTTTCGGGCGCCTCGAACTGTATTTCCTTAGCATCAATAAGGTCCTGAACCTTATTCCTTAGAGCCCAACAATCATCAGTAGAATGCCCCGGGCTATCAGAGTGATAAGCGCAACGGGCGTTGGGGTTGTACTTCGGAGATGTTGTGTTTACCACCTTCGGAGCTTCCTTGACAATTACCAGATTGGTTGACAGTAGTTGCGGCAGAATCTGAGACAGGGTCATGCTGAGCTGAGTATACTGTCTTTTGGGCCTCTCAACACTTGGCTGGTTGTACTGCTGAGAAGCAGCAGCAGGCTTTGAGATTACCACCCGCGTTGACAGCTTGGCGTCGTTCCGGTTTATTCTGTCTTCTGGGACCATACACAGCACTAGCTTCCTTCTTGAAGGGCTTCTTTTCAGAACTTGAGGAGGCACCTTTCTGTATCTTCCCCGATTTGATACCAGCTTCGATCCTCTCACCAGTCAGGATCAGGTCTGTAAACCCAGCAGAGGAATTACCAATCAGGTGATTGAAGAATGGACCAGACAGGGTCCCCAAGAACATGTCCACGAGTTCACGGTCAGTCAGCGGTGGCTGCACCCTGCCAGCCAGGTCTCTCCACTTCTGCGCGTACTCCTTAAAACCTTCACCCGTTCCTAGTGACATACCCTGGAGTTGGGTACGCGTAGGAGCAAGGTCGGAATTGTACTGATACTGCTTATAAAAAGCAGTAGCCAAGTCCTCCCAGTTACGAATAGTGGTTCCATCCAGCTGATAGAACCATTCGAGCTGAGTCCCTGAAAGACTCTCCTGGAAGAAATGGATGTTAGAACAATGTTTGAATCTACAACCCTATATTTGAGTTTTGATGATAACAAAGTGAAAAGATATAGTATTTATAAGTTTCATGAATGAACTATATGCTGCCTAAAATTATTATGTTCTGACTTGCAGATACTCTGATGGACATAAGCAAGATCACGTTCATTCAGCATCAGAATTTGATTTGACACACCAGCATCAGAAGTTGCTACATCAGAACGTCAAGATCAGATGATCAACTCACGAACATGCTGAAGCTTGATGAACAGAACTGCGCGTAAACACTCTGATACAGAAACACAATAGTTCATCAGCAGCGAAGCAGAATCAGAATGAGCCAAGCCAGAACGTGCATTGAAGAAGCAACGGTACTGTGCATTGAAAGCTAATTAATTCCAACGGCTTCATTCCAGACAAGATCTGCTCAAAAAGGAAAGCTTGTTATTAGCATTGAATCAAGAATATTGCATTCAACGTTCATCTTCTCAAGTGCTATATAAACAAGGCTTCGAAGATTATAATGGCTAATGCTCTCCAAATCTCTACACGCACAAAGCTGAACAATAATCTTCATTCTACCAGTTTTGCTAAACCATACTCTGATATTCTATTTCTGTTTAGCAATCTAGTTTCTAAGCTTAATTTGTGTATACATCACAGTTGTGATAAAGTTTTGTAGAAAACATTCACACACATTGTTTTATACCTTTGTAAGAAAGTGTTGCCTTGACAAACCGGATTGTGGTTTGAATCAAGAAGGCTTTAGCAGTTGTTAAAGCAGTCTGTAATATTCAGTTGAATATAGTGAATTAAGACCTCGTTGGAGAGAGGCGAAATCACCTTGACGGGTGGACTGGAGTAGTTTGAGATCAAACGAACCAGGATAAAAATATCTTGTCAATTGCTTTAAGATTTCAGTTTTACAATTCAACCCCCCCTTCTTGTGTTTTTCACCCCTTCAATTGGCATCAGAGCGCCTGGTTCTGAGCTAAAACACTTAACCGTGTCAGTACAAGATCCAGCGTCAGAAAAACACAATGGCAGGAAACAATTCTCACTTCAGCAATGACAATAACGAGGACAGAGACAGATTCAGTGGAAAACCTCCAGTCTTTGATGGAGAAAACTTTGATTACTGGAAAGACAGAATTGAAAGCTTCTTTCTAGCACATGATGCTGATCTGTGGGATATGGTGACAGATGGATACACGCACCCTGTGAATGCAACTGGTCAGAAGATTGATAGAAAATCAATGACTGATCAACAAAAGCGTGACTTCAAGAATCACCATAAGGCCAGAACCATCCTCCTCAGTGCCATCTCCTATACTGAGTATGAAAAGATCTCCAACAGAGACACAGCTAAGAACATCTTTGATTCTCTCAGAATGACGCATGAGGGCAACGTTCAAGTCAAAGAAACAAAAGCTCTGGCGCTCATTCAGAAGTATGAGGCGTTCAAAATGGAAGAATCTGAATCCATTGAAACTATGTTCTCTAGATTCCAGATTCTGGTAGCTGGTCTCAAAGTTCTGGACAAAGGATACTCTACTGCTGACCATGTCAAGAAGATAATCAGAAGTTTACCCAAGCAGTGGAGGCCTATGGTTACTGCTCTGAAGCTAGCGAAAGATCTCAACAAAATCACTCTGGAGGAACTTATAAGCTCCCTCAGAAGTCATGAGATAGAGCTAGAAGCTGATGAGCCTCAGAAGCAAGGTAAGCCTTTAGCATTAAAATCTAACAAAAAATTTGAGTCTAAAGTTTTGCAGGCAGTTGAAGAAACATCTGATGGATCCTCATCAGAAGAAGACGAACTTTCCCTTCTCTCCAGAAGAGTAAATCAACTGTGGAAGCAAAGACAAAGGAAGTTCAGGAATCCCAGAAGATCTGATCAGAACGAGTCTTCTTCCAGATACAGAAGGAAAGATTCTTCCTCTGGATACAAAAGATCTGAAGGCTCCTCCAGTAGCAAGAAGCCAAACACTAAAGACATCATCTGCTACGAGTGCAATGAGCAAGGACACTACAAGAGTGACTGCCCAAAGCTTCAGAGGGAAAAGCCCAAAAAGAAGTTTGGAAGAGAGAAGAAGAAAAGTCTCATGGCCACATGGGATGACTCTGACTCGTCTGAAGCTGACTCAGAATCAGATGATGAAAGGGCAAACATAGCGCTCATGGCTAACATTCCAGATGATAGTGAAGCTTCTGAATCAGACTCAGAATCAGACACAGAAGAGGTATTTCCTAACTTCGCTGTTAATTTTACAAAGGCTGAACTTGTTGAAAGCCTTAATGAGATTCTGGAACGTTATCAGCAGATTAGAGCTAAATTCAGAGACCTGAAAAGGAATCTTGAATCTGACTCTAATAAGTCTGAGAGTCTCAAATTGGAAAACTCTGAGCTGAGAGATAAAATTTCAAAATTAGAAAACTCTTTACAAAACTCTCAGAAGGAACCAATTTCTGAAACTCCCAGCAACGCTGATGAGATTATTAAGGAGTATGATCATAGTTTCCAGAAGTTCTTAGCTAAAAGCATAGATAGAAGCAAAATGGCTTCAATGATCTATGGAGTTAGCAGAAACGGCAGGAAAGGAATAGGATACCTAGGTAAGGTTCCTACACCAAAAAATGTCATGGACTTGACCATTAAACACACTCCACTAAATTCACACTTTGTGTATGGTCACACACATGATATCAAATATACTAGCAGTAAGCACTCTGTGAAACCAAAATTCAACCAGAGTTTTGGTAAAACTAACAAATCAGGACCCAAGAAGATCTGGGTACCTAAGGATAAAATAATACATGTTGCAGATATCTTTAGCAGCAAGTCAGAAACACCAGTCATGGTACCTGGACTCTGGCTGCTCACGACACATGACGGGAAGAAGGCATATGTTCCAAAGCCTGGAACTTAAGCCTGGAGGCCACGTTGGCTTTGGAGGCAATCAGAGGGGAAAGATAATTGGCTCTAGAACTGTAGGTAATGGAAATCTTCCCTCTATTAATAATATTCTGCTAGTTGATGGATTGATGCATAATCTGTTATCCATAAGTCAATTAAGTGATAACGGTTATGATATAATCTTTAATCAAAAATCATGTAAAGCTGTTAGTCAGAAAGATGGGACTATCCTGTTTAATGGTAAGAGGAAAAACAACATTTATAAAATCAAACTTTCTGAACTAAAGAGTCAGAACGTAAAATGTCTTCTGTCTGTTAACAACGAGCAGTGGATCTGGCACAGAAGATTGGGGCATGTTAGTATGAGAAGAATATCTCAGATTAACAAACTCAATCTGGTCAGAGGACTCCCTAATTTGAAGTTCAATTCAGATGCTCTGTGTGAAGCATGTCAGAGAGGCAAATTTGCAAAACCTTCTTTTAAATCCAAAAATGTTGTTTCTACCTCTAAACCATTAGAACTTTTGCACATTGACTTATTTGGACCAGTTAAAACTGCTTCAGTCAGTGGTAAGAAGTATGGGTTAGTAATCGTAGATGACTATAGCAGATGGACATGGGTAAAGTTCTTAAGACACAAGGACGAGTCACACTCTGTGTTTGTTACCTTCTGTAACCAAGTTCAGAATGAAAAAGATCTTAGAATCGTTAAAGTCAGAAGTGATCATGGTGGAGAATTTGAAAATAAAGATTTTGAGTCATTCTTTAATGACAAAGGCATTCTGCATGATTTCTCTTGTCCTAGAACTCCCCAACAAAATGGAGTTGTAGAACGAAAGAACAGAACATTGCAAGAAATGGCCAGAACCATGATCAATGAGACAAACGTTGCTAAGAATTTCTGGGCAGAGGCAATAAACACAGCGTGCTACATTCAGAATAGAATCTCAATAAGACCTATTCTTGAAAAGACTCCATATGAATTGTGGAAGAACAGAAAGCCCAACATTTCGTATTTTCATCCATTTGGATGTACTTGCTTTATGTTAAATACAAAGAATTATTTGAACAAGTTTGACTCTAAGGCACAGAAGTGTATTATGTTAGGATACTCTGAACGCTCAAGAGGGTACAGAGTATACAATACAGAAACACAGATTGTGGAAGAATCAATCAGTGTTCGTTTTGATGATAAGCTTGACTCTGAAAAGTCAAAGCAGAATGAAACCTTTGCAGGTATAGAAATTGAATTTGCAGGTTCTGAAGACAAGTCATCAGAAGCTCTCAACACAGACATTCCTTCAACGTCTGAAAGGAGCACTGCTAGAAATCCTTCAACAACTGCTGATCAACCTCAGAAGAGATTACCCAGAAGCAGTTTGGATCACCCAGAAGAGACTATCCTAGGAAGAAAGGAAGATCCAATCAGAACAAGAGCAAGCTTCAGAAACTCTGAAGAAACTCTTATGGGACTTGTGTCTCTGATTGAACCTTCTTCTATTGATGAAGCACTTCTGGATAATGACTGGATTCTGGCAATGCAAGAAGAGCTGAATCAATTCACCAGAAACGACGTATGGGATCTCGTTCCCAGACCCAAAGGATTCAACGTCATTGGAACAAGATGGGTGTTCAGAAACAAGCTAAATGAACAAGGTGAAGTCATCAGAAACAAGGCACGACTGGTTGCACAAGGTTATAGTCAGCAAGAGGGGATAGACTATACAGAAACCTTTGCCCCAGTCGCCAGGTTAGAATCTATCAGACTTTTAATTTCATTTGCTGTTAATAGAGGCATCACTCTGTATCAGATGGATGTCAAAAGTGCATTCTTAAATGGTTATATAGAAGAAGAAGTGTATGTTCACCAACCCCCAGGTTTTGAAAATACAAAACATCCAGAACATGTTTTCAAACTAAAGAAGTCACTGTATGGTCTGAAACAAGCTCCCAGAGCTTGGTATGAAAGGCTAAGTAACTTTCTGCTTGAAAATGAATTCACCAGAGGGAAAGTGGACACTACTCTATTCTGTAAAACAGTTAAGAGTGACATTTTAGTCTGTCAAATTTATGTTGATGATA
Source organism: Vicia faba (assembly GCA_948472305.1). Lineage (NCBI taxonomy): Eukaryota > Viridiplantae > Streptophyta > Magnoliopsida > Fabales > Fabaceae > Vicia > Vicia faba. The sequence continues at coordinate 1,619,235,316 of OX451736.1, forward strand.
TCATTTTTGGTTCTACTAATCCTTCTCTTGGAAGAAAATTTTCTAAGTGTATGCAGGCAGAATTTGAGATGAGCCTCATGGGGGAACTGAAATTCTTTCTAGGAATTCAGATCAATCAAACTCCAGAAGGAACTTACATTCATCAGAGCAAATACATCAGAGATCTTCTGAAGAAATTTGACCTCTCAGAATGTAAGCCATCAAAGATTCCAATGCATCCTACTTGCATTCTGGAAAGAGAAGAGGTAAGCAAAAGTGTAGAACAGAAAGTCTACAGAGGTATGATTGGTTCTCTCCTCTATCTGACTGCTTCAAGACCTGACATATTATTCAGCGTTTGTATCTGTGCTAGATTCCAATCAGATCCTAGAGAATCTCACTTAACAGCTGTTAAGCGAATTTTCAAGTATCTGAAAGGTACTACTAATCTGGGTTTGTTTTATAGAAAATCTAGTGATTACAGCTTAGTAGGCTACTGTGATGCTGATTTTGCTGGAGACAGAGTGGAACGTAAAAGTACTTCTGGAAGCTGCCAGTTTCTGGGAGAAAATCTGATCTCGTGGTCCAGCAAAAGGCAATCAACAATTGCTCTGTCAACAGCAGAAGCTGAGTACATAGCAGCAGCAGGATGTAGCACACAAATGCTCTGGATGAAAAGTCAGCTTGAAGACTTCCAGATTTTTGAGAGTAACATTCCTATACTTTGTGATAATACTTCTGCTATTTGCTTAAGTAAGAATCCTATTTTACATTCTAGAGCTAAGCATATAGAAATAAAACATCATTTCATTAGGGACTATATTCAGAAAGGTATTTTAAACTTAAAATTTATAGATACAGACCATCAATGGGCTGATATCTTTACTAAACCCCTTTCAGAAGATAGGTTCAATTTCATTCTGAAACATCTCAGCATGAAAGTATGCCCAGAATGAAAATGTTTTAATTCCATATATTTATCTTCAGAATGTAATTATTTTACTGTGAACTTCTGATCAATCTCCTTTCAGAAAGATAGAACATGCAGATTGTATCAGATGCAAGTCTAAAGATCTGAGAGTCTAATCTCAAAGACAGACGTGCTGATCACTACATCAAACAATTGTCATCCAATCATCAGCAAATCTCTGAAGCAGAACGCGTGCACGCTTCTGAGAAGGCAAAGCGCTGATTGGGTGCATTGAGACACATGTCTGGTAACCGTTTTTAAGTATCTTTCTCAAATCCCCCAAAATCAGCAAGCATTTAATGAAAAGTAATCATTCTTTTAAATGGCAATCATGATTTTTTTTTCTCTCTCTTAAAAACGTTTAATTTTTCAAAATAATTTTGAAAACCCTATTTAAGCACATTAATCTCTCTTTTATTCTTTACGCTTTCTCATTAACACTCAAAGCATTTTCTGCATATTTCTGAGTTCTTGCAAACCTTTTTCTCTCAATTCATTCTCAAAGCTTTTTTTTAGTGTGAACAATGGCATCCTCCAGCATTTCTGCAGGCAATCAGAAGAAAGCAACTTCTGAGCAATATCAGGTGCCACTCAGAACTCTTCTCACTCCGGTAAAGAACCTTGAAGTGCTCTCTGAGTTAATCATCGACTTTGAAAGTTTGAAGGAAAATGGATTTGACCTAACTGAAGAAATTAGGGCTCAAAAGTGGGAGAGGTATTTCGATAGGTTGGTTGGACCAACATTCGCAGCGCTAGTCAAGGAATTTTGGATTCACGCCAAGGTTTCTAAACATCTAGTCATCTCTTCTGTCATGGGAAAGAAGATTGTGATTTCTGAAGATCTAATTGCAAGGCTAATCGGTCAAAGTGGTGGTGGAGTCCGTTGTGTGGACATGGCTGAAAGATGCCCTGATATAGGTGTGGTAGCCAACAGGATTTTTACTCTTGGAATGCCCAGCAGCAAAATCAAGGATCTGAAGGATCACTGCAGAGTATGGGCTAAGATTGTTCTTGGCTGCTTCAACCACAGGAAACCAACAAGTTCTCCTGATTATATAAACGTGGATCAGCAGTTTCTGATCTACTTTATTGATCAGAGGGTAAAGATCAATCTGGCACACTTCCTGTTCAACCATCTCAAGACCAGTGTCAAAGAAACAAGAGAAGAAGAAAGGACCAAGAGGGACTGGATACCGTTTGGAAGGCTTATATCAGATATTCTGACAGAGAATAGACTGATTGAACATCTGATTGAAGCTCAGGAGCTGAGCACTATTGAACCAACTATTGGGAAACCGCTGAACGCTAAGAATCTGAAAAAGATGAAGTTGATAGAAAATATTCAGAAGGAACCCAGAGTTACTTCAACTGCTGATATCTCCAGCAGAAGAGTGCCTCTGAGTGATTTTCCAATATTTTCTGAAATGGAATCCAAACCAGAGATGTTTCTCAGGTACCCAGATGCGTACAAGGCAGAAGATACAGGTTCAAAGCTGAAGATCAAAGATCTGAGTCAAACCCAACCAGAAGTGACTCAGAAGAAGACAAAGAAGAGGAAAGCGCCAGCAGAAGGATCATCTCATCAGACTCCAAATAAAAGAGGTATTTCATCTGCTGCCCCTGTTTTAATTTCATCTACTATTCCAACATCTGCTGCCCCTTGTCAAACCTCTCACAGAATATCCATTCCAATCCCTACCATTGATGAAACCATACCAGAAGACCCTTCTGAGGCCTTACTACTCAGAAGACCCAGAACCAAAATCCCCAAACAACCAACAGTTTCAACAACACCAGCACTTGACCGAGTGCTAGCTGATATTGAGCGTGAACATGTTTCTGCTCAACCACACTCTGAACCACAAAAAGTTCCTCAACCACACTCTGAACCACAAAAAGTTCCTCAACCTCAACCAGAACCACAACCTGAACCAGAAATACAACAACAACCAGAACCAGAACCACAACAACAACAACCACTCTCAGAAGAACCTCTAATCCCTGAGCAATCAGAGATTCCACCTCCATCTCCCCAACCAGAAAATAATCCACCTTCACCACAAACAGAGTTTCACCACTATGAAACCCCTTCTCCTCATCATTCTGACCCTCACTCACCTCAACCATCACCGTTGGCAATCCAGTTGCCATGTGGAACCACTGTTTTCAGGCCCCAGTTGCCATCCTCATTAGAATCAACACCTCCAAAAACTCCAACCACTCCAATAGAAATATCTGATTCTGATACCCCTCCTCCAAAACAAACAACCTCTCAGAAAACCGCTGAAAACCACAGCAGGACTTTCATTGACTTCACAAGTCTTGAACGTCTTGCTGATCTAAGACACAAAATTGCCATCCCCAAACCAAAGCAACCAGATGTTGGCTCTGGTATTTTGAATTTTGAAACAGGTGTGCTGCAATGGATTGCTTCTTTGAAGCAAGTCTGTCCTGGGATGATTGACCCAGCTGCTTCTGATCAGCTCTGGTCACAGTTCAGACTATGGGTACGTGCTGAAGCCCTCAAGTTGCAGGATGTCAACTATGAGCAGGCTCAACAGAACTTCAGCAAGCTGCTGAAGGAAGTTGAAAGTCAGCTGCCTCAAGAAGTTGTGCTCCCTCTGGACAGTGAATCTTGGTCTGAGAAAGAGCAAGCTGCAAAGGTGCAACCAACAGAAGAAGACAAGACCATTCAGGCTGAAGAAAATCCAGCAGAAGATGTCGCTGAAAGTTCTGAGAAGCTTCCTCCTTCTGATGCTTCTCAAGCTGCCTTGGACAGGCAGACTCTGGAAGAATTAAGGCTGAATGACTTGCGTCTACAGCAGCGGATGGAAGAGAATGATCAGAAGATGAAAGCACGAATGGATGTGCAGGACAGCAAAATTGACACTGTGGTCAACATGGTTCAGAAGCAGAATGAAACTTCTGAAAAGATTCAAGCAATGCTGGAGAGCCTGTTCTCACGCATGCCCCCTCAACCTTAAATCTTTTTCATGCATAACTTTTTTATGTTTTCTTGATTTTCTGATGTACTGTTTTGATTGAGTTTTTGTAATATTCTCTTGCTCTGATTATGAACTATCTTAATATGATTAATTTTTCTGATCAAATTGTTTTAGCACATCACCAACACTGTTTGATTGCTGACAAAAAGGGGGAGAACAAGAATGATATTTAAATCAATAACGGCTAACTAGACAGAAATTCTCAAACATTCTAACTCTATTACTTGAAATGTTTTTTCTGTTTTGTTTTAAGTCTACAGGCACAAGGAAGCTCCTGGACACTCTGAAGACTAGAAGCTCTGATCAAAATGTAGAAGCTCTGATCAACATTGCTCTGATCAATATGAAGTTCTGATCTACCTAACACTCTGATCCAAAGCAAAGCTCTGACAAGAATAGCTCTGAAGCTCTGCTCCCTGATAAGTCAAAGACTCTTATAATCTGATGTTCAAAGAAAGAAAAAGATCTGATCCTGAAGAACACGTATATCGAAGGGAAGTAATAAACTCAGGGGGAGTATCTCTTAACTCTGATTTCTCCTTACTTCTTAACTCTGAAACATTTCCCAGATACCTTTTCACGTTATTTTTCATTTAAAATATCTAGTTTTTGTCATCATCAAAAAGGGGGAGATTGTTAGAACAATGTTTGAATCTACAACCCTATATTTGAGTTTTGATGATAACAAAGTGAAAAGATATAGTATTTATAAGTTTCATGAATGAACTATATGCTGCCTAAAATTATTATGTTCTGACTTGCAGATACTCTGATGGACATAAGCAAGATCACGTTCATTCAGCATCAGAATTTGATTTGACACACCAGCATCAGAAGTTGCTACATCAGAACGTCAAGATCAGATGATCAACTCACGAACATGCTGAAGCTTGATGAACAGAACTGCGCGTAAACACTCTGATACAGAAACACAATAGTTCATCAGCAGCGAAGCAGAATCAGAATGAGCCAAGCCAGAACGTGCATTGAAGAAGCAACGGTACTGTGCATTGAAAGCTAATTAATTCCAACGGCTTCATTCCAGACAAGATCTGCTCAAAAAGGAAAGCTTGTTATTAGCATTGAATCAAGAATATTGCATTCAACGTTCATCTTCTCAAGTGCTATATAAACAAGGCTTCGAAGATTATAATGGCTAATGCTCTCCAAATCTCTACACGCACAAAGCTGAACAATAATCTTCATTCTACCAGTTTTGCTAAACCATACTCTGATATTCTATTTCTGTTTAGCAATCTAGTTTCTAAGCTTAATTTGTGTATACATCACAGTTGTGATAAAGATTTGTAGAAAACATTCACACACATTGTTTTATACCTTTGTAAGAAAGTGTTGCCTTGACAAACCGGATTGTGGTTTGAATCAAGAAGGCTTTAGCAGTTGTTAAAGCAGTCTGTAATATTCAGTTGAATATAGTGAATTAAGACCTCGTTGGAGAGAGGCGAAATCACCTTGACGGGTGGACTGGAGTAGTTTGAGATCAAACGAACCAGGATAAAAATATCTTGTCAATTGCTTTAAGATTTCAGTTTTACAATTCAACCCCCCCTTCTTGTGTTTTTCACCCCTTCAATGGATCCATAAATTCTTGTCTGCAGTGTAAGGCTGTATCTTCCTTACATAAGAGCGGAGGTGTAGTTTAGGACAGGGAGCCCCGTCGTACATCACAAAGGCAGGTGCCTTGAACTTGTGCGGGATCACCACCCCAGAAGATAACCCTAAGTCTCCAAAATCCAACCCAGGCACACGTTGAATCTCCATAGCATTTAACCGGTCCTCCAGTTGTTTGTACCTGTCCTCGGCAGGAGGGTACTGTTCATCATTGAAATCTGTCTCGGTGTCATAGACCACGGGACTAGGAACGCTTTCCTCTTGGTGACTGCCTTCCCCAACAGATGGAGTAGTCCGCTCAGCTTCATTCTGCAGTGTATTCCCGAGTCTGCGTCCAGTGTTGAACAACACAGTCCTCTTCTTCTTCTTCTTCTTCAGGAGCAAAGCCTTCAACTCCTGTTGTCCTTGGGCTAAGCTCATGACCAGCTCCTGAAACTGGGCGTTCTGGGCCTGGAGGGCCTTGATAGCTTGTTCGTTGGTAAGTTCATGATTCATGAGGATTGCTGAAATAAACAGCGAAGAAGATTAAGCAACCTATAGAAAAGAGTACCTGTTATGCATATGATCCATGGAATACGTATGATTTATGTTTTCAAAGACAATCGGGAATCAACTTTGTAGACAAAAGGAACACTCTTTATTAGATTTAAACTTTGGAATTTAAATTGTTCAACAAATTGCCCTTAGGCGTTACAGGAATGAAAATACTGAAAAGGAAATAAAAGTTGTAAAGGAAACATCCAAAGCCCATCAGTGCTCCCGTGGCCTCCTCTTCTCAGTACGGATATAGTCATTCATGATCCGCTCGTTCTCCAATTGCTTGGTCAGCTTCTGGATCTTCTGTTCCTGTTCGTTGAACTTTTCCCGATAAGAATCTCGCTCTCCCTGTAGTTGCGCCCAAGACCTCTTTAGTGTATCAACATCAGTGGGTATCTGAGGAGGGAGTATGGTTGGAGGAACCCCGTCTCTATCAGGAATTTCAAGAATGATAGGCCTGACAGCTTCAAATGGCATACCTAACTTCTGAGCACAGATGCGGACCCATATGTAGTAGGATTCCATAGGCAGAGAAGTCTCCGGTCCCAACTCATGTGGGTCAGCTTTGTGAATTCCGTCCCAAGCTTTTATGAATCTACGACGCAGTTCATCACTATCTACCTGAAACTCAAAACTGATGTGAGGTACCAACATCTCATGAGGCCCTGCTCTTCTGGCTCTTCCAAATTGACGGAGAGCTAAACATGGATTATAAGAGATTCCTCCCTGGGTACCGATCAATGGAACATTAGGATCCCTGCGTGCGTCATATTTGAATGACCCAACCACCTGCTTCCACGTCCTTCATCTTCTTCATTTTCTCTGCAACGTAAAATCAAATAGCGGGGGTTTTAAACCCCCACAAAATACAAAATGCAAAAATAGCGATTAGATGTACACGTTATATAAAAAGGGCGCGATGGTTGGGATGTGTTCGTACTGATCTCCTGATTTCAACCATGGGTCTTTCCAAGCCTAATTTTTCCTATATGAGAAACCCCCAATTCGAAAGCTTTGAAAACCTAAAAGTCATCCATGGTGGTTTGTGATTCAGGGCTCCAAAATGCAATTGCCTTATACCATTAGCTTCAGAAGAGCGTTAGCAATACAAAACAACAATTATATCATGTTAAATGTGCAAGAATTATGAGTTTCGAATTTGAAAAAGTTAGACAAACCGTGTGACTGAAGTGAATGATTCTTTGAGTGTTAGAGCTCGTTCTTGATTGCAATAGGTTCCTGGAAGGTCCAGCAAGGTGTTGGAATCAAGAAAAGTGTTTGAATTGTGCTGGAAGGTTGATTTCAGTTTTCAACTTTTCTTCAAGTTTTTTGGAATTTGGTTTGGCCGTTTCAATGAGCTCTAGGTCGTGAATCAGGCTTGTCACACTTGCATATGTATGTATGAATAAGAATAGGTCACATTATGAGTCAATGATCCATTGCAATGATGTTTTGAGATTCTTCATAACCACCATTAAAGGAACTTGCCAAGTTTGTTCAAATTTGAATTTTATGCTCAAAATGGCCCTAGCACGAAATTGGTAGGTTGTTCATGACACATAAAAGTCATTCAAATCAAAAGATGTTATTTAATTAATTTTTTTTATTTTATTTGAATTTTATGGATTTAAAATGAATTAAATCAAATAAAATTAAATAAAAATAGAAAAATTAATGTTTAATATTGAAATTGATCATGGGATACGTGGGTGGCATGACAAGGCTGAATAAAGTGGAAAAAAGTGGGCCCTTTTGTCAAAAATTGAAGTTTCAAGGATAGTTGATTTTTGCCATTTCATGAAAATTTCCCAACTTCTCCAATGTATATCTTGCTCAATTTTGATCATATGAACATGTTCTTGGACATTTTCGAAAGGTCTTGAAGTCCTCTAACCAATTCCTTTAGTCCCATGTCATTTGAATTTACCAATCTCAAGTTATGGTCTTTGACTTAAAATGCCTTTTTGTTGACTTTTGAAAATGACCTATAATGTTGAAATTGATAACTTTTGTGAGAGCATTTCTTGGACTTGGAATGTGAAGATGAGTTTTAGGAAATGTCATCCCCTTCAAAATGAGCATTGGATGGGATTTTTCTGATGAACCATGAAAAAGTTATGCCTTGGACAAGTTAGAGTTGACTTTTCAGCTGTCCAAAAATGGAAACTTTTGCATCTTGAGGATTTTTGAGCCATGCTTGTGGAATCATGATCAAGACTTGATCAAATGATGATTGTGGCTTCAAAATAAGATGTTGACCAAAAATTTTGACTTTTGACTGCCAAATGACCATTTTACCCCTATAGTTGATTGTGGAGCAACTAGGGCTTTTGACTGTGCAACTTGACCTTGTGAGCCTTGAAACTTGACATGTAGATGCTTGACAATGTGTATAGGCATATGTGACTTGATTGAGCCCTTTAAAACCTCCACTTTCTTGCAAGAACCAAAACCCTAATTTTGACTGGCTTAGGAGGATGGTTTGACTGTGCAACCCTTGAGTAGACTTGAGCAAATTGAGATGATGCTTGTCAAAACTTTGAAGAATATGGGAGGGAAAATTTTGGGGTACAACATCTGTCAACTGAAACCAGCAATAGCCAACGATCTTTTGAACAACAAATTTCTGAATTCAAGCTCCAAACTTTATCTTGAGGAAACTTTACGATGTATTTGTACTCGATACCATGCTTCGGACTCACAAAAGTGAAGACCTTGTCCTTTGAGAACACAAGTAAAGGACACATGGAGCGATCATCAAACCTTGACATTGACATGGAAGAAGATAATCTCCATTGAATCGGTGGTGCTGCTAGACGAAGGAATTTATTGGTAGCTCGAAAACTCAAATAATCAAGTACATCATTAATATGTTTTGCAATCACTTCAAGCAATTCTATGGGAAGTGAATATTCATTATGAACTTTATCACAAAGATTTTTTTCTCTCTAATTTCTTCTTTGAGCGTAGTAGTCATCCTACAATTATCTTCAATGTTGTAAATATAGAAAAATTTGCAATCTTTTAAAGCAATATAGACACGACCTCCTTCTGTTTCTGGATTGACTACTGGACAAGCAAAGGCTGGGTCAAGACTAGATATAAAGAACACTTTATCCTTGATGCTTTCCACCTTTACCCACACTCCTTGAGAAGAATCAAATTTGAAAACAAAAACTACAGTAACCCTATCTCGTTCATGGTAAACTTGTATTCGAAATAGTATGTTGTTGGATACAATCAAGTGACTGAGCTCATGAAAACTAGTTGGTAGATGATCTACCATGAGATCAGTTGTGCAGTTTATTGTAAAGCCATTAAGTTTATGTTTTTCAATAACTACTATAATAGAACGGTCCTGAGTCCACATTCCTGCATAGACGCGATGATTCCAGTAAAATGGGTTTTCAAAATAGACTCTCTTTCCCCGCATAAGACACTACAAGAAAATGCTTATCCAGCAACGTGATTTTGCCACGTGATTTTCATGTGGCTAAATAAAGCCAGTTGCGACGTGAAAATCAAGTGGCAACGTGTTTTACTAATATAATAAAGAAGCATTAAGTGTGTCAGTTTTTTTTTGTGTTAAAAAAAGTTGCGACGTGGGCTTCACGTCGCTAATTAAAATATCATAAAAAATAAATTAATCACAACTTCCAACACTGGCGTGTTCAGGTTTTGAAGAAAGAGAAAACAGTTGTTTGATTGTTGCGACGTGAAAATCACGTGGCAACGTTGCAGCGTGATTTTCACGTCACTACTTGCTTTATATGCTTTATCAAAACGCTCCACAACACAGTAGCGTTTCAGTTTTTATTAAACTTCTTCTTCAACCTCCTCCTTCCATATTCCTCCATATCCATTTTCTTCTCCAAAATTTTTTCTTCTCCACACTTAAATTCCTACAATCTCCATACATTGTTGTTGTAAGGTAACTTCAATTCAATGTTATTTATACTTTGTTAACAGCTTTTGATGTGTTATTTGAATATAATTTTTTTTCAATTTTTCTTTGCATAGAGAACAAGAATATTGATAGAAGTATAGATTGCAAAAAGGGACAAGAAGATTGAAGGAGTTACAAGATAAAAGGTATGTCTTGAATTTTTTTTTTGAAATTAGTATATTTTCTGAATTTGATTAATTTTTAGGTTATATATATTTTCTGAATTTCATGAATTTGCATTGGGTTAAAATTGTTGAATTTGGGTTATATATATTTTCTGTATTTTGGTTAAATTTTAGGTTTAATTATTTAGTTTATAATAATTATTAATTATTAATTTGTGATGAATGAGTTTAATTATTTTAGGAGTTTAAGTTTTTATATTTTTAGGAGTTTATAAATTTTTAGTGTTTAAATTAAATTTTTAGGAGTTTAATAAGTTTTTAAATTTTTAGGAGTTTATAAAATTTAGGTGTTTAAATTAAATTTTAAGTGTTTAAAAATAAATAAATATTTTTAGGAGTTTATAAATTTTAAGTGTTTAAATTAAATTTTTAGGAGTTTAAGTTTTTAAATTTTTAGGAGTTTATAAAATTTAGGGGTTTAAATTAAATTTTAAGTGTTTAAAAATAACTAAATATTTTTAGGAGTTTATAAATTTTTAGTGTTTAAATTAAATTTTTAGGAGTTTAATAAGTTTTTAAATTTTTAGGAGTTTATAAAATTTAGGTGTTTAAATTAAATTTTAAGTGTTTAAAAATAAATAAATATTTTTAGGAGTTTATAAATATTTTTGAAAGCATATATTTATCTTTAATTGTATATGTTTAGGATTATTATTAAGTTGATTAATTAATATTTCTAATTAAATAGGTTTTGATTATATAAATTTGCAGTAAATGGAATATTATAGGTATTATCGTAGTTGGATGTACGATAGACTATATCCAGGAAGACGCACACTTAAACCCAATTGTATAGACGGAGTTAATGGTTTTATCGCGTGGACGTTTGCCCATGAACGTTGTCGAAGTGAAGGAGGAGTTAGGTGTCCTTGTCTTAAATGTGGATGTAGATATATAATTAGTGACCCAGAGGAAATAACACGTCATTTGCATAGGAAAGGTTTCATTGAAAATTATTGGGTTTTGACGTATCATGGTGAAACACTGCCGAGTAATGTACCAGAGACTAGCAACACAGATGCTTCAAGTAGTCAACCGGTTATGCAACCACCTATGGAATTTGAAGAAAACTTTAATCTGATAGGTGACATGGTTGGTGATGCTTTTGGTGTTAACGTGACCTATGATCAACCTGAAGACTTTGACGGGGAAGAGTTGCCGAATGAGGAAGCGCGAAGATCTTATCAGTTGTTGAATGAGATGAATACGTCGTTGTTTGAGGGGTCATCAGACTCAAAGCTATCAATGTGTGTGAGATTATTGGCCGCCAAGTCAAATTGGAATGTTCCTGATCAGTGTTTGGAGCACTTCGCAAAAATGATGTTGGACTCAACTTCAACGAAAGACAACTTGCCTGCGAGTTTCTATGATGCAAAGAAGTTGGTGTCGAAGTTGGGTTTAAGAGTAAGAAAGATTGATTGTTGCATTAATGGTTGTATGTTGTTTTATGACAACGAGTTTGGTACTCAAGATGGATCGTCAGAGGAATGTAAGTTTTGTCATAGTCCAAGATATAAAGTTCGCAATAGAGCCATTAACAGTAACCAAAAACGTGTAGCAGTAAAGTCCATGTTTTATCTTCCGATAATACCAAGGTTAAAAAGAATGTTTTCTTCAATGCACAGTACAAGTCAAATGACACGGCATCATATAAACAAAACAAGCCCAGGCAATATGCGACACCCATCTGACGGCCATGCATGGAAGCACTTTGATGAGGTACATCCTGATTTTATTGCCGAACCTAGAAATGTCAGGCTTGGATTATGCTCTCATGGTTTTGCTCCATATGTCCAAGCGTCCGGAAGTGCGTATTCTTGTTGGCCAGTTATTGTAACCCCTTACAATCTCCCTCCTGAGATGTGCATGACAAAACCATACATGTTTTTGACGTGCGTCATTCCAGGACCGTCGAGTCCAAAAACCGGAATTGATGTGTACTTACAACCTTTAATTTATGATTTGAAGAGGTTGTGGAATAATGGAGAATGGACTTATGATATATCCCGTAAACAAAACTTTTCTATGCGAGCTGCCTTGATGTGGACCATTAACGACTTTCCAGCATATGGCATGTTGTCTAGTTGGGGTACGCATGGCAGAATGGGTTGTCCGCATTGCATAGAATGCACTAAGGCATTTACATTGGAAAAAGGGGGGAAAAGCTCGTGGTTTGACTGTCACTGCAGATTCCTACCATCAAATCATCCCTTTAGAAAAAACAAGACAAATTTCAAAAAGGACGAACGGGTAACAGATCTGCCTCCGCCTCGATTGGCACCAGTTTCTATATGGAACCAAGTTTTTGAACTTCCAAAGTTTACAGATACTGGCAAAGCATGTAGAATTGAAGGATATGGGATCACACATAATTGGACAAAAAGAAGTATATTTTGGGACCTCCCTTATTGGAAAGATAATTTGTTGCGCCATAATCTTGATGTTATGCATATTGAGAAGAATTTTTTTGATAACGTATTTAACACAGTTATGGATGTTAAAGACAAAACAAAAGATAATGTGAAGGCTAGACAAGACATGGAAATTTGGTGTAATCGTAAAGAGTTCGAATTGAAGCCTCAACCAAATGGAAAATTATTTAAACCCAAAGCTTGTTTCAGTCTGACCCCCCAAGAAGCTAAAGCGGTTTGTGGATGGCTAAAAGGTTTGAGAATGCCCGACGGGTATTCTTCAAATTTAGCAAGGTGTGCTGATGCTAACACTGGGAAGTTGCATGGTATGAAAAGTCATGATTGCCATGTTTTTATGGAACAATTGCTACCAATTGGATTCGGTTCTCTACCCAAACATGTGCTTAATCCACTCACGGAAATTAGTCAATTTTTTAGAGATATTTGTGCGTCAGCTTTAAGAGTGGATGACATCATTAAGTTGGACCAAAATATTCCAGTCATTCTCTGTAAGTTGGAACAAGTATTTCCGCCTGGTTTTTTTGACTCCATGGAACATCTACCTGTGCATCTTGCATATGAGGCTTATCTAGGAGGACCTGTTCAATATAGGTGGATGTATCCGTTTGAAAGGTTCATGGGTGATTCAAAGCGACCAGTGAAAAATAAAGCTAGAGTTGAAGGATCAATATGTGCACATTACTTGCATCGAGAAACTTCACATTTTTGCAGTCACTATTTCAAGCACTTGATGTTAACTCCAAGAATCATAAGGAATCCTGTAAATGTTATCGAAAGAAGTCAGTACACCTTATCAGTCTTCGGGCTTCCAGGTCATCCCTCTGGAAAGAAGGGTGAGCATTGGTTGACCCAACAAGAAATGCAATCTGCACATGTACATGTTTTATTAGTCCATCTGGGGTCCCACCTGGTTTACCATTCCAGCAGACACAGGTGCCCTCATCCTTCCAGCAGACACAGGTTCCCCCATCCTTCCAGCAGACACAGGTGCCCTCATCCTTCCAGCACAGTTTTCCATTTCCCACACAGATGCCCCCATTCGTGCAGCAGCCTGGAGGATCCAGCACCCCACTTCCTACACAGATACCCCCATCCGTCCAGCAGCCTGGAGGATCCACCTCTTCACGAACCCCACAGACTGGTTGCACCCTCACATCCCACACAGAGTCAGATGATGACGATCTTGGTGTGGATGATGATCAGATAGATGGGAGAGATCTTCGAGGGGATGATGATCCGAGTGAGATTCATGCCATTGATGGGAGATTTTGGATTTGGCCTGAAGGGAACTCGTAAGTTTCTTATTTATTGATTTTTATTTATAAGTACATGAAGTAGTGAAAAACACAAGAAGGGGGGGGGGGGGTTGAATTGTAAAACTGAAAATCAATGCAATGAACAAGATATTTTTATCCTGGTTCGTTTGATCTCAAACTACTCCAGTCCACCCGTCAAGGTGATTTCGCCTCTCTCTAACGAGGTCTTAATCCACTATATTCAACTGAATATTACAGACTGCTTTAACAACTGCTAAAGCCTTCTTGATGCAAACCACAACCCGGTTTGTCAAGGAAACACTTTCTTACAAAGAAGATAAATCTAAGTGTGTGAATGTTTTCTACAAAACTGTATCACAACTGTGATGTATACACAACTTAAAGCTTAGAAACTAGATTTCTAAACAATGATTGAATAAGAGAATGTGTAGTGTTTAGCAAACTGAGAGAAGGAAGATTATGATCAGCTTTTTGGCGTGTAAAGATTTGGAGAGCATTAGCCAATTCAATCTTCAAAGTCTTGTTTATATAGCACTGAGATGTTTGAACGTTGGAGCAATATTCTTGATTCAATGCTAATAACAAACTTTCCTTATTGAGCAGATCTTGTCTGGAATGAGGCCGTTGGTATTAATTTGCTTTCAATGCACAGTACCGTTGCTTACTTAATGCAAGTTCTGGCTTGGCTCATTCTGATTCTGCTTAGCTGCTGATGAACTGTTGTGTTTCTTTATCAGAGTGTTAAGTGCAGTTCTGTTCATCAGACTTCAGCATATACGTGAATTAATCTTCTGATTTTGACATTCTGATATGGAAACTTCTGATGTTGATGTCAAGAACCAAATTTCTGATGCTGATTAGGTGTGATCTTGCTTATACCAATCAGAGTATCTGCAAATCAGAACGTAATAACTTAGGCAGCAGATAGTTCATACATGAATCATATAAGTAATATATCTTTTCACTTTGTTATCATCAAAACTTAAACATAGGGTAGTAGATTCAAACTTTGTTCTAACAATCTCCCCCTTTTTGATGATGACAAAAACTAGATATTTTTTAAATGAAAATAGCGTGAAAAGGTATCAGAGAGATGCATCAGAGTAAGAGGTTATCAAAGATAAGGGATAAAAGGATATCAGAGTTGAGAGATACTCCCCCTGAGTTTATTGCTTCCCTTTTTGATTACAAGTGTTCTTCAGGATCAGATCTTTTTGCCTTTCTTTGAACATCAGAGTATCAGAGTCTTTGACTATCAGAAGCTTTGGATCAACATATCAGAGCAGAGCTTCAGATCAGCGTATCAGAGCTTTTCTTGTCAGAGCTTTGCTTTGGATCAGAGTATCAGAGCGGATCAGAGCTTCAGAGCTTTTAGTCTTCAGAGTGTCCAGGAGCTTCCTTGTGCCTGTAGACTATAAGCAAAACAGAAAACATTTTCAAGTATAATAGAGTTAGAATGTTCGAGAATTTCTGTCTTAGTAAACCGTTATTGTTTAAAAATATCATTCTTGTTCTCCCCCTTTTTATTAGCAATCAAAAAGTGTAGGTGATGTGCTAAAACAAATTAAGATCAGAAAAACTTGTCATATTAGAAGGGTTCAGAATCAAACAAAACATATCCAAACAGTACATCAGAAAATTAAAGAAAACATGAAAATGACATGAATGAAAAAACTAAGGTTGGGGAGGAAAGCGTGTGAACAGGTTCTCCAGCATGGCTTTGATCTGATCAGCAGTCTCATTCTGCTTGTGCACCATGCTGACAACAGTGTCAATCTTGCTATCCTGCACATCCATTCTTTCTTTCATCTTCTGGTCGTTTTCATCCATCCTCTGCTGCAGACGCATGTCATTCAGCTTCAGTTCTTCCAGAGTCTGCCTGTCCAAGGCAGCTTGAGAAGCATCAGAAGCAGGAAGCTTCTGAGAGCTTTCTGCAACATCTTCTGCTTGACTTGCTTCAGCTTGAATGGTCTAGTCTTCTTCTAGTTGCACCTTTGAAGCTAGCTGTTTCTCAGACCAAGGTTCACTATCTAGAGGGAGCACAGCTTCCTGAGGCAGCTGACTTTCAACTTCCTTCAGCAGCTTGCTGAAGTTCTGTTGTGCCTGCTCATAGTTGATATCCTGCAACTTGAGGGCTTCAGCACGTACCCAAATTCTGAATTGTGACCAGAGCTGATCAGAGGCAGCTGGGTCAATCATTCCAGGACAGACTTGCTTCAAAGAAGCAATCCACTGTTGTACACCTGTTTCAAAATCCATAATACCAGAGCCAACATCTGGTTGTTTTGGTTTTGGGATGGCTATTTTGTGTTTCAAATCAGCAAGACGGTCAAGGCTGGTTAAGTCTATGAATGTCCTGTTGGGGTTTTCAGTGGTTTGCTTGGCAGCTGTTTGTTTTGGAGATAGAGTGGGAGAATCAGAAATTATGATTGGACTGTTTGGTGTTTTGGGAGTATTTGGTGGTGTAGATTCTGGTGAGGATGGCAACTGGGCCATGGTGACTGTTGTTCCACATGGCAGCTGGATTGCCAGAGGTTGTGGTTCAGATGATTGAGGTGAATGAGGTTCAGAAGGTGGAGGAGTTTGAGTTTCAGAGTGATGAAACTCAGGTTGATGTGATGGTGGATGAATTTCTGGTTGAGGAGAGGGAGACGGAATTGCTGGTTGAGGAGAAGTTGTTGGAATTTCTGGTTCTTCAGCAGATTACTGTTGTTCTGGTTGTGGAGGAGGGACAATTTGTGGTTCAGAGCTTGGATTAGCGGAGTGATCAGAAGTGTGTTAATCAATGTCAGACAGCACTTTGTCAATTGCTGATGTTGTTGAGATTGGTTTGGGATGTTTGGTTCTGGGTCTTCTGAGTTTTAATGCCTCAGAAGGGTCATCTTCTGGTTCAGTTTCATCTATTGTTGGGATGGGGATTGAGATTCTATGAGAGATTGGAGGAGGAATAGATGCTGGAATAGTAGAAGAATTTAAAACAGAAGCAGCAGATAAATTACCTCTTTTCTTGGGTGTCTGCTGGGATGATCCTTCTGAAGGTGCCTTCCTCTTCTTCGTCTTCTTCAGAGTCACTTCTTGTTGAGGTTGATGCAGATCTTTGATAATCAGATTTGGATCTGTACCATCTGCCTTGCACGCGTCTAAGTATCTGAGAACCACCTCTGGTTTAGATTCTATCTCAGAAAATAAAGGAAAGTCACTCAGTGGAACTCTTCTGCTGGTGATATCAGCAATAGGAGTATGTGATCGGTGGATCTGGAACTGACTGTTTAACGCTGGTTCGCGAAATGTCGCGGAAGCAAGAGTCGCCACCGTCTTTTATTTTCTCCAAATGGAAAGGACAAAAGCACAGAAAAATTCCTTAAAGAGATTGCTCTCGGTTCGGGAGGTAGATTATAGAAAGGGAAGGTGTTAGCACCCTTTCTATCCATGGTTATCCATGGGCTCTTAGATACTTGCTCATTGTGTTTTCAAAAATGGTTTGTTTGCTTTTCAACTGTGGGTTTTAAAAAGTTTCTTTGAAAATTCCAGTTCGACTCTTGTATCGGTCCTCAAGAGTGTTTGAAAAATTGCTTTCGAAAGCTTTTTGAAAATGTGTTGGTGTGAAAAGTATTTTTGAATTTTGTTTCGAAATTTAGAGCAAGTATCTAGAGTCGTCTACCTACCCTAAGGAATTCGTCTGTGTAAATGTCCTTTAAAGTAGTGCCATCCCACCATTGAGAGGTAGGTAGCACCACCGTTGGAGGTGTTCGGGTTAATTCGGGGTTCGGGACATGGTGATCACCAGAGCAATGGGAAGACACCTTAGAAGCTACCCTCATGCCAAGTTCCCGGATCATGAGGACTTACTAAGACATCCTCTACTCGACGATCACCTTTCGAGGCAAGGCAACAGTGAGGCGTACCCTAGGGGTGGTGTGTGATTTGTGTGTCAGATTCATTTATTTTTGTCTTGTCATGTTATGGCGATCTACGCATTATTTTTATTTATACATTCATTCTTGCATGTGATTTAATTAACAGTTAAAATAGATGCGGAAATCAAAAGTTCTAAACTATTACAAAGGCGTGGGTCCACATCGCCAAATTAAAATCCAGGACCCGATTTGACAGAAAGTAAATAAGGTGCGAGAAATAAAATGTTCGAGTCTACAAGGCTTTGGGAGAATTACATTAATATTATAAGAAGTAAAATAAAATGCACGAATTGGAATTAAAATTGGAAGCGAGGGCGTTGGACCCTTTTTAATGAAATTAAAATATGATTAACAAATTAATTAAATTAAAATATGAAAAGAAATTATTTTTGAGGTTTTTTGTATTTATGGTTTTTTATATAAATTAAATGAAATTAACTAATTAACCCTAATTCTACAACTTTTAATTTATTAAGAAAACATGTTAAAATTAAACCTAAGATTAATCTAATTATTTACATGGTAATTTAATTACAAAAATAATATCTAATAATTAATTATTGTGAAAGAAAAGAAAAAGAATGGAAAATTACTTGAAACCCTAATTCTACCAATTTTTATTATTAAGAAAAGATATTAAAATTAACCCTAAGTTTAAATCTAATTAATTAGTGAGGTTTATTTATAAAAATATTAATTAAATAAAATATATTTTGAATTTTGCCTTTTCTAAGTTTTTTTGTTATTTTTATGTGAAATTAATTTTTATGGAATTAAAAGAAAATAAGGGAATTAAAACAAATAATAAAAATAAAACAAAGGAAATATAAAGAAATACAATACCAATGGGGGGTTCAGTCCCCAATATTGGAGGTAAAGTCCAGCATTTTTGGCCCATTGATCTTTGGCCTCTTTGGACTTTTCTTGCCAGCGTGTGGCACCTTTGACTAACGCCCAGGGTGTTCTTCCCATCAGCGCCTTTAGATTGATCTTGCTATACGCGTGGCAAACCTGGAGGATGGATGTATGGTGGTCGCTTGCATAGAAATTGCACAGAAGCATTGTTAGAAAAATAATATGGAAAGGGATGGGGGACCTGGGATCGAACCCAGGTCCTGGAGATCACCAATACACGCCTGGACCAACTGTACCACACACGCACTTTGTTTATTATATAATCAACAATTAATATGAAAGAAAACAAACGTTAGTGGAAATTTTAGCGCGCAATTCAAATAAACCAGTCACGCCTTGACACTTCATCATCTTCTCCATGGCGCTGTGTCTGAAACAAAAAAAACAATTGAATAGCGTGGGTTTTAAACCCCCACTATATACAGTATGAAAAAATAGCGATTAGCTCGTTCTTGATCAGAAATTGGGCGCGACCCCATCAATGAATTCGTTGGAAGCTCTTGGTTCTCATGGTGCCAGTCCCGTGTCCCAATTTTTCTTTGAACGTAAAGCCCTAAATTAGAATCCCTGTAACCCTAAAACCTTCCAATGGTGGAATCGCGTATGAGTGATAAAAACTCAATTAAATCATCTGGTTAGCTTCAGAAAGGTCCAATTAGTATAAATCCATAAATAACATGCCATGAGAATGCTTGAAAATCAAAACACGAATATGCATATTATATGAAAAATTATGAGTTCTGTATACCAATTCAGGGTGCTATGCGCGTGGAAAACTATTCAGTTAGCTTCAGTAATGTCTTAGGAAGGCGATGGAATGAGTTTCTTGCCTTGAAAAGCCTTGCAACTGTGTTTTCAGTTCTTGAATTTTTTGACAAAAGTGCAAGTTTGGTTATGCTTTTCTGGCGCAGCTGGGAGGTTATTGGCATTAGCGTTTGCTTTAGGCTTATGTATAGAATGATTAGGGTAAAAAATCTGAGCCAAAGGATCAAAGCATTGATGGAATGGATATTGGATTTTCATGGCAAATATTTTCAATCTTTTTCATGCTATTTTGGTTCCAATCATGTCCAATTACATGGATTCTTTCCAAATCTGATCATGCACGAAATATTGAAGTTATCCCATGCATAAAAAGATTTGATTGACTTGCTTTGGTATTTTTCACATATTTATTTTAATTAAAT
This sequence comes from Vicia faba, assembly GCA_948472305.1. NCBI lineage: Eukaryota > Viridiplantae > Streptophyta > Magnoliopsida > Fabales > Fabaceae > Vicia > Vicia faba. The sequence continues at coordinate 1,619,255,298 of OX451736.1, forward strand.
GAATTATTAATAATTAAAAATCCAAATAAATAAATAAAAATGATAAAAAACTTCCCTTTGGGCCAAATGGTCGTGCACATGCCTTGGATAATGATTCTTGAAAGAAAAAGAGGCCCCTTAGCATTTTTAAGACATTTGAATCAAAGTTGACTTTTCAAAATACCTAAAAATTTCCCAACTTCCAAAAGGCATAACTTGCTCAATTTTTAAGCTTTGCTCATGTTCTTGGACATTTTGGAAAGGTATTGAAGTCCTCTAACCAATGCCTTTGGTCCCATGTCATTTTGATTTACCAATCTCAAGTTATGGCATTTGACTTAAAGTCCCTTTTTGTTGACTTTTGAAAATGACCTATAATGTTGAAATTGATAACTTTTTGTGAGAGTATTTCTTGGACTTGAAGTGTGAAGAGGAGTTGTAGGAAATGCCATTATATTCACAATGAGCTTTGGATGGAATTTTTTTGATAATCCATGTGAAAGTTATGCCTTGATCAAGTTACAGTTGACTTTTTCAACTGTCCAAATATGGAAACTTTTGCATCTTGAGACTTTTTGAGCCAATCTTTGAGAATCATGATCAAGCATTGATCAAATGATGTTTGTGGCTTCAAAATGAGATGTTGACCAAAAATTTGAACTTTTGACTGTCAAATGACCATTTTGCCCCTACAGTTGACTGTAGTGCAATTAGGGTTTTTGACTGTGCAATTTTGTGCTGTATGTCTTGAAACTTGACATGAGGATACTTGACAATGTTTGTAGGCATGTGAGACTTGATTGGACCCTTGGAAACTTCATTTTCTTTGTCAGAACCAAAACCCTAATTTTTGACTGTTAGGAGGCCCTTGAACTGTGCAACCCTTGGGGAGATTTTGAAGCTTTGACTTTGCAATTCTTGAAGAATATGGGAGGGCAAATTTTGGGGTGCAACAGTTGCCCCTGTTCAATCTTCTTAGACCTGAGGATGCAGATTGGCTGACGTGCCTTTCGTAATCCGAAGGTGGAAGATGATTGAACACTAGAGTGCCCAGAAATTTGCGCTCACATAGTAGTGTGATGGCGGGGAATGGGCTTACATATGCCATTTGGAGATTGATGGATAGGATGATGGGCTTATAGATGCCATGCTGAGAGGTGATGGATAGGTGGATGGGCTTATAGATGCCATGCTGAGAGGTGATGGATAGGTGGATGGGCTTATAGATGCCATCTGGATGTCGATCGCGTAAGAGATTCCTTAGCGAGAACTTGCGTACCTGCAAAAGAAAATGATTACCTGACCTGTTACAGGAGCTGGTCTTCAGATTCTTCGTATAGATGTGTCCTGACTAGTTACAGGAGCTGGATCTGGATCTTCAAAAGGTGATGAATGAACCAGGGATGGTTACTACCTCAACAGGAACGGTGAGAGAACCTTGGATGATTACTACCTCAACAGGAACGCTGAGAGAATCTGGGGACGATTACTACCTCCGCAGTAACGGGGAGAGAACCATAGGCGACTTCAATCTCAACAGTAATCATTGAGAGAATCTTGGGCGACTTCAACCTCAACAGTAATCATTGAGAGAATCTTGGGAGACTTCTACCTCAACAGTAATCATTGAGAGAATCTTGGGAGACTTCTACCTCAACAGTAATCATTGAGAGAATCTTGGGAGACTTCTACCTCAATAGTAATCATTGAGAGAATCTTGGGCGTCTTCTACTGAGTCTTTATCAGAAAAATCTGTTAGGGGTCGATTTAGCTGGACTAGAGAAGGCCTTTGACTGGATAAGAAACAGAGAAATCTTAGGGTCGATTTAACTGAACCGGTCTAGGTCTTGAAATCTTCAACTGGATAAGAAACAGGGAGATCTTAGGGTCGATCTGACTGAACCAGAGAAGGCCTTTGACGGGATAAGAAAACAGAAAAATCTTAGGGTCGATTTAACTGAACCGGTCTAGGTCTTGAAATATAGCTGAGAACTTAACTGAATCTTTCCTGAAAGGTAAAGGTCAGTCATATGCAATGCATGATATGGGTCAAGCAATGATGTTCAACATAAATGAGATTTGTAAGATATGATGCGTATATGCATGCTATAATGATGTATGTGATGTTTATGAATGTATCTTTGCCGTCTAGGAAAGTAAATCCTTGACGTGTGCCGGGAAGTCACTCCTGGGCTGATGTTTGAAGAATAGATTTTTGCTTCCGCTGGGGATGATAGTTGCAAGAATACCGGTAGGAGAAGATAACTCTATCGGGGAATAAACTTGGCGAATCGAACATTCTGCGGGGAGAAAAGTACTCTAGCGATCTTGCTGGGAAGCAATACTCTGTGGGAGAGAGGTACTTTGCTGAAATGTTGATAATAATTTGCTGGGAAACCCTTTGTTGTGTTGGAAGTGTTAATAGACTTCGCTGGGGATAAGAAGACTTCGTCGAGGACGCTCTTTCCGTGGCTTTTGGCTAAGGATAACCCAGTTATATCCTGGTAAGGAAATAACTCTTTGAATAAAGCCGGGAGACGCGTTCATTCTGCGGGGATAAGCTTCCAGAATCTACTGGGGATAAGCTTATTGCTTGGGGAGATGGATTCCAACCTTCTTGGGGGAAACTGAATTGGACTCTCCTGGGGAAGCTTTGAGATGTAATTTTTGTAAGTTGAAAGAGGGAACCTATGTAGGGTTGCCTGATGATGAGCTCGTGTAAAACCACATCTTGGAAGAATGAAACCTGTGTAGGGTTTACTGATGACGAGTCCATGTAAAACTACGTCTAGAGCTTGAGAAGGGAACCTGTGTAGGGTTATTTCTGAGGTTGGGCTCGTGTGAAGCTGTATATGGGGTTGAAGGAAACCTGTATAGGGTTTACTGACGATGAGTCCGTATAAGACTGCATCTAGAGCTGAGACGGAAACCTGTGTAGGGTTTACTGACGACGAGTCCGTGTAAAACTTCGTTTTGGAAGAGGTAAAACCTGGGTAGAGTTTCTGATGACGAGTCCGTGTAAAACTGCATCTTTGGGGAGATAGAACCTGTGTAGGGTTTCTTCGGGATAAGTTCGTGTAAAACTTTGGCGGAACCGGGGTAAGGTTACTGCGGGGTAAGTTCGTGTAAAACTTCTTGATGAACCGGGGTAAGGTCATCTTAAGATAAATCCATGTAAGACTTCTGGAGGAACCAGGGTAAGGTTACTACAGGGTAAGTTTGTGTAAAACTTCTTGATGAACCGGGGTAAGGTTATCTTGAGATAAGTCCATGTGAGACTTCTAGAGGAACCGGGGTAAGGTTACTGCGGGGTAAGTTTGTGTAAAACTTCAGATAAATCTGTGTAAGACTTCAGGGGGAAACCGGTGTAGGGTCACTTCTGATAAAAAGTCTGTGTAAGACTTCTGGAGGAACCGGGGTAAGGTTACTTGAGATGGGTCCGTGTGAGACTTCGTCTGAAAGTTGAGAAGGAACTGGTGTAGGGTTACCTGATGATGATTAAGTGGATGATTGTCCTGTTTGGTTTCGGATGTTAACCCACGATCTGGAATTTGTAAAGGTAGATGGTAATCATCTTTGTATTGACCTTTCCTTTGTACTTTGGTTGATAGAGCAATTGGATCGCCTGGACGACTCATTATTGCCCCTGTTTCTGAGGTGGGAGAGGAAGACCTGTGAGGTGCTGATAGTTGCCGTTTGCCCAATCTTTTTCTGGTAGGCAGGTGATTTAGATGCCGGGACATAGTCGTATGCTTAAATCCCTAACTTTTGCCTGGACCGCCCTTTCGGGTTTTCAGTCCACCGGGATACCTATTTTTGCCCAAGCCGCCTTTTCAGGTTTTCGACTTGCCAGGTATACAGATTTTTTCATTTCATCCCTCATTTTTGCCCGAACCCTTTTGGTTCGCCGGGAAGCCCTTATTTTTGCCTAGGTGTGTCAACCTAGCGGGTCTTTGATTTTGCGTAGTATTTTTTTTCCGACTATGTCCATGCTCTCAGGCTGTAGGGAGGTGCCCCTGTTATTGTGTTGCCATGCCGCTAGAAGATGTCTGATCAGGCAAGATTCGTTGTCGGAATGCCCCAGGTGATCCAGATGGAGATTTTCCCCTGGTTATCTTGGCATTTTGAGAGATTCTCCGAATCTTGACTGAATTGTCCCAGATGATGGACCATAATCACGTCTGCCCCTTGATTGGGAGTGCTTTTGTTCACTAGGTATTCATCGTGCGAATTTCCCTGTTGTTCAAACAAATAGTCATATGCAAACAATGTTATATCAAAAATACAAAGCTTATGTCTGTCTTGATGATTTTGAAAATGCATTCTTTTTCATAAAACAAGTGAATGTTTGTAAAACATGATGTCAACTCGTTATTTTACCGCAAGCCTTAAGGAGTCAGGATACCTTTCGTAATAGTATGCTTTCGAACTAACCCATGCTTCAGCTAGGACTTTTGAGGGTTATAACGTGGCCTGGCTCACGGTTTAAGAAACAAAGGATAAAGGCTCAAATTATTTGTACCCACCCGCTCTTCGTGATGTTCTCCAAACCTAAACTCAGTTGATCATACATTAGACCTTGTTTGAGTCTTTGCTCTGATTTCCAGTGATGGTTTGAATGTTGATAACTTATTTTGAATAGGCAGTCATTTTTGTCGAGGGTTTGTAAGACCTCTTTCTTTTTTTATTTTGTTTTTGCTATCCCTGTTTTTTTTTGCCTGAGTTGTTTCCTTTTTGGAATTACAGTCAGCGGGATGCCCCAGTTTTCGTAAGTCTCCTTCATAGGCTTTGACTTATTGGGCTTTCATTTCTGAGAGGTATAATAACTGCCTGTCCTTATTGATTATTCGGAACCATCACTATCTTTTTTGTTTTGTAAGGACCTCTTTGGTGCCATTTGTTATGCACCTGGATCAACTGAGAGAACTACCCTGCCCCAGGTTATGATTAAGGGTTTTAATTTCGAAAAGAAAAACTCCTTCTTCTTTGGCTCAGAGGGGTTGACGAGGGAATATCTTCCTTATAACTCTAGTGTTTAGGGATTGAAACAATGTCTGTACCTCATCAGCGGGGTCTGTTCAAAAGCATACTGTAGATTGTGGTATCGTTTTCGTCATCCTCCCTCAAGAGGCTTAGCATTATTAACCAAGAGTTGATCATCACAAAAATATGAAAACAGTTTTAAGTATGGTAAACATAATTAATTCAAGACAGACATGTGTAATGCATTCATGAAATAAAAGAGTTTAACATGACAATTGTTTATTTGAACAAGAAAAGAAAAATACAACTTGAATTCAAATGAACAAAAATCTCTCAATCCTAGCTATGTTTTGGCAAGGGAGCAGTGGTCACATTGGGAGTCTCAGCAGGCTCGAATTCAATCTCCTTAGCATCGATCATATTCTGGATCTTATATTTCAGCGCCCAACAGTCCTCAGTGTCGTGCCCCGGGCTATTAGAATGATAAGCACACCTCGCCTATGGGTTGTAGTTTGGAGAGGAGGTCTTGGGATTTGCAGGAGGGTTGATCACCGCAATCAGATTCATTTTCAGCATGTGCTGCAATGCTTGTAACCACGACATGTTGATGTTGGTGAATTGTCTTTTAGGCTCGTCCGGCCTTCGCTGATTTCCTCTTTGTGGTTGTCGGCGTGGTGCAGAACCAGAGATCATGACTGCCTCTGCCTGTTGGTCACGACGACTCTTTTGACCGTATGCAGCATCAGACTCTTTCCTGCCCATGTAAGGCTTTTTGTGAGTATCAGAAGGTGTGGCCTCTTGAATCTTCCCACTCTTGATACCAGCTTCAATTCTTTCCCCAGTCAGAATGAGGTCGGTAAATCCTGCAGATAAATTGCCAATGAGATGATTGAAGAATGGCCCGGACAGGGTCCCCAAGAACATATCAACGAGTTCCCGGTCAGTTAATGGAGGCTGCACCCTGCCAGCCAGGTCCCTCCACTTCTGTGCGTACTCTTTAAAACCTTCACTTGATCCTAGCGACATACCCTGGAGTTGGGTACGTGTAGGAGCAAGGTCGACATTATATTGATACTGCTTGTAAAAAGCAGTAGCCAACTCCTCCCAGTTACGAATCTTGGTCCCGTCCAGCTGATAGAACCATTCGAGATGAGTCCCTGAAAGACTCTCCTGGAAGAAGTGGATCCACAAATTCTTATCCACTGAGTAAGGTTGAATCTTCCGCACGTAGGATCTGAGATGTAGCTTGGGACAAGACGCCCCGTCATACTTGGTAAAGGATGGTGCTTTGAACTTATGAGGAATGATCACACCAGTAGACAAACCCAAGTCTCCAAAATCTAGCCCAGGCACTTGTTGAATTTCCATGGCATTCAGACGATCCTCTAGTTGTTTGTACCGGTCCTCAACTGGAGGGTACTGCTCATCATTGAACTCCGTCTCGTTGTCAGAGACCACTGGACTAGGCACCTCTCTCTCATGGTGACTGCCTTCCCCCACAGATGGAGTGGTCCTCTCAGCTTCATTCTGTAGTGTGTTCCCAGATCTGCGTCTAGGGTTGAACAAAATAGTCCTCTTGTTCCTCTTCTTCTGAATCAGAGTCTTTAATTCCTTTTGTCCCTGGGCTAGACTCATAATCAACTCCTGGAACTGGGCATTCTGGGCCTAGAGAGCCTTGATAGTTTGTCCCTCGGATGATTCAGGATTCATGATGGAGAGCTGAAATAAACAGCGAAGAAGGTAAGCAACCTGTAAAAGGGGTACCTGTAATGCAATGATATGTATGTATGCATGCAATGTTTTCAAGGATCTCGCGGGGTAAACAAGAAAACCGTTAGAATTTGAATTCGGTGGCTTGATTGAAGGATCTTCCTATTGTTGAGAGTCCTTCTTCAAGAGTCAAGGCTCACCATATCGAGTGGGTCATAGCCTCTGACAATCATGGCTAGAGGAAAATAAATCCCCTTTGCCCCTTGCTGGGATAGTTGATTCACCATGACCTGCATCACAAGCCCTTGAGATCCTTGAAACGGGTTAGGATGTATGTGTTGTACCCCAAAATTTGCCCTCCCATATTCTTCAAGATTTGTCAAAAGCATGCTTCAAAATTCCCCAAGGGTTGCACAGTTCAAGGGCCTCCTAAACAGTCAAAATTAGGGTTTTGGTTCTGACAAAATAAATGAAGTTTCCAAGGGTCCAATCAAGTCCCACATGCCTATAAATATGGTCCAGCATCCTCATACCAAGTTTCAAGACTTTCAGCACAAAATTGCACAGTCAAAACCCTAATTGCACTACAGTCAACTGTAGGGGCAAAATGGTCATTTGACAGTCAAAAGTCAAAAATTTTGGTCAACATCTTATTTTGAAGCCACAAACATCATTTTATCAATTCTTGATCATGATTCCCAAAGCATGGCTCAAAAAGTCTCAAGATGCAAAAGTTTCCATATTTGGACAGTTGAAAAAGTCAACTGTAAATTTACCAGGGCATAACTTTCACATGGATTATCAGAAAAATTCCATCCAAAGCTCATTTTGAAGAGAAAGACATTTCCTACAACTCCTCTTCACACTTCAAGTCCAAGAAATGCTCTCACAAAAATTTATCAATTTCAACATTATAGGTCATTTTCAAAAGTCAACAAAAAGGGACTTTAAGTCAAAGGCCATAACTTGAGATTGGTAAATCAAAATGACATGGGACCAAAGACATTGGTTAGAGGACTCAAAGACCTTTCCAAAATGTCCAAGAACATGAGCAAATCTTAAAAATTGAGCAAGTTATGCCTTGTGGAAGTTGGGAAATTTTTGGATATTTTGAAAAGTCAACATTGATTCAAATGACCTAAAATTGCTAATGGGCCTCTTTTTCTTCCACAATTCATCATCCAAGGCATGTGCACGACCATTTGGCCCAAAGGAAAGTTTTTATCATTTTTATTTATTTATTTGGATTTTTAATCATTAATAATTCATTTAATTAATTAAAATACATGAAAAATACTAAACCTAGGTTTTAAATCTTTTTATGCATGATATATACTCAATATTTCGTGCATGGCTAGATTTGGAAAGAATCAATATGATTTATCATGATTTGGTAGCAAATATGCATGAAAATATTGGAAAATATTTTGCCATGAAAATCAATATCCTCTCATCAATTCCTTGATCCTTTGGACCTCTTTTTCAACCCTAATCCATCCATACATAAGCCTAATCAAAACCCTAGTGGTAGGAACCTCCCAGCTGCGCCATAGACAAAGAATCAAACTTGCACTTTTGCCTAAAATTTTCAAAACTGAAAACAAGGTTCCAAGAGGTTTCAAGCCAAAATACTTGTCTCATCACCTTCCTGAGACATCAAGCATCGTATTTGAATCGTTTTCCATGTCCCTAACGCCCAGGATCGGTATAGGGGATTCAAACTTTTTCACATTTTTTTCATAATCGTGTTTTAAAATTCAAGCACATTCATTGCATTTTTTTCATGGATTCTTGCTAATTGGATGTTTCTGAAACTAACCATATGCTTTGATTGAATTTTCACGCGTTATATGAGGATTCACCATTAAAGACATCTAGGGTTACCAAGCTCTCAATTTAGGCGTTTCTTCATACTGTAAAATTAGTGAATCACAATACCATGGTTGAAACCAGCAGGCTTGGACGATGCTAAATCCACCCTCGCGCTCAATTTATGAGCTACCACAAGCTAATCGTTATTTTCTGGAATGGCCTATTTTGGAACGGTGCAAAAACCGTTGCTGATTCTTTTGTGTTTCAGGAAAAAACAAAAGCGAGGAAGACGAAGACCAAGTGTAAAGCTGTGATTGGTTCATTCAAAATTTCGTGCGAAAAAGACATCAACGCTTTGTTTTATTTTATATTAATTGATTGTTATTCATTATACAAAGCGTGTAGAGTGCTTCAGTGGCAAGGCTTAGTAGTGGTAATCTCTAGGACCTGGGTTCGACCCCAGGTCCCTCACCCTTTCCATATTATTTTTCAATTAATACTTATGTGCAGTTTCATTGGTAGCGTCCACCATACATCCACCACATCAAGCCATCCACGTGCCTACTGAGATGAATCAAAAGGTCCGGATTGGGAGAACACCATGTACGTCAGTTAATGGAGATCCATGCCAGCGCAAAAGTCAAACAGGCCAAAGGCTTAATGGGCCTGATTACTGGACTTCACCCTCTAACTGGGGACAGAACCCCCCTAGGTTTGCATTGTTCTTTTCATTATTTTTTTTATTTATTCCAATTATTGTTCTTTTTAATTAATTCTTTTAACTTAAATATTTTCATAAAAAATATAATAAACAATATAAAATCAGAAAAAGACAAAAATAAGTATTTTTATTTAACTAATATATTTTTTGTAAATAAATATTGTTCATTAATTTTAGCTATTAAATTAGGTTTAATTCAAGCATTTTCTTAATTAACTCAAAAATTTGTAGAAATTAGGTTTAATTATTTTGATTACTTTTATTCTTTTTTTCACCATTATTAATAATTAAATATTATTTATTTTTGTAATTAAATTACCATATAATTAATTAGGTTAATTTAGGTTTAACTTTAATATTTTTTCTTAATAAATAAAAAAATTTAGAATTAGGGTTAATTTTTCAATTTAATTCAATTTCATTAAAGTCATAAAATACAAAAATACCAAAAATAATTCCCTTTCATTTTAATTTTAATTAATTTAATAATTTAATTTAATTTCATTAAAAAGGGTCCAACGCCCTCGCTTCCAATTTTAATTCCAATTCGCGCATTTTATTTTGCTTCTTATAATATTAATGTAATTCTCCCAAAGCCGTGTAAACTTAATTTCGCGCACTTTACTTTATTTCTTTATTTTATGTCAAATCGGGTCCTGGATATTAATTTGGCGATGTGGACCCGCGCCTTTGTAATAGTTTAGGAATTTTATCTTTCCGCACTTTTTTAACTGTTAATAATGGCATGCAAGAATGAATGGCCTAAAATAAAAACAAACGCGTAGCTCACTCATAACATGAACAAGATAAATGCAAATGAACATGACACACAAATCACACACCACCCCTAGGGTACGCCTCACTGTTGCCTTGCCTCGAAAGGTGATCGTCGAGTAGAGGATGTCTTAGTAAGTCCTCATGATCTGGGAACCTGGCATGAGTGTAGCTTCTAAGGTGTCTTCCTATTGCTCTGGTGATCACCATGTCCCGAATCTCGAATTGACCCGAACACCTCCAACGGTGGTGCTACCTACCTCTCAATGGTGGGATGGCACTACTTTAAAGGACATTTACACAGACGAATTCCTTAGGGTAGGTAGACGACTCTAGATACTTGCTCTAATTTCAAAACAAATCAAAAATACTTTTCACACCGACACCTTTTCAAAAAGCTTTCGAAAGCAATTTTTCAAACACTCTTGAGGACCGATACAAGAGTCGAACTGGAATTTTCAAAGAAACTTTTAAAACCCACAGTTGAAAAGAAAACAAACCATTTTTGAAAACACAATGAGCAAGTATCTAAGAGCCCATGGATAACCATGGATAGAAAGGGTGCTAACACCTTCCCTTTCTATAATCTACCTCCCGAACCGAGAGCAATCTCTTTAAGGAATTTTTCTGTGCTTTTGTCCTTTCCATTTGGAGAAAATAAAAGACGGTGGCGACTCTTGCTTCCGCGACATTTCGCGAACCAGCGTTAAACAGTCAGTTCCAGATCCACCGATCACAGAACTGGTGACTCTGCTGGGGATATCTTTATAAAGTGAGGTGTACCTTAGGGATAGTTCATAACTGTGTTTTCAATTGCTTTCTTTGCTTGCTTTAAATTGTGAGATTGTCTTGGGAGCTCTATAGATCCTAACCCGAATCTGGGGATACCTTCTTAGAAAGTAGCAACAAGGCTGTGAGGGAACTGTGCGGGGTATACCGACATGGTTGAAACAGTCTGCTACGTTGATGTGGCACTTTGGTGTGTACCGGTAACCCTTGAGTTCAGTCAAGGAGAGTACGGGGCCTCCGCGTGGTGTCGTGAAGCATCAACAGACCTTAGGAACCTTAATTGAACTATCTTGGCCTCTTTAGGGTAATGAGATAACTGACTTTGGTGCAGTCCGAGGTTGGTTGATACTCGATACTACACTCAATTGAGGGTTGCTTTCCTGGAATATTTTGGTCGCCAGTTCAGTGGCTAAATCGAAACGATGAACAATGAAAGCAATCCTGTGATATTGGGACCCTTAGAACCCGGTTACTTCTAGTAGGACAGGTTGAACCCACCAACTTCAAGAGGGTACTACCCAGACCCCATGCTGGCCTTAAACCCTAAGGGCTTGTCTTGTGTGCCTTGTGTGCCTTACATGTTTGTCTTTGTAAATATCTGTGGTGTGTTTAATCATAGCATCATGACATCATCCAGCATCATATGCATTGACTAACCATTTCAGGGGTTCGAATCTTCATCTTTGTTCTTGTTTTGTAGGACATGGAAACTGTTCGTAGAAAGACAATTCAAATCAGTCTTGTAAGGATCCCTCCTCAGCTTAAGGAACTTATATCCAGGATTCCCGAGAGCTCTTCATTCAGTGAAAGACATGGAAGACTCATCAGCTTGGTCAACACCAACATTGAGGAAGATATGATAAAGGTCCTGTTCCAGTTCTTCGACCCTCTGCATCACTGTTTCACCTTCTTGGACTATCAGCTGGTACCTACATTGGAGGAGTTCTCCCGGCTCCTGAAGATCCCTATTCTTGATCAACTACCCTACAACGGTACGGAAAAGGAACCCAAGCTTGAAGAGATTGCTAAAGCCTTACACCTACAGTCATCTGACCTCAAGGGACATTGGGAAGTTAGAAGTGGTATCAAAGGGTTCTTAGCCAGGTTTCTGTTTGAAAAGGCCCATGAATGTTGGAACTCCCTTGACTTACAAGCTTTTGAAGAAGTTGTGGCCCTCCTTGTCTATGGTTTGGTGTTGTTCCCTAACCCAGATCAGCTTATAGATATCAGTGCTGTCCAGATCTTTATGTCCAGGAATCCTATACCTACGTTGCTGGGGGACATCCTCCACTCATGTTACACTCGAACCATGAGAAAAAGAGGTGTTCTTATGTGTTGCACTCCTCTCCTGGGAAGGTGGTTTATTTCGCACCTTCCACAATCAGTTTTGAAGAACGAGAGGGGTTTGAGATGGTCACAACGGTTGATGACTCTCACACATGCAGATATACATTGGTGCCCTAGGTCCAGAGAGGATGTCACTATCATTGATCGTTGTGGAGAGTACCCTAATGTTCCTTTACTTGGAATCAGAGGAGGTATTACTTACAACCCATGTCTGGCTTGGAGACAGTTTGGTTATGCTCGGAGGGATGGTCCTCATGACATGTTAATTCCTGACATAGTTTTTGACTTCGACAACGATACTCAAGGACTTCGCCAGAGATTTATCAGAGCCTGGAGGATGCCAAGTAGGATAGACAGTAAGACACTGGGGCATATGAACTCTATCCCGTTGGAACCTTATCTCAAGTGGGTACGAGCCCGCTCCCAGAAGCTAGTGATGCCTTATCCCCATATGCTCCCTGTGATCAAAGAGCCAGTCTTGGAAGGAGAAGTGTCCTACACTATTCATCACCCTGATATGCCCACATCCTGGGAAGAGATGCAGAAGAGATGGATCCAGCTTAAGGAAGAACGGAATTCTCTTGAGACCAGTCTACATGCTAGTGAAAAGAAGGTCTTGGAGCTCACCCGCCTGTTGCATGAGGAGAGGAATCTCAACACTTACATAGCTCCAAAGAGGATGCGTAGTGTATTTTGGGATTGATTTGCTTTTGTATTATTTTGCCCATGAGGCTTTGATGTACTGAACAATTATTTCCTTAATGATAACGTGTGTTCCTTTTTGTCTACAACAAATTTGAACTTTCGAACCCTTGAATGCATTGCATAAACACATATCATTCATCATGTGCATAGCAGGTTTTCCTCTTTTCAGGTTGCTTACAGTTCTTCGCTGTTTATTTCAGCATCATGAATCCTGACTCATCATCAACCGAGATGTCCATCAAGGCTCTTCAGGCGCAGAACACGCAATTTCAGGAACTAATCATGGGTTTGGCTCAGGGCCAAGAAGAGCTGAAGACTCTGCTCCTGAAGAAGGAAAAGAAGAAGAAGAGAAGAACTGTTATGTTCAACTCGGGCCGAAGGTTTGGCAACACTCTGCAAAATGAAGAGGCTGGTTCTTCCATTGGCAAGGGTACCCCTCAAGGGGAGAAAGGTCCTAGTCCGGTAGTCTCCAACAACGAGACTGATTTTGATGAAGAGAAATATCCTCCTGCAAAAGACAGATACAAGCAGTTGGAAGACAGGTTGAATGCTATGGAGATACAACAGGTACCTGGGCTGGATTTCGGAGATTTGGGTTTGTCTACCGGTGTGATTATTCCTCGTAAGTTCAAAGCACCATCTTTCACTAAGTACGACGGGGCGTCTTGTCCCAAGCTACATCTCAGGTCCTATGTTCGGAAGATTCAACCGTACTCAGTGGATAAGAATTTGTGGATCCACTTCTTCCAGGAGAGTCTTTCAGGGACTCATCTCGAATGGTTCTATCAGCTAGATGGGACCAAGGTTCGTAACTGGGAGGAGTTGGCTACTGCTTTCTATAAGCAGTATCAGTATAATGCCGACCTTGCCCCTACACGTACCCAACTCCAGGGTATGTCGTTAGGTTCAAGTGAAGGTTTTAAAGAATACGCTCAGAAGTGGAGGGATCTGGCTGGCAAGGTGCAGCCTCCGTTGACTGGTCGGGAGTTGGTAGACATGTTCTTGGGGACCCTATCTGGGCCATTTTTCAACCATCTTATCGGTAATTCTTCTGCTGGTTTCACTGATCTTATTCTGACTGGAGAGAGAATTGAGGCTGGGTTGAAGTCTGGTAAGATTCCGAAGGGTGCATCGTCTAGTTCTGAGAAGAAACCCTTCAAGAAGGAGGCTAGTGCTGTATATGGCTCTAGAAGACAAGAGAAATCTGAGCGCCGCCAATCTGTTAGTGCGGTGATGATTGCTAAGCCTGCTGCCGCTCCTCGGCCAACCGATCCTCAAAGGGCTGAAAGACCCCGGAGAGAGTTTACCCGTTTGAGCATGACCTTATCGCAGATCTTGCCACAGTTGCTATCCACCAATCTAGTGACTGTCAGAGAGGCCCCAAAGGTTGTAAACACTGCTTCCCCCAAATACAATCCAAATGCCCGTTGTGCGTACCATTCTGATAGCCCGGGGCATTCCACTGATGACTGTTGGGCATTAAGGAATAAGGTGCAAGACCTTATTGACGCAAAGGAGATACAGTTCGAAGCGCCTGAGAGGCCGAATGTGGTTACTGCTCCTATGCCTCAGCATGGGGTAAATGCTGTTGATGAAGAGGTGTACGCTGTTTCTGTGGATGATCTAGCCACTCCCTTAATAACTGTCAAGAAGAACCTACTGCTGGCCGGTTTATTTCCGGGTTGCAGTGAGGGTTGCCTGTTCTGTGCTGTTTCCCTATCTGGTTGTCCCTTGCTGAAGTTAGGCATCCAAAGCCTGATGGACAGTAAGGAGATTCTGTTCAAGAAGTCTGTTGTCCAGTTGGTTCCGGTAGAAGAAGTTTCTGTGGTTACCATCTTCAATAATCCAATCAAGGCTCTCCCGAAGAAGCCTGTCCAAATCATGACTGTCGCACCTGTTGTTATCACTGTTCCGGGGCCTCTTCCCTACGTATCTGATAAAGCTGTCCCCTGGCATTATGGGGCAGACGTATATGTGAATGGAATCAAACAAGAATTCAACACTGGCGCCAGTATCTGCGATATCACTGGCCCAACCAAGGTTACCCGCAGTGGCAGGCTCTTCTCGCCTGACATTTCACCGCCCGCTACTCGAAGACCCCTCCTTATAACACCTACAAGTGTACCTGTTCCTGTTGCTGACCAAGTTGTTTCCCCTGCTGCCGAGTCATCCAATGCTCGGGGCAAGGGAATTGAAGATGAGCCTGCCCGGATGGAGGCACCGATACCTATAAATGCTGAGGCCTCCCAACAAGAGATGGAGGAAATCCTGAAAATAATAAAGAAGAGTGACTTCAATGTTGTGGAACAGCTGGGGCATACGCCCTCCAAAATCTCCATGCTCTCCTTATTGCTATGCTCCGAGGCCCATGCTAAGGCCTTGATCTCATTTCTCAAGACGGCCCATGTGCCACAGGAGACATCTACAGTCCAGTTCACTGATTGCGTAGCAAATCTGACAGCGGACAACGGCTTGGGTTTCTCAGATGCTGACCTGACTGCAAAAGGAAGAGACCACAATGATGCTCTGCATGTCTCTATTGAATGCAGGGGCACTACTCTGGCGCATGTGTTGGTGGACACTGGTTCTTCCTTGAATGTTCTACCAAAGAAGGCCTTAGACCGTTTGGATTGTGAAGGCCTGGAACTAAAATCTAGCAATATCATCGTCAGAGCCTTTGACGGTTCCAAGAGGATGGTTCATGGAGAGGTTGACATCCCTATTCGTGTGGGCTCTCAGGTGTTTGACTCTACTTTTTATGTGATGGATATCCGTCCATCGTACTCTTGTCTACTGGGTCGACCTTGGATCCATAAAGTGGGGCAGTGACCTCTACCTTGCACCAGAAGCTAAAATACCCCGTCAGAGGGAAGATCGTCGCTGTGCAAGGAGAGGAGGAGTATATGGTGATCCATCTGAATTCCTTCAGATACATTGAGATGGATGGGGAGTTTATTGAAACCCCCTTTCAACATTTTGAGGAGGTGCTTCCAATTTCAGCAGCAGCAGAAACAGCGGTCGAAGAGGATGTTCCCTTGAAGATGGCTTCCCTGAAGGATGCCCGGGCTGTGGTTCAAAAAGGTGAATGTGCTAACTGGGGCAGGCTTCCCGACTTTACACAGAAAACTGACAAGTTTGGACTGGGTTTTACTGCAGAGGGTCAGAAAGCTATGCGGAAGGCGAAGACCAGAAGACCTCCTGTGCTCATTACAAATCCAGGAGTGAATGCTATTGGGGAGGATAATGAAGTGGATGAAGCTGAGTTCAATAGCTGGATCTACCCGATGACCGAAGGCGGATTGACCAATTGGATTGTCAAAGACCATACTCCTGTTACTTTTGTTACGCAGTAATAAACTTCTTTGTTTTGTTATTTGTAATAAACAATAAATAAACTCTATGGCCCGGTGTCTTACCCGAGGCACCGTGGTTTCATTTGTGAGGGCATATAAATTGTCATTTCATATATCATAAATGAAAATCTTGGACGTTTTCTCGCATTTCAAATCTTATGCTCCTTGTTTGTCTTTTCTTCCTTTATACATATTTCAAAACAGCTGTATTTACACACACTCACTCATACAGGTTCCAATCCACTCTGGATCTCACTGATAACGACTTTGTTACTGCCAGTTATGACTTCGAAAATCCGATCAACTTAGCCGAAGATGAAGGTGAAGATGATTGCGAAGTGCCTGGCGAGCTTGCAAGACTGTTACTTCAGGAAGAGAGGGCAATTCAACCACATGAAGAGCCAGTGGAAATAATAAACTTGGGTACTGAGGCAGACAGGAAAGAGGTAAAGATTGGTGCCAACCTAGAGCTCAACGTGAAGCAACAGTTGACTAAGATGCTACATGATTATATGGAGATATGCACCTGGTCCTACGAAGACATGCCCGGGTTGGACACTGATATTGTGGTCCATCACTTGCCTACCAAGGAAGACTGCCCTCCGGTTAAGCAAAAGGTCCGTCGTATGCGTCCAGAGATGTCTGAGAAGATTAAAGCCGAGGTTATGAAACAATTTGATGCTGGGTTCCTTGCAGTGACTTCTTACCCTCAGTGGGTTGCTAATGTGGTGTCGGTACCAAAGAAAGACGGTAAGGTCAGAATGTGTGTCGATTACAGGGATCTGAACAGGGCCAGCCCCAAGGATGACTTCCCTTTACCTCACATTGATGTCCTTGTTGACAATACAGCTCAACATAAGGTGTTCTCTTTCATGGATGGCTTTTCAGGTTACAATCAGATCAAGATGGCACCTGAAGACATGGAGAAGACTACCTTTGTTACTCAGTGGGGCACCTTCTGCTACAAGGTCATGCCTTTTGGACTAAAGAACGCTGGGGCAACCTACCAACGTGCCATGGTTGCTTTATTTCATGATATGATCCATCATGAGATAGAAGTGTATGTTGACGACATGATCGCAAGGTCCCAAACTGAGGAAGAGCACCTAGATCATCTGCAGAAATTGTTTGACCGGTTGAAATTGTACAAGCTGAGGTTGAACCCGAACAAGTGCACCTTAGGGGTAAGATCTAGAAAGTTGCTAGGTTTCGTGGTAAGTGATAAAGGTATTCAAGTGGACCCTGCCAAGGTCAAAGCTATTCAAGAGATGCCAGTTCCTAAGACAGAGAAGGAAGTCAGAGGCTTTTTAGGACGCCTGAATTACATTGCTCGGTTCATCTCACACCTGACTGCTACCTGTGAACCAATCTTCAAGGTGCTGAAGAAAGATCAGGTAGTACGTTGGAACGATGAATGTCAGGCTGGTTTTGACAGAATCAAAGAGTATCTCCAAGAGCCACCCATCCTTATGCCACCGGTTGAAGGGAGACCTCTGATACTATACCTAACAGTACTCGACAACTCAATGGGGTGTGTGCTGGGGCAGCATGACGAGTCTGGCCGAAAAGAGCATGCCATTTATTACCTTAGAAAAAAGTTTACCGACTGTGAGACCCGATACTCACTGCTTGAGAAAACTTGCTGCGCTTTGGTATGGGCTGCTCGCCGGCTGAGACAGTATATGCTGACTCATACCACCTTGTTGATCTCAAAGATGGATCCTATAAAGTACATATTCGAAAAGCCTGCTCTGTCTGGGAGAATAGCAAGATGGCAAATGATCTTGACGGAATATGACATTCAGTACACGACCCAGAAAGCCATCAAGGGAAGTGTATTGGCAGACCACTTGGCACATCAGGCAGTAGACGACTATCAGTCAATGAACTTCGAGTTTCCAGACGAGAGCATCATGATTGTGACTGATTGTGAAGTACCTGGACCGAATGAAGGACCTGAGGAAGGATCCCGATGGTCTATGCACTTTGACGGAGCCTCCAATGCTTTGGGTAACGACATTGGCTCCGTAGTCATATCTCCTCAAGGCACTCATACTCCACTCACTGCCCAGCTATGTTTCAACTGTACCAACAACATGGCGGAGTACGAGGCGTGCATCATGGGTCTTCAAGCTGCAATCGACTTAAGGATCAAGTTTCTGAGTGTCTTCGGAGATTCCGCTCTTGTGATCAATCAGATCAAAGGAGAGTGGGATACGAAACATCCGAATCTTATTCCTTACAGAGAATGTGTGTTGACCTTGATCCCCCACTTCACGAAGATAACCTTTGAACACTTTCTGAGAGAGGAGAATCAGCTGGCGGACGCGTTAGCTACAATGTCTTCTATGTTCAAAGTCAAATGGGATAATGAGGCTCCCCGGATCATCATTTGGAAACTGGACGAACCGACATACTGTTGCGATCTCGAGACTGAATTGGTGACTGAGAAGCCTTGGTACCATGAGGTGAAGAGATATCTGGAAGCTCAGGAATACCCTGAGGGTGCCTCTGTCAATGATAAGAAGTTCCTGAGAAGGTTCGCGGCAAAGTTCTTCCTTAGCAACGGCATCTTGTACAAGCGAAACCATGATTCGACCTTACTGCGTTGTGTGGACAAAACTGAAGCAGAAAGGATCATGGGGGAGTTACATGAAGGGACCTTCGGTACACATTCCAGTGGGCATACAATGGCAAAGAAGATCCTTCGGGCAGGGTATTACTGGTCCACAATGGAAGCTGACTGTTACCAGCACTCTCGGACATGCCATAAATGCCAGATTTATGCAGACAAGGTGCATGTCCCTCCAGTCCCTCTGAATGTTATGACTGCGCCTTGGACGTTTGCAATGTGGGGCATAGACATGATCGGTGAGATTAAACCTACGGCATCCAACGGGCATCGCTTCATCCTAGTGGAGATTGATTACTTTACGAAGTGGGTTGAAGCGGCCTCCTACGCTACGGTAACCAAGACTGTTGTGGCACGGTTCATTCGGCATAACCTGATCTGTCGATACGGCGTCCCAGAAAGAATTATTACAGACAACGGTACCAATCTGAATAATAAGATGATCACTGAGCTCTGCGAGCAGTTCAAAATACAGCACCACAATTCTTTTCCTTACAGACCGAAGATGAATGGGGCTGTAGAAGCAGCAAATAAGAACATCAAGAAAATCGTGCAGAAAATGACAGTGACTTATAAAGATTGGCACGATATGTTACCATTCGCTCTACATGGGTACCGTACCTCAGCCAGGACGTCAACCGGGGCAACTCCTTTCTCCTTGGTCTACGGTATGGAAGCAGTCTTACCGATCGAAGTGCAAATACCCTCTCTCCGGATAATGAAGGATGCAGATCTGAACGAAGATGATTGGATCCAGACACGACTTGATCAGCTAAACCTTATTGATGAGAAGAGACTTGCTGCTATCTGCCATGGTCAGACGTATCAGAAACGGATGATCAGGGCATTTAACAAAAAGGTCAGACCATAGGAACATCGAGTTGGGGATCTGGTAATCAAGCGAATCATCCTTCCTCAGAGTGATCCAAGGGGCAAATGGACCCCTACGTATGAAGGGCCTTTTGTGGTTAAACATGTGTTCTCAGGAGGAGCCATGATTTTAACCAACATGGATGGTGACGACCTTCCTCACCCCGCCAATACAGACATAGTAAAAAAATACTACGCATGAAAAAGACCCGCTAGGTTGACATACCTAGGCAAAAATTAGGGCTTCCCGGCGAACCAAAAGGGTTCGGGCAAAATGAAGGGATAAAATGAAAAAAACTGTACACCCGGCAAGTCGAAAACCTGAAAAGGCGGCTTGGGCAAAAATGGGTATCCCGGTGGACTGAAAACCCGAAAGGGCGGTCCAGGCAAAAGTTAGGGATAAAGCGTAATACTATGTCTCATTGATCACTTTGCATCCAGAATCCGGTATCTACATCAAGTTCAAACGGCATCGATCAGTCAGCTTCATCTTCGTTTAGGTCATCAAGTGATGAGACGCTCGGAGTTATAAAGGCAATAACAGAGTTGAAACCCAGTGGGATCATTCATTTAACACAGCTGTTTTATTTTCTCTTGTACAAAATTTGTATAAACTCTTTTGTTCGGCGGCGTTCTCTTACTAGGACGTCAGCCTCTTGTATATAAACGCCTATTTACAGGCAAATTCAAAATCAATACAAAATCACTTTTCAGTTAAAATTGCCAATTGTTTTTCCTTTTCTGTTTTGTTTTGCGAAGAACGTCCAAGGTTCAATTTGTGATATATGCATTGACAATAATTTGCTAACTCATGAATAAATTGCATACAAAACAAAGGATTAATTACAGGTAACATTAGAAACAGGGGCAATAAAGAGTTGTCTAAAGCAATCTAACTGTTCTATCCGCTAAAAGTACCAAGGTAGGTTCAGCTGAAGAACATAACCGGTACATCTTAATTCCCCAGAGAGTGAGCCAACAAGTCAGTATACTCTCCCCAAGCAAAGTTATATTATCAAACCTTAAGAAAGATGGGAATCCCCCAGCAGATCTCAACATTCCCCAGCAGTATGCATGTATTCTTAACAAGCATCCCCGACAGTCTTGATCTAAAGATTGTTCCCCGGCGGTATACCAACATACAGTGGAGTCACTTTCCCGATACAGTGCAAAACTTCCCCAGGAGAGTCCAATCTAGTTCCCCAGGAAAGTTGAATCATCTCCCCAAGCAGTAAGCTTATCCCCAGTAAATTCTGGAAGCTTATCCGCGCAGAGCACGAACGCGTCGCCCGACTTTATTCAAAGAGTTATTCCTTACCAGGATATAACTGGGTTATCCTCAGCCAAAAGCCACGGAAAGATCGTCCCTGACAAAGTCTCCTTATCCCCAGCGAAGTCTATTAACACTTCCAACACAACAAGGGTATCCCCAGCAAATTATGATCAACAATTCAGCAAAGTACCTCTCCCCCACAGAGTATTGCTTCCCAGAAAGGCAGCTAGAGTACTTTTCTCCCCGCAGAGTAACCCATTCGCCAAGTTTATTCCCCAACGAAGTCATCTTCTCCTACCGGTATTCTTGCAAACAACATCCCCAGCGGAAGTAAAATCTATTCTTCAACATCAACCCAGGAGTGAATTCCCGGCACCCGTCAAGGATTTACTTTCCTAGACAACGAAGATACATTCATAAACATCCATCATTATAGCATGCATATACGCATCATATCTTACAAATCTCATTTATGTTGAGAACATCATTGCTTGATCCATATCATGCATTGCATATGACTGACCTTTACCTTTCAGGAAAGACCCAGTTAAAGTTCTCAGCTATATTTCAAGACCTAGACCGGTTCAGTTAAGTCGACCCTAAGACTTTTCTGTTTCTTATCCAGTCCAAGGCCTTCTCTGGTTCAGTCAGATCGGAGGCTGCACCCTGCCAGCCAGGTCCCTCCACTTCTGTGCGTACTCTTTAAAACCTTCACTTGATCCTAGCGACATACCCTGGAGTTGGGTACGTGTAGGAGCAAGGTCGGCATTATATTGATACTGCTTGTAAAAAGCAGTAGCCAACTCCTCCCAGTTACGAATCTTGGTCCCGTCCAGCTGATAGAACCATTCGAGATGAGTCCCTGAAAGACTCTCCTGGAAGAAGTGGATCCACAAATTCTTATCCACTGAGTACGGCTGAATCTTCCGCACGTAGGATCTGAGATGTAGCTTGGGACAAGATGCCCCGTCATACTTGGTAAAGGATGGTGCTTTGAACTTATGAGGAATGATCACACCAGTAGACAAACCCAAGTCTCCAAAATCTAGCCCAGGCACTTGTTGAATTTCCATGGCATTCAGACGATCCTCTAGTTGTTTGTACCGGTCCTCAGCTGGAGGGTACTGCTCATCATTGAACTCCGTCTCGTTGTCAGAGACCACTGGACTAGGCACCTCTCTCTCATGGTGACTGCCTTCCCCCACAGATGGAGTGGTCCTCTCAGCTTCATTCTGTAGTGTGTTCCCAGATCTGCGTCTAGGGTTGAACAAAATAGTCCTCTTGTTCCTCTTCTTCTGAATCAGAGTCTTTAATTCCTTTTGTCCCTGGGCTAGACTCATAATCAACTCCTGGAACTGGGCATTCTGGGCCTAGAGAGCCTTGATAGTTTGTCCCTCGGATGATTCAGGATTCATGATGGAGAGCTGAAATAAACAGCGAAGAAGGTAAGCAACCTGTAAAAGGGGTACCTGTAATGCAATGATATGTATGTATGCATGCAATGTTTTCAAGGATCTCGCGGGGTAAACAAGAAAACCGTTAGAATTTGAATTCGGTGGCTTGATTGAAGGACCTTCCTGTTGTTGAGAGTCCTTCTTCAAGAGTCAAGGCTCACCATATCGAGTGGGTCATAGCCCCTGACAATCATGGCTAGAGGAAAATAAATCCCCTTTGCCCCTTGCTGGGATAGTTGATTCACCATGACCTGCATCACAAGCCCTTGAGATCCTTGAAACGGGTTAGGATGTATGTGTTGTACCCCAAAATTTGCCCTCCCATATTCTTCAAGATTTGTCAAAAGCATGCTTCAAAATTCCCCAAGGGTTGCACAGTTCAAGGGCCTCCTAAACAGTCAAAATTAGGGTTTTGGTTCTGACAAAATAAATGAAGTTTCCAAGGGTCCAATCAAGTCCCACATGCCTATAAATATGGTCCAGCATCCTCATACCAAGTTTCAAGACTTTCAGCACAAAATTGCACAGTCAAAACCCTAATTGCACTACAGTCAACTGTAGGGGCAAAATGGTCATTTGACAGTCAAAAGTCAAAAAATTTGGTCAACATCTTATTTTGAAGCCACAAACATCATTTGATCAATTCTTGATCTTGATTCCCAAAGCATGGCTCAAAAAGTCTCAAGATGCAAAAGTTTCCATATTTGGACAGTTGAAAAAGTCAACTGTAAATTGACCAGAGCATAACTTTCACATGGATTATCAGAAAAATTCCATCCAAATCTCATTTTGAAGATAAAGACATTTCCTACAACTCCTCTTCACACTTCAAGTCCAAGAAATGCTCTCACAAAAATTTATCAATTTCAACATTATAGGTCATTTTCAAAAGTCAACAAAAAGGGACTTTAAGTCAAAGGCCATAACTTGAGATTGGTAAATCAAAATGACATGGGACCAAAGACATTGGTTAGAGGACTCAAAGACCTTTCCAAAATGTCCAAGAACATGAGCAAATCTTAAAAATTGAGCAAGTTATGCCTTGTGGAAGTTGGGAAAGTTTTGGATATTTTGAAAAGTCAACATTGATTCAAATGACCTAAAATTGCTAATGGGCCTCTTTTTCTTCCACAATTCATCATCCAAGGCATGTGCACGACCATTTGGCCCAAAGGAAAGTTTTTTATCATTTTTATTTATTTATTTGGATTTTTAATCATTAATAATTCATTTAATTAATTAAAATACATGAAAAATACTAAACCTAGGTTTTAAATCTTTTTATGCATGATATATACTCAATATTTCGTGCATGGCTAGATTTGGAAAGAATCAATATGATTTATCATGATTTGGTAGCAAATATGCATGAAAAGATTGGAAAATATTTTGCCATGAAAATCAATATCCTCTCATCAATTCCTTGATCCTTTGGACCTCTTTTTCAACCCTAATCCATCCATACATAAGCCTAATCAAAACCCTAGTGGTAGGAACCTCCCAGCTGCGCCATAGACAAAGAATCAAACTTGCACTTTTGCCTAAAATTTTCAAAACTGAAAACAAGGTTCCAAGAGGTTTCAAGCCAAAATACTTGTCTCATCACCTTCCTGAGACATCAAGCATCGTATTTGAATCGTTTTCCACATCCCTAACGCCCAGGATCGGTATAGGGGATTCAAACTTTTTCACATTTTTTTCATAATCGTGTTTTAAAATTCAAGCACATTCATTGCATTTTTTTCATGGATTCTTGCTAATTGGATGTTTCTGAAACTAACCATATGCTTTGATTGAATTTTCACGCGTTATACGAGGATTCACCATTAAAGACATCTAGGGTTACCAAGCTCTCAATTTAGGCGTTTCTTCATACTGTAAAATTAGTGAATCACAATACCATGGTTGAAACCAGCAGGCTTGGACGATGCTAAATCCACCCTCGCGCTCAATTTATGAGCTACCACAAGCTAATCGCTATTTTCTGGAATGGCCTATTTTGGAACGGTGCAAAAACCGTTGCTGATTCTTTTGTGTTTCAGGAAAAAACAAAAGCGAGGAAGACGAAGACCAGGTGTAAAGCTGTGATTGGTTCATTCAAAATTTCGCGCGAAAAAGACATCAACGCTTTGTTTTATTTTATATTAATTGATTGTTATTCATTATACAAAGCGTGTAGAGTGCTTCAGTGGCAAGGCTTAGTAGTGGTAATCTCTAGGACCTGGGTTCGACCCCAGGTCCCTCACCCTTTCCATATTATTTTTCAATTAATACTTATGTGCAGTTTCATTGGTAGAGTCCACCATACATCCACCACATCAAGCCATCCACGTGCCTACTGAGATGAATCAAAAGGTCCAGATTGGGAGAACACCATGTACGTCAGTTAATGGAGATCCTTGCCAGCGCAAAAGTCAAACAGGCCAAAGGCTTAATGGGCCTGATTACTGGACTTCACCCTCTAACTGGGAACAGAACCCCCCTAGGTTTGCATTGTTCTTTTCATTATTTTTTTTATTTATTCCAATTATTGTTCTTTTTAATTAATTCTTTTAACTTAAATATTTTCATAAAAAATATAATAAACAATATAAAATCAGAAAAAGACAAAAATAAGTATTTTTATTTAACTAATATATTTTTTGTAAATAAATATTATTCATTAATTTTAGCTATTAAATTAGGTTTAATTCAAGCATTTTCTTAATTAACTCAAAAATTTGTCAAATTAGGTTTAATTATTTTGATTACTTTTATTCTTTTTTTCACCATTATTAATAATTAAATATTATTTATTTTTGTAATTAAATTACCATGTAATTAATTAGGTTAATTTAGGTTTAACTTTAATATTTTTTCTTAATAAATAAAAAAATTTAGAATTAGGGTTAATTTCTCAATTTCATTAAAGTCATAAAATACAAAAATACCAAAAATAATTCCCTTCCAACGCCCTCGCTTCCAATTTTAATTCCAATTCGCGCATTTTATTTTGCTTCTTATAATATTAATGTAATTCTCCCAAAGCCGTGTAAACTTAATTTCTCGCACTTTACTTTATTTATTTATTTTATGTCAAATCGGGTCCTGGATATTAATTTGGCGATGTGGACCCGCGCCTTTGTAATAGTTTAGGAATTTTATCTTTCCGCACTTTTTTAACTGTTAATAATGGCATGCAAGAATGAATGGCCTAAAATAAAAACAAACGCGTAGCTCACTCATAACATGAACAAGATAAATGCAAATGAACATGACACACAAATCACACACCACCCCTAGGGTACGCCTCACTGTTGCCTTGCCTCGAAAGGTGATCTTCGAGTAGAGGATGTCTTAGTAAGTCCTCATGATCCGGGAACCTGGCATGAGGGTAGCTTCTAAGGTGTCTTCCTATTGCTCTGGTGATCACCATGTCCCGAACCTCGAATTGACCCGAACACCTCCAACGGTGGTGCTACCTACCTCTCAATGGTGGGATGGCACTACTTTAAAGGACATTTACACAGACGAATTCCTTAGGGTAGGTAGACGACTCTAAATACTTGCTCTAATTTCAAAACAAATCAAAAATACTTTTCACACCGACACCTTTTCAAAAAGCTTTCGAAAGCAATTTTTCAAACACTCTTGAGGACCGATACAAGAGTCGAACTGGAATTTTCAAAGAAACTTTTAAAACCCACAGTTGAAAAGCAAACTAACCATTTTTGAAAACACAATGAGAAAGTATCTAAGAGCCCATGGATAACCATGGATATAAAGGGTGCTAACATCTTCCCTTTCTATAATCTACCTCCCGAACCGAGAGAAATCTCTTTAAGGAATTTTTCTGTGCTTTTGTCCTTTCCATTTGGAGAAAATAAAAGACGGTGGCGACTCTTGCTTCTGCGACATTTCGCGAACCAGCATTAAACAGTCAGTTCCAGATCCACCGATCACAGTATGCAATGGTATGATGGTATGCTATGCATGGAGTAATATGGATAAACCCTGTTATGAGTCCAGATTAAGGACTGTAAACAAAACCTGCAAGAAACTCAAGTGTCAGATAACAAGTATGCAAATAGTCAAGTTGGAAGGCACACAAGTCACACAAGAGAAGCCCTTAGAGCTTAGGCCAGCGTGGGGTCTAGGTATTACCCTCTTTCAGTTTGTTGGTTAGGACCTATCCTATCAGAAGTAACCGGGTTCTAGAGGATCCCAATATCACTGACTACCCTCAATCGGTCATAACTCCAGCATCGCAACCTTTTCTTGCGGCCAGAACCATCACGAGAGTTTAGCCTCAATGGGCGTAGCATACTGCTACCGTTCTATTGGCCAAGTTGGGTCATTTAAGGTTCTAAGGTCGGTTGGTGTTTAATGACTCCTCAGAAGACCCATATTCTCCTCGTTGCAACACAAGGGATATCGGTACAGACCAAGGTGCCACACCAACGTAGCCACTGTTTCACCCATGTCGGTCTACGCCGGACAGGTCCCTCACAGCTTATGCTACCTAACAGGGTATCCCCAGATCCGGGTTAGGATCTATGTAACTCCGATGCAACCCACAAATTTAAAGCAGACAAGTCAATACAATTGAAAACACAGTTATGAACTAACCCTAAGGTACACCTCACTTTAAGTTTAATTCCCCAGCAGAGTCGCCAGTTCTGTGATCGGTGGATCTGGAACTGACTGTTTAACGCTGGTTCGCGAAATGTTGCGGAAGCAAGAGTCGCCACCGTCTTTTATTTTCTCCAAATGGAAAGGACAAAAGCACAGAAAAATTCCTTAAAGAGATTGCTCTCGGTTCGGGAGGTAGATTATAGAAAGGGAAGGTGTTAGCACCCTTTCTATCCATGGTTATCCATGGGCTCTTAGATACTTGCTCATTATGTTTTCAAAAATGGTTTGTTTGCTTTTCAACTGTGGGTTTTAAAAAGTTTCTTTGAAAATTCCAGTTCGACTCTTGTATCGGTCCTCAAGAGTGTTTGAAAAATTGCTTTCGAAAGCTTTTTGAAAATGTGTTGGTGTGAAAAGTATTTTTGAATTTTGTTTCGAAATTTAGAGCAAGTATCTAGAGTCGTCTACCTACCCTAAGGAATTCATCTGTGTAAATGTCCTTTAAAATAGTGCCATCCCACCATTGAGAGGTAGGTAGCACCACCGTTGGAGGTGTTCGGGTCAATTCGAGGTTCGGGACATGGTGATCACCAGAGCAATGGGAAGACACCTTAGAAGCTACCCTCATGCCAGGTTCCCGGATCATGAGGACTTACTAAGACATCCTCTACTCGACGATCACCTTTCGAGGCAAGGCAACAGTGAGGCGTACCCTAGGGGTGGTGTGTGATTTGTGTGTCAGATTCATTTATTTTTGTCTTGTCATGTTATGGCGATCTACGCGTTATTTTTATTTATACATTCATTCTTGCATGTGATTTAATTAACAGTTAAAATAGATGCGGAAATCAAAAGTTCTAAACTATTACAAAGGCGCGGGTCCACATCGCCAAATTAAAATCCAGGACCCGATTTGACAGAAAGTAAATAAGGTGCGAGAAATAAAATGTCCGAGTCTACAAGGCTTTGGGAGAATTACATTAATATTATAAGAAGTAAAATAAAATGCACGAATTGGAATTAAAATTGGAAGCGAGGGCGTTGGACCCTTTTTAATGAAATTAAAATATGATTAACAAATTAATTAAATTAAAATATGAAAAGAAATTATTTTTGAGGTTTTTTGTATTTATGGTTTTTTATATAAATTAAATGAAATTAACTAATTAACCCTAATTCTACAACTTTTAATTTATTAAGAAAACATGTTAAAATTAACCTAAGATTAATCTAATTATTTACATGGTAATTTAATTACAAAAATAATATCTAATAATTAATTATTGTGAAAGAAAAGAAAAAGAATGGAAAATTACTTGAAACCCTAATTCTACCAATTTTTATTATTAAGAAAAGATATTAAAATTAACCCTAAGTTTAAATCTAATTAATTAGTGAGGTTTATTTATAAAAATATTAATTAAATAAAATATATTTTGAATTTTGCCTTTTCTAATTTTTTTTTGTTATTTTTATGTGAAATTAATTTTTATGGAATTAAAAGAAAATAAGGGAATTAAAACAAATAATAAAAATAAAACAAAGGAAATATAAAGAAATACAATACCAAGGGGGGGGGGTTCAGTCCCCAATATTGGAGGTAAAGTCCAGCATTTTTGGCCCATTGATCTTTGGCCTCTTTGGACTTTTCTTGCCAGCGTGTGGCACCTTTGACTAACGCCCAGGGTGTTCTTCCCATCAGCGCCTTTAGATTGATCTTGCTATACGCGTGGCAAACCTGGAGGATGGATATATGGTGGTCGCTTGCATAGAAATTGCACAGAAGCATTGTTAGAAAAATAATATGGAAAGGGATGGGGGACCTGGGATCGAACCCAGGTCCTGGAGATCACCAATACACGCCTGGACCAACTGTACCACACACGCACTTTGTTTATTATATAATCAACAATTAATATGAAAGAAAACAAACGTTAGTGGAAATTTTAGCGCGCAATTCAAATAAACCAGTCACGCCTTGACACTTCATCATCTTCTCCATGGTGCTGTGTCTGAAACAAAAAAAACAATTGAATAGCGGGGGTTTTAAACCCCCACTATATACAGTATGAAAAAATAGCGATTAGCTCGTTCTTGATCAGAAATTGGGCGTGACCCCATCAATGAATTCGTTGGAAGCTCTTGGTTCTCATGGTGCCAGTCCCGTGTCCCAATTTTTCTTTGAACGTAAAGCCCTAAATTAGAATCCCTGTAACCCTAAAACCTTCCAATGGTGGAATCACGTATGAGTGATAAAAACTCAATTAAATCATCTGGTTAGCTTCATAAAGGTCCAATTAGTATAAATCCATAAATAACATGCCATGAGAATGCTTGAAAATCAAAACACGAATATGCATATTATATGAAAAATTCTGAGTTCTGTATACCAATTCAGGGTGCTATGCGCGTGGAAAACTATTCAGTTAGCTTCAGTAATGTCTTAGGAAGGCGATGGAATGAGTTTCTTGCCTTGAAAAGCCTTGCAACTGTGTTTTCAGTTCTTGAATTTTTTGACAAAAGTGCAAGTTTGGTTATGCTTTTCTGGCGTAGCTGGGAGGTTATTGGCATTAGGGTTTGCTTTAGGCTTATGTATAGAATGATTAGGGTAAAAAATCTGAGCCAAAGGATCAAAGCATTGATGGAATGGATATTGGATTTTCATGGCAAATATTTTCAATCTTTTTCATGCTATTTTGGTTCCAATCATGTCCAATTACATGGATTCTTTCCAAATCTGATCATGCACGAAATATTGAAGTTATCCCATGCATAAAAAGATTTGATTGACTTGCTTTGGTATTTTTCACATATTTATTTTAATTAAATGAATTATTAATAATTAAAAATCCAAATAAATAAATAAAAATGATAAAAAACTTCCCTTTGGGCCAAATGGTCGTGCACATGCCTTGGATAATGATTCTTGAAAGAAAAAGAGGCCCCTTAGCATTTTTAAGACATTTGAATCAAAGTTGACTTTTCAAAATACCTAAAAATTTCCCAACTTCCACAAGGCATAACTTGCTCAATTTTTAAGCTTTGCTCATGTTCTTTGACATTTTGGAAAGGTCTTGAAGTACTATAACCAATTCCTTTGGTCCCATGTCATTTTTATTTACCAATCTCAAGTTATGGCCTTTGACTTAAAGTCCCTTTTTGTTGACTTTTGAAAATGACCTATAATGTTGAAATTGATAACTTTTTGTGAGAGTATTTCTTGGACTTGAAGTGTGAAGAGGAGTTGTAGGAAATGTCATTCTATTCACAATGAGCTTTGGATGGAATTTTTCTGATAATCCATGTGAAAGTTATGCCTTGATCAAGTTACAGTTGACTTTTTCAACTGTCCAAATATGGAAACTTTTGCATCTTGAGACTTTTTGAGCCAAGCTTTGAGAATCATGATCAAGCATTGATCAAATGATGTTTGTGGCTTCAAAATGAGATGTTGACCAAAAATTTGAACTTTTGACTGTCAAATGACCATTTTGCCCCTACAGTTGACTGTAGTGCAATTAGGGTTTTTGACTGTGCAATTTTGTGCTGTAAGTCTTGAAACTTGACATGAGGATACTTGACAATGTTTGTAGGCATGTGAGACTTGATTGGACCCTTGGAAACTTCATTTTCTTTGTCAGAACCAAAACCCTAATTTTTGACTGTTATGGGGCCCTTGAACTGTGCAACCCTTGGGGAGATTTTAAAGCTTTGACTTTGCAATTCGTGAAGAATATGGGAGGTCAAATTTTGGGGTGCAACAGAGTAGCTCTGGGTTCCTTTTTGATATTCTCTATCAACTTCATTTTCTTCAAGTTCTTCGCGTTCAGAGGCTTCCCAACTGTTGGTTTAATGGTGCTTAACTCTTGAGCTTCTATCAGATGCTCTATCAGCCTATTCTCTGTCAGAATATCTGATATCAACCTTTCAAAGGGTATCCAATCCCTCTCGGTTCTTTCTTCTTCCCTGGTTTCCTTCACACTTGTTCTGAGGTGGTTGAACAGAAGATGAGCCAAGTTGATTTTTACCTTCTGATCAATAAAGTAGATCAGAAACTGCTGATCCACATTTATGTAATCAGGTGAACTAGTTGGCTTCCTATGGTTGAAGCACCCCAGAATTATCTTAGCCCAAACTCTGTGATGATCTTTCAGATCTTTGATCTTGCTGCTGGGCACCCCATGGGTGAAAATCCTTCCAGCTATCACGCCCACGTCAGCACATCTCTCAGCCATATCAACACAGCGGACGCCACCGCCACTGTAACCGATTAACCTTGCTATGTGATCCTCAGTGATCACAATCTTCTTCCCCATAACGAAAGAGGTGACTAGATGCGTTGAAGCCTTCGCATGAATCCAGAACTCCTTGACTAACATAGGAAATGTTGGTCCAACCAACCTGTCAAAATACCTTTCCCATTTCTGTGCCCTAACTTCTTCTGTTAGGTCAAAACCGTTCTCCTTCAAGCTTCCAAAATCAATGATCAATTCAGATAACACTTCAAGATTCTTCACAGGAGTGAGGAGTGTTCTGAATGGCACTTGATACTGTTCAGATGATGCTTTCTTCTGAGGACCTGCAGAAGCATTGCTGGAGGTTGCCATGTTCACACTAAAAGATTTTGAGAAGAAACTGAGAAAAAGAGGTTTTGCAAGAGATGAACACAGAAAAATGCAGAGAATGCTTGAGTATTAGTGAGAAACTGTAAAGAATTAGAATGAGAGGTTAATGTGTTTAAATAGAGTTTCAGAATATTTTGAAAAAAATAAACGTTTTTAAGAAAGAGAAAAATCATGATTGCGTTTTAAAAGCATGATTACTTTTATTAAATGCTTGCTGATTTTGGGGGATTTTAGAAAGATACTTAAAAACAGTTACCAGACATGTGTCTCAATGCACCCAATCAGCATTTTGCCTTCTCAGAAGCATGCACGCGTTCTGCTTCAGAGATTTGATGATGATTGGATGACACTTGTTTGATGTAGTGATCAGCACGTCTATCTTTGAGCTTAGACTCTCAGAACTTTAGACTTGCATCTGATACAATCTGCATGTTCTATCTTTTCTCAAAAATCTGGAAGTCTTCAAGCTGACTTTTCATCCAAAGCATTTGTGTGCTACATCCTGCTGCTGCTATGTACTCAGCTTCTGCTGTTGATAGCGCAATTGTTAATTGCCTTTTGCTGGACCAAGAGATCAGATTTTCTCCCAGAAACTGGCAACTTCCAGAAGTACTTTTACGTTCCACTCTGTCTCCAGCAAAATCAGCATCGCAGTAGCCTACTAAGCTGTAATCACTAAATTTTCTATAAAACAAACCCAGATTAGTAGTACCTTTCAGATACTTGAAAATTCGCTTAACAGTTGTTAAGTGAGATTCTCTAGGATCTGATTGGAATCTAGCACAGATACAAACACTGAATAATATGTCAGGTCTTGAAGCAGTCAGATAGAGGAGAGAACCAGTCATACCTCTGTAGACTTTCTGTTCTACATTTTTGCTTACCTCTTCTCTTTCCAGAATGCACGTGGGATGCATTGGAATCTTTGATGGCTTACATTCTGAGAGGTCAAATTTCTTCAGAAGATCTCTGATGTATTTGCTCTGATGAATGTAAGTCCCCTCTGGAGTTTGATTGATCTAAATTCCTAGAAAGAATTTCAGTTCCCCCATGAGGCTCATCTCAAATTCTGCCTGCATACACTTAGCAAATTTTCTTCCAAGAGAAGGGTTAGTAGAACCAAAAATGATATCATCAACATAAATTTGACAGACTAAGATGTCATTCTTAACTGATTTACAGAATAGAGTAGTGTCCACTTTCCCTCTGGTGAATTCATTTTCTAATAGAAAGTTACTTAGCCTTTCATACCAAGCTCTGGGAGCTTGTTTCAGACCATATAGTGACTTCTTTAGTTTGAAAACATGTTCTGGATGTTTTGTATTTTCAAAACCAGGGGGTTGGTGTACATAAACTTCTTCTTCTATATAACCGTTTAAGAATGCACTTTTGACATCCATCTGATACAGAGTGATGCCTCTATTAACAGCAAATGAAATTAAAAGTCTGATAGATTCTAACCTGGCGACTGGGGCAAAGGTTTCTGTATAGTCTATCCCCTCTTGCTGACTATAACCTTGTGCAACCAGTCGTGCCTTGTTTCTGATGACTTCACCTTGTTCATTTAGCTTGTTTCTGAACACCCATCTTGTTCCAATGACGTTGAATCCTTTTGGTCTGGGAACGAGATCCCATACGTCGTTTCTGGTGAATTGATTCAGCTCTTCTTGCATTGCCAGAATCCAGTCATTATCCATAAGTGCTTCATTAATAGAAGACGGTTCAATCAGTGACACAAGTCCCATGAGAGTTTCTGAAGCTTGCTCTTGTTCTGATTGGATCTTCCTTTCTTCCTAAGATAGTCTCTTCTGGGTGATCCAAGCTTCTTCTGGGTAATCTCTTCTGAGGTTGATCAGCAGCTGTTGTAGGATTGCTAGCAGTGCTCCTTTCAGACGTTGAAGGAGTGTCTGTGTTGAGAGCTTCTGATGACTTATCTTCAGAACCTGTAAATTCAATTTCCATACCTGCAAAGATTTCATTCTGCTTTGACTTTTCAGAGTCAAGCTTATCATCAAAACGAACACTGATTGATTCTTCCACAATATGTGTTTCTGTATTGTATACTCTGTACCCTCTTGAGCGTTCAGAGTATCCTAACATGATACACTTATGTGCTTTAGAGTCAAACTTGTTCAAATAATTCTTTGTATTTAATATAAAGCAAGTACATCCAAATGGATGAAAATATGAAATGTTGGGCTTTCTGTTCTTCCACAATTCATATGGAGTCTTTTCCAGAATAGGTCTTTTTGAGATTCTATTCTGAATGTAGCACGCTGTGTTTATTGCCTCTGCCCAAAAGGTCTTAGAAACGTTTGTCTCATTGATCATGGTTCTGGCCATTTCTTGCAATGTTTTGTTCTTTCGTTCTACAACTCCATTTTGTTGGGGAGTTCTAGGACAAGAGAAATCATGCAGAATGCCTCTGTCATTAAAGAATGACTCAAAATCTTTGTTTTCAAATTCTCCACCATGATCACTTCTGACTTTAACGATTCTAAGATCCTTTTCATTCTGAACTTGGTTACAGAAGGTAACAAACACAGAGTGTGACTCGTCCTTGTGTCTTAAGAACTTTACCCATGTCCATCTGCTATAGTCATCTACGATTACTAACCCATACTTCTTGCCACTGACTGAAGCAGTTTTAACTGGTCCAAATAAGTCAATGTGCAGAAGTTCTAATGGCTTAGAGGTAGAAACAACATTTTTGGATTTAAAAGAAGGTTTTGCAAACTTGCCTTTCTGACATGCTTCACACAGAGCATCTGAATTGAACTTCAAATTAGGAAGTCCTCTGACCAGATTGAGTTTGTTAATCTGAGATATTCTTCTCATACTAACATGCCCCAATCTTCTGTGCCAGATCCACTGCTCGTTGTTAACAGACAGAAGGCATTTTACATTCTGACTCTTTAGTTCAGAAAGTTTGATTTTGTAAATGTTGTTTTTCCTCTTACCATTAAACAGGATAGTCCCATCTTTCTGACTAACAGATTTACATGATTTTTGATTAAATATTATATCATAACCGTTATCACTTAATTGACTTATGGATAACAGATTATGCATCAATCCATCTACTAGCAGAACATTATTAATAGAGGGAAGATTTCCATTATCTACAGTTCCAGAGCCAATTATCTTTCCCCTCTGATTGCCTCCAAAGCCAACGTGGCCTCCAGGCTTAAGTTTCAGGCTTTGGAACATATGCCTTCTTCCCGTCATGTGTCGCGAGCAGCCAGAGTCCATGTACCATGACTGGTGTTTCTGACTTGCTGCTAAAGATATATGCAACATGTATTATTTTATCCTTAGGTACCCAGATTTTCTTGGGTCCTGATTTGTTAGTTTTACCAAAACTCTGGTTGAATTTTGGTTTCACAGAGTGCTTACTGCTAGTGTATTTAATATCATGTGTGTGACCATACACTAAATGTGAATTCAGAGGAGTGTGTTTAATGGTTAAGTCCATGACATTCTTTGGTGTAGGAACCTTACCTTGGTATCCTATTCCTTTCCTGCCGTTTCTGCTAACTCCATAGATCATTGAAGCCATTTTGCTTCTATCTATGCTTTTAGCGAGGAACTTCTGGAAACTGTGATCATACTCCTTGATGATCTCATCAGCGTTGCTTGGAGTTTCAGAAATTGGTTCCTTCTAAGAGTTTTGTAAAGTGTTTTCTAATTTTGAAATCTTATTTCTCAGCTCAGAATTCTCCAATTTGAGACTCTCAGTCTTATTAGAGTCAGATTCAAGATTCCTTTTCAGGTCTCTGAATTTAACTCTAATTTGCTGATATCGTTCCAGAATCTCATTAAGGCTTTCAGCAAGTTCAGCCTTGGTAAAGTTAACAGCAAAGTTAGGAAATACCTCTTCAGTATCTGATTCTGAGTCTGATTCAGAAGCTTCACTATCTTCTGAGATGTTAGCCATGAGAGCTATGTTTTCCCTCTCATCATCTGATTCTGAGTCAGCTTCAGACGAGTCAGAGTCATCCCATGTAGCCATGAGACTTTTCTTCTTCTCTCTTCCAAACTTCTTTTTGGGTTTTTCCCTCTGAAGCTTTGGGCAGTCACTCTTATAGTGTCCTTGCTCATTGCACTCATAGCAGATGATGTCCTTGGTGTTTGGCTTTTTGCTACTAGAGGAGCCTTCAGATCTTCTGTATCCAGAGGAAGAATCTGTCCTTCTGTATCTGGAAGAAGACTCGTTCTGATCAGATCTTCTGGGATTCCTGAACTTCCTTTGTCTTTGCTTCCACAGTTGATTTACTCTTCTGGAGAGGAGGGAGAGTTCGTCTTCTTCTGATGAGGATCCATCAGATGTTTCTTCAACTGCCTGCAAAACTTTAGACTCAGATTTTCTGTTAGATTTTAATGCTAAAGGCTTACCTTGCTTCTGAGGCTCGTCAGCTTCTAGCTCTATCTCATGACTTCTGAGGGAGCTGATAAGTTCCTCCAGAGTGATTTTGTTGAGATCTTTAGCTAGCTTCAGAGCTGTAACCATTGGTCTCCACTGCTTGGGTAAACTTCTGATGATTTTCTTGACATGGTCAGCAGTAGAGTATCCTTTGTCCAGAACCTTGAGACCAGCTACCAGAATCTGGAATCTTGAGAACATTGTTTCAATGGATTCAGGTTCTTCCATTTTGAACGCCTCATACTTCTGAATGAGCGCCAGAGCTTTAGTTTCTTTGACCTGAACGTTGCCCTCATGCGTCATTCTGAGTGAGTCAAAAATGTTCTTTGCTGTGTCTCTGTTGGAGATCTTTTCATATTCAGTATAAGAGATGGCGCTGAGGAGGATGGTTCTGGCCTTGTGGTGATTCTTGAAGTCACGCTTTTGTTGGTCAGACATTGTTTTTCTATCAATCTTCTGACCGCTTGCATTCACAGGGTGCGTGTATCCATCTGTCACCATATCCCACAGATCAGCATCATGTGCCAGAAAGAAGCTTTCAATTCTGTCTTTCCAGTAATCAAAGTTTTCTCCATCAAAGACTGGAGGTTTGCCGCTGAATCTGTCTCTGCCCTCATTGTTGTCATTGCTGGTGTGAGAATTGTTTCCTGCCATTGTGTTTTTCTGACGCTGGATCTTGTACTGACACGGTTAAGTGTTTTAGCTCAGAACCAGGCGCTCTGATGCCAATTGAAGTAGTGAAAAACACAAGAAGGGGGGGGGTTGAATTGTAAAATTGAAAATCAATGCAATGAACAAGATATTTTTATCCTGGTTCGTTTGATCTCAAACTACTCCAGTCCACCCGTCAAGGTGATTTCGCCTCTCTCCAACGAGGTCTTAATCCACTATATTCAACTGAATATTACAGACTGCTTTAACAACTGCTAAAGCCTTCTTGATGCAAACCACAACCCGGTTTGTCAAGGAAACACTTTCTTACAAAGAAGATAAATCTAAGTGTGTGAATGTTTTCTACAAAACTGTATCACAACTGTGATGTATACACAACTTAAAGCTTAGAAACTAGATTGCTAAACAATGATTGAATAAGAGAATGTGTAGTGTTTAGCAAACTGAGAGAAGGAAGATTATGATCAGCTTTTTGGCGTGTAAAGATTTGGAGAGCATTAGCCAATTCAATCTTCAAAGTCTTGTTTATATAGCACTGAGATGTTTGAACGTTGGAGCAATATTCTTGATTCAATGCTAATAACAAACTTTCCTTATTGAGCAGATCTTGTCTGGAATGAGGCCATTGGTATTAATTTGCTTTCAATGCACAGTACCGTTGCTTACTTAATGCAAGTTCTGGCTTGGCTCATTCTGATTCTGCTTAGCTGCTGATGAACTATTGTGTTTCTTTATCAGAGTGTTGAGCGCAGTTCTGTTCATCAGACTTCAGCATATACGTGAATTAATCTTCTGATTCTGACATTCTGATATGGCAACTTCTGATGCTGATGTCAAGAACCAAATTTCTGATGCTGATTAGGTGTGATCTTGCTTATACCAATCAGAGTATCTGCAAATCAGAACGTAATAACTTAGGCAGCAGATAGTTCATACATGAATCATATAAGTAATATATCTTTTCACTTTGTTATCATCAAAACTTAAACATAGGGTAGTAGATTCAAACTTTGTTCTAACAGTACACATTTCCATTTTTAATATAACTTTATATAATTAATTATGCTAATTCAATTATTGTTGTTTTAGTTTCGGGCCGAGTCGGACTGCTGCTAAGGTTATCAATTATATAATTCAGCAGAATTATACAAAAAATTTGAAGAGTTTTAGAGAAGTTTCTGATAAAGAAGAATGGTTCAAGCAATTTCAGGTATAATTAATTTATTTCTTAAGTTATTTTTATTTAAATGACCTTTTCATTATTGTTATAATTTATCTAACTATTTATTTTAATGTCATACAACATTGCAGGCGAAATGTGTTTGGGATCCCCTGAACCATAACAAAGTAAAAAAAAAATTATTTTGGCAGGAGTTCAAGACGACTATCTGACATGCTACGACGTGTTAGAGAGAATTGGCACCTTTTGGGCATTCGTCCCAAATGGATAGGCAAAGAAGTTTTTGAACAACTTCTTAAGTATTGGGAATCAGATGAATTTAAGGCTAAATCTGAAACTACAAAGAAGATGAGGGCATCGGAAAAAAGGGGTTGCCTTAATGCTGTTGGAAGTATTAGTACTGCTGAGCATGCTCGACACATGGTAATTATTACCATTTTTTAAGGTCATATTTGGATTTATAACATATTATTAATTTAAGTTAATTTTTTTATTTAGGCTAAGCGTTTGGGGAGACAACCATTGATGACTGAGCTGGTTAAGGAAACTCAGACAAAGAAATCGGGAGGATTTATTGACGACCGCACAAAAAAAGCCCTGGTAAGTAAATTTATGTTTATATATTTTTTTAAAGCAATTTTGTGACGTGATTTTCATGTAGCAAGTGACATGTTGTGGCGTGAAAATTGAGTGGCAACTGATAAGTTGTGGCGTTACAATCACGTGGCTATTTGTTTTTTATTATTTTTTTTATTTCATTTAATTTCATTAATGTTACTTATAAATTTAACTTGATTTTTTTATTGTATGTGTAGGAGGATTATCAGGCGTTGCTTGTAGAATTTCTGACCCATAATCCTCAGTATACGCCTCCTCCAGGAAAACCGGTTCATCCAGATGTGGATTTCTATATTTGGAGTCAAGTTGTTGGGGGAAAGGGGCCTAACGGGTGTTTTTTTGGTGGTGGAAATTTGGCGGGCACCTTGAGGAGTGGGGATAGAAATCTGTATCAGAGAGCTGCAGACGGTGAAGGAGGGTCACGTCAAACAAATTTGACACCAGATCAGTTAGAACTGGTAAGACAATTGGCTAGACGCGAGTCCGGAGATCGTGAGGCGGCATTGAAGGCCCAAATGGAGGCAATGAGGGGTGAACATAATAGACAAATTGAGGCAATGGCGAAGAGGCAGGCTGATATGGAGGAGCAAATGCGATAATTTATGCAAGTATTTGGTAGAAATCCCAACAGTGGTGGCCAAAATAATGATGACTTTCTTCCCGACTTTTCCGACGACTCTAATGATTCTGCTTAGTTTTATTTTTATTTTGTATTTAGTTTTTTATTTGTCTAATATAAATTTATAATCATATTGTATATTTAAAAATATTATAAATTTAAATTTGAGTTTATTAAATTTATAATATTAAATATATTTATTTATACATTTAGATATATTTAGTTTTGTTTTTTATTTGATTTATAATATTGTATTTAATAAATAAATTATAATATTTAATTTATAAATTTAATAAAACAAAAAATAATATTAATTATTAAAACAAAATTAATATATTTAAAACACAAAATATATATTTTTTTTTAAAAATAAGTTGCGGCGTGTTTTTCATGTCACTAATTAGTGACGTGAACGACCCCTTAGACATCAAGGTCGAAAACCCCAAGGATCGGACCTCAATTGATCTACTGATAAGGTAAGGGATATGCATCTCTATCATATCTCCATCATAATTTCAAAAATAAATTGATCAACCTAAATGTTATAACGACTAAGAAATAAAATTAAGATATTGAAGTTTTTCCAAAAATAAAAACTGTAACTATATTTTTTTATGTAATGAAATAATAATAATAATCAGAAACTCAATAAATTATCAAAAAAAATTAAAAATATGTAATCAAATAATAATAATAATCTGAAACTCAGACACACAAGTGCAATTTCATAACTTATTAACAGCTTAAACTTAATGCCATCTTGGCATGATCCACCTACCATTAAGATGTTCTCTAACATCATGAAAATTCACCACCTGATCATTTTGGAACGTGTGGTAGTTGTTTGTTTCTAAAGAATAAAACACAAGATTCTGTCCATAAAATCTAGGAAAATAAATTTTGTTTTCCATTCCCGGAATGTTTGCCACAGCAGAAAAGGATGTTTTGCCGACAAAAAGCATGTGATTTTTTAGGCTTTCCACTTTGATCCATGTCATTGTAGACTCATTCAACTTGAAAACTTGAACTCCATTTGGCAAAGGACATTCAAATACTGACAATAGATTGCCATCACATTCAACTAGAAAGTTGTTCAAGTAACTGCTACATGGAGCTTGAAGCTCTTCAAGTACTTTCCAACTATAATTTTCTCTTGTTGCTTGTACTACTGCTAATTTTCCTGTTTTGCTAAGAAAATAAAATAATCCATTATGAAAAGCGGGACTTACGTTGCGGAGAGTAAATTCCTTGTCTTCAAATGTGAAAATGCCATTTCTTCCTTCCAGAAGGTGATGTACATATCCTTTTGTCAAT
This sequence comes from Vicia faba, assembly GCA_948472305.1. NCBI lineage: Eukaryota > Viridiplantae > Streptophyta > Magnoliopsida > Fabales > Fabaceae > Vicia > Vicia faba. Next base: position 1,619,295,762 of record OX451736.1, read on the forward strand.
GATGATACTGAAAATCCTTTAACAAACTCAAGAGTCACACATTGAAAAGAGGTTGGGGAATGTGACATGCCAAAACACCTGGTATTTCGGGTTCCTGTACCCCAAAATGGAAATGATAGCACTTGCTTTGTAAAAGGATTGAAGAAAACTTTAAAAGTTCCGTCAACTGACACCAGCAATAGCCAACCATCTTTTGAACAACAAATTTCTGAATTCAAGCTCCAAACTTCATCTTGAGGAAATTTTATGATGTATTTGTACTCGAGACCATGCTTCGGACTCACAAAAGTGAAGACCTTGTCCTTTGAGAACACAATTAAAGGACACATGGAGCGATCATCAAACCTTGACATTGACATGGAAGAAGATGATCTCCATTGAATCGGTGGTGCTGCTAGACGAAGGAATTTATTAGAGAAATGCTGAGAAGTTACAAGGCAATTGTCTTCAATGTTGTAAATATAAAAAAATTTGCAATCTTTTAAAACTGGCAGGAACTAATAAGGGCTAGGTCAAGTGGCTTGAACTAACTGAGCTAAGGATTAAGAAAGTCTACGGATCAAGTCTTGGCAAGGATGTAAATATATTAATAACAGTGTAATTAAAAAAAAGGACTTAACATATTTTTGAAATAAATGCGTAAAAAAAAATTACCCGATAACGGGAAGGAACCATCTTGAATAAGACCGAGTTTCTGATAAATTAGAGAAATGCTGAGAAGTTACAAGGCAATTGTCTTCAATGTTGTAAATATAGAAAAATTTGCAATCTTTTAAAGCAATATAGATGCGGCCTCCTTCTGTTTCTGGATTGGATACTGGACAAGCAAAGGCTGGGTCAAGACTGGATATAAAGAACACTTTATCCTTGATGCTTTCCACCTTTACCCACACTCCTTGAGAAGAATCAAATTTGAAAACAAAAACTGCAGTAACCCTATCTCGTTCATGGTAAACTTGTATTCGAAATAGTATGTTGTTGGATACAATCAAGTGACTGAGCTCATGAAAACTAGTTGGTAGATGCATGAGATCAGTTGTGCAGTTTATTGTAAAGCCATTAAGTTTATGTTTTTCAATAACTACTATAATAGAACGGTCCTGAGTCCACATTCCTGCATAGACGCGATGATTCCAGTAAAATGGGTTTTCAAAATAGACTCTCTTTCCCCGCATAAGAGATTTACCCTCCATAGCTAAAACTCTCGCAATATCTTCATTAAAGCAGGCCTCAGTCCATTGCTTATCTCCAAGTTGGTAGTAAAATATTGAAAGGCTATAGGATGGAAATAAAAAAATGGAGCATGGTTGATCATTGGTAGATGGAGGGGATGACAAAATGCAACTGTAAAAAATAGTGCCATGGTGTTTAAGGCGTGGGAGGATGATTTTGTTAAGGTTACACGGATTCCAAAGAAACAATTTACTAACATATTTTGATATCTTGTTTTCCCAAAGAAACCAACCATGTTGTACTGTTAGTAGCTTTGATTTCTTGAATTCTGGATTCCATGTAGAATAGGATTTGGATGGATCTGATATGCTGCAAAAGGTTTGATGAGTGCTTAGGGTTTTATCACTGAAATACATAAGCAATGGTTTTATCTCTCCTTCCATTGAGTTAGGTTAATTGCTGCAATCAACTACCAATTGATTAACGATATAGGAATGAATTTTAAAACAAAAGTAACCTTGAAGATAATGATTACTTCAAAACAATTAGGGTTCAGCAAATAATGGGATTACCTTTAAATAATATTAACAAAACCTAATATATAGGAAGCAACAAGAGAAATAGCTTAAATTTAGTTTAGATTATCATATAGATAGAGATACTTTAAATAAAATATCAAGGAAATAAACTAAATTCCGGTTAAAAAGGCAAGAAGATTTTATTTAAACGATAAGCAGCTTAAAAAATTATCATGTGTGCCGGCATTAAAATTAAAAATAAATATTGTTTTTTTTCCCGATATATATTGTTTTATTTTAACAAATTCTCATTAATTTCTTTAGTTTTTTATTTGTCACTGAAGAATATTTATAGTAACAAACAAATCATACAATTGATTATTTAATTACCATTATTATTGTTTATATCATCAATTGCAATTAAACTAATTGATATTAATATCAATTATAACTATTAATTTTTAAAATATAATAAAAATGTAAATAAGAAAAACAAAATTATTTTATCAAAATAGTCTCTTATTTTAAAAAGAAAGACATATTTTTAAAATAAAAACAAAATTGTTTTACATCAATAATATATATTGTAATTTTTCATATATTATTTAAAAAAAAAATTGTATGTTAAATTAAAAATAATTTCAAAATACAAATATTAGATATATAAATTATTAAAAAACAACACATTTTTCTCATTTTTCGATTTATATATATATATATATATATATATATATATATATATATATATATATATATATATATATATATATATATATATATATATATATATATATATATATATATATATATATATATATATATATATATATATATATATATATATATATATATATATATATATATATATATATATATATATATATATATATATATATATATATATATATATTTATTTATTTTTTTATATTTTATTTTATTTTTAATTGTATAAAAAATATAATAACTCGTGCATTCACATAAATTTTTATTTGATTACTTGCATTCACACGGTACTACTCTGTTACTTGTCCATTTGCACGGGTACTGGTGTCTTATGCGCATTTGTTTTCAAAAATATAATAAAAATGAAATGAAAAAAGACAATTGTCTAACCAAAATAAATGATTATTTTAAATAAAAAAAATAATAAATCAGTTTCTATAATTTTTTACGTATATAAAAATATTTGAATCAATAGTATAATTATTTTTATATATAAATTTTTTTATTTTGGAAATATTTATAAAAAAGTTTAAATCAATTGTAAAATTATTTCCGTTATTATTCAATATTTAAATCAATAGCTTAATATCAATATAATATATATGTACCATATCAATACATGTGTGTTCGCACGAGTACTGATATGGTACACACGCTTTTGTTTTTAAAATGTAATAAAAATTTAAATAAGAAAAATAAAATTTTACCAAAAGAATTTATTATTTTAAAAAAAAAGACATATTTTTAAAATAAAAACAAAATTATTTTATATCAATAATATATATTTTAAATTTTTATATATTATCTTTAAAAATATTGAATCATAAAGGGCAAACCTAATAGTACAAAACAGAACCATTTAATTTAATTTATTCCATTATATTTCGTTTTGAGTTATCCAGAACCAGCATTAAGTTTGTACATCTAAAATTTCATTTTGTTTCACATCACCAACCATGATTTTAATCTACATATCAACATCTCATAGAGAATGAATTTGAGTGAGGGAAACAGTGGGAAAAAAAGTTATCGAAAACAGTTGCTAGTAATGAAAAAAATATATTAAAAAAATAATAAGGAAAAACGCTGCTAAAGGGAGGGGGGGGAATAGACAGCATTTTTCATGAAAGCGCTGTCTAAAGTGATTGAAAAAAAAATATATATTAAAAAATAATAAGGAAAAGCGCTGCTAAAGGGGGGGAATAGACAGCGCTTTTTATAAAAGCGCTGTCTAAAGTGATTGAAAAAAAATATATATTAAAAAATAATAAAGAAAAGCGCTGTTAAAGGGGGGAATAGACAGCGCTCTTCATAAAAGCGCTGTCTAAAGTGATTGAAAAAAAATATTAAAAAATAATAAAGAAAATTGCTGCTAAAGGGGAGAAATAGACAGCGCTTTTACCAAGCGCTGTCTAAAGTTCCACATTAAAAGTGCTGTCTATACCTTCAGCAGCGCTGTTAAAGGCCTAAAAAAACGCTGTCTAATCCCTTGTTTGGCATAGTATATATATATATATATATATATATATATATATATATATATATATATATATATATATATATATATATATATATATATATATATATATATATATATTTGAATCAATACTATAATTATTTCTATATATAAATATTTTTGTTTTGTAAATATTTATATAAATATTTAAATCAATCGTAAATTATATTCCGTTATTATTCAATAGTTTAATATCAATTTCATATATGCGTATCATATCAGTGTTCGTGTGTTCGCACGAGTATTGGTATAATATATTAAATTATCGTTAATTATTTATAAATTTAAATACTATGTATTATCTAAATTTAATTGGTTATGTTATGTGCCACTTCATTATATTGTTAAATTAGATTAAAAAAATTCTAAATTTTTTAAAAATGGTAAAAGTTAATTATTTGATATTTTGATAATAGTAATAATGATTTGATACTTGATAAGAACAATAAAATTATAAATTATTTATAAATTAATAATCAATAAAATTGTTTACATACAAAGTTAAACACAATTAAGTTAATTAAACATATTTTTTCTCTATTTTATTTTAATGGCTAAAAAAAAGTTAGTGAATTCAATGTGAGACAATGAGTTCAAACATAAAAGTGAGGTGGAAAATACTTAGATTAAAATAATGCTATTTTGGAATGTTAAAAAATATTAATCAATATTTTCTCATTTCTAATTTGTAAAAATAAAGGCAAACATAAAGGGCAAACCTAATAGTACAAAACAGAACCATTTAATTTAATTTATTCCATTATATTTCGTTTTGAGTGCAGTAAAAAATGCTTTATGAATGTAATATGTTCTCCAGAACCAGCATTAAGTTTGTACATCTAAAATTTCATTTTGTTTCACATCACCAACCATGATTTTAATCTACATATCAACATCTCATAGAGAATGGATTTGAGTGAGGGAAACAGTGGGAAAAAAAGTTACCGAAAACAGTTGCTAGTAATGGAAATTTAGTGATACAATGCACTTAGAGGAATGTGTTACATTCTAACAAATAGCTAGCAGGAATTAGTTGGCCTGTAGAAGGAATTATCAGGTTTTGTTTTCTAATTTTTAATTCTAAACTGGATATGTCATGATAAAATAACTAATATTTTCATTTTTCTTAAACTGGTACCCATAGATATTTCTAATTTGTTTTCTCTGTTCACCAATTATGATGACACCATGTTAACCTATGCAAATACACTATTTGGTGATTTATTCGCTATTAGATTTAGTGTGGCAACTAAATCTATTAAGAGAAAATTCATTTAATCTATCCATTAAAAGATCCATCCAATCTAACTGTTAAATAAAAAGTAAATTAACAAATTAAATTAAATCCATCCGTTTATATATATATAGATGGATTCAATCCATTCACCATATTTAGGTGATTCAATAAATTATTTTTATATTATTATCTAAATTCAATAAATTTATTTTTTTTAAAATTAATAAAACTTTTTTTTTTGAAAATTAAGAAAACTATGTTATTCAGAATTTTGAAAAATCGAGTTTTTTAGAAAAATCAAAATATTGATTTTTTTATAAAAAAATTGAAAAATCGAGTTATTTTCGAAAAATCGGAAAAATCAAGTTTTTTTCGAAAAATCGAGTTTGTTAGAAAAACAAGTTTTTTCAGAAAATCGAGTTTTTCCTACAACGGGTGTCTATGACGACGGGTGTCTATGACGACGGGTGTCTATGACGACGGGTGTCTATAACGACGGGTGTCTATGACGACGGGTGTCTATAACGACGGGTTTGATCATAGATGTGCCCTGGCTAGATACAGGTATCGAATCTGGAATAAGTCGTCTACATATATGCCCTGGCTGGATACAGGTATCGAATCTGGAATTGCGACAGTAGATAGTAATCATCTTTGGATTAACCTTTTTCCTGAAAAGGCAAAACATCAGTTGTATGCAATGTCATGATGTATGAAAATGCATGATGTTCTCACAAATAGGCGATGTTGTATGATATGATGCGTATATGTATGTATCATGATGTATGACAATGTGATGTTTTATGAATGTATTTTCGTCTGGGAAAATAAATCCTTGACGAATGCCGGGAGCTTGTTAAATCCTGGGCTGATGTGTGAAGAGTAGAGTTCTTCGCTTCCGCTGGGGATGATGAACAAAGATGTTTGCCAGACTAAACCGGTAGGAGAAGATGACTCCGTTGGGGAATAAACCTGGTGGAGAGATTACTCTGCGGGGTATTACTCTGTGGGAAGAGATACTTCGCTGAGATTTTGATGATAACTCTGCTGGGGATTCCTGTTGATAAGTTTTGTTGAGGAATTTAATGAACTCCGCTGGGGATAGGAAGAACTTCGCCGAGGACGATCTTTCCGTTGTAATTAGATGAGGATAACCCAGTTAGGCTCTGGTGGGGAACAACCTCTGAATATGGTCGGGGAGAGATGCACGTACTCTGCAGGTGATAAGCTTCCAGAATCTCCTGGGGATAAGCTTCCAGAATCTACTGGGGATAAGCTTCCAGAATCTACTGGGGAATCTTTGGACTGTACTGGGGAAGTGGCTCCACTGGGGTGTGGTATTCCGCCGGGGAACCATCTTATACTAAGACTGCCGGGGATGCTTGCTGAGGAACATCTACATACTCTGTTGGAGAATATTTAGATATTCATGGGGATACCCAACTTCCTTAGGGCTGACAGTAGCCTAACTCTGCTTGGGGAGAGTGTTGCTGATTTGCTAGGGATACTGTGCCTTTTTGGGGCTGATGGGAGACCAACTCTGTTTGAGGGAGAGTATTGCTGATTCGTCCATGATTGCAGGTCTCAGAGGGGAGTGAAGGTATCTCGGTCATGCTCTTCAACTAAATCTACCTTGTACCTGGAGGACAGAGCAGCTTGTACAGTTCAGACAATTCTTATTGCCCCAGTTTCTGCGGGAGAAAGATACCTGTGGAGGTGCTTGATGACTGCCGATTGACAAATCTTCTTATGGTAGGCAAGTGACGAGATGACAGGACATAGTCGTACGCTATGATCCCTAACTTTGCCTGGACCGCCCTATCGGGTTTTCAGTCCACCGGGATACCCATTTTTGCCCAAGCCGTCTTTTCAGGTTTTCGACTTGCCAGGTGTACAGATTTTTTATTTTCGTCCCTTATTTTGCCCGAACCCTTTTGGTTCGCCGGGAAGCCCTTAGTTTTGCCTAGGTGTGTCAACCTAGCGGGTATTTGTTCATGCGCAGTATTTTTCCGACTATGTCCATGCTCTCAGAGTGCAGGGAATTGTTACTGTCAGTAGTGTTGCGTTGTCATACCACCAGAAGATCTTCTTTTGATCGTCCAATGCCCCAAGTGATCCAGATGGAGATTTTCTCCAAGCTGGTTGGCCTTTTGAGAGATTCTCCGAATCTTGACTTAACTGCCCCAGATGATGGACAATGATCATGCCATGCCCCTTGATTGGAGGTGCTTTTGTTCATTAGATTTTCGTCGTGCGAACTTCTATGTTGTTCAAACAAATAGTCATATGCAAGCAATGTTATATTAAAAATGCAAAGCTTATGTCTGTCTTGAAGTTTTTTTTTTGAAAATGCATTTTTTTTCAGTAAAGCAAGTAAATTTTGTAAAATGTGATGTCAACTCAAGATTTTACAGCGAGCCTTAAGGAGTCAGGATACCTTTGGTAACACTATGCTTTCGAACTAACCCACGCTTCAGCTAGGACTTTTTAGGGTTATAATGTGGCCTGGTTCACGGTTTAAGAAACAAAGGATAAAGGCTCAAATTGATTTGTACCCACCCGTTCTTCGTGATGTTCTTCAAACCTAAACTCAGCTAATCGTGCGTTAGACCTTGTTTGAGTCTTTGCTTGATATTTTGATGATGGTTCGGATACTGACAGTTTAAGCAGTCATTTCTTTTTTGTTGAGGGTTTGTAGGACCTCTTTCTTTGTGATTTTATTATCCCTGTTTTTTGCCTGAACTGTTTCTTTTACAGTCAGCGGGATGCCCCAGTTTTGTAAGTCTCCTTCGTAGGTTTTGACTTATTGGGCTTTTATTTCTGAGAGATAATGACTGCCTGTCTTGACGATTATAGGGAACCATCACTGTCTTTTGTCTCAGAAGGACTTCTTTTGAGGCCATTCGTTGTGCACCTGGATCAACTGTGAAAACTACCCTGCCCCAGGTTATGATTAAGGGTTTTAATTTTTGAAAAATAAAACTCCTACTTCTTTGGCTCAGAGGGGTTGACGAGGGATTATCTTCCTTATAACTCCAGTGTTTAGGAATTGAAACAATGCCTGTACCTCATCAGTAGGGTCGGTTCAAAAGCATACCGTAAATGTTGTGGTATCGTTTTCGTCATCCTCCCTCAAGAGGCTTAGAGTTCTTAATCAAGAGTTGAATATCAAGAAAAATAAATGCAATTTTGAATATAGTAAACATAATTACTTCAAAACAGACACGTGTAATGCATTAATGAAATAACAAAGTTTGAAATGATTAAATGTTTGAACAATCAAAGAAAAATACAACTTGACCATTCGAATGAACAAAGGTTTTCTCAATCCTAGCCATGTTTTGCCAAGGGAGCAGTGATCACATTGGGAGCTTCAGGCGCTTCTAACTGGACCTCCTTTGCGTCGATTAGGTCCTGAACCTTGTTCCTCAAAGTCCAACAATCATCCGTAGCATGCCCCAGGCTGTCAGAGTGATAAGCGCAGCGGGCGTTGGGGTTATACCTTGAAGGTGTCCTGTTGGGATTCTTAGGAGGGTCCCTTAGAGTTACCAACTTGGTCTCTAGCAACTGTGGCAATATCTGGGACAAGGTCATGTCGAGGCAAGTGAATTGCCTTTTAGGTCTCTCTTCCCTTTGTTGGTTGCGATTCTGAGGAGCACTGGCCGGTTTTGAAATAACCACCGCGTTGACAGCTTGGCGGTGTTCAACACTGGATTCTTTCTTGAATGGCTTCTTTTCAGTGCTCGAGGAAGCATCCTTCTGTATCTTCCCAGACTTGATACCAGCTTCAATTCTTTCCCCAGTCAAGATCAGATCTGTAAACCCAGCAGAAGAATTACCAATCAGATGGTTGAAGAATGGATCGGACAGGGTCCCCAAGAACATATCAACGAGCTCACGGTCAGTTAGAGGTGGTTGCACCCTTCCAGCAAGGTCTCTCCACTTTTGCACATACTCCTTAAAACCTTCACCCGTCCCCAGTGACATAACCTGGAGTTGGGTACGCGTAGGAGCGAGGTCGGCATTATACTGATACTGCTTGTAGAACGCAGTAGCCAAGTCCTCCCAGTTACGAATGCTGGCTCCATCTAGCTGATAGAACCATTCGAGTTGAGTCCCTGAAAGACTTTCCTGGAAGAAATGGATCCATAGGTTCTTGTCAGCAGTGTAAGGTTGGATCTTCCTTACGTAGGATCTGAGATGCAGCTTAGGACAGGAAATTCCGTCATACTTTGCAAAGGCGGGTGCCTTGAACTTATGTGGGATCACCACCCCAGAGGATAGACCTAGATCTTCGAAGTCCAGGCCGGGCACTTTCTGTATCTCCATAGCATTTAGTCGGTCCTCTAGCTGTTTGTACCTGTCTTCAGCAGGAGGGTACTGTTCATCATTATAATCAGTCTCGTTGTCAGAGACCAAGGGACTAGGAACCTCTCACCCTTGTGGGTTGTCTTTCCCAGCAGATGGGGTGGTCAGCTCAACCTCATTTTGCAGTGTATTCCCAAACCTCCGTCCAGTGTTGAACATCACAGTCCTTCTCTTCTTCTTCTTCTTTTCCTTCAAGAGCAGAGTCTTCAACTCCTGTTGACCCTGGGCTAAGCTCATGACCAGCTCTTGAAACTGGGCGTTCTGGGCCTGGAGGGCCTTGATGGCTTGTTCAGTAGTAGGCTCAGAAGACATGATGATTGAGTGCTGAAATAAACAGCGAAGAAGATAAGTGACCTGTCAAAAGGGTACCTGTAATGCAATGACATGTATGTATGCATGCGATGTTTTCAAGAATCTCGCGGGGTAGACAAGAAAAATTGTTAGAATTTGAATCCGGTAGCTTGATTGAAGGAACTTCATGTTGTTGAGAGTCCTTCTTCAAGGGTCAAGGCTCACCATATCGAGTGGGTCATAGCCCCTGACAACTTTGGCTAGAGGAAAATAAATCCCCTTTGCCCCTTGTTAGACAGTTGGTTCATCATGACCTGCATCACAAGCCCTTGAGATCCTTGAAATGTATTAGTCCTTATGCAGGATGCTATGTGTGGAGTGATGTAAGTAGGCCCTTTAATGAGTCCCAATTAAGGATTGTAAACAAAACCTGCAAGGAACTCGTGTCAGATAACAAGCATGCAAGTAGTCAAGTTTGAAGGCACACAAGTCACATAAGACAACCCTTAGAGTTCAGGCCAACATGAAGTTTGGGGTACTACCCTCTTGAAGTTGGTGGGCTCAAAACCTGTCCTATCAAAAGTAACCGGGTTCTAAGGAGCTCAATATCATAGGGTTATTTTCTATGTTCATTGTTTTGATTTAGCCACTGAACTGGCGATCAAAATATTCCAAGAAAACAACCCTCAATGAGTGTAGTATCGAGTATCAACCAACTTCGGACTGCACCAAAGTCGGTCATCTCACTACCCCTAAAGAGACCATGATGGTTCAATTAAGGTTCCTAAGGTCAGTTGATGTTTCACGACACCACGCGATGGCCCCGTACTCTCCTTGACTTAACTCAAGGGTTACCGGTACTCACCAAAGTGCCACATCAACGTAGCAACTGCTTCAACCATGTCGGTATACCCCGCACAGTTCCCTCACAGTTTGTTGCTATCTAAAAAGGGTGCCCCAGATCTGGGTTAGGATCTATGAAACTCCAAGACAAGCCCATAATATTAAAGCAAACAAATCAAGCAATTGAAAACATAAGAGTGGTCTAATCCTAAGGTACACCTCACTTATTAAGTGTCCCCAGCAGAGTCGCCAGTTCTGTGATTGGTGGAAATAGAACTGACTGTTTTGAAATGCTGGTTCGTGAAATGTCGCGGTAAGCAAGAGTCGCCACCGTATTTTATTTTCTCCAACAAGGAAAGGACAAAAGCACATCAAAATTCCTTTTCGAGATGTTTCTCGGTTCGGGAGGTAGATTATAGAAAGGGAAGGTGTTAGCACCCTTTCTATCTGTGGTTATCCACGGGCTCTTAGGTACTTGCTCACTATGTTTTCAAAATTTGTTTCCTTTTCAAGTGTGTGTGGGTTTTGAAAAAGTTTCGTTTGAAAAATTTCTAAGTAACTCTTGTATCTATCCTTAAGAGTGTATGAAATATTTGTTTGAAAACTTTTAGAAAGTGTGAGTGTGAAAAGTTGTTTTGTTTGTTTGAGAGAGCAAGTACCCATGAGAAATCTACCTACTCTAAGGAATTAGGCTGTGTAAGAGTCCTTTAGATAGTGCTATCCCACCATTGAGAGGTAGGTAGCACCGTCGTTGGAGTTGTTCGGGTCAATTCGATTATAAGGGACAATGTGGTCACCGAAGCAATAGTAGGACACCTTAGAAGTAACCCTAATGTCCTAGATCCTTTTTATCCGAGGCAACCGTTTCGAGGCAACTGGATCTTAGATAGGAGGGCGACCTCTAAAACACCCTATACTTGACGACCACGTTCGAGGCAACCAATGAGGCGTACCCTAAGAGTGGCATGTGCATGTGTATTCAATTCAGTTAATGTTTATCTTTGAACATGTTATTTGTGAGCTACGGATTGGTTTTATTTGTCATACATTCTTTCATGCATTTTTAACAGTTAAGAGTGCGGAAAATAAAGTGCAGAAATGTAAATCTACGCTATTACAAGGCGCGGGTCTATACATCGCCAAAAAAACAAAAACCTGTTTTAATAAATAAGTACGGAAAGGTAAATAAAGCGGTAAATCCTAATTAACTATTACATCCTTTGAGCAGATACATAAATAATCAAAAATAAATAATAACGCGCGAGTAGAAATTTAATCAGGACGTCCTTAGGGTTTTTGACCCTTTTGAGAAATAAAGAAATTGTGGTTTGTCCTTTTTTTGCAATTAATTAAAATTAAACCTAATGCTAATTAATTATTTAATTATTTACAAGAAAAATGTTTTTTGTGTTTTTAATGAAAATAAAAAGAAAAAGGAATTAAAATTAAAAGTTAATGAAACCTAATTCTAAGTTTATTTTATTTATTGTAAAAAAAATTAAAGTTAATCTAATTTAACTAATTAAATTAATTTACATTCTATTTACAAAAATAATAATTAATAAATTATAATAATACTTAATGAAAGTATTTACATTTTTTTTCTTCTCTGAATTTTATTAAAAATATTAATTTATTAGTTAATAATATTAATAATTAAGCTGTACCATTAGCTTCATAATGATGTTAGCAATGCAAAGCAATAATCATAACATGTTAATGATGCATAAAACTCGAGTTTCGATTCTGAAAAAGAAGAAGCAAACCGTGATTCTATTTAGCCGTGTTCTTGAGCTTTGAGGCTTGTTTTGGATTGCAATAGGTTCCTGGGAATATCAGCAATGTGTTTGAATCACTCCGAGGCTTTGAATTGTGCTTGAATGTTGATTTCAGTTTTCCATTTTTTTCTGTCTTTTTTGAATTTTGGTTATGGCTTTGTAGTCTCTTTTGCACCTTTTTAGCATTAGGGTTAGACTCAGCACATGTAAAGGAATAGAATTAGGTCATCAGCTGGGCCTTGATCCATGCACATGAGAGAATTAGGTTTAGGTTTTCTATCCTTAACAAACTTTCCTTTTTAAGCAAAAACCAAGACTTTGTGTACAACATAGCCCTAACATGAGTTTGTGAGCTGGCCCATGATGCATGAAAGCTATTCAAATCCAAAAGATACCATTCCATTGATTTTTAGATTTTATTTGAATTATTATGGATTTAAAATGAATTAAATCAATAAAAAATAAATAAAATAGAAAACTAAATGTTTGATCTTGAAATTAATCATGGGACATGTGTGTGGTAAGACAAGGCTTAATCAAGGGGAAGAAAGTGGGCTTTGAATGTGCAATTGAGCCTCCAATGTTCACTTGAGTTCGTCACTTTCCAGGCTAAATCGCAGGGACTTAAGTGAAATTTTTGAAGTTGAAATGTGAAAACAAAATGTAGCCGATATCGAGAACTAACTCCTGTCTGAAAATCGGCTCAATCGGATAAATGGTGAATTAGTTATGAATTTTTGAAGGTTCAGCTCAGACAAACTTATTTTGGGCTCCAGTGTCGACTCTGACACGTTCTTCAATAAAAAACTGGTATTGATCGGTGCATAATTTGGTCTCGACTTTTAAAGAAAAGTTGTAGATCTCTGAGTCAGTGACCTTGTGTAAAAATATGAGCCCAATCCGATAACAATTGACCGAGTTATGAATTTTCGAAGTTTTGGCCCAGATGAAATAATATTCAGCATTCAGGATTTTCGGCGTGTCATGCGCTCTGAGCAAAAACGAAGGCCTTTTGAATACCGTTTGAACTCAATACCTTCTGTGAAAATGTAGCCAACTCAATTTGTGAAATTTTGGCGCCGGAACCCGCTCGATACGATGAAAATCGACCAAGTTATGATTTTCTGAATATGACGCAAATAAACTTCTGTCACAAATTTTCTGTACGAAAATACTTGATAAATCCCATTTTTAAAGACTTTCTGATTGAAATTGGCTTCCAGCCGTGAGAGATGAAAACATAGATGACGTCAAGATGGAATTTTGGCCACCGAAACGGGTTCAAAACGAGCCATGATCTTCAAGTTAAGAATTTTTTAGCGCGTAAAAACTGCACTTTCAGCACACTTTTTTCACCATATTTCTTCGAGAAAACTCACACAGTCGGATACCTTCTTTAAAGAATTGACTCTTGAGCCGAACCTGAATTTGAGCATAGGTTAGGACATTAAGGAGCACTTGAGGTCATTTGGATGTAAGGACCTTGATGCAACACAAAACCCTAATTTCGACTTGACTGCCTTAGGAGGTGATTTGACTGTGCAACCTTTGAGAAATCTTGAGGAATATGGGAGGGCAAATTTTGGGGTACAACAGTTGCCTCTGTTCAATTTTCTTAGACATGAGGATATAGATTGGCTTTCGAGCCTTTCGTGATCCGAAGGTGGAAGATAATGGAACACTAGAGTGCCCAGAAATTTGCACTCGTATGGTGTAGTATCAGCAATGTAATGTCGGGAATAGGCTTACAGATGCCATTTGGAGAGATGATGGATAGGAGGATGGGCTTATAGATGCCATCTGGGGATGTGACAGAACCTTGTCGGGAATGAGCTTATAAATGCCATTTGGAACTGTAATGTAGGTGGATGGGCTTATAGATGCCATCTGGAGACTGTCGATCGCGTAAGAGATTCCTTAGCGAGAACTTGCGTACCTGAGAAAGAAAGATAATTTCATGGCCTGTTGCAAGTGTTGATCTTCAATCTCTTCATGCAGATATGCCCTGGCTAGATACAAGTATCGAATCTACAAACAATCGCTCACTGACGTGCCCTGGCTAGATACAGGAATCAAATCCAGAACTTCAAACTCTGGATGGGTTGTCTCTACTGACAGGTTATCTCAGAAAAAGCCTTCAGGAATTGATTTAACTGAACCCGAGGAGGTTTCGTCTTCTTTGACGAGTTGTCTCTTTTAATGGGTTATCTTCAAGGACGGGTTGTCTTTAACGACAAATGTCTATAACGACGAGTGTCTATAACGACAGGATGTCTATAACGACGGGTGTCCATAACAATGGATGTCTATAACGACGAGTGTCTATGACGACGGGTGTCTATGACGACGGATGTCTATAACGACGGGTGTCTATGACGACGGGTGTCTATGACGACGGATGTCTATAACGACGGGTGTCTATGACGACGGATGTCTATGACGACGGATGTCTATAACGACGGTTGTCTATGACGACGGGTGTCTATGACGACGGATGTCTATAACGATGGATGTCTATGACGACAGATGTCTATAACGATGGATGTCTATAACGACGGGTGTCTATGACGACGGGTGTCTATGACGACGGGTGTCTATGACGACGGGTGTCTATGACGACGGGTGTCTATAACGACGGGTGTCTATGAAGACGGGTGTCTATGACGACGGGTGTCTATGACGAAGGGTGTCTATGACGACGGGTGTCTATAACGACGGGTGTCTATGACGACGGGTGTATATAACGACGAGTTTGATCATAGATGTGCCCTGGCTAGATACAGGTATCGAATCTGGAATAAGTCGTCTACAGATATGCCCTGGCTGGATACAGGTATCGAATCAGGAATTGCGACAGTTGATAGTAATCATCTTTGGATTGACCTTTTTCCTGAAAAGGCAAAACATTAGTTGTATGCAATCTCATGATGTATGAAAATGCATGATGTTCTCACAAATAGGCGATGTTGTATGATATGATGTGTATATGTATGTATCATGATGTATGACAATGTGATGTTTTATGAATGTATTTTCGTCTGGGAAAATAAATCCTTGACGAATGCCGGGAGCTTGTTAAATCCTGGGTTGATGTGTGAAGAGTAGAGTTCTTCGCTTCCGTTGGGGATGATGAACAAAGATGTTTGCCAGACTAAACCAGTAGGAGAAGATGACTCCGTTGGGGAATAAACCTGGTGGAGAGATTACTCTGCGGGGAATTACTCTGTGGGAAGAGATACTTCACTAAGATTTTGATGATAACTCTGCTGGGGATTCATGTTGATAAGTTTTGTTGAGGAATTTAATGAACTCCGCTGGGGATAGGAAGAACTTCGCCGAGGACGATCTTTCCGTTGTAATTAGCTGAGGATAACCCAGTTAGGCTCTGGTGGGGAACAACCTATGAATATGGTCGGGGAGAGATGCACGTACTCTGCAGGTGATAAGCTTCCAGAATCTACTGGGGATAAGCTTCCAGAATCTACTGGGGATAAGCTTCTAGAATCTACTGGGGAATCTTTGGATTGTATTGGGGAAGTGGCTCCACTGGGGTGTCTGGTATTCCGTCGGGGAACCATCTTATACTAAGACTGCCAGGGATGCTTGCTGAGGAACATCTACATACTCTGTTGGAGAATATTGAGATCTTCATGGGGATACCCAACTTCCTTAGGGCTGACAGTAGCCTAACTCTGCTTGGGGAGAGTGTTGCTGATTTGCTAGGGATACTGTGCCTTTTTGGGGCTGATGGGAGACCAACTCTGTTTGGGGGAGAGTATTGCTGATTCGTCCATGATTGCAGGTCTCTGAGGGGAGTGAAGGTATCTCGGTCATGCTCAGTATAAAGTTTGAGGTGGCCACCAAATTAAACTATCATTTATAAATCAAATATTATACCATAATGTATATAAAATATCTAAATTATAATAAATAAAAAGTTGAACATGAAATGACTAAAGATTATTGCATAAAAATAACTTAATGTAATGCTCTATGATTTTTTTTATAGTTATTTCTCTTTCAATGTTAACCATCATACTATCTTTTACAGAATCAGTTTCCATTTTATTTCTCAATCTTGTCTTGATAATTTTTATTACCGAAAAAGATCTTTTCGTAGTAGCTGTTGGAACATGTTCATTTCCAATATGTTGAATTTAAAAATTTATCAAGTCCCACATTGTTAGAATATCTTTTTAGTTGAAAAAACCATTTATTCTCACATTGCTCATGTGAAAAATATTAACTACCTAACTTCATTATATAAGGAGTGCACATGTTTCATTCCTAATCACACCAAAAACTATTTTATTAGTTTTTCTTTCCTCACTCTCATAACTCTGCATCTCTTGAATTGTCGAAGTGTCATATTCTTTCCCTTTCTTCCTATTCGTTGAATTTTCCGAGTATTTTCTTGAATTCACTTTACAGAATTATGTTAATTTCTTCTCATTTGAGTTGAGAAATTTTCAAGTTTAATTTTTTGAATTCTCTTTGGAGAATTATTTGAATTTCTCTTTGTTGGAGAAATTATTATGAGTGGTCAAATGACCATTATTAATTTCTCTTTGGAGAATTATTTGAGTTTCTTTTTGTTTGAGAAATTATTATGACTAGTCTTTGTATCAGATACTACGAGTGGTGTTGATACCATATTTGAATGGTCTTGTACCATCAGAGGGTGTATTACTAGACTGATTATCTACCATGCAAGTAGTAATTGTATAGTATAGAACTGGATTGTTTTATCCTAGAGGCGGCGCGCTAGTTCGACTGTTTTGTATAATTTTGAACAGTGTCGCGAAATGTCTTAAAGAGAGCGACCTAGTTCGTGACTCAACCTGGTAATTTCTTCGGTGGCAAATATTTCAAAATCTAAAAACACAATTTTAAGACGTTTCAAACTGCCATGGCTACCGAAGAAATTATTGGTACTTTTGCGGATATTGTCTTTGAGAAATCATTCATGTTTGAGGAAAGTCACTTCAAATGTTGGCAACAAAAGATGAAGTTCTTAACGTTGAAAAAAAATTTGCTAACGTTATGATCGATGACATTCTGTTGCTCCTTCTGGATCAATCGAACAAACTAACGGTAGTAAATCTGGAGATTTAGAAGGAACACTTAATAGTGTTGAAGTTGAATCTGCTGCATAGATTAAAGCGAACGATTTACAGCATAAGAAAGAAATCACCTTATAGAAAGAGAATGAAAATCTCTACAAAATCATATTTTGAATAGACTCGCAGATGATCTGTATAATAATTACATTTGATGTGATACTGCAAAACAAGATTGAGAGACTCAGAAAAAAGAAGTATGACATAGAAGCTAGAGCAAAGAAGTATGTTGTTAGCCGTTACTTCAAGTATCAAATGCAAAAATGTAAGGTCGGTGGAGGCTCAATGTTACGAACTTCAAAATATTGCTTAAAAGATTATCACAAAACGTATGTGTTTAAATGAACAATTTCAAATTGGTTTTATATTGACAAACTATCTCATAGTTTAAATGTTTTAAAAAAAAGGGAATCTTAGAGACAATATCAAAAAGAAAAAGTCTTGGTTGTTTCAAACAACAAAAAGAAATTCGGTGTAGTTCTGAAGCCATTTGGAAAATGATTAAAGAATCGGAACCGCAATATTATAAACTAAATTAAGAATGAGAACCCTTCTATGATCCCAATAGCTCCAACTAGGCAACAACCACCACCTAAAAGAAATGACATTGGTTTCCCTTTGTTTTAACTATGGAAAATCAAGTCATATGACTAAGAAATGTATAAGTAAGCTTAAACTTGGTGTTGTCCCTAATACACAGGTCAACCTGACTAGTGGACAATTTATTGCTATAATCATTGAAATCAACATGGTTGATGGATATGTTGGTTGGTGGATAGACACATGCGTCTCTCGTTGTGTCTGTTATGATCGTGTTATGTTTGAAACATACACGAATACTAAAGATAAGAAAGTGTTGTTGGGAGATGGCCAGACCATGAATGTTGTTGGAATTGTAGACATGGAGCTAAATTTTACCTTCAAAAAGACTTTAATCTTAAAGAATGTTATGCATTTTCTTCCTAAGATTAGAAAGAATATTGTTTCTGGTTTTCTTTTAAATAAGACAGGGTTTAGTCAGTCTATTGGGGTAGATTTATACGCCATTACGAAGAATGAAGTTTATATGTTTAAAATTTTTGTAAAGAATTTGAAAATGATATAATAAGAATTTGTAGTGATAGAGAAACTGTATGATTCTAGTTTATTAATGAATTTTATACATGGAATTGTACATGAAACGATTGCACCATACTATCTTGCAATGAATGGTAAAGCAGAAAGAAAGAATAGAACTTTTACTGAACTTGTTGCAATTATGTTGAATTCTAGTGTTGTACCTCACTGGTGGAGGGAAATTTTATTGACTATTTGTTATGTCCTGAATAGGGTCCCCAAGTTAAAATGTAAGATATATCCTTATGATATATTAAATAAAAGACAACAAAACTTGTCTTATTTAAGAACTTAGGGTTGTCTGGCTTATGTCAGAATTCCGGATCCAAAACTAGTTAAACTCGCTAGTAGAGAATATGAATGTGTTTTCATTAAGTATGCAACAAACAATAAATCATATAGGTTTTATGACCTAAAGGAAAAAGTGATCATAGAATCAAATGATACTGAATTCTATGAAGATAAATTTCCTTTAAAATTGAGAAATAGTGGGGGCACACAATCGAGTCACATTCTTGTGATAAGAAGCACAAAAAGAAATGACAATGTAGAAACAGAACTTCGACGAAGTAAACGAGTAAGAGTTGCTAAATACTATGGGTCTTATTATATGACTTATAATGTAGAAGAAGATCCAATGAATCTTCAAGAAGCCTTGTCATCTCTGGATGCTGATTTATGGCAATAAGCTACCAATGATGAGATAGAATCTCTAGAATCTAACAAGACCTGGAACTTAGTAGACTTGCCTCCTAGTTGCAAGCCAATTGGTTGTAAATGGTTTTTGAAAAAGAAACTAAAACCTGATGGAACTATTGATAAATATAAGGCTCGTCTTGTTGCCAAGGGTTTTAGACAAAGAGAAAATATAGATTTCTTCGACACCTTTTCTCCCGTCACTAGAATTACATCCATTAGGGTACTTATTTCATTAGCTACTATTTATAACTTAATAGTACACCAAATGGATGTTAAAACACATTTTTTTAAATAGTGACTTAGAAGAAAAAATCTATACGGAACAACCGGAAGGGTTTGTGATCTATGGACAAGAAAACAAGGTCTGTAAGTTAGATAAGTCTTTGTATGGACTAAAACAAGTTCCAAATAAATGGCATGTAAAGTTTGATAACTTAATGATATCGAATGGGTACAAAGTGAATGAAAGTGACAAATATGTTTATTACAAATTTAAGAATTGCATTTGCAATATCATATGTCTATATATAGATGATCTACTCATATTTGGATCAAACTTTCAGGCCATTAATGATATGAAATCATTGTTGTGCAACAACTTTGATATGAAAGACCTCGGAGAAGCGGGTGTGATTCTTGGTATCAAGATCACGAGATCCGAGCAAGGAATTTATTTGGATCAATCACAATATGTGAAAAGGATCTTAAAGAAATATAATTACTTTGACAGTAAACCTGTGAGCACACCAAATGATCCAAGAGTGAAGCTGTTTAATAACACTGGTGAAAGTGTTAGACAAATAGAATATGCGAGCATCATTGGAAGTCTTAGGTATTCCATTGATTGTACTATACCTGACATTGCATATGTCGTGGGATTGTTGTGAGAGTTTACTAGTAGACAGAGTAATGAACATTGACAAGCTATTGGGCGAGTTATACGGTACCTTAAAAGGACCATGAATTTCAGTTTACATTATCAAAGATTTCTTGTTGTACTTGAAGGATACAATGATGCAGATTAGAATACCTTATCAGATGATTCTAAAGAAACTAGTGGCTATGTATTTAACATAGCTAGAGGAGTTGTATCTTGGAAATCAAAGAAACATACTATCCTGAGAATATAGCATTAGCGACTGCTAGTGAAGAAGCAAGTTGGTTAAGATGCTTGTTAACTGAGATTCCCTTATGGGAAAAACATATGTTAGTTGTGTTGATCCACTGTGATAGTACCGCGGCTATTGCAAAAATTAATAACCGTTATTATAATGGTAAAAGACGTCAAATTATAAGAAAGCACAACACTGTTGGAGATTGTATCTCTAAAGGAGCTGTAAGAGTGGATCATGTACGCACTAATGAAAATTTAGCAGATCCTTTGACGAAAGAATTAGCTAGAGAGAAAGCCTATAATAAATCATATAAGATGGGAATAATGCCTATAGGAAAAATGAGTTGATCATGATGGTAACCCGGCCTAAATGACTGGAGTTCCCAAGAAATATGTTCAATGGATAACAACAAGTTGTGAGTAATATGAGATGATCATGCAAGTAAAGCATGAATCCTGAAGTAATAAGAGGATGAGATAATAGAAACTCTTAATGAGATCTATACTTTGTATGATGGAGTACCTAGGCTACAAGAGTACTTTTGATAGACTCACCTATGTGATTGTGGAACTTAGGCCGGTTCCTATGGAATTTCGAGGCAGAATTCCTAGATCCTTCACTAAACCAGGATATACGTGCAGGGCCATTAAAGCACGGGCTATTAGAATACACCTTAAGAAAAGGTTGTACGCGGGTTTGATGTCTGAGATAGAGTTCAAGACATTTGTGTCACTCTTGTTAAATTGGAATCCTACTTGCTATGCAAAGGTTCAAGTCGTAGACATATTTGTTTATGCACAATCTTAGAAACGTTTGATGTTACTTCTAAAATCAATTTTTTAAATTCAAGTGGGGGATTGTTGGAACATGTCCATGTTCTAATATGTTGAATTTAAAAATTTCTCAAGTCCCACATTGTTAGAATATTTTTTTGGTTGAAAAAACCATTTAGTCCCACATTGTTCATGTGAGAAATATTAACTACCTTACTTCACTATATAAGGAGTGCACATGTTTTATTCCAAAACACACCAAAAACTATTCTATTAGTTTTTCCTTCCTCACTCTCATAACTCTGCGTCTCTCGAATTGTCGAAGCGCCATCTTCTTCCCCTTTCTTCCTATTCATTGAATTTTCCGAGTATTTTCTTGAATTCACTTTAGAGAATTATGTTAATTTCTCCTCATTTGAGTTGAGAAATTTTGAAGTTTAATTTTTTGAATTCTCTTTGGAAATCATTTGAATTTCTCTTTGTTGGAGAAATTATTATGAGTGGTCAAAGGACCATTATAAATTTCTCTTTGGAGAATTATTTGAGTTTCTTTTTGTTTGAGAAATTATTATGACTGGTCTTTGTACCAGATACTACGAGTGGTGTTGATACCATATTTGAATGGTCTTGTACCATGAGAGGATGTATTACTAGACTGATTATCTACCATGCAAGTAGTAATCGTACAATAGAGAACTAGGTTGTTTTATCCTGGAGGCGGCGCGATAGTTCGACTGCTTTTCATAATTTTGAGCAGTGCCGTGAAACGTCTTAAAGAGAGCGACCTAGTCCGCGACTCAACCTTGTAATTTATTCGGTGGCAAATATTTCAAAATCTGAAAACAACAGTAGCTGTAGATACAGGGAGAGTCATGATAAGGCGAAGCGATCTATCAATCAAATAATAAATTTCCTTCTTTTCACTTGCAACCAAAGATGAACGTAATTCTTGAATAGTTGCAAAATTATTCAAATTCGATGCTTGACGAGCGTCAATAATAAAATGTCGAAGTTGAAATTTCAAATTAATCTTCTCTTGCTCATTGAAGCCCATAGGATAATATTTGTCAACTAGGATGCAAATGGTATCAATGTTAAAAGCCTTGTAATTATCCTTGGGAGACAAAGCACAACTTAGAGTTAACAAATTAATCGCTTACTCACTAAACTTTTTATTCAACTCTTGCAATTGTTTGTCAATGGTAGTGAAAAATATTTCAAATCTAAAATAATGCTCATTGGTTACCTGATTCTCTTCAAGACAAGAACGACCAAACCTTGTTGTTGAATGAACATCATTAAGATCGGGAATCTCAATATCATGTTTTTCACAAAAAGACATCACATAAGAAAACAATTCATCCAAACCAATTTCTCTTAATTCTTGAATAAGAGTTTTTGTTGTACAAACCAAATTCATAGCATTAACTACATCATGAGATTGTTGTTGTAAAGATTAACAAAGCATATTTGTGATCCCCATAATTTATTTCATCAAATGCAATATGAATATGAAATCAAATGACTTCAAATAATTGTAAGTACTATCAGCATCTCCACGTGAAGCATAACTTAATCCTTCCTTTGAAAATTTTGTTGAAACATTACAAGTTGCTTCATACATAGTTATCAAACTAGAAATAGAAGAGAAGTATGATCCCCAATGAGTATCCCTGGCTCGCTTCAAAGTGCCAATTTGATTTTCACATTTACCAGTTACAATCTCACCAATCTCTAATAAATATTCAATTTTATCTAATTGAGAAACTTGTAACTCGTTATGGCGCTTTGTAGAAGAACAAATAACATTGACAATTAAAGTTGGCTTCTCAAAGAGTTTATGAATTGGTTTAACTTCCCTTGATGCAGTAACCAAATCAAGTTGCAATCGATGAGAAAAATAATGAACGTAATATGCATAAGGACAATCCTTCATAAAGAGTGCTTGTAAACCGTTCCATTCTCCTCCCATATTTCTAGCACCATCATACCCTTGACCACGCATGTTAGAGACATCAAGGATATGTGGAGAAAGTATATCAAAAACTTTTGGCATAAGAGTTAAAGATGTAATGTCACTAACACGTGCAAGGCTAAAAAAATCTTTCTTATATAAAACCGTCTTTATCAACAAATCTCAAAACAAGAGAAATTTTCTCTTTTTTTGACTCATCACGCGCTTCATCTACAATTATACAAAATTTGAAATCATCAATTTCTTCACGAATATACTTTTTCACCCTACTTGAAAGAATGTGCAAGATCTCTTTTTGAATTAGATATGAAGTATACTTGCTATTAGATGGAGTATTTTCTAACACAACTTTTGCAACTTCATCATTGTAACATGCTAAGATTTTTATCAATTCAAGAAAATTACCTTTGTTTAATGATTCTGTACTTTCATCATTACCTCTAAAAGCACACACTTAAAAAGTTAACCAACGAACATTGTCAATTGAAGTCTTGAGACGTAGTCGATTCTTCATGATTTTAATTGAACTTTGAGCTTGAATAATATTCCTAATGTGACCATCTTGATTCAGCAAGTCTTGACAAGCTTTCATAGCATTGTTATATGGTGAACAAGGATATTTCCCTATGTGTTTAAGGAATGTACAATTCTTTCCATTTCTAATTTTCTTTCAACCTCTAAAACCTGTAGAAATGAATACATCAGAACCAGGACGTCCACTTGGTCTTTTTCTTAAAAGATAACATGGTAAGTGTGATACGGTGGCAGAACCGACTGTTACATACTGGTTTTGCATTTTTTTCCCGCAAATGTCGCAGTAAGCAAGAGTCGCCACTGACTTTTTTTTTCCAACAAAGGAAAGAGTAAAAAGAACAGAAAAAGACATTTTTCGAGATTTTCTGAGTAAGGGGGTAGATTATGGAAAGGGAAGGTGTTAGCACCCTTTCCATCCGTGGTTTACCACGGG
This sequence comes from Vicia faba, assembly GCA_948472305.1. Taxonomy (NCBI): domain Eukaryota; kingdom Viridiplantae; phylum Streptophyta; class Magnoliopsida; order Fabales; family Fabaceae; genus Vicia; species Vicia faba. Next base: position 1,619,319,974 of record OX451736.1, read on the forward strand.
CTCTTAGGTACGTGCTGATTTTTGAAAACTGTTCGTGATTGTGTGTTTTGAAAGATTTTGTTTGCTTTATGGTAACTCTCGTATCAGTCCTCGAGAGTGTGATAAAGCGTTTTTTGAAAAGATTTTGAAAAGTGTGTAAGTGTGAAAATTTTCAAGTTTGAGCAAGTACCTAACAATTATCTACCTACTCGAAAAAGGATGTTATTTTCCTCCTTTCCTTTAGATAGTGCTATCCTGCTATTAGTGAGTAGGTAGCCCTATCTTCGGATGTTGAGGGACAATCGAAGAGACGTTTTACAATCACGAAGGCAATTTATGGAGACGTTTTAGCAATTTTTTTAGGGACTAGATCATTTACCGAAAGGAAACTATAGGGTCCTCCAGGGACTATGATCTTTTGATTTTATGGGTCTTTGCTAAAGCATCCCCATTCTCGAGGGACATGACTGCTTTATTTTCCGAAAGGCAACCGAAGCGGGGATACCCTAGAGGTGCATATGTGTTCAATTCAGTTATTTTTTGTCTTTTTGTTAGGTTAGCTAACATTTGATTATAAGTCTTTCCATACACGCTTAGTTACTAGCAGTTAATATATACAGAAATGTAAAGTGCGAAGATAAAATCCTACGCTATTTGGGGGAAGAAAAAAAAAAGAAAACGGTAAAAAATCTAATTAGTTTATTACATCCAGTATACTGGTACAATAATGAATAAAAATTGCAAAAATAAATAATGCGCGCGGAAGTTGAAAATACGTCTAACAACCTAGTAAGAAAATATTTTTGCTTATTTTTTTGTTTTGTTTAAGAAAGTAAGTAACCTAAAAATCTATTTAGAAAATAAAATTAATCAAGAAAAATAGTCTAAATTATTTTTTAGTTTTTTTTATTATTTAAAAAATAATAATTAAACATAAATTAAGTCCTAAGTTCTAATTCATTTTTAATTAAAGAAAAATAGTTAAAATAGTTATTAATTAATTCACAAAATTAATTTAATTAAAAAACTAAAACTATATTTTTATGATTTTATTATTACATTATACTAATTAAATAAATGAAGAAAACAAATTAAAATAAAAAAATATACAGCAAAGTGACAAAAACAATGCGAAATGGGCCACGATTATTAGAAATTGGGGGGGGGGGTGCTGAAATTGAATTTTGCTAGGCCCCAGTGAATGTTAAGCTCAGGCCACACTGGATCAGGTGAGATGAGGCCTTGAGGGCGCATGGTGGATCTCAAATTGAAGTCTTTAGATATAGACCCCTTATGATTTGAAGGCTAGATCTGATGGTGTTTGGTACACTTCTGGATATGTAATGCATCGAATCTGCATGAAACAAGTTAGAAAATTTAAAAATAGAGCTTACTGAGGCATTTTGTGATGTTTCAAGGCTTGGTAATGATTGCAAAAGCTTCAGGGAGCCTCCAGGAATGTGTTTGGATCTTTTGTTTGGACCGAGGAAGGCTGGAACCTAAAATGCGAATTTTACAACTTTGATATTTTTTTCAAAATTTGTAGAGATTTTCCAGGCTGTATCTCATGTGTCTTGAAACTTTCTAATATGTCCTTTATATAGAGAGGATGGAGGAGACAAGAGAACAAAGGTAATAACAACCATAAACATGTATTTTTAAAGCCATGAATGATGTTTTGTAACGTTGCCAAAGACATGGAATCTTGTCCTTCTTGAATTTGAATGAATGTGGACACCTTTGTACAAAATTTTATGGGCCTAGGCTGTCCAAAACACCAACCCAAAGCTCAAATCCCATTTCCAATTATTCTATACATTTTATTTTATATTTATTTGAAATAAATTAAAATAAATATGAACAAGTGATGTGTTTCTTTAGATTCTGGATTTGTGTTTAGTGTTTGGGAATCTTAGGAGTTTTTGAGAGTTTTTGAAAGTTTGATGAATCCTAACAGTGATGTTTTACACAGTTTAATATTGAACGTTGAGGATGAAGAATGATTGTTGCGTTACTGACTTTCCACGTTGGTTCTTCTTTTTGTGCACAGTAGTTCATCACCTGAAATCTTCTTTTTGTCTGCTTTATATAGGTCTTGCAATAGTGACATAAGAAGATACTTTTGGTATGTCCATAATATGAGTTAATGAGCTTTCCAAACCAGGAGATCCTTGTCTGTTTGTAGCCGTTACTTTATGATATTGCATTGATAAATAGCAACGCTTCAAAACTTCTCACATCAGAGGATGAATATTACTGTTGAGAGTCCATTACAGCATGTATCAGAACTTTGCACATCAGAGTGTCAGAGATCCTGTTTCACAGCGCTGGTGCATTCAGAAGTTCTAACATAACTTCTTCATATAAGCGTGTCACACAGATTTGATGCGTCTGAATCTTTCATGGTACTCTCAACTTCTATGCTCGCATAATCAGAACTTCTAGTGATGTTCTGGAAGAATATCCAGTTGCATCAAAACAGCTTTTTTACATCAGAACTTCCTGCATGTAAAGATACTTTTATAGCGAGCATATTTGTTCTTTATATCATGTGTTTGTTATCATCAAAACTCTAACTGGGATGTAGAACTAATTTATGTTCTAACAACGAGCATAACCCTCGTGTTTAGTTTCCAATGTTTAGTTTTGAACTCTGAACAGACTGCCGATGATAAGCCTAAGGAAGGTGAGGATGACGTCGAGTCATCATGCCCCTTATGTCCTAGGCGACACACGTGTTACAATGGACAGGACAAAGGATCGCGACCCCGCAATGGTAAGCTAACTTCAAAAACTTGAGGGCAAAGTGATCCCATCCTGACGGATGAGCCGTTCCCTCCCCCGGTTAACTACCACTACCCGGTCCTACCTTTAAATTGATAGCTTCCGCTAGAGCACTTGACTTCTTGATGAATCCCTTGAGCTTTTACTATCTTTTTGCTTCTTCTTGCTAGCCTTTGATTGTATGGTTTCCTGTATCACTCTTGTTAAGCTCCAGCCCGATCCATGTGATCTCATCTCGTACTTTGCCTTCCCCCTCTCTTTCTCTTCGTCCCGGGATAGAGCCTTTCACTAAAGGGAAGGTTCCCGAGCTTAGCCGGAAAAAATCGTGGAAGTAGCACTGCTTTGGCGAAAAATAGACAAGACATATCTGAGTAGCGCTGCATGAACCAAGTGTGGGCGTAAAACATCAAGTGGAGGCGCTGAATCCTTGCAAGAGGGGGCGGTCAAAGCCAAGTCCAGACAAGCTGGCCAAAAGGCATATGGCCAAGGCTAAGCTGGAAGGCTCATCTCACTTATTGTGTGCTTTATTAGAATAGAGTGACATCAAGGGAAAGTGCACTTTATCTTGATTTTTCTCTTTCTACATTCTTCCCAACCCACAACTCAACCCCTTAGGCATCAAGGTCGAAAACCCCAAGGATCGGGCCTCAATCGATCTACTGTTAAGGTAAGGGACACTACAAGAAAAAGGCTCTCCAGCCACGTGATTTTGCCACGTGATTTTCATGTGGCTAAATAAAGCCAGTTGTAACGTGAAAATCACGTGGCAACATGTTTTACTAATAAAATAAAGAAGCCTGAAGGTTGTCAGTCTTTTTTTATTAAAAAAAATGTTGCAACGTGGGATTAACATCGCTACTAAAAATACAATAAAAAATAATTAAATTACTCTTACGTTCAGATATTTGTCATTT